>OY720215.1:5010000-7510000 GCA_963082605.1 Rhodophaea formosa
ATATTCTTGTGTGCAACTTCCCCATAGTTAAAATAAGGTAAAGGTCCACACAGTTAATATAAATTATACAAGGTGCTGTGTGCGGGTGACAGTATTGACATAGTAGCTGCATATTAAGTCCCATAGGAAGCCTTAATGTAATTAAAATGTATTAACAAAGGAAGTAGGGCGCGCCCTTGGCAGCTATGCAGGTTGTACAGTATAAAAGATGCTTTCTCTTACAAATTTAAAATAAATGCTACATTTTTTTGCCAGCTGCCTCTCGTCTGAGCGGTTAATGGGATGGGCGAAAATAAATGGCAATAGGCGATGCGATATATATTATGGTCCTGTTAATGAATCAGTTGTCAGTCCATGTGGGTGAATCAGTTTTAAAAGAATAAATTGCCATACAAATTTAACGGTTGAATATGTTTTTTTTATTGTTCAGTTTAAGACCCATAGGTAAGGTAATATGTTCATATCGATTTAATTTCAAGGTGAAATAAAAAAAATAGAAGCTCGATAGCCACGACGCGACGCACTGTAACCTTAGCCATGCTTAACAACCCGGTAGTGGTGGCGTAGTGTTGAGTTGGATGGGTGACCGTAATTAACATACAAATATCGTGAATTCCTCTAGCCGTTAGTCCTTGAAAAATCTGTTACTAGTGTTACCGTCTCACACTTTTTTTTGAATGGCTATGTATTGCTCCTGTAGCTCTAAGTGAGCTTTCACTACTTCACCGGACTTTTGAGGTGAGAGCAGAGTGCCCTCAACCTGTAAGACGAACATCACCAAAGGGCCCCCAGGAGGGACAGACCTCGGCTTTGGGCGTTGCCTATGTGCGCAAGGCTTGGAGAGACAGCAAACTCTCATATGCCAGATGGGCCACGATTTGCATGCATAGCCTGAAGAGCCGAACTGAGAATAAATAAATAAATAAAATAAATAAATAAATAAATAAATATAGGGACATATCACACAAATTGAGCCAGCCCCACAGTAAGTTGTGACCTTGTGTCGCAGGATACTGACTCAACGATACTATATTTTATAATATATACTTATATAGATAAACATCCAAGACCCAGGTCATACTGAAAAGGATCGTTTTCCAGCATGACCTGACCGGGGATCGAACCCGGGACCCCCATGTCGCAGGCTGGCGTGTTGACCGCTGCGCCACGGAGCTCGACGTAACAATGAGAAACAATGGCAAAGCTTTTAGAAAGCAGCAACCCTTATGTTTTGCCGCATGGGCCGAAAGCTACAGTATGAGAAGGACCTATCCTGGGTGCAAATCACCTGTTTCCGCCGGACGGTCACCATAATCTACACACCTATTAAAAACTAACAACTAATATATTAGTGCGTAGTTGCGTACTCTCATGCTATTTACTTTATTTATTTGTATACTATTTGGATGTTTATCTATATAAGTATATATCATAAAATATAGTATCGTTGAGTTAGTATCCTGCGACACAAGTTCACAACTTACTGTGGGGCGTCCCTAGAAAGAAAGAAAAGAAAGAAAATCGTTTATTTGGTTTAAAACATAAAATGATAAATATAACAACCAGAAAGATACAAAGAAAAAAGAAATATACCTTTATGTTTATACCAAAATGGTCTCCGCTCAGCATATGTTGCGGCTGAACCACAACGCTGGTCTTCCGCGGACGCCATACAAATAATATTATGAATCAAAGTTAAGTAAAAGTAATAGACAAATTAACCAACAAGTAACAATTTACTACATTGATAATGTTTTGTGGCTCTGCGTCGCACATAACATCTTAGGTACTTAATACGAACAATGCAATACAGTACAATACAACTAGTTAAAAAATAAGAAAAACTATTGTATTGGTAATGCCTAAGCTGCGAATTACGATTTTTGGATGTGTAAAATATGAGATTTAAACTTGTTTTTAAAAGTTTTGATAGAATGCACATTTCTTATGGGCGGCGGAATAACGTTCCAGCACTTAGTAGCAGAATATCTGAAACTGCCGCGAAATGCTGCAGTTTTGTGTGTGGGGTAAATTAAACGATCGGGTACTCTTGAACGCTGGGTGAAAATTAATTTGTTGAATAAGTAAGAAGGTGTTTCCTTTTTGATAACTCCAAACAATAACACTGCTAAGTGGAGAGTACGCCGGGATTCCATATTAAGTAGGTCATTTCTGTTCAAATATGGGGTTATATGGGCTCTACGGGGGACGGGGAAGCAAAATCTTGCGCAAGAATTTTGAACACGTTGAATTAATTTCTTTGTACGAGCTAATAAGCAATTACCAATAACAATATCTGCATAATTCAACTTAGACAATATCAGAGATTCACATAGGTATATTCGTGACTCTACACTTAAATATTCCCGAATTTGGTACAGAACTTTTAACCTATAGTAACAGTTTTTTACACACTCGTGTACATGTTTCTCAAATTGTAGACGACTGTCCATCACAACTCCCAAATTTCTTGCTTCAGTAACTAATTCAATTTTTTTATTTTGTATTTTTATGTCTGGCATATAACTTTTGATATTTGAAATTTGAGCTTTCGTACCTAAAATAAGAAATTTGGTTTTGGATGGATTTAAAACTAAGCCATTTGCATCTGACCAGTCAGTTATACGAGTAAGATCCTCGTTTATATTATTTACTACAGAAATAGTATCACAAGGCTTGAAGTTTTTATAAATCTGAACATCGTCCGCATACAAATGATATTGACACTCGTAAATAAAATTAGGCAAATCTGCAGTATACAAAATAAAGAGTATAGGTCCAAGTATTGACCCCTGAGGAACACCTTTGTTTACAGGAAGATTATCAGAATAAAATTTAGTACCATCACTGGAGCTAACTTCTACCTTTTGACACCGACCAGTTAAATAACTTGAAAACCATTTCAGGGATGGACCATCAAACCCATAGTATGCCAGTTTAGCCATCAGTAACGTCGAGTTTATTGTATCAAAGGCTCGTGAGTAGTCCAGTAACACAAGAATAGATCCTATATAATTATATCCCTATATAATCCCTATATAATTATATTTATTTATTTACCTTATAATAGAAGAGGTAATCAATTATTTTTATTCTGTAGATTCCTCTTGACGCTATTAAACAAACATTAAAATAACAGGAAAAACGGGATGATCGGTAGTTGTTCTCAGAACCGTATTTAAAGGAATATTCCTCAAAACAGCATCAATTTGTCACGCAGTAAGCAGAACGGAGATTTTTATATTAGTCACTATAACAAGTTAATAAACTGGTAAGGTTCCTGTACCCGTTATTCATCTTTGTATTATTTTTTGAAGGAATCGATACTTCTGAGTAAATACTACTCCCCCAAAATTTTATTATGAGAAATTATATGTCAAGTCTCACCTTGTTTTTTTTTTCCACAGAAACCAACCTCTGATTAAAACTAGTCGTGGGAAAATGAGAAGGCTTTTAAGAAACAAATTCAACTTTCTTAAATTCCACGCGTCTCTTTATAATGAGTTACATTGAGGGCAAAACCCTCAGTACAATAAAACCAACTTGGCCATAGAAGGCAGATTAGGTTCGTCAGGTTTCCTTGTCACTAAAACAGGAGCGAGCAAATGTCCCCAAACAAACGGAAAAAGGGAATTGTGGCAATATTTGACAATTTCAGGGCAAAATTAAGCATCCAATCAATTAATCTCATTATAATCTACGTATGTTTCTAAGCAGTTTGGTTAAATTATCAAATGTTTGAGAATTATACGCCTCTCAAGATTTCCATACAAATTTGAAAAGGCTTGTAATTCTCAAACCATTGGTATTTTAACCAAGCTGTATAGGAACGTACGTAGATTATAATGAGATTAATTGATTAAATGCTTAAATTTACTCCAAAATTATCAAATATTGCCACAATTCCCTTTTTCCGTTTGTATGGAGACATGTGCTTCCAGGCGACTCAGGTGAAACCCCCAATTCTAAATAAAGATATGTATTTTTGCCCACTATAGAGGCCTAAACTATTTAATTTTCGGCACTTTTAGTCGCAAATTAATGAGGGCTGACTAGAAATTCAGAGAGCAATTTAGATTCTTAACTTTACTTTACAAGTCTCTTTAATTAGAACCTTTTTTATTTAATTAATCGAGGAGTTCCTCGACCTGCCTCCCTCAAAGCTAAATCGATTATATCGAATTGAGCTATAGACAGGTTTATGTAAGAAATAAATATGACTCAATAAAGAATTGAAAGAAGATTGCCGTGTGGTTTCCGGCAGAGTAGAAAAGGACCACTCCAAGTCTTTCCGTAGAAGGCGACTTAGGAAACATGCGTGGAGAGTGTAGGCCAAATCCTCTGACTGCTGTGGCTAATATTTATGGTTCTGATAGTACAGAGACCTGCCACTGCAGGAGTACAACCCTCTATCATCAGGTATTTTATAGTCTCCTAAGACTCAGAACCTGATAATTACTGATGATGATGAAACAAAAACTCCACCTTAAGGTTTAGCCTAAAATTTTAAGTTTAACATATTAATTTTTAATAACTAAAGATTTACTAAACAACGATTATTTATTTAGGGAATGATACAATAATATTAGCTGCGTTAAAAATATTGAATATATACGCTTGTAAAACTAATAATATGCCAAATAGAAAGTCTACGAAAATGTAACGTGACTAGTCTACGAGACTGCTACGAACTCGTAGCACGACGTAGACTATAAGACGGCTAATCGCCAAAGTTAGATCCTGAGGTTAGATCGAAGTTTTGGGAGTAGAGATAAGATGGGTGAACCTGCATATTTGGGTTCCGTAGCCGAATGGCAACTTTTAGGACTACACAGTTCAAATTTGGTATGTAAATGTGTGAAGCGCTCAACGGTTTTTATACAAAAATAAAAAATAAGATGCTCCCCATACATGGAATTGGGGTTGTAAAATTTTCATCAAACAAATAAAAAAAGTTTGACTTCCTCGCATAGAAATTAAGTTTAGCTGGTGCACATTTTTGTATGAAAATTTTTTTTTTGTAGGTCTTAGCATTAATCTCAAAGGAAAAGTTGTTCATATTATTGATGGGATGAGTTGTCTTTTAAGGATCGGACGGGGTTTTGTTAATATATTGTATGAGAATAAATACAGAACATCTAAAACTCATTAATAATAAAAAGTTCACTGACAAAACTTCTTAAAATAAAGGTCCTGTTGATTTGTGTCTTTTCATAAACTTATTTTATCTTATAATACATTTACTTGAATACTTACTAATAAATGCTTTGATGCAGCCGATGGCGCCGATGCACGCATTTTACCCGAAAAAAGTCTCAGATAATGATGAAGACGATTCTTGAATACCTTAAAAAAAATCACTTACCTCAATCAAATAAGTATTGAATCCGACGCGATTCATGTTAGCCGACTTGTCTCTAAAAGTTTCATTCTCGAACTTTCCCGGCACAATCTTGAAATATTCCTTCAGTGTTTTTCCCGTGTTATCTATATTGTAAGTATAAACTGGGTAACCAGAGATGTCTACAGCAATTGGAGGGTCCGGCTCCATACACATTTTCCGGTAAACGAACTGATTTGCCGGACAACATTTCGGAATACACTTATCGCACAAATCGAGAGCACTTGTATTGTATATATTTAGAGCAAAAATATATAAAATTAATGTCAACATGGTGATGTGTTTCATAAGAGCGACGAGTTTGAAGTAAATAAAGAACTGGCCGAGCTTGACTCGTCACCACAGAGCGTATGTACCACTGATAACTTTGTACTTAGCAAAAAGTAATTATAAATATAGGCCGGATTTACCTTAAACAGTTGTTTTAAACTTCAACCTAAAGATGGGTGTGACTAATAACTAATTCTGTCTATTGTATGTTTTCCCGTGAGGCAGCTCCTCCGTAATTGGGACTGAATTATTTGGATGCGGTTATGATTTAGTTAACTTTTTAAAACACAACAGATGACCACGTTACCAGCAATTGTTCTGCGACTTCATTCACGTAAGACGTTACCCCTTACTTCCCTAAAAGGTTGAATTTCTAAGAATCCTATATTAGTGCTCCACTTACATCATGAAAGGACTTAATTATTAATATTAACAGGACTTAGCACGAACCTTTTACTTATTTATTTTCGCTGAACGTTACATCCATCGTGGTCAAATGAAAAAGCGCAATACCTGAAATTAATTTGTACAGAATAGAGAGTAGAATCGTAGATTTTTACCAAAAACATAATTTTATTTACGCCTTGTAATATGACCAAATATTTAACTCTCTCATGCCGGCATGCAAAGCGGCAGCGTCGCACAAGATTATCACGCGTATCTAGGTAATTAAAAAATATTTTATTCATGATAGACGATATAAATCCCCAAAAATGAAAGGAAATCCTATAAGAATTCTATGGTAAACTCGATAATAATAGGTACTTATATTCAAAGTAAGTAATTACGGAAAATAGTTCACTAAAACGCCACTAGATAGCGCTTGTAGTAGATACTCGCGTCTTACTTAACTAGTTGCTTATGGGACGAAAACAACACCTCAGTCTTCAAAATTTGGACAAGCCGTTTAGGCTACAGGAGATAACAATGGATCAGATAAACTGACAAACGTACAGACTTACTTATATAGTTACATTCTTATTCTTCAATTAATGCTGCACACTCATTTAAGATGTTGCAATTCTGTGCCTCCTGTGATAAGTGATTTAAGTTTAGTTGTACCCTTTTTGTGATATTAACGTGGGCATCATCAGAAAAAAAATCCCGATTTTTGGGTCCAACTCACGTTCTTCTATCTGCTATAGTTTCGGAGATAATTTTGTGCAAAATGATATAACTGTCGGATTTTTGGCAAAAACATCGTGAATATCGATATTTGTCAAGTTGTAACCCTCATAATAAAAATAACAATGAACTATTTTTCGTGCTCCGTGATTTAAATGTCACTGTATCCAATTTCATATTTTATTTTCCATTTCTTTTATCGTGAAAATGAATGTATCTAAAGTACTATCCGTTTACACCAATTCTTTTCGATATCTCTGGAGTACAAATTGACATATACCTACCAATCCGAATGTGAATTTAAGCTTTTTGTTGTGAAAAGTGATACATTGTGACATAAATCTTTCTACACAAATCTGTTTTTATGAGCGAACAAAATATAAGTGTTATTGTATTTAAAAATCAAACAAATTCTAAAAATATTATGTAGAAAAATAAATGTGCTAAATGATCGAGTGAAGATAGTGGGAGTGCGCAGGGGTGCAACGCCGTGTGCTGTGATCTGGATGGAGTGACGTCGCGTCCCGATTGTTCTATGGCTCGATTAAAGTTAACAGATATATAATTTTACACGAAATTTCCAGATATTCTATTTATTTGTTTTGGTAATTAGAATAAATCACCTTACAGAAAATAATGTAAGTAATGTTAACGGTAACGAACAGAAAATAATGTAAGTAATGTTAATGGTAACGGCGGGGTAGGGGGTGCGAAAAATCTCCGGGTTACGGGAGGCCACCAAAACCGACTGACCCTGGCGACGTATAACGGACGCACGCTACGGCTTGACTCGCATCTGGCGCAACTTGAAGTGGAACTTGGGAAGATTAGGTGGCACATATTAGGATTATGTGAAGTCCGAAGAGAGGGGGAGGACACCATAACCCTCGAATCAGGCCACCTAATGTACTTCCGCGAGGGAGACCAACAATCCCAAGGCGGCGTTGGGTTTCTGGTAAATAAGTCCCTTTCTGACAACGTTGTAGAAATGTCCAGTGTGTCGAGTAGGGTGGCGTACCTCATTGTAAAGCTCACCGAGAGGTATAGCCTCAAGGTAGTGCAAGTGTACGCACCGACCTCGACACACTCAGACGATGAAGTGGAGAATATGTTCGATGACATATCGAGGGCCCTCCACTTCACTACTAAGACCCACTACAGCGTTGTTATGGGGGACTTCAACGCTAAAGTGGGAGTACAAAATTGCAACGAATCGGTAGTAGGATCCCATGGATTTGGAAGTAGAAATCATAGGGGGTGAATGCTCGTCAACTTCCTCGAACGAGAGGGGCTCTTCTTGATGAATTCCTTCTTTAAGAAAAAGCCCCAAAGGAAGTGGACGTGGCAAAGCCCCGACACTATGACCAAAAATGAGATCGACTTCATCATAACGGACAAAAAGCACATATTCAGAGACGTCTCTGTGATCAACAGGTTTAATACCGGTAGCGATCACCGACTTGTCCGAGGCTCTCTGAATATCGACTTCAAAGCTGAACGTGTCCGCTTGATGAAGGCCAGGCTCCGACCTACTCCGCTCCAAACCATGACGGAATCTGAAACGTTCCAGTCAAATCTTGAGAACCGATTCGCTGCCGTGGAAACCACAATTGACGTTGACCAGAACTTTGAAAATGTGGTTCGAATTCTCAGGGAAGAAGGTACGCGATTTTGTAACATGCAGCGTAAGGGCAGGAAGTCAAAGCTCTCGGATAGGACTTTAGGGCTAATGACGGAACGACGTGAAAACCCACCCGTCACTTTGTCAGGAAAACGGGCTCTAAACCAAGAGATCAGCAAGCACGTACGACACGATCTCCGGTGCTCCAATACCCTTGCTATTGAAAAAGCGATCGAGCAAAACCGGGGGTCAAAAGTGTTCGTAAAATCTCTTGGAAGAAGCCACTTGACGAGGTTGACCACAGCAAGTGGAGAAGTTGTTGCTTTGAAGCCGGCAGTCCTTTCAGAGGTGGAAAACTTCTATGGCCGGTTATACGCTTCGCATGCACCTCGACCTGATCCCGAAAATGAGGATTCTAGAGCCACATTAACACGCCATTTCACTGAAGACCTGCCAGAAATCAGCATTGGCGAAATCGAGATCGCTCTTGGACAGCTTAAAAATGGAAAGGCCCCTGGAGAGGATGGCGTTACAACAGAATTATTAAAGGCAGGAGGTAAACCCGTACTGAGGGAGCTCCAAAAACTTTTTAATGCTGTCCTCTTTGAAGGGAGAACTCCGCAGGCGTGGAGTAGGAGTGTAGTCGTCCTGTTCTTCAAAAAGGGAGACAAAACCCTGCTGAAGAACTATCGACCCATTTCCCTTCTAAGCCACGTCTATAAGCTGTTTTCAAGAGTGATCACGAACCGTCTTGCGCGAAGACTTGACGAATTCCAACCACCGGAGCAGGCTGGGTTTCGGAGCGGATACGGCACCATAGACCACATCCACACAGTGCGGCAGATTATACAGAAGACCGAAGAGTATAATCAGCCTCTGTGTCTAGCATTTGTGGACTATGAGAAGGCCTTTGACTCGATTGAAATCTGGTCCGTTCTGGAGTCCCTGCAGCGATGCCAAGTAGATTGGCGATACATCCAAGTGATGAGATGTATGTACGAGGCCGCCACCATGTCCGTCCAAGTACAGAATCAGCAGACAAGTCCCATACCGTTGCATCGAGGAGTGAGACAAGTAATATCTCCTAAATTGTTCACAAATGCTATGGAGGATATGTTTAAGACGCTGAACTGGAAAGGACGTGGCATCAACATCAATGGCGAGTACATCTCTCACTTGCGATTTGCTGACGACATCGTCATCGTGGCAGAAACGCTGCAGGACCTACAACAGATGCTGAATGACCTGGCTGATTCTTCTATACGCATCGGCCTACGGATGAACTTGGATAAAACCAAGGTCATGTTCAACGAACATGTACTACCGGAACCGATTGCAGTACACGGTGCCGTTCTCGAAGTTGTTCAAAAATATGTATACCTCGGGCAAACATTGCAGTTAGGCAGAAACAACTTCGAGAGCGAGGTGAATAGAAGAATTCAGCTAGGTTGGGCTGCGTATGGGAAACTACGTCAGGTCTTTACATCGTCGATCCCACAGTGCCTAAAGACAAAAGTCTTCAATCAGTGCGTCCTACCCGTCATGACATACGGAGCCGAAACGTGGACACTAACGGCACGGCTGGTCCACAAGTTGAAGGTCGCTCAGCGGGCTATGGAAAGGGCTATGCTCGGCGTTTCTCTGCGGGATCAAATCAGAAATGAGGTGATCCGGCAGAGAACCAAGGTCATCGACATAGCCCATCGGATTAGCAAGCTGAAGTGGCAGTGGGCTGGCCATATTAGCCGCAGAACCGATAACCGTTGGGGCAAACGAGTTCTTGAGTGGAGACCACGTCTCGGCAAACGTAGTGTAGGACGTCCTCAGGCACGGTGGAGTGATGATTTGCGCAAGATGGCTGGTAGAAGCTGGATGCGAGCAGCCGAAGATAGATCTCGATGGCGTGCAATTGGGGAGGCCTATGTCCAACAGTGGACGAGTATAGGCTGATGATGATGATGTTAACGGTTAGATCAGTTGCTTGATCTTTTCTTTTGCAATGTCGGTTCTATTAATTTGTTTTTAATATGTATTAAAGTCAATTGATGTATTATTAACGACACCTGTTTTTTCCTCGCTGTGGTTTTCAAAAGTTTTTTTTAGATTTGAATAATTTTTGTTTTAGTTATACGACCTGATACATATAGAATTGGTCACAGAAGTTGAAATTAAAGCAAAAAATCGCCAGTCCCAAGAAGATGGCTACAAATTAAGAGAGGAGACAACAAGAGGAATTGTGAAAGGGTCCCGAACCTAAAGTTTAATGGACACAAAGAAAACTTGTTTTACCCCAGAAAAAGGCAAAGAATTAGGGACACCAAAAAAAGAAGAGAACCAGTTGAAAAGACGCGGTATCTTCCAGTTACTGCTATGTTGGTTTCCGACGATAATAAAAAGAACGAAACATAAAAAAAAATATCAAAAAACCGAGTAGGAATCTAAAGAATTTGGGTCAATTTTAAAAAGATCATTTTTCATCTTTACGTGACTGGGGATCGAACCTGGGACCATCCGTATCACAGGCCGGCGTGTTGACCGCTGTACCACGGAGCTCGTCTTGTAGAAGTCTGAGTTGGAAAAATTATGTTAAAGACACTACACCAGATAAATAGATGACTCCAACGATGGCAATGATGAAAAGGTTCATGATATAACTTATAGATTAAAAGACTAAGTTGATTTTTATACTTTTGGTAACGTTAGTCTTCCTACAAAGGAAATATTGTAATAATTTAAAGAGGTTTTAATTCCGATTTATATAAGTACACTTCCGCATTTTTTAGCTAACTGCATAATCAGTTACGACAAACTGTCCATCTCTGTTAGTTGTTTATTAGATTAAATCTCATCATAGGATCAATTAATCTACGTGCGTTCCTGTACAGCTTTGTAAAGTAATCAATGGTTTGAGAATTATAAGCCTCTCAAAATTTCTAAACAAATTTTGAATTCTCAAACCATTGATATCTATTTTAACTAAACTGTATAGGAACGAGACTAATATGAGATTATAATGAGATTAATGGATTGAATGTTTAATTTTACACGAAAATTATCAAATATTGCCACAATTTCCTTTGTCCGTTTGTATGGAGATGCGCGTTCAGGTCTCTCTTAACGCTTACTCCTTAACTACGTAGTAGTTGAATGAGGTTAATTTGATATCTGAAGATAAAAGATTGACCTTGATTGACGTGCGATATGCCTTAATTTTTAAGTTTAAAATATTACTTGCCAAGTTTGTTTACTTGATAACTTCCTATTAAGAATATTAAAAGTAAATTGTCGAATTGAGGTGGATAGATCTTAATTTATATCATTGAAACTAACGTGAGATAAATACATTATATTTAAAAACGGGTCACTCACGTGCTACTTTGTCGGGATTGCCGACTATAGTTTCGGACTCATCAGGAGTCCATTTTCAAGGCGAGTTCGCCGCCGAAGTATCCCGGGCCCTTACTGCAGTAAGGGCCCGGGATACTTCGGCGTCGCGCATCCCGAACTCGCCTTGAAAATGGACTCCTGATGAGTCCGAAACTATAGTCGGCAATCCCGACAAAGTAGCACGTGAGTGACCCGTTTTTAAATATAAAGATCTTAATTTACTTATAATAAAAAATATTGATAAAGCTATGCTATTAATATGAGTACATTAATAATAATTATGAAAAGTTCAATAAACGTTGATTATTTTTCTGTGACTTGTATTTATTTACACAATCCATACCTTTTTGTCGAGGGGTATATCTTGACTTATATCTTTTAACACATCATATAAAAGACTAGAATTTTAGCAAACTGATACAATTCAGGGAAGAAATGTAAATAGGCAACTGATAAGTAAAATTCATTAAATAGAAGAATTCATATTATATATTTTGTTTGAGGAGCATTGTGCTACGGTCATTATTCTATAAGTTATTAAATGTTTCAACTTCGTGTATATCGGTTTGCACAAAAAAAAATTATTAGTGCTATGTAATTTAACTGTACCAGTATCATTTATGACATTAATTTCGCCCATAAGAGACTTGTGAGAAGGTACAACTCACAGGTTTTTCATTAATTACTATTAAAATTTAATATGTAGCATAAAAACAGAAATATAAAGTTAATTGGATCGTTTTACTCTACAAAACAATGTATTTAATTTTAGCCTATTCCACTCAGTTTACGAACAAGAATTTTTAAATCTTGTTTCTGCTCTCCTGTAAAGTTGTGATTTTTTACTTGTATCACTTATCACAGGAGGCACAGAATTATATTTTCTTTTTGATTTTTGTATAAGCATATAAGAATAATTTTCATTATACGCGTATTTCAACTGGTGTGTTGCACTACGCGTTTTTAGGGTTCCGTAGTAAACAAGGAACCCTTATAGTTTCGCCATGTCTGTCTGTCTGTCTGTCCGTCCGTCAGTATTAGAAAGCTGAAATTTGGTATGGGTATGTACATTAATCATGGCAAAAAAGTGGTAGAAAATTAACATTAAAAAAAATTTTTTTTTAGGGTATCTCCCATACAAGTAAAGTGGGGGAGTAATTTTTTTTTCTCTATTTACCCATCGTGTGGGGTATTGTTAAATAGGTCTTTAAAAAATATTGTGAGGTTGAGAACACCACTTTTCGATTTAGGGATCCGTTTCCGAAATATTTGGTTTTAAAGTGCAAATTTTTGTTAGACGTACGTGTCCCCCCCCTCTATCTGCTAAACGGTAATATATGGATACGTGAAAAAAATTACAGCAGTAGTATATATACTGAAGTTGAAAGGAAAACTATCAGAGCTGAGTACTAAGTACAAACTCAAAAGTTATAGGTAACCAACTTATAAAATGTACTCGAAAATGTAAAATTGCATACGAGTACATTTTCATTGTTACGTGTTTTTGGTCGTTAAACTGTGATGTGCGAGTGTGAACAGTGTGAACTCAAAGTTGTCATTCGCAACTACGGAACCCTACACTGCGCGTGGCCCGACACGCACTTGGCCGGTTTTTCAATACAAAATTAGGTATCAAGCAACGTGACACCGCACACACTCCCGCAGCCCGCAGCGGAGTCTGGAATAGTGTGCGAATCGCTTTAGAGAAGCCCGATGACCCAGTAGACATGCCATCTAAAGCGCGGGGATAAAATTCAAATTTTCACACAAAAAAGCACTAAAATAGCTAGTAAGCTATTCTAAAGCCTACCCAAACCCAAATAAAGAATTACTTACTTATGATATCGTTGGATTCTTACTACTTATTCAAAAATACTAACTATTTTTGACAATTAATATTTTTTCTGTGATTTTTATTTCACACGTGTATTTCGTGATTTTGGCGGGACTGAATCAAACTTTGGCGGCTGCGCAGGACGTGCCCCGCCTCCCCGCGCGCGCCCCGCTGATCCTAATATTGTGTTCTGTGCGCATCGCCTCGAGCCGCCATAAGGCTTATGGCTAATTGCACCTTATTTCTATACAGTTACGGAAACTAATTGCTTGCTTACAAAATGATCGAGTCTTCTTCGTCGATTGAATGAGACGTAACAAACAAACGTGTCTATCTCTGTCGTTACTAAATATTAATAGTGTTCTTAAATCACAACTTAGAGTGAAATTTATTGTTTTTACTAAAAAATCTACCTAGATTTTTTAGTAAAAACAATAAATTTCATCCATTTATTTTATTACTAGATTGAAATGTGTCATGTGTTCAATTTACCGTGAATTTACCACTGTGATACCCAGTCCCAGTCCACTAATTAGATTTTTTTTCTTTCTTTTTTTCAAACAATATCGTGAGTGAACATTAGTTGTTGTACAGCAATAACCTGCTCACATAGCAGATCATTTGGGTCACAGTACTCACAGTTCGTTTTTACGACCGAGATCGACAGAATGACGTGTCGGTCGTACCGTACAAATGAACTGTAAGTAGTATGAGTACTGTGACCCAAACGATCGATATGATCGAGTCATTTTAACCCGATCACTATAAGAGTGGGTCATGATCGACCCGGGTCACGATAAATGATCGATTGACACAGGTCTACCATAAGCCATAAAGTTATTCAGGCTGTACATAAATAATTCAAGTTTCATTTGGCGCCTCTTTGTATTCGGATCCGGAAACATGTTATTTTTATGCTTACCTGACTTCCCGTGTTGTGTTGCTCAAAGATGCTTATTGAGCAACACAACACACTCTACTGACATTCTACACGCGATTTAATTTATCAAATCAACAGAGCAAGACAAACCTATTACAGAAAAGAGAATTTGTAAGAGTATGTCTCTCTCTGTCTTTGTGCCATCCATCTCTCTTTGTTATCTAGGTAACAGGTACCTAATAATTAAATTCTGAAGCAATTTTTTTTTAAGTCTGTCTATGGTTATGATTCGGGGAGATTTGTACTTTCTGATTATATTTTGGGACGTGTATTCTCAGTGAATAGTTGGCTTTATATTTTGACAGATGACAACCATGGACAAGATGTCAGACGAACTTATGGCCTTGTCTATCATTTATTATCTGTGGGTTTATCATGATTGATTTTTGTTGAGAATTTCTCCGAAATCCCAGCTGTTCAGCTGCAGCATCTGCATTGCGCCTGCCTGAACTAAATGCACTTGTGAAAAAATCCGTTCGAACTCACCTGTACCTTTAGTCACCATGTCGGCCCCCGTAGACGAGAGGTGTGTAAATTGTGTCGAGAACGGTAAAAAGATTATTCTTGTGATATATTTAATATTTACCGTGTTTTTCAGGATCACTGATGAAATAGAGGCTTTGGAAGCTATTTTGATGAACGATGTAGTCGTCAAGAGAGAGGACGATGTCCCTAAAATCATAGAAACCGTCGTCCATCCTTCTACAGGCGACGACGTCGACCAACAATATGTTTGTGTGACTCTGGAGGTGAAGCTAACTCCGGAGTACCCAGACGAGAGTCCCGAGGTGACCCTTAGAAACCCAAGAGGCTTGGATGACCAAACAATTGCCACTATTAATTCACAAATAACAAAAAAGTTGAAGGAAAGTAAGGGACAGTCAGTCGTTTTTGAGCTCATTGATGTAAGTAAAAATTAATATTGTGATTAACTAGAAATATTATCATATTTAAACGGGATGTGTTATTTTTCTGTCTTATATAATATACACACACAATAAGGTCCCACCCTGCTTACACCACATCAGTGAACCTATGTACAAAAAGATTCTATGTGGAAATAGGAAAGAAAACAGTTTGGAAAAAATGCTTTTTTACTACACCTTGCTTGAAATATGCAAAGCACAGGAACAATATAGTGCCTACAGTAAATTAATCAATACTTTCCCAACCTAAAGAATACAATTTTTATTCAACTGTTAAATCTTATTCATTGTCAGTATACACTATACACACTGGTGCATCTCAACAAATATGCATTGTTTTAAAAGTATAACATATAATGTGTTACAACATCAACATATGTCATTGAACAACCTGTGGCCAGTGGTTACAGAGGTCAAATTGTAACCTGAACTAAGTACCTATTATATTGTCACTATAGTTTCCAAAGAAACTATTGTTAGCAGCTGGTATTCTAGATAGGCAACTGGTTCTGAGTAACTAACAAAATATTACTAAGCAGTGACTTATTTTAAGTTTATTTATTTCTGCGGACTTTGGGCTTGTAGAGAATTTCTGCAATTGTCGGATGAGCAAAAATTAAAAACGATTAACCAATTGAATTATTGCACCAATTGCATGGTTTGCCATTTTAATAAACCATGTCACTCAACCAAGCGATGTCGTAAGTGCAACGGAAGTCATAATACGTTATTACACGAGGCACTTACGAAATCAAAAACCAATCCCAAACCAACCCCAAGCGTCCCCAAAGAAAATATGCGATCGTCATCCCATGTTTCGTCAAACAATATCACTGAGATTTTACTAGCCACGGCTTTGATCAAAGTGACTGGAGTTGATGGTACAAAGCACACTATGAGAAGTTTAATCGACCAGGGGAGTCAGCTTAGTCTCATCAGTGAACATGCCGCGCAGAGATTAGGATTGAAACGAAATCAATGTAAAGGTAGAATATTTGGCATTGGGGAAAGGGAGAACCATTGTAAAGGAGCGATGAATATCCAGCTGTCATCAAATTACAACAACTTTAGCTTAGATGTGGATTGTTTAATTTTGAATAGTTTAATTAAAAACCTACCAAACAAGTCATTTACACAACCAGAATGGTCATATATTCAAAATATAAATTTGGCAGACCCCGAATTCCACGTCAGTCGACCCATTGATATTCTTCTTGGAGCAGAAGTTTACAGTAAAATCATGCTAGGAGGGATTCTGCGAGGAGATAGTGAAGATCAACCAATAGCCCAGCAGACGCAGCTAGGATGGCTGCTATGTGGCTCAATCAGCATGTCATATCACTGTAACGTCGTACTACATAATATCGATGACCTAAAGAGATTTTGGGAAACGGAAGAGATCACCAACCAAACTAATGAGATGTCTGTGGAAGATGAAGAGTGTTTAAAATATTTTCTTTCAACCACAAGGAGGCTTGAAGATGGCAGATACGAAGTGAGGCTACCTTTTAAGTCGGACCAGAAAGAAAATTTAGGATTAACCAAACCATTAGCCCTTGCTCAGTTCCGGAGCCTAGAAAGGAAACTAGAAAATAATATTCAACTCAAAATGGCATACCAACAGTTTATGAATGAATATTATAACTTAAACCATATGAAACCATCAACAACCATTACCACGCCTGAGTGTTATCTACCACACCATGGAGTCATTCGAGCTGACTCAACCACTACCAAGCTGAGAGTCGTGTTTAACGCATCGGCAAAGTCATCTTCAGGAGTCAGTTTGAACGACATCTTGCACAAAGGCCCTAACCTTCAACAGGATCTTCAGAAGCTCATCCTCTCCTGGAGACAGTACCAGTATGTTTACGTTAGTGATATAGAAAAAATGTTTAGAGTTATATTAGTACATCCTGAAGACCAAAACTACCAAAAAATATTATGGAGAGACAGCCCTCAACAACCACTTCAATCATTTAATTTAACCACGGTTACATACGGGACCAAACCAGCACCCTTTTTAGCTATGATGTGTTTGAGACAGCTAGCTAAAGACGAAAAGCATAACTATCCGGAGGCTGCGAAATGTTTAGAAGAATCATTGTACATGGACGATTATTGTGGCGGAAGTACTTCGATTTCAAGCAGTATTAAATTAAGGGATGATCTCATTAAAATTCTGCAGTCAGCTGGATTCAATTTGAGAAAATGGGCAGCAAATGACCCAAAACTTTTAGAAGGCTTAGATAAAGATCAATGCGACCAAAAAACATACGAGTTTAAGCAATCGGAATCAACCAAAACACTGGGTTTAGGATGGATCCCTCAAAAAGATATATTTATTTTTGATACCAAAATAGAACCAAACTCTAAATCAAAACCAACGAAACGAAGCTTACTCTCTGATATCTCCAAATTATTTGATCCGCTAGGATGGTTAACCCCCCTTAGCACAACCATGAAGTTGCTATTCCAGAAAGTTTGGCTTACTAAGCTAGATTGGGATGAAACGTTACCAGACGAGATAACCAAACATTGGAACATTTTAAGAGAAGGATTAGGAGACATAAAAACCATACAAGTGAAGAGATGGTTAGGATTGAGAGAAACGAACCAAAAGGTGGAGTTACATGGATTCTGCGATGCATCCAACAAAGCCTATGCATGTGTTATTTACATCAGGGTCACCAATGAAGGTCACACCACCATTACACTAGTACTATATAAAACTTTTTCGACACCAAAACTAGAATTGATGGCAGCTTTACTTTTATCCCAGCTTGTAAAGAAAGTACGAAGTTGTCTACCTGAAAATTGTGAAATCGATTTATTTTGTTGGACGGACTCTACAGCAGTATTAGGTTGGATACAAGGAGACCCAGCACGCTGGAAACCCTTTGTGTCTAACAGAGTAAAATTAATCACAAATATAACACCATCAGACAGCTGGAGATATGTCAACACGAGTGACAACCCTGCGGACTGCGCGAGTCGCGGATTAACCACAAGTCAGTTAAAGGATCACAATATTTGGTGGTACGGACCACAATGGCTTTTAACATATGACAAACCACACGAAAAAGAAGAAATAAGATTTGACACCAATCTAGAAGCGAAACCTAAAATTTTAAACACATCCAATGCTGTCATTAACCATACATACTTATCAGAAACCAATATAATTGAAAATCTATTAAATAAATTTAGTTCATTAAATAAAATAACACGTATTATTGCTTGGATACTAAGATTGCCTACATGCAAAAAACAAGTTCATCAACCCTATCTCACCTTACACGAGCTGCGGCGCGCAAAACTGCTGATCATCAAATCCATTCAAGAAAATGAATTTGAACGCGACCTACATTATTTACGTAAACACGGGAAAGTACATTTGAAAAGTAACATTTTAAATTTAGACCCGTTCTTAGATGAAGTTGGCATTCTGCGTGTAGGGGGAAGGCTGCGCAACGCTCAGATAAATATCGAGATGAAACATCCAATTATATTACCTCATAACCATCGTCTTACCACTCTTGTGATTCAAGAAGCACATGAGTTAACTTTTCACGGAGGAGTGCGACTTACCTTAGCCAACATTAGACAAAGGTACTGGATCATCAGCGGTTACATGGCTACCAAGAAATTCTGTAGGCAATGTGTTATTTGTAGAAAGCAGGACCCCATAAAGCAGTATCAACTTATGGGTGACTTACCTGGATGCAGAATAAATCCAGAAAAAGCGTTCAGCAATTGTGGAGTAGATTATAGTGGGTTCGTGCAGGTGAAAGCTAATAAAGGGCGCGGAATAAAAACCACCAAGGGCTACATTGCGATTTTTGTATGTATGGTAACCAAGGCTATACATATCGAGCTAGTGTCAGATCTCAGCAGCTCAGCGTTTCTAGCAGCCTTGACCAGAATGGCAGCTATACGAGGGACACCACGTCATATATACAGTGATAATGGAACCAACTTTGTGGGAGCGAATCGAATGTTACAAGAAGAGCACGAACATCTTAAACAATTATTTACTGATAGTTTCTTAGCAGAAGTGACCGAAATGGGCATGGAATGGCATTTCAATGCACCCAAAAATCCAAGTGCTGGGGGTCTCTGGGAACGGGCAGTACGGAGCCTAAAACACCACCTCAAGAGAGTCGTGGGACACCAAAATCTCACTTTCGAAGAATACGCGACTCTACTCACCAAAATCGAAGCCTGTCTAAACACTCGGCCGCTCTGTGCGTTATCCGAAGATCCAGAAGATCTTGATTTCTTAACACCTGCACACTTCTTATCAGGTCGGCCTGGATTGACAGTTATAGAAACAGAAACCGACGCTAGAACCAGATGGCATCTCACCAGCAAACTATTTCAGGACCTATGGGTCAGATGGAAGGCTGAATACTTGTCTCAACTATCCGCCAGAACCAAGTGGATGCAAAGGCAGGAAAATATTAAAGTTGGAGACTTAGTTGTAATACAGGAGGACAACTTACCAGCCGGAAAGTGGGCTATGGGGCGCGTAGTGGAAACGCACCCGGGCGATGACGGCTTAATCCGAGTTGTCACGCTTAAAACCAAAAATGGATTTCTTAAGCGACCAATTCTTAAGTTATCCGTGCTACCAATACCACAAACTAACCATACACCAGAACCAGAACAAATACCAGAACCAAGCGAGGAATCAAACGGCCAAGAATATGACGAACCCAAACCAGAACAGAAAAGACGGCGAAGAAATATGCCCAGTTTTACTACCATTGCCACTGCGTTACTATTCTTTATGACATTGATGATATCACCAACTAATGCATCCTATAGCCTCCACGAATTGCCTAACAATCAAACTCTATATTTCGACCCTATCTCCAAAATACAGCTGATAAGAGACAAGTGGACTTTAGTCGTTTATTATGACATGGTACCATATTGGGGAGGCATAGCAGCATATACCAGAATAAGTGATTATTTAGACAAACTTTGTACAACCATTAATAAACAATCACCGTGCAACATGATAACGTCCCAGTTACGTCACGACTACCAGGAATTAAAATACTACAATTAACTTTTACTTACGCAGCATTTTGACGCTCACGCTAGACGGCGCCGGCGCCGCGGCCTTATCAATGGCGTCGGCTACCTAGCGAACGATCTGTTTGGTGTTCTCGATTCTCGTTTCGCCGAACGCTATACCAAAGACATTGAAACCATTAGAACCAACCAAAACCATCTCGCCAAACTGTGGAAGAACCAGACGTCAGTTATTGAGTCAGAATTTAATTTAATGAAGCAAATGGAAGTTACAGTCGATCAACACCACAAATTAATTACCAAAAAAATAATGGCTTTAGAAGAAAATGAAAAATCTTTCAAAGGACAAATTCAAAACATGTCCTACGTTCAGGATTTTACGCTATCTGCCATGGCCGCTCACAGTTTGTTACAGAGTATAAAAAGACTACAGAGCACTATGCTTGACACCATCACGGACATATCTCATGGCCAGATAAGCTTACATTTATTACCACCACAACTTCTCAAGACGGAGCTTCAAACCATATATAGCCAGCTTTTGGATGATCTCACCTTGCCTGTCAACAACTTCGATGCAGACCTACCATACGTGTACAAACTCTTGAAAGTAAAGGCGAGAGTCACTCAAGACTTCACCATATTTGAAGTCACATTTCCACTTGTCAGCAGAGAAAGTTTTCAGCTTTACAAAATCTTACCACTTCCTCACCAAATCAACCACAACATGATTAGCATTGTACCAATATCGCCGTATGTCGCAGTAAATCTCAAGAAAGATTCGTATTTCGTCATCACTACCAATGATTTAAATACATGTCTTCTCCATGGAGAATCCTATATGTGTCAAATTCTTAAACCAATTTTGTCAATCGAAAATGATGAAAGTTTTTGCATGAAGACTCAACCAGGTGATAAGTGTAAAACTGAGACAACAATATGCACCAACCGATGGATAGAGTTACATCATACGTCACAATACCTATATTTTTGTTGTGACGTTTATTCTACTAAAATCATATGCGACGATCAAGTTTCCGTGCGCCAGCTGACTAACTCAGGGGTCATTAGCATGACGCAAAAATGCATAGTCAAAGGAAAAGACTTTGTATTGCATTCGCTATTACATCAATCGAATTCTTTGAATATCACACCGGATATTTTTGTACCAAAGATTGATCAAATCAACCATATCATCAACATTAAGATGCCGTCCAATGAGAGTTTACCAGAAGACCAGGAGTTGAATTCTTCTTTCAATAAGCTCGCCAATCAAATATACGAGATGAAGAAAACCAATCCACCAGACGATGATTTATCTTCGCATGATGTTCACCACTACGTCATCAGTTACGTCACTGTCGCTGCAGCCTTGTGTGCGGCTTTCGCCTGGCTGTGGAAGAGCGGAAGATGCCGCCGTTGTTCAAGAACCACAGCTGATCCCCGCGGAACTCCAACTCCAACAGAACAGGCGCGACCAGCGCCGCCTCCGAGACCAATTAAGAACTACCAAGTGTCCAGTGCAGCTGGCCCGAGCCAGATGAACATAAGTGATCCAAATGATCGTAATACTTCGAACTCATATCTTGAGAGTCTGGCCAGCCGGTGGCCAAGTTTTAAACGCGGTGCAAATAAAAATAGTGGACAAAATGAAATGAACACTTACACTAAAATTGCTACTAAAAATGCAATATTTACTGTTGAAGACACTGTAGTTTAAAATTTTCCTATTTAAGTATTTTTTAGTTCTTATATTTTTACATGCATAATATTAAACCATTTTTACATTTTATTTTACATACATGTTTACTTTTATAAGGCTTTTAAGTGGTTGCTTAATGGATATTTAAATTTTTCATTGTATTATTATAATTATGCAATTTCTTTATGAGATGCTCTCATCTCCTGCTCGGGAGCATGTTCGAGGCTACGCAATCGAACAGTTTTGAATCACCAACTATATGTATGTCACGGCGTCAGCACAAATTAATAACTTTAGTTTTATATCAAATTAAAGTCAGTACGCATCTACCAGCCGATCGGCAACTACCATTTCCTTCGCGTATTCACACCAGTTAACCATTACGATTTATAACCATTTATTTAACCATTTTACCATACCATAAACTTTGTGTAGTTATAGTGTAATTTAGTGAAGTGCATTAAATACTTTAATAACCAATCCGGGTGTGTGATTGATCATCTCCCACAGAACCATTCTAAGCATCTCTCCATAAACATTATTGTAGCGGGTAAACTCTGATAACTTAGGGCGAGCCCCTACATATGTTTATTGTCTTCTTATAGAAAGATGTATATTTTACTGCTTATAATAACTTGATATACCTATATTCCATTGCAGTGTAGGTCAATTTCAACAATCTGTTAAGTAGCCCAATGATATAAAAGAACTAAATTAAAATCCTACTAATGTTAATTTCAGCTGATACGCGATAATTTGACTGAGAGCAATCTGCCGAGTGGACAGTGCGTCATTTGCCTCTATGGCTTCGCTCAGGGCGATGTTTTTATCAAAACGCAGTGCTACCACCATTTCCACAGCAACTGCCTGGCCAGTCACCTCATCGCTGGGGAGAAGTACTATCAAGAGGAACTTGACAAGTTGCCGAATTGGCAGCAAATGCAAGCACCACCTTATAAGGTATGTCTTCATATCGGAAAAAGTTTGCATACCATAATTCTTACTTCATGTTTGAACAGAAAAATGACTCTGTCAAAACTTTAAAACTGAATTGGGCATGCATACTTTTTTAAGGGCCTGTTATCTTTTTATGTGAAAGAAAGAAGATTTTTCTAAGAAACTAATTTCGTTATGTCTGCGATACAATAAAGTTTTCATTCATAAACTTGAATCCTAAATTTCCTCCAAATGATGTCATTTTTGTCACGGTTTTTTTTTAATAAGGGAGAAAATCAATCTTCTTAGAGAAAATCATTATTCTAATATCAGTAAATAATATTTTTCATATGACAAATCTACCGTTGAGGCTGACCAAAAAAAAAGTTTTGTTGATCAACTAAAGAAGAAGGCTGGTGTCATGTCGTATCAAGATCTAAAGTCGAAAGCAGAGGATAGAGAAGTTTGGCGTATACTCCATCGACGAGAGCTACAAAGCTCTTAAATAAGAAGAAGACAAATCTACATTAATAGGATTAAATTGGGGTTGAAAAATGCGTCCGCGAATGACGTGACAACACGCGAAATTTCTTGAATTTCTCACTCATCGTTGTTTTTAAAATCTGTTACATCGAAAATCTTCTTATTTGAGCATTTATCTCGAAATGGTTTTAGATTCAGCCTGTGAAAGTAATATTTTCCACGCCTCACGTCGCCGACAATACGTGAAACCTAGCATTTTAAGATTTTTGTTATTATATATCTATATGTTAGTCTGTAAGGTCTATATGTATCTATGGGCCTATGTAATATTTTACTTGTTACCTGAAAATAAATGATTTGATTTGATTTGATAGCGAATTGGTTATCCATATGTAAAATATAGGTCACTTATATGTGAAGCCATCCCAAGGTCTTCCTCTGGGCGAATATAAATCGCGACGCACACACAAAATCACCACAGTCCACACTAATGATCCAGAACATCAGAAAGACCTCAGGATGAGGTTGAAACTGTGTAACGTAATTTAAGAAGTAACTTATGAAGCGCAACTAAATTATTCCTCGGATCGCACCTTTTAGTTGCGCTCACGATGGCAATTTAAAATATTAATATTTTATTCTGCGAAGCGCACCTATCTTTAACTTTTGGATAGAGCTGGGAACTAACTGAAGCTATCGCTAACAAGTAGTGCACGTTCATTTTTTGAACGTGGGTGCGCTTCTTGGAATAAAATTTTAATATTTAAAATTGCTATCGTGAGCGCAACTAAAAGGTGCGCTCCGAAGAATAATTTAGTTGCGCTTCATTAGGTGCGTTCCAAAATGGTTGCGCTAAAAGGAATACCCCAGGGAGAATCTTCACTGCAGGACTATGCTCCTAAAGTACTCCTAAAACTCAAAAGACCTGATGAAGTGTTGGCAGTGGGGGGTCTTTTTCAAATATTTTTTATAAAACTTGTTTATGTTTTTCTATGTGTATTGCAGCAAACATGCCCAGTCTGCCGCTGCCCGGTGTCTTGTGATGTAGAGGCTCTGAAGAGAGCACCGCTGCCAGTAGAGTCCATCTCTGCTCCGCCATTCTCCTTGACTGATGAGTTGAAGGTTGGTTGAAGATGAGAATATGTAAACAGTTATAGTGTGAAAAACTGTATTGTATTGATTCAATTTTCCACACTAACACCATCAACAAGATATTGATGTTGAGTACTAGAGGTTCACAACTACATTACAATTTTATCATAGGTATCTAGATTGAGTTTACAAGAGTGTACATATAAATAAATAAATATAAATAGACAAATCACACAGATTGACCTAGCCCCAAAGTAAGTTCTTAAGTAAGACTTGTGTTATGGGATACTAACTCAACGATACTATATTTTATAACAAATACATATATAGATAAACATCGAAGACCCAGGTCAATCTGAAAAAGATCATTTTCATCTTGACCTGACCGGGGATCGAACCCGGGACCACCGTGTCACAGGCCGGCGTGTTGACCGCTGCGCCACAGAGCTCGACATGTAGTGTTATTTACATGGAATAAGAATTACCAGGAGTTTGATGTGAAATGTTTTATCTAAATGATATTGTTTTTACCGTCCTATTTAATTATTAATATTAACAGAACTTAGCACGAACCTTTACTTATTTATTTCCGCTAACGTTTCTATAAAGTTACATCCATAGTGGTCGCAGCGGGACAGAATTTTACCATGCTGGAAACATAGAATATAGCTTAGCACCTGCTTTTCCTGTTTACCATGAAATTATATTAAAAAAATGTACATTGATGTTGTGTTAAAAGTTCTTCATCATCATCATCAGTGTTTTTCGTGGTTGTTTCCTCTGCTGTAATGTGTCGGAGCTCATGATAGGCAATTATGACAATATCCATGCTTTTTGCGAATGCGAATAATTTTTTTAAGATTGGCCGCTTGCCTGACGCCAACCCTCTTTGAGTACATCCATAACCGTAGATACCTGTAAAAATGTATCACAAATATTTGCCTGCACTGGAAGTTAAAGCGTTTTCTTTTCTTCCATTTACCATTTCTTGCAAATATTTAGGACAATCACCATAGATTTTTTTATTTTAGTCTTTGCAATGAAAATAGACCAAAAGTTATAATAAGGTTATCACTTCCTTTGGGAAAGTAGACCTCTGTTTGATCCAGGGGAAAGCTGAAAGGAATAGTAAGTCCTGTTGAATCCTCTGGTGGAACAAAACGAGGATTTAACTGGACCAACTAAAATAATGAGTTCCAAAGGAATAAATGATTTTGCATATTTTTATTTATATACGAACAAATCACACAGATTGAGCTAGCCCCAAAGTAAGTTCGAGACTCGTGTTATGGGATACTAACTTTACGATACTATATTTTATAATAGATACTTATATAAATAAACATCCAAGACCCAGGTCAATGTGAAAAAGATCAATTCCCATCTTGACCTGACCAGGGATCAAACCCGGGACCATACGTTTCGCAGACAGGCGTGTTGACCGGTGCGCCACGGAGCTCGTTTTAAGTGTTTGAATATAAGATAAAGAATCTTATTTGTTTCTCCCACAGGCACTGCAAATGAAAATGGCAGCTCTACTGGCGCACCAGGTGGCCAAGGGCGGCGTGGTCGGAATGGGCGATACGGGACCACCACCGCTTACCATCACGACTCCCGAAGATAATGAAGACGTGAGTATTACTTCATAATTCAATATAGATTCATTTATATAACGTGCCTTCCGAACCACGGAGGAGCTCGAAATATTTTTATATCCCTCTCTTCCAGTCACCCATCCAAGTGGGACCAGCGCCCGGGGTTGCTTAGCATGCGGAAGCGTAATAACGCTCACGCCCACTGGGCCATCGGGCAATATAGCTACGTATTTTATTTCAAACTCATATCATAGAATCAAACTTTACGCTCGCTTGCGCTCGCTCGGCTCGGATATTAGCTGCTCACTGCGCAGTACGCGCCCCGCCTCCCCGCGCGCGCCCCGCTGAACCTAATATTGTTTGTTTGTAAACACTTTATTGCACATACACATAAAAACAATATACACTTAAGAGAACTTAAAACTAAAAGAAAATTTGCACAATGGTGGACTTATCCCTGGAGGAGATCTCTTCCAGTCAACCAGGCATCTGAAAGAAGACATCAATTGAGTTTAGTAATTGTGTACTGCGCATCGACTAGCGCGATGTTCCGAGCCGCCATAAACTTTGATTCGGACTGTAACTAGCTATAAAAAGAATTTTCGACTATTGCATTTCTTCAGATTACATTTTTATCTTTCATTTTTACACTTCAAAACATTCTGATTAGGTAGTTTTTTTCTAACTTTAGGAGGCTACAAACGGATCTACAAGCACCCATCCAGAGCCAACAAAGAGCGAGCCGGTTGCGCGCCAAAATGGCAACAACTCAAACGAGAACTCCACGCCCGGCTCCCCGCAAGCGCGCCCTGCCTACCGCGGGCCCTACAGGTAAATAGACCTTAAAATAAGGAGTATAGAGGCCAAAATCCTGTGGCTACCAAATCTATAAACCGGGCCATTTGAATGCCAAAATGGCAACAGCTTTACAAGAACTCCACGCTCGGCTCGCCGCAAGAGCTTACTGCCAACCGTGGGCCCTACAGGTAAATGGACCTTAAAATTAGAGCAATAGAGACCAAAATTCGTTGGCTATCAAACCTGTAAGGTTAACATTAACCTGGCCAGTTTTCGTGAAAAATTGAAACTGCGGGCCCTACAGGTAAATAGACCTTAAAACAAGGGGAATAGAGACTAAAATCTTGGGCTATCAAACACCTAGAGCTAAACATTAACCTGGCCAGTTGTTCGCCAAATTAACAACAATTCTTACGAGAACTTATAGGTATATATACAGGTCAATGGACCTTAAAATTAGAGCGATAGAGACCAATATTCGTTGGCTACCAAACCTGTAAGGTTAACATTAACCTGGCTAGTTGCGTAACAAAATGACAACAAATTTAACGAGAAATCTACGCCCGGCTCGCCGCATGCGCGCCCTGCCTACCGCGGGCCCTACAGGTAAATAGCCCATATAATAAGAGATATAGATACCAAAATCCTGTGGCTACCAAACGCATTAACCTGGCCAGTTGCGCACCAAAATGGCAACAAATCTAATGAAATCTCCACGCCCGGCTCGCCGCAAGCTCGCCCCTGCCTACCGCGGGCCCACTGGTAAGTAGACCCTAAACTTAGACACAGAGTAAATTCATAGGCTATCAAACTTATTAACCTTATAAGTTTGATAGTCTACGAATTTAAATCTTATCCTGGCCAGGGGGCCTACCATGAACTTTTACAAAACCATCATGGTTCCGGTCCGTTTTATTTCAAGCTTATTGTAATATTGTTTCTAATCGTACCATGAACTTTTAAAACAAGATTGTTTTATTCCTGCCTAGTGTTGGTAAAGAACGAATGAATTTCTATTCCTTGACGATTGTGAGAGCGGGACAACGCTATGCAATTTGTATAGCTCCGTCCTTTTTACGCAGCGTTCCGATCCATTACCGAAATTGGTCGTCTTTTATACAAATACAATTTGAATTTTAATAAATAAATAATGTTTAATAGTTATACAATCCAATTTAAATATTTTAAATGTATTTTTTATAACATAACTTTAAATACTTAAAATAATTTAAAATAATAAAATAATTTTATAGTTTTAAACAAAAATTGTATTTGTTAGCGTAAAACGGAGCATTTTTTTCAAGACGTGCAGTTCGCGCGCCTCTTGTTTGTAGGTACCTAGCCTCGATCTCGAAGATAATTAATTATGATAACATTAATATAATTTTGGTTTTCCCATGAAAGTATGATACTAAAACCAAATGAATAAGTGAATTCTCTATTGTGTGCGTTAAGCGTGGCGTGATTTCGTGAAAATCTGAATGTACTTAAGAAGAAAAACTACACAATACAAAGACGACAATTTTTTCTTACAGTTATTTTTGTATTCACTTGGGAATTTTCAGTGTTTTTTTCAGTCGTATAACGTGTCATGTACCTATCTACGAGAAAAAAAGTGATCTTGATTTCTTGATGATGATGGGAATTCTGAAACTCTCATAGAGAAATAGCGACGGCGTATACCTAACCTAAAACTATAACAAAATGATTGTTGTAGTGTTACTTTAATAAAATTGTTAGAACATTATTGTTGTATTCTTTATTTTTGTGTCCTTCTTATAATTTTTAATCAGATTAAAGAAGCAATTCTTCTATTGGAGTAGGTATATACTAGTATCTGTGGTTTAATGTAAGTACATACAGTAGGTAGTTAGGTATCTAGATTTCAGGGTACCTAGTTAATGTATTATGTTCCTTCTGTAGACACTTTTAGGCGATGTAACGGCTGTATTTTTGATGCCAGTCGTTAAGCTAAGTAAAATGCCTTTCTATGCACCTTGAAAAATCTGCCGCAGGTTTTTTTATCAATGAAATAAACAACAACAAACCAAACATCCCTGGTAAACATGTGATATTTACTTATCAAAGTCCAATGTAATTGATGGAAGAAAGAAAACCACTTCTTAGACATTTTGATCTTTATTAACTTGCAATAGGTATCTACAATAATAATTGTTGTGAGTATTTTCCAACTGGGTTCTAACCTAAAGATTCTCTCGTAGGTGTACCTAGGTGGTGGAAAATAAAACAGCGATAGCCGCATTGCGTTTCAGTTTTGTCCATTTCTTTGACCTTGCTATGACGATTTGCGCAGAAATAATCACTTGTTTATACTTTATTTAAACACTCTTAACACAATTCCACTCACAAATTTAACAATACAGTGTTGTTAAAGGCTTATACTATTATGTATTCTGTGGTAAAGGTACAAATAATAATGAAAATATCACACTAAAATGGAAAAAAGTTTTGTTTCCATCGTACCCGACTAACTTTTTTAAGATCGCTAATTTGACACAAAAACAATATTGCTAACTGTCAAATAGCGGCTCATGGTACCAAATGAATGAATGATTTGCTCTGACGTCACCAAAACTGCTAGTAAAAACAACATTAAAGTAATATTGTTTTGTATACGTCATGGTACGAATTTCAAAAGTAATATTGAAATAATACTGCTATAAGAGGTTATGGTAGCCCCCCAGATGTTCGCCAAAATAGTTACAACTCTTATGAGAACGGGCACGCCTAGCTGTGTTATTTTTTGGATAGATAACTCCTATTTGATTTTTGTGTACAGGGGCTTCAACCGGCGCGGCAAGCCGGGGCGGCGCAATCGCGGCGGCGCCGCGGCCGCTCCACGGTGACCCGCCCCGCCCCCGCCCGCGAAACCCCCGCCACCCCCCGCCGCCTAGCCCCACACTACCAACCTCTATGACTCCCTAATTCGACCACCCCGAATGCTGTCTGTTGAGTTCCAAATTCGAATGTCTAAGGCTGATTACGTACGTAACGGTTCGTTAGTATTCTTTAAAGCCCCTAAGCACAACACTAACCTCTACGTTAAATTACTTATTCGGCGAAAGTTGTCTATTGTATTCCATGATCGAGTGTCGAAAGCTGATGACATGTGCAGTGACTCAGTTGTGATCCGTAAAGCAACTACACACGGTGCAATTTTCAGACTCAATAGAGCGCGATTGATTTGTATGCGTAAAAGCGAAGCAAAGGTTTTTCACGGTGGTATGAAGGTTGAACGCGCTCTGTATTTCCTGAAAGTTGCATCGTGTGTCGATAACTTTACTCGAAAATACAGAAAGTTGTCTGTTGTATTCCATGCTCGAATTACTAAGGCTGATAATATCAATCGCTATTTTGACGGATTGTATACCACAGAGGGATGGCATGACGACAAGCCTGAGTCAACTCTATCTCTTCCGTACAAACGATTAGTGCGACAGATTTTGCTACGTATGACATCACACTACTGCAAAAATAAAACGAGGATACCACGCGCTACGTCGTATTGCTCGGACGTTTTAAACACAAAAAATTGTAAGAATGGAACAGATATGCTGATGGTATGGTGTTTTAAAATTGATTCATCAATCATGTCGATAAAACGTACGCATGGAAAAGTTACCTATTACCAAAGACTTCTAATAAACTGAGGCAGACGAGTCTTACCTACCAAATTCTGTAGCGTTCAAAGGGAGCTAATTAACACCGTTGTGCTCACACCGATACTGTATCGTGAAGACGCCGTGTACGTCACGTGGCACGATTGCTTTTAAATGTCTGTTTCTTAGAGTAGGGCACGTCTAGCTCAGTTTATATAGATGTCTTTGCCTATTACATTACACGATCTGATGACCATACCACGCTTGCCAAACGTGTTGGTGAGTGTAGTTTTTTGGCTTTGCTCCGACGCTGCTGCCCATCGAAACCGTTTTTTAACGCGAAGTGAGTTCACACACTAGTGCCACCCAGCAATTAATTCTATAAGTCCTAAATCATATCAAATTTAAAAAAATTAATAGCAGAATGCCCTAGTAAATTACTTGTAGTATTATTGGTACAAGTTTTCACTATTTTTAATTTGATGAATCAAGAGAACGAATTATTACCGCCAAAAGTGGCCACTATTGGCGGTAAAAATTCGTTCTCTTAAACTTAGATTGTAATATCTATGAAAAGTAACAAAAAGAATACTAAATAAGTAATTTACTATGGCAATCAGCTATTCGATTTTTTAAATTTGATTTGATTTAGGAGTAAATGAATTATATATATGAACGAGCTCCGTGGCGCAGCGGTCAACACGCCGGCCTGCGACACGGATGGTCCCGGGTTCGATCCCCGGTCAGGTCAAGATGGAAAATGATATTTTTCAGATTGACCTGGGTCTTGGATGTTTATCTATTTATGTATTTGTTATAAAATATAGTATCGTTGAGTTAGTATCCCATAACACAAGTCTAGAACTTACTTTGGGGCTAGCTCAATCTGTGTGATTTGTCCGTATATATATTTTTTTTTTAATTGCTGGGTGGCGCTAGTGTGTGAACTCACTACGCCTTAAGCGAAGAAAGGGTAGGAATTTGTTGAGACTGGTAGAACGGGATAAAGTTTGGAAAGCTTCTTGCTCGGATGTCTAAGGGATGAGAAAGTAGCAGGTCGGAAGGCCGGGCGCGCGTACCTAAAGCCATACCTGACGAGCTCCGTGGCGCAGCGGTCAACACGCCTGCCTGTGACACGGAGGTCCCGGATTCGATCTCCGGTCAGGTCAAGATGGAAAATGATCTTTTTCAGATTGACCTGGGTCTTGGATGTTTATCTATATATGTATCTATTATAAAATATAGTATCGTTGAGTTAGTATCCCATAAAACAAGTCTCGGCCTTACTTTGGGGCTAACTCAATCTGTGTGATTTGTCTGTATATATTTATTTATTTATTATTTATTTAGTTGAGGATGACACCCCTGACCTAGCTCAAGAATTATACATTATTAAATATGGGTGCGAAATTTGTGCCAGGAGGTAAACTTAATACAGGGACCTTTCCTTTAGTCCGACAATTTGTCGGCTTTTATATATTTGAGACTGACAATGTATCCTAACCGTTTTTATATATTTTTCGCAATAAAATAATTACCTTAACACCATTTATCATATCATAATTCACGACATTGTTTGTGATTTAAATCTAATTTCACAAATTTCATGATCAGTCACTTAAACCCATACTTATAAAAATAGTTTTTTATATCAGTTTTTTGTATCGTGTCGGAACTGTACACAAGTGTATGGTGTTATTTTTTAGTAATCAAAACAAAATTCAAATCAAAACAAACGAAAAAAGAAACGAAGAAAATCATTATAACAACAAAATCTAAAAAAATATAAAAAGATAAAATATAAATTATTTATATCTAAATGTACTTCTATAATAATATTATAAAGGGGAAAGATTTGTTTGTTTGCATTGAATAGGCTCCGTAACTACTGGTCTGATTTTCAAAATTCTTCCACCCATTGACAGCTAATTTATCTGCGGGTGACATAGGCTATAATTAACGCGAACAAAGTCGCGGGAAATTGCTTATGTTAATTTATTTGGACAGGTATCCCCAAGCACCACCAAAGGAATCCTGCCCTCAGTTATTTATGTAACTAAGTATATTTAGGTTGTGCATTTGTTGTGTTGTTGTTACTGTTGTATCAATATTAGTACTTTATTATATTTACACATTTTTAGCTTAAAAATATTGTCCCTTAAGATTATTTTTACTTTACCTCTTAATATTTAAACAATCAAAGTCCAAATGTCCATAATCATAAAAATTAAGCATATGTACCTATAACAAATAATTTTATTATTACATATAATGAGGTGATAATCAAATACTAGAACAAACGATTTCACTTACGTATTTAAGATGGTAACGCCGTAACAAACATATGAATTTTTGCCCAAAATTTCACCACCACTTATGTAGTTATATTTAGCAAATCTGTTCCATTTTACCGTCGGAAATTCTATAGAATTCACTAAGTGGTTTGTACTGTACCAAGGAGATTATATTATAGAGATCTCGCATAAATTCGATAAAACAAAGTGAACATAAACATAAAATAAATGACGTAAATCCGACTCCGTCCTCTGTCTTTTTTCGTTATGTGTGAAAGAGACTGGAACACTATCTTTCCTTTCATAAAAACGGAAACAGAAAGAGACAAATACGACTCATCTTCAAGGACAAAAATGTTGTCTTTACTCTGTTGTATGTAGGTAAGTTATCCATAGAGTATGTATAATCTTTTTGGTATTCATCAAGCGATTTGTACAGTACCAATGGACATTAAACATGGACAGACTAAACATGTCGCCACTCCCTCTGTGGAATTGTCAAACGCATGAAAAATTTGTTCCAAATTTGACCACCAGTACAGGTAACAAGGTGGCGCTACAAGAACATAAACAGGCAGCATTCGATAACCCAGGTTTTAGTAGACATTTAGAACCTCAGCCGTTTTATTTGTACTCCCCATTTAACACCAAGTCCCAGGTATGATTATAATATTAACTGTGTTTATCAAATCTGTCATATATTTGTCATTTTTGCTTGTATCAAAAGCGGACCTAAGTTTCTCTGTCATTTAGAAATTTGTGTAGTGCCGTCTCGCTTAGTCACGTGATTCGCAGTTACCATTTGAATCTTTAGGTGAACAACAGAGAATATAATAAGCGAAGTTAAATGTCCGTTATTAATATGCTATATGGCATCAGAGGCTATGTCACTTAGGTCAGATCCTGCCCGAAAGAAGCAAGGAGTGAGCGGTAAGTGTGCGGTGGACAGGTTATATGGTTTCTGTAGTCTTTCTTTCTCTCCTCCGTTTCGGTTGCAGCCTCAGCCGGGGTGATTTGTGAAAAGTCTTATAGTTATTTCTTACATCTTAGACTGTCTTGTTATTTCTTGTGGTGAAAGTAAATAAATTAATAAAATAAAAATGTTTATTTTCAGACAAATATTTAGTCCATTTTGTTAGTAAACATATAAGGCCGCCACAGGGCAAGCGCCAGCGCCACGGGTTCAGTATAATGCGCACGGTGGGCGAGCCCACGATGTTATTTTTCTCTTCTTTTTCTCTTACTTCATATTTTAGTAACGAATTTAAAATTGCGGCAATCCAAAGCAAGTTGTTCTTGGACACCGTACCCGCAACCTTTTTTGGGAGTTGAATGTGTTTTGTTTTTGAATGTGCGGACCGCACATTCAAAAACAAAAGCATAGGAAACGTAGCGTGTAACATCCACCTACCCGCTTGTGAAAAGACTAGACAAAATACCTAGAAGACGAAATGATGTGCATGGTCTATCCCTGCTCGTCACTCGTAAGCAACCACGTAACTCCCCACTTCCTCTCGCTTACCTCAGGGAGGATCTGAAACTAACTGTATAATACAATGTGTTGTTTCCGATTACGATAGACTATTGATGTCACTAAAATCTTTTATTTTTAAATAGTTATGAATACGAAATAATTTAACATATCAGCTGATTGCTTTGTTACTTTTAACTTTCACGCTTTAATCACATAATTATGAATATAAACGATACTTAGCAAGATCTTTGTGTCCTCGTTGCGCCAACGACGAAACTCCATTGAAAGTGAAACAAATTATTGAAAAATTCCTGCTAATTGTCGTTTATATTCTATATCTAGCCGGTTGCTTCATATGTGAAGTGTCCAACATATAATTTGCATCTTTCTGTACGTTTCAAAGGGTTGAGTATCAAAACTGAAATCAACACATGTTTGTACATTTAATTATATATTTAACGTTTTCCCTGTTTTTATGGGTACCTTTTCCTTACTATTTTTACCGTTACCCTTCGTTAACGATATTAGTTTAAGGTGAGGCGGCACAAAATAAATAGTAATAATAGTCGTTCGATGTATGTATTCTTAGCGTAAGGCACGTTACTGTGACGAATCCTAGTCATCAAACCCTAGTACGGATCCGCAAAGATTTCTATAAAGGTGGACGGATCTCCTTCTTTTTTTTAGGGTTATGGCTCCGTTGTTTAGCCATAAACGGATTTCGGAGCCTGCTGGCACAAGCATACTATTGCTTAAAAGGAGGTTCCAATTTGCTATCCACTTGTAAGTACACATAATTTGTTAAAGAAATAAAATATTTATATTTTTTTTAAACTATAATTTTGCCAAGTTCAAAGTTGAGGAAGTTGATGGTAGTTGTCAGTAGGCATTCATCAATATCATTAGATTGAAATGTGAAAACAACTGCTGAATAATTTTGACACCAGCTCAGAAGACTTTGCGGATCTTTATCTAATCGCATAAATTAGTACCTATGTGTCAAATGTTTGTGACCTTGGTCAACTTATTGATATTTAATCATAACCTTCACTACTTAGGGATAAGTAATATCAGTGTTGTCGATAATATTGTGGTAACTGCAGGATACACTTTAAAGTAGAATTTATTTGTTTTATCTACTTTTTTTTAAAAATATTTGTAGAAAATAGGTTGTCATTTTAATAAGTGTCGCACCACACCAAACTTCTTGGTTGTATTTAAAAGAAAATGTGTTCTAATTTATATCTAAAAACGGGTCACTCACGTACTACTTTGTCGGGATTGCCCACTATAGTTTCGGACTCATCAGGAGTCCATTTTCAAGGCGAGTTCGGGATGCGCGACGCCGAAGTATCCCGGGCCCTTACTGTTGTAGTATCGGACTCCTGATGAGTCCGAAACTATAGTCGGCAATCCCGACAAAGTAGCACGTGAGTGACCCGTTTTTAAACTCGTATAATGTATTTATCTCACGTAAGTTTCAGTGTTCTAATTTGTTTGTTTTCTTTAGATCTCTGGGTATGGCAACAAGGTTATATCATTGTGACCCGTTTTTAAACATGATGGCAACAAGTTAGGTATTGAGAATGTACTGGTGTAGCGAGACACTTATATTGCAATAAATTGACTTTTATGAATAAATTTCTATAGTAACTAAATACACGTATGTAGTAGTAACATTTAATTATTATACATTTTTAAATACCACTTTCTTAATGTTGACTTGACATCATTTGGTCTCTTGTCTGCATAGTTCTTTGACCTTACTTTTTATGAATTGTTATGTATTTTTAATAGGATTAAAATGTATGAATTAGTAGTTATAAACTACTTTGCAAACTATTTTAGCAGCATTATTTGTTTTATTATTATTATTTTTCGTAAAATATACATTCTATTTTAATTTTTAAGTGTAATTATTTCATTTTTTTATTTTAAAATAATTGTGGGAAAAGACGAAAGTTCGAGTATGGATATGTTATTATTTTATACAGGTATTGAAATGTTTTTAATAAACCGTATGACATAGTAAAATGCAAGGGTCGTAGCAAAATTCAAAGGACTAGTCAAATTAATCAAATAAATAGACTATGAATCAACAATGACCAAGTAAGACAGTGACAGTCTTGCGAAATCATAATTATAAAGCACCTGTTTACTGATTTGTATATTATGTAGATTTGACATATTGGAGTGTCACATTGGGCAAGTACTTGGCAAGTAAATCTGATTGGACACAAGGCCTTAGTAAATTGAGACTATGTTTTTTTTTATTTGATTGATTCAGTAGTAAAATTGCTAGGGCCGCCCAGGAATTTATGGCTTATGTTAAATTTGAATAATTGTGACATATTTTCAATCATCATCATCATCATCATTTCGTGTAGGTGACACGGTCAGTCGACCATGCACACCCTGGTGTCAGAGTTCTTCGGAACCGCCTCTCGGCCTCTGACGTGGTTCCTTTAACGACTACCAGATGGCAGCCGGGACCACCGGCTTATCGTGCCTTCCGAAGCACGGAATCATCTTTCTTATCAGACAATCAGGTGATTCATGCCTGCAATGTCCTAACCAAACTGGAAACAACTTAACAAAGTATGTTTCCCGTGGGAATCGAACCCACGACCCCCGAGTCAACAAGGCAAACGCCTTAACCACTGGACCACAATAATGATACGTGTTTCACAAAGCTAATCGATTAGTCATTATTTCATTATTATTAAAGTCACTTGCCATTACTGATCCATCTGCTTGCCTTGTATGAACTTTTTTCAGTATAAGCAGAAGCAAGACATCGTTTAGAATCTCATTATTACTTAATTCATTAATAATACGTGTATGTTTTTTTGCAGTTGTTTGATACGTTGTGAACAAGTTATAAAAATAGGCAAATAAAACGCCAGTTACTTGCCATTTTCAAAATTTATCTATTTAAGAACTTTTCATGTAATACACTTACATTCCTTCATCACATTACTTAGAGTTTTAGACATGTAAAATATAAATTAATTTACTTGATATGAATGCCATTGATAATGTGATGTTTATTTTTCGTATACTTTGTATCTTTTTTTCCACTAGGTGAAATAAAAAAATCGAGGGATTATACAAAGGATGCCTTTGCGCATTCCTTGCATTGATATTTTAAATTACATCGTGACATTATTGTATTGTTAATCGGATTAAACCTTTTGCTCTGGAAATTGTTGTTCAAAAGAGATCTTTCGTCTTTTATTGCACTAACGTGTGTGTTAAAGATTTTTTAACAATTGATAGCTAAAATAAAAATAGTGACAAAATCTTGACTTTGACACCATAATGAGATAAGGCGATGAAGGTAAATACTTTGAGAACATCGTGATATGAAGCGAGAAACATATGAAAACTACTATCTTAATTACTTATTCATGCTATGATAAAAAAATGGTTATATTGTATATTTTATCCTACATTAAAAATGGTTAATAAGATTGATGTAAGCTAGCTAAATAATTCCATCATAATTTGGCTAATGGAAACGATTGTAGAGTAGCTAAACATTGTAATTAAAAAAGCGTTGAACAACTTAGTAAAAACTCAAGCTTTAAATTTTGCAGAACTTCTCATGGTCAGCTCACGTTACAATTCTCAAGAAACGAGAAGTTAGGCGAGAAACTATTGAAAAAGATTTTGAGCTTTTTGTTTATACTTTCTCACGATGGAAGATAATGGAGTGCTTGGAAGATAAGAGCTCGATGGAAGCTTTTTGAAACCGTTTTGTACTTTAATTTATATGCAAGTACTGTACCTATTTATTTATAAAATCAAACTTGGTAAGATCGTAGTTATTGAAATTGTATGATGGATGTATTTTTTACTTTTTTTTTATCAGATGTCGCTTTACAAAGAATGAAATATGCAACAATTATTTTATCATAACACTATGTTGCAAACTTTTAAGTTATGTCTTTCTCAAATATGTTTAATAAAAATATCTTTTTATTCAATTTTATAAAAATGTTATTCAATTTACGATACACTTTTTAAATTGATGATTTTTATCTTTTAGTGAATTATTTTTGATGATAACTGCAAATAGGTGTTTAGATTGCAATCACAGCTCTCTTATTAAAAAGCGTATTACTAAAAGTAGTACTCTGTGTATACTACTTAATTGCTAGAGGTACCCAGCGTTGGTACTTACTTGTATTTACGTTTTTTTATTGAAAATATTGCTAAGTATTACAAGGGTACAACATAGTCATGTCAACTTTGCCGATGACAAATCGTTTGTGCAATTGGATAATAATTAGACGAGCATGTATAATGAATTATGTATGTCATGTCGTATCAAGAACTCAAGTCTGAAGCAGAAGATAAAGAAGTTTGGCGCATACTCAATAGACAAGAGCTATATAAGACAAAGTATAATGATGTTACCCCAGTCTGATTAAAGAGCAAACTTACCTATAGTTTTACGAATGCTTAAAATCATAACTGTCTATAGAAAGGCTGGACAGATGCACCAATCACCAATCTCTTAAACCAATGGAAAACACCAACTGCCATGCCCAAGGTGTCCCGACACTTGTACGCTAGACGACCTATACAATTGAGTTGCCAGGTAGGTTAACCGCAAATAATATCAGAGCAAAATTTTAAAAAGTCCGTTTGGGGTGATCGTAAATCAAACACAATATCGTCACAACAAGAGTTTCACTGTTAATTCACGGTATACACTGCGGTTGGTCACAACTTATAAATAAAACCGTAATGACTGGAGCTGAATTAACACCGACTGCGATTTGATCGAAGACGCGGTGAAAGAAACGAATAGTCGCCAGAGCTCGTCGTGTCGTGTTGTGTGTTGACAGCAACATGGCCGCGGCAAACGTTCAGAAACCATCCGAAAACAACCGAGCGTTCGGAAACGCGGGGCGGCCAGTGTTGCCACACCACCCCCCCACGGAGAAAGGAAGGTCACAGGTCGAATGGTTTAGCAAAACGAACCCTACGCCCTGAACGCGTAGTGTAAGATGGGTTCGTTTCTGTGAGGTCTTGCGGCAATGTAGAAGATTGTGGTGGTGTGAAAGAGTGAGGTGGTGTTTGAGCACCGCGGGTGTTCTGCTCAACCGGTGAATCCATGTTGTGTGTCGGTAGATCGCGTGAATCGGATTCGCAATACGCCGGTTTAACGCGGTCCACACTTATTGTTGCACTTCGTCCTCTTATTTCGACTGTAATAGTTTTTCCATCTTCTGCCCGTCCAATTATACGGTAAGGTCCCGTGTAAGGAGGTTGCAAGGCACGGCGTACGGAATCATCTCTAATGAACACGTGAGTTGAGGAGCTGAGGTCCCGAAATATAAATGTATTTGGATTCGTATGTCGGGAAGCTGGGGAGGGTCGCAAGGATGACATTTTTCGCCGAAGCTGCACGACAAAATCGGCTGGATCTTCCATATTTTGTCTTAAATTTGAGGGTGTTATAAATTCTCCTGGTAGTCGCAGCGGTTCACCGTACAACATTTCTGCTGCTGTGGCCTTCAAATCTTCTTTAAGTGCTGATCTCATTCCAAGGAGGACGAGTGGCAATGCTCGGATCCAAGATTCGTTTTCGTGGCACATCAGAGCAGCCTTTAGTTGGCGGTGGACGCGTTCTATCATGCCGTTCGCGGCCGGATGGTAAGGAGTAGTTCTAACACGCCTTATATTAAACGTGTCCATGAGGCGGCGGAACAAGTCCGATTCGAATTGTGTCCCCTGATCAGTGGTGATGATTTGGGGTACTCCATATCGGGAAATCCACTCTTTTGTAAAGGTTTCTGCTACTTCTTCAGCAGAAATTGATCGCATTGGCCAAGCTTCCGGCCATCGAGTTACACGATCAATAGCAGTAAGGCAATAGCGATATTCGTTGTTTACTGGAAGTGGTCCGATGATATCAATATGGACGTGTAAGAAGCGCGCTGACGGAACTTCGAAGTTTCCGAGCGGAGTCGAATTATGTCTTGTGATTTTGCTACGTTGACACGCTAGACAAGATCGAGCCCAGTTGCGGATATCTTTTTGCATGGCAGGCCACACGAATCTATCACTGACCAACTGACATGAGGCTTTAATCCCCGGATGGCTCAAATTATGTAGCTTATTAAATGCTTGCCTTCTAAAAGGTTCTGTAAGGAAAGGACGAGGTTTGCCAGTTGCTGTATCACAAATTAGGGTAGTCGTGGAACCGGGCAAGGTCACCTTGTGAAGCTGCAATGAGGTACCTTGGTTAAGTAGATTTTGCAGCTCCGCGTCAGTGTCTTGTGATAAACGTAGGGCCTCGCAATCATCAGCGAGGGAGATGGCTTCAATTCCCCTTGACATTGCATCGGCCACGACATTTTCTGCCCCCTTAATGTACACGACGTCGGTTGTAAATTGTGAGATGAATGTTAACTGATTAAGCTGGGTCGGTGGGAGCTTTTCACGACGCTGTGTAAACGCATACAAAAGAGGTTTGTGGTCCGTATAAATCGTAGCATGCTGTGCTTCTAATATATGGCGAAAATGCTGCACGGCCTCGTAAACTGCTAGCAATTCTCGATAGTAGGCTGGCCATGACGATTGTTGGGTAGTCAGTTTTTTACTGAAAAATGCTAACGGTTGCCACGACTTTTCGACCAATTGTTGGAGGCATGCGCCTACTTGTTTACTTGACGCGTCGGTGAATAAACCCAAAGGAGCATCAGCTAATGGGTGTGCAAGTAAGGTAGCCTGAGATAGGCTCTTTTTGCAAGCCTGGAATGCGTCCTCTAATTCCGATGTCCAGGGCATCGGTTTGGACCCCTTTAGTTTCGAGTCCGTTAATGCTTCGATCAGAGGCGCCTGAGTCTCAGCAGCTCTTGGTAGGAATCGTCTGTAGTAATTTATCATTCCTAAAAAACGACGGACTCCTTGTGCGGTTTTTGGCAAGGGAAACTCTTGGAGAGCAATGATTCTATCCGTTGGGGGAGATGTACCTAATTTAGAGACGCGGTTCCCTAGAAAGATTACCTCATCGGCACCCAAAATGCATTTCGCCGGGTTTACGACCACTCCATATGTCTGCAGCCTCTGAAATAGTATGCGATGGTGCTCTAGATGTTGTTCAGGGTTGTTGGAGAACACTAATATGTCGTCAACGTAAGTAAAACAAAAGTCTAGGCCGAAGGTTACTTCGTCCATAAACCTTTGAAAGGTTTGACCAGCATTTCGCAGCCCGAACGTCATATAAGGGAATTCGAAGAGTCCGAATGGGGTTATGATGGCGGTTTTGCAGATGTCTCTCTCATTAATTGGTATCTGTTGGTATGCCTTTACGAGGTCAAGGGTGCTAAAAATAGAGGCACCAGCTATGTTGTGGCTGAAGTCCCCTATATGGCGAACGGGGTAACGATCGGGGATGGTCCGGGCATTCAGTGAGCGGTAATCCCCGCAAGGTCTCCACGTAGCATCTTTTTTCTCCGCTAGATGTAAGGGTGACGACCAAGCGCTCTTGGATGGCCTTGCAGTTCCACACCGTACCATTTCTTCGAATTCCTTTTTGGCAGCGATCAGTTTCTGTGGTCCCAAACGGCGTGCACGACAGGATATCGGAGGACCCTCGGTGGTTTTTATAAAATGTTCTGTGTTGTGTTTGATGTCTTTTGGAGCTCCAGGGGGCCGCGTGATCGCTGGAAATTCGGATAGCAGTTTATAGAACTCGGTATCTGTACTTACGGAAACGGCTTTTACGCTAGTCTGCTGAGTGGATGCAATTGTTGCTGCGGTGGATAGTCCAGTTTGGCCATCCAAGAGGCGCTTGTTACGACAGTCTGGAAGAAGATGGTAGTGTGCCAGAAAATCGGAGCCAATAATGGCTGTGCTTACGTCCGCGACTATAAAATTCCACCTAAAATCTCGTCTTAGACCGAGGTTTAAGTTTAGCGGAAGGGTCCCATATGTACGGATGGCGGTACCATTTGCTGCTGTTAAATCATAACCCGATGGATGATTAACAGGGCAGGTGCTGAGGAGCCTCCGAGGCACACAACAAAGATCTGATCCTGTGTCTATTAAAAAACGATTTTTACTATTTATATCAGTAATAAAAAGGCGGCGAGATTTTGGAATGGAGCAGTCAGTCGCCGCAACTACTGACTGCTGTGCTGGTTTCCCTCTTTCGATTTCCAAGTGCATGGTGTTGTGCACTTTGTAGCTTTTTCTCCAAACGTCCGGTGGTACCAGCACAGGCTGTGAGGCGTTGAGGAGCGGCTTCTACTCACGGATCGCGATCTGGGGCGCTCTCGCCTATCCATCCTAAGGGCCGCTACCTCCTGTGCCAACTCATTGACGCGAGTTGACAAGTCAGTCAAAATATCTGTAGTTGGGGTAGTTGAGGTGGCCAAGACGGTCGCGGGACTCACCGTGGAAGGCGAAACATCCATGATGCGGTCCGCAAGATCAGCCACCTTGTCCAGGGGGAGGTCAGCCTGGGCGGCTAAAATAGCTTGAAGATGTTTAGGGAGGCGTCGCATCCATAGCTGGCGGATAAGGTTTTCGTCCCCAAATGTGGTACCCCCTAATGACTTCAGGTATCTTAGAAATTGAGAGGGTTTACGGTCCCCCATTTCTGCATCATTGATCAGTTGACGCACACGCTGTTCCTCGGAGATGCTCAAACGTCGGATAAGTTCGGCCTTTAATATGTCATAACAGCAGTCCTTGGGAGGTGGTTTGACAATAATGTCCTCAACCTCGGCTGCATAACGAGTGTCCAACTGTGATACAACGTAGCTGTACTTTGTGGCCTGACCTGTCACTCCTGATACTATGAATTGGGCCTCGGCTTGGGCAAACCAAACTGCTGGTTTGTCTGGCCAAAATGGGGGTAATTTGGCTGTCACCTTGTATATACTTCCTGTGGCGGGAGCTGTGGATGCTGTATCACCCCCTTCTTTTGACACTGCAGTATTATCAGATTCACCTAATTTATTTTTTAGTAAAGTGTTCTCGCTCGACGTTGTCTGCAGCTGCCCTTGCAGTTCGCTCAACTGCTTTTGTAACATAAGGATCTGTTCCTCTAGCTTTTCAGAATCTGCCATTTTAAATTGTTTAAATTGTGTTATATCTGTGGAGTGAATGTGTGTTAGGTGCTTTTAACCTAAGTTTTGTGAGAGCTCTAGCTCAAGACAGTAATAGCCAAACAGCCCGAGGTAAATGACTAATGCAGCTCCAATCATCACCATTAACACGCAGCAATTTAGATTGATTGATGTAATAACATGCTTTGATTAATTGAGAAAAAAAAAAATATTTATATAATAATGTTCAGTAGAAGCATCCACCTCCGTGCAATTATACAAGAGCAATTATTTTAGTGCTTGCAGCGCATAACACATAAAAGTAAACACATTAAAACAGTTAAAGATTATTTAGTATTAGTGGGAAACCAGGACTACAATGCAATATAATGCAAATATTCTGTAACAGCAATATTTTAGTGCTAGTAGCGCAAAACAGTTTAATTTTCACAAGATTAAATTTTATAATGATAAATTTAAATCTTAAATGAGCACCTATTTATTAAATTATACATATGCACATCTTGTAGGAACTACAATGTATTGTGTATTGATATCTATGTGCATTGTCCTATTAAAATTAAAATATGACTAGGAATGTGCTTGATTCCGTATCGAAGGATAAGAAAATGAAAATAAAAAATATTTTGATTGACATGCAAACCACAACACCAAGTTTTACCAATGTTCCATGCTATTATGCGATTGTTTTATGTGCCCTATGTTGTTAAGAGCATTCCTTACACAGTAATTGATTAAAATGTAAACAAAATAAGAATGTTGTTAATTTGAGCATGCAACTACTTATCCAGTCCTGTGGTTGCTGCGAAACTGCTATTCCTGGAATGCACTTCTCGTTCAGATCACTTTGCACTTCACACACTATATGAATACGAGGACCGAAGGTTCCCAGGTCAGCAGACTGCTTTGTAGTTGTTGAGTTCGGTAGCTGTCAGCTGCTGCGACGTGAAGTGACGTGATTTCGATGCGATGTTCAATGACGTGAAGTCGAGGTGATGTTACGGCGTGATGTTACAGGCAGCGTGAACCCATTATCACGCTGGTAAGATGAAAATCGTTGACGTGAAAATTCGTCCACTACTGCGGAAACTCGTTACGGTTCCGGTGCGATACTTTCAATGTGGAACTCGTAGTAACGAAAAGAAAAGTTCGTCAGCGTGATAACGTTGTGGTACGTCGAGTCCAATGTTCAGAAAACGTATGCAATGTTAGTCGGCGTCACCAATTTGGGGTGATCGTAAATCAAACACAATATCGTCACAACAAGAGTTTTACTGTTAATTCACGGTATACACTGCGGTTGGTCACAACTTATAAATAAAACCGTAATGACTGGAGCTGAATTAACACCGACTGCGATTTGATCGAAGACGCGGTGAAAGAAACGAATAGTCGCCAGAGCTCGTCGTGTCGTGTTGTGTGTTGACAGCAACATGGCCGCGGCAAACGTTCAGAAACCATCCGAAAACAACCGAGCGTTTGGAAACGCGGGGCGGCCAGTGTTGCCACATCCGTATTTTGGAATTATAGTCTGTACAAATATGTATCTTTGTCTCAAGGGCGGCAAAATGCCTGTTCTAGCTACTACTGCGAATAACATACGGCTTCAGGTATTCAAAAATGTATTATTTTCCGGGATTCATCATATGAAATGTCAGGACAATCCCGACCATCGACCATCTGGGAACCCTACCGTAACATGGCTATAGAGAATGCCCCAATTTGTCCAGTTTTGGGCGAGAAAGAGTATATGACTATCGATTCAATACAAAGATAGGCAAACACGGGTCGGGGAAGCGCGTAGTTATCGGCAAATTTGGCACCACCGTGTTGTATGTCTCCATTGTTCAGTGATCTTAATTATTTTAAAACCCAAATAATATTAAAGAAGGCTGTCTAACAATATTTCGCAATTTATATTAAGTCGGCAAGTCACAATAACCTATAAGTTTATTTATATGTATGTTATGTTATTTGTTTCCGGTAGGTACGTGTCTAATAATATAATTTAAAGGAAACTCTTGTTCGTAGTCATATGCTTTATCTATTTAGAATAATTAATTTATCAATCTTTATTTAGATCTTGTGGCAACTTGTTTTGTAAATTAATTAAATTATGAATATTATATACATATTACAATAATTGTAGTAGATGTCTACTTAATTAATATAATCATTATTATAATGGTTATCGACTTTCAACATATTGTACATGGATCATATATAGGGTGTCTGAATCGGACGCAGGACCTATCAAAATATATTTTTTTAAGTTTTTGGTTAAAAAATAGATACTTCTTGTGTGGAGCTATGCGAGTTAAAAACAAAAATGTCGAGGAATATTTTCTTTTTGCATATGACATCCTGTATATGAGAGATATGATGAAATTCGACATTAAATGGTACATTCAAGTTATATAAACTTTAATATGTATACTTATTGAAAACTGGATTAATAAACTCTTACCAAAGATACCATTGTATAATTTATGTGCTTTTTATTTTTTATTATTTTCCTCTCCCTGTAAAGTAAATTGGAAATCCTCTTCACAAAGGTTTTCTCATATAGTGGCAATATTATGCTTTTTGTAAACTTACTGCTCGTTCATTATAGTGTATTGGTGCCAGATACAAGTATTTTACAGGGTTCCGTGCTGAAAGAAAACCGAAATAGCATTTAAATTTGACTCTGCAAGGCCGTAAATGATAAATAAATAAATATGTACGGACAAATCACACAGATTGAGCTAGTCCCAAAGTAAGTTCTTAAGTAGGACTTGTGTTATGGGATAATAACTCAATGATACTGTATTATACAACAAATACATATATACCTAAATAAACATCCAAAACACAGGTCAATTTGAAAAGATTTACTTAACTTTTCAGACAATTATTTGACAAAAACGCTACATAACAAAAGCTTTATATTCTCACTTCAAATTGTAAACGTTCAAAAAATAGATCATCATCATCAGGTCTCCACTCAGGAGCACGGCTCTCTCTGTAACACCAGAGCCAACATCAGTCAGAGGATTTGGCCTACACTCTCCTCCACGCTGGCCAGCCGGATTGGAGTCTGATGTTGATAAGCTTTGTTTAGCTTGTGTTTTCTAAGTCGCCGTCTACGACATCCACGGTAGACTTCGAGTTGTCCTATTCTACTCTGCCGGGAACCACACGAAAAAAAAAGGGGGTCCAATCAAATCAAAACGTTTATATAATAAAGGTTTCTTAGAACACTTATTAAGTGTCATGTTATACGTATTTTATTTTACACTAGCAGCCCTACCCGGCTGCGCCCGGGCATGTATTATACCTTAAAACCTTCCTCGTGAATCACTATCTATTGGTGAAAACCGTATGAAAATCCGTGGAGTAGTTTTTGAGTTTATCGCGAACAGACAGACAGACAGACGCGGCAGAGGACTTTGTTTTATAATATGTAGTGATAGTGATAGCCAAGCCAAGTTGTAAAATTATGTATTAACTAGCTTTTGCCCGCGGCTTCGCTCGCGTTAAGAAGTAGAATTGTTCAAAATCCTTTATTGGCGGATGCCTACATCATAACATCTACCTGCATGCCAAATTTCAGCCCGATCCGTCCAGTGGTTTGGGCTGTGCGTTGATAGATCACTATGTCAGTCAGTCAGTCACCTTTGAGTTATATGTATTAGAGAATATCTTCCTATTTCTATTTTGCTTGGCTTCCGATGTCCATACAGCTAGCTGCTACAATCATCTTGGCGTTTTTTTGTTGTTGGTTTTTAAACTCGCGAAATGTGGAAGAATGGAATGGTGCATCGATGATGTTATTACCTACTTACCTATTATAGACGCTTACAATCAAACTGTTAGTTAATAAAGTTGTAACGTTCGACCTTGTTTACTTAGCAAAGCACATGTCCGTTTGGTCAGATGAATTTCTTTTAACCGATCATGTGTTGGATCTGATATTCATATACCTACCTACTACAAAGACAAATAATAGGTAGATACTTACATTATTACCTATACTTACAAGTAACTTATCTACTTCTTTGATAGGTCGTTTATAACATTGATAGTTTATAAAAAATTTCCCGCATACCAAGGCACTGCAAATGATGATAATGCAAAATTAAATTTTCATAAGTACGTACCAATACATCCTCGTAGTCATACCGGTGTGACAAACTGGTAAGACTATGAGGAAAAGGCGAAATATTAAATGGATCAGAGTTACTGGACTAAAATGGTACTCAATACCTATTGGTAGATTATGTAACTTACATTTTTTTCTCTAACACAAAGATAAATATCATCGTGAGAGGTTTTAAGGCAGCTTTTAATCTGAAACCGATGTCAGCCACTTATTAATGAAATACCTACATTTTTTTTTCAATGAAAAATAATAACGCTTCTGCCCTGCCAAAAAACCCAGCCTATTACACTCGTATGGGAAGGGGGCGTAAGGAATCCATTTGCAATGCATTGTGAATGTTAGGTATGGTGACATATAGAGACTCACATAGGTACCTACATACATGCACTCGAAAAACAATAAGTAAACTCCATTTTTGGGTTTCGTCTGCCAAATAAAAAGGAAGGATATGATAATATTAATATCTAAGTATATATAATTGGAAATCCAAAATTAGGAACGGAAAACAGATGAAGGTAAACCGCAATATATTCAATATTACTTAAACAAAGAAAATGACTTTAACTTTTCACTACAATAATGATTTAGCAGTTAGCCAAGTGAGTGTTCTCTAAATTTAATAAACTTATAACCTTAAATAAAATTGATATGCCGATACTTCTACGAAACTCAAACCAGAAAAAATATACCTAATAAAAATAATTAACTAGATACATAACGTTTAACATAATAATTAATTACCTATACATAATACCTATGAAAACAAAATATGGCTATTTCAATAATCTTGTTTCTAATAATTTTCAAGATAAGTGTTTTACACTGTGAAAGAATGAAATGGTGTATTGAAACGGAATTTGTCGACGTTAATAACAACATTGTTAATAAGGATACTTGTAAATCAAGACCGTGTATAATAAGTACATGCCAGTACGGTGAGTTCAATCATAACCATGGGTGTAAAAATATTGAAGATTCTTCGTTAGATTTCTCTAAGTTTCTAAAGTTATACAAGGTGGTGTCAGGCAAACCAGTGGAGACTGACCAAATAATGGATAATCACAATTTTCAAGTAGTTACCATGAAGGATCGAGAGGCCCATTTGCACAACAACTGCCTTACTCAATTCTATGTTTTAAGAAAACATATCAATGGACACTTTTTGCAGGCAGGTATTTTTCTCGTTATATTTTGTTCCAGATTATCCTTGTATCCTACGAATAAAAAATAAAAATAAAATATTACTACCAACAAAGATTGGGTGCGGGCTTTGTGGACGATGTACAAGAACCGAACATCAGTCTCTGATATAGTATGTAGTTGAAAAAGAACATTATAATGCGTTATTTTAGCATTATAATGTTCTTTTTCTTCAGAAGTTTCTAAATTGTTATCATGGATTAAATAATATTTAAGTAGCCATTGTAGATTAAGTTCTTTACAAATTTAAATTAAAAAATAAATATTTTTTTATTAAAGATATTTGAAGTAGTAGAACAAAGTGGTAGAAGTATAAAAAACTGGCCAAGTGCGAGTCGGGCTCGCCCAGGAAGGGTTCCGTAGAAGCAAGCTTAGAGTATCTTAAAACCGCTTATGTTCGCCAGCAAAGATAACTTTGTTTTGCATAGTGTTTGTATTGAATGACAAAGTTATTTTTGCGGTTTATGAAAAAGTGCTATAACTATTATTATATAGGTAATTTGTAATATATAATTTGTACTTAGGACTGAGCTCCGATAGTTTTTCGAAAAATGGTGTTCTCAACCTCACAATATTTTGTAAAGACCTATTCAACGTTACCCCACACGATGGGTTAGAAGAGAAATTTATCAAGATTTTTTTCTAATACTTTTCTGGCATGATTAGTATACATACCCATATCAAATTACAGCTTTCTAGTACTTATAGTCTCTGAGTAAAACCGTAGACAGACGGACAGACAGAAATGGCTAAACTACAAGGGTTCCTAGTTTACTACGGAACCCTAAAAATAAAGTCGGTTTATTTTTAGGTACCCAAAGGGTAAAAACGGGATCCTATTTACGAGACTTCGCTATTCGTCTGTCTCTTTGCTAGCTCTCTAGCTATACAGCTAGCAAAGTTAAAGAGAAAGAAATAAATAAATAAAATCTTTATTCGGCAAAATATAAGTACATAACAACAAACGAAAAAATAGCAATATTACCAACTAAAAATAAAATGGTAATTGCCAAAAAGGTGGCCAGCCCCCTTATTTACTAACTCGGATGACAGGTGATGGACAGGTGTCGATGCCTATCAATCTAGAATTTACAGTTACAATGCGGGTTTTGCTTGCTCGAAATTTTTATTTGGAACACAAAAACCGCATTGTAACAGCAAATCCTAGATTGATAGGCATCGATACCTGTCATCCGAGTTAGTAAATACGGCAGCTGCTCAGCTTTATGCTGATAGCGGGGTGATGAAGCTCCAAGGCTGATTTAAGTGTTTTCGGGCGCGAGTCCCACTCGCACTTGGCCGTTTTTAGGGTTCCGTACAAAAGTTGTAAAACGGAACCCTTATAGGATCACTCGAGCGTCTGTCTGTCCGTCCGTCCGTCTGTCATAGCCGATTTTCTCCAAATCTACTGAACCAAATTAGATGAAATTTGGTAAGATAGTGTAATCATATGACCCAAACACGGATGTGCAAAGTAAATAAAGATTTTTTTAAATAGGGGCATTTTGAGGGGCACAATTACAAAATTTTAAAGGAAAGTTTTGTAAACCTTGCTGTGTCATATATCAAATGAAAGGGCTCATTATGAGGATCTCAAAAATATTTTTTTTTGTTCGGGTAAAATCAATACTTTTGATTTTATTCACGAAAGAAGACAAAAATTGACCATTCCCCCCCCCCTGATCTCCGAAACTACAGGGCCGAAAATTTCGAAAAAATTACAAAATATAGTTCATTCCTTGAAGATTACAGGAAAAATAATAAGAATTCTATCACTTGAAAATTAAGTGGTAAACTCACAATAATAAGTTCATCTAGGGAAATAGTTCACTAAAACACCACTAGATGGCGCTAGTCAATTGAATAAAACATTTTTGCAGATTGTGTGTGTGTTCACGAAGCATATTGTACGGAACCCTCATTGCGCGAGTTTGACTCACACTTGGCCGGTTTATTTTTATACCTGTTTTCTGATTTGCAGAACGGGTCTTTCTTGTTGATTGATGAAGGTGGTTTGACGGTAATACCCGCAGGCGAGTATGTCGTGAGGTTCACCGAAAATAGGATTAACGGTGTGCCTGAAGTAAGATTAAAATATACCAAAAAAGCTAAGCAAGACAATGACTCTGCGACAGAATCCGACATAAGCAAATTTATTGATCAACTATTTGCCTACGGTAAGTGCTCTTTTATTTAAGTAAATGTGAAGGACGGCCACCGTCGTGGTGCAGTGGACAACACACCAGACTGCTTCACGAGGGGACAGAGTTCAATTCTTGTCCCGTTAAGGGCCCGCGCCATCTAACACTGCTTTGATTGATCACCTGTTATATCAATATTATTGATATACTCAAGTTGTAATAGAAATGCCGCAAAGTTCGGGTCTTACTCTAAGAACTAGTTATGTCACTTACAAACACGAAAGAAAATTGCCAAGTTGCCTCGAAATAACGTCCTAGTTACTGGGTAAACATCTAGTATTCACGAAATACATTAAAATAAACCTGAAACTTTGCACTACAGATAAAGCTGTGATCATAGTACTCTTTTTTTAAAATCTCTCTCAAAATATTCTTTGTAAAAGAAAATATCCAAAGTAGCTTTTTGCTTGCCTATGTTGTAGACCCCCTAAACCCCCTAGACCTAGACTGTGGAAACACTATTAGAGGAACGCGGGAGTTGCCTGAGTGTCAGGCAGGTGATTTATAAAAGTTTGCCAAAAAATATCCTGGAATAAGATCTAATAAGCTTTTATGAGATCTAATCCCGTCAAGCCTACCAACATGTTAATCGTGGCCTTGGAGTTTTAAGGTTTACGGCTTAGAGCATTTATTACGGACATGGGCTCTGTCTACCCCGCAAGAGAGAAAGACGTGATAGTATGTGTATGTAATCTTGACAAGCCGAATACAAAAAGAAGGAGAACAATAATAATATTTCACTGTTGTTTTTCAGTTATGCTAGTGTCATGTTTCTTCATGATTCTTGTGGTGGTTGTGTACGTGGTGTGCAAGGAGTTGCGCACGACTGCAGGCCTGTCTCTAATGACCTACGTGACGAATCTGGCGATAACGTTCTTCCTGACTGCCGTCCGTACGCTCGGGATGGTACATCACCTATTAAACGACAGAGCCTGCTATATTTTAAGTATGTTAATCAAATTTTCGATTCTAGCTTGACCTATGAAAGAAGAAAAACTATTGTTATATTGTTCTTATTTTCTTTTCGGGAAGACCATTATGGGGTAGGTATCTATACTTATCGTCAACATCATCAGGTCTTTTTTTAGTCTCCATTGCAATAGCACGACCCTCTCTGTACAGCTAGAGCCATATATTAGCAGTCAGAGGCTTTGGTTTACCCTGTTCACGCTGGCCAGATGGGTTGGAGAGGTCTCTTTGATGTTTATTATATAAACTTTGTTTGCTTCCTGAGTTGTCTTCACATTCACAGGAAGTCCTATTCTACACTGCCGGAACCACACGGCTCGATTTTCTTACAGAATACGTAATAACTGACACGAATAATAAAAATCCCAATCCCAATTAATATTATAAATGGGAAAGTGAGTTTGTTTGTTTATTTGTTTGTTTGTTTGTTTATTTGTTTGTTTGTTACGCTTTCACGCCGTATCTACTGTACCGATCGACATAAAATTTTGCATACTCATAGGTTAGGAGGATACCGAGAAGGACATAGGCTATATATTACGCGGGCGAAGCCGCGGGTAACAGCTAGTAGTAAATAAATTTACCCAAACAATAACGTGCTTTTAAGAGGTTTTTGTAGTAATATTAGTGTGTATGGGGTGTATGTCTACTGTGGTCCCCTTCGTGTATAATCCTGACCGGAACCGCTCTTGGTTGATTTTTGACCTTCAAAAGTTGTTAACACATAGTCGTCCCATCAAGAGTTGTTGCGCGTTCATATACATATTGCGCACAATAAAATACGCTCATTTTTGTATTACAGGTGTATTACAACACTTCTTTATGTTCAGCAGTTTCACTTGGATGGACATTATGGGATTCGACATCTGGTGGACATTAAGGTAACTACTTGAAATGTAGGATATCACTTATGGCAAATTAATTTCCTCAAAAATATAATGTACATTTTGGTATATATCAAAGATGTGTGTCAGCTACACCATTGATCGACATGGGTGTCTGTCAAGTCCGATGTATTTTGGGGTATAAGTCCTAAAGAAACGACAATTTATTTTATTCAAGATAGCTGACAAAATTCCTTTTTTCTAGTAATTTTTTTTTTGGGTATTTAAGGGGTTTCACACAGAGCTATAAATTGAAAATGTAAATCTTAACGTCGCTCGCGTGAATGCTTCAGGAATAGATACTACCTTTTACCGAGTAAAACCTTATGTTCTTTCCAGGCCTCAAGCTACTTCGATATCTAATTTGATCTAAATCGGTCTAGTGGTCAACCACTGGACGGATTTAGATCAAAGTAGAGCGTGAAAATTACCGGCAGACAGACATCAAAATTACACCATCTAGATAGACGTAGTTTTTTTTTTTCGGACTGTTCCGACGATTTAGCACTTGGTGAGGTGACCCAAAATGTCTTTATTCCACCTTCAATCACAGAACAGGGAATGTGACTGTCGCTCGCACGCTGGTATTATACTTAGACCCCTTTTCAACACATTTCATACGAAACAAGCTTGTAAGGGGGCGGTACCGTTTATTGAGGTTATGAGGTTCAAGGTAGTTTGTAGAAATGCAAAAATCTGCTATTTTCTACTACAAATAATAGGTTACAACGAAATTTGTTTATTTACCTATTTACTGTAATTCTAATACCATATCACACACATCACATTGGTGCATTTTTAACGCTTTTTGAGCACAAACCAATATGCTGAGTTTGCGAGTTTCGCCTACTAGCCGGGTGCGGGTTTACACGTAATTATTACCTACTGGCTGTGACCGCGACTTCATCCGCGTGGAAAAAAGTAGCCTATGTTCTTTTTCAAGCTTTTAGACTATCTGTGTACCAAATAGTAAAAAAGTGTTATTGCAGCTATATTCCGTGCGCTGTAGTTTCAATTAAATAGAAGTATTCATTGTTTTATAAATTTTTAATTATTTTAGAAAACTGGTTGTAAATCGGCCAATCATACAAAAGGCCAACTACGGCAAGTTTGCCTTCTACTGCTGCATTGCCTGGATCCCGTGGCTCGTGTACGTCATCATCGAAGTGTGCTTGCAGGAGTTCACAGCAGATGGACCTAAGTTCGATACTTGTACAGGTCGGAAATCTTTTTACTTACTTTGATGTAGTACTAGATGTACCTAGATTTCATCCACGTTAATGATAGCCTATGTCAGCCGCATATAAATTAGCTTTTTTATACTATTATTCTCGATAACCCAGTGTGTTATTTTATCTTAGCTTTTTGACGTCATTCTCTCCGGCGGAACCACTTTACTAGTATAATTTATTAATATGTAAAATACGGGTCACTCACGTATGAAGTCAGCTACAGGCTGAAGTGTTCCGGAGGTCTTCCTCAGGGCGAATGTGAACCGAGACGCGCGCACGAAGTCGTCCCAGTCCGCACTCCGGAGTGCCAGAGCGGCCTGTAGCTGACTTCATACGTGAGTGACCCGTATTTTACATATTAATAATGTTAACATCTTACGTTAGCATAATTTACTTAAAAAATGTCTTAGAAAGCACATAATAAGGTGAAAGGTACTTGTAAAAAAATATTATTTCAAAAGTTTTTGAGATTACTTTTCAAACATACCATCAAATCTTTCTTCTTTATTATATTATATCATCAAATCAACATCATAAAATATCATCAAAAAATGTTTGAAATGGATAATCTCAATGTTTGAAAGGAAGACAATTTTTCAGCCAAGGACCTCTTATACCTATCTGTTGGTAGAAGGACTGAGTACCCATAGTAATTTTGGCATAGAAAGAGACGCACAATACTACAGGTTGATGTCCCGCTCGCACTTATGAAATTGTATAAAACTATAAAGTCCCTTTCATAAGAAGCTATAAAAATGTTCAGGGGTTCGCAACATTTGGATGAAATAAAAATAATATTGTTGATTTTTGTGTAAAAAAATAAACCAAAGAAGAGATGGTTAGAATTATTTTTCCATAAAGAATCTAGGGAGTTTGCCAAAGTGATTATTTGGCTACGTAAAAAATCTTTTGCCCTGCATTGAGACTCAATAGCTAATAAAAAAACAACTTATAGCAAAAACTGCTACAGAAACTTTATTATATCTCAGAAATGCGCTAAATGTTTACATTCACGGAGTCGGACTCGTTCCTGTTCCAAAAAACATTGAGCGACAGCGTTTTGTATCGTTAAAATATAACCCGACTTATTAGGATTGGTCTTTAGTTTCGTATTACCCGAATAGCAATTTAAGTCAATTGTATTTGGTCAACTCATAATATTGTCGCTAGGTAACTCTAACTCAGTAGAAGTTTATTGACGTACTTAATTTATAGCTTCTCGTGGCGGGGAGTTTAGTTATAGGTACAATGTTATAAACAATTGCGTATGTGCGAGCGGGACACCAACTAAGTAGTATTTCCGTCTCAAGAGTCATCCATAAGTCTTTGCACAGAATTATGCCCTCTATTACAAGAGTTATAAGGGTAAATATCCTATATCAAAAATAGAAACCGTTCTATCAGGGTACTAAGGAGACGATGCTCACTATATAGACGGTTTCAGCTCGTGCTGACCCTTGGTATTGGGCCGCGCCGGTACTGGTGTTGCAGCTCCTGAACTTGATTCCACTGTTGCTGACCATCGTCAACCTCTGGCGCCTCAAGAAGAGCCTCAAACAGCTGAACAACGCTGACTCAGTTAGCACCCGCCCTAAGCAGAACGCGTAAGTCTCTTTTTCTATAAGTATTCTTTTTGGTCGGGGAAAAAGTTCGTTCGTATTTTGTATGACGAGGCTATTCCCTTTTTTTATCTAAACTTTTAAAAACGTACAATTTTGTCGATACTTTAATAATTTAAAATTAAAAATATAAAATATTTATTTTCTTCAAATTGTATTGTAATTTGTAGTTGCGGTAGATCCAGCTAACTAAAAAAATCACTTTTGCTAGTAGCATGAATGGGCCGGCTCTTCCGGGGAAGTACCACGCTCTCACAGAAAATCGACGTTTTAAGTAGTAGCTTAACCTTCTATGCTTTGTTCGGTGAGTGAGAAAGCCGGAGGCCCATCCCCTTCCCCTTATTAAGGGAGGGTAAAATAAAGGTAGGCAACGCTCTTGTAACACCCCTGGTGTCACACTCACAGTTGTCTATGGGCAGCGGTGATCACTTACCATCAGGTGACCCGCTTGCTCGTTTGCCGTCCTATAACATAAAAAAAATTAATTTAAAAATATGGGATTTATTCTTAAAAATTGTACCTTTCTAATAGTATCAAATCCAGATACAACATTCATAACCGAAGATATTTTTAGCAACCATTATTGCTGCAACCTTCGACATCGAAATACGAAATTACTTTTTCCTCAAGCTTATTAATTTACTTACTTATTAATTTTCCAATAGGTGATGAGTTGACACACTGTGGTAACGGTTACCATTTGCTGACACGTATTTATTTATTTATTTTATTTCTTCGAAAAACTTATATGTATGTCAGCAATATTGTTTCAATTAAGTAATTTAATTGCTTATTTTCCACCTTTTTTGTTGTAGGTACAAATTAAGTATTAAAGTGCAACTGAATATAATTATGACATACCGTCGTGACGTCGACATGACGTCAATTTTAGAAAATTTGAAATACAAGTGTATGACTAAAAATATTATTGAATCTTTTTTTTATAGACCAAATTTTCTGAAAGACGTCCTCCTCATCCAAAATATCCGCAATATTTTGCATTTCCAAACATAAATTCTTTATACTTAAAAATCGATGCCATCAATAGAGAACAAAAATATTCCTTACTAGCTGTTACCTGCGGCTTCGCCCGCGCAATTTATAGCCTATGTCTTTCTCGGTACCCTAACCTATGTGTATGCAAAATTTCATGATGATCGGTTCAGTAGATACGGCGTGAAAGCGTAATAAACAAACAAACTCACTTTCGCATTTATAATATTAGTTGGGATATAATATTAGTTGGGATAACGGGAAATAGGTATTCAATGATGGCACCGTATGTTGAGTAAAGTCAACATACAGTGCCTACTTTGAATACCTAGTTTCTTTCATACACGTTCGTAACCAAATTTTCGTAACTAGTTATGAAAATTTTGTTGCGAACGTGGATGAAGGAACCTAGTTTTTCTTTGGTTTTACTAAGTATTTTAGAAGATATGAACATTGATAAAACTCTTTGTTTCAGGTTTCTAAGTGTAAAAATATCAATCGCGATTGGAACCAACTGGTTCCTGGACATAATGGTGCTGCTATTCGACGATGATCTGCCTACCTGGTTCAATTACTCGGCGAAGATGTTCAACGCTCTGAACGGGGTCATTTTGTTCTTTGTTTTTGTATTTAAAGAGGACGTGCTTTTAAAATTCTTCAGACGGTAAGATTATCTACTACCTAGGTTATTTTATATTCGTCCCTTTAAAAGGGAATATCAAAGGTAACTTTACACGCTGTTTATAGATATTTGGATATAAAATTTGTTTGTTTCATACAACTTAGGACATACATAAGTAGTCCAAATTAAAATAGTAACGTACCTGTTTGTTTTTTTATTTAAATTTTCATTGAAGTGCATTTAAAGAAAAAAATCTTTACCTATAAAATTGTAAGGAGCTGTGCGAAAAGGTGCAACTCGAATTCCCAGTTTATTTATAATAGGTCGGGGAAAAAGTAATTTCGTATTTTTATATGTAAAGTTGTCATCAAATATCTTTAGTAATGTTGTATGTATCTGGCTGAATTAGATACCATCTGAAAGGTACAATTTTCAAGAATTATATAGAAGTGTATAAAATATTTTCCTTTAATTTTCAACCGTTTCTTTGTTTATTAAAAATGTATCAGATAAACGAAAAAGAAATAACATTTTAAAAGTTTATTAAAAAAATAAAGATATTATGCAAAATACGCAGAAAGTGAATTTTAGTATTTATGAACATACCGCAGTCCCAGTAAGAATAGCACAAAGTTGGTTTAAGCGTTTTGTTTCTGAGAATTTTGATGTCAAAGTTACACCTCTTTTGTATGGACGGATAAAATCTTCATACAAAATACGAAATTACTTTCTCCCCGACCTAATACATTAATTAATTTGGTACTTAATCATAAAAATAGTATCATTCTTACCAATTTTGTCTACAGGTTATCCATCAACAAAGGCATCTCACGATATCTGGAGAGACGAATATTGAAAAAAACTAACAGTTACAAGTCCAGAAAATGGATTCGGTACAACAACAGCAATACCACAGTCACACAAACTGTTTACTCGGAACCGGATGTCGATTCCGGATTATCTGACTTCGCATAATATTGTTGATGATATAGAGAAATCTCTACCTTATATGAGGCTTACATCAGCCAAAGACATTTATATCTAATTTATTAAATAACCTAATACTAACGTAATAGACTGCCAACCTCATAGAAAAATATTAGACCAAATTAAGATGGCGAAAAGTAAGCGAATGTTTGGCGCTGCACTCTTGCCTTGCTTGCCACTCGATACTAGATGGCGGTAATCAACGTTCGCCTAAACTTACTAAAACTAGGGTATAATTTAAAAATATGCCAAAAATATTGTTCTAGTTTTTAATAAGATATATTTTGTGAATAATGCTTTTATATTCTCATACTACGGCAGATACAATGTTGTATAGCAACGAGTGGCGCCATCTATGTGAGTCTGTGAGAACAAATCTTACGATTAAGTGGTTGGTACCACATACATCAGCGAAACTAGCGACACCCGTAATTTTATTCTTGTACTACCTATTAAGATCGAATTAAAAAAATCTTAAGCCGTGTGGTTCCCGGTAGAATAGAAAGGACCACTCCAAGTCTTCCCGTGGATGCCGTAAGAGGCGACGTAGGGAACGCAAGCTAAACAAAGCTTATAACATCAAAGAGACCTCTCCAACCCCTCTAGCCAGCGTGGAGAGTGTAGGCCAAATCCTCTGACTGCTCAGGCTAATGTATGGCTCTGGTAGTACAGAGAGGGTCATGCTCTTGCAGGGGAGACTAAAAAAGACCTGATGATGAAAAATTAAAAAATCTACGCCAGTACTTGGGTAGTTAATGGCTTGCAGTAATTTAGATATTACTTTTCATACTATTACATTTGTTTAAAAAGAGATCTCTTCTTTTGCAATGATGATATTGATGAAAAGTTGTAATAAATAAATCTACTAGAAGTAATTGACTACTGAAGTACTGTCGTAGAATTGTTCATTTTGATCATAATAAGTGGTAAACGAATTGGCTGATCTAAGGCTCCTTACAGACACGATTTTTTTCTTTTTTGATCTCACTATCATCAATATAGCATTTTTATTTAATTTTAGATATTTTAAGTTTAATTAATTTTTTTTATAGATTTAAGTATATAATTTACTGAAAAATAACCACTGTTAATTTCATAATTTAGGGTATTAAACCAATATAATTTTTTTTTTTTGCATTTTCATTTCACATTCCTATCCTATATCCTGCGGCCTGGCAACACACTGCATGCATTTTAAAACGAACCGCAACCCGGTTTATGAAATCATAATAGTTTAAATATAATACAGCATCAAAGAAAAAATATATCCTTATCCTAATCCTAACTAATATTATAAATGCGAAAGTGAGTTTGTTTGTTTATTTGTTTGTTCGTTTGTTACGCTTTCACGCCGTATCTACTGAACCGATCATCATGAAATTTTGCATACACATAGGTTAGGGTACCGAGAAGGACATAGGCTATATATTACGCGGGCGAAGCCGCGGATAACAGCTGGTACACGTATTCTAAAAGCCGTTGCCGGACCACACATAAATCTTCATTTATCTTCTAAGAGCTTCGTTAGAAATGATTAAGAACGGAACTCCTAAATGTAGACTCATCGCACTCTAACAAACATAATTTTTAGGGTTTCGTAACCAAAGGATAAAAACGGGAGCCTGAGACGTATCGATGTCCATATGTTTGTTTGGCTGGTGACCAGGCTGTATCTCATAAGAGAGTGTAGGCCAAATCCTCTGACTGCTCTGGCCAATATATGGCTCTGGTGGTACAGAGAGGGTCGTGCTCCTGCAGTGGAGACTGGTAAGACCTGATGATGATGATGATGATGAGGCGAATAGAACAAACTTTGATTTCAATTCCCATTCGCCCTAATAATATAGTAGTCAGAGGATTTGGCCTACACTCTCCACGCTGGCCAGACGGGTTGGAGAGGTCTCTTTGATGTTAATAAGCTTTGTTTAGATAGTGTTTCCTTAGTCGCCTTTTACGACATCCACGGGATGACTTGGAGTGGTCCTATTCTACTCTGCCGGGAACCACACGGATTATCTATTCTAATAATATATTCGCCTACTGGGGGCAAATGGGGCTGCCAATGATTTATTGCCACTCGCCACCAGTGTGGGTGTCGCCAGTGGTAGTAGGTAACTAGTTGGCGTAATGAAAATTAAATTAGTACCACACGCAACCAGTGGTGGCCGCTCCCACTGAGGGCGAATGGGATAAACCCATGCCTCAGAACAGAAACTACAAAGATAGTATTTTTTTAAAGAATGGACTATTTCTATTTCAACTTAGAAAACAGTGCAAGTTAAGTCAAATTCGGTTCAGTACTTTTTGACATAGAGTAAGTCCTAGTCCTAGTACTAATAATCAGTAAATAGGAAAATTGAAACACTGTTTAATTGTTTTTTTTTTTACTTGTGCTTGTTGTACTTATTGCATTAAAATGCAAAGATTTTTTAAAATATAAATCTTGACGTGTATTTTCTACGCAATAATAAATTCTTTTGACCACTTCTTTTTGTGTTTAACACATCGACCGTCAATAGTATTCACTCTTTTCCTGTCCATAAATAAGACACGATTGGTATGTTCACATATACACATATAATATAATACACGGACAAATTGTAATTTTTCCTTAATTATAAATATAGATTACCAGCTATCCAAAATGGCATAACCATAGTTTAGGTCATGCATCACGCATATTGTCACGATTTCACGACCAAGGATGAATTCCATTACCTTAAGCTTAAATAATAATATAATAGCCACTTGGTCATAGGCGTCATGGCCCGTGTCTATCATAAAAATACCGGCCTCTGCTGAGAAAATATAATACTCAATTAAATAATAATAACAACAACCGGGGCAAAGACAATAAATACTAACACCCGTAAAATCAAATGGAGATACAAATAATAATAATTCTTTACTGCAAATACAAGATCCATAGTTACAAAGAATAAAAAATAATATTGGTACACTATTAAAACATCAGACAACATTTTCTTGTTATCATGCTCAGCATTGGTCCCCGATGACCGCCGCCACCGCCGAATAAGCTTAACTTTTTCACCGACTTCATAATGCCTCAATTGTATACGCTAATTGAGACTCAACGATACTATTTTATAATAGATACTTATATAGATAAACATTCAAGACCCAGGTCAATCTGAAAAAGATCATTTTCTATCTTAGCTTGACCGGGATCGAGCCCGTGACCATCCGTGTCGCAGGCAGGTGTGTTGACCACGAAACTCGTCAAATGGGATATGGGTATAATGTGGCGGTAATCCATGCACATCGCAGCTGCGGGAACATGGCAGGCAACTTCAGAAAAGAGATTATCCGATCAACGTCGCATTCGCATAGCCTGCTTCATAATAATGCAACAGAATAACTGTGGCTTGTGGAGAGTTTTATATTCTGGGAATGATGCCATGACGGATCAGTGTCGAATTGCGTGACAGTTAATTTATACGGATGAAGTTTGTACTAGATAATTTTGATTTCTATTCTACCTACAAGTCGTCCCGTGGATATCGTAGAAAGCGACTCAGGAAACAAGCTAAACACAGCTTATATTCATCAAAGAGACCTCTCCAACCCGTCTTGCCAGCGTGGAAAGTTTAGGCCAAAATATCCTCTTACTGCTCCGGCTAATTATATGACTCTGGTAGTACAGAGAGGGTCATGCTCTGCAGTAGAGAGTAACAAAGCCCTAATGCTGATGATGATATTCTACCTAGAAGACCAAGAAGGACGTCTACTCCGTATGGGTGTAGTCGGTGTCAGGCTAAGAATTCACCGCCTGCAGCACAGTGCTGCTGCTGTCACTCTGCTGGCTCCTCTTCCTCGACTTGTAACTTGGGTGTCTCGACACTCGCATCTCTAGTTTTAAAAAAAACGAAGTCTACTCCGTGTGGGTGTGGTCGGTGTCAGGCTGAGAGTTCACCGCCTGCAGCACAGTGCCGCTGCTGTCACGCTGCTGGCTCCACTTCTGCGACTTGTAGCTTGGGTGACACGACACTCGCCTCTCTAGCTTTTAAAAAAATAAATAAACCACGTCTACTGCGTATGGGTGTGGTTGGTGTCAGGCTGAGAGTTCACCGCCTGCAAGACAGTGCCGCTGCTGTCACTCTGATGGCTCCACTTCCTCGACTTGTAGCTTGGGTGACTCGACACTCGCCTCTCTAGTTTTCTTGTTATTTCGTTGTCTATTGAAAGCCTGGAGAAACAAACATTTTCAATTTTGAACATTGATAAAGTTAAGTTTTATAGACCTGGGCTCAATATACCCACTCCGCAAGGGGAAAAGGCGCGACATTATGTTGTATGTCTTTAAAACTACTTACCTATTGATAAAAAAAAGATAAAGGAAAATGGTTAATTGAACAAATATTTTTACAGTCGTACTTAATAATTTCAATTAAATAATTTAATTTAAAAAAATATAGTATCAAGTTATTTTTCTATAGGATTATTTAAAAAAAAATGATTGTTAAATTTAAATTGTTTACATTGTAACGGACAAACTGTAAATCGACATTACAGCGAGTAATACAGGCTTTAATTTACGCAGTTGAAGTGTCAGCAAACAATTATGCATTGAAAGAGGCTCAGGTTAGTAAAAGTATAATGCCGTCCATCATTTAATTTTATAATTTAACTCCTACCTAAATTGAATAAAAAAACATTTATAGAAGCCATTTTAGTATTATTTATCATTTCCTCAATAATTAAGAGAATTAGTTATTAACGCCAGAGTTGGCCAGTTTTGTAATAAGTAATTCTCTTTATTTAAAATAATGATATATCTAGATAAAAAATAATACAAAGAACACTTTTAATTAGATTTAGATTTTCAAATTTGAGAGTAAAACAATAAAAGGGTGTAATATCACTGGACATTTTTGCAATCCTTTCTTAGTTTTAGAGTTCCATCACTTTGCAAGTAGAGTAGCATTAACTGACATAGAAAAACTTACCGTCTAACAAGTTTAAGTAACACGTCCCATTTGATAATGTAGACCAGAAATAAGATCACCCCGAACAGAGCATTAAACATCTTCGCGGCGTACTTGAACCAGTCTGGCAAGTCGTCGTAGAAGATGAACACCATGACATCCAAGAACCAGTTGGTGCCCATCATCACTGATATTTTTATGCTTAGGAGTCTGCAACAAAAAGTCTGAAGTCGTGAATTAGCCACGTGGTTCCCGGCAGAGTGGAATAGGACCATTCCAAGTCTTCCCGTGGGTGTCGTAGAAGGCAACTTAGGTAACATAAGCTAAACAGAGCTTATAAACACTAAAGAGACCTTTTTAACCTTCGGCTAACGTGAAGAGTGTAGACCAAAAGAAACATCTCCAACCCGTCTGGCCAGAGCAGAGAGAGTAGACCAAATCCTCTAACTGCTCTGGCTAATATATAGCTAGCTTTGATAGTGCAGAGAGGGCTGTACTCCTGCAGTGGAGACTAAAAAAGACCTGATGATGATGATGAACAATGACCAACACAAATGTAATAGTAAGTTAGTTAGATAAAAATATGGTAAAGTTATGATCAGTGGCCTGCGTTATTTATTGTGTCGCCTCCTGCCGTAAAGGACGAAGACCTGATTGGCATTAATGTATAGCACCACAATTCTGTGCCAGACGGACAGACAGCGAAGATATAGTTAAAAGGAGCCCGTTGGCACCCTTTGACTATATAGTATATGGGTATGGAACCTCTTATAATCTCTCTGTCTCTACTTCCTTGCCTTTTCTGGTTACTTGGGGTCAGCCATCTTCGTACTGCCACGCCAGGACGTTCTGTCCTTGGTTGTCTTTACGATGTCTTTGCGTCGAGCTGTCCTCGTTTCATGTCATTATTGACAGTTGTCCACCACGTGGCTACTGGTATCCCTTTTCCTTTCCTATAGGGTATCAATCAAGCCGTGTTATTCCCGGCAGAGTAGAATAGGACCACTCCAAGTCTTCCCCTGGATGTTTTAGAAGGTGACTTAGGAAACACAAGCTGTAAGCTTATAAACGTCGAAGAGACCAACCCGTCTGGCCAGCGTGGAGAGTGAAGGCCAAAACCTCTGACTGCTCTGGTTGATATATCGCTTTGGTAGAGCAGAGAGGGTCGTGCTTTTGCAGTGGAGACTTAAAAAAAACCTGATGCTGATATAGGAAATGGCCAAGGCGTTTTTAACGGAGTTTGCATCATCGCTCTTCATTACATGCCCGATCCACCTCATTTGACTTTCAAACATTAACCCCTTAAATTACAAGAATTAATTGACTTACGCATTCTGCTTTGCCGGGCCTGTGCTGCTGGAGTTGCAGTTGTTCAGTTGGGTTTGCGTGCTCTTCTGGATTCGCCAGAGGTTGAACACGGTCAGGACGAACGGGACGAAGTTGAATGCTTGCAGGGGTAACACCACCCCTGCTACGTACCATTTGTTAGAACAAGCTGAAACATGCGGTTAATAATACATTTTTTTTTATCATCCATAGAAAAAATATTACAAATGACCACTGTCAAGAAAATTACAGCCAGTGATATTCGGTGTGAGTGATATGAAAATTCCAAAGATATCCGATTTGGACGTTAGTGTTATCGGTAAAATTATTACATATACCATGTCGAGTGACATAGGCAGTGATTTTTGGCTTCGAATTTAAATTTAATAAACCGTGAATAGCGTGATAGGTTACAAAATTATGTAGTCTTATAGATGAACGTTTATTATTATTCATTTTATAACTGTTTGTTATTCCGTAATAAAAATAAAATAAAATAAAAATAAAATGGAGCATTGGAATGATCATCAATCAGACATTTTGTTATAATCTATACCCATATTAAAAAGGAAGAGGAAAGATTTCATTATTTAAATATTGTTTGTTTGCACAGAATAGGGTCCGAAACTACTGGACTAATATAATAAATTCTTCTTATAGAAAAATAATTTATCTGCGGATGCCATAGGACATTATTATTTAAAATTGATGAGTTTTTATTTGTTAATAATTTTATCACCATAAGTAATAACCATAAATATGTCGCAGTCATCTGTTCGACGCGACGATTGTTCAATCAACGTTCAGCAATCAATCAATGAACGCGCTAGTCATTTAATCAAATACTTAGCAGATTTAACCAGATGACTGCGACAAAAATATATGAAATATTTAAAAAAGTAGCGAAACGAAGTTCGCCAGGACAGTAAGAATAAAATTGAAACCTGTGCAGTCTTTGAACCCAGGCCCGTACGTCAGCGTGAACTCGTCCAGACACACTTCGGCGATGACGTACACTAGCGGCGGCAGCGAAGCCACGCAGCAGTACCACGCGAACTTCACGTAGTCCACACCTTTTCTACCACCACTGCCGTAATACATATTTCTGAAAACAATATTTTCTTATAAATAAATTATATGTCTCCACATATATTCCTCCGAATAAATACACATAAATAAATACTTCATCATCGTCTTTTTTAGTCTCCACTGCAGGAGCATGACTCTCTCTGTACTACCAAAGCCATGGTAGTCAGAGAATTTGACCTACGAGTACACTCCCCACGCTGGACAGACGGGTTGGAGGTCTTTTTGATGTTTATAAGCTTTTTTCAGCTTGTGTTTCCTAAGTCGCCTTCTACGACATCCACGGGAAGACTTGGAATGATCCTATTCTACTCTGCGTGCCGGGAACCACACGGTAAAATAAATACATATTTTAAGCTTATTTTCGTTCATTCGAAGAACAAAGCAATAAATATATACCTAATATGAAGAAATAAGTGACATTCCGAGCTATATGATACGAATGCTCATGCATTCGTATCAGCAGCGCCGGCAAAAGCATTTTTCTCAAGAAGGTACCTAAATGAAAGAAAAGTCTACATACATACATACTGTCACGTCTTTTTCCCTTGCGGGGTAGACAAGGCCCAGGTTATAGCATGGTGGTGGGCGTGGAGATGGGTAACGGAACCATAATAGTGATGGGTTGCTAGCCGCATCGCCTATTGCCATGATTCCTTAGATTTTCGCTCATTTCCTCGATCGGCTTTTACGATCTGCGTGGGAAGAGAAGCAGCTGGTACATTCTATGTTTTTTCTTATGACCACGGAAAGAGAAGTCTTTATCAAAATTATTCTATGATATAATGATGTGCTTCATTCTCATTTCTTATTATTTCGCTAAAATAATATGGGGGAAATCCAAATGGAATACCTGCCTTAGCGTCCACCAAATATCGAAGCCCATAATATTCATCCAGAAGTAACTGCTGAACGTGAAAAAATGAATCAAACAACCTAAAAAAATTTTTTAATTTGTAGAGTTGAGGTATCTGTTAAAAGGCACACAAACATAAGAAAAAAAAACACCCAGGATTCCGTACAAAAAATATTTAAGTTTAATTTTCTTAATTTTTCTTTTCTAATTAAACAATGAACTTCTACTAAATTTCATGATTCTAGGTCAACAGCAAGTACCCTATAGGTTTTGATACAATTTGCAAAATTTACGTATTACCCTGTTTGTTTAATACTTAAACTAACTTTAAGAATTCAGATGAATAGAAGTATATGTATTTGCAATTTTTTAAATAGTGATTCTTAATTGAATGGAATTCTTGATAAACCCTTACTTAAAAAGTGGGAACCCAAAGGTATTGCAAAGTAGAGATAAACCATGATACCTAAAGTAAGCCATGTGAAATAAATAAATAAATAATAAATATAGGGACATATCACACAAATTGAGCCAGCCCCACTGTAAGTTGGCAACTTGTGTCGCGGGATACTGACTCAACGATACTATATTAAAATTTATAATATATACTTATATAGATAAACATCCAAGACCCAGGTCATATTGAAAAAGATCGTTTTCCAGCATGACCTGACCGGGGATCGAACCCGGGACCCCCATGTCGCAGGCTGGCGTGTTGACCGCTGCGCCACGGAGCTCGACAAAGCAAAGACAAAACAGAAATGGCGTTGTTCTATCGCTCTTTCTTTTATTCCTCTTTTAAATTATAGCTTCCATCGAGAGATTTCGATGATTCTGCCGCCATGTCCAGTTGACATGAGATATTAAGTATCGGTGTTGTACGGTATAGTTTTACACGTAAGTAAATTGTATTAGTGAGTGGATGTGCGGACAAACCTTACAAGGTTTTTGTACGTCCTTATGTATTTGTTATGTAGGTAAGTATTTTTCTTTTGGAAATAAATAAATAAGTAGCATTAAAGAAGGCGAATGTTTTTTTAAAAGCCTCGTGGGAGCTTCTGGTGACAAATCTATACGATTCCATATAAGTCTTCTTTAACTATTTCACAAATTAAATTGTCATTGTGAAGTTTTTTTAGCTCGTGTTTCCTTAGTCGCCTTCTATGACATTCACGGAAACACTTGGAGTTGTCCTATTCTACTCTGCCGGAAACCACACGGCTAGCAACCAACGTTACTTACTTATTATATAACATCCACCTTCATATATCACTCCATTCATTAAGCTTAGTTCTCTAGTGACGAGAAGCAAGAAAGTTATCGCCAGCGCAGTTACGTACGTCATGAGAATCAACCCGGCCGTTGAGCGTAGTTCTTTGCAAATGACATACACAATAAGCAGCAATATCATGAATAAGACAGATACCAACATCTCTGAAAAAAAAACAGATATGAAAAATATTACGTATTAGTATCATATTCAATGGAAAACATGATTCAATAAAAAACATACAGACAGCAGGAGGATGGTAGACCCACGCTACCAGTCAAAATCGCTTTTGCTTGTAGCATGAATAGGCCGGTTAGTCAGGGGAGTACTTACCACACTCTCACAGAAATCGACGTTTGTTTGAGTAGTAGCTTTACCGCTTCTACGCTTCGTTCCGTGAGTGAGAGAGCCGGAGGCCCAGCCCCCCTGCCTCTGGGGAGGGAAAAGGCATTCCATAGGCAGCGGTAATCACTTACCATCTGCCGTCCTATGTCATAAAAAGATGGCAGTTGCTGCCGTCCAAAGTCTTTTCCCATTGATTCTCAGTACGCCCTAAAGCGAGTCCACCCCTGGGGGCTCTTTCGTGAATGTTTAATTGGCTATTTAGCTACCCTGCCGTGCAGACCCTAAAATGCAGTAATAGGATTTTTAAGAGATTTTAGTTGAATACTGAAACTTAAAGAGTACGATATAAGAAGCATGGTGATTGAACCGATCTTTTAATATAACGATTTTTAAGACATAAACATCAATTTTAAGATTGCAGTAAGTCATGGTCGCATGCCTGAATACACTGTTAAAGTAACTAACATACAGTAATCCATGACTTTACCAAGTTCTTAAACGCAGTCAATATCGTTACTGCCTTTAATTTATACCTAAATAATGCAATAATTCTGCATAAGTTTACAATTTTGTATGCAGTAACCGTTCATGTTTTGAAAAAAAAAAAAATCATAGAAACAAACAATTTGTTTAAAATATTTTTACGTCAGTTCAATCTTACTTCAAAGTGTGTGATCAGTATTGATGATCAATTCATCGTAGTAAAAAAACAAGTGACAAACTTATGAAATAATATAAAAATAAAGCATCAAAAAGGTTTTCGCGGTTCTCTCGAAATCGCTTTTTACAGAATTTTAGGTGCTGCAGGGCAGTACCTCCACGTGAGCTTTTACTACTTCAACGGACTTTTTGAGGTGAGGGCAAAGTGCCCTCAACCTTTAAGGCGAACGTCACCAAAAGGCCCCCAGGAGGGACGGACTTTGGCTTTGGGCGTTGCCTGGGTGCGCAAGGCTTGGAGAGATAGCAAATTCATATGCCTGATGGGCTGCGCTTTGCATGCGTAGCCTGAAGGGCCGAAGAAACAATGGCAAAGCCTTTGTAGAGCAGCAACCCTCATGTATTGCCTATGTCTACTATCCTAGCCATATATTAGCCAGATCCGTCAGAGGATTTAGCCTACACTCTCCATGCTGACCAGACGGGTTGGAGAGATCTCTTTAAGTTTACAAGCTTTGTTAAGCTTGTGTTTCTAAGTCACCATCTACGACGTCTACGGAAAGACTTGGTGTGGTGATGGTGGTCTGCCGGGAACCACACGTCGTGGAGACAGCCCCTAAGCGATGGGCATTGCCTTACTTTATATAAATCTTCTAAAATAAAATAAACTGAACTTTATCTCACCATACGCAAAAACTTTGTCCATCAATATATCTTTATCAGAAGCTTCTTCATCTCTAGCAAGTTTAAGTTTCAATTGGGGTTGTAACGTACCAGTTTTATTAGTTATGGTAAACCTCACAATATACTCTCCCGCCGGCAAGATGGTATCTTTTAATAAAAACGAACCGTCCTTTAAACCAAAACAAAATAATTAAATATAGGTATGAAACTTTTTGTGAAAAATTAAAGCTTCAGGTCAGAGTCAGAAGCGGCTATACATGACGCGATATTCAATCTCTGACGAGAGGGACGCCGCAATACATTAGACAAGTATAAAGATAAAAGTATTCAAAGTATGTATGAAAATCCATATCTGTCGTGTTTTAGCAGCCGATAAAGTTACTATGCCGATGAAGTTACTATACTAGCAATCCATTTTCTACATATTATAAGCCCACTCATAAGCTAAAAGTGGCTTTTGGGGTCCGTCACACCTGTAAGGGTAAACACGCGATAATTTATATTTCAGTTTCGTTCAATCAATTTGTCTAAATTCTACTTTTTTTTTTAATTTCCGCACAATATGTGAGATATGTACAAGCCTTGGCCGCAATCAGGCATTGATGGACTTACGTATGTGTGCCTCGGCCCACATTCACACGTTCGTCCATCAATGCCTCTATTGCCGGCCGCTGTAGTAATGTACTATATCATCATCATCACCAGGTCTTTTTAATCACTACTGCAGGAGCATGACCCTCTCTTCACTACCAGAGCCATACATTGGCCAGAGCAACCAGAGGATTTGACTAACACTGTCTACGCTGGCCAGACGAGTTGGACAGGGGTTGGAGTGGTCTTTTTGATGTTTATAAGCTTAGTCTAGCTTGTGTTTCCTAAGTCGCCTTCTACGACATCCTCGGGAAGATTTGGAGTGGTCCTATTCTACTATTCTGGCAACCACAAAACTACTATTATATAGGTAGTTGTTATTATTATAACTTAGTATTTAAGTCTGTAATTTTCTTGGTCATTCCAATGTTGACTTTTATGTAAAAAGATACATTTTCCTCGCAATAACAAGGCACGTAATAGCCATATTGTTACATACTTACATAATACTATTATTAAGTACTTAATATTACTCATAATAAAGGAAACAAGACCAACGATTAGGTATTATCCTCACTTATATTCAAGATTGCATAATAATATAAAATATACACTTATTTAAAGAAATAATTAAATACGACTGCCTTGGTATAAAAACACCTCGCAATATTTAAAGCGACACGACTTCCCCTAAACAGTTTACAAAATATTAAATTCTGATTGTTTTAGGGGTCCGTAACGCCAAAGGTAAAGGAACCCTTATGGGATCACTCGTACTGTCAACACCTTTTTCACAGGAACGAGAAGACGTATCAATTAATAATAACAAATATTAATAGTATCACATATTTAAAAAACACTTCTGCTGCGTTTTTATCGCGTTTATTAAGTTACTAGCTGTTAACCACGGCTTCGTCCGCGTGATAGCGCCGCGCATATAGCCTATGTCGTTCTCAGTACCCTAACCTATGTGTATGCAAAAGTTCATGACGATCGGTTCAGTAGATAGGGCGTGAAATCTAACAAACAAACAAAATCACTTTCGCATTTATAATATAAGTCAGGATTAAGATATGGATTTATACACCTAACGTTTTGAACACGTCACAGTACTCATGTTTGCATGCCAAAATGAACATTAAAAGCAATGGTATATTGTGATTCACAATAGTGACGTAATACTTAGTAAATAAATCATCAAATATATAGGTATAACTCACTTACCTCTAAAAAATACCCATCAAATGTGTCTTTTTCTCCAATATTAATAAACTTCGTTGTGCAGTTGTTGAACTCTTTCAAATGAGCTTTTGGATTTTTTAGTCTCACAAATTGATAATGATCATTGTCTATAGTTTTTCCGGTCTTAACTGGCGTGCCCATAACCATCTTATATAGCGAAAGAATACTAGAGAAACCCACCTGCGCAGGGCCTCTGCTATCCATAAAGACACAGTTTTTATTATAGTTCATTTTACCGAATGGACAAGTTCCTATAATACACGGTCGGCTTTTACAGGTCTCTATATCTACATCATTATCGTGCTCGTCAATGTATTTAGCCTCTAAACACCACTTCATTTTAGTTGTACATTGCTGAGAACTTAATCGTGTAACGAACAAAACAGGAAAAAATATTTTAAACAATGACATTGTGGCACCAAAGCGTCTTACATAGATTGACTGTTGTGAACTATTAACGACATAGCAGGATAAACAATAAATAAATAGACTATTACTATATGTATCTAATAATTGCTCGAGCAAGCGCAAAACGCGAGTAAAGCGTCTCGGTTTCAACTTGGGCAATTTTTTTCTTCCATGTCTGTCTGGCTGTTTCCCTCTACAGGTCGCATTTCTCAACCGATTTTCGTGAAATTTTATGTGAGCAGGTTCAATAATTACTAACATATAGGTACCTATATATTTTTTTGTATACAATAATAATAACAAATACATTTCAAGCAAATTTTTGCAACATATTTACTTTGACTACTGTTATATTTAGGGTACAAGGTTTTTTCATTCGAATATGATTATTCTTAAAAGGTCCTTAATTATTTACTATAATTATGCTACTCAATTAAACGGTAACATTGATTTCTCTCTCTCATGTTTACATATACGTGGAGTTACTACTCCTCCTACCACTGACTCATACCACCAGTGGTTCGAGAAGGAATTTTCAACTCAAATAAATCAAGACAGTTTCCTCTCTTAACTACTAAGAAAATTCGCCAAGTGCGAGTTGAGCTCGCCCATGGAGGGTTCCGTAGAAGCAAGCTGAGATTAGCCAAAAACCTCTAAAATTTTTTGCCAGCAAAGATAACTTTGTTTTTCATAGTGTTTGTATGAATGACAAAGTTATTTTTGTGATTTATGAAAAAGTGCTATATTTCAATAAGTAGTAGATTTTAGTACTTAGCTCTGACAGTTTTCCTTTCAACTTCGTTATATGTACTACTGCTGTAATTTTTTTCACGAATCCATATAATAACCGTTTAGCAGATAGAGGGACACACTTACCTCTAACAAAAATTTGCACTTTAAAACCAAATGTTTCAGAAACGGATCCCTAAATCGAAAATTCTCAACTTCATAATATTTTTTAAAGACCTATTTATCAATACCCCACAAGCTGGGTGAGAGTAGAGAAAATAAAAATTTACTCCCAATTTAAATGTATGGAAGCTACCCTAAATTTTTTTTATATTATCTACCACTTTTTTGCCATGATTAATATACCTACATACCCATACCAAATTACAGCTTTCTAGTACTTATAGTTTCTGACTAAAATCGCGGACGGACAGCCAGACGGACAGACAGACATGGCGAAACTATAAGGGTTCCTTGTTTACTACGGAACCCTAAAAATACAACAATTTGCCAAGAAGTACTCGTAACAGAGCCAAACTTTTTTGACAAGGCGAAGCTTAGAGCACAACCAACGTTGTTTTAATGCTCTAATAGGCGAAGGGTCTACTTATTGAATTGTGGGTGAAGTTATTACAGGTAAGTATTATAGTTTGAAATAAGAACATAGATACCTATTATGTTTCAACAATGTGTGATACTCATGCCTTATATGGTTTGACATAAATATGTATTACTAATACAAGCTTTTTCCTGTGTTCTATATTAAGGCGTAGTGAGTTCACACACTAGCGCCACCCAGCAAATAATTCTGTAAGTACAAAATCAAATCAAATTTAAAAAATCTAATAGCTGAATTATTGAAGTAAATTACTTGTAGTTTTATTGGCACAAGTTTTCACTATTTTTAATTTGATGAATTAAGAGAACGAATTTTTACCGCCTGAAGTGGCCACTTTTGGCGGTAAAAATTCGTTCTCTTAAACTTAGATTGTAATATCTATGAAAAGTAACAAAAAGAATACTACAAGTAATTAACTAGGGCAACCAGCTATTAGATTTTTAAATTTGATTTGATTTAGGAGTAAATGAATTAATTGCTGGGTGGCGCTAGTGTGTGAACTTACTTCGCATTAAACATGACGGATTCTACAATGTGTTTGGTATTGATCTAGCTATAATTTAAATTCACATTCTCAACATAAAAGTTTTGTGTTTTGACCAAATCTGAAATCAAGAAAAATTAATGAGGTTTTCCATTATAGGTTCATTTAATACCTACTGATCCAAAATGTATGGAGCGGCTAATATTTCTTTTAATTCAGGCTTGTTCACAGAACAAAAGGTTTTCTTTTTTACGTTTAGACCGTGAATTTAAATTATTGCTAGCTTAATACCAAAAAAATATTGCAACCTTTGTAGGTTCTACCGTTTGAACAACGGGCTTTGTTCAGGGATTTTGATATGATGCCAAAGCGTGTCTTCTTTGGCATCTCATGTCTTGCTTCCATGCTAGTCTGGAAGAAAAAATAAAACGTAGAATGTACCAGTATGTATCGTAAAAGCCGATCTAGGGAATAGGCGTCAGGAATCACGTCAATATGCGATGCAACTAGCAACCCATCACTATTTTGATTTTATTCTCACATTCAAGCCCGTCAACATGCTAAAAGTGGCCGTAAGGTTTTACGAACCTGGACTTTGTCTACCCCGCAGGGAGGTGGTAGTATGAAGTATGTATGCATGGATCTCACGTCTTTGTCAGGGAGTTCACCCTCACTCCTTTGATCCAAAATAATCGTAAAGTATGACAGGTCCATTACTTCCCCAGAGACTAGAGACCCCCTCTGGCACAGCAGTTAACATGCCAGCCTGCGACACAAGTGGTCTCGGGTTCGATCCCAGGTCAGGTCATAATGGAAAACAATCTTTTCCATATGGCCTGGGAGGGATGGTCATCTATTTAAAGTATATCCATGGTCGACTGCCATAATTTGTACCTACACTTTTGTTTTAATTTGTGCAATAAAGTTTAAATAAGTAGGTACAGTCATCTTGGGTATCTTTGAATCTCATTCTTACTTTGAATCGCATCCAGAAAGTATGTTTGAATTGTATTTCATACGATAAAAATAAATTCGATGACATGTTTATGTGTATTTTTGAAATTCTTTCTTATCGTATTTATAATAAATTACATACATACTTTTTGAATGCGATTCAAAGTTAGAATCAAATTCAAAGTTACTATACTATAGTTATTATTTTTAAATACGATAAAGATGTAAAGTTGACGGAAACTAAGTAATAAAAATATTTTTCAACACACTTGCTCATAAAGTGGCTCTATGGTCACTGCAATTAGGCACAGAATGACACCCATAATCAAACTGTGACTTTTTCATTGCTATAACTCACTAGTGAGTTATAGATTTTTTTTTTAATTTTATTGGTTGAGTTGCTTTGTTCTTAAAAAAGTTTTTATTAAAAAAAGATCGTGTTCAATAGAACAAATAAATTAATGTTCCTATTGCTTGCTCATTTCAAGCAACTTCTTATTTAAATAGATAATTTTAACTCGTACGTGTTTAATAAATAAAACTTTCACTCAAATATAACTTTTGTTTTCTCTGTAATAAAAGAAAACTTTAAATTCCCCATTTTGTACGTGGCAGAATAGGAGCAAATCCTTTGCGCGGAAAATAAAAAAAAAATCTCATCCCTTTAGTCTGTGGTCGATCGCAATGCGCGCGCATAGGAAAACTGTTTAATTTTTCCCGCCATAGCGAAACATTTTTCACAACTCGTTTTCACTATTGAAATTATAGTTATTTATTAATTAAAATGTCTACAAGTACTAGTTACGAAGAAAATTATTTATGTTGTACACCGCCCGATATAAGATGTGAAGCCCTTAACGTTATGGAAAGTTTACTACCTGAAAACTCCAAGGAAAAATATCTATTAGCGAACCAAAATGTCATAAAATGGCAAAACAGCAAGAATACGCAGTCTTTTTCAGAAAATGTGTTCATGGCGTACTTTAAAGAATTATCTTCTAAGTACAAACCTAGCTCTTTGTGGTGTTTATACTCAATGTTAAAAAGTACAGTCCGAACAAAGAATGGAGTGGACTTAAAAACATACTCTAATTTGTCAGCTTATCTAAAGAGACTATCCGATGGATTTAGAAGCAAGAAATCAAAGGTTTTATCGTCTGACGATATAGAAAAATTTATAAAAGATGCTCCAGATAACCAATATCTGGCTACTAAGGTTAGTTAAATTAATTTTAAATATCTACGCGTCTTCAGCCTGTGTTGTATGTTGAACTTAATAATTATTGTTTCTTTTTTTTTCAGGTTGCTTTAATATTTGGTGTAACTGGTGCCTGTAGGATACAAGAATTAACAAATATAACCGTAAAAAACTTAGAAAACCATGGACAGATGCTTTTAGTGAAGATACCTATCACGAAAAATAAAATACCGAGGTCATTCACCATACACGGTCCATTCTATGAAATTGTTAAGAAGTATGAAAGTTTGCGGTCACCAAAAGCAAAAACTGACCGTTTCTTTCTAAATTACCAGAATGGCAAATGTACCTGTCAGCCTATAGGTATAAACAAATTTGGTTCTATGCCTAAAGAAATCGCAAAGTTTTTAGGTTTAGCAGATGCTGAGAGCTACACTGGACATAGTTTCAGAAGAACTTCAGCTACATTGCTGGCTAATTCAGGAGCTGATATAATGACTTTGAAGCGTCATGGTGGGTGGCGATCTAGCAATGTAGCAGAATCATACGTAGAAGATTCCATACAAAACAAGAAGGAAATTTGTGCAAAAATCACAAAAAGAATTAAACTTGATTCTGAGGCGCTTCCTACTGACGAAACACCAAGTACATCCAATGATTGGATTTCACCTACCTACACGAATAATGAGCCATCTCAAATTACAATAGAACATGAAAGTATTTCAATAAATAATCTATCTGATGAGACCGCTATGCCATCAAAAACAGTTAATTATAATTTTACTAACTGCACATTTACTAATTGTTTCTCTAAATAAACTTTTTATCTACTAAATAAAATGAGTTTTTATTGTTATTTTATTCACAAGTGTGTTGAAAAACGTCGTATGATACACGTGTGTATTGATGATTACCGTCCTTGGCTCTCTTAAGACCCTCGCCTGCGGCTCAGGTCTCAATGGCGCCTCGGCGGTAATCACCAATGTTACACACTAGTACCATAATGTACTATTAATGGTATTATTTTCTCTTTTTATTACACGGGATTTGGTAAATTTATTTAAAAAAATACAATACTTGAAGCAGTAATTTTAAATAATTGTCGTCTTACTAGAAAATTTCTTACTACCTTATCGTTATGGGTGTATACATTCTTTGGCTATGGTCCGTATAAACAGGATAAAACCTTTTTGTAAAAAGGAGAAAAAATAAGATATAATAATAATAAACGTTTAATTCAGGTAAAAATCCATATAAAAGCATTACATTGTAAATGGCACAATATAAATTAAATTCTGTTAATTCTAAGTGTAAATGTTTTTTATTATTAAAAAATATTATTAAATTATCAAATGTTTGAGAATTATACGCCTTTCAAGATTACCATACAAATTTGAAAAGGCTTGTAATTCTCAAACCATTGGTATTTTAACCAAGCTATATAGGAACGTACGTAGATTATAATGAGATTAATTGATTAAATTATTAATTTTACTCCAAAATTATCAAATATTGCCACAATTCCCTTTTTCCGTTTGTATGGAGACATGCGCTTCCAGGCGACTCTTAATCAACCAAATTATATAATTACCATACGCACACGTACACCAAACAATAAATAGGTATACACACGTCATACTGCATTTAAATAAACGTACCTTTTCTTAGTATACTAATTATATTTTTAATGTTTTATTTTTATACACATATATATGTGACAGTTTATATAAAGGACGAATAGCATACTGTTACACAAGTTTTTAACTTAGCACAGGGTTCCAGCATTCTTAGTATGATGTAATTTTTGATAGTAAATGATTTCTTTAGCCAAGGCTGAAAACACGCATCGCGCTCAGCAGTGGTCTGAAGGCAGATAGTCAGTGTCTCGGCTGACGGGGTCCTGATGCGAGGTCATCGCGAAAGTACTCGTAGAATTAGTCCGCTGACTCGACTTCGACTTGCCACTGTGTTGCTTCGACACGCGTCTCTCCAGATGTCTCGTGATTTTATTGTTGATTGACAACCTTCGAAGAAAACAAGACAAAAGTTAATCATTTTGGTGACCTGTCTGTCTGCCTGTGAAATTACCAATATTCCAATTATTAAAAACCAATTAGAAAGTCTTCCATGCCGGTTTGGGAGAAAAGAAAAAACATAGAATATACCAGTTGCTTTTCTTCCCGCGCAGACCGTAAAAGCCGGCCAAGGGATTGGGCGAAAATCTAAGGAATCACATTGATAGGCGATGCGGCTAGCAACCCATCACTATTTTAATTCCGCTTTCCACCTTTACGCCCACTACGATTTAGAAATAAGATTTATTTCGTAAATTAAGTATGCTGTCCTCATAATATGGTAATACAATGTTGTGTGGCTACTAGTGGCGCCATTTATGTGGGGCTTCCGCGACGCTGCAGAGCATTCAATGTGTTATGGTCAACAAAATCGAACGCTTTTGTCATAACAAAAAATACTGGCGGGGCACGTAGCGCGTAAAACTGATGGCCGATGTGGCAAAAAGGTTCTCAAATGGAGACCTCGTACCAGCAAGCGCATCTGAAGTTGGACATGGCAGCCAACAACCAGATGGTCAAACGACCTGAACAAGGTCGGATGCAGACAAGTAAAGAAGGCGCTGGATGAAGGCTGCTTTGAATCGGTCATATTGGCAATCCTTGTGGAAGGTCTATGTCCAACAATGAACTTCTTGCGGCTGTGATGATGATGTTGAGGACTTACCCTTGAAAACCTGACAATGGCGTTGTCAACTTACTCACAAATAAGAAAGAAAATAAACACTTACTTCCGGAATAGCTTCAGTAGCACATCTGCTTTCATGACATTGATCAGAAACATGATGACGCCGATCAAACAATTGTACAAATTCGCCGCGTACTTTAAGGCCATGGGTATGTCATCTCCGTAAAATAATAGGAGTAGGTCCATAAACCAGTTGATCCCCATCATTACTGATATTTTTATGATAATAACTCTGAAATTATAAACGTAAATATTTTCATCTTCTATTTCATCAAAGCTGTCGTGTGGTTCCCGGCATAGTAGAATAGGACCACTCCAGTCTTCCCATGGATGTCATAAAAGGCGACTTAGGAAACACAACCTAAAACCAAAGCTTATAAACATTAAAGTGACCTCTCCAACCAGTTTGGCCAGCGCGGAGAGTGTAGGCCAAATTCTCTGACTGCCGTTGGTCTCGGCTGCCATCTGGTAGCCGTTAAAGAAACCACGTCAGAGGCCGAGAGGCGGTTCCGAAGAACTCTGGCACCAGGCATGGTCGACTGACTGTGTCACCTACACGAAATGATGATGAAGAAAAGTATAACTTGCCACCGCAATTATGGTTTTTTTTAGAATTGATTGTTCCCCAGGTGGCGGCACTTCTCTCTCGGCGGCTCTCTGACAGCTCGACCTCTCGACACACGAGAGGTCGAGCTGTCAAAACCCACCAATCATAAAATTGATGTTTAAACATGATTGGTGGATTTTGACAGCATCTGTTAATAATACCTCTGTCGCCACCTGGAATTCTGAAAATACTGTCACTCTATGGCCCTACCACTCAACTTCAAACTCTACCTATAACGGTCTTTAGGTAACTTACGCAGTCTTCGTCGCTGGTCCGGTGCTCCCTGAGTTAGAGTTGTTCAAGTGGCCCTGAGTGCTCCTCTGGATCCGACAGAGGTTGTACACGGTCATTATGAACAAAACGATGATTAACGCTTGTAGCGGCAACAACACCGCTCCGTAGTGCCAGGAACTTGCATTAACTGAAATTACAATATATTAGGTTAGTTAGTTTTGTTTAGGATTCGAATTAAGGTTAATTGGTTGTTTGTCAGTCTATATGAGCAGCAATGCCTGTTAAGCAAATCATATGCTGAAATCAAAGGTTTCAAGCAAGAGATTATGACATAAATAGCAATAGAAAAATATAACCGGAAGACTTACGTGACAGGACACACAGGACAGCAGTTATCAGGGCATAACCACATTATTTTGGAGATTTTTGGTTACACCTATGCCAAGCAGCTGGTTGTGCTCATTGGGCATGAGAAGAGTCTCATGACCGATGAGTTCAACCAACTGCACAAAACGCGACTTATTCAATGACCAACTGAGGTCAAGTATCCTAACAAATCAACATAACATTATGGAATCTCGGCTTCACTCACGTTTTACTTTGTTGGAATCGCCCCGGTCTATGTAATAGACCAAAACTAATCAGGGAATTCGTCGAAATAAAACGTGAGTAAGCCGAGTTACAATAATGAAATTATCTCGCATGAGTTTTCATATTATTACAACATAATTATTTTTCTGGTGGGGGAGTGCAAACTATGCCTTTTCAGATTCTAGTGTTGGAAGCGACGGGAAGCACAATATCCCCGGCTCAAAAGGAAAGAATTTCAAGGGGTCCAAACAGAGGCTTCAAATATCTGCATAAGAGGGATAAAATTTAATTAACACTTTGATCCAAGCAACACGATAAAAAGAATAATCTGAATAGCCTTCTAAGTAGATGGAAATTTCTCTGCAGCAATGGTGGTTTGACTGGACGGTGATCTCATATCGGCCTAGTCCCTATACCGGCTTTTATAATCTGCGCTTTAGAAGAGGAAGGTACATTCTCAATTTTTTTCAGTCTTGCAGATCAGCATGCAAGCTAAAAGCTAAAGCAGCAAAAAAGGACTTAAAAGGAACTGAATTCAAACCTGTGCAACTCCCGTATTTGGGGCTGTAGGCTTCCGTGAATTCATTTAGACACACCTCCACCACGACGTAAATTGTCGAAGGCACAAAGGCGAAGCAGCAGTACCACGCGAACTTGCGGTAGTCGACGCTCTTGCCTGGACAAGTGTGGTTGTAAAACATGCTCCTAAAAAAGTGAAGTTTTCAAAAGGAATAGTAAGTAAAGCAAAGTTTGCTCAAAATTGATAAATTTTTATGAAACCTACAGGGACATAGTTTTAGTCGACGATTACATTGATGTGCATAGGTTATTCGGTCATCCATATAAAGCATAGTATTTTTTCGTCTGTGTCTATAGATACAAGTAAAGACTTTTTTAACAGTATTTTTTCCTCTGTCTATATGTACAAGTTAAGCATTTATTACTTTAGGTAGTAGTAAGGTACTGAGAAAGTTCACTGTTGTTACCCGCGGCTTCGCTCGCATATAATTTTGTCGTATGAATTTGCTGTCTTTTATCAAAATCCCACGTGATATGGATAAATATGGGGAAAAATCCCATGGATCTTATACGCAATAATATATTAAGTGTGTTAACACTTGCACTGGCAGCATCTGTCGTGCAGTGGTAAACACGGCATCCTACGACACGAGGGTCTCCAATACAACAAACCACATTTACTTACCTTAGCGTCCACCATATATTGAAGCTCATGATACTCATCCAGCAGAAGCTACTCATCGTGAAGAAAGAAATCAAGACACCTGCAACAATACCAGAGCAAAGGAGGTAAAGAAAAAGAAGTAAAATGGCATTGTACGAAAAATTGTAATAAGATATAAGATGATAAATGTCAGAAAAGATAAATAAGAAAGATGAGAAAGTTAGGAAGTAAAAGTACCCTGTTATATTTATTACCTTAAATTAGAATAAGAAAATTGAAAAATAATTATGAAAATATACAGAAGCAAAAGATGGATAGATGGGCATCCCACCCGTATGAGTATGAATGATAGATGTATGGAGTGATAGAATGCGGTTTGAACGAACGAGAAGTAGCGAAAGATTGAACTGGAATGAAAAAGGCACAAAGTTAGAACAGGCTCCAATTATGTTGGAGGTGCAAGATATAAAAAATATATCAGAGAAAATCTCCTTCATTAGCACATCCATAGCAAAGAATATTTATTGGGTAATAGAAAGAAAATAATGCCTGTTGCTATTTCAAAGGATCTGTTCAATTTCTGAATAAGATTGACGAGGTGACAGTATTGTAAAAATGCCTTTTGCCGTAACTCATTATAAAATATATTTTGAAACTTTAGTGTAAGTACAAATGTTTAAAAAATTTGAAAATCAGTGGAAATTGACAATGGATTCTTTTATCAGGCATTGTTCTCGAAGTACTCGTAACTACATCACGAACGAATGATTTCCTCGGGTTTAATAAAAAATCTTGTATTCACTCTTTCAAATGGTCCCGTACCATTGTACAATATGTAACTAAGTAACGCCACTTAAACCGTATCTTGTTCGCTCCGTATCGTAACAAGTTCACCTGAAACTTTTACATACAACCTTTATTGTAAACTGAACCAAACTTGTTCATGCACATGACATTATTCTATTCTATTTTTATTTTATGTCTTCCTCCAAGATTTCAGTGATTCCAGTATATTGAGATACTAAGTATCGGTGTTGTACGGTATAATTTTAATAAGTAGCATCAAAGATGGCGTATGTTCTTTGCACGGCTGTATAATATCTCCATGGTGCTTTATTAGCCTTGTGGGAGCTTTTGGTGACAAGTCTATACGAGTCCATATAACAGTCTACTTTAACTATTTCATAAATTGTTCAAGAGCACCAGTATTTATAACACCAAACTACACCAATTTCATACTATGCAGTCCACTGAATCAATTTGCAATATCGTCTAAGGCGAACTCCAAATGCACCCCTTGACTTCCCACCACAAACTACACTGACATTATTATTTGTAAGTATCTGTGGTTAGACCGGCTTAGTAAAAAAACAAACACCTTTGATGAATTCTTGGCGGGTATTTTAGCGGACTACACGGTGTTTGTTTTGGATTGTTGTGCAAATTGTTTCTAGTGGACTTTATAATATAAAATCGGTGTAATTTGATGTTATAAATGCCCATGTCCAAAAACAATGTGGGAAACCTGAAATAAACCATCACGGTGCGGTGCACGGTAGTGAGATTTACATAGCGGGCTAGTGGTTGTTCACCTTGCTGCGTCGTCTATGATTAAACCAGTGGATTCGTGATGGATTGTCGCCAGGGGCTCCATCAAATCTACGAATTGAATTTACTTCATCGTTTCTTTGATAAACAAAAAAAATCGAAAAAGCGCGGGAAACTTCGACTTTAATACTTGATACTGGCTGAATACGTATTTACATATTACGTGACAGCCTAAATAAAAAGAAAAAAAAAACACCTTTCACGGAACCGTGGAAAATGCCAAAATAGCACATGTTTTAAATGGGGGTGCTCAAAAGTTTAAGGGTCCCTTAAACTTTGTTTTATTATGTTTTTGTTATTTAATAAAGCGGCAATAAGGACATTCGGTGAAAATGTCAAATCTACCTATTCCGGTTTAATGATACTGCCTTAGAAGATATGAATAGCCGGCAGAGGATTAGTATAAGGGACTCCTTTTAAGGTTCGGAAACCTTTAATGATTGAATTCTACTTACATAAAACGTAACATCCAGGAGGGAATAAAGATTTGTCAATCAGGGTAAATTCTCGAACTGTCACTAACAAGAAATTGATGGCAAAAACAGCGACGCAAGACATGAGAATTGCTCCAGGAGTAGTGCGTAGGTCTTTGCACAATGCGTACACCACTAGTAGAAGAATAATAAAGAAGCAAGACACCAACTTGACTGAAAAAACAAGAATACGTTTTTATTAACACTTAACAAATCATCATCATCATGAGGGCTGCTTTAGTCTCTACTGCAGGAGCATGACTCTCTCTCTGACTACCAAGAGCCGTATATTAACTAACGAGACGAGCTCCGTGGCGCAACGGTTAACACGCCGGCCTGTGACACGGATGGTCTCGGGTTCGATCCCCGGTCAGGTCAAGATGGAAAATGATCTTTTTAAGATTGACCTGGGTCTTGGATGTTTATCTATATAAGTTTTTGTTATAAAATATAGTATCGTTGAGTTAGTATCCCATAACACAAGTCTTTCTAAAGAACTTACTTTGGGGCTAGCTCAGTCTGTGTGATTTGTCCGTATATATTTATTTATATTATATTTATAGTTATTTATTATAAATAAATTAACTAGAATAGTCAGAAGATTTAGAATATACTCTCCACGCTGGCCAGAAGTTGCTGGCGTGGCTGGCGGGTTGGTGAAGTCTCTTTGATGTCCTATTCTAGTCTGCCAGGGGTCGCGCTTTAGAATAGCTTAACACGCATTTATATATTCTACCTACAGATTGGAATCGATAGAACTCATTTCCTCTTTATAAAGACACCATTTTTAAAGCGCGGAGTCGGGCCGCTTTCAAGTTATAAGCACAGAAGCTATATGTTAGGTTTCCTTGTGATTAAAACAAAGCGAGCGAGCGTCCTCTACTAAGGGCGAAATCACAACATTGTTGTTACTTGTATGTGTGTGTGTTTTTGTTATATATATATCTCCGCGCTTTAAATTATATTTAAATCGTTGAGAAGAGCAAGGCAAGTTGTATCAGATCTAATCCTCGGAAATAACAAAGTCGTGCTAAGCTATTCTATAGCTCAAACCTGCCAGGAACCACACGGTTGACTTAACAAATGCAATAACAAAAGTGATGGGTTGTTATCGTTTTCTTTCATTGGAATAGGCTTTATTGCGCGTTGCACATGGGTCTTAGTAACCGCAATTTTAATAATTACTTATGTATTTGAAAAATACATATATGACATATAATTTTTATAGTGAATTGGTTAGCCACACAAGTTACGACAAGACGTTAATAATATGTTGCAAGTCCATTATTTTTCACTTAGGCTTTATTATATTCCAGGCTTTATTTGGCTCCAGTACCTCACGTTTTGTCGGTTTGTAAAAATTTAGTTATAAAGCAAAGGTCTCGCAAACCGGACTTTTTCTTGGACTCATCATCATCAGGTCTTTGTGAGTCTCCACTGCTGGAGCACGACCCTCTCTTTACTACTAGAGCCCAATATCAGTTAGAGTAGTCAGAGGATTTGGCCTACACTCTCCACGCTGGCCAGACGGGTTGGAGAGGTTCTTTGATATTTATGAGCTTTGTTTTGCTTGTTTTTCCTAAGTCGCCTTCTACGACATCCACGGGAAGACTTGGAGTGGTCCTATTCTACTTTGCCGGGAACCACACGGTTTCCTTAGACTGGGGTCCCACAAAAGTCTACCATGCGTAGCATAAGCTAAGACTTACTTACCGCCGCCAATAATTAAATCTTTTACATCTTCGCTAGGATCTTTCGGATAATCTTTGGCAAACTTAATTCCTAGTTCGGGTTTTAATGTACCAGACACATTCCTTGTCACAAACCTCACTATGTACTCCCCCGCAGGCAAGATGGTATTAGAGCGCAATAAAAGAAATGAACCATCCTGAAAATCACAAAACTTGGTTAGGTATGAATAATAAATGTTAATTTGAACATTTGACATTAAAAGCCTAGTGTGGGGCCGTCCATTAATCACGTGATGTTTTTTTTTAAGCATTTTTAACCTCCCACTTCCCCTTGGTGATACGTGGTGAGGTTTAAGACAAAATTATATTTTTTTCTTGATTTCAAGAGTGTTCACAGAGCAAAAGTTTACGTTTTCATGTTGAGAAAGTGGTTTTAAATTATCGATAGCTCAATACCAATAGTCAAAATATAGATCTAACACATATTTTCTTCAGGTTTCGAGTAAAATTAATCACAAGCTGATGAAGCTCTAGTAGTTGTATTCGAATGGGCATTGATTTTTTAGCTAAGAAAGGCATCGGTGATCGGATTTTTACGTGTGACGTCACAAAGCTTATGACCCTCGCCCATGTTGTCACACTCTGTCACACTTCATTGACTCCCTCCCATCCTCTTAACGTGTGACGTAATTTATGGATGGACATCCATAAATTACATCTAATCTAATCTGTGGTCGGTATAGAGTTAAAGAGGAGAGAATTAAATCCATGTAAAGACAAAGCTGAATTTGATAATACACTAACTAACATCTTATCAAATATAGAATTATGGCTCGAGGATCATAATCTAAAAATTAACTTTGATAAAACTAAACTCATGCAATTTAAACCATACCAAAGGAAAGGATTAGATATAAACTTCGCGTATAAAAATAAGCGAATAGAATGTGTAGATTCCTTTAAATTACTTGGTATAAATATAGACACATGTATAAATTGGAAACAACATATAAATAGTGTATCAAGTAGATTAAGTGGATTTGTATATGCGCTAAGACACATAAAAAGAACAACCGACTTCAAAACTGCCCTTAGCACTTATTACGCTCACGCTCACGCTTGGCTAAGTTACGGGATAATATTATGGGGAAACAGTACAGATGCTGACAAACTATTCAAAATTCAAAAAAAATGTGTAAGAATACTAATGAACATAGATAAAAGGGATAGCTGTAAACCGCATTTTATCAAACAAAAAATATTAACCCTTACGTCAATATACATCCTGGAAATTTGCAAATTTGTCCGAAAAAATCAACAGTTTTTCACGCGTACTTGTGACCATCATAGTAGTTCATATAACTTAAGAAAAAGAAATAGGAATAGACTGGCCTTGCCTTCATCTAGATTAAAATTATATTCATCAGGACCATATATGCATGCCATAAAAATATATAATAATTTACCAAGAGACATACAAAACGAAGATAATATAAAAACATTTCTAAAACTACTAAAAGATTATCTCATAGAGAAGAGCTTCTACAATCTGCAAGAATTTTTTTTTTTGACTAATTAGAATTTTATATGACATCATCTTATTCCATTTAATTTACATTAATTTTATTCCTGACAATCATATTACGACACATGCATGAAAATCAGTTTTTATTTATCTGAACAATATTGAATTATTTAGTATTTTAGATTATCTTATCTTGCTGTGCCCTAGCAGGGTTCATGTCTGAACTTAATGTACTCCTTACACCATATGTACAAACTATGTAAACACATGAGATGCAATAAATGACTGAGTATGAGTATGAGTATGAATAGTACGTAGTACATATATCTCCATGGGTCAGATAATAAGAAGGAAATACGGGTTACTTACCTCCAAAAAATGTCCTCTAAAGTATTTACCATAGCGAAACTTATTAGTGCATGTTTCATCTGTGTGGGCCGACCGATTTACATAATTCACTATTTGAAAACTTTCATTGTCTAATTTCTTGTTTGTCTTCACCGGTTTGCCGGACTCCATTTTGTATAGCGTTAGGATCTCAGAGAAATCCAATTTCAAGTCCGCCATTTTACTACATGTTTTATTATAATTCATCTCCATGTACGGACATGTGCTTATTACACAGGGGCGTGTCTTACAACTCTCTTTATCCACAATTTTCTCGTTAACATCCTTAAAGTCACCGTTTAAGCACCATTCCATTAACTTGACTTTGTTTTTACACTGTACAGAAGTTAAAGGGAGCAGAATCAAAAACAATATGTTCCTGTGCAGCACCATGGTGCTCGCGACTTTACTCCTCGAAGGATAGGAGGCAAATAATCGATTATGTAGTAATATTAAGGAAAATTAAAAATATGTGGTATTAGGTACTAACTAATATTTTCATATATAATACATAACTTTTATCCTCCATGAACATTTAGCGGTCAGGAAGGTTTGTGCCAGATGGATACCCCATAATTTGACTGAAGCCCAAAAACTCCATCGTGTTGATTGGGGCCGTAAAATGATTGAAAAATTTTACGGAGGTGACTCAAATGCTGTGTTTGACATAGTAACAGGGGACGAAAGCTGAATTTATTGTTACGATCCTGAAACCAAAAGGCAGTCTGCTCAATGGGTGTTTCCTTCCGAGGAATTGCCAACCAAGGTGAAGAGGGGTCGAAGTTCGGGAAAACAGATGGTGGCCTCATTCTTCGGCAGGACAGGGCATTACGGAACAATAGCTATAGAGGATAAAAAACAGTTACTGCAGAGTGGTACACAGACACCTGTTTGCCACTTGTCTTAGAAAAAGTTCGAGAGAAATGACGTCAGAGCAGAAACCTTCTGCACCACGACAATGCCTCGTCGCACACCGCCAAGCGAACGATCGACTTTTTAAAGACAGTGGAAGTGGAATTACTGGGTCACCCACCATATAGCCCCGACCTGGCACCTTGTGATTTTTATTTATTCCCAAAAATTAAAGAAAAACAACGCGGTAAACGATTCACGGCCGCAGAGGAAGCAGTCGCTGCGTTTGAAAGGGCCGTCGAAGAGACCCCTAAAGAAGAGTCATCATCATCATCATCAGGTCTTTTTATTAGTCTCCACTGCTGAAGCACGGCCCTCTCTGTACTACCAGAGGCGTATATTAGCCAGAGCAGTCAGAGGAATGAGCCTACACTCTCCACGCTGGCCAAAGAAGAGTGGGCAAAGTGTTTTACCTAGTGGTTCCATGGAATGCAGCGATGTATCGAGACGAAGGGAAACTTTTTCGAAAAGATATAATTAAAATATAATCATGGTAAATTGCTCAGTTTTTAATTTTCTAAAAACTTTCAGTTTGACCTAGTAATACATAGATCGTAAAAAGGTGTCTAGGTGTCTCCTCTTATGAAGAATTTTTTTTATTGAACAACTTTTATTGTTCCAACTAAATCCACACTAAACCTCTTGACTTTCCGCCGCAAACCCGTGTACTAATGAATTACTTGGTAAAGTGACATAAGTTCTTACGTCACTAGCCCACAGCCTACGAATAATAATTCTTCGTAGCCCACAGCGCTTCGCAACCACACGTCAGGGCCGTGCCCGGGACGTGACAGGAGCGTCACCGTGTCGGGTTAGTGCATCAGTTTCCTGTCAGGGGCTGTAGGCTTACAGACATGTCAGTGATGTGACCTTTCATTTGTGCTTCTGCTACATTATTCTAGTAACTAAGCGGCCCTCCCCTGATGTTTTGAGGCTGATATTTTTGAGGATTGGATCTAATAGAATTTGCCTTGCTCTCTCAACAATATGATTTTTAAAGCACGAAAATGTAATTAAATTTTTACAGGCAACAAAAAGTTGGGGTTTTACCCAAGGTAGAGAACGCTCGCTCTCTTCGCTCGCTCTTTTTATCACAAGGAACCTAACCTACCTTCTGTGACCAACTGTCTTTTTTCCGTGAAAGTTCCCTTAATTCCAAAAATGATTGTTTACAAATGATAAAAAATAAGCATTTGCGATTTGGATAGGAACGTTCCCCGTAAATTGCGAACGTTCCTCGTAACGGGAATGTACAACGTGTACCAGGGATGGAAATTTGGGAACGGCACATCACTAGTTCTGACACATCTCAGGCACTGCCAGAATGTGTGGAATAGATCTTAGCTCGGTAACAGAATAGGTAGTTTTATTTATTTATATTTAAAACGTACTATAGTACGTTTTAAATATAAATAAATGATATGGACAAATCACACAGATTGAGCTAGCCCCAAAGTAAGTTCTTAAGCAAGACTTGTGTTATGGGATACTAACTCAACGATACTATATTTAATAAAAAATACATATATAGATAAACATCCAAGACCCAGGTCAATCTGAAAAAGATCATTTTCCATCTTGACCTGACCGGGGATCGAACCCGGGACCATCCGTGTCCCAGGCAGGCGTGTTGACCACTGCGCCACGTTTGATGCTAATGACGTGGATGGTGATGACATTTGTTAAAGGTACCTAATGATTATGAGATCAGGGAAAAAAATTACGTATCTTCTATGTACATAATTATAATAAAATATATTCGGCAAACCGCAGTCCCCACTTGGATGAGAGACCGCAAGTGGCATAAAAATATCTCGGGCTCCTCCGTGCTTCAGAAGGCACGTTAAGCCGTTGGTCCCGGCTGTCATCATTGATGGCAGTCGTTAAGCTATGTCAGATGTCTTAAGGCAGCTTGAAAATCTGACACCAGTGTTGGCCACTAACATACACGAAAAACAAACAACAAACTAGGTTCGTAACATCTAATCTAGGAGAGTGGCCGCGACTCCGAATACGGTCAAACCTTGGCTGGCTTCCGATAGATCTACTATTTGCCTATTTGCATGTCCGACTTGCCCCAATTATGGACATGACGAGATCGTTTCATTTCTTGCGACCTTCGCCAAGTCCAAAGTAAGGGCAATGCATAAATGTTCAATGTCGAGCTCCGTGGCGCAGCGGTCAACACGCTAGCCTGCGACACGGGGGTCCCGGGTTCGATCCCCGGTCAGGTCAAGATGGAAAAAGATCTTTTTCATATTGAACTGGGTCTTGGATGTTTATCTATATGAGTATATATTATAAAATATAGTATCGTTGAGTTAGTATCCTGTGACACAAGTTCACAACTTACTGTGTGTGGGGCTAGCTCAATTTGTGTGATATGTCCCTATATATTTATTTATTTAATATAAATTATCTAGGCAGGTTATATTTCTCGTTTATAATGTAACAGGACTATTAACTTTCAACAATGCAAACAACTGCGCAGCTCGCAGCTAATCCCCACACTAGGCACAGTAGCGACGCCAATTATTTTATTCCTAATACTCTACAAATAGAAAGAAATTCAAGAATGTAAATCATATAAGCCTTAGTAAACCTGAAGTATTTTTGGAATCCCTTAAAGTTTGATTCAGACTGTATCTGTGCCACTTTTGACCTTTTAACTTTTGAAATGGAAACTTTTGGTCCCACATAAGTTTTTTTTTCAGGGCCTTTGTCCAGCTTTGGGACAGTACCTATAAGTTAGTAAGAAAAGCTACGGTAAGGTACAATGAAGAAACTCAGATATATGATAAATATGCAGATACAGCATGTGATGTTCATAGCATGCCAAAATCAAAAAGTCAATCTTGTAATCATGATGTAATTTCAAATCTTAATTCAGTATATACATATTATAAAAACACAGTTTTCCTACAATTCAAGGTAGTGTATATTGGAAGGTATTTAAAATACAAACCCATTAACATATTAGTCAACAAAATTTTTGAAATATTTATTTTTACTTAATGTGAATCACTGTAAGTTGCAACAATAACAAACATAATAATATAGACTTATTTCATTTTCTATTAGGTACTATGAATGTCTTTTTTGAGTCTACATCGTCTACATAAAGCAAAAAAAGCGTGTCTGTGGTGCATACATAATTTTGGGCTATCGTGAAAACATGTTCTAGTAATGTTTTACAGCTGATTAATTATAGGCACTTAATTTAATGTAAATTTTATGAGCATCTTTGTTACTTCTTCTCGCAAAAACTACTACTTGCTAGGAACCCGATGGCCTAGTGAGTGTAAGCATCATAAGTGCTTCTGCATGTTAAGCAACCCCGGGCACGGTCCCCACTTGGATGGGTGACCGCAAGTGGCATTAAAATATCTCGAGCTCCTCCATGCTTCGGAAGGCACGTTAAGCCGTTGATCCCGGCTGTCATCATTGATGGCAGTCGTTAAGCTATGTCAGAAGGCAGCTTGAAAAATTTGACACCAGTGTTGGCCACTTACATATACGAAAAACAAACAACAACTACTTCCTTATTTTAATGAAATAATTCATAGCAGATGTCGTGTGGTTCCCGGCAGAGTAGAAAAGGATCACTCCAAGCCTTCCCGTGGATGTCGTAGAAGGCGACTTAGGAAACACAAGCTAAACAAAGCTTAAATATCATAGAGAACTCTCCAATCCGTCTGGACTTCTCTGGCAAATATTTGACTCAGGTAGAAGTACAGAGAGGGTCGTGCTCCTGCAGTGGAGACTAGAAAGACCTGATGATCATCATCATCACCATCATTTCGTGTACAGTAACACAGTCAGTCGACCATGCACACCCTGGTGTCAGAGTTCTTCGGAACCGCCTCTCGGCCTCTGACGTGGTTCCTTTAACGACTACCAGATGGCAACCGGGACCAACGGCATAACGTGCCTTCCGAAGCACGGAATCATCTTTCTTATCAGACAATCAGGTGATTCATGCCTGCAATGTCTTAACCAAACTGGAAACAACTTAATAAAGTATGCTTCCCGTGGCAATCGAACCCACGACCAACAAGGCAAACGCCTTAACCACTGGACCACGGAGGCAGATTGACCTGATGATGATGATGACGAATATAAAAGCTACAGCAAACAACAATAGGGTGGCTTTAAAATGTGGCTGAAATCCCGGGAAAAAGCTCGCGGACTCGACCTTGCGAGTTAGCTCTGTATAAGGAGATATTATTCGAGGGCTGAACGATCTGCGATGAGTAATGCAATGTGCATATGCAGAGGCTGACCGATCGCCTTTTACGACACGTCGCATCATTTTAAAGACACATATATTTTGTAGAACAATACATATGTTTACATGGTCACAGACTCCAATAAAGTAAGAAAGAATACACTGCTTTTTATTCATTTTCGGTTACGACCATTATGAAAATAATATTATTTATTTATTGTCTTGTTATTTTTTCCAACTTTACATTTTCCTTTGAAGTTGGCATCAATTATCCGATCAGCTGTAATATCCGTGCAGCGGCAGCAATGTGCAAGCGAAGGAAAGCAAACGTTAGCGTGAAAGATAATTATGAATGAAATTTTGACATTATTGACTGTAATGTGTCCAAAATTTTAGCAACATTTTGGGATAAAAACAAACATTAATAACAAAGTAACTAATGAGTAATATTATATAGGTGAACCTATATAATAAAACAGCCTTCTTTAATAAGGTCTCGAAATCTTTGTACTATTCCAAAATTAAGGGTGTATGTATACTCAAAATAGAGCTGGGTTATAGATTTACTAGAAATTTAGTTTTAAACAAAATTTAACACTTATTAAATTTTGTTATTAGATTTTGGCTTTCAAGGAAATTGTAGAAATGTAAAAATATTCTAATTTCTACTTACTTGTGATATACTATATTTATGCAATTGCATATGGACACCAATCTGTAGTATTTCCATCTGTTTATATGCCAAAGTAAATATGGGTACTCACTTAATCAGTCCTTCTACTAATATACTTATAAAGGTCCTTGGTCGCGACACGTTTGCATGCAATGGTATTTGCGTTTCTTAGGAGCCTATCATAATTACTCTAAGATCCATACTTAGGTACTACACCTTACTGAGCATATTTACTTAGGTATTATACTAAAAAACGGTATACCTATGTACTATGTACCTACGAGTATTTTGACTGCTTTGCTTTGTTTTGAAATAGGTACACTACTCAATAGTGAGAATCCGCCTATATTGTTGTTTATTATATTGATGCACGTACTTTTTGCGTGATTCATCCATCTCCAGTCTCCACGCATACAGTCTCAAATTTTTATGTCATGCAATCGCTCATCTTCTACCTACATACCTATTAGTACTTTGTTTACATCCATTAGTGCATTTTTTTTTTTACCGTGAAGTTCCTTATTTTCCCGCGCAAATTGCAAAAATGAGTAAGGAAACAGGCATAAACTCAGAGAAACTTATGATCGAATGTGATTAAGCCAGCCAAATGTATTCATTTTAATCTATTTTGGGCCTTGTTAATAAGGCCCAAAATAGATTAAAATGATCTAAACTTCGAAACGGAAAGACATATATGATCAGTTAATTTGTTTAGCAAGACACAACTTCGTTCCGCTTCGCTGCAGTCATTTTCTTTCGCGTCCTAGTTTGTGGCTTCGTCTGTCTGTTATCGCAAGCTGCCAGTACGAAATACAAACAAGTAAGCAACGCACGCTTGTGTCCAAGATAGAGAAGAAAAAACGTGTTTTGTTTTATTTCAACATCAAATTCGAACTATTTGAAGTTTGAAGTTTGAATTTGAATGTGTCATTTACTTGTGTGTGAGTGTTAGTGTATGGTGCAAAATGTCAGTTCTGTTGAAAAATGTCATAAATTGCATCTGGCACGCGTTCGACTCTTTGCAAAATAAGGCTGTGGTGCACAAATCGAGACTAAAGGTAATTTAGTTTAAGTGTTTTCTATTTTTTTGTTCGTTTATTGATTGTCAAATATTTTAAGTTCCTAGTTAAGACATGTTAAGACGCCATAACCAGCTTGTTAGTGCTTTTAAACTTCATGCAAAATATTTGTAAAAGCAAATAAAATAAGAACCGATGTCGGCTCTCCCTATTAGTCGGCGACTAAGTCGGCACGGCACAGTAACTGCCTTCCTTCCTTGTTATACCTTCTGTAATATCACAGGCTATATGTTCGCAGAAATATTGAAGAAATTAGATATAAAAATATGACATTCAGAAAGCGATAAATATATGTACCTAGTTGTCAAATTTTGAATAAAAATATTTGGCTTTGATTCCGAACGAAGTCGCGGACATCCTAAGTTAGATCCTAATGTTATAAATGAAAAAAACCGGCCAAGTGTGAGTCAAACTCGCGCAATGAGGGTTCCGTACAATATGCTTCGTGAACACACACACAATGTGCAAAAAATGTTTTATTCAATTGACTAGCGCCATCTAGTGGTGTTTTAGTGAACTATTTCCCTAGATGAACTTATTATTGTGAGTTTACCACTTCATTTTCAAGTGATAGAATTCTTATTATTTTTCCTGTAATCTTCAAGGAATGAACTATGTTTTGTAATTTTTTCAAAATTTTCGGCTCAGTAGTTTCGGAGATCAGGGGGGGGGAATGGTCAATTTTTGCCTTCTTTCGTGAATAAAATCAAAAGTATTGATTTTACCCGAACAAAAAAAAATATTTTTGAGATTCTCATAATGAGCCCTTTCATTTGATATGTGACACAGTCAGGTTTGCAAAACTTTTTTTTTAAATTTTGTAATTGGTCCCCTCAAAATGACCCTTATTTCAAAAAAATCTTTATTTACTTTGCACATCCGTGTTTGGGTCATAGGATTACACTATCTAACCAAATTTCATCTAATTTGGTTCAGTAGATTCGGAGAAAATCGGCTGTGACAGACGGACGGACGGACAGACAGACGCTCGAGTGATCCTATAAGGGTTCCGTTTTTCAACTTTTGTACGGAACCCTAAAAATGTGTTTGTTTTTTATTTGTTGGTTTGTTTGTTTATTAATTTGCTGTTAAATCTTTTTGGACTCTTGGGCCCGTAAAGGGGTTATTCAGCCCGTCGATACAAACAACTTTTACTTAAGAGATCAATACATAAAACTAAAAAAATAAACCATATAAATATATTTAGCCGTCAATTTGTATGGAAATGTCAATTTGTTGAGGTTTCAACATTGGTCCTATAGGAATAGTTGTTCATATCGACCGGCTGAATCACCCCTGTAAAGGTCCATTGTCATGTAAGTATACTTAGGTACATACGCATACGTACTCTATAGTCTAGACGATATACCGTGATGTCATTGTAATGTTATTGTACCTAGCTTGACCTAATAGCCAGTTCGCTTTTTTAGGTCAATGGTAGACATATATCTAGATACATATTCTAGGTACCATCGACCGAGTGAAATTGGATCTTTATGATCACTAATGAAGGCTATCCAATATAATATTTTATGAACAACGTGAAGCTTAGCGTTGTCTTAAAAAGTGTCCGTTTTTGTCAAAAACGCAAAAAAAGTTCATGTCCTACTTAAAATTATTGGAATGAAAGTGAGAGGTCTTAGAAATAGGGGAAGGTGAAAGAAAAGGGAGGAAATGGAGCATAGATTGAAGTGGAACAAACTGACATATTGTGCCAACCGATATAGGTACAGTGGGAAAAAGTCTTCGAGCAACATGGCCTTCCGTACCGGAAGGGAGTAGCCATACGCTGCGTTCCCCTCTGTCAAGGTACGAGCCAAGTTAGGCATCTGCATGTCTATGTGTTAGTTTTGTGTAACTCATCTCATTTTTTGTGAAATGTCATAATCATAATTACTATCAAGTGACAGTTTAAGTTTTGTATGTAGGTGTGCGGAACTAAACTTGTGTACCTACACATTTCCCCCCGCAAAAAACGCCAGAAAAATTGTAATAGTAAATTGTCGCTTTGCCCACTCTCCGTCCGGTACGGAGGCCATGTTGCTCGAAGAAAAAAGTCAAGAAGAAAGAAAAGAAGAAGAAGAAGGACAACATGTTATAACCAAAGAGAAAAAAAACCGACATTATCTGCATTACCAATATTATAAAATGGAAAGATTTGATAGTTTGTTTGTTCGCACGAATAGGCTCCGAAACTACCGATTTTCTAAATTCTTTCACATAATAGAAAGCTAATTTATCTGCTTGTGTTATAGACTTTAATTTACGTGGACAAAGTCGCGGGGAAAATGCTAGCAACTTATATATAAGAAAATGCCGAGTAGTTTCCGGCTCTTCTTATAGCCTCCGGCACTACTTACTAGTAGCATAATAGTTAACTAGTACTCTACCGTCTATTCTACCGTTTACTCAACGCATGTACCGGAGTATTTACGCATGTATTGGACCACACCCAGAGAAAGAGAGAGAGTTAAGGTCACAGAACACAGAATGGTTTAGGTAATGATGGATCTTCATTCATAGTTCACATAATGCTCCCATTCAGGTCAGATAACACTTTAATGGTCTACTTTCCTGGCCGTTTTTAGGGTTCCGTAGTAAACTAGGAACCCTTATAGTTTCGCCATGTCTGTCTGTCTGTCCGTCCGCGGTTTTACTCAGAGACTATAAGTACTAGAAAGCTGTAATTTGATATGGGTGTGTATATTAATCAAGGCAAAAAAGAGGTAGAAAAAAATCTTGAAAAAAAATTTTTTTAGGGTAGCTCGCATACAAGTAAAGAGGAAGTAATATTTTTTTTTTCTATACAAACCCATCATGTTGGGTATTGTTAAATAGGTCTTTAAAAATATTATGAGGTTGAGAACACCATTTTTCGATTTAGGGATCCGTTTCCGAAATATTTGGTTTTAAAGGGCAAATTTTTGTTAGATGTAAGTGTCCCCCCCTCTATCTGCTAAACGGTTATATATGGATACGTGAAAAAATTACAGCAGTAGTATATATACTAAAGTTGAAAGAAAAACTATCAGAGCTTAGTACTAAGTACAAACTAAAAAGTTATAGTCAACCATCTTATAAAATGTACTCGAAAATGTAAAATTTCATACAATTTTCATTGTTAGATGTTTTTGTCGTAACACTGTGAGGTGCGAGTGTGAACAGTGTGAACTCAAAGTTGTCATTCGCAACTACGGAACCCTAATCTGCTCGTAGCCCGACAGGCACTTGGCCGGTTTTTATTTTTCTTAATTTATGACAAAACAAATATTACCACCATATATACACATACCAGCCCATTTAAAATTATAAAATTCATTTAGTTTAAAATACGAGCTTACCGCAGAACTTTCGCATTCCGGCTTATTACGCGCGCCCGTAAAGTTCGGAATGGGCGCACAATAAAAAATAACTGGCCCTTACTTTCCCCGACAAAACCCGCACGTGGTTACGTATGAAATAACGTTATCTTTTTATTATATTAGTACTAGCTGTTATCCGCGGCTTCGCCCGCGCGATATATAGCCTATGTCCTTCTCAATACCCTAAGCTATGTGTATGCAAAATTTCATCGTGATCGAATCAGTAGGTTGGGCGTGAAAGCGTGACAAACAAACTCATAGGCTATATATCGCGCGGGCAAAGCCGCAAGTAACAGTCAAAAACGTGCAATATATATTTTGCAAGCACTGCACTGCATTTGCAGCAATGTACTAACTGTTTCTCTTTCCGCGCAGATCGTAAAAGCCGATCGAGGGAATAAGTGTCAATAGGCGATGCGGCTAGCAACCCATCACTATTTTGATTCCGTTCTTATGTACAAGCCCACCAACATACTAAACATGGTCTTACGGTTTTACAGACCTGGACTCTGTTTACCCCGCAAGGGGAAAAGACTTGATAGTATGTATGTACCTATGTACATTTTAGCAACTTTTTGTGCAGCACAAGAGTCAAAATTTTAATTCAAAAAATAATTTCTCTGCGAATCTCGAGAAAGTAGGCAGGCATGTGCCCGTTTGACATTTTGCTGTGTCACAGAGCACCAGCAATTTTCTTTCACTTAAAATAATTAATTGCGATTTAATTTAGGCACAGCGATTGCGAATTACATCAATTATGTTCTTACTTGCGGCACCAGAAATAAATGCACATCATGCATCTGCGATTAATGGAAAGGTGCTTTCCATCAATCGCAGATTTCAGCTTTCCATCATTCGTGAAAAAGGTGCGTGATGAAAATTATTTTTGGAAAATACTTGGTAAGGCTTTATTCATCATCATCATCTGGTCTTTGTTAGTCTCCAGTGCAGGAGCACGACCGTCTCTGTACTACTGGAGCTATATATTGGCCAGAGCAGTAACACTGGCCAGACGGGTTGGTGAGGTCTCTTGGATGTTTATAGGCTTTGTTTAGCTTGTGTTTCTTAATTCACCTTCTACGACATTCACGGAAAGCCTTGGAGTGGTCCTATTCTACTCTGCCGGGGACCACACGGTCTTATTATTGATAAATAAATAAATATACTATCATACTTGAGGACATAATAAATCATGATCTTATGTAACGTTAAAAAATATAAAACCAACTAAATACTTATTAATACCAAAGAAAAAAATTATCAAATTAGTGCACAAAGTCTCGGAATGTTTGGACACTGCGCGCCCGCTACGCGAATCCAGCTACACGGCCCGCGGCCGACACGCAACGGACGTACATTAGTACCTACTTATCACCGCGCGCAGTGCGAGTTTCCACACTTCTCGTTTTTATTGGATAATTTGATAAACTTTTAGGCATGTTTTTTTTTCAATATTTGGAACGAGAATCGTGTACTGAGTGCCCTCTTTCAATATGATACGTGATATACCAGTCAGCCTGTATAGCGACAAATCACACAGATTGAGTTAACCCTACAGCAAGTTGTGAACTTACCTACTAACTCAACGACACTACTTTTCATAATAGATACATAAACAGCCAAGACCGAGGCCAATCTGAAAAAGATCGTTTTTCCATCATGACCAGGCCGAGGATTGAACCCCCGTGTCACAGGCTGATATTTTCATACAAATTATCGGGCCCGCCGAATAATTTTGTATGAAAATGACGATTTTTTTCGAGTTTCTTGGATGGAAAACAAAAAGACCCTTTCCTGTGTTGATTTTTTTCAACCGCTCTGAAAACTAGAAAAAAAAAACAAATTTTCCTTGGTGTAAATTTTTTTTTACAATTTCCAGAATTTCGAATTTAATCTTAATTGATTATACAATCTAATAGGGATTCTGATTCCATTATTTAAATATCTTTAGGTAGTTCAATATCAACCTGTATAAAGGTGAACAGCATGACCCTCCCTAGCTTCACCGAAGTCGGATAAAAATACATGGCTGCATTCTTCAAAGATGCAATTAGCTGGCGACTGTCGTCCGCGCGGCTGCATTCAAATGCGCATAATGCAACAACCTCAATCAGTGTCGGTCGAGTCAGTCAAGTCTATTTTTATGATGCAGTTCAGTCATATATTTAAAAAAAATGCGTGTTTACCTCCTTTCTGGAGTTTAGTACTAGGCACTCGTATAATAAGCATCAGACACAAACTTCGAGCAACACGGCCTTCCGTACCGGAAGACACAAACCTTGTTATCTTTAAAAACCTTAGAGTCTAATCCTAATATTATAAATGCGAAAGTGAGTTTGTTTGTTGGTACGCTTTCACGCCCTATCTACTGAACCGATCATCATGAAATCTCTATACACATATGCACATAGGTTAGGGTACTGAGAAGGACATAGGCTATATATCACGCGGGTGAAGCCGCGGGTAACAGATGCAGGACTAACAGAAAAAACATCGTTTTTCCATCATGACCAGGCCGGGGATTGAAGTTCTTCAAGGATGTAATTAGCTGGCGACTGTCGTCCGCGCGGCTGCGTTCAAATGCGCATAATGCAACAGCCTCAACCAGTGTCGGTCGAGTCTGTCATTTTTATCATGTTCAGTACTAGGTACCTACCTACTCATATAATCAGAGGCAAACCTTGTTATTTTTAAAAACCTCAGAGTATAATAAAATATATAAAAATTTTGAAGGCAAGTTTGAACTGTCAAGAGTCAAAGTTTTTTATTCAAAGATGGATAGGTACACGTAACTCTACCTCACGTTGAGTTAGTATCCTTCGACACAACTTTACTGTAGGGCTAGCTCAATTTGTGTAATTTGGCCCTATGTTTATGTATCAAATTTATATTTATTATCAGTGCTTATTATACCAATTTTAGTAGAGAAATGCAGATACTAGAAATAGGTAAGGTAGAGTGACAGCAAATTGGGCGTGCTACTCTACCACTTACCTTCCCTCAGGTTTCCGTAAGTAGGTACAACTAAATATGCCGCGTTCTCGGACTGAGAGGTGAGGTGAGGTTCTCGGATTGACGTGCTGAGTCACCCCTTTAAGGGTGTGTAAGGGTCAGGTTACACTATGTATATGTAGGCAAGATTGTTCTATATATATGGACAAAATATATACGGACAAATCACACAGAGTGAGCTAGCCCCGAAGTAAGTTCTTAAGTAAGACTTGTGTTATGGGATACTAACTCAACGATACTATATTTTATAACAAATACATATATAGATGTTCTGTTACGAATTCTGTAATGTTTAAAACAAAATTCAAATCAATACTATCAACAAATTACATATCAGGCTGTTCGGCCGTCAGACGATCGTGGGTGGAAGGTCATTCCACTATAGTACAGTCACGTACCGCCATAGTATGCAGCGCTATGTAGAAACAGCGATGACTCACTCTCACTAAGTAAGATCTTGTTCCGAGTGATAATATGAGTAATTTCCTATTGCCTTACTAAGCAGATAAAATATTATTTACTGTAGGCACGTAATGGCAGCTTAATAATACTATTCCAGCTACTTACGTCATCTATAACTGGTTACTGGTTATAACTAGCTGTTACCCGCGGCTTTGCCCGCTTGATATTGAATAAGGTTGCCTGCAAGCAATATTATAAATGCGAAAGTGAGTTTGTTTATTTCTTTGTTACGCTTTCACACCGAATCTACTGAACCGATCATCATGAAATTTTGTATACACATAGGTTAGAGTACCGAGAAGGACATACGCTATATATCACGCGGGCGGAGCCGCGGGTGTAAGCTTGTCTATTGTTTGTTTGTTTTTCGAATGTGTAAGTGGCCAACACTGGTGTCAGATTTTTCAAGCTGCCTAAAGGCATCTGACATAGCTTAACGACTGCCATCAACGATGACAGCCGGGACCAACGGCTAGCATAGCATAGCTAGTCTATTATAAAATATAGTATCGTTAAGTAGTAAGTTCATAACACCTGAAAGTTTAGTTAAGCTTCTCATCTTAGCGTATTTCTTATTGCTTCCTTTACTCCCAGCCTAGTCTATACTAAAATTATAGATATAGAATTTATCTGAAGCTGACATCCTGACTAATAATGCGAAGTTGAGTTTGTTTGTTTGTTATGCTTTCACGCCCTACGTACTGAACCGATCATCATTAAATTTTGCATATACATACTCGTAGGATGGGGTACTGAGAAGGACATAGGCTATACATATATCTGTCGTGTGGTTCCCGGCAGAGTAGAATAGGACCACTCCAAGTCATCCCGTGGATGTCGTAAAAGGCGACTAAGGAAACACAAGCTAAACAAAGCTTATTAACATCAAAGAGACCTCTCCAACCCGTCTGGCCAGCGTGGAGAGTGTAGGCCAAATCCTGCCTGAGTAGTCAACTCAGGCTAGTATATGGCTCTGGTAGTACAGAGAGGGTCGTGCTCCTGCAGTGGAGACTAGAAAGACCTGATGATGATGATGATGATGATATACATATATCATGCGGGTGAAGCCGCGGGTAACAGCTAGTAAGCTATAATTTATATAAGAATTCGTCAAATAATTTGTATCAGCTATATCCGATCATTGCTTTTCTGATTTTTATTACAGGTGCTGACCGCTAACATCGGCACTCTCTTGGACCTGTATGGAGTGGAAAAGGGCCTGGACCACTTCAAGTCCTCTCAGGAGCTGACCTTCGATGAGTTCCGTTACTACCTGCAGCAGGAGGTCTTCAGCTCACTACCGAAGACCCTCACGCTGCCGGTCTGCAGGGAGTATGAGAAGAAAATCAGTGAGGTAAGTTCATATAAATTTAACTATACAGCGAACTTAGTCCTGGATATACCCTTCAAGGGGTCACTCAGCCCATCAATATGAATAACTTTTGCTATGGTATGGGATCAATACTGGGAACTAAAAAAAAAACTCAATCCAAAAAAACTTTTCCCTTGTAGGTACAGCAGGTTTGCTTTTTAGGGTTCCTTATCTCAAAAGGATCACTCGTTTGTCCGTCTGTGTATCAAGAACTTTTTCTCAAGAACGCGTGGACGTATCAATTCGAAATTAATATCACATATTTAGATTTGCGGTCTTATAAATGTGTGATAAATCAAACTTCTAATTCGACGAAATTTAACGAATTTGCTCAAAATCGCAAGGGAACCAAAAACTACAGGGTAGGTATACTTATCCCGTTTACTCAGCAGAAGTTAAGGAAAAGAACCCGAAAACTGTGCACAACTAAGAAAGCTAATTTATCTGCGGGTAACATAGGCTATAACCCGTATATTGTCTGATGAGAAGCAGCAATAAGGTCTTGGGTGGTACACGCCATCTCAAATTATGCGTATTCACTCTTGCCTAGTTTATTTTGCAGACTGGTTTAAATAATTGAACTGACATATATTACCTATTTCTTATAACATAAATTACTAACTAAACTAAAAATAAAAAAATCAATAAAATATTATAACTACTTAATTATACAAAAAAAAAATCTAATATTAAATTTTGTCCATGTGGCATAGTGCCTAGAACTCTGGCTGCATTACCTCGTTGGAAAATTGCCTTGAAAATTCCTAAATTGTACAAGTCGGGAAAAGTGACGTAGGGAGGGAATTCTATTCCTTAGCGATACGCATAACGAAGGCGTTGTTTGTTTTTGTTTTTCGTATGTGTAAGTGGCCAACACTGGTGTCAGATTTTTCAAGCTGCCTTAAGGCATCTGACATAGCTTAACGACTGCCATCAACGATGACAGCCGGGACCAACGGCTTAACGTGCCTTCCGAAGCACGGATAGACGAAGGCGTTAATAATAAATTACTAAGCTCGTTTTAACAAGATATTGCACTTGCAGGCAACCTTGTTCAACTAATGCTCTGCGCGTTTCTATGAAAAGCTGACATCAAGTATCGATCTGGTTATGATTTGGCGCTAGACGTCTATTGTTTTGACCTTGAATAGCCAACAGATGTTGTTTGCTGACGTTTGCATCAGCGGGCACGTGACATTGATATAAATTTTAGTAAAAAATAGCATGCTCGGAAATAATTACGAGTTTCTATGTAAAGATGCCTCTTCAATCCGTCTGGCCCGCGTGGAGAGTGTAGGCCAAATCCTCTGACTGCTCTGGCTAATAGAGAGACACCTTTTTGACACTTTTCAAACGAAAGTTACAAGCGTGTCAGAGGGTTTATGAGGATTTGGGTTTTAAGGTAATTGTAGAAATACAAAACTCTTCTATTTTCTACTTTTTGTTGTTTCTTACCCTTTCTACTGTAAAGAACCGGCCAAGTGCGTGTCGGGCCACGCGCAGTGTAGGGTTCCGTAGTTGCGAATGTCAACTTTGAGTTCACACTATTCACACTCGCACCTTACAGTTTAACAACCAAAAACATCTAACAATGAAAATAGTATGAAATTTTACAGTTTATAAGTAGGTTGCCTATAACTTTTTAGTTTTACTTAGTACTCAGCTCTGATAGTTTTCCTTTTAACTTCAGTATATATACTACTGCTGTATTTTTTTTCACGTATCTATATATAACCGTTTAGCAGATAGAGGGGGGGGACACTTAACTCTAACAAAAATTCGCACTTTAAAACCAAATATTTCGGAAACAGATCCCTAAATCGAAAAATTGTGGTCTCAACCTCACAATATTTTTGAAAGACCTATTTAACGATACCACACACGATGGGTAAATAGAGAAAAAAAAATTACACCCCACTTTACTTGTATGGGAGCTGCCCTAAAAAAATTTTTTTCAATATTTTATTCTACCACTTTTTTGCCATGATAAAAATACATACCCATACCAAATTACAGCTTTAGTACTTAATAGTCTCTGCGTAAAACCGCGGACGGACAGACAGACAGACAGACATGGCGAAACTATAAGGGTTCCTTGTTTACTACGGAACCCTAAAAAGATCACTACACATCAAAGCACATTCGGGCATTTTTACGTTTTTGATACACAAATTGATAGGCCGATTATGCGACTTTCGCCCACTAGCCAGGCGAGGGTTAACACGCGGTACTATTACTTTTATATCTAGTAGGGTGCGAGTTAAGATTTGCACAATAAGCACACATTATATTAAAGATTATATTATTACCTAATAAAGATCTGCACACGGGGTACTAGGGCCTACTGTACAATTTTTAATATACATACCTGTGACAGACTAACGGATGGATAGCGGAACCTTAGTAAGTCTAGTCCCAAATCAAAAATAGCTACTGCCTGCCTTTGAATTACGATATATTTTTTATGACATAGTACGGCAAACGAGCAAGCGGGGTCACCTGATGGTAAGGTGATCACCGCTGCCCATGGACAACTGCAACACCAGGGGTTCGTGTGTTGCTAGAGTAACTACTTTTTCGATCAAGTTCTCAGGAAATTGTGATAAGAGTTTACAAATTCGACAGCAATGTGGGTCGCGATAACAACGATAGCTTTGTTGTGTTGTATGCACTTAGCGTAGCAATCATTGAATGAACGGCTTTTTCTGTTGTGTTACGTTAATTGACGAATAATTAGAGTCGATCATTGACTGAAAGTCATAAATGTGCGGCAACAGTTTATCAATTTTTAATTGAGTTTTACTTAATTACCTAGCAAAAGCCTAGTTTTTAGGGTTCCGTAGTAAACAAGGAACCCTTATAGTTTCGCCATGTCTGTCTGTCTGTCTGTCTGTCTGTCTGTCTGTCCGTCCGCAGTTTTACGCAGAGACTATAAGTACTAGAAAGCTGTAATTTGGTATGGGTATGTATATTAATCATGGCAAAAAAGTGGTAGAATAAAATCTTGAAAAAAATTTTTTTTTAGGGTAGCTCCCATACAAGTAAAGTGAGGGAGTAATTTTTTTTTTCTCTATTTACCTATTGTGTGGGGTATCGTTAAATAGGTCTTTCAAAAATATTGTGAGGTTGAGAACACCATTTTTTGATTAAGGGCTCCGTTTCCGAAATATTTGGTTTTAAAGTGCGAATTTTTGTTAGAGGTAAGTGTCCCCCCCCTCTATCTGCTAAACGGTTATATATAGATACGTGAAAAAAATTACAGCAGTAGCATATATACTGAAGTTGAAAGGAAAACTATCAGAGCTGAGTAGTAAGTACAAACTAAAAAGTTATAGGCAACCAACTTATAAACTGTAAAATTTTATACTATTTTCATTGTTAGATGTTTTTGGTCGTTAAACTGTAAGGTGCGAGTGTGAATAGTGTGAACTCAAAGTTGTCATTCGCAACTACGGAACCCTACACTGCGCGTGGCCCGACACGCACTTGGCCGGTTTTTTTTTATATTTGTGATGTAGCCACGTAAAAACGTCCAGCAGTTTGGGTCATCATCATCATTTCGTGTAGGTGACACGGTCAATCGATCATGCACACCCTAGTGTCAGAGTTCTTCGGAACCGCCTCTCGGCCTCTGACGTGGTTCCTTTAACGACTACCAGATGGCAGCCGGGACCAACGGCCTAACGTGCCTTCCGAAGCACGGAACCATCTTTCTTATCAGACAATCAGGTGATTCATGCCTGCAATGTCCTAACCAAACTGGAAACAACTTAACAAAGTATGCTTCCCGTGGGAATCGAACCCACGACCCCCGGGTCAACAAGGCAAACGCCTTAACCACTGGACCACGGAGGCTGTTTGGGTTAAATATGACGGAGCAGTTTGGGTTAAATATGAGAAATACATTGTTTAGTGGACCCCAGACTTCAAAGACTTCGACTAAATATATACAGACAAATCACACAGATTCAGCTAGCCCCAAAGTAAGTTCGAGACTTGTGTTATGAGATACTATATTTTATTTCAAATACATATAACTTCTGGAATAATATAAATTGAGACGATTTTGACGAGCTCCGTGGCGCAGCGGTCAACACGCCTGCCTGCGACACGGAGGTCCCGGGTTCGATCCCCGGTCAGGTCAAGATGGAAAATGATCTTTTTCAGATTGACCTACGTCTTGGATGTTTATCTATATATGTATTTGTTATAAAATATAATATCGTTGAGTTAGTATCCCATAATACAAGTCTTACTAAGAACTTACTTTGGGGCTAGCTCAATCTGTGCGATTTGTCCGTATATATTTTTTTTTTATTTTTATAAATATAGCTTCTGGAAATATTCCTGAATATATTTATCAGAGTTAATAATTGTCGAAATTCATGGAAAACTGAGTTAGAAAGGAAATTCTCCGTAATTCCTTTCTTACTCAGTTTCCCTTGGAGTTCAAGCGACTACTATATAACATAAATGTAAAGAGGAGATAAAATATTAAATTTTTCAAAACATTTGTTCTGCTACCAGGTGTGCTGGCTGATATGCCGAAAGAACCTCCTTTCACGTGACAAGCCCATCTTCAGCGATGACTCCGTGTTCAAGCTGTTCCGGATATTCTGCCTGCTTGCCGACTTAGTCCAGGATGCAGAAGACTCCGCGCATTATGTGGTGAGTTCTCCTTTGACCAGCTTTCACGAAAACAGACGATGTTCCAGTTATTCCGGATATACTGCCTATTGGCTGACTTGGTGTAGAACATACATACATACATGGACTTTAAAAAACAATCCACCTATTTCTTGCACAAGGGTGTAAAAATCTGTAGGTTACTTTAAATATTAGCCTTTGTTTGAGCATTCGTTAAATATATTTACATTTTTTACTGATCTTTAGCGTGAATTCCGTAATACTCTACAAAAAAGGCAATTTAGCAATCGAGTAGGAAGTTAAAAAGGCTTTTTGCCTCATTGCTGCGGTCCGACATTTTAGGCTTTATGTTTAGTGTCTCTTAACGTGAATGTCAAGGCAAGTGGGTTACCATACCAAGCCAAACCAAGCCTCTAAATTAGTCATACAACACTAAGTAACTTTTTGGTTAAAATTTTAAGTTGGTTCTATTCATTTTTTTTTTTATGGCTTCCACCGATGTTTCGGTGATTCTGCCATTGTCCAGTTTTAAAAGATTAGCATCGATATTATATGGTATAGTAACTTTTAACAAGTAGCAATCAAAGTTGGGGTAGGTCCTTTGATTGCTCCTGGTGACAAATCTATATGACTCCATATGATAGTCCACTTTAACTTGTCGGGTCCTACTCACCCAGCTCTTGTTAGAGTAGGCCCAACATGAATATGATGTGTGGTAGGTGTATTATGTGCTCAGCGGAGAGAGAGAGAGCTCAGGGCAAAAGAACACAACACAGGTATTAGGATATATTTTCATATTATATTATGCTTCACACATACTTTTCACTACTAGTTTAAAATACAATTAATAAAACAATATGGTAGGCGATAAAACAATAAGCAAAGGTCGAGTGGTCACGACCAAAATTATGAAGGGAATCGAATGGAATTACTGACTGATGAGGAAGGACTGAGAAGATTTGAAAATGGAATTTGGAATTTAAAATAAAATAAAAGTGGACAGGATGATGGTGATTGAGAAATGAGGTGAAAAACAATATGCAGCATAAAGTTATCATGCGCATCGTTACAAACTATTTCACACATTGAGCATGAGAGAGCATTGATGTAGTTTGGTGTTATAAATGCTACGAGCATCAATTATACATCAATTTTACTTTGTAAAGTCCACTAAAATTAAGTTGTAAAATCATCTAAGGCAAACCCCAATTGAACCCCTTGACTTCACATCAGAAACTTGTTGTGCTGGTTAAATTCCAAATACAAATATTTATTTCGGGTTAACAATGACGTAGTTAGTGTTAGGAATTATTTGACGCTAAACTGGCTGTTAGTATGAACCATAGATTTAAAAAAAAAAACGGTATGAATACTCTAAAGGGTAAGACCCTTTAAACGATCAAACCAGCCCGTCAAAATGAAAACTTTTCCTATGTGGGACCATCACGGGTAATCGAAAAAAATCTATATTTTCACACAAATTGCTGGCCAGCCGAACATTTTTGTATGAAAATGACGATATTTTTCATGGATCATCATTTTAATGGACTGGTTTGAATGAGTGTTTTACTAACACCCTGTAATTGCTTCAAAAAGTGGATAGGTAGAACACGAACATAGTCTAGAAACCTTCTAATAATAGTTCTAATAATCTATCTTCTATATAAATATATACGGACAAATCACACAGATTGAGCTAGCCCCAAAGTAAGTTCGAGACTTGTGTTATGGGATACTAACTCAACGATACTATATTTTATAATAGATACTTATATAGATAAACATCCAAGACCCAGGTCAATCTGAAACAGATCATTTTCCATCTTGACCTGACCGGGGATCGAACCCGGGACCATCCGTGTCGCAGGCAGGCGTGTTCACCGCTGCGCCACGGAGCTCGTCATACAACACATTATTTCGTCTCTATACTGGCCGATTGACACAAATTTCTATAATTTCAAGCTATTGTCCTTTCTTGCTCCACGTCCGGCGAGATGATGACGTCAGTAATACCTAATTAAAGAGATTAATCTCATGAGCTTGCTTGCTTAGCTCCATTACCACATGCCGACCAGATGTCATTGACAGGATGGGGTCTCGGGAGGTTATTGACTCTGTCATTTAATACTTTGAATTTACTGATTGTTTCTTAGCAAATGCAAAAGTGAAATCGTGCCTTTATTTCAATGATTGAAAAACTGACTCTATATAATTTAAGACAAGTAGTACAGTTAGTTCTACTTAATTGTTTAATACTACTTCTAGGTACCTACTATTCAATCCAAATTTTGTTTTGATAACGTTTCATTTTATAGTCATCGAAAGTCATGACAAAAAAGGTGATACTTGATGACTTAAGTTTTTAAAATAATATATTCTAATTGAAAATATCCTAACTATTATTTTATACTATTAGATATGAATGAATATATTTCTTTAAAAGAAATAAATGTACTTTCGGAATAAAATCCTAATCCTAACTATCCTAATCCTAACTAATATTATAAATGCAAAAGTGAGTTTGTTTGTTTGTTTGTTACGCTTTCACGCCCTACCTATTGAACCGATCATCATAAAATTTTGCATACACTTAGGTTAGGGTACTGATAAGGACATAGGCTATATACCACGCGGGCGAAGCCGCGGGTAACAGCTAGTAAAATATAAAATTCTTATCGGAAAAAACTATTATATCTACAAAATTTTGGCCTAAAATTTGGGACCGATTTCTTCTTTTTTTTCTTCCTTTTATTTTCCTTATTGGAGTCGTCTCTGTATATCATCGCTCCATATATATTTTCGTTCAGTCGTTTTTACATAGATTATTTATTTAATTAAACAACTTGATTATTACTTGGATTATTTGACTATATTTAAAAAAATAATAAATTGCAGGTAGTCCTCCAGCCGTCAGAAGCGGGTATTGTAGCAGAGCAGCTGGTCCTGTGCCTAGGCCTCCGCTGGGACACGGCTGACTGGGAGTCCCTTGGCAGCTCCATCGGACACTTCAAATGGACGGCGTTCCTGGCCGTGCTGGAAGCCAAATATTGCGACCAACAGCTGCACTCTAAAGCCCTAGTAGAAGCGGTTGATGAAATATACGATGTGTTTATAGAGGATATTATTAAGAAGGTAAATATTTCTCTTAGACTTTATGATTGTCTATTACACTCAAAGTGTTTTATCTTGCCCTCCGCTGGGACACGGCCGACTGGGAGTCCTTTGGCAGCTCCATCGGATACTTAAAGTGGGCGGCGTTCCTGGCCGTGCTGGAGCCAAATACTGCGACCAACAGCTGCACTCTAAAGCCCTAGTAGAAGCGGTGGATGAAATATACGATGTGTTTATAGAGGTAAGTAGGACATCCCCTAAGACTTTATATTACACTCAATGTCCTTTATCTTGGTCTTGAAAACTGAATCACGACATTCTAGGAGTCACTTGGCAGCTCTATATCGAAAATTAAAAAGGTGAGTAGTGACATTTGAATGGGTTTAAGAATCTTGACCAGTTCTTGGTCTTCACAAGCACACAGCTGAAGAAGAAGCTCTAGGAGGAACCAGCTCAACATGTACTAGCCTTGTACGTATTATAGTGACCATCAACTTCATCGACGAGTTCCGTGGCGCAGTGGTCAACACGCCAGCCTACGACACGGGGGTCCCGGGTTCGATCCCCGGTCAGGTCATGATGGAAAACGATCTTTTTCAGAATGACCTGGGTCTTGGATGTTTATCTATATAAGTATATGTTATAAAATATAGTATCGTTGAGTTAGTATCCTGCGACACAAGTTCTCACAACTTATTGTCGGGTTAGCTCAATTTGTGTGATACGAGTATGTCCCTATATATTTATTTATATTAATTTACATCGAATTACCTATACAGAAAGACAGGTTTTGTAGTCTTGTAAGTCGTAATCGAGGTACCTACTTAAATATTTTGACCCTTTTGGAATGCGCTCGAACTCAGACATACCTATTCAAAAAAACAATGTTTGAATAATATTTCACATGTGCTTACAACATTATTTTTATTCTGTAGTCGCATAATACGAATACCAATTACGTCAGACAACTTAGCATTCAAAGGGCTCTTTTGTCCGTCATAAATATCACTTATATCCTGTCGGCTAGCAAAGCGGATGGTCACTTAACTGTTGCGTCTTTGTTTTTAAATGTTATTATCTCACGTTGTGTACATTATTTTATTTTATTTCATCTGATTGGGTTTCTGAAATCGAATCTTGCAAATTAAATTTCAAGGACTTTTAAAGTTTAACTAGCTGTTACCCACGACTTCTCCCGCGTAATATGTAGCCTGTGTCCTTCTCAGTACCCTAACCTATATGTATGCAAAATTTTATGATGATCGGTTCAGTAGATTGGGCGCGAAAGCGTAACAAACATGTTTGTTTGTTACTTTAACGTTAATATTTGTTTGATGTCAGTGTAATATAATTTATGTCAAGATTTGCCGTAGATCACTTAAACTAATTTCACTCACGACAAAAGTTTTTCCGCAAAATTACATTTTTGATATAATCTTTTTTACCTAACGTTAAATACGAGTACTACTCACAAATTATTTTTTGTTTTCAACATTACTTATTTCATAAGAGAGCTTAAAATTAAATTAGCATTTGAATGGTATCCGCTTTGCCAACGTGCTGAGTGCTGGAAAACAAAAATATAATTGTTGAATACTAAACCAATACGGGACAATAAAGTGATACTAGTACAAAGGAGCATATGAATTAAGCCACAATGTGGTGTGATAACGTGGTGGTTATATAAGAACAATTAGAACAAAATATATAAATAATAATAAATTAATATGTAGGGATATTCGTTGTACGATATTTCTCTATATATTTATTAATTGAGCTAGCGCCACAGTTAGTTGGGAACTTGTGTCGTGGGATACTAAAACGACGATACTGACTTTTATAAGAACTCCCGCGGGTTGCCCAGCTGCACGCCGTACTTCATGTTCGGGTCGTAGCGCACGCCTTCACAGATGAGGAGGATTCATCAAGCATTTGCTGACAACCCCTAAAAAATCTTAATTTATTCACTGAAAACAGTGAATATGAAGCTTTTTACAAATATTTTCGTGCAATATATTAGACCTTCGTCACAGATACTTATATAATATACAGCAGACCAATCTGTTAAATATTGTTTTATTTTATTTTTATATGACGACTTCGCCCGGGATTGATCCTGGGACCCCTCATATCGCAGACTGGCGTTTTAGCCACTGCAACACGGAGCTCGTAAATAAACACGATGAATACGGACATGACAAGTTTATATAGTAGTAGTATAAATCATAAACATAATGTATTGGATCTTCTTTTCATAAATATGATAACGAAATATGATAACGAAGTAGGTTCTAAAATAATGTAATACAGCTTTCATGCATTCTAGGGCTACCTGTTCAAGCGCGGGTACCTCCTTCCCACCATGCGCGAGTACTGGTGCGTCCTTCAGCCCTGCGCCCTCACGTACTACAAGAGCTCCTCACAGAAGGAGCAGTGTGGCCGGATCGCTATAGACGAGTACTGCTCAGCAGAGGCCAGTGCTGGCGAGGGCAAGATCCAGAAGTTCCAGGTCATCACGCCTGAGAGGACCTATGAGTTCGGCACTCAGGACCACAAGTAAGTAAAAGAGTTGCTTAAAGATGGAAGAGTATAGCTGGATTGCATAAGACAAGAACGTCTCAGCGGAGGCCAGTACCAGTGAGTGCAAGAGCCAGAAGTTCCAGGTCATCATAGATAAATGGTTGCTTGAAGATGGAAGAGTATGGCTGGATCCCATTAGACAACTTAATCTTAACAGAGGTCAGTGCCTTCCTCCAGCCCTGTGCCCTCACGTACTACAAGAGTTCCGCGCAGACGTAGCAGTGTGGCCGGATCTCCATAGACGAGTACTGCTCAGCAGAGGCCAGTGCCGGCGAGGGCAAAATCCAGAAGTTCCAGGTCATCACGCCGGAGAGGACCTATGAGTTCGGCACTCAGGACCACAAGTAAGTTAAAGGTTTCCTTGAAGATAGAGGAGTATAGCCGGATCATTTCAGACAAGTACTCTCAGCAGAAGCCATTGCAAACAAGAGGTAGATTCAGAAGTTCCATGTCATCACGCTGGAGAGGACCTACGAGTTTGGCACTCAGGACTACAAGTTAGTTAAAGGGTTGCTTGAAGATGGAAAAGTATATCCGGATCCCATTAGATAAGTACGCCTCAGCAGAGGCCAGTTATCGACAAGGGCAAGATTCAGAAGTTTCAGGGCATCGCTGGTGAGGACAATCCTAATCCTAATCCTAACTAATATTATAAATGCAAAAGCGAGTTTGTTTGTTTATTTGTTTGTTTGTTTGTTACGCTTTCACGCCGTATCTACTGAACCGATCATCATAAAATTTTGCATACACATAGGTTAGGGTACCGAGAAGTACATAGGCTATATATTACGCGGGCGAAGCCGCGGGTAACAGCTAGTAGGACATATTACTGAAAGCTGTGTCGCCAGAGTGCACCATTAGCACATACCGTAAAAAAGGTTTGACACTGACAAGTATGTACTTGTCAATGTCAAAGTCGCAATTAATTTGTAAAATTATACATTAATCCTTTATTACTTTGATATTAAAATACTTCTATGAGTATTAAAATATAAAAATGCAATTGTGCTGCGTATTCAAATATAAATAAAGGCAGTTTATTGCGAGTATGACATACTTGTCAATGTCAAACATTTGTTTACTGTTTGACATTGACAAGTATGTCAAACTTGCTAATGCTGCCCTCTGCGGGAGAACATTGCAGTATTATCTCCTATTACTAATTTGGAGACATTTATGGTGAAGCCGTGGTCCTTGATTACTCTCCCACCGCTTCATCCTCATTGCATTCTGTTTCAAGAACATGGTACCTAATTTAGCAGTTCTGTACGCGTCTTTACAAACATACATTTTTACATTTTGTCGTATTAATGGTCTTTTTGACATTGTCTTTCCTAATATTAGTAAAATGTCCTGTTTTATTCTTAGATCCATGTGTTAGGTAGGATATTAAAAAGTCCTTATGCTTTATATTACGTCCCCAATACAGGAAAATCGTAACCCTTTTATTTCAAAACAGGTAATGAACGTTCGTTCTTCACTGATAATTACAATTATATAGGTAAGGAAAATCATTCGGAATTCCATAAATAATATTGAGTAATAAGTTATGTAGTAAATTAACAATTTTAAAATATTATATCATATTACAAACAAAAGATTAAATATGGTAGGTGTAATAATCTTTTCGTTATCTATAAAATTATCTGTCAATAATAACAAGAATGTTTCGTCCTAAAGGAGTAACGCTTTCTTATCTTTACTCAATATTGATTATGTCTTCGAAATATCTTGTTTTCTTGTATTCGAAAACTAACCGGAGCATTATCGACCACTTAAAAATCTACTAAGTATTCTTAACATATTCACACCGAGGCGTATAAAATTAAAGTATCCATAGTTTAAGTATTATACAAGAAGGGTAGAAAAACCATGTTTGAAAATTATCGCCCGATAACTTTTAATCCATTCTTCACAAAATGATATAAGGTGAAATATTGCACGACAAGCACTAAGTATAAAGTGTCTATAACGATATCAGAAATTAGCTATTATTAAGTATCATTACGTCAATCACATTTATAATAACAATTATATTATTGTCTCTGGCTGTAGGTAATATTGTACGTATTTTCATTATGAGATCGTTTTTTTGATTAGGTGATGACTTTCAAAATTCGAATAACTTCATATAAAAAGGATACTTGGTCAAATTTTTGAAAATAGAATTACGTGGCTGAGGTCGTCCACTGTACATTACGGGAATCCTTGACATGAGTCTGATTTGCCGTTTCAGAAACCCACATTCATATTTAAAGGACCTATAATACTTAACAGTTACGTAAAGTACTATTACTAAATTAACATCAGTAAAGGGTTAAAAAAATCACTAGTACATTAACAACTTTTGATATATGTATTTGCATATATAATGAGAAATTCAAAACACTGTAATCTTTTTAGACATGTTGAATGCTTTCGATCTTTTATAGGTAAAGCTTTAAACAGGTTATCAACTTACCTACCAAACAAATGGTACAAAAGGTTAAAATAAGTTAGGATAACAGATTTTAAAAAAGTATATATCTGAATATCAACATCATCAAGTCCTTTTTAGTCTCCACTGCAGAAGCACCCTCTCTGTACTACCAGAGTCATATATTAACCAAAGCAGTAAAAGGATTTGGCTTTCACTCTGCACGCTGGCTAGTCGGGTTGGAGAGGCTTTGATGTTTATAATCTTTTTTTAGCTTCTGCTCCTAAGTCACCTCTACGACATCCACGGGAAAACCTGGAATAGTCCTATTCTACTCTGCCGGGCTGCCACACGGCTTAGATCTGAATATAAAGAAACAAAATTTGCCGTGTCTCAAGGAAGTGTACTTGGGCCACTACTCTTCCTTATCTACATTAACGACCTACCTAACGTCACCAAAGATTAAATATTATGTTTGCTGTAGGTTTGCTGACAATATTCAGTTAGGTACAGTTACTACTAATAGTAATAGAATAGAATATACAGATCTGCAACTGTTGATAGCAACTAACAGTTACTACTAATAGCAATAGAATAGAATATTACACAGATCTGCAACTGTTGATAACAACTGATATTTGTTCTGTCCGCCGTGTAGTTCTCGGCAGAGTAGAATATAGGACCACTCCAACTCCAAGTCTTCCCGTGGATGTCGTAGAAGGTGACTTAGGAAACACAAGCTAAACAAAGCTTATAAACATCAAAGAGACTTCTCCAACCCGTCTGGCCAGCGTGGGGAGTGTAGGCCAAATCATCTGACTGCTCAGGCTAATATATGACTCTTATAGTTCAGAGAGGGTCATGCTCCTGCAGTGGAGACTGAAAAGGACCTGATGATGATGATATTTATCCGAACTACAGGAGTCGTCTACAGTGGATATCAGCTGTGAGGCAGGCCGCGGCGCTGTCGGGCGAGGTGGAGAGCTTCCAGCGGCGCGCGCGCGCGGGGCGGCGCGGCGCGGGCGCGCGGCGCGAGCAGGAGGTGCGCGAGGCCCGGCGGCGGCTGCAGCACGAGGTGCGCGCGCGGCTGGCCGCTGAAGCGCAGGCACAGGTACAATTTTACGCCTATAGTTAGTACTATTATAAATTCGGTGCCTTAAAGCACACAGCCGCGATTGCGAAACGGAAGCGTTCCGGAATGAAACATTAGCGAAACCGCAAGAAGTTGTCTAGCATGAATGCAAAACGGAAGCGCAGCAGTGTGCTACAATTTTAAAACGATACACCAGCTGCATATATCGCGCGATAAACGATCCTCATCTCGCTCTCAGATATGACGGAAATCAAGATGGCGATAGTCGATAAACGTTTTCGTGCGGGCCAAGCTACGGGGGCAGCACCCAGCTTCATACATCGCGCGACAGGGTTGCCAGGTTTTCAAAGTGAATAGCCGAACAGAGTAACCAGTTACGCCAGACATTTGAGCAAACACGCCAGAGTCCCTTAATATTTTAGTCGTAGTATATAACACGACATTATTTTATGTAAATCAGACAGGGGTTTGTTACCATTAAATTCTATCAATCTTCATAAAAATGGTCAAATTCAAAAAGCCTAACCAAAGCCGGACAGTCCGGACTCCGACTTATTTGGCCGCACACTCAACCAAAAAGCCTTACTCTGTCTGGCTTTATCCGGAGGCCTGGCAACCGTACGCGCGATATCTCACTCTATCTATCCTTATCTCGCTTTCTTATATGACGGAAAGCATTAACAACAATATTAGCCGGAGTAGTCAGAAGATGCTTACTACCAGATGGCAATACTGAATCGCAGGGTCTGATAAGCCACAGTCATTGGTTAATATCTGACAAGCAGCAACAATCGTGATTGTTGTCCAATAACAGCATTGCATGGACCTGACGCCTGAATGCTGTGGATACTGATTTCATACCTACCTGATTTTACTTCTTACTCTATAAGGAATATGATGGATAATAGTAGGCGTACTAAATCCGGGTGTGGTTAGGTTAGGTTAGAGAGGTGACCGCATGTGACACAGGATGCTAGTATGACTCTTGCTTCTCTATGCTACGAAATGCATGTTGCGTTGATCCCGTCTGTCTGTGTGAAAAAATCGGACTCGTGGCTAAAAGCTATATTCGAGACGGCTCAAAAATCTAGATAACCACTTACATTCACACCTTTTTTACACTGCTTAGTTGCAAATGATGTTATTATGATCGAATGATTTGTTTTTAGGAATGGGCTGAGATGGCCCAGCAGGATAATAAGAAACTTGAAGAGTTGAAGCATACTCAGACGGAGTTAGAGAAGCTACTTCAGGAAGAAATCCAGGCAAAGCGAGACGAAGAAATAGTACGCGCTCTGCAAGCCAGGTACATTGAAGATTTTCAGTTTGGTTGACGTTTCACAGAAACATAATGTGTTATAACCAAACAGATCTTGATTAAGTCTTCAACAGATTATGATTAAGCTCTTGTTGATGGTTCTTCCGTCGTCCAGTTTTCTAATACACTTTTAGGATAGAAGCACATGCACAAATGGTAAATCATTTACGATGTCATGGAACAAGTACTTGGATACCCAAGGCGAAATAAAAAGCAAACAATAATTTCTGCAATTTCCACTATTTGATCCCGTTTAGGCTCTAGAGGTTTAGACCTGTAAATTTCTCCGGTCAATGAGCGTTTTCTAAAATGCTCACCTCCAGATGGCAGCACTGAGGCGTTGACCTCGATAAGCCGCTGTCATTGGATAATATTTGACAAGCAGCAACTGACACATTGTGGCCCAATCACAGTTTACTGAACCCGACGCCTCAGTGGCCAGTTCTGCCGCCGCTTATTTCAAAATACCCTCATTCATTGCCTGTCAATAAGCAAGCCGTATAGTTCTTATAGAACTAGGTCCATTTATAGGGCTATTGCAAAGTCATAGCCACAGATCTTTATCGGAGTTAAGTATAATATCATCATCATCAGATCTTTTTAGTCTCCACTGCAGGAGTACGACCCTCTCTGTACTACCAGAGCCATAGCTTAACCAGAGCTGAGAGAGTCAGAGTATTTAGCCTACAGTATCTACGCTGACCAGACGGGTTGTAGAGGTCTCGTTGATATTTATAAGCTTTGTTTAGCTTATGTTTACGACATCCACGGGGAGGCTTGTAGCGGTCCTATTCTACTCTGCCGGAAACCACACGGCAAATAAATAAGTAATTATAATAATTCCCTATTAATTTCAGAGTCTTGGCAGAAGAATGGGAGAGGCGAGAAGAACTGGAAAGGTTGCAAGAAGAACAAAATAAAATGTTAGAAGAGGAACGACTAAAAAGGAAGAAGTTCGAAATGCTACAGGCGGAAAAAGAAGCGCAGTTTAAAGGTAAGAACATTTGAAAATCCCTTAAAAAGTTTGTCATATTATATGTTTATCGTTTTAAAATATGGCATGCATATCCAGAGTGCTAATTTTTGATTAGGATACCTATGTAGGTATCCTAATCAAAAAATTAGAATTATCTTCGCAGCAGTAGTTTCTCGCAAGGTTTTGCAAGTTTATTTTGGGGATTGAAACGACTTGGGGCTCAATTAAACTGAAAATTTGATTTGATGAACATGTAAGAAAATTATATATTTATACATTTTTGATCGCAGAGGCAGAAAAGCGTCTCAAAGAATTAGAATTAGAGAAGCAACGATTAGATGAAGAACTAAAGGCAGCTCAGGAGAAGATATCCAAAACAGAAATCACGGCACAGGCGCTCCACGTGCACCTCAGGGTAATTAAATGTTCAGTTCTATTTTCCCAAACTTGGATTTTGCCCACGATTCTGTCTACGTGCATCCTTTGAGGAGTTATATTGAAATAAAAATGTAATCAGGCTAGATTTAGCTATATCGCTAAGCACATTAAACTCGAGCAAAGACAATATTATTGTCTTTGACTCGAGGGACAATGCACTAACTATTAGAGGTTAGAATAAAATCCTCGAGTATAAGATAGGTACTTCAGGCAGGCTCTTGTATATTTGGGATGTAAAAGCAAAACCAATATAAAACTTAGACTGTATTGTATAGACTGTCGAATTCATAATATTCGAGCAAATTAAAGGCCTGCTACAAGGTAGGTATCATAGTTAGACGACGATGTTGCAGAGTTGTTTTGCACCCGTTAAGATGGCGTTTACGTGCTTTAGCCCAAACTGGCAAAAACGGAGGTAATTTATAAAAATTATGCCAAGAACCGCAAAGGATAGGGACAAGTGGAAGGAAATGGGAAAGACCTTGCCCACCAGTGGGATATAATAGGTTTAATAAAAAAAATGCTAAGAATTAGTGTTCATAATATGGTGAATACAAAGTTGTGGCGCTACCAGTGGTCACAGAATAGCTAGTCAAAATAATAATAATAAAATTAGATCATCCGTTAGACAATCAAAAAATATTGGACACGTATTTTCTTTCGTTAATTAAGCAATAAATGTCAAAGATAAAGCGTGTCAAAGATCATGAGTGACATCACAGGCCACTAAAAAGTGTACTGGCTAGTGACGTCACACACAATTTTAACGGGCTATATCTCTGTCATTTTTTGTTTGATTGACAAAAGAAAAAACACGTGTCAAATGTTTTTTGATAATCTAACAAACGGACTAATTATATTTTTTTAGGAAAATAGCCCATTGGTGCTACTATGTGCATCTGTCAGACAAAATCGTGCTTTCAATAGTATATTTATTCCAGAATACCAACTAATAAGACTGGCAATTGGAAAATATCATTATCATCAGGTATTTTTAGTCTCCACTGCAGGAGCACGACTGTACTACCAGAGCCATATATCAGCCAAAGCAGTCAAGAATTTGGCCTACAATCTCCACGCTGGCCAGACGGGTTGAAAAGGCCTCTTTGATGTTTATAAGCTTTGTTTTTTTTATATGTGTAAATGTGTTTGTGCTTGACCATCATTTAGCCTAAAGGCAAAGATATGGCCTAAGATGAAGCGAGCTTAGCCAAAAGCCTATTCACTTATTATTATATGTATTTGTTTAGGTTATCTTCCCGTTTCCTGTACTACGACATCCACAGGAAGACTTGGAGTGGTCCTTTTCTAATCTGCCGGGAACCACACGGCGTGTAGGTAAACTTACTTTTGATTTTACTGAAAATTCTTGGTTTACAGGATATAAATCCAGCACTCCGGAACGGTGATCGAGCTCGTCGCGCCATATCCTTCGTGCCCACTGCCAAGAGCTCCTCCGACACGCTCATAGACCTTAGGGCTATACGACACCTCCAGGTGGTGTCCCACGATGACAAGCTATGATCTAGTGCTAAGCTAAGCTGTAATATTGGAAAATAAAATAAAGCTTGCTTCGGTAGAGGAGGGAAGGAAAAAAATCACTTACCCAAGGTGAAAAATAGTACATTGTGTAGCAAGGGCGGGATAGAAGACATTACGTCAAACGAGCGACTACTAACAAGCACGAGGCGAAGCCGAGTGCTTTTAGTAGTCCGAGTTTGTAATGTCTAATACCGGCCGTGATACACACAATGTTTTTCATCTCACCGAGTAAATAGTAGAGTAAAAAAAAATATTTTTCATATTATATTGGTTGAAATTGTATAGTATGAATATTCTATATAGTTTACCTTGAAAATTAATATTTATGCGTCTGCAAGCTGGCTGATTATATTATCTGTATTAACATTATTGACCATGTATTCATTTATCATAGGGAATGTATTTCATGCAAATTAATAAAAATTACGATTACTTATAAATATTATGCCTAAAAATAAATAGCGGCAAACAGTGAACAGAAAATGCATCCGAGGATTACACAGATAACGAAAATGTTTTATCCTAAAAGTGGAAGTCAAAGATCGATGAATTCAAACAGCCAGCCACGCACGGCCATTAACAATTCCAAATTTGAATTAAGGACAAAAATCTCGCAGTATAGTTCAAATTTTTTTTTCATCGGGTTCACTGGCAATTCCAAATTTGAATATTCGACTAGAAAACTTTTTGGATGTAGAAGATTTGACGCTTGTGCATGGTATAGTGCCCTATTAAATTTAAAAAAATACTTTATGCGCTCTCGGCATTTATGGAATTTGTATGAAATCTTATAGCCCGCGGTCGTAATAGCGACCATCCAGCCCACTTTGCTTGCATTTAATGACACTGTTTAAGGGTAGGTGAGATGAAAATGTAATAATCACGCCGCCTCTTCGTAAACGGGCCTTTAATTTTTGAATAGCAAGCGATTTCTCGAACGTTTGTTCGAATGAATAGCGATTTATTTCTTTGGTGTTGTTTACTTATAAATTTTGTGACAAATCATATCGAAGAGGGGTTATCTTATACAGTTATACCCTATTGTAGTTCTATGAAAGAAACTGCACTACCGTAATACCTACGTCTCTGGTATACTTATTGTATACTCGAGTCGATTTGTAGCTTTCTTTCATCCTGAGTGCGGGACAAACAAACGCACTTTCACATTTAAAATGTAAGAATCTAATAAAATATAGTGCCTTATCGTCCCATTTTTACTGTTGCTGATATAAAAGACAGAAAGCCAAGTCGCAATAGACAAAATAGTATAAAATATACAGATATATGAATAAATTATAAATTATTTACGAAATAAAGACCTATAAAGTAAAGTGGTATCAAATTTTATTTCTGCGTCTTGCTGGGCTGCCTGGCCATATTTTGGCGCACAGTGTGCTTAACTGAAATTTAGCATTATTCATTTAAATCTTTCCAGACTTAATATTCCGAGTATTTTTAAGTGCCTCGGCCTTCGTAGCATAGGTGACTGCAAGATTCAAGATTCAATCGTTTATTTAATATAGGTTTCTTTGAACACTTATTGTCATACTTGTGTTTACAGTTCTTACAACAAAAAAAAATGTTGACGTCAGTAATTTACTTATGACTAAGTTTAGGCCGCTTCCAAAGCGGAGTGCAGAAGAAGTGACAACAAACTGCACAGCGCATCAACTTATAATTTTAGTTAAGAGCGTATACTAGCAGTATTTTTTCAATATGGTTTCCATACAAATGTATTTCTCTATTTTCTCGCTGAAAACTGATTCTAGAGCCACAATTCTTTTTTCATAAAATCTAGTACTAAAATAGGAATGCCCCTATTTTTATTTTTTCCAAATAAACTATTTTTGTACAATTTTTTTTTCTTTGTAACAGGTTTTTAGAAAAAAGTAAAACATAGGGACATACCTATTTTAATAATAGATTGTATGTAAAAAGAATTGTGCCTCTAGAAGCAGTTTTCAGCGAGAAAATAGAGAAATATATTTGTATGGAAAACGCACTGCTAGTATACCCTCTTAACCTTAGAACTCAGAACTGTTCAAGGGCAAAAGCCATTTGACGCACCTTGCGTTTGCCATATTAACCCTAGACAACTAACCTTCGCTCATACCCCTTTAAAGCTAACCATTCGTCGAAACGACGAGCAATATTCGATGCGGTTTTTTATATTTATTGGGATATTTTTTTGTAAATTATTAGTGATTAAATCTTTAAACAGGTCCTATTTGATTAAATTAAACAATAAATTTATATCTTTTAAAAAGAAAATGTTTATTTTATTCTCTATAAAGGAAGGTATTCGTTTTTAGAGATTAATGAGACACATACATGAATAAAAAATATTTAAAAAATATCAAAAAAAAAAAATAAGTTTTTTCTTTGTCTAACATGATTGACAAAAGTCTTATAATTTAAAAAAAAAACACATTTAATATTTTAAGGCACATCGTAGGCAAAAATCAACTTTATGTTCACCACAAATAGCAGTGTTGCATGTTGAGCTATAATATTTTGTCAAGTGCCTTTTTTTAGGAACATAGACCATAAATTTTTCTTTTTCTTTTATTATTTGGAGCTTCGAGGGGTAGTTTGTCACTAGTGGAGGATAACTGACCGTCAACTTGATTTCAGCGGTTTTTCTTGAAGTATTAACGTTATTCGTGACCCAAACGTGTCGGCTCCGACTTGGAATGTTGTTTTGTGAGAAGTTCAAAATATAGAAATATTTTTATTCCGATAGAGTTGGAAGTGTATATGATAAAGTCACAAATATAAGCAAATAATAGCCACATATACTATAAATTGTTTAATTAAGAACTATCTCACATAAGTTATTTAATCTTTCTAAAAAAACACGTAAAAACTATTTATGTAATTCGAGGATGAGTTAATTCAATATATCTATTTTAAACTGTTTAAATCATTACATTAAATTAACACGTGGTGCACTTTTTACTCCTATAATGACTTCTAATCAAATCTGTATTTAATGATACAAAACGACAAAATAATGATAACCATAAATGATACAAAATATACCAAAGTAGAATCGACCAATCACGGCGAATGCTCAGGAACAAGTGACGAGTTACGTCCCAGTTTCGAACGAACACGCCATCTTGGATATATCCCCTCTCAAATGACGTACGCAAACGAATGAACTTAGTGAATGAACGAGAAACAGCCACAGATAATATATGTGGCGACAACATATATGACTCTCGCGTATTGTCGAAAATAGCAGATGACGAGCAATCTTTACTTTTAAGGTGATTACCTTCACAATCAAAAGGCTCGTCTTGGGTACCGGTTTCCACATTATCAGCCTCTACATTGGCTTCTATTTCGCTCCCAGATTCCTCCAAAAAACCAACATCTTCCTCTGATAATAATAAACACGCCAAAATATCATTTTTAGTCAAAACCTTTTGAAAACCCATGTGAAATGATGTAAAATGATTGACAGTCGTAAAAAAATATACACACAACCTAACCATACGTTGAAACGACGACTATTTTCGTAATATATCGACAAATAATGTACTTACCGCCAAAAAGCCGTCACCACATGGAAGAACTCGGCCAGCACTGAGTTGACAAGAAACATCATGAAGATCAGCACGCGCGCCGAAAAGATATAGCGATATTAGGATCGAGTGCTCGTCGAATCGACGAAGGTTAGCTGTCTAGGGTTAACATCGTTTCGCTTCGCTTCGACTCTGCGCTAGTATGAATCGACTCAAAGGGTAAACTAGAACCACTCCTACAAACGCTGATGACGTACATAACCTACAGTTCCAACCTGCCTTCCGAAGCACGGAATCATCTTTCTTTTCGAATGATCAGGTGATTATGATAGCGCTTACCCCTAATTGTTATAAAATAATATCGCCGACGCATCTTCGCTGCGTCAGCGACATAGTTACAGTTACCAACGCGATTACAAAATTATGAATTATATTTCCTTTAGTCCGGTCTTGACATTCCTCCAACCATATCGTAATTTTTGTATTTTCTATTTTTCTTTGGGTTCTAAATATACAGTTTAAGTGATAATTTCTTTTTTTAAAAAGACTTCTTATTAGGACCCCGTAACAGTACAACATCCTAACCAGACTCGAAACAATTTTCAACTTAGTGTGTTCAGTGGGCTTTGAACCCACGTCCTCCGGGTCCGTAGGCAAACGCCTTGACCGATAGACCATAGTAGCAGGATTTTTAAAATGTGACTTTTATTAAATAGAAACACTTCAGAAAGACGAAAAAAATTTTTTTTATCTATGAGAAACACATTTAAAATCTAGAAATGGAACTTAATTAGAGGAATTTATCGTTCTGGCACTCGGCATGCACAAGACCGCAATTTGTGGCGATCTATGGGGGAGGCCTATGTCCAGCAGTGGACGCCCCTGGCTGATAGATAGATCGTCCCAGTGAAGTTCAAATTACTGAATTGATTATCAATCGGCATTCTATTGATATTATTATGATATTGATTTGTTGAGACATGTCGAAAATCGCAACTTTATACTACCTAATCATAATTATCTAAGGTGGAGTGTATATTTTAATAACACACACAGAACACAGAAAGATATCTGTGACATAATTTTATTTGACTACTTAATCAGATCAAATTGAAAAAACAACTTTTTCTGCAAGTACTTCGGTAGTAAATTACTACTAACTGGTATTATTTTCGGTACTACCTGTCATCAATATCATCATTGCAATTAAGATATCTGACTGATCATTGACGCCAAAATGAGCCATATTTGGCGATAGAATTAAGTAACTAATAACTTTTCTATCCATTTGCTATTAATACGGACCGTATTAATAGCAAATGGATAGAAAAGTTAGATAGATAGAAAGTTATAAGACATCGAAACTTGGATCGGCCCTTTTCTTTACACAAACCACATTTGTTCAATTTATTTTATGGCAATCGCAAATGTATTGAAAACCGTCGTATGATACTCGTACTCAGTAAGCTGGCTATTATAGTCATCGGAAAAATTAGTATCGATTTATTATAAGCACTTGGCTTCGCATCGTGCGTGCCTATTATCACCTCGACTATAATATTCAGCTTACCGTACTTGCATAATAATGACTTATTCCAATTTTTCTTTGGTGATGGGTGTATTTTAAAACAGGTTATACCAGAATGAAGGTATTGTATGATTAATATTAAATGAACAAAACAAATTTATTTTTATCCAAGCGGTAATATAAATGTCCTCGTTAGTAACCCTACATCAACTTTCGTTTTTAGTTATAACAATATTTAGGTAAAACCACGAAGGAAAATAATAGTTTATCAAGGATGTTTCGTTAATTTATGACCTACTAGCTGTTACGCGCGGCTTAGCCCGCGTGGTATATAGCCTACGTCCTTCTCAGTAGGTACCCTAACCTATGTGTATGCAAAATTTCATGATGATCGCTTCCGTAGATTCGGCGTGAAAGCGTAACAAACAAACAGACTCTCTTTCGCATTTATAATATTAGTTAGGATTAGGATGTTTCAAAAGTACCTAATGAAATTGGCGTATTTTTCCGCTTGCCATTTTGTTCCTAATGACAATAATTTTCAGATAACATTCCTTTTTATTTAAACTTGAAAGAAACCTATATTATTAACATTGTGCATGCATAATATTTTTGTTTTTGTGTATTTAATTATTGGAAAATACTCATGAAAAGAACTCGTTTCAGGTCTGTCCGTTTTAATCAAAAATGTATGTAGTAGTAAAAACGTTAGTATAAAAAAATCACTTTGGTCGAAATTCTCCATAAAAACGCCAATTTCATAGGTAAGGATCTAATATTTGGTGACATAAATACCCCATTAAGACGAATACTTACGAATAGGTACCTAATATAACCTAATTAGGTTTGATACTATTGTTTGATTTACACCAATTAAAGGATTAAGGAAATTCTGTTTTAGCATACGTAATTCTGCACTTTTCCAAGAGGAAAAAACAGTTGTAAATAAATTATATATTATTTAACTCATAAAATTAAATTCAACCCTATCAATTTGTTTTAATAAGGATAAAATGGAAATAATTGTAAATCAAACGGCATTTATTATAATTTTTTCTGGATTTTGTGTATTTTTTCAAAAAGCGCTCGACGCATTTCGATAAAAATTTAATGTGACTATCTGTAAAGAATTATTAAACAAAAAAATAATTTCTTAAATAGGTCCAGGCGTCTTCGAGAAATCGGGGAACATACATAAAAAAAGATTCCGACGAATTGGGAACCACCTCCTTTTTTTGAAGTCGGTTAAAAATAAGCATTAATTATTCACAGACATGAAAAATTTAGTTAATACCATAACCTACGAAGAAGATACCATTACTAGTATCATAGTATCAGACGACACGACCACAGTCATGATTTTTTTTTTATTATCTCATATCTGTATATCGTACAGATATTTAACACCGACTAGGAGTCGAAGAGGTCGCCATGGCCGAAATCGGTCGGACAGATCATCAACAGTAAAAAAAAATTCATGTCTGTGGTATATCTCCATGCAGACGACCGACTGCCTTACGTTTCTCTTGGCAATATAGACTATAGACAAATATTGGAATGAGGTAGAGGGGTAAAGGCCAGGTAGGTCCAGGTTCTCCGGTCATGTCATCTGCCATAGTTCTGATCACGGAATTATAATCAACGTACGTTAGTACCTTCGAGCAACACGGCCTTCGTAAGGAGGCCGCGTTGCTCGAATGTTATTACGTAGTACAATATCTCCATGACTACTTACAATACAATTTAGAATACCTACTGTAAAATTAACGACCGCCTTTAGCTCGACGAAGGCCTTGGCTCATTCAATTACGAGTGTTTTGATATGATTTTCAATTTACAAATTATATATTTAGTAACTACAAAGATATACAATACCTTCAAATAACACACTCACAACATACTTATATTGGCAAATACAGATACCTACGCCTCGTGCTGTGAAAAGCTTAGCCCGAACGTGCAGGTAGTATTTTTGGCACTATCTTTCATCAATATATCATTTCAAATTAAGATATCTTTTATATGCTCATTAACGCGAAAATGAGCCACTTTTGGTGGTAATTAGGTGTTGTTAAAATTGTTAGTTTTTTTCTTTAGTAATTTATTTTAGGGCAATAGCAAATACATTGAAAACCGTCGTATGATAGTCGTACAAAATTTTACAATAATTGCAAAAACTACTACAGAACGTAACAAAACTGACAAGACTCGTAAAAATAACTATAAATCTTATTATGCCTTATTCTTCGCCTCCTTCGCGGCGCGCTTCTCGGCGGCCGCGGCGGCAGCAGCGGCCCTCTTCTCGGCGGCTTCAGCCGCCGCAGCAGCCGCCTGCATCTTCTTCAGCTGTTTCTTTAGCTGCAATCAAATACATTTTACATCATTCAAGCTCTGAAAGTAGGTAGGTACTTCAACCTGGATTTTGAGTTAATTACTTAAAATCCGGGTTGAAGTTTAATTTACATCCTTAGCGGTAAGTAAATTTGAAAATCGAAGGCAGCCACGCGCGACGCATCGGCTCCTATAATTCATAAACTTAGTTCAATTTTTAAAATAAGCGCGCTGGCCACCACAAATGCCTGAATGCATCAAGAGCGCAAGCCATATAAAAAAAAAAACGGTTTTGCGCGCATTTTCTTGTTTAATTTTTTGTCGCATATTGCAAATATCACTCACACACAACCCTTGTATAATTGTATATCAATCTACAGTCATCATCATCAGGTCTTTGATAGTCTCCACTGAAGAAGCACGTCCCTCTCTGTAGTCAGAGGATTTGGCCTACACTCTCCACGCTGGCTAGACGGGTTGGAGAGGTTTCTTTGATGTTTTTAAGCTTTGTGTTACCTTAGTTGCATTTTACAGTATTTTCATTATAACTTGTATTATCATTATAATTTCAGCTGCAAGAAGTTCACTGCTTGACATTGGCCCCTCCTAAGGGTTTCCAAAATGACCGGTTGGAAGCGGCCTGCATGCGTTTCTCTGCGACCGTGGTCAGGTCGTCCGCCTTTTATCCGACTGATTTATCGTGTAGTGTAGGTTTATTTTTTAATGTTCCATGACATTCGATATCGTGTTTCATTTGGTACGCCCTTACAAGGCGACCCTACCAGGAGGCAAGTGAGGCGCCGCGCTACAAACTACAACAATATTAACTTAATCCTCTCTTGTAACACAGTCTTTAAGTAACATTTCTCGTGCGTGACGAAGTACACGACCTCATGTGTTAAAATAAGTATAAAAATACTATGTATACCATAATTGTCACTTTTATTTTTTCTTTCCTTTCTTCCCCTTTCCTTTTTGCTGCGTGTAAAAAGTTGAAACATCTTTTGTTAGTTTTTATTCACAGGTTTTAAATCGAAAAATAAATACATAAAAAATATGTTTAGAAGGAAACTTAATATGGTACTGAATTTCATATTAAAAAAAGATAGCGTTGATCTCGTTCAAAATCTTGAAAGCGTTAGTAAAGCGTAAAGAAAAATCCAAAATTGGAAATGTCAAATAAATACAAACTAAAAAAATACAAGCAGGCCATTTTTTGTGTGTACCCATGGGATGCAAACGGGATCAAGGCATGGATTACCATGTCATGATTCCGTTGGCACCCCAAGGCCAGGGACATCTATAAAATATCTGCATGCAAGAAAAGTTGAGGGATTGGGCGAAAATCTGAGAAATCACGTTATAGGTGATGCGGCAAGCTAGTAACCCACCATAATTTTGATTCCACTTTTCACCTTTACGCCCACTAACACGGTCTACGTGGGTACTTTAGGTTTTATGACCTTGGGCTCCGTCTACCCCGCAAGGAATAAAGACGTGATAATATGTATGTATGTAGTTATGTACCTTCTTCTTCTCGGCGCGGTTGAATAGCACATCCCGCCAGGCGGTCTGGATGACCCTGGCCGCGTGCTCCACCAAGAACTTGGTCATCTTCTCCGTCATCTCCTGGTGGTACTCCGCCTCGCGCTCAGCCATCAGCGGCTCGTACTCTTTGTTCTGTTCTGCTAACTTGTTCTGAAATTAAAATGAAGAGTATTAGTTTAAAAGATTTTATTCATAACTTACTTATTGGCTACGTATTTAGTTGGGGCTTAGCCGAGGCGGACGGCAATGCCTATGGTATGTATTGCCTTGTATGTACATGGTACATACATAGCTTATTGCCTTTGGCACTCAGGGATAACGTACCTATTTATTCAACGGTTAGAGAATTTTTGAAATCGTTCCAGCAGTTCCTGCGATTATCGCGTTCAACCACACAAACTCTTCAGTTTTATAATATTTGTATTAGATTATCTCTTTTTGACGTCATAGATATGTTCTTATTTTATGAATACTTGCAAAAAAAATACTACTATGTTTTCGGAACGACAGAAAAAATCCAATCCTTGGTCAAGACTTGGTCCCTACCCTCATTCATTACTTAATTTTAAGTTAATTGTCAGCTTTTGCGCCAGCGGTTCCAAATTGGTATAAATGTTTCCCCAATTGGTATTTTTTGCAGTAACATCTTAGAATGATATAAGTAAAGAGATAAAAAATTGCTGAGCTTAACTAGAATTAAGACATAAAGACTTGCTGAGCATAACTAGAATATGCCTGCATTAACTCAACTTGCATGACCTTTATCGCAATCTGGATTTACTTATTTATCAACAAGAATGGGTAATGGTTTCCCACTTTAAGCCAAGAAGAGGATATGGAGGGACATAAAATAAAGAAGCATCCCTCCAAATCAGTGGCGTAACAATAGGGTGGCAGGACTGGCAAAATGCCACGGGCCCCCGACCCAAACGGGCCCCGGCCCTAAGAGGCCGCGAGCTCAAAAATATTTTTGTACATTGTACTTGAGTATTTTATTTTATTTGAATTTTTTTTATAACTTCTGCTTAAATCCAAAGTGAGACAACTAACGACCATAATACAATTTCAAGTTAATCGTTAAGCATTTAAACCAACCTAAACAAAAAGATTTTGATTCATTTTTCCCATCAAAAGAATTTGCCACGGGCCCCAGATGGTACAGTTACGCAGCTGCTCCAAAACCTCCAAATCCTCGCATTGCTGGAACTTGTCCTAGTATTTTGCCGAGAAGTCGTCCAGCTTAACCAGCGTGTCGCTCATCTCCAGGTCTTACTGCTGCAGCTACGAAGCTAATAGATACTTGAACCTCAATTGGGGTAATGTGGAGTAGAAAATAAGAAATAAGAAGCACCTCTAAGTCCTCGCATTGCTGAACTTCGTCCTCATACTTCAGTGTGCAATCATCCAGCTTGACTGCTTGTCGCTCATCTCCAGTTCTTACTTTTACAGCCACGAGAGTCACTAGGTACTTCGAAGCTAAAGGCGACCTATGTGACTCCTTAATACTTACTTCTACGTGTTCGAACACCAAAAATGTAAAAAGGGGTCAACATGGAGTAGTAAATAAGAAATAAGAAACACCTTTAAGTCCTCACATTGCTGAACGTAGTCCTAGTATTTTGCCGTGAAGACCAGCTTAACCTGCTTGTCGCTCATCTCCAGTTCTTATTTCTACAGGCCAAGGGTCACTATGTAGTTTGAAGCTAAAGTGGGGTAATGTAGAGTAGTAAATAAGAAATAAGAAGCACCTCTAAGTCCTCGCATTGCTGAACTTCGTCCTCGTACTTCTGTGTGAAGTCGTCCAGCTCGACTTGTTTGTCGCCCATCTCGACGTCATACTTCTGAAGCCACGAAAGCAGCTGGGTTTCCACTTTGAACCTTAAGTAGGGTAGTGTGTTTCGAACATAAATCAATATTCCATCAAAATTATAAACTTAATAACTATATATAATAAAATACACATATGGTAAATGTTAAAGGAACCACGTCAGAGGCCGAGAGGCGGTTTCAAAGAACTCTGACACCAGGGTGTGCATAGTCGACTGACCGTGTCACCTACACGAAATGATGATGATGTAAATGTTAAGGTCTACATTTTGTACTTAGATACAAAAAGCGTTGAAACCAAAAAATGAAGACTAGTGTTTTGGCCATTTAAGCGTGAATATCTTAAGATGCCATCTCTTAATTTTATAGGAATAACTGTCGCTAAGCTATGTCAGATGCCTTAAGGCAGCTTGAAAAATCTGACAACAATTTTGGCCACTTACACACACGAAAAACAAACAAACGATTAGAATTAACTTTAAAAATATCGAAACATGCGTTTGTACGATTTTTCAGTTACCTTCACCCCGAGATTGCCCTTTCCTACATTTTACCCAAAATCTGAAATTTTATAAAATATACTTTTATAGATAAACATTCAAGACCCAATACAATAAAAAAAAATGTTTTTCAACATGAACTGACCGGGTATTGATCCCTGAACCACTCGTGTCAACCACTGCGCCACGGAGGTCGTCAAAGATCAGTTAAAGGTTCGTAGGTCAAAGGAGGTCAGTCTTTACAGCTCAGGACGAGTAGCTAGAAACGATTGTGACAAATATATAGATCATACCTTCTCGCCCTCTGATTCTTCTCCTCAATGAGATGATTCCTCAGCAAATGCTCGTAACCCTCCCGAGACTCAATTTCCTCTTCCTTCAACATTTCATTCTTGACGTTGTGAGCTCGAGTGGCCAATACCATCTGACGGTCGGAATCCAAACTGTAATAATTATCAGTATTACTTACATATCATAGGCTGGGATAAATGAAACAATGTGCGAAGTAGAATCAATTCCTTAACATCAGATAAAATACCGTCAAACTTGATAGATCCATGGTCCGCGCCATGGTACTATTATTGTGGGTTACTTCTTAGGAGGTAAACTCCTCTAGAAGCACATCTTATATTCAATTGAGCTGACATTTTGCAAACATGAATGAAATAAAAAAGTCAGATGACAATACAATATTAAGGTGGGTAAGGAACTGATACGATGGAACAATTGTTGCAAGCGACGTAGACCTACTAGGCATGCCTTTTAAGTTCTGTCGTTTACAATTTTACTGGCAGTTTCGAATATGAAATTGTGCGATATTTAAATTTGTTTGAATTTAGAATGTCAATACAATTTAAAGTATGAGAATTAATGCTTTTGTATAGTAATTGCGTCGTTTTGAATCTGACACGTCACGAACGAAAATGAATGTACGGGCAAAAATTTTCTACAACTTTAAAGGAGGCCTAACACGGCTTTAGTGTTTTGCAGAGCTAATATAAATGTTTTATAATGAAGCCCCATCTCTGCATACTGTCGAACATTGGTTTTAGGATTCCAGCGAGGACATACCAGTCTCAATGACAAATCTCGTGAAAGACGTCCAAAATCCACTTTCACTGAAGAAAACATAATTGCTGTGAGACAACTCATTCTCGAAGATCGTCATATGACATATCGACAGATAGAGGTGTTGTAAGGCATCTCGGGGACAACCATTCAAAAGATGTTGCATGAGGCACTTGGTGTGAAAAAGCTAGTTTGCCGTTGGATCATGCATTTGCTATCCGACGATCATAAGGGGGCCCGCGTCAGATGGTGAGAGAAAACTTTTCAAAGGTTCAACCGAGGAGAGTCATAAATCACGTCTACGACATCATCAGTGATGACGAATCTTGGATCTATGCCTAAAATCCTGATTTCAAACAAGAATCTACAGTCTGGGTCTTCCAATTCGAGCCAAAGCCGACAAAAGTTGTTCGCTCTCGCAGCACTTCAATGAAGATGGAGGCCACGTTCGTTGCGAAAGCCGGTCATATTGCGACGTTTGCATTTGAAGATCGTAGAACGGTTAATGTAGAGTGGTATACCACACTAAGTTTAACACAAGTCATCCTCGAACTTCGAAAATCTATCCCATAGCGGCGCATCATCCTACACCATGACAACGGAAGCTCACACAACGCTCGTCAAACTATTCAGTATTTGAAACGGGAAAACGTAGAAATTCTAGACCATTCTCAATACAGCCCTGACCTGAGCCCTAACGATTTCTTTTCATTCTCTAAAATTAAGAATTTTCAGTCCGGTAAAGAAGCAGTCGATGCTTTCAAAGCAGCTATTTTGAATACCCATACTTTGGAGTGGAATAAATGTTTTAATAACTGGTTCGAGCGAATGGAAAAGTGTATTAAACTACGTGGTCAATACTTTGAAACACAATATAAAATACCATAAGGTTCAAGTAGTGTTTTTTTTCATCAAACGACAAAACTTAAAAGGCATGCCTCGTATTTAAAAATGAAGGTAAGTCCCAAGAGAACTTCCTGCTCAAATAATTAAAAATAAAGTGCATGAAAAATAAAGTGGTACGCGTTATACGCGTATACGTTTCAACTTATAGTGCCATAGTCAAAATCCCACCTTACCCTTGTAAATTAATTCACTACCTCGAAATTCCGAGGCTTGCATGCTTTTTGTCGCCTCAAGTAATTCCATTATATCGTCATTTTGTGATAGTTACAAAGATAACTGACATTTTCTTCTGCAGCTTGATGGCAGCCTCGTGGTGCAGGTACGACAGCTCTTGCTCTAGCCGCTCTATGATATCCGCCTTTAGCGCCATCGTCTCTTCGAATCGCTTGTTCTCTTGTTTTATCGTGTCTGCATAGTCTGTTCGAAAAGTATACCGGATATTTGTTAAAGGTTTTAAGAATTCCAAGTGCATTACTATAAATAGAAAAAAAATGACTCCGTACCAATCTATGCAACGTTAGACTATCGAGAAAAAACGGAATAAAGTCACGTTTGTTGTATGGGATCCTTTCCAATATCTATTTGATGTTACAACGGCATCAAATATATAATTTCTGAGCATTCCAACTGTCTAGCTATCCCAGTTTATGAGATACAGGCTGGTGACAGACGGACAGACAGACAGGCAGACGGACATTGAAGTCTTAGTATTAGGGAACCCGTTTTTTACCCTTTGAATACGGAACCTTGAAAATAGATAATTATTACAGTACTTTCACTTTCGCTGTATGGTTCCCGCCAGAGTAAAATTGGACCATTCCAAGTATTCCCGTGGATGTCGTAAAAGGCGACTTAGGAAACTCAAGCGAAACAAAGCTTATATACATCATAGAGACCTCTCCAACCCGTCTGGCTTGCGTGGCAAGTGTAGGCAAAATACTCTAGACTGCTTTGAATAATATCTCTGGTAGAACAGAGAGGGTCAGGCAGTTCCTGCAGTTGAGACTATGAAACAGCTGATGATCATCATGATAATTCACAGTACCGTTAATTCCTTTCGTTGGGGAAGCATCCAACGAAAGGAATTAGCTTCCTCGTGTTAATCTTCGCTGAGAGCTCCTCTGCAGCCTTTGTGTTCATCTGGACCATCATAAGCTCGCGAAACTACTCCAACGTCAGCAGGTACCGTTGTCTTTGATGGGAAAAGTGAATAAGTATTTAAAGTACCGTTAATTATCGCAATGAGCCTTTCGCTGGACGCCTCCAGCTTTCTTCTGTTAATCTTCGCAGCGATCTCCTAGCCCAACGTAGTGTCTTTCAGGATACCATTAGCTCGCAAAAGTGTTTCAACATCAGCAGGTACCATTATCCTCAATGGGAAAAGGGAGTAGTATTTAAAGTACCGTTAATATCGCAATAAGCCACTCGTTGGACGCTTCCAGCTTCCTCGTGTTGATCTTCGCTGAGAGCTCCTCTGCAGCGGTTGTGTTTATTTGGACCACCATCAGCTCGCGGAACTACTTCGACTTCAGAAGGTACCGTTGTCTTTGATGGGAAAAGTGAGTTATTTTTTAAAGTACTTACCGTTAATTTTCGCAATGAGCCTCTCATTGGACGCTTCCAGCTTCCTCGTGTTGATCTTCGCTAAGAGCTCCTCTGCCGCCGTTGTGTTCATCTGGACCACCATCAACTCGCGGAACTGCTCCAACGTCAGCAAATACTCGAAGCCGATGGGCATGGCCTTCAAATTAAAACATTTTTTTATTCATTCCAGTCTCCACCGACTTTCAATCTAGAAATTCTATACCTGTATGTTTACCTATCAATATAAATAATTCAATACCAAATTTATTCCGAAAAAAAATATCTGGCTATAATATTCAATCAGTACACAGTACGGGGTGGTAAAATTTTTTCAACTTCCACAATAGCTGTTCTTAGCTATTGTTATTTTATACAATAGAGAAAAATGCATTTAAACCATTCGTCTGCAAATAGGTATATGAGAATCCTGCCCATGTGACTTTTTTCCCCATATCTTATTTATTAATTTAATAAGTTATTAATCTTTACGTAGGCTGAGGGAGGACGGAAAAGCTTTCCTTGCTTCTTGTTGCGAGGGAGTGGCTTACCTTTATCCTGTCTTTATACTTTAATCGCCCTTACAGGGTGATGTGGATGATAATGAAAATAACATATAAAATCAATCCGCAAAGCAAATCTAGAAAGCTGTTTAAGTAGCTACACCTGTACCAAGCCAGGACCGGTAGTATATACAAATCTTACCTCTGGGCCCGTTTGATACTCCAGCCTCATCTGTAGGCAATACGTAAAACTTAATTATAAATGTGCCGGTATTAATGGGTCTTTCATAGGACCTGTATGTAAAATTTTTCTCGTTTACTAACCTTTTGCATGTTCAACAAAATGGGGAACTTGTTTAAGGGGCATAGATTGGCCAACTAACGCCACAATTCTTTTCACGGCACAACCGACGAAAAATAAAAGGTTTGCAAATTATGTATTGAGCAAGTGCATTTTCAGCATCAACCTAATACATACATTGCATAAATTTAAGTTTGTGCCCGTCTACCTTGACTAAGTAATCATAAAAATTACTGGAGCGATTTTAATGGGGTTAAGTAAGGGGGGTAAAGTATTTTTCCGGAAAGGTTTATAAGTAAAATATATGGCCGGACGCAGCCGAGGAGAGCTGCTAGTTTTAAACACACACATTTTTTTATTCATTTTAAAATTATCAATTGTATTACCTGCCGGATCATATCTTCCACTTTCGGTTTGAGCTCGGAATAACTATTCATTATGTACATCAGATGACCCAACTCCGGATTCAGACGGTTCTTCAAGGAGATGTCGCCCTAGAATAATAATGCATAGGCTTACCTCAGGCATCTCTGACTTTTGGCCAAATCTGTGCTACTCGTATCAAAGGTACTCTACTCTCCTCGTTACTTCCGAGTAGATACTCGTAAGTAATCAATTTATAGCTTCGAGCAACACGGAAGGGAGTAGCCATACGCTGCATTCCCCTCTGTCAAGGTACAAGCCAAAATTAGGCATATGCATGTCTATGTGTTAGTTGTGTGTGACTCATCTGTACACAAATTATTTTTTCTTTTTATGTCATTTTTTGTGACAATGTCATAATTACTATCAAGTGACAGTTTAAGTTTTGTATGTAGGTGTGCGGAACTAAACTTGTGTGCACATTTCCCCCCGCAAAAAACGCCAGAAAAATTGTCATAGTAAATTGTCGCTTTGCCCACTCCCTCCGTCCGGTACGGAGGCCGTGTTGCTCGAAGATTTATAGTGCCTAATAGAAAAGGAAAACCAATTGCGTTATTGGTCACCAATGGTGGATTAAAGGGTATGATTTTAAGGATGTATAACTACAGGGTAGCTTCAAGTACACGCGGAGAGTAATTGGTAGAGTACATTAGCCTACAACTCTACCAATTCGAGGTACTCTACCAGTTTTGGTAAAGTAGATGTCTACATGTAAATTTTGTTAGTACCTAGAGTTAGAACGCCACGACTGTCACTCGGTAGAGTAACAAAATGTTGGTAGAGTACATGGATGTTTCCAGTGAAAGCAGTGCTTGGGGAAGCCAAGTGGTAGAGTAGCTTGCCCACGTTGCTAGATACTCTAACAATTTCTAGTACTCTACCGATGTTGTTAACACAGATATAGTAAGTAGCATAGAAAGTAGGTACTCTACCGTCTACTCTACCGTTTACTCTACGTGTATACCGGAAGCTGTGTAACAGCTACTGTCACTTACGTATCAAGTTAGTAATAAAGCTAGCGCATTAATGTCTCACAAGTTATATGAATTTCTAAGATTCTCTCGCATTAAATACAAACTTTGGCCCCCTGTTTTTTTTGGAAAATCCTTTCTTAACGGATGCCTACGTCATAATAATTAACTACGACAAATTTCAGCGCAAACCGATAAGTGTTTGTGTTGAAAGATCAGTAACGAACGGCTGCCTTTTATACAGGAAATATAAGAAAATTAAATAATCAACCCCCTACATGAAAATTCATGTCAAAGTGATAAAACATGTAGAACCATCGCTAGACAACCTGCTTTCAAATAATACAAACCATATCTAAATTGGTTCACCCAGTTAAGAGCTAGACAAACACACAGCGGTCAAACTTATAATATAACATCTCTCTTTTACGTCGGGGATTAATAAATAAATTCAATGGTGTCTGATGAGAACTTACTGCCTTTATATCCTCCATAGCACCCATATTAAGCAAGCTCGCGGAAAACAAAGGGTTGTCATACTGCTCGAAGATGAAGATCAGGTCATCCATGTGCTGGTCCGACAGTATGGTGGACAGCGTCCGATACTCCTGCACCAGGGTGGGTAAGCATATCGCCAGTTTGGTTTTGTATATCGCCTCATCGAGTATCTTGGTGATGCGCTCGGCTTGGATGTGGCATTCCAAGTCGATTGGAGAGGCGGCTGAAAATTACAGATTATACATAACAGCCGAAAAACCCTTGTACTTAAACGACCTCCTCTAACATCGATATGTTTGAAACTTCAAAAATTTGTCGGGAATGGCGCAAAACCTTGTAAAGGGGATGGTACCACGGGGGGAGTCCATGGCACTATCTCCCCAATTCTTTTTAATAAAATTCTGAGCTCATCATTCTAAATTTTTAACCTTAAAGTTACTGAGAAAATCTACCGTAGATTTTTGCAACTACATAGAAATGTAGTTAATGACAATATCCAAGTGTAACAACATTGTTTTGCTAACAAGGTCTGTCTCTAACGTCTATAACATAAGGTATATGAAGATGATGTTAATGAATAATGACAAAGATATTGGATAAAGCGTTCAAAAATTCAATTCAAAATGCTTTATTTTTCTCTCCAATCAATACCCACAAATACAATTTTGTAGTACAAATTGTATCTAAGTATACTTATGATAAGATTGTGAGAGACTGGTGTCGAAACTTATCAAAGCCTTAACTAGTTTTGTACTTTTTATAAAAGCGTTGAATCTAACCATTATCTTTAGTTAAGTCCCTCTCCTTTTCTTCACAACTAGCAGCGGATTTACTGCTTCCGGACTTCGACCCGCTCTCCGAGTAGGTGGAGGGGGACTGAAGGGTGCCTGACGATTGGGCGTCCATGAAAACTGGTTCAAAATGCGACCACCTCCCTTCTTCAGTTCAGTGAGACGCAGCCCGATGACAAATGCTCCACGTCAACTGTTTGTTGTCATGGAAACAAGTTTGGTTGTCGCTATGGAAGGAGATTAAGGTTTAACCTCAGGGTTTTACCCAAAATAGTGAGGGGTATTTTAATATGCAGAGCATTTACATTCGCGATGGGTCTTAAGGTTATACTTCAGGTTATTTACTAAGGCTTATATGATTTACATTCTTGAATTTCTTTCTATTTATAGAGAATTAGGAATGAAATTATTGGCGTCGCTAGTGTGCCTAGTGTAGGCCCTTAATATCTCGTTTTAAGAATCACAATGGCATAGTATAGCTACTCGTATAACAATAAACACGTAAGTATACGTTGCAAAAAAATGGAAACCTAATTTATCTGCGGGTAACACAGGCTTTAATTTATGCGGAAGCGACACGGGAAAATCGCTAGTTTTGTAATAAATAAACAGATAATACCTTTTAATCGAACCCTACCAATTTACACGTCGCACTTGTTGCCGCGTTGAAGTTTGTTCAATAGCTTAACTAATATCTATAGTGATTATCGCAACAACCAGTAAGGGGATAATACGGTAAAGGTTCCTTCCTTATTTTTACAAAAATACCTAGTAAAGCATCACCTATTTGAACTTATTTCACCTTCTGGTATAAAGGTAAGTATTGTGTTTATTTTTATTACTTTTGATTAGGAGTGTGTAAGCAGTTTTAATTTTTCCTATGTGAAACCAATAACAAATTTTCTCAACTCAAAAAAAATTTGGTCAAGTGCGAGTCGGGCTCGCCCTTCGAGCAACACGACCTCCGTACCGGACGGGCTCGCCAATTAAAGGTTCCGTACCGTTCCGTTTCCTACCTTTTTTAGGCCAACAAAGATTATTTTGTTTTTTATAGTGTTTGTATGAATGACTAAATTGTATTTGCGGTGATCACTTACCATCAGGTGCCCCGCTTGCTCATTTGCCGTCCCATATCATTAAAAAAACCACCCATCTAATAGGAACTGCACTCGTGGTTGCTTTTTGAAGAAAATCACTATAACTCTTTTTTTTATTAACCACAGATAAGGCTCCAAAATGGGGAAAAAGGGGGTCAACAAGTTGGCAAAGATGTCGGACGAGGAGCGCGCACGGTACCTACAGCATCGCGCTGACATGGAGGAGGAGGCTCGCCGCAGGAAGAGGGAGCTCATCGCCAGGTTCATCAAGGTAATAGTCTTATACTGATCAACATCAGGTTTTTTCAGTCTCCACTGCAGGAGCACAACCCTCTCTGCACTACCAGAGCCACATAGCAGTCAGAGGATTTAGCCTACTCTTCACGCTAGCCATACGGGTTGGAGAGGTCTCTTTGATATTTATAAGCTTTGTTTAGCTTGCGATTCCTAAGTCACCTTCTACGACATCCACGGGAAGACTTGTAGTGGGCCTTTTCTACTCTGCCGGGAACCATACGACGGAAGACGCCTAGTGTTATTTATATAAAGATCTGCTAAGATGTCGGATGAAGAGCGCGCGGTACCTGCAGCACTGCGCTAACATGGAGGAGGAGGCTCGCCGCAGGAAGAGGGAGCTCATCGCTTGGTTCATCAAGGTAGCCTTTAATACTGATCATTTCTGTCCTACTTTCGCGTAAGGTTATTCATATATAAAGATCTGCTTGGACGTCGGATGGAGAACGCGCGCGGTACCTGCAACACCGCGCTGACATGGAGGAGGAGGCTTTCATGCTGGTTTGGAAGAAAATAAAAATCATAAAATATATCACCCTTTTTATTAGTAGTTTAAAATAAAAATTTATGATTAACCCATGCCATTATTTCTTTTTTAGAACAAATTGGACAAAGAAGAGTCTTACAGTCGTATGAACACAGCCAAGATAAACCAAGAATGGCGGTACATCCTGCGGAAAATCAAATGCAGCCAAATGGCTCTGGACATCCAGGTAAATTGTTTTCTTAACCGGCGCAGTGGTTAACACACCCTGCGACACGAGTGATCTCGGGTTCGATCTCCCGTCTGGTCATCGTAGAAAACAATATTTTTCAGATTCGCCTGGGTCTTGGAATTTTTACTATACCTACGGATTCCGAACAATGCTTCCATGGTACATAAAGTGTTATGTAGCTTTTGATAATTTGCACGACGATTATTGAGTTTCGCGTGCATTTCAAACTAAATAAATAAGTCGCACACTTTTGGCAACACACCTACTGAGACCTTTCTGCCTCTTGACATCACAAGATACAAAGACTCTCCCTGTTCCTCATCCGAGCGTGTAACCTCGGCTGTGAGGCTAAGGAGCCCATGGTACACTTGAACATGTAAATGGTTAGCATGACGACATGCACGTTTATCTACGTTAAAATGTTGATTATCAGTAGGGACATCAATGCATTTTAAGGTAAAGGAGGTAAAATAATGGTAAAATCAAATAATTCTTAATCCAGGGCATGATCTCCAGCTTCAACTTCATGATCGAGCGCAAGGACCGACTGCTGAAGTCCCTGATGAAGGCCATCGAGGACTCGGACGACCAGCACCGCCGCGCGTTCCTAGCGCACACTGAAACTCTTAGCTACTTCCTCGGTAAGTCACGTCTTTGTTAAACAAACTTGTTGTTGTTTCGTCCTAGTTCACCCCCAGGCGTTTAAGAGATTCTGTAGAATTTGCTTCGTACCTACATCCTGCATTCAGTTCCCAGCATTGGGCCCCTAGGAGAAGTTGTTCAAATTGACGGGCCGAATCACTCCTTATTGGGTCCGAAACGATCATCACGAGCAAGGAATTTCAATGTAGCTCGAGGGCGCAAGCTATATTAAAATTCCACGCTCTGTGATGATATCAAACAATTTAACCTTTGGATTTTCAAAGGTTAAATTACATCTGTGGGTCGGAAATCGGAGATAGTATGACCTACAGCAAAATTCATATTCCAATGCGTGGAATCCTGGCCGTCAAAATGCGCCAACGCCAACTACATGTACTCTGTCCATCCACCCTAAGGTTGACTGGAAGAGATCGCATAAGCGATAAGTCCGCCTTTGTACCAACATTATTATTTTTTTCGGTTTTTTTAATGTAATTATTTTGTTTTGGTGCAATAAAGAATATTCTATTCTATTCTATTCTATTCTATTCTAAATGGGCATGTTGACTAAAATTTTTTTCATGTTGCTATGTAAAGACCTGCCAAAAATAAACACAATAGTGACAGAAATACATTTCTAAACAAAAAACTCTTTCAGTTATAAAAGTTTTAAAGACACATGTTTTTAGACGTAAATTTTTAGACGTGAAAACGCGCCGCTGAAATGCCTACATGTTTGTGACGTCACAAGCTTGTATTTTGTATGGGTGGCGTGAGAACTTTGTTTGGTAGCTATACGAAATATTTCGTTTATGGTAATGGTTTCATAATAAAAGTTGCTATAAATTTTGCAGACTAAAATACAGTATAATTGTAATTAAAGATTTTCATACTTTAAAAAATGGTCCTATTCATTCACCCAACTTTAAAGAAGTTTTAAGATCACTTAACGAATCGATATCAAATTAAAACTGTTCTTTATAGTGTTTTTAGTTAGATAGAAATTAGTCTCATTGGAAACAAATTTTATATAATCTTAAAATTAGGCAACTACCGTATTCTGTTTCAGACATCGGAACTCAGCGTTTAGACAAACTGCAAGCCGAGTACGATTTCCAGAAGAACACGCTCCTGGAAAACTGGGATAAGGAAGAACTGGAGATCACTGAGAACCAAGACAATGCTGAATTTAAGCTGAAGATCATCACGTTCATTCAGGACCGCGACTTCAAAGCCTACAAAAAGGAGAAGGAACTGCAGAGGGCCACGACCAAAAACGACGCTAGGCTTGAAGTAAGTCATACGTCTTAATATGTTTCCAAAATTATGGGACGATGCCGAGCTCAAGTAGAAAATCGTAACGTATTTTCCCTTTCTTCTCTTGAAAAACTGTCTGTTTTTCAAGCAAGGGAAGCCCTAACCAGTCTGCCAACCGTGGTTAATATGGCTAAACTCCCTTTTTGATGGAAATCCTTGGGGGAAGCCCTTGTCCAGCACTGGTATCCTTGCGGCTTTAGACGACGATGTACATACAGGACTGAGACTTTAGGGGTTTCAGAAAGAAGGAGCTGCTGAGGGCCAAGGCCAAAAGCGAGGCTAGACTTGAGGTAAGCCATACTTATTAAGACTTTTTTTAAATAATCGGAGGATGCCAAGTTTAAGTTGATATCAACATGTATTCACAAAACACAATTATATTATAAATAATGTTTGAAAGTTTATAATAAATTACTAATAATTTTCAATTCATCACATTAACCGTAACATTTATACTAAACTGACACTTTAGAGGCTTCAGAAAGAAGGAGCTGCTTATGTTTTTCTTAAAATTATCAGAGAACGCAGAGTTTAAAGTTCAAGCTGGATATCACGTTCGTTTAAAGACTTCAAGAAGAATACTGCACCGGGCCAGAGATGAGCTTTTCAGTAATTTTACAACAGATATTTTTATTCAGCCGGTAAACTTATTTTATTATAGTTTTAACTAAGTATTCATAAAAAAATACCACGGAGACATCCAGATGATGATAACGTTTTCATAGACGAAAGTTTTAAATTGTTTTTGTCTACGTTTTTGTAATGATTATCTTCCCTTTCCTTTAAAACTTTCTCGCCTACACCACACGTCAGGTGTTTTTTTTTTTTTTTTTTTTATATATTTTGCAGCCTCAAATAAAACTCACGCGACAAATAACTTTTTGCAAAGAGAAATTGTATTTAGCAAAGAATACGAATATATAAAGGTTCTTGGAGGTATTGCAGCGGACTACAGGGTGTTTGTTTTGGATTTTTTGGACTTAATGATGTGAAATTGGTATGATTTAGTGCTATAATACACATGTTTGGATTAACTAAAGTAAACTGTCGTTTTGGTGCGACGTCTATGATCGAAGGAATTGTGAAAAATCGTCACCAAGGTTTCCGCCTAATCAACTATCACCATAATTTCGTTGATTTACCAAGATTAACACGAAAAAGCTTGGGAAACGTCGACTTTACCACTTGATCATGGCTAAACGCGTCACGCATAAAACCCAGAAAAATAAAATAAAAAACACAACTAGGTACCTAAATAAAAAAAGTTTTGTAGAATGGTAATAACCTTTAATTACATAACACACGCTTATGAATATATAGGTGTACGTATAAAAAAAGTGTTGGTTAATTAAAATTTCATGTCGTCTTTCCAATCGTCGCAATTGCTGCGCCCTTTTTCTGACAAGCACATCATCAGGTTCTTCGCAAAATCACATTTGTTTTCTGTGTTTTCTGAAAGAAAATATGTAAGTTGGGTACATACTGTGTGTGTTACAAAAACTCATTAAGTACTTATTAAGAATAAATTACGTTACTAAAAATTACGACTGACATGTTTATCCTATACCTTTAGTATATTTTGCTTCCTTGCCCATTTCTTTATTCACATCGACTTCGGTATGTGAAGATTTTTATTAATGCTTAGTGAACAAAATCCAAAATATCTTAATTGTCGTCTATAGGGAAGAATCATATATAAGAATTGAAAAAAAATACATATTCGCTCCAGCTTCTGTTTTATTATATGTATAGAAGTCATAGAAACTTACCATTGTCAAGTATTTGGAAGCACTCCTCGATGGACTCCTGCAGGAAATCCCTCAGGTCCTCGTTCTTGACGTCTTTGGTAATGACGTGCGTCACGAGGTACTTATCGGGCATCCCATTATCGCCTATCTGAAAACGATATGAGGCTCGTATTACAAAAATCCAATACATTACAAGATATAAGTAAATAAAGTTGGCACATAAACTTTGATAGAAATACAAAGTCGGATGCAGTAAAGTAACTGAAAAAGAATTATTTTTCGATTTTATTTAGATATGCAGTGTTCGATCACCAATAAAGTAACTTGTATGTGATCGAAGTATGCAGTGCTTGAAATATCTGACGCCAGCGATATTACACACATGAAAAGTACTTAGCTACTTTGTAAAGGAGAGTATTGTAGGAGTGAAGCTGCAGCAGAGTGTCAACCATGAGTTTATATACGTGAGTAGTAAACGATTCGATCTAAAGTAAACTATTCGATGGCTCGTAATAGTAAAGTATTGTCGTACTCGATAGAAAACGAAGGTCAGATTTATAATTCATGGTGCTGATATCGCAGAAAATGTTCCTGTAAACACAGGATCGTATTCGTTTACATTCAACCTTGAGCCGTTTTCGATTACGAGATTCGAAAACTACTCTAGTATTTTGTACTCATGGTAGACAAAGTATAGTAAACTATGACGGTTATAAAAACGTTACCGTATACTTCTCTCGTAAATGCAATGTATAAACTCATGGTTGACGCACAGGTAAGATGCAGACGATTACCTCTCCTAAGTACTCAACTAGGTTTTTCCAATGAAAAGTGCCTAGGGCCACCTTCCATCTCAACCATCAGATCAGGTCTATGGTACCAATAGTGTATTGTCCTCCAGCTCACATATTTACACAAAATTTCAGCTTAATCGGATTCAAAATTGAGTCGCAGATTGAACCCTCACAGCCAAACTAACAGGGCAAGTTTAAAATAAGAAGTAACTGTGTAAAAACAAACCTACTGCCGTATTTGACAGTTTACGCCCTCCATATTGATTATTTTGCTGACGTTACATAGCCCATGATACTCCATAGAGAAATACGAATGTAGTGATACCTCACACTTCAAAATCGGCCAAGCACATTCATATATCTATTTATAATCAAAGACTCGTGAAAAACATTACCCCCCCCCCTTCTGGGTGGGTCATTTGTGTAGAACATGGCTAGCCTGTTTCAAAAATATTTACCATCTCCAAATTTTCAAGGAAGCAGTGTAAGGCACAGGCCCTGGCTTCCTCATCTCTGCTGGAGTTCTTACTAGAGTTCCTATCGTCACTTCGATAGTTGTCGTCATAGTATTCAGAAGGCTTTTGTGCGTTCGGGTTGTACTGGCTGCGATGGCCCGAGTTGATCTCCTTGTGTCTGTCCCTCCTGAACCGTCGGGGAGGCTGCGTCGAAGAGTAGTAGGTTTCGTGACGAGACATCTCCTAAAAAATTACATTATACATTTTAAGTTCTACTAGTTAAACCCCAGAGGCTTTAAAATCTTCAATGCCTGTGCACAAAACAATAAAAATACCTATGGTAATTTTTAGGACAAAAACAAAGGTTTAAGAGTATAATTTTTAACCTAAGTCTTGATAGACCTTGAGTATTCTTCTTCTTTGTAAACACGTGAAGAGGTTTAAACTATTATACATGTTTTTATTTTATAAATAAATAAATGGCAAAAAATGGGAGAAAATCCAGCCCGCGTGGATTTTTTCCCATATTTTTTCTTAATTTTATAAGTGTAGAAGGTTTTGTGACGACTCACAAAATTTCAGCTTAATAGGGCCAGGATAAGTGCTTGCAAACATTTTCTTTTTATAAAGTACTTACGCTTCCGTAATCGTTACTCGAAAAGTCGTCTCTTCCGTTCAAATGATATCTGTCTACAGAATCATCTTGATATCCCATTCCATTTCTTCCTCCCATACCATTGCTACCCATCCTATCATCCCTACCCATGCCATCATTTCTGCTTCCGTATCTATCTCTACTACTCCTATCGTTGCTCATCCTATCATCTCTATTCATCCTATCGTCTCTGCTGCCCATTCTATCATTTCCCATTCTGTCATTGTTGAACCTGTCACTTCCACCACCAAACCTTTCACTTCTGCTACCCATCTTATTATTCTTATCATTGCTGCTTCGACTATCTCGGTCCCATTCTTTCTGGTTGTAACCACGAGCTTCGTTCCAATCCTGGTCATCGGAGTATCTTCGGGAGTCGCTGGAGTTCTTGCCATCTTGTTTCTTCAAGCAGTTCATGTAAATTGTTTTCAGCTCATCTTCCTTGGGCCCTCCATCTGACTTACAGTTGAGGGCCTGAAAATAAAAATATAATAAAGAATACATACTTCATTAGATGATCTTTGGTAAATTGTTAACGTAGCCTTATTCTTTCGACTCGATAACTAGGCGGATGCATTTCATAGGGAGTCAAAAGCATTTTTAGTACTTGAGTAAGAAAAAGTTACCTTCATTGTAATGAACGTACATGTACCATTATATAATGTACAACGGAGGACTAATTATTCTTTCGCGTCCCATTAAATACGCGTAGATTTCTCTACCTTCCTTACCAGAGTTAACACGCTAATATTTCCACTAATCATAAGTTTCTCATATAACAATACTCACATTGACATCACAGTGCAAAATAAACAAGGAAACAACAAACACATAGAATTTCAAACACATATTCAGCATCACCGTGACCGCGGCACTGGCGCGCGGTCATGAGAACACCCTATATAACGGTGCACGGTTCACTACCGCCAGCGCTAACAAAGGGCCAAAGCTTTCAGGCTAATATCGATAATCATGGTGTATTGTGTGCGCTAAATAATTGTGGCTCGTGGCCTTTTATTCAGAACAACTCGAAATGACATACTCGTATTATGGAAACCTGGCTTTACTCACGTTTTATTTTGTTGGATTCGCCGACTAGTTTCGATCGGTTACAACCATCACCGGGGCTTGAGAATAATCCAACGAAATAAAACGAGAGTAAAGCCGTAGTGAATTTTCCTCGCGTATATTATTATCAAAATACTTAACATAGCCTTTTGCAACAACCTTGTCATCTCGAATGAAAAGTGCAACTGGTTATTGCTAGCATACAAGGCTGCGCAATACATAAAGGAACAACCGGTTAAAATATGCGAATATTGGTAGGTACCTATATAAACTTCAGACTCTGTCAAAATCTATCAGGGTTAATAACACCATGTCTCCCTGACTCTCTTTTATTATGTAGAATTGTGCTTATGACATTTAGAGTCTCTTAAAAGACTGCGAGAGCCGTAGCAGTTAGCAGCGCGCAGATGCCTAAAGCACAGAATTATTCACAGAGCAAGGAATGTGACTTGCTCTGTGAATAATTCTGTGCAAAATGTAATAAAAAAGTTGTAACTACTAGAATGAAATCTCGAAGCGTCCCCCTCAATAGTGCGTCCCTTCCCTGCACCTCTTATGGTAGTTACGGTTTTGCCCTTCTTAGCCTGCTTCAGTATTAAAATCTACATGGTTTTAGCGAATATACTACACATCATCCCATTGACATTGCTATTGTTAGGCCCTGATCCACGCCATAAGTCACGGTGGTTGCGGAGGCTGCTGATCAACGCGCCGGAAACAGGGGTAATGCAGGAAAATCTGACGTGACATGGACGTGACCAATCGGAAATGTGTGATGTGTCGTGATATAAATGCAGTAATAGAGGAGGTCCAGGAAATTATGCAAATCTGTACTGTAATTAGGTACAGTAACCTCAGATTGAAATAAAAATATTATTTTCATAAATTTTAACGGGGAGTCAAAAAATCATCAGGTTATTTCACAATCAAATTGTGTATTATATGCGCTTTGGTTACCTTCACCAGAAGTAATTGATTGTAAAATGTACACACTAATTTGAAAAGCTTTTACAGTATCTTTCAGTACGTTTTTTGATTAACACGGATCTTTCAGTTTCAAGTTCGTTCCGTTTTTGACGACTTAACGACTCGATGAAGCGGTAGTGCGCTCCTCTAAACATTGTGTAGAAAAACTGTGGTGTAGAGCGAGCGGAACCAGACCAGATGTGATATAAATTTAATAAGGTATCCATATGTCCCGGCAGAGTAGAATAGGACCACTCCAAGTCATCCCGTGGATGTCGTAAAAGGCGACTAAGGAAACACGAGCTAAACAAAGCTTATTAACATCAAAGATACCTCTCCAACCCGTCTGGCCAGCGTGGAGAGTGTAGGCCGAATCCTCTGACTACTCTGGCTAGTATATGGCTCTGGTAGTACAGAGAGGGTCGTGCTCCTGCAGTGGAGACTAGAAAGACCTAATGATGATGATGTGTATTAGACCCCAACATCTTTCAACGCAGGCTCCCTGTTGTGTTCCCTTGCTGCTCTACTAGGACAAATTTAGTTTTCCAACAAGAAGATGACCTTAAAATAGTGGCTTCTACAGTCTGAGCGGGAAAAAATTAAAATAGCTAACTCAACTAGGCTTTCGGACCTTTTTGATATCATTTTATATTCTTTTCAATCTCTATTTTTTTTACTTTGCAGCATGAAGAGGAAATGCGCAGTTTCTGCCGGCCCAAGAAGTTGGAGATCGAAGGCTACTGGGCCAAGCTGCGGGAAGTGTACAACTCGTACTTAGAACAGCACATGCCCATCATGGCGCACTATCAGAGCCTGAGGGAGAAGGATGAATTCTACAGGCGGGACATTGCTAGGAACGACGCGCATATACAGCAGTCTACAGTAAGTAGGACCTACTATATGTCCGGTATGTAACGACCAGGTTTATCATTTCAGCCGTCAACACAACCTTGGACCTATGTCCCTTCCTATCCTTGAAGTGCCGCAGCTTCAGGGCTAAACTGCGGGAGATGAATAATGACTTAATTTGAAAAGCACACCCATCCTCACCATGGACCATCAGTAATCTTGACGTATAAATTGGTGCAGTTAAATGCAAGGGGCAAGCTTTTCTTTATCATTTCAGCCGTCATCAAGTCCACTGATGTGTAGGGTAGGGAGGTCCAACATCAATAATGTCATTAGTTAGAAGCGGAGAATATCCAGCTTTTTCAATCAGTGCTAAAAATAGGTATGTACGAGTATCTATACCTAAGTTGGTAATTGAATTAGATTGGCACTGCGTCATCTACTAAACAAAACAATGTCTGTTCATTGATAACAGGTGCTTTTGAATAGCGATTAAAATGAATTCGACATGGCCTTATTGGTTTCTGGTGGATCTACATAGTCGCGGTCACATTAGTTTAAGTACTTACATTAAATGTACCTTAGGTATTTCACCGGTTTGGAATACATAATGTACTGGAACAATTCCTTTTCTGAGTCAATTATGTTTAGTGAAATCGTCTTTTTTAGGGATGCGATGCGCAATATTTTCACTCACTATTCTTCTTTTCAATGACGATCTATCTGCTTCTCTTCATCTGAGCGTTTTTGCGGTTGCATCTTCAGAGGAGTTAGTGGTGTCATTCTCAACTGTCTATCTGATGGTAGAAGGTAAGGCATCGGGTACGCGCACCCGGCCTACCGAGCTGCTTCTTTGTCATCTCCAATCCACCCGAGCAAGCAGTATCCCAAATACCATCTCGCTTTCCTAGTCCAATAAACTCCAACCCCTCCCTCGCTTAGAAAACGGTTTTAATGGGCAGCAGCGTTGTAACCGATATAAGTCAAACAAACTGCGCTATAACCAAACCTTGTCCAAAGAAATGACCTTGAAGGATGCCTATGTCCAACAGTGGACTTCTCATGGCTGAGATGATGATGATCATCGGCTGTGATGCGTTGGAGCCCGGGGTCTGCTCTCTCTGCCTCTATTTTTGGTAAGTGTCAACAATATTTCATTGAGTACGCCTGTATTTGCAGGAAAACCTCCTGAACTTACAAAAGGAATGGGTGCGAGCCACTACCAACATAGCCACGAAGCTAAAGAAAATGGCCAACCACAAGGAAGAGCTGTCCAAACGTTACTGGCAGCTGAAGAAGGACTCCAAACTGGAGCGAAGCCGGGGCAGCGAGAGACTGGCCCTCATGGTGGATGCTAGCCAGGGGGCGATAAAGGTGCATATTGTACCTGATCTTTGTATATTCCTATGTAAACCAACTTTCTGTACGCTACTTAGGGCGTCGTTATCATCATCATCATTAGCAACAGACCTTCGTCCAGCAATAGTTGTATCATAAAAGAGTTGTATCATGAAGGACTGGCAATTGTCCCGCGATTTTGTTTGCGTAAATTATAACCTGTCACCCGCAGATAAATTGGCTTTCTATACGTAAAAGAAATTTGAAAATCGGTCCAGTATTTTAGTAGCCTATGCAATAAATAAATATATACGGACATATCACACAGATTGAGCTAGCCCCAAAGCAACCCCAAAGTAAGTTCTTAATAAGACTTGTGTTATGTATGGGATACTAACTCAACGATACTATATTTTATAACAAATACATACACTTCTAAATAAACATCCAAGACCCAGGTCAATCTGAAAAAGATCGTTTTTCATCTTGACCTGACCGGGGATCGAACCCGGGACCATCCGTGTCACAGGCCGGCGTGTTGACCGCTGCGCCACGGAGCTTGTGGCGCAGCGGTCAATGCAACTACCTAAAAATCATTAGATAGATAAGTACAGTCTGAATCAAACTTTATGGCGCTCGGAACATCGCGCGAGGCGATGCGCAGAACACAATATTAGGCCTGCGCGGGGCGCGCGCGGGGAGGCGGGGCACGTTCTGCGCAGCTCGCAGCTAATATCCGGGCCGCCATTAAGTTTGATTCAGACTCTAAAAAGGTTAAAATAACCTGCTTTTAGAGGAGGTAATGGCAGCCAAAAATATATAAAATCGGGTACCCATCGTGGGAGAGCGTCAACCATGAGTTTTTACATTTCATTAACGAGAGTAGTATACGGTAACGTATTTATAACGGTCATAGTTTACTATACTTTGTACACCATGAGTACGATTTACCAGAGTAGTTTTCGAATCTCGTAATCGAAAACAACTCAAGGTTGAATGTAAACGAATACGATCCTGTGTTTACAGAAACAATTTTCTGCGTTATCAGCACCATGAGTTACAAAATTGACCTTCGTTTTCTATCGAGTAAGACAATAGTTTACTATTACGAGCCATCGAATAGTTTACTTTAGATCGAATCGTTTACTTCTCACGTATTATAAACTCATGGTTGACGCTCTGTAGTTTTTTCAGTAGGTATATTTTTTTCTATGTGGTATCAGTAAGTAGTTTCCCAACCAAAATTACCCATTTACCTTCGTGACAAGTCCTAATTCTATTTTATTTCAGCGATTGGAGGACGTAAAGGCGAAATTAGATAAAATTTTACAAATGGAAGAGATATGTCGCAAATACGAACACACAGAAAACGAAGTAGTCAAAGATGCCGAGAGCGATGGCGGCGAACCGATTCAATATGAAAACTTGGACGGCGCCATGATTGTAAGCTGTGTTTTGCTTCAACTGCTATTCTCCTTCATATCATCATCATCATATCAGGCACAGGAAGTCCACAACTGGACATAGGCCTCCCCCAAGGATTTCCAGTACTTCTTCATACCTACCTATCTACGTTTTGTTTTGAACCTAATTAATACCTACTCAGTAGAACAATTTCTCATCAATAGCTAGGTACATTGAACAAAGGAAGTATCAAATGAAAGCATTGGAAAGAGCTAGGCTCTCAGCTAACTAGAGCCACCAGCAATTTTCTTTCTTTTACACCTATCATATCATTTCGAGTAATTCTCGAGTAAAATTTGCCATGGTCAGAATTCAAATCCGTGATGGTGGCCAAGCTAGAAAGTGTCACACAAAAGTATTCTTCTTTGGTTAGATCACGGGTTTCATCTTGGAAATATGTATGTGCATTGTTAATTTAAGAATTAGTCAGGATTTGTTGGCTTTGCGACTTGGGTTGATACCTATGGTTTGATTTATATGCATAGCGCCATCTAGTAATGAAAAGCGTAAGTAATTCGTTATTTTCTTGCAGAATGAGTGCAAAGAATACAGCAAAATGGATAAATTCATATTAAAGATGAACCGTGTGAAGGTTCAAACTCTATGCCTGAAATCAGAGAAAGCTAAACTGGTGAAGGATAATGCCCAACTCAAGATGTATATCAAGAGATACTTGACTGAGCTAGCTCTGCGGGGCGTGGACCGGCCGTTGAGCGTGAAGATACAAGGCGTCCAGAAAATAGATGCTGCTGGGAAAGTACTGTACGTACAATTTGTTTTTACTAATACAGGCGTATGCGGGGTGTTGCTCTACGAGATCGTATCAGAAATTAGGAGATTCGTAGGAGAACAAAAGCCACAGCCATAGCTCAGAAGATAAGCTCCTGAAGGGGCAGTGGGCGGGGTACATAGTTCGCAGAGCCGATGGCCGTTGGGTAGAAAGGTTCTCGAATGGAGACCACGTACCGACAAACGCAGCGTCGGACACCCACCGACCTGACCAAGTCACAGAGAAACACTGGATGCCGGCCGCTTCCAAGCAGTAATTTTGGAAATCCGAAATCAAAACATTTCTTGATGCTTGAAACTATCTTTAATACCCAGTCCAATCCTGACCCCGTTTGACAAAAAAATAATTTTAAAGAAGACAGAGAAATCATTTGAAATTTTGTTCAACAAGGCCCTATCTATATGACCTTTCAAATGACTTTAATAACTTGCTTCATGGGGCAGTGGTTACGCCATCCTGCTAGGGGTACCGGATTAGATTTCCGGCGCAGGCAAATACTTGTACTTGATTTTCAGTTTTTTGCGGTTGTTTTGCAGATACCCAAGGAGGGTTGGCATTGGATTTATTGTTTGAACAACAACACTCACAAAAAAATAGTTTATAAAAATATTTCAAATACATATGTTTCATTTATTCCAAATCATATATTTTTTATTGAGTATGTATTATGTATGGGCCTTAAAACGTAAGTCAGTTTAACAGGCACATTATCCATATGCAACATGTTGACCTGATTAGTATTCTATAAAACCAAATAAATTATGACAATATTGAGACATCAGAATTAAACATATCGGGATACTTACCGTGATTATTATGGTTTCTTTGAGATTTAGATCCAGTTACATGGACCACGATCACGAAGGAACTTCAGTTCCTTTGTGATCATTGTCCTTCGTGATATGGTCCTATATATTCAATATGGTGGGTTTTTTACAGAAATCGTCCAGTCACATGCATAGAAGGAGCTCTGTCCAATGCTGTTCAGCATGAGAAGCGAATGAAGCTAGAGAAGAGGAATAAAGAAATATCCCAAGTTAGGGCCTACCCTCGGGTCCAGTGTTGGATGTAGTTTTATATTTATTTACAAAGCAGTCTTTTATATAATTGTGCCCAAATTAGTCATAAGCATAAGTTTTGAACCTTATATTATACTATCTGATATGTACTTACACATTTTTATTATGCTTTTATAAGTTTTCTTTATAGTGAAACTAGGTACTGGAATCATCATCATCAACTGGAATGTTAGTGTTAATTTAATACTTAACTAAATAAACAAAACTCAACTTAGCAAACATTATTTTTAATCCTAGAATATAAACAAAAAAATTATATTGTTGTTTTCCTCATAAGAAATAGGTACCGAGAGTTGAAATCTCACTTTTGGCAATATAAGCAACGGAATGCAAAAAGTTATACATATGCCTACAACAACCTTAAAGTTCTTTCTACCTAGCACTAAAGTAACCTAAAAATATCACTCCATAGGTTCGACACCTGCCATGTACGAGTTATCTTCGCCTAAATTCCATGGGTCATCAAGGGCAGCCAGTAACTTCGCCAGTCCTTTGTGACCTTCCAAGTCTATATTCTTGCACATCTCTTGAGAAAAAGGCACATATTCATCACAAAGAACACTCTTGCCTTGTGAAACGCCGTATATTTCGTACCATCCTTCAAGAGGCTCGTTGAGCGGCCGCTTTAATCTTATTAAAAGTTCTTGATCATCGACAGTTTTGATGTAGAAACCTTCGCTCGCAGACACTTTGGTAACCTTTCCCCAAATAGTCACTTTCGCGCCATTTTTCTGTTGCAAGTTGCCGGCAGTTACATATGGTACGAATTCGTCGTTATCAGGGAACTGGCTATCTTCAAAATCATCATGGTCACCCATTTTAGCAGATATTCACAGTAGAATAGTTTTTCTTATTTTAACTACCTAAATACAAAAATCCAAACAGATATTTCTGCTTTTGCTATCGAAAAATTTCACGCTTGCTTGTAACTTGTTTGACAATACCTAAGGGCCAAGCTACACGACCGATTTTTTGTCCAACCAAACTGTTTGGTTGGATTGGAAGTCACCACCAACTTCTATCCAACTAAACAGTTTAGTTGGCTATGTGCGCATACGATCAACTATTCTGTCGGTCGTCTGAGCTGAGAGGTGTGAACCATACTCTACTAATTTGTGGTGTGGATGGCATTATTCAAGATATCAAGAATGAAAATGTCCAAAATGTACAATAAAAAAAATTATAGCCCTTGTAACAAAATGCAGAATGAAGAGTTTTGCTTTTATTTTCAATATTGAATTAGTTCTAATTTGGCAAAATTTCTAAACATATTTCCTCCCACAACTTTTTCTTGCCATTGGTATCATTTTAATTTGTAAGTAGAAAACAATCTTGAAAACATTTTTTTTTGTGTATGTCCTATACAAGTAAAGTAGGAGCTCTACTAACTCATTGTGGCATTGTTGAATACGTCTTGTAAAGTTGAGAACACCATTTTTCGATTTTAAGGTCCGTTTCTGAAATATTAGGTTTTAAAGTGCAAACTTTTGTTAGGTGTAAATGTCTCTAGGAACTTAATTAACTTTCCAAAATCCTCTACGACTAGCTGATGAAGGCGAGGCAGACGAAGGTGAAGCTGGCGAATCTCTCATTTTTACCGCGTATTGCGCTAGCGACCTTCCACCGATACAGTTGACGGCTGACTGAACAGTCGGTCGCCGACTGAACGATTGGTCGTGTGCGCCCCGTCATACAAAACCGTGGAGTTTACGTCGATTGGCCAACTATTTAGTTGGTGATCGGTCTTAATTCTATTGATTAAACAGTTGAGTTGGTGCCGTGTGCGCACTCGAGTACTGGTGCATTGATTTTTGTCAACCGATCAAACTATTCGGTTGGTAAACTATCGTTCGTGTAGCCTGGCCCTAACTCTCCTCCAACCTTCGAATCGACATGACAGGCAACCGACATCCTGTCCTGTCACCACAGACATGCATGACAATGACATCTCAGACCAAAGAAATGACATAAACAGTTTTTTTTCTTTATGTTCTGGCTAGAGTATATGGCTACACGGCTTTTACGCATTATGGCTGGTATACACTTTGATTAGTCAAGTGTTAAGTGTGTAGTGCACTGTTTAGCTGATAGTGGTATCCTATACTGTTAAGTATGCGGTGTTTAGTTCATCCTTAAAAACTCACGAACAACAAACACGAGTTTATAAACTAAACACTTAACAGTCCTACTGGCCTATTTACTAACTCGGATGACAGGTGTCGATGCCTATCAATCAAGGATTTGCTACATTGCATGTTACATTGTAACTGTAAATTCTAGATTGATAGGCATCGACACCTGTCATCCGAGTTAGTAAATAACGGGGTTATCCCGACATGTTTAGTGCGTTTAGTAGCAAGTGAGGAACGAAGGCGGGACGCGCGGTAGGAACTACTCGCAGAAAAATAGAAACTGCTATAAATACTGTACTTCGCTAAGCACTAAACACCTAACATTAAACAGAGACTGTCCCAACGTGTTTTTTACTAAACACTAAACACAAAAAGAGCCACTCGCACTAAACACTAATCAAAGTGTATACAATGCATTACGTATTTAGCCATTAACAAGTTTTGAATTCAAAGTTTCCCGCGTTTTAATATTTTAGGGATCTTTAAATACTTTAGGGATCTTTTGGGAATGACATCAGTTTTGTAATCATTGAGCAGCCAGCACACCTGAAAACGTCCCTTGCCTTGTACATTATAATTTGATGGTATCTTGATGGTATACACGGATGGACTGAATTTGATAGAGTAGGTTACCAGACTTGAGGGTTGTCGTGTCCTCTCCCTCTCTTCGGACTTCAGACAACCCCACTATGTCCCACCGTAACCTACTCATTTCCTCTTCCACTTCCTCGACCTTCTCGTCAAGCCTCATTGTGCGGATATTGTGTGTTACCAGGGCCAGTCTTCGTTGGGGGTGGTAGCTGGATCTCTGCCGGAGATTTTTCGCACCCCCTGCCCCGCCGTTACCGTGACCACTACCGGAGCCAGGAATAGCGGGGCCGCCGGGGACTGGGGGCCTTGGTATATTGTCTATCATGAGGGGATTTTTGCCATATTCACCACGCTTGGCAGACGGGTTGGTGAGCGCAGTTTGTTTGGCTTATCTCTGTTCCGATGCTGCTGCCCATTGAAACCATTTTAAGCGAGGAAAGGGTAGGAGTTTGTTGGACTGGGGGACCGGGATAGGGTATATGGGATGCTACTTGCTCGGAAGGATTGGGATGAGAAAGTAGCAGCTCGGGGAGGCCGGGCGCGCGTACCCGATGCCATGCGTGCAACCACCGGACAGGCAGTTGAGCGTGACACCCCTGACCTGAAAATACGAAAGTCGAAAACACATCTCTTATTCTTTACAGACTAGACAGAACCTGAGGTCGTATGTTTAAAGCAAAAAATAATGGTTTGGCATAAGTTTTGGGCTTCGCCAAGGCAAAAATAAGTCTGAAACACAGGGTGCTTCTCACCTTAGCTCAGACAAAACTATGTTTGTACCTTTTTAATGTATGTCTATTTTGTAATATTTTATACCACCTAAGAATTTAAATAAAGATTTATTTATTTTATTTTATTTATAAATGTTTTAGGGATCTTTTGGGAATGAAATCCGTTTTGTAATCATTGAGCAGCCAACATCCTTTGCCTTGTACATTATAATTTGATGGTATACATGGATGGACTGAATTTTCCTTACATACAAGGCAAGGAAAAAAGGCTGCCATGCTAATCAATGTCAAAAAATTTCGTTGGTTTGTTTTTGTTTGGTGTTTGTACATACCTATCGTTGGATATTTTTCGTTCTCGATCGCAACCTGATAACATTGGCTTGACTTGTGGACACCGATATCTTGGCTTCTCAAGACACTGGACTCCGAGTTCTTCATCTTTTGACAGACCATGGATTTTCACACAGACAGGACGTTGATTTTTACCAAGATAACAAACTATGGCATTGTGCAGCCGTAAATAAATAGTACATTACTGCAGAGGCCGGGAAGTAAGGGATTGCCGGACGAGTATAGTTTTCAAGGCCGAGCGTCAGCGAGGCCTTGACAATAGTTACGAGTCCGGCAATCCCTTTCCCGCCGAGGAAAGTATAGAGATTTTCTCAATAAATGTGAGGAAATTTAACTTAAAGTTACACATAAACTTACATGCCTTAAATATTTCCCCTTACTAGGTATTTGCCGGTAGTAATTTTTCCACTTTCAAGTTTCAAATTAGGCGAAGTAGGTACTTAAAATCCATTGCAGTGTTGCTTTCATCACTAAAACTCATTTTGAACCGTTTCATTTCGAATAAATAACCAACTTTGCACATATTTACCGAAAACAATCAATGTCAATCAATTACTGCAAAGCGTTAATCACAAACTACGAAGAAGATACTATTACTAGTATCAGACGACCGACTGCCATATGTTTTCTCTAGGCAATAAGGATCATAGACAAATAATGGAGTGAGGGTGAAAATGAAAAAAATGCCATACAATTCCTTTTGAGTTTCTATGGGGGGCCATAAATTCAAAGTCAATTGACGTGTGTTCTATGCCCTAAAATCCGTAAAGGCAGTTTTTCGGCAGTGGCGTTAATCACTACGGGTATAGTGAAAATAACAGATCTCCCGAGTTTTTAATTTTTTTATTTTCAGTTGTCAATTCCAGCAAAGGAAACAATGCCCATAGAGCCCAGTCATATTTTTCACAAAAAATTTAATAGATCATAGATTCACCATATTCTTAGGGCTGCACAGTTTATTTTCTTTGCCAAATGAAGTAGTAATGTCAAAGCTATCTGTCAACGTCACTTCTTCCGAACAACACCAGCTGATTCCTTCGGATTTTTGTTTACCCGCCTATTCTTTTTTGTTTCTAAAACAAAATATCATAGATTATTGTTTTCTTCTCTCGCAACGAAAATTAAGCATATTTTCGTATGATCACATATCGATATTTTAATGAAATTGTAGTTATATTCACGTATTATATGCATTTTTTAAAAATGCAGTGGTAGTAAACTGGCTGTATGACAAGTGACATAATTTACGTTACATAGATTAATTAAAAAGTTTTGAGCAGCGGCCGGGAAGTAATTTTCATACTTATTTCCTGGCCTAGGCCGGCAATGCGATGAATGAGCCAAGAATTACAAACTTCCGGTCTTCTTTTTACTACAGTAATGCCTACATTTCCGAGCATGTTTGAGAAAAAGTGATTGAATAAACAGGTAAAATATTAGGAATATAGTTAACAGGTAAAAGAAATGAGCGAAACCAAATCATTATTACATAGAAAAATATTCTAACCGGCATTAACATTGAAAAAAAAATAACAGTGAAAACGGATACGATATTTAACATTCATATTGGGAAAGGCCTTTCGAAAATTTCCATACTCCCGGGTGAAATTTCCCCAATCTGGCAACTCAGACGGTCAAAGTCCTGTCAATGTCATTATTTTACGTCAGATTGACAATGACAGGGAATAAGGCACAGATATTTGTTTATAAATCCTACGTTTGAGCCCTATTTTTAAAAAATTCATAAAAAAATAAATTTAGGTTTAAAAAAAATATTAAAAATATGGTAGTATATACAGCCCGTAACACACGTTCCGATTTGGCAGGAGCCGACAAACTACCTACCGTCGGAAACAACCATCCTGCAAGCCTACACACGTTCCGACCAATATCGTCCGACGAGCACCCAATCAGTGTTGCCAATGCTACAAATAGTATTTACAATCTAAGTTACCCCTACTCTGGGGAAATATAACGAAATAACGGAGGTCATAGAAATAAGAAATGAATGGTTTATTTTGTATTAAAACTAAATAACAATGAAAATGTATCCATGCTGAGTGGAACTTACTTACAGTGCCCTAAAAATGGTGTACTAATAATTAACATTCTAAAACTTTCTTTCCGTTAAGGACCCGACGCATCCACCATCAACATGTATTTCACGCAATATAATGTTTGTATATTTAAGCCGCCATCGTTCAATCATGACGTTTATGTTAATTGTGAAAAATGTTATCCATTTTTGTTTGTTTTTAGAATGTGTAAGTGGCTAATACTGGTGTCAAATTATTCAAGCTATCATATATATCATACCTTCACCAATGATGACAGCCAGCCGCGACTAAAGGCTTAACGAGCCTACTTAAGCACGGAGGAATAAATAAATACGGACAAATAACATAGAGTTAGGCCAAATTATGTTCAAGACTTGTGTTATGGGATACTAACTCAACGATACTTTATTTTATAATAGATATTTATATAGATAAACATCCAAGACCCAGGTCAATCTGCAAAAAGATCATTTTCCAACTTGACCTGACCGGGGGTTGAACCCGGGACTATCCGTGTCGCAGGCAGGCGTGTCGACAGCTGCGCCACGAAGGTCACCATTCACGGAGGAGCTCGTGATGTTTTGATGCAACTTGCGAAGATATCCAAGGGGAGACTGCGCGTGAGGTTACTTAACATTCGTAAGCGCTAATAATGCTAATGGCTACAGGGCCGTCGGGCTTTTCATTTACCCATTACACACTTACACACACACAAATCATTTTTATTTATAATGTAAGTCTTTCAACTCAACTAACTACACATCTATTATTCCTAATCACTTATTATTATATTATACATAATTACTTACGCACATACCTACTTGTAATAACAATCGTTCCGTAATAACACCGGCTCCTATGTTCGATTCCCCCTGCTCCATTTTAATGTCTCCTTCCTCGGACGTTGTGAATGCAACTGTCAAAGTCAAAGAGTCAGTCCTCAGTGACGTCGGGGAAGTAGCTAAATCTAAAGGTAAACGTTACTAGTACCAATGATTTAACAGCCAAAGTGACTAAATAAAAAAAAATGGAAATAATATTTTTATTACCTACTTAATCTTACAATGAAGTGTGCTTCAGTTGCATATTATTTTTTATTTTCTGTTGCTACATTTTATAAGCTTACGTTATAAATGGACATGAAAAGTACAATTTTTTACTGAATTTAAGTATTTATTTAATAATAAGTAGTTAAAAATGGAAAAGAATAGAGCTACCAAATAAAAAAAATGTCGCTAAAGATGTGGGCAAAAATCGGCTATAGTGGCAACACTTTGTCGGACCGACCGTCGGAACATCCTTCCACACGCACCGATTTGGCAGATGGTAGGAAGCCGACCGCGTCGGAGACCCAACCACTCCCGACCAGTATTAATAATAATTATACCGGTCGGGAGTAGTTGGCTTTCCGACGCGGTCGGCTTCCTACCATCTGCCAAATCGGTGCGTGTGGAAGGATGTTCCGACGGTCGGTCCGACAAAGTGTTGCCACTATAGCCAATTTTTAGCCACATCGTTAACGACATTTTTTTTCATTTGGTAGCTTAATTCTATAACCAACATTTTTACCTACTTATTATTACTAAAATAAAATACTTTATCTACTTTATAAACGAACTTTTCAAATCCATTTACAACGTAATCCTTTAAAATGTAGCGAATTATGTATATGTAATTATGTACAGTCAGATGCAGCGTTACCAACTAACTTATCAACTTTATAGCTAGATCTGACTATTTTCCCGTGTCTGGCAGAAACAATTTAATAGCGTTGTAGCGAAATCCTGTAGCAACCATTGTTTTTTTTTGTCATAATAACTTACCACGTAATTATATGCATTTCATGGTTATTCAATTTTAATACACAATGAACCATTAATATTTGCGTGTATTTACAATACCTCCATTAGTTCATTAGATTTTCCCCAGAGTAGGGGTAACTTAGATTGTAGATACCATTTGTAGCATTGGCAACACTGATCGGGGCTCGTCGGAGGATATCGGTCGGAAGGTGTGTAGGCTTGCAGGATGGTTGGTTTCCGACGGTAGGTAGTTTGTCGGTTCCTGCCAGCAGGCCGATTTGCTAACTCGGTGTACAACGATTTAATTATCACTTTAGCATCCATTACGTTTTTCATATCTTCAATAAAAAAAGACATTCACACCGAAGCCGTAATGAATATTGAAGTTACCATGAAAATGATGTACACCGCAGTTGACAAAAGTTAGCAAATAGGCCTGCAGATCGGACCGTGTGTTACGGGCTTACATACTAGGTACTTTCGATTGCATATATAAAAAGTACCACTTCCGGTCAAGTACATGTTGTCAGTTCTCTACTGAGGTTCTCTACGTCTCCCGAGTCCCGCTCGTCTACACTCTACTTTGCATTTTTTTTTTGCATTTTGTATTTTTGTTTGAGGAAGGTCGACTGGCAACATTGGCGCAAAGCAAATGGCTTCCAGTCCATGATAATCGTGATTCTGAAAGTCTGAATTCGGAAGTCAAAAATTCTTTTACTTTAAAATGCCTGAAATAGGCATATCTTATTGTTACTAGTTGTGAAATATAATTTTAAGTGAAGAAATAGACACGGTTAGTGTTTTATTAGTAGTAACATGTATTCTCGCCGGCATATTTACCACGCTTGTTTTGCGTTGTATGAAGGATTGTGTTGTGATTGACTTTGAAATCGGCGGATTTTTATTGTAGAAGGCGCGCAGCCATGTCGCTGCCGCCGTACCTACTGGGGCCCAACCCCTGGGCCACCATGATGGCGCAGCAGCAGTTGGCCGCGGCTCAGCAGGCTGCCTTGCAAGCTCATGCCGCCGCCGCTGCCGCTGCGCCTCCGGTGCCCCCCGCACAACCCCCGAAGCCACATCACATTCCTGAAGAGAAGATCAAAGAAAAAGGTATTGTAAAATTTGATTATTGATTACTGGCTTTCATCTACAAGACATGCTCAATCTTATTTCTCTTTGAATATAGATGAACTGCTAAAGTAAGGTTTTCATTTATAATATTACTAGCTGTTGCTGTTGCCCGCGACTTCGCCCGCTTGATTTATGATTTATAGCCTACTAGCTGTTACCCGCGGCTTCGCCCACATGATATAGCCTATATCCTTCTCAGTACCCTAACCTATGTTTATGCAAAATTTCATGATGATCGGTACAGCAGATACGGGGTGAAAGCGTAACAAACAAATAAAAACAAACTCAGTATTAGTTAGGATAGGTTCAGATGACGAAAGTGACTAAAATAGTCAATAACACATGAAATTTTGAGATAAATGATAATAATTAGTGATCTGCATAGCCAAATTGTATCTATACATACAATAACAATAACATTTTGTGTATTTCACTGCTAACTCTGAGCAAAAAACTCAACAGTTTTTTTATCAATTTGGGAGACCCCTCCACATTAGTGTCAGTTTTTAAGGTTAAACTGAAGTCATTTCCTGGGGGCAAAATTAATAAAAGCTGCAATTAGATATTCTCTTCCATACTCATCTGTATGGAAGATGCTGAACATTGCGTACAAATTTATATGTATTCTATACCTATTTGGGCATTTGAATTGCGGTGTTATGAATAATAAATCCCACTCAAGGGGGATTTGTTCGCAGGGCCTTTTCAATTTGCACATTTGCAAGGTGCTTGTTTGATTGGTCCATTTGTCTGTATCCAAAACCATTGATACAAGTAGGGGTGTGTATCAAAATGTAACACTAGGCATGGACAGATGCCCAGCTGCCACTCTCTAGACTGCAGCAGTCCACCAATACTATATACACATTAAAGCTTGCTTATCTTAAGGCCCAGATTCTGCCTAGACAGAGACGAGATAAGTGGGAGGAGATGTATAAAACAACCAATAGAATTTGTTATTTAAACATTTCATGTCCACACAGCTTCAGTGTTTATTACATTTCTGCAGAAATATTATTTTTTTAAATGTTTTAGTGGTCATTACTGGCTGCATTGTAATTTTTATTAATTTTGGTTCAATATACAAAAAACTTTTTTAAAATTTAATATAAACTTTTTTCTAGCCCAAAAATGGCTGCAAATTCAGTCAAAGCGTTTCTCGGAAAAACGCAAGTTTGGCTTTGTGGATGCTCAGAAAGAAGACATGCCACCAGAACACATCCGAAAGATCATCAGAGACCATGGTGACATGACAAGCCGCAAGTACCGTCACGACAAACGTGTTTACCTGGGAGCATTAAAGTACATGCCACATGCTGTCATGAAACTGCTTGAGAACATGCCAATGCCATGGGAACAGATCAGAGATGTCAAAGTCCTGTACCACATTACTGGAGCTATCACATTCGTAAATGAGATTCCATGGGTTATAGAACCTGTGTACATAGCTCAATGGGGCACTATGTGGATTATGATGAGACGAGAAAAACGAGACCGTAGGCACTTCAAGCGTATGAGGTTCCCCCCATTCGATGATGAGGAACCTCCACTGGATTATGCTGACAATATCTTAGATGTAGAGCCTTTAGAACCTATTCAAATAGAGTTGGATCCTGAGGAAGATGGAGCTGTGGCATCCTGGTTCTATGACCACAAGCCATTACTGAACACAAAACATGTCAATGGCTCAACATACAGACGATGGAATTTAACACTCCCGCAGATGGCGACTCTGTACCGTCTTGCCAACCAGTTGCTGACTGACTTGGTAGACGACAATTACTTCTACTTGTTCGATTCAAAGAGTTTCTTCACTGCCAAAGCACTGAACATGGCTATCCCCGGCGGACCAAAGTTTGAGCCGCTAGTGAAAGATAATTCAGCTGGTGATGAAGACTGGAATGAGTTCAATGACATCAATAAGATTATCATTCGCCAGCCAATCAGGACAGAATACAGGATTGCCTTTCCGTATTTATACAACAATCTGCCTCATTTTGTGCAGTTGTCTTGGTAAGTGAACAATATTTTCTTATTTCTGTAAGAAATTCAAATAAGTTAGTATTTGTGACTTGCAATTGTTTTTAAACTAAACTTTTACTTATCACAGGTATCACACACCAAATGTTGTGTACATCAAAACAGAGGATCCCGACCTGCCTGCCTTCTACTTTGATCCTCTCATCAATCCTATCTCCCACCGGCACTCCGTAAAGTCCTTAGATCCAGTGCCTGAAGAGGATGAGTTTGTGCTTCCGGAGGAAATATCCCCCTTCCTACAGGAGACTGCACTGTACACTGACAACACAGCAAATGGAATTGCTTTGCTGTGGGCCCCAAGACCTTTTAACACTAGATCAGGTTTGTAATTTTACATGAACACTTGCTGACACTATGGTTATATTTAGAATCAAAATTATTACAACTTATTAAAAAAAAGTAAGTGGCTGTTAACAAGAAAATGGTAAAGCTGCTCCTCTGGTTTACATAAGAGATATTGTAGAATTGCTTAGTGAACCAGGACACCATTAATATCTGAAGATTATATTTGTGAAGAATCCATTCAATTCTAATTGTATATTAAATAGTTTCTGACTCTTAAGTCTTAATTTTAACAGCAACACATGTTAACAGGTCGTACCCGGCGCGCGATCGATGTGCCCCTGGTGAAAACCTGGTACAAGGAGCACTGTCCCCCAGGACAGCCCGTTAAAGTCAGGGTCTCCTACCAGAAACTGCTGAAGTACTATGTGTTGAATGCGCTGAAGCACAGACCGCCCAAGCCACAGAAGAAGAGGTAATTTATAAACATTTTAAAACATCTTTTCGGGCAATAACGTAGACTAATTAAAATAAATTTTTGTTTATGAATAGGATAAAAACGAAATGCCTACCATCGTATGAATTGTAATTTTTTTATATGGTTTACAATGTGTGTATTGTATTAAGGTATATAAATGACAATTTGACTTGTGTCACCTTGTGTACCACATTGCTTAGCTGAAACCGAAATTCAAGCCGACATGGTTGACAGAATGTTACACATAATGTTTGCCCCTAACTAATTTGACGAGCTCCGTGGCGCAGCGGTCAACACGCCTGCCTGTGACACGGATAGTCCCGGGTTCTATCCCCGGTCAGGACAAGATGGAAAATGATCTTTTTAAGATTGACCTGGGTCTTGGATGTTAGTATCCCATAACACAAGTCTCGAACTTACTTTGGGGCTAGCTCAATCTGTGTGATATGTCTGTATATATTTATTTATTTAATTATATGAGGAAATAAGTTTTTCCTGCATGAGGCTGTAAAGATATTGAATTGTCGAAATGACGAAAATTTGAGGAATCATGTCAATAGGCGATGCGGCTAGATACCCATCACTATTTTGATTCCGTGTTCCACTTACACGCCCACCAACAAGCTAAACGTTGCCTGCAGGTCTTCTAGACGTGGGCTCTGTTTACCCCGCTAGGGAGCAAGTCGTGGCAATATGTATGTTTGTAATAGACTAAAATTGGTGTATTTTACATTGAAGCTGTTCAAATAGCGGAAAACTGAGTTGGGTTAATAATTAAGTTCTTTTCTATGTAGATACCTCTTCCGCTCCTTCAAATCGACCAAGTTCTTCCAAACCACAACTCTCGACTGGGTAGAAGCTGGCCTGCAAGTCTGTCGGCAAGGGTACAACATGCTGAACCTGCTTATTCACCGCAAGAATTTGAATTACCTCCATTTGGACTACAACTTCAACTTGAAGCCAGTGAAGACTCTCACTACTAAAGAGAGAAAGAAGTCTCGTTTCGGAAACGGTAAGTAAAAATATAACTAACATAATTATTACTTTATAATGTGAAATCTGTCCCCCGTCTGGCCAGCGTGGAGAGTGTACGCCAAATCCTCTGACTACTCAGGCTAGTATATGGTTCTGGTAGTACAGAGAGGGTCGTGCTCCTGCAGTGGAGACTAGAAAGACCTGATTCATCAATGTGAGATTTTCCCTTAGTTTTATTTCATTACTTTGAGGCTGAAGTCATCTGACCAATCAACTCATCAACCAGCAGTCTGAACGGGATTTTTTTTAAGTGTCTGTTTGTAAACAGGAATGATGTTTACTTGAACATCTATTATAGTTTATAAATTTTAAAATAAATTAATCCGAACATTACGGATGTTGAAATGATCATCAAAATGTACACTGATATTGTCAAAAGTTAGTAAATACTGCAGTTATTACTATTACACAACAACTTATGAACCCTAACATTTCTTCTAAGTGCTATCAGTATTTCATAATATCCTTATGGTGTGTTAATGAACATTGAATACACTTGTACAGGTCTAGATTTTCATCTTATTATAATGTTACAGCATTCCACTTGTGTCGCGAAATCCTCCGTCTCACGAAGCTGATCGTGGACTCTCACGTGCAGTACCGCCTCAACAATGTGGACTCCTTCCAACTGGCAGACGGGCTGCAGTACATCTTCGCTCACGTCGGGCAGCTGACCGGCATGTACCGTTACAAGTACAAGCTCATGCGGCAGATCAGGATGTGCAAGGACTTGAAGCACCTCATCTACTATAGGTTTAACACCGTAAGTATTGTATATTGCCAACAATATGGACTTGTTCCAACTGGCGCATCGGCTTTAGTATATCTTCGCTCACGTTGGGCAGCTGACCGGCATGTACTGCTACAAGTACAAGCTCATGCGGCAGATCAGGATGTGCAAGGACCTCAAGCACCTCATCTACTATAGGTTAAACACCGTAAGTATTGTATAGTGCTAAGAACGTGAACTCATTGTACGGGCTGCAGTACATCTTCGGTCATGTCGGGCAGCTGACCGGCATGTACCGCTACAAGTAGAAGCCCATGTGGCAGATCAGGATGTGCAAAGACCTGAAACACCTCATCTACTAAGGTTTAGCACCGTAAGTTTTGTATAGTGCCAACAATGTGGACTTGTTCCAATTGGCAGACGGGCTGCAGTACATTTTTGCTCATTTCAGGAAACTGACAGGCAAGTACTGATTTAAGTAAAAGCTCATGCGGCAGAGGGCATAAATTGACAGGACGCATGTGATAACACAAAGCTGTCACGCACACAAGCATTGAAAAGTTGACCAGTTTTTTAATCATTGAAATAAAGGCATGACGGTGCCTAGAGAGAATATAGTCAAAGGCGTTAATATAATATGAAATAGAAGTAGTATTAGGATGTTCATTGAAATTTTTGTGAGATTCATTTTAGATTTATTTGTTTGTCCCCAGGGTCCCGTGTCGAAGGGCCCGGGCTGCGGGTTCTGGGCGCCGGGCTGGCGCGTGTGGCTGTTCTTCATGCGCGGCATCACGCCGCTGCTCGAGCGCTGGCTCGGCAACCTGCTCTCCCGCCAGTTCGAGGGCCGACACTCCAAGGGTGAGCCTCTAAGCCATCATTAGGTCTTTTTGGCTTCCACTGCAGGAGCATGACCCTCTCTGTACTATCCGAGCAATATTAGCCAGAGCAGTCAGAGGAATAAGACAATATTTTAAATTTGCATATTCTGTTTAGGTACAGCTACAAATTTTTAATATTAACCCGCTTCCTGCGCCCGCGGCACGCACGACTCCATTGATCGACTGTCACCATCTTGTTTTCCGAAATATTAAAGATCTAAACATACATATGCTGCCATGCAAACTGTGATGCAAATCTTGTGTAACCTAGCGAATATTTGGAGAGAAAAATAAACGATCTATTTATTATTATTTTATTATTATACATAGGGACTGACAGGCAGCGGAAAGCGACTTTGTTTTATACTATGTAGTGATAGTGCCCTTCAGGCACGTAGGGACCAAGTCTGGATTGAGTTTCTTTCGGCGTATTCTTCTCACCGGTGGTCATTACGAAACGCTAGTAGTTTTTCGATTTTGCATATTAAAAATTAAAAATAATAAAGTAAAAAATATGACGTTCAAAAAGAGATACAATTATCCTATTTTGAATAAAAATCTTTGACTTTGACTTTGACATAGTGTTGTGCCTGAAACCAAAGACTTCTGTATAAACTGAGTTAGAAGTACCCAACTCCAAGAAACAGATATTTAAAATCAATCATGTCATGTGCCGTGCACAGCGTCTTCACAGGTGTAAACCAACGCAACAGTATTAATTAAGTCCCTTTGAACGCTTCAGGCTTAGATACTTCTTCTTCTTCTGTTTTATAAAATGGCTTCCACCGAGATTTCAGTGATTCTGCCAATGTCCAGTAAATTGAGATACTAAGTATCGGTGTTGTACGGTAAAGTTGTAACAAGTAGCATCAAAGATGTCGTATGTTCTTTGATGCCTCGTGGTCGGGAGGTGGCAAGTCTATACGAGTCCATATAACAGTCCACTTTAACTATTTCACAAATTGTTCACGAGCACGAGCATTTATAACACCAAACTACACCAATTTCATATTATAAAGTCCACCAAAATCAATTTGCAAAATCGTCTAAGGTAAGACCCCAACTGCACCCCTTGACTTCCCACCACAAACTCCTAGATACTTATGGCTTGTCTACGTCAGTTTATATAGAAGTCTTAACCTCAAACACGTTCACGATGCAATCATAATAACCTTAATATCTTATGCTTACCCAGGTGTGGCTAAAACGGTGACGAAGCAGCGTGTGGAGTCTCACTTCGACCTCGAGCTGCGCGCGTCCGTGATGCACGACATCGTGGACATGATGCCTGAAGGCATCAAGCAGAACAAGGCCCGCACCATCCTGCAGCATCTGTCTGAGGCCTGGCGCTGCTGGAAAGCCAACATCCCGTGGAAGGTGAGAAGATATGAGTGTTTTTAGGGGTTCGGTACCCCAAAGGTAACGAAACAGCGCGTCGAGTCGACCACGAGCTGCACATTTGTATATTAGCATGAAAAAAACGCTAAAAAATATGCGACTTGTATAGTAATATGTTTATAGCGTCTTTGTACTTAGTATTGAATGTCAGTACAGAACACTTTGAGTGCGATTCTGACTCGAACATGACGGTTTTTGTTCCTGAATATTATGTATTGTTTTAGTTGCCAGGCTAGCCCACTCTGATTGAGAATTGTAGTTTAGTATTGTATGTTGGTACGGAACTTATGCTATTCTGACTCGAACTTAGTCAGTTATTGTTCTTAAATATTACGTATTGTTATAGGTGCCAGGTCTGCCCACTCCGATCGAGAACATGATCCTGCGCTACGTGAAAATGAAGGCTGACTGGTGGACCAACACGGCGCATTACAACCGCGAGCGCATCCGCCGCGGCGCCACTGTCGACAAGACCGTGTGCAAGAAGAACTTGGGCCGACTCACCAGGCTCTACTTGAAGGCCGAGCAGGAGCGGCAGCACAACTACCTCAAGGTAAGGCTAATAGTGAATAAAGTTCACCTAACTCCTCTGCTACATACGACCGAACTGTAGAATCAATACAATCCTGTGCTACGTGAAAATGAACGCTGACTGGTGGACAAACTGTAGTGTTCTGTATTAAATAATTGTGTTGTCTCGTACACACGGGTAGTGCGAAGGGGGCAGTTGCGTGCGAGCATAGGGCGTGAGCGCACGTCGTCCCTTTACTAATGTGTGACTGAGCTAAAAGGTACTCGTAATGTTAGTGACAAGGGGAGCCACAAGGCGCATTACAACCGCGAGCGCATCCGCCACGGCGCCACTGTCGACAAGACCGTGTGCAAGAAGAACTTGGGCCGACCCACCAGGCTCTACTTGAAGGCCGAGCAGGAGCCACGGTACAAGTACCTCAAGTTAAACCTGCTAACAGTGAATATGGTTACACCTGATTCACCATTCTTCCTGCCACATACAACCAAACTCTGGAATCAACATAATCCTGCGCTGCATGAAAATTAAGGCTGACTGTGTGCAAGAAGAACTTGGGTCGACTTACCTGGCTCTACTTGATAGCCGAGCAGGAGCGACAGCACAACTATCTCAAGGTAAACCGGCAAATAGTGAATGTGGTTACACTTGACTCACTATCAAATTGCTAAGGTTTCTTCTACTACATAAAATAATACCTGCCATAGAGCGTGCTATGGTTCACATTACAAGTAGGACCTCCTCCTTTTTTTGTAGTCCGTTAAAAAGAATTTGTATATTTTTAAATTACTAGATTTTTACATACAACTGCTGATAAGCAATTTTCTGTGGTCTTTTTATTTTTCCAGATACTAAATATAATTATTTATTTACTGTAGGTTTTTATTTATGAAATACTGATTCACGCACATATGCCCCTTTCTATTTGACTCACTGGTACCTTTTTACAGGATGGTCCATACATATCTCCGGAGGAAGCCGTAGCCATCTACACAACCACGGTCCACTGGCTAGAATCTCGTCGTTTCGCGCCTATCCCCTTCCCGCCGCTCTCCTACAAGCACGACACCAAACTGCTCATCTTAGCGCTTGAGCGGCTTAAAGAGGCTTACAGCGTGAAGTCCCGACTCAACCAGAGCCAGAGAGAAGAGTTGGGGTTGATAGAACAGGCGTATGACAACCCCCACGAGGCGCTGTCGAGAATCAAGCGTCACTTGCTCACGCAGAGGACTTTTAGAGAGGTTTGTAGTATTTTCTTATCTTTTGGGCTATACGACTACCGGTCCATTGGCTAGAATCTCGTCGTTTCGCACCAAGCACGACACAAAGCTACTCATCTTAGCGCTTGAGCGGCTTAAAGAGGCCTACAGGGTGAAGTTCCGACTCAACCAGAGCCAGAGAGACGAGTTGGGGTTGATAGAACAGGCGTATCACAACCCCTACGAGGCGCTGTCGAGAATCATGCGTCATTTGCTGACGCAGAGTACTTTAGAGAGGTTTGTAGTATTCATTATCTTTTAGACACCTATATGCATATTTGGACACTTTTTTATTGCTGATTGTGTTATTTTCTAGTTGATAGAATTTATTTTGCAAGATTTCTTGTCTCTGCAAGTTAATAACAATAATCTTGATTCTCATTGGTCCTCGCGTTGCCGTCGTCCGATCATTGGTTCAGAGACACCCTTTTCCACAGATTATTAATTTTCATAGAGCGTCGACACAAGTTTTTATGAATAAGTATCTTTTCACAGGTCGGCATAGAGTTCATGGACCTGTACTCCCACCTGGTACCAGTGTACGATGTGGAGCCGCTAGAGAAGATAACAGACGCGTACCTGGACCAGTATCTGTGGTACGAGGCCGACAAGCGGCGCCTGCTGCCGCCGTGGGTCAAGCCGGCCGACACCGAGCCTTCGCCGCTGCTCGTCTACAAGTGGTGCCAGGGTGAGAACCTTACGACATGATTCATTTATCTGCCGTATATCCCGTCATCTGCAAACATACAAAGTTGTGCTGCTTGTTGTTGTAATACTATTATATAGACTGACAAACTCGTTCAAAAATATTGGACCTGCTATGGACCGTAGTTAGACGATGGCGGTGTTGAGTTATTTTTCACTACCTACTAGATGATAAGATGACTTTCATCCGCAAATAAGAGACTTTGAAAAGTAACTAAAAATAATAATAATCGGAAGCGTGTATTTTCGTTATATTTTTTAGTATGTTATTTTAATGTAAAGAAGAAGTTCATGGTATAGAAGATTAGAAGATTCATCAACATAAGAAGAGTGAAGAGAAGTTTTGCGATTGCCCATAGTGTGCGTTGTGGCAAAGGAGATATGTATGGCAATACCATCCCCTTGTTACAAACCTCACTTTGGTTGATCGTGTTGTCGTCGACAGAAGACTACGCGTGAAGATATTTCTCTGCAACAGTTTCTGTGTACATTTAAATTTGTGTTTAAATAAAAAAATATATGTATCATCGTCAGCTTTCTATGACCTATGCTGGGCATAAGCCTCCCTATATGTAATATATTTTTTGTAGATCAGGTAGTTCAGCATGAAAAAACGCAAGTTTTTGTTCATAGATGCGCTTCGGATCAACATTATTTTTTAGTGTCGTGTGATTATATTATAAGTCTTATTAATAATGCGTTTAGGACTTCGATTTCCTCCTAACTAAACTCCCCGCCACGAGAAGCTATAAATTAAGTACATCAATAAACTTCTACTGAGTTGGAGTTATCTAGCGACAATATTATGAATTAACCAAATACAATTGACTTAAATTACTATACGGGTAATACGTAACTAAAGACCAATTCTAATTAGTCGGGTTATATTTTAACGATACAAAACGCTGTCGCTCAATGTTTTTTGGTACAGGAACGAGTCCGACTCCGTGAATGTAAACATTTGGCGCATTTCTGAGACATAATAAAGTTTCTGTAGCAGTTTTTGCTATAAATTTTTTTTTTTTTTTTTTTTTATTAGCTATTGAGTTTTACTGATTTATAATAAAGTTTCTGTAACAGTTTTTGCTATAAATTGTTTTTTTTTTTTTATTAGCTATTGAGTCTCAATGCAGGGCAAAAGATTTTTTACGTTGCCAAATAATTACTTCACCTGCAAACTCCCTCCATTCATTATAGAAAAATATTTCTAACCATTTCTTCTTTGGTTTATTTTATTACACAAAAAACAACAATATTATTTTTTATTTCATCCAAATGTTGCGAACCCCTGAACATTTGTTTACATAATTTATAGCTTCTTATGAAAGGGACTTTAGGCGTACACGCCTAATTAGGAGGAAATCAATGTCCTAAATGCACATCGTTTAACTAACAAATGATCACAACACTCACAACGCACCAGTTACTGGCCAAATTGTTGCAGGTCGAGAGTTTCTCACTGAAAAGATGTGTCATTCTATCTCTCATCAAAGCGTTTTTTCTTTTGTATTGTTAGCTTTGATGCTTCGGAGGCAAAGGATTTCTCCGACTTTATCTCAGCCATTCTGGGTCGTTAGGCCATTGGTACTTATATCATTCTGGAAGATATTTAGCCACCACTTCTGACTTACATAGTCTTTCTCATTCCATTGTGTTTTCAGTAGGTATGGAGGATACTTACTGAAAACACAATGGAATGAGAGTGTGTGTTCCTTACTCTACAGAAACGATATAATCAATTTGAATGTCAGGTATCAACAACCTACAAGACGTGTGGGAGGTCGGCGAGGGCGAATGCAACGTCCTCCTGGAGTCCCGCTTCGAGAAGCTATATGAGAAGATAGACTTGACGCTGCTCAACAGACTGCTCCGGTTGATTGTGGACCACAACATCGCTGATTACATGACGGCCAAGAACAACGTCGTTATCAATTATAAGGTAAATTGTTTAGAGGTTTCTCGTTGATTTAATCTGTCTTTTCATTTGTGTGAAAAGAGAAATGATTAAATGTGAACAAATACAGGTGTGGGTGTGCCTCGACCTAAGACGGCCACCTCTCGCTGTAACGCTCCGATATCACCTAAGATTGCTACTGCGTCGCACCTTGTGACTAACTTCACAGACGACATTCTATTCGATTCGTAATATAACATCTGTACTCTCGATATACAAAAAACAGCTTCAATTGGTTTGCAATTTTGCATTAGTTACTGATAGCAAGACTACCATTGGTGACGGTTACTTTTGGAATTAACTTCATGCACTAAAGTTTAATCTTCAGAATTGAACTGCTCAGTTTTCTAATCAATTCTAATGACATCATCGTCTACAGGACATGAACCACACAAACTCGTACGGCATCATCCGCGGGCTTCAGTTCGCGTCCTTCATCGTGCAGTACTACGGGCTTGTGTTGGACCTACTGGTTCTGGGCTTACAACGCGCAAGCGAGATGGCCGGTCCCCCTCAGCTGCCCAACGACTTCCTGTCCTACCAAGATCGCCACACCGAGACAGCGCACCCCATCCGCCTGTACTGCCGCTACGTGGACAGGATCCACATCTTCTTCAGGTGAGAGGTTTCAGCAGTTGACAAGGACTTCCTGTCTGAATACAAATTGTATTAGCTAGCTAAATAATGGTGCTATAATAGGCTAGTTTCCTGGGTAACATTAGAAAAATGACAGCGCAGCGTTGGACACCCACCGACCAGGTGGTCAGACGACCTGATAAAGGTCGCAGGAAGGCGCTGGTAGGGGCTCTAACCGGTCATATTGGAAATCCTTAGGGGAGGCGTATGTCCAGCAGTGGACTTCTTGTGGCTGAGATTATGATGATGATTAGAAAAATAAGTCCGTTAGTTGGAAAATCATAAAACAAGTGCGTATTTATTTTTCTCTCTAAAAAATAAATTATATACATATTAATCGCGTGGACAGTTACGTCACACGGAATTTTAACGGGCTATATCTTTGTAATATTTTGTTTGAGTGACAAAAGAAAAATTTCGTATAAAGTGATTTTTGAAAGTCTAACAGTCTGTAGACAACTCATAACTTTTTTGTGGTCACTATAATTTACAAGATCGTCCGTTGGACAAGGTCAATGTCTACGGATGGTCATAAATTTAGTGTTTTTTTTATTGTTAACATCTTTTATTTGTCTCCCTAGGTTCACTGCGGAAGAAGCCCGAGATCTTATCCAGCGCTACCTGACCGAGCATCCCGACCCCAACAACGAGAACATCGTCGGCTACAACAACAAGAAGTGCTGGCCGCGAGACGCTCGAATGCGACTCATGAAGCACGACGTCAATCTGTGAGTGCTTATCCTATCTATTTATTGGAAATTTATATGCTATGACTATTTTCAATAACACTAGGTCGACAGTATCTCAACATAATGATAAGTTCTAAATATGGAACAACAGGTTAGTCATGTAAATAGTCAGCTACTGGCATGTTTCGACCTCATCAACCTCAGAGGGGTTCCTATAGCTCAATCTGTACACTGCGGGTTTGCCTCCCACAAAGCGTGTCATAAAGTGACTTGAGAAACACCGATTTTTCATTCAATCGTCCGTTTCAAACACCGTTTTTTTTTTTACTTTTTTTACGTGTTTTGTCTCACGTAAGTTTTAATTTTACTTTTTTTACTTTTTAAAGCAGGAATCTCATCAGTATTCATTTTTTCTTTTTTACTTTTTAAAGCAAGAATTTAGATTTTATAATGCCGGTTTATTTAATGAAGAATAAAAAAAAATATACCAGAACTTATTCTTTATCTTCTGAAAACTAAAGAACTTGTTTAGGTTTTTTCTTCCTGATTTAGGAAGAAAAGAAAAACTACCGCAGATTATAATGATTTCTTGTTTGTACAGTGGACGTGCTGTGTTTTGGGACATCAAGAATCGTCTCCCCAGATCTGTGACCACCATACAATGGGAGAACAGTTTTGTGTCCGTCTACTCCAAGGACAACCCGAATCTGCTTTTCAATATGGCTGGATTTGAGTGCAGAATTCTGCCGAAAGTAAGTTTAATACTTTATCGAAAATAAGTTATGTTTAAAAACTTCTTCATTACCTTGTGTCTTCTAAAGGTCTGGATGGATTGAGACAGTTAAGGTACCATTATGTTTTACTCAGAACTTGCTTGGTATGTGAAGGGATTTTCTTCGCGTAAAAAAAAAGTTTTACTCAGAGATCTTGGTGTCCTTAGATAGAAAAAGAAGTGAGAGATTTAAGTTTAGAAATAATTCTAGTAACAGTTTCCGCGCAAGTTGTGTCAACAAACTCTACACGCGACGTTGCGCCTCGACCTCCACACGTGTCGCAATGTAGCGTATAGATTTTGTTTTCGTAAAGGTTAGATTTTCATTTATGCTAAATACAAGTAAATATTAATGGTAAATGCATGCAATTATTAGTGGTAGATGGCAGTGTAGTGGTAAGTTTTTATATCATATAAGCTGGTTCAAGAACTAGATACCGAAATTAAAAACCGATACTTTTTACAGTGTCGCAGTCAACATGAAGAGTTGTCCCATCGCGATGGTGTTTGGAACCTCCAGAACGAAGTCACCAAAGAGAGAACAGCCCAGTGCTACCTCCGCGTAGACGACGAGTCTCTGGCGAGGTTCCACAATAGAGTGCGGCAGATCCTCATGGCCTCTGGGTCCACCACCTTCACCAAGATCGTCAATAAGTGGAACACAGCGCTGATTGGTTAGTATTCATCTAAAATAAATATACAGAAATGTCACATAGATTATCTGTCAGTCTGGAACCTTCAGAACGAAGTCACCAAAGAGAGAACGGCGCAGTGCTACCTCCGCGTCGACGACGAGTCTCTCTCGAGGTTCCACAAGAGGGTGCGACAGATCCTCATGGCTTCAGGGTCCACCACCTTCACCAAGATCGTCAACAAGTGGAACACAGCGCTTATTGGTTAGTATTTATGTACAGGAATCATTATCTCAGCCCAGCTCATCATACGCGCACTGCTGAGTATTGGCCTCTCTTCGTTCCCGCTATCCGTCTTGATCCTGTGCAGATCTTATCCAGGAGCGACCCACGACCTTGACTATATCATCTACCCATCTCATAGGAGGATGTTCAACATTTCTTTCATCTGTTTTAAGGCCTTATTAAAATACGTAAGAACGGGTTACTCACGTAAATAGTCAGCTACTGGCCGACATGTTTCGACCTCATCTGGAGGTCTTCCTCAGGGCGAATGCGAGGAGCGTACGATGTCGTCCCAATCCGCACTGTTTTAAAGCTATCATTCGGTTACAGGAATTACTAAAATAAATAAATGTACAGACAAATCACACAACAACAAAACAAACTATACAACTGACAAAAATGTGTTTCTTTCAGGTCTAATGACCTATTTCCGCGAGGCCGTGGTGAACACACAAGAGCTCCTCGACCTGCTAGTCAAGTGCGAGAACAAGATACAGACGCGAATCAAGATCGGCCTGAACTCCAAAATGCCTTCGCGGTTCCCGCCTGTCGTGTTCTACACGCCTAAGGAGCTGGGAGGGCTTGGCATGTTGTCTATGGGCCATGTGCTTATTCCACAGGTAAGAACATTGTATATTTGCGTGTGTATATATTTTTTTCCAACGGCATCCTCTAGTTTTCTGATAGATCCAGACCGCATCAAGATCGGCCTGAACTCCAAAATGCCCTAGAACACCATCGGCGGGAAGCCCGTGGTGTTCTACACGCCTAAGGAGCTAGGAGGCCTTGGCATGTTGTCTATGGGCCACGTGCTTATTCCACAGGTAAGAAAAATGTGTATTATTGCGTATGAATAAAATTTTATCGAAATGCATCCCGTTGTTATTCGGGGATGGAGTTGGGTGATGGAGTCACCGCAATATGAAATAGAAATGTAAAAATCTGCTATTTTCTACTTACTTGTGATATAGGTTACATCAGAATTTTGTTTCTTCTTCTTCTGTTTTATAAAATGGCTTCCACCGAGATTTCAGTGATTCTGCCAATGTCCAGTAAATTGAGATACTAAGTATCGGTGTTGTACGGTAAAGTTGTAACAAGTAGCATCAAAGATGGCGTATGTTCTTTGATGCGTCGTGGTCGGAAGGTTATGGTGACAAGTCTATACGAGTCCATATAACAGTCCACTTTAACTATTACACAAATTGTTCCGTGAGCACGAGCATTTATAACACCAAACTACACCAATTTCATATTATAAAGTCCACCAAAATCAATTTGCAAAATCGTCCAAGGTAGACCCCAACTGCACCCCTTGACTTCCCTCCACAAACTCCAGAGAATTTTGTTTAACTTTTTACTGTTATTATGATACATATAATACATTGGGGCATTTTTACGTTTTTTTTAGCACTAACTGACAGGCCGTGTATGCGACTTTCGCCTTCTATCCGGGCGCAGGCTGACACGCGGTATTATTCTAAGTACTAGAACGCGACCACCATTCAGTACTCTGCGATACGTCAAGTCGCTCCAAATAATCAATTGATGTTTTTGTGAAGATACCCCCAAACAAAAATCGTAACTAATGTAATTTTCCTTTCGCAGTCTGACCTCCGCTGGTCGAAGCAAACCGACGTGGGCATCACCCACTTCCGCTCCGGCATGTCCCACGACGAGGACCAGCTCATCCCTAACCTGTACCGGTATATCCAGCCGTGGGAAGCAGAGTTCGTGGACTCCCAGCGAGTGTGGGCCGAGTATGCGCTGAAGAGACAGGAGGCCAATGCTCAAAACAGGTCAGTTATCTTTTTAGTTAGTGGTTCAGTCTGATTTCCGCTGATCGCATGTCCCACGACGAGGACCAGCTCCAGCAAAGATATGAACTAAAATTTGAATGAGGTTAGGTAAGATATTCAAGAATGTTCCAATCCCTAGCTGGGCGCATAATAATACAGAAAGATAAGTAGAAGCGCTTTGTGCGAATACTAAAAATTCCTACAATTGTTATTAAAGTGGTATTTGAAGTGATGAATCGCGTAGGGGTCCTGAAACCAGAGGTCCATGTGCTCTGGGGCCGCGAAACTTTGTGCGCGCGTCGATCGCGCGACGCACACTGCCAAGCGGCCGATTCTACGTTTCTGATCTAATACCACAAAAGATAAATCCTTTATACCTATTTTTACATAGCTATTAGCAAACTTTGTTTATTTTGAACCACAGATATTATAATTCTACAGGGTTAGATAGTCTCATCTGGAGGCAGCGCTCTGGCAATCTTGGTTTCAAAAACTCACCGTTAGATGGCAGTAGATCCACTGCTAGTTAAATAGACTTATCAGAATGTGTGCGTACAAAGGACAAGATACGCAATTATTTGAAAGATAAAAATATAATCTGAACAAATACATTTTATAGTTAATTGTAATATTGAATAGGCGGGAATTTATATGAAGACCCTAGCAAATTAACATTTCATCTCATTTCATTAAACGTAGTTCATAGCGTCATCTTTGTATAGATGGAGTGCAACTGTAGTTTTTATGAAACTTCATGGATATGTAAAAGATGATCATCTTGCTTTGAACCAATATACGTCGACAAGGATATCAAAGATCTACACTGAAAAGCATATATTTTGTGTCGTAGGCGCCTGACGCTCGAAGATCTAGAAGACTCGTGGGACAGAGGTATCCCCAGGATCAACACGCTGTTCCAGAAGGACAGACACACGCTCGCCTATGACAAGGGCTGGCGCATACGTACGGAGTTCAAACAGTACCAGGTAAATCCAATTTACTTACTGATCTACATATGTACTTTGAAATATACTGTAGTACCACGTTTATTAGTTACCTCGGCACTGTTCGATGGCGCAGAATAGCGCAACCGACCGCCGACTCCGGCCGAATGAAAACATCAGTGAAATAACGAACTTATTGCTACTACATAAGATTTTAAATCCATAAGCAGTAGGAGTATTGCTATCTCGCTCACAACACTTGTATGCCTACCGAGAGTGGCCGAGACGTCGCATGGTGCGTACTCATCAGCCAATACCAAACGGATATTTTAGCGCCATGCAAAAAATTGATTTCTGGGCAGGTACATCGGTGTAACTTAAAAAACTTAAACTAAAAGTGGTAGTACTGCAACTTGGTTTGACATCGATTTTACCAAAATGTACAATTTTTAACCATCACAACATTTTCAAACAAATGTGTTCAGTCGCCTGGGCAATTAGTATGGGAAAGTAAAAAAAAACCGGGCTTCCCAGCATTGGTCAATTTATATGCTGTATTTAAAAAATACATTCGATATGGCTACTTATAAGAGATACCTCTATTTGTAAGTAACAGTGGTCGTCGATACTAGTGTCGTCTTGTGAAACAAAGTAATATAAAGTTACGATTCCCCTGCTGTAAAAACACAGAGCAGTTTCAAAATATTCAACCAATACGACCGATTAATAATTTTTAGATGATCCACATTTAGATTTGGTACTTGGTAGTGCAAAACTCACGTTGAATTGCACAATTTGAAACTTTATTTCTCTCGTAGGTGCTGAAGCAGAATCCGTTCTGGTGGACGCACCAGCGCCACGACGGCAAGCTGTGGAACCTCAACAACTACCGCACGGACATGATCCAGGCGCTCGGAGGCGTGGAGGGGATCCTGGAGCACACGCTCTTCAAGGGTACCTACTTCCCCACCTGGGAGGGTCTCTTCTGGTGAGTTTCTAAATATTAAAATGTAGCTGTGAATTCTCAAATACTACTGCTGCGATGTGACCTAAGCCTGGTGACATGTACCGTATTATTCTGTGACAAAAACATCATAAGGGCTAAATAGCTATTTCAAGGTTTTTCTGGTCATGAAAAAGTTAAAAATGTCTCCAATTTTTTATAGTGTTTTACAGTGATATATGTTGTTTAAACACTATTGGGATCCGTTTTTAATATATTAAGGCTCAAAGTGCTAATTTTATTGCCCTCCAAGCTAAATGTTTGTTTATGGATACTCGAAAAAAATCAGGGCAGGCATTAAAATAAAGGAAATTAAAAGGAAAACTATCAGAGCTACATAGGGTTTACAATTCGAGGAGAGAGTTGACTAACTAATAAAATATCGTTCACCTACATTGCTTAAGCACATGGCCGTGTTTCCCAAAATATAAATGGCCATATAGATTCGGGTCTAGTAAATCGTTAATGATTATTCAATCTCCCCGTAAATTTAAGATAAGCAGAACACTTTTTTAAGATAAACCAGTTCTCGTCCCGAACATTGTAACGAATTTATGTCGCACAAAACTTTCATTCAGTGTAAGAAAGTATTCATTATTTTTAGGGAGAAGGCATCAGGTTTCGAAGAGTCGATGAAGTACAAGAAGCTGACCAACGCCCAGCGGTCCGGTCTGAACCAGATCCCGAACCGTCGGTTCACGCTGTGGTGGTCGCCGACCATCAACAGGGCCAACGTGTACGTCGGTTTCCAGGTAAGACTCACGTACATCTTCTTTCAGGTCTTTGTTAGTCTCCACTGCAGGAGCACGACCCTCCCTGTACTACCTGAGTCATATATCAGCCAGGGCAGTCAGAGGACTTGGCCTACACTTTCCACGCTGGCCAGACGGGTTGGAGAGGTCTCTTTGATGTTTATAGCTTTGTTTAGCTTGTGTTTCCTTAGTCGACTTTTACGACATCCACGGGAAGACTTGGAGTGGTCCTATTCTACTCTGCCGGGAACCACACGGCACGTATCGATCCCTCGGGAACAGTACTTTTTTTCTGGGATGAAAGGATATAAGTTAGTCTATGTCCTCCGTACTCAAGACGACGTGTATGCAAATTTTCATTATGATCGGTTCAGAAGATAAGTGAAAAGCGTAACAAACAAACTATCTTTCTAATTTATATTATTAGTTGGGATGGGATTGAGATACTCAAATATGAAGTCACACCATAACAGACTGTTTTGAAAAGCTACAAATTAGTTTGGAAAGAATACAGGAGCTGTTTCAAAGATTTAGGACGGCAAACGAGTGTCTTATCTAATGGTAAGTGATCACTGTTGCCCCTGGACAATTGCAACACCAGGAGTGTGATAAGAGCCTTGCCGGCTTTTTAAGAAAATATACTCTTTTTTTAAGGTTCCAATGTCGTATGGGTCCGGGAATACCGCCGCAGGAAGTTGATTCAATAGTTCGGTCGTACGTGATAGGAAGTTTATTTTAAAACGTGCGGGGGTTGACTGCCAGTTATCCAGATGGTAGGATAAAACTTCAATTTATTTCGGGCAGTACTGTGGTAATATTCTGTGGCCGGTATTATGATCGAACAATAGGGAGTATGCACGTAATTTTTTTATTTGCTTAGTATAATCCTTAATAACCACAGTAAAAAAAATATGAAAGAACTTTTAATCTTAATTAACGACGAAGATGTGATACTTTGAAGTTTAAATAAGAAAGAGAAATCCGATACGGACTAGTGACGTCATAGTCTATGTCATGCATACATTTGCCATATAAAATAGTGTTTTCGCGTGTGAGATAGACATATTTTCGTAAAATCATTTTATCTCGTTCGTTTTTCAACCAAATTTTACTCTGTTTTCACTTTCAGTACTTTACTATTGAATATTTTTGGATAAACTGGTAAGATAACACATATTTTTTTCATGCATATTCCCTATTCCTCGGAGCATTCCCCGTGATAAATGCGATAAAGTGTGTCATTTGATTTAAAGTCTGGGAATTTTTGTTAGATTGATGTTTAGACGGACAAAGTACATTCATCATCAAGTAAAATAGATTACATTCATTATCATCTAGAGCGATTGGCTAAATTACTTTTATTATAAATCATTTGTATTTTCTCTTAGGTACAACTGGACCTGACTGGCATATTCATGCACGGGAAAATCCCCACACTCAAGATCTCGCTGATCCAGATCTTCAGAGCTCACTTGTGGCAGAAGGTGCACGAGTCTATTGTCATGGACTTGTGTCAAGTAAGTTTATCTTTTACCGATCATCATCATCATCATTCATAAGCCGTTGGTCCCGGCTGCCATCTGGTAGTCGTTCAAGGAACCACGTAGGAGGCCGAGAGGTGGTTCTGAAGAACTTTGACACCAGGGTGTGCATGGTCGACTGACCGTGTCACGAAATGATGATGATTCATAATGTCACGTCTTTTTCCTTTGCAGGGTAGACCTAAAGCCATGATGAGCATGGTGTGAGCGTGTAGATGCAAAACGGAATCAAAAGAGTGCTAGTATCTAGCCGCATCACTATTGCCATGATTCCTTAGATTTTCGCCCATTCCCTAGATTAGCTTTAACGATCTACGCAAGAAGTTATTTCTTTACTCCCAGACCATGAAGTTTTCCATTATATATAGTAAATAAGGCAAATGTTTAATTTCTTTTGTGCAACTTCCAACTATTGCAACTGGTTGGTATAGCTTGACCAAAAATATAAAAATATACTTAGCCATCTTGCGGAAAACGATTTGAACTTATTTCTACAACTGGCAACCTATCTTGCAAGTCATCCAATTTTTCAAACTGCTGAAAGGCATCTGACATAGTTAACGACTGCCGTCAATGATGTCAACCGGGACCAACTACTTGACGCTCTTTCCAAAATAAGAGCTTGTGATAATTTCATGTCACTTACGGTTACCCATCCAAGTGGGAACTGCGCCCGGGGTTGCTTAACATACGTAAGCGCCAATATAGTAAACTATCTCGTACGCTGTCTCTGACTGCTATTCAAATGAAAGAAAAGAGACTGGATTATTCCATGATGTCTAAACATCTAAGGTACCACAAGGTGCACCTAAGTTCCTGGCTTTTTTTTACTCTAATATAACCTTTGCCTTCATCTCTTGTTTAGGTATTCGATCAAGAACTGGACGCGTTGGAGATAGAGACAGTGCAGAAGGAGACCATCCACCCGCGTAAATCCTACAAGATGAACTCGTCGTGCGCCGACATACTGCTGTTCTCGGCCTACAAGTGGAACGTCTCCCGGCCCTCGCTGCTGGCCGATACCAAGTAAGATTTTTAATTATTAAGACACGAAAGCCCTACTTTATTGAACTACATATAGCAACACGGCCACAGACGTGTGGTTCCCAACAGAGGAGAATAGGACCACTCCAAGTCTTCCCGTGGATGTCGTAGAAGGCGACTCAGGAAGCACAAACTAAACAAAGCTTATAAATATCAGAGACCTCTCCAACCCGTCTGGCCAGCGTGGAGAGTGTAGTGCCAAATCTGAACTGCACTGGCTCCTATAGTACAGAGAGGGTCGTGCTCCTGCAGTAGAAACTAAAAAAGACCTGGTTATGATGATAATGAATCGCATCCCGCTTCCTTCATAAAGAACTCGACGTGTTGGAGATCGAGTTTAAGGTGCATTTATGGAGAGTCTTGTAGCTAAGAATATCACATTTTCTGTTTTTCTGTGCTGATTATTATTATAACAAAAATAAAAAATAAAATTAAAAAATAATTTATTGCCACAATTAAATCAATGTAACTTTTGAATTTAAAAATGAATATACATTATGGCAAAGGAATGCCTCAGCTTGTGTTAGCTCGGAGCAAGGTCCGAGAACGCTGTTTTTCAGGCACACCTCTCCCTGAGATCGAGTTATTATTATCATTGATGTCCTAAAACTGATATGTTGATGTTAGATTTATTCATTTTGTGTCCTTACAGAGACACGATGGACAACACGACGACGCAGAAGTACTGGCTGGACATCCAGCTGCGTTGGGGCGACTACGACTCGCACGACGTGGAGCGTTACGCGCGCGCCAAGTTCCTGGACTACACTACCGACAACATGTCCATCTACCCGTCTCCCACGGGGCTGCTCATTGCCATCGATCTCGCTTATAACTTGCACAGGTAATAATAATTGTCCCGGTAGTCGTATCTGTGAACGGTCTTATAGCAAAGAATATATATATATATATATAACTCGAAAAGAAACTACACTTAAGGATGTGTGCGAGTAATATCTTTTGTGTTGCTGCTATGTGTGGGTGTCTGGACGTGTGCGGGGGCAGCGAGGAGGCGCGCGGGGCGTTGAACGCCCGCCACGGAACTAGCTTGGTCGAGGGCTGTCTGTGTTGTGTTTGCGTTTCTCGCACGTCTCGCACCGCACGCTGGCACGGAGTGAGTAGTGAGTGACTTCCTACGCGTTTTCAGTCTTAGCGCTTTCACGCCCCGGCTCAAGGTCACCGGTTCCCGAACTCTCACGTACAGGGAGTGTCGCCACTGCATAGGGAATTTTCTCAATATTTATTTTAAAAGAGTAAGTCACACATCAAAATCATTTTTTTTTCATGTCACAAACAGTTGGTTCTAATTCTTGCTTCTTTTTCAGTGCATACGGCAACTGGTTCCCTGGCTGCAAGCCTCTGATCCAGCAGGCGATGGCCAAGATCATGAAAGCCAACCCAGCGTTGTACGTGTTGCGAGAGAGAATCCGCAAGGCGCTGCAGCTGTACTCTTCTGAACCCACGGAGCCTTACCTCTCCAGCCAGAACTACGGAGAGCTGTTCTCTAATCAGATAATTTGGTAAGTTGACATCTTGACCCTTGAAGAATGATTCAAAGCCAACCTAGCCTTGTACGTGTTGCGGGAGAGAATCCGCAAGGCGCTGCAGTTGTACTCTTCTGAACCCATGGAGCCTTACCTCTCCAGCCAGAATTATGGAGAGCTGTTCTCTAATCAGACTATTTGGTAAGTTGATATTGTTGCACTTGAATCACACTAAAACCTAGTAGATTAAGAGCTAGCGAACCATCTGACTAACCCGTTTCCCACAAAGCTAGAAATTTTTTAAATGATATTTTATTATCTGCTAATTATAAAAGTACCGGTCTGGTAGGTATATCGCGGTTGCGTCATCATCCTTAAAATTTTTGAAAATGCAAAAAAAATTTTTTTCGTAACCTTCTGCCACAAGGCTACAATTTTAATATATTATAATTTAAGTATGTTTAAGTCTAAAAAAAAATCGCCAACCTCTTTTGAGGGTTGCAAGTGTGTGCCAGACGATAGCAAAGTTGTCATTGGGACGGTAATTCATAACCTGCTGCCACAAGGCTACAATTTTGAGAGAACATTCTTTCAATTGTTTAAAAAATATATGTAAACAGCCAGACCATTCTAGCGGTTGCAAGTACCTGCCAGACGACGTGGAAGAGCTCGTGACCCACCTGACTAACCCGTTTCCCACAAGGCTAAAATTTTAATATGTTATAATTTAAGTATGTTTAAGTGTAAAAAAAAATTGCCAACCTATTTTGAGGGTTGCAAGTGTGTGCCAGACGATAGCAAAGTTGTCATTGGGACGGTAATTCATAACTTTCTGCCACAAGGCTACAATTTTAATATGTTATAATTTAAGTATGTCTAAGTCTAAAAAAAAATCGCCAACCTCTTTTGAGGGTTGCAAGTGTGTGCCAGACGATAGCAAAGTTGTCATTGGGACGGTAATTCATAACCTGCTGCCACAAGGCTACAATTTTAATATGTTATAATTTAAGTATGTCTAAGTCTAAAAAAAAATCGCCAACCTCTTTTGAGGGTTGCAAGTGTGTGCCAGACGATAGCAAAGTTGTCATTGGGACGGTAATTCATAACCTGCTGCCACAAGGCTACAATTTTAATATGTTATAATTTAAGTATGTCTAAGTCTAAAAAAAATCGCCAACCTCTTTTGAGGGTTGCAAGTGTGTGCCAGACGATAGCAAAGTTGTCATTGGGACGGTAATTCATAACCTGCTGCCACAAGGCTACAATTTTGAGGGAACATTATTTAAATTGTTTAAAAAATATATGTAAACAGCCAGACCATTCTAGCGGTTGCAAGTACCTGCCAGACGACTATATAATAGTCATGTCGCTCGACGGGAGTGCGCGCGCAACAGACGTGTATGAGTTAGAAAGTTAGAAAGAAACAATATATCTATTGTAGTGTTTGACGCCCTCCATGGGGCAGTGGTTAATCTGCGGCAGAGGTGGACCCTGGTTCGATCTCCGGCCAGGTCATAATGGAAAACAATCTTTTTTATATGTAGGTATTCTGATTTCTCAGAAATTTTGATATCAGGGTTCCTAAAAAACGATTAAAATACGTAGTAATAAGTACCTTCTCACTGTTAAAACACTTATTAGGTTCTATGTAGGTACTATCGTAACATAGCCCCATAGTTACTGCCGCGTGAACGACTCTTAACTACGCCGAAAACTTAATCCATACTTATAACATATAGGGAAATTCGATAGTAACTGTATCTACCATCTGTTACCTTTTCAAGCTGAAACGGCTGGCCTAAAATGTGGCATGGAGATACTTTGAAACATAAAGACATAAATAAGTTTTGGTCGCGAAAAACGAGATCCACGCGGGTGAAGCCGCGGGCGGTAGTGTGTAATTATAGGGACAAATTATGACATAGATTGAGCTAGCCCCACTCAGGGTATTTGTGAACTAGTAGGATACTAACTTAATAATATTATATTTTATAATAGATACTCATAAAGATAAATATCCACAACCCAGGACAATTTGAAAAAGATCTTTTTTCATCATGACCTGGCCGGATATCGAACTAGGGTCCACCCCTGCCGCAGATTAACCACTGCCCCACGGAGGCCGTCGAACACTACAATATTGTATTGTAATAACTTTCTAACTCTTACAAGTCTGATGCGCGCGCACTCCCGTCGAGCGACATGACTATTATATAGTCGTCTGGTAGGTACTTGCAACCGCTAGAATGGTCTAGCTGTTTACATATATTTTTAAACGATTAAAAGAATGTTCCCTCAAAATTGTAGCCTTGTGGCAGCAGGTTATGAATTACCGTCCCAATGACAACTTTGCTATCGTCTGGCACACACTTGCAACCCTCAAAAGAGGTTGGCGATTTTTTTTTAGACTTAGACATACTTAAATTATAACATATTAAAATTGTAGCCTTGTGGCAGAAAGTTATGAATTACCGTCCCAATGACAACTTTGCTATCGTCTGGCACACACTTGCAACCCTCAAAATAGGTTGGCAATTTTTTTTTACACTTAAACATACTTAAATTATAACATATTAAAATTTTAGCCTTGTGGGAAACGGGTTAGTCAGGTGGGTCACGAGCTCTTCCACGTCGTCTGGCAGGTACTTGCAACCGCTAGAATGGTCTGGCTGTTTACATATATTTTTTAAACAATTGAAAGAATGTTCTCTCAAAATTGTAGCCTTGTGGCAGCAGGTTATGAATTACCGTCCCAATGACAACTTTGCTATCGTCTGGCACACACTTGCAACCCTCAAAAGAGGTTGGCGATTTTTTTTTAGACTTAAACATACTTAAATTATAATATATTAAAATTGTAGCCTTGTGGCAGAAGGTTACGAAAAAAATTTTTTTTGCATTTTCAAAAATTTAAAGGATGATGACGCAACCGCGATATACCTACCAGACCGGTACTTTTATAATTAGCAGACAATAAAATATCATTTAAAAGATTTCTAGCTTTGTGGGAGACGGGTTAGTCAGATGGTTCACGAGCTCTCCCACTATAGTGGTTTCCATAAAACTGATGTCTCGTTTAATATTTTGTTATGCAAAGCCTTAGCTTAGATAACCGTTTAATCTATTTTATGAACTATTGTTTACAGTTTAAAGGAAGAAGTTGTGAAGTTTTTATCAGCGTTTTTATCAAAAACCACCACTATTGTCAAAACGCTAACGTAAAGCTTTAGTTTTACGTTAACACTTTAAACTGTAAATATTAGTTCATAAAATAGGTTGAAGGGTTTGGCTTTACAGAATCAAATTTGGAATGATATCTCCTTTTCTTAATGTAAAGATTTATTTCAAATGTTCGCAGTACTGGACCCCCCTAAAATTCATGTATCCCCTTAATTTTGGTAAACTATTCTTGTTAATTCATTTATTTATTAATGTAATCAAAATAGTCACAGGAGTGTATCCGCAACACGCTTCGTCAAAATAGTTACAAGAGTGTATGCGCAACACGCTTCCTCGAAATAGTTACAGGAGTGTATCATTATTAATTTCTTGTTTATTATTAATTTTTTTATCAGGTTCGTGGATGACACGAATGTGTACCGAGTCACCATCCACAAGACGTTCGAGGGCAACCTGACGACGAAGCCGATCAACGGCGCCATCTTCATCTTCAACCCGCGCACCGGACAGCTCTTCTTGAAGATCATCCACACTAGCGTGTGGGCCGGACAGAAGCGTCTTGGACAGGTCAGTCCATACCAGCACTAAAAGTAAAAAAATACCGGTAAAGTGCGGGTCCGACTCGCGCACCGAGGTTTCAAACATACGTCTTTTTCCCTTGCGGGGTAGATAGATCGACAGAGCCCAGGCCTATAAAACTTAAAAGTCACGTTTAGCATGTTGATGGGCTTGTAGGTGGAGGACGGATCCAAAAAAATTATGGGTTGCTAGCCTCACGCCCATTCCTGAACAACGAAGTTTCAGTACAAAAAAAAAAATGTTTTTCTTAAATTCTTATAAAAATTTTAAATTTTTGGATTTCATCTTAACTTGTGTCTCGATTCATGCCTAATTTAATGATTCTAGGTCAACGGGATGTACCCTATAGGTTTTGATTTCATTATAATTCTGAGTAATTTTCATTATTTAGTGGAAGCATTTTGTTTCATAAGATCAATAAAATTTACCTAGGTATCATTCTCACTTTCATTGAGTATTTAACAATTGATTGCTCCATACAGCTCGCTAAATGGAAGACCGCCGAGGAAGTAGCGGCGCTGATTCGCTCGCTGCCCGTGGAGGAACAGCCCAAGCAAATCATTGTCACTAGAAAGGGAATGTTGGATCCGCTCGAGGTAAGTTGTTCTATATTCCCAGACAAGTACAGTCCCGGGACATTCAAAAGTAGAATAAATGGGTATCTCTTGGATGGGCATGTAATATCCTCGTCTTCATCGTCACTTACCATCAGATGAGATGGGAGGCAAATGTCTAATAAAATTCCCAATAAATGATAAAAAAAGATAGGTGTGGATGACGAGAGATCTCCAAAAAAGTAATATTGAGGAATAAAAAGGTCAAATTCGTGTTTGCCTTGCCCTGTGGTTCCCGGCAGAGTAGAATCTTTCCGCTCCAACTCTTCCCGAGGATATCTTAAAAGGCTACTTAGGAAACACAAGCTAAACATCAAATATACCTCTCCAACCCGTCTGGCTAGTGGGGAGAGTGTAGGCCAAATCCTCTGACTGCTCTGGCTATCAGAGCCATATATTAATATGGCTCTGATAGTACAGAGAGGGTCATGCTCCTGTAGGTGGAGACTATAAAAAGAGCTTATGATGATGTGTTACCAACTACACCACCGTGGCTTCGAATCATCGCGTCGAGTTCTCCTCGAATCCGAGTTCTTTTTCATCACATATTTCAAATTTGAATGATGAATATTTGTGTTTAGGTGCACTTGCTGGACTTCCCTAACATCGTAATCAAGGGCTCGGAGCTGCAGCTGCCGTTCCAGGCGTGCCTCAAGGTGGAGAAGTTCGGGGACCTCATCCTCAAGGCCACGGAGCCGCAGATGGTGCTGTTCAACTTGTACGACGATTGGCTCAAGACCATATCCTCATACACCGTGAGTCAATTTTCTTAGGCTATTTTATATGTTGGCTGTTCTGTGAAATGGATAGTGAAATTTATACTAATACAGTAGTACCACGTGAATTAGACCCATCGGCATTATTCGATGGCGCAGAATAGTGCAACCTATCGCCGACTCATACCGTATGAAAACATTAATTTGCTGCTACATAAGATTTGAAATCCAAAAACAACAGGACTCGTGCCATATCGCTCAAAATACTTGTGTGATAGCCGAGAGTGGCCGAGACGCCGCATGGCGCGTACACATCAACCAATAGCGGACGGGTATTTTTGCGCCAAGCAAAAATTTGATTTCTGCGTTGGTACATCGGCGTATCTTATAAAAGTGGTAGTTCTGTCCTAGCTTTTGCCCGCTGCTCTTCTCGCGTTAGTGCAGATACCTCGGGAATAGTACTTTTCTCTGGGATGAATAATTTGGTTGTCCTATTCCTTTACATAGGGGCCTGCAATGAAAGGTAGCTTATGTCCTTCTCTGGGGTCGGAGCTGCAGCTGCCTTTCCAGGCGTACCGCAAGTTCTCCATTAGAACACGTCTCATCATCGGAAAAGCCCCACCTCTTTCTCTTTTTCGGCGGTACGCTATAACACGACGTAATTTCAGCAAAATGTGTCGTAAGTAATATTACAGGCGTAATCACCCCGATCCTCGGTCGCGTATTTTCGATTCCTCACCTCATTTTGTATTGCGCAGGCGTTCAGCCGACTGATCCTCATCCTGCGCGCTTTGCACGTGAACACGGAGCGCACGAAAGTTCTGCTGAAGCCGGACAAGACCACACTGACCGAGCCGCACCACATCTGGCCGACGCTGTCCGACGACGACTGGATCAAGGTGGAGGTGCAGCTCAAGGACCTCATCCTGGCAGACTACGGCAAGAAGAACAAGTGAGTAATCTTGCTTTTTTTGCGTGAAGCTGTTGCTCATTGTACTTTACAACAACAACTGTTAGGGTTAAGCTACACTGCAGAGTATAGCACGGAACCGCAATTTCCTATGTCTCTATTCTTTTCTATATAGTAAATTCTATATAGTTTTGGGTATGTTGCAGCGATAGCGCTAAATGAAGTTTATTATTTTTAGTAAGGGATTTGAATAATTAAAATCAACCTTACTTGCATGGCATAAAGAATCGAATTTATACTAGTAAGGGATTTGAATAATTAAAATCAACCTTACTTGCATGGCATAAAGGATCGAATTTATACGGAAAATAAATACCCAAATTTTAATGTCTAGTGGGTGTATATTTTATTAGAACGCTTTTTTATCTCGGATTTTTATAAAAAGAAAGTGGGACTTCCACTTGCGCTGTCTTTAACAAGACTTTAGTAAAGTGCGATTCTGTGCTGACAGATGTAGATCAACTCTTAAGTTTCCACTTATTTCATAAAGCCTTAATGTTTTCAAAAAAAGATTCTTAATAAATTGTTAGAGATTTACAGATTCTAACTATAAGAGTTGGAACTAGAATGCTAGGATATCAAATATCTGATGTGATGAATCGCGTAGGGGTCCTGAAACCAGAGGTCCATGTGCTCTGGGGCCGCGAAACATTGTGCGCGCGTCGATCGCGCGACGCACACTGCCAAGCGGCCGATTCTACGTTTCTGATCATATAAACTAGAATTATTAGGAAAAAGTAGTTTTTGAATGTCTTTTGAAAAATATCAAATTTGTTTTCACAGCGTAAATGTAGCCTCTCTAACACAATCTGAGATCCGAGACATCATCCTCGGTATGGAGATCTCCGCCCCCTCGGCGCAGCGGCAGCAGATCGCCGAGATTGAGAAGCAGAGCAAGGAGCAGAGCCAGCTCACGGCCACCACGACGCGCACGGTCAACAAGCACGGAGACGAGATCATCACTTCCACCACTAGTAACTACGAGTCGCAGACCTTCAGGTACGTAAGAGCCCGATGGCCCAGTAGGCGTGAGCATTATTAGCGCTTAGGGCCGCGCTACACTGGACTGGCATCGGAAGCGACGCATCATTTCAAAACAACCTTTATACTTAGTGATATAAGGTGCATAATTGCTTGAACGTGGCGAGCCGGCCTGGCGCGCACTCGTGCGGACTAGACGCCCGCGAACGTACATCTGCCGTTTTGCATCTTATGTAACTAGACATACATGGCGAAATTTTGATCGTTCCGGACCATTAAAGGGGTGATTCAGCCTGTCAATATAAACAACTTTTCCTATGGGACAAATGCTGTAACTAGTGATGTACCGTGCCCGGGAATATTGCCAGGGTCTGGAAATTTTGCTGGAATCGTTGCCGGCAGCGTTCCCAAAGTGGGAATTTACTGGGATAATTGATTTATTCTTCATTAAATTAGGTTCAGATATATTGAATTAACTTTAGTTTTAGATCGCTTATATACTAGAAATATAAGTTATCCATATAATATCGTATATACGAAAATTCCCAGTACATTGGCAATATTCCCGGCAAAATTTCCAGTAATCTGCCGGCAATATTCCCAAGAGATTGCCCGTTTACTATAATATTCGATTTTTAATAAGATTTTATTGAAAATTCTATCCTAATGCTAATGAAATAAATTACTAAACAGATATAAGATAAAAAAAGAGACAAAGAAATAAAAGACAGCTGTTATCTAATCAAGTTTATTCTAAATCAACAGTAATCTTTTTAACGGTTTTTTTTTATAACTAAACTATGATATTTACATTTTTTAATATATGACTTGCTATATGCAAGTCATATATTAAAAAATGTAAATAACACACTATAAAACAGGTTAACGGTTAACATTTTATATTATTATTTATTTATTTATAACTTCCATGACACCGAAATTATCTATTCTAAATTAAGGGGATCATCATCATCAGTGACTGCAAATTGGTCAGAGTAGGGATCTTCATCCAATATTTCCGTCACTGACCTAAAATCCACTGGTTCTAAATCAAAATCATCGTCTGATCCACTTATTGAATTTACTTCTATGGTGTTGTTTTGTGGTACATTGGCGTCAGCTATCGTTATGTTGCTGGACTCAGCTCTTTCTATAGATGATGTTGAAGCATTCTCGTGCATAAGCTTCCAATTGTGTGATATGTAGCATATTTTCCCTGCTATTTCAGTTGTCAGTTTGTTTCGTTTCTTAGTGTGGATATGGGAAAATGTAGAAAATGATCTTTCTACTGAAGCTGAAGTAGGAGGCACTGTCAAAATTTTGGTTGCTACTTGTCCCAATGGTGTATTGGGGAAAAAAGTAATCCACCATTCTTTTGGATCTATCGTATTGACACTAAACCAAATTATATTTTTCGCATACAGTCCATTTCGGCATTTATAATCAGATAATTCTTTTATTACTTTTTCACTATCACTATTGCTAGCTATATTCATTATAGCATTACATCCCTCCAAATGGTCCTCTGCACTAAGACTAGAGCCCCGTTCTTTGGGATCTAAAATGACTGCTGCAAAATGTATATGACTTAAAGCATTTTGCTTCCTTTCGAGAAATTTAGCTCTCAGATGTGGTAATTGATCTCCTAATATATGATTTGCGTTACTGCATTTCAATAGTTCTTCAATTTCTGTTAATGCTCTATAAACTAAATGTATCGTACAATAATCTCCCTCAAGTTTTGAGATCCAGTGTACAATTGGTTTAAAAAATCTTATATGATTTTCAATCATGGCCCATTTTGCTTCGTCCAAAACATTTTGTTTAAAGTTAACCAATTCTTGTGTGTCACTGATCACCATAGTTTGAAGAACTACTTTGGCTTTTAAAAATTTCAAGACAACGTGAGTAACTTCCCCATCTTGTTTTCACTGGTAACACAAGTGATACATTTATTGTCTTATCCTCACAGAGTCTTTTAAATTCTGCCTTTAAATTGTGTGATTTAGAGATCCTTTTTATTAGTTCGACAACATAATTTAATATAGCCGACACTGATTTTACTTTAATCACATCCCCAATCAATAAATTTAATGTGTGTGCCAAACATCCAATCCAGATTACATTTGGATACTGCTCATGTAACATTCTGCCACATTTCACCATATTAGCAGCGTTATCAGAAATTATAACGAAAAATTTATGTGGTCCTATCTCCTCAAGTACTTCTGATACTTTCTCACAAATGTATTCAGCTGTATGTCTGTTGGTTTTTGTGTCGATATACTTGTAAAAAAACGGCTCCGGAGTATATATAATGAGGTTCATGATCGACTCGTTCCTCAGGTTTGACCAACCATCAATAGCCAAGTGAAGAACTGCAGCATTTTTGATTTTCTCCGTGATTTCAGCCTTAGTTTCTTCAAACTCAGAAGTTAATAATGATGATGCAAGTATGCGCCTAGTTGGTGGTTGGTATTCAGCCTTTAGATACTGCAGACCTTCTCTCCATAACGGATGCTCAAGTAAGCTCAGAGGCTGCCCAGTCACATAAATTGCTTTCGCAAATTTGCGATGCGCTGTTTTCTATAAAAAAATAGTTTGCCAACTTTCTAGATAATTATTATAAATATGTAGGGAAAGTAATTTGGGCAAAAATTCAAAGAGCTTATTGAAAAGATCCTTAATAAGAAAAAGTGCTCAATTGTATTGTAAAAATCATTACGGGTGGCAAATTAACTACCTAAGAAAGGATAGCAGGGCATTTCATTGGTTTGCAGGACGAGAAACAAGTGTTGTGCTTAATTAGCGAGTTTTTAGTTATGTACAAAAAAGTCTAGATATTAGTTTGTACAATCAATTTGCTCACACTCATATTCCTATCTCGAAAGTGTAAATATTGTAAATCTATTCTATTTATAAACTCAAATATACCATGATGGCAAAGAACTACAACAAAATTTACTTACTGGATTAAATCCTGTGCTTGTATTTTCTTCAAATGTTGAACCATGAGTTTGTGGCGGTATGTTCTCTTTTAAAAGGTTTTTACTGCATTCTCCCTTTTTTTTAAATTCAGATGATACCGTGACTGGACATTGTTTGCACGCATTTACAAGATGTCGCGCAAATTTTGTGGCGTTTTTTAAAGCAAAACTGTGACCACAGAAACAACACTTATACAATTTTCGTCCAGCATTGTCTGCGACTTCTTCAAAGTATTCGTGTACTTTTGATTTTTCACGCATTTTCACAATAGTAGATTGTTGCACTGAGCAGAAAGTAAGTTATTGCTGCACGAGTGTTTATTTGGAGCCCGAGCGCTAGCGAGGGCTCTAAAAAGCACGAGTGCAATTTAACTTACTTAATGCGAGGTGCATAATCTGCTTTTCTTTCAACTACTGCAATAAAAGTAGTTGAAAAATAAAACTGAAGACATTACAATAGTTAAAAATTTGTTGTTCACATTCCCGCTTTTTTTCTTTATGGCAGTATTTTTTTTAGGCAAGGCAATACACTCGTCCTTTTGTTAACTCCATACGGCCGTTAGGTTGGCCAACCTTCTTTATGACAGGTGACAACTATTGTCCACGATTAAAAAAAACTAAACAGTGCAGTAAAGGATTTCCATACATTTTTGCTGCACTAGAGCAGCAAAAATGTATGGAAATCCTTTACTGCACTGTTTAGTTTTTTTTTTTTACTTCTAGTGCAGCAAAGTTCCGCTTTGTGCTGGATGTGTAGTGCAGTTATGATAGAATTGCAGCGTAGTTGGAAGAAAAATATAATAATGCGCTTGCACAATAACGACACGTTTTCAAGGCAACACAAACGGAGCGACTAAAACAACGCACGTGGTGGTTAGAGTCCGCGAGTGATGTGCGCGCGGGGAGGGGAGAGTGACGCGAAAGGTCATGCTAGCTAAGTAGGGATAGCTAAATGACGGGACAGCGATTTAACATTAATAATAATCATTATTAAATATCAAAAATTCGGCTGGAAATTTTGAGCAATATTCCCAATGTGCCCGGAAAACTACCGGGCAGATTGGGAGTGGAATATTTCCGGCAGTGGGAATATTCCCAGACGTACATCACTAGCTGTAACTCGAAAAAAATTTAGACATTCCTATACAAATTGCCCGGGCGGCTGAACACTTTTGTATGAAAATGTCGAAATAAAATTTGAGTTTCCAGCGTTGGTCCCATAGGAAAAATGGTTCATATCGACGGGCTGAATCACCCCTTTAAGGGTCCAGAACGATCTAAATTTCGCCATGTATAGCTTGTTTTGAGATGATGAATCGCTTCTAATGCCATCCCATGCCAATCCAGTGTAGCGCGGCCCTTACTCATGTTATTAGAGAGAAAACAAACAAATGGTTTGTCTCTATGCTACTACCTTGCTTTAAATTGCAAATAATTTTTGCATAAAATAAGGGTTTTCTCAAATGCTTACCACCAGATGGCAGCGGGTGGCTCCCACTATTTCCATGGAAATACAAAATGGAAATAGTGGGACTAACGTTTTTTAAAAATAATATCCCATTATTTCTATTGCGACAAAAAAAAAACGCGCAGTTGTGTTATTTGAGAATCTGTTTCCACTTAAACATTTATTGACGGCCTGATAAATTACCGATAAAATTACTACAAAAACTAAATTTACTTCGGGTGATGTAGGGTTTTTTTTTGCCGCCGCCGCCCGCAATCGAAATAGTGGAAGACTCAGTCCCAATATTTTTATCAATGGTAATACATAATGGAAATAGTGGGATCCACCCATGGCAGTGAATAGTAAGGCTCGAAAAGCCGCTGACATTGGACATTTGACAAACAGCAACAATTAACTCATATTCTCCAATTTAGTTTGATTATTAGACATCACCTCCATGACCGAGAAAATCGCGACGATTCTTTCGTCGCGCCACCTATTTCAATACATTCCCTTAGAATTTGTCTACACACAGCGATGTTATCGCAGTGTCCGACGAGTGGAAGAGTGCGAGCGAATGTTAATCGTAACGCCTGTAGAATATAATAAATATATAATAATATAAGATAGAAACGCGGTTTTAAACAATAACCTTGCGGTTTTAATTAATACAAAACCCCTCATAATTATTTCAATCTTTTACAGTTCAAAGACGGAATGGCGAGTGCGAGCGATCTCAGCCACGAATCTGCATCTACGCACGAACCACATCTACGTGAGCTCGGACGACATCAAGGAGAGCGGCTACACCTACATCCTGCCCAAGAACCTGCTCAAGAAATTCGTCACCATCTCCGATTTGAGAGCGCAGGTACATTTACATCATCATCATCAACGGATCTTTTTTAATCACTATTGTAGGAGCACGACCCTCTCTATACCAGAGCCATATATTAGACAGAGCAATCAGAGGATCTCTCCACGCTGGCCAGACGGGTTGGAGAGGTCTCTTGATGTTTATAAACTTTGTTTAGCTCATGTGACTTGAATGGTCTGATTCTTCTGTTTCTCGAACTACACAGAATTAAAATAAAAATGTTAGTGGTGTATAAAGGAAATAAAAATATAATAAATAATTCACATTAAGATTACATGAATAATAATACAAGCAGAAAATTAACAATCCACCATCATGTTTTATTAACATTATTTAATGGTACTAAATTCTTCGTGGCCTGTATTTTACTATAACGCAATGAGGTTACGAATTATTTCTTTGCTTATAATTTATACAATGGGTTCCTTCTACCAATATACAAGATTCTTGATTTTGTCAGATCGCGTGCTACCTGTACGGCACGTCGCCGCCGGACAACCCGATGGTGCGCGAGGTGCAGTGCGCGGTGCTGCCGCCGCAGTGGGGCACGCACCAGCAGGTGCACCTGCCGCGCCAGCTGCCCAAGCACCCCGCGCTGGCGCACCTGCAGCCGCTCGGCTGGATGCACACGCAGCCCAACGAGCTGCCGCAGCTCTCGCCGCAGGTCAGATACATACCTACATAGCTACTTAAACATGTATTTTATGCATGTAGATCCTTATGCACTCTATCCAAGTTTCACGATATAGTAGATTACTGCAGACGCCGGCAATAGAGCCATTGATAGACGAACGGCCGTGGTACACATACGTTAGTCCATCAATGCTTGATTGCGGCCAGGCTTGTATAGCGCTTTTCTCAAAAAAGGCATGGAAATTCAAGGTACCGTACGTAAAGACCCTTACCGCGTAGACAGTCCCGAATTCAATTTCCAAATGGAAAATGGAATTAAAAAAGGGATGGGTTTCTAGTCGCTTTGCCTATTGACATACCTAATTCTTTGATTTTCGCCCGCTCTCTTGGCCGGCTTTAACAGACTGCGCGGAAAAAGAAGCAACTGGTACAGCCAGTTCTAATTAAACAAAACTGATAAATTACCTCCGCGGTTGCATTATTTCAAAGCAAACTCGTCTTTCCATTTTAAATTACATGAAAGATTCTTTTTCACAAATCACAATTGGTCAATTAATTTAGAATCGTCGTTTAATGCTGGCTATTATAGTATCGATTTATTATAAGCACCTTGACTACTTCTGTTTTACAGGACATCACGACCCATGCCAAAGTAATGGCCGAGAATCCGACGTGGGACGGCGAGAAGACGATCGTCATCACCTGTTCCTTCACCCCTGGGTCCTGCTCCCTCACAGCGTACAAACTCACCCCCAGTGGATACGAGTGGGGTTCCAGAAATACTGATCGCGGCAACAACCCTAAGGGATACCTGCCCAGTCATTACGAAAGAGTGCAGATGCTATTGTCTGATAGATTCTTAGGTTACTTCATGGTTCCATCGCAGGGAAGCTGGAATTATAACTTCATGGGTAAGTTCTTTTACTTTGAATAGATTCTTGTTTGAAAGTTTCTTGATGCATGACCAGCATCACAAGCAATTGTTGTTTTAAATTAACAGCATAAGCCCCTACAGGTTTGTTTATGCATAACACATATTCGAGCACGGATTTGCTAAGAACGTCGAGTAGGTAATTTTTTATAAGGTCAAATAATTGAATCAATACAGTCCTTATCCGCAATATGCTCCGTCAAAAGTTGTACTTTACGAATCCTCAATTATTTTATCCAGATCTGCTATAGCAGGTAATATTAGTTCTTTTTGTCAAAAAATACTGAAGACCATAAAACTGCAGTGAATAAAGGGCGTGTTTGAAGCGAGAGCCATATCTAAATTACGAGTAAGTGAAGGAAAATAACGATTAACCATACGATGTAAAGGGTGATTCATGATGTTTGATTCAAGTATTAGAATACTCAGCGATGCGAGTGATTATGGCACTAGATAAAAATCAGTTTCTTTCGAGAGTTGCATACTATACTTCATACTATGACTACGAGAACAAGAAAGATAGCCAAAGTAGACATTTGTGTGTGAGTATTGTTTGCACAAGGAGTTTGTATAGTTTTTATTTTACGCAATAAGGTTGATTAGAATTGAACTGAGGGTCGAATTATATTGGTATGTTTTATATTCAAACACCAAAATAGAAATGAAAAGCATTTTATTCACCGTTTTCAGTAAATAAAAAAACTTTTCGAGGGGTAATAAAAAAGAAATATTTGACATGGTAATATCAGCAAATGTTAGAATCCTCCTCATTTGTGCAGGCGTGCGCCACGACCCGAACATGAAGTACGGCGTGCAGCTGGGCAACCCGCGCGAGTTCTACCACGAGGTACATCGCCCCGCGCACTTCATGAACTTTGCCGCCATGGAGGACGCCACGGCGCCCACGCTCGCCGCCGACCGGGAGGACTTATTCGCTTAGTGTGATCAGTGTTTTGTTATGTTCAAAGAAATTTGTATATAATAATAAGAATAAATTTGAATACAATTATTGCTGGGTTTTATTTACTGAGAAAATTCCTTACGAAATGAACGGTCTTATTACTTAATGACCTTAGGCTCTGTCTTTCCCGCATGGGATAAAGACGTGATTACATGTTTTTACATGTCGCGATTTTTCATGCAAGCATAGCGACACTAACGCGGCGTCACAGCGACAGTGGCGCCGCGTCAGTGTCGCTATGCTCGAATGATATTTACTAAAATTTCATACATTTGCATAGAACATCGATCTGTCGCTCTGTCGCGGCGTCACAGACGCGCGCCACTGACGATATAGACGCTCGCTTCCAAAGTCTACCTTTAGTGCGACTTCGAACCTGCCCATACTTCCTAATTTGATTGGACTATATCCGCTGATTACATAAATTATGAAATGTGCCGGGCTTTTTTTCGTTGCTTTTACCTAGTGCAAACCAGCAGACCTAGTGAATCGATTTACAATTTCGAATTTTATAAAAAAACAAACATTTTATTTACATCATTTCTGTAACAAGTCCTTTTTGAAGCTTACGTAGCAAGTGGACAGAAGACTTCTCAGAGTAATTTTATATGTTCGTTTTTACATATAATCTCTAAAATCCAAAGGCGGTGTAAGCACAAAATCAGCAGTCACATCACTGGCCATTTCCTCATTAAGTTCTTCCGCTGTTTCCCTAATCAAATCTTCGTCTATAGACATTTCACTATTTTCAGAATCACCATCGTCCATCAGAGAATATTCTTGTAAAACTTGAGTCGCTGCTTCAGCAATATCTGAATCATCATCACTATCAATAAAACTGTCGTTTACTTCTTGTGATTTGGTTTGGTTGTTACTAACAGTATTTTTGATTCTTTCACTTTTATTGGTACTCTGAGAATTATTCGTCTCCGACCGTCCTTGTTGATCTTTGGAAAGTATAACATTAGGTAAATCGTTGTCATCGTATTCGAATATACTTCTCCTCATCGTATTTTGAGAATCAGTATTTATATTTGAAGACATATCTTGATTGTTGCAAATCGTGGTATTAGGTAAACCATTGTCATATATTTCAAAAATATTTCTCTTCGTTGTGCTTTGAGATTCACTTTTACTATTTGTTATTCTTTGTTGATTACATCCAAAAGCAGAATTTCTAGACTTCTGAGAATTACTGATATTGTTTGATATTCTTTCTTGATTTTTTGTATTCGTAACATTGGGTAAGCTATCGTCATCACATTCAAAAACAGTTCTTCTATCCGTCTGAGATTCACTTTTACTATATCTTTCGTTACTGTTAGGAATCACTTCATTAGATTCTTCATCCTGAGAGCTCTCGTGATCGTTGGTACAACTGTCCATTTGCATAACAGAATTGAGCAATTCATCTGATGACTTGACTAGCATGTAATTTGTAGTAGTGTTTTCTATGATGTTCTGATTTTCTTGTACATTGGAAGTGCTATAGATTCCAGTATGTTTTAATGTTTGCGCTATATCGTTCCCGGAACTGTGGCCAACTGTTGTTATCTTATTTAGGGAATCGTTTTCAGATGAAATTTCTATCTGTTTAGAATTCACTACTGTAGAATTATGTGCACTACTGTCTGTTCTGATATTGCTTTGACATCTCTCAGCTTTTAATCTTTCTAATAGATTTGGATGGTCGTCTTTGAATCGTTGTAAAAACTGTTTGCTTTGTTCGTCGGACATTTCGTTTCTTCTGTATTTGTATCGTAAGTCTGCATTTAATTTGTACAGTAATTCTTCGTCACTTGTCTGTGGTGTCCTTATTTCTTGAGGCTGTAAAGGAATAATTTATATTATTACCAAACTTTGCTAAGGGGGTCTAGGAGACAGATGTGTTAAAAAGATTATACTGCCTTTGATCAGGTATGAAAAAAAGGTCTGTTTAATCTGTAAGTTGGAAAATCGGACTCATATTTTTCGCATCGTCGTCAAGTTTTTGAATCAGGAAGAATTGTCGCTTACAATATTATTTGTGTATCTCATGGCCGTAATAAAAAATGTTGGTAAGGGATCATGATCCGTATCAGGTTTGTGTTGTATGTTTTTGTGTTAATGGCGTAATTTTTTTAGGTGTTTTGCTCATAATGGCCTACGCTACTTACACTACTTACTTACCTGTCGAGTGTGAGTGATCAGTTCTGCAAGTTCCACTGCCAGATTGACAGTGTCCCTTGGCAAATTTGTTTTTGAAGCTAGGGCCAGGCCGTATCGGTCTATCTTTGTGACGCCAGGCTCGACTTTGTGTTGGTACACAAGTCTATTCTGAACATTATCTGAATTGGCTACATTTACTTCGGCAACTGCTGTATGACGGCTGAAAAATGTAATAATTTTTTTGATAGCTTTAGGACTGTCCAGGTGATGTGGTATGAGACTAGTTACTCTAGTACCTACAAACCATTATCCGGCCAACATATCTATCTATCAGCCAGGGATGACCACTGCTGGACATAAGCCTCCCGCATAGATTACCACAAATTGCAGTCTTGTGCGTGCTTAGTCCACTGAATCCCGGCGACCCTGATGAGCTCGTCTGTCCACCTGGTCGGGGGTTGCTGCACTTCCCTGTTAGTGGCCGCCACTTCAGGACTTTAATGCCCCAAAGGCCATCCGTCCTCCGGGCTTTGTGTCCGGCTCCGGCCTACTGCCACTTTAGTCAACATAAGTCAACATTTATTACATTGACGAGCTCCGTGGCGCAGCGGTCAACACGCCGGCCTGCGACACGGATGGTCCAGGATTCGATCCCCGGTCAGGTCAAGATGGAAAATGATCTTTTTCAGATTGACCTGGGTCTTAGATGTTTATCTATATACTTACTTACTTCGCTGCCTCAGCGACCCGAAGTGGATCTTGGCCTCCGACATTAAAGTGCGCCATTCTTCCCTATTTATCTATATATGTATTTATTATAAAATATAGTATCGTTGAGTTAGTATCCCATAACCCAAGTCTCGAACTTACTTTGGGGCTAGCTCAATCTGTGTAATTTGTCCGTATATATTTATTTATTGACGTTTGGAAAGTTATTGCTCCATGCTATTGTCAATTTGTCTTGGAGTCTTGGGCGGATAATAGTTTAAAGTACTAAAGTTACTCCTCGTTTTATAATAAAATGGCTAGAGCAGGTATAACATTGCAAGATCTAGTGAGTTGTAGATATGTGCATTCTTACTTGACAACATTGAAATACATATCCTGCAGTCTGGTCAAGTATATGAAATGTGTAGTGAAGAAGGTGAAGGCATCGCTTATCAGGAGTTCTTCGCAAATGGCCCAAGCAATGCTTGTGCCCTCTTCTGTGCAAGTTCCTCTGAAAATCGGATATTTTATTTCAATTTATCATCCTATATTATATAGAAAATGTATGGAAAGCAGAGAGGGAAGCATTTGCCCAGCAGTGGGATTTAACAGGCTAGTAAATAGATAAATATTATAAATAGGACAGATTTGATTGTTGTTTGTTTGTATTGAATAGGCTAAATCTACAGGACTGATTTTACAGAGGAGGGTAAATTATTCACCTGCAAAGTTCGTCGATGATAACCAAGCTAGAAGCTGTTAGACTTCTCAGTATATGCTGCATTTCCTTCATCTGTAAGTAAATGAGGTCATTAAAAATAAACGGACAGTTGTTTCTCCAAATTTTTCGTGTCGCTATTGTGTCACACAGCTCGTAGGTTTCTTGACTTATGTAGGTATGATAACTACGTACAATAGAATTTTTAACATTTTTGTCAGATATTGAACCACGATTCTGTAATAAAAATGAATTTAGAGATAGTTACTAGGTTCTTACTTCAAATACGTAGGTGGAGGCATTCAGCTCCACGCTGTCATTAAAACCAATTCTTGAAAAGATGCGGTCACATAATCTCAATACGGCAGTAGTAGCTGGCAAGAAACAGCCCAACTGAAAAAAATATTTTGGTATTAAACGTAATAATACTCGGATAAATAAATCCATAAACCGTATTTTAATCGAATTTGTAGCCTGGCGAGACTTTTATTTGACATGACTACTCTGCTTCTCATCGCATTTATAAGGCAAGATAAGGTAACTAGACAATAATTATACTATAATGGATTACTAGCTGCGCGGTGATAAAAGTAGCCTATGTGCTTTCTCAGGCTCTAGAATATCTGTGTACTGTGGTTCAGTAGTTTTGGCGTTAAAGAAAGAAAGAAGAAAGAAAGAAAAATAATTTATTTGATACTTCAAACATTACAATCTTTTAAGTACAAAATTAAAACTATATAATCAAAGTATCAAAATGGTGCCACTCAGCATAAGGTAGTGATAACACCACCGCTGGTCTTCCGTGGAACCAGATATAAAAAGGGTGCGCCACCAGACGTTTAGGGTAAAAAGGATAATTTTTCAGCATGCCCATGGATTTATAACAAAAAATGTAATAATAATATATACTACTATTTAAGCGTAGTTATATTAATATATGTATATATAGATAAATATTTAGTATTTTATAGTAGTAATAAGATAAATATATAGATATAGATAACACAGAACGACTGCTTAGGTATTACAGATTTGAAAGTCTAAAATATACTTTTTGAGATGTTTCTTATATGTAACAACAGTTTTGCAAGATTTTATGGGAGGACGTAGATCATTCCAACATTTCGTGGCAGCATATTTAAAGCTTCCACGAAAAGCAGCCGGAGTGCCATTTTTGAACGCGTGCCACTCGTCTTCGAACGATTTTTGTATGGAAAAATCGTTCGAAGACGAGTGGCACGCGTTCAAAAATAGTACCCCCGATCTGTGTTGGGGATAGATAAGAAGTTTACTTATTCTTGTATTACGTTGTGAAAATTTCAACTTATTAAAGCGAGATAGACAGAGTTACTTTCGCTTACTTATGGATATACATTTATACAGTATAAATATATTGTAGGTACCTGCGCCATAACTTGTAAGACAGCAATTTGTTTTATGTAGATGCTTTTGCCTCCCATATTCGGTCCAGTTATAATTGTAAAATTCTGCTCTGGCCTTGCGTACTAAAAGTATTTCTTAATTGATTATCAAATAAAGAAATGCAATTAAAATTAACAAGCACATTAATAAAATATTTGATTATTTGTTTGTACTATGTTATTGTAATGTAGAAAAACTCAACCTAACCGATATTAAATTTTTTTTCAAGTACCTGTTAGTTCTACAAGTAATTTACTAGGGCATTCAGCTATTAGATTTTTTAAATTTGATATGATTTAGGACTTATTGAATTACTTGCTGGGTGGCGCTAGTGTGTCGTATCGTCTGAACTCACATGGTCTATAATCAAGGGGGACTAGGCTGAAGGCGGTAATTTGTGTTGTATATGTTTAAGTTACGACCTTAATTTTTTTTTGATGATTTGATAATGTTTTCATTATAAAATATTCTTTTTGTGTGCGTATCGCAGTGGAACGCTCGAACGTTCACGTGTGGGTCACCCACGATATCTATGGTCACCCATCACAGTAGAAACACGCCCGCGGTTGCCGGACACGTGTAAGCGCCAGTAAAGCTAATAAAAAAGCTTGCCTTACTGGGCCAAAGAGCTCCGGTAAGCCATCTAAAAACCCGCTAAGTATTATAATGTCTTCGACTCAAAGGTAACTGAAACACTACCTTACAGCATTTCCAATCTGAATAGCAATATAGCCATCTTATACACAGAATTATCTATAATCTTATTCTTTATATTTATTATAGTAAATCATCATTTTAATTCAATCAAAATTTGTGATAAATGTTTAACAAGAATAACGAAATCACGAGTTTGTGGAACCCCATAGAGGCAGAAAATACTTAAAAAAAAAACAAAGGGGGAAAAAAAGGCCATAAATTGAACGTTGTTCCGTTGCCATTGAAAATGAAACCATAATTCAAGCGAGCGAAGCAGAAGGTAACCATCTAGTCATTTATAAATTAAAAATTTCTTACAATGTCATTGGGTACTGGCATCACTTGGCTGTTATAGTCTAGGAGAGGATGCACGCTGTTCCTGATGTCCAGATAGTTGCCGAAATCTGGCCTTATGTACGACCCGATAGAACTCGCCTAAAATATTAAAAGCCGTCATTTTAGGTTTATTCCATAGTTATGTTTTTGTTTTCAATATTGTAATCGAAGATTCATCACATCGATTTGATAACGTTTAGTTCATGAGTTACGGTGGAATACTTGTATTAATATAACCATTACGTCAACATCAACGAGGCAATACCTATGTATGAATTCCATTATGGGCTAATGGCTAATTCTTTCATGCTGTTTGGGAGAAATATAGGATATACCAGCTGTTTTCTTCCCGCACCGACTATACATGGCGAAATTTTGATCGTTCTGGACCCTTAAAGGGGTGATTCAGCCCGTCGATATGAACTATTTTTCTATGGGACCAATGCTGGAAACTCAAATTTTATTTCGACATTTTCATACAAAAGTGTTTAGCCGCCCGGGCAATTTGTATAGGAATGTCAAAATTTTTTTCGAGTTTACAGCATTTTTCCCATAGGAAAAGTTGTTTATATTGACAGGCTGAATCACCCCTTTAATGGTCCGGAACGATCAAAATTTCGCCATGTAGAAGCCGGTCAATGGATTGATCGAAAATCTTAGGAATCACATCAATAAGTGATGAGGCTAGCAAGCCATCACTATTTTGATTCTGCTTTCCACCCGTACGCCCACACGCCCCGTGGCCTTTGGGACTTATGACCTAGGGCTCTGTCTACCCCGCAAGGGATAAAGACTTGATAGTATGTATGTATGTATGTAATGGCTAATAAGCACGTTTGCGCCTTCCATCTCAGTCTCTCTCAGTCCTATGTTGCTCTTATCCAGGAGTGCCCTTCGAAGATGGCAATATTGCTGCACCAACTATTGATGCCGGGCATGAAGGGACTTGAGCTTGGCGCAGACGCCTCGTAATTCTGTATACACAGAAATATTACGTTTGGTACGTTCGGTACATAATATTTTATAATATGACATTTTTATTTAATTTCATTTATTTGACATTTTGCTATTTAAATTTTACCTATTTAACATTTCAATGACGACATAATTTTTTTCCAATTCAATTTTTATCATGACATTTAATCAAAACAATGCACACTCAGTCCACATATATATAAGTAGTTTATAAGGTCTAACTAGAATTATGAGTTGACGTCGCTTGGAGAAAATGCGCTGTGCAGTTTGTTGCCGCTTCTTCTGCACTCCGCTTTGGAAGCGGCCTAAACTTAGCCATAAGTAATTATTGACGTCAACAAAAATTTTTTGTTGTAAAAATTGTAAACACAAATATGACAATTAATAAGTGTTCAAAGAAACCTATATTAAATAAACGATTGAATCTTGAATCTTGAATCTATGCCCCTGTTCATAACATAATGAAGATGGATAACTATAGCGGGTTTTTAAAATGATAGTCATGTTTATATCCACGGCATATTACCTACTCATGTGTATATCCACTGGAAATTTATTTAATCTTCTAATCAAATTAGATAAATAGTTATTACGTGAGATAACGTACTTGTGCAAATGCCAGTAAAATATCTAGTTCTGCTACATTTTCGCACAAGGTGTAGAGACTTGACATAAATGGTCGAAGTTCTTTCAAGAGGCTGGAAATTACTCTGTAAAACATGGAGAATTAACTTTACACAAATTCTAAATAGATGTTCGGAATATACAATGTCCCTTTCATCATCTTACTGATGGAAAAGAAAAAATGGTGCATCTCACATATTGCTCATTCTCTGTATTTCTTTCAGAGATTCTTTGGCTTGTTGGTCCATAACGACCAGCTCCTCTGTCGTCATGCTCACACTAGCACCGCTGTTATGTACCTAAACAGAAAACAATAACATTACTTACATAATTTGATATTTCCTTTTTTAAGACTCTTCTTATCTGACGAGATCCAAGCTCCATGTGAGCTGTAGTAGGTACAGCTGCGGAGCCCGTAAAAACCCCGTCTTGTTATCGAACGAGCGAAGGCAGTGACTGTCTCAACTTAAAAGAGGGCAAATATGAGATTTTGCGAATGTTATAAGCTTTTGAGCCATCTCGATGAGACGAAAAACCTACTTAGATTTGAGGGGAAGAATGAATTTTTCGAGGTCAAGTGACGCTCCCATTTGAAATAATCGTTTGAATATCTTTTAAGCCGGGTCTGACGCTGCTGCCCATCGAAGTCGTTTTTTAAGCGACGGAAGGGTAGTTAGGGTAGACTGGGGGAACGGGAAAAAGGTACATGGGATGCCACTCTTGGATAGATTAGAGACCGACCCGATCACCGGACAGCTAGTTGAGGATGGCAGTCCTCCTGACCGTATGTCGCAACGCAACACAATACTACCGAAGGGTTGTTTGAAAATTTAGGTTTTATAAAAGGGGAGTTCTTTACGATAATTCTCTGTAACGTCGTGTGGTTCCCGGCAGAGTAGAAAAGGACTACTCCAAGTCTTCCCATAGATGTCGTAGAAGGCTACCTAAGAAACACAAGCTAAACAAATCTTATAAACATCAAAGAGACCTCTCCAACCCAGTGTGGAGAGTGTGGGCCAAATCCTCTGATTTTCATGGCTAATATAAGTACCTATATAGCTCTGGTAGTACATAGAGGGTCATCATGCATGCTCATGCAGTGGAGACTAAAAAGGCCGTGATGATGATGAATTCTCTGTAACCCTTTAAAATATTGTTTTTTTTCCCGCACGAGTAACACTTACAATGAAAGGTTGAATAAATGATCTGAACCAGAGTGATAGCGGAGAGGGTGTGGCGTTGATAGGCTTATCGCGCGCGTGAAGAGAGCGTGCTCGCCGCGTTACATCAGCCAGGAGCTTGGCCTATATTGTCTTATTTATAGATAACTAATGAGACAAATCAACTCGTTGCGTACATTTGAACTGTCAACAATCTACATGCTCCCCAGCGAAGACATATGCATTTCTTATATAATTGCTTTTGCTGATTGATATTATTTGTAGGTTTCGCCCGCGGCTCTGCTCGTGTTAATGTCGGTACAGTCTGATTCAACTTTATGGCGGCTCGGATATTAGCTGCGAACTGCGCAGAACGTGCCCCGCCTCCCCGCGTGCGCCCCGCTGTACCTAATATTGTGTTCTGCGCATCGCCTTGGCGATGTTCCGAGCCGCCACAAAGTTTTGATTCAGACTACTCCGATAACAGAATTCTTTTCAGGGATAAAAGGTCCTATGTCCTTTCCCATATCCCAGCAACCGTGTATGCACAATTTCAACATGATCAATACGTAGAGTACAATGTATGTACCTAGGTGAAGACACACGTGTATAGATAACTTTAATGCGACAAAACAGCGTACATGTGAATTGTCAACGTGCTCCCCAGCGAAGGCATATCGCATTTGCTGATAGTCACATTTGTAGCATATTACATTTGATCTAATAGGCCCGTTCCTAGGTAACTTGGAATTTTTCAAGTTTATTATAACCTACAAATCCTCTATTTTCGAGCAGCAACGGGAAAACTATTGATGAATAAAGGTTTCTTTACAACTTTCCAACCCTTTGAGTCCAGCGGTAGATGCTCTTCTCACATACGAACCAAGGCAAGTCCTCGGGTACTCTTGTAGCAAAGTCAAAGATCTATCAGCGAAAACTACCCTCGCCCTGCTGGGCGTTTTGCTAACTTCTTACAACTATAAGGTATTTACAACTTTTTGATGGTCACACACACATCATCATCCATTACGGAAAATAGTCAGTCATACGAAATCCGCATTGTATTTTGAGATGATGATCAAAACGTTGACACCGTAGTTGTCAAAAGTTAGCGAGTAGTCACGCTGGACCTTTGTTGTTTGTTATTGCGAAGTAATATGGTTTCTCTTCTCACCTGCACGACACTGAAAACACTATTACGAACTTATTACGAATTGAGCTTTTGACTGGCTTGGCTTACCTGTATGAATATTTATGGGAGATCCTTTTACTATTATAATCTAAGGGGAGATATAACGAAAAAGTCCTGTCTATTTTAGGCGCAATGGGCAGAACTACCTCCTTATATGAAATCCTTTCATGACGTTTTGATTCAAGTGTAAAGAATGTCTCGGCCACAGAGAAAAAAAATACTCGGCTAACTGCTCTACCATCTTCTGTATAGTCTTCTGGCGACGTTTAGTGGCTCAAAGATGGCATGGCTGACTTACCTGTATGAATATTTCTGGGAGATCTTCCACACTAAAGTTCCGTCTATTTTTAGGCGCAATAGGCAGAACTATATGGAATCCTTTCATGACGTTCTGATTCAAGCGTAAAGGCATATCATATGTCTCAGCTAACTGTTCCACCATCTTCTGTATATCTTCTATGAGTTCAGAGTATGTTCTCCGAGCTACGTCTAGCAAGCCATTGATTTCGGGCTTCACGGCAAAACATCGCTGCAGGCTGCCCATAGCGCCTTTCTCAAGATGAGCGTCTTCTTGTATGATGCTTCGAATTCGGGCGGCTATTTCTGTGTAGTTTGGGTTTTTAAAATCCTGTTAGAATGAATGTGTAAAATTAAATTTAATTATATAATTTGTAACAAACAATTGAATAAACAACCAAACAAACTCACTTTCGTATTTTAATATAAGTTAGGATGACGTAGAAAAAGGTCGCTCGTTTTTCCACGCTTATCGTGGCAGCTGATAGATAAGTATAATAAGTAGCAACTAACGATCTCTGAATACTTGTACAGACAAGTTGCTGTAGGTACCTCCATCCTTTTTAGGGTTCCGTACAAAAGTTGAAAAACGGAACCCTTATAGGATCACTCGAGCGTCTGTCTGTCCGTCCGTCCGTCTGTCACAGCCGCTTTTCTCCGAATCTACTGAACCAAATTAGATGAAATTTGGTAAGATAGTGTAATCCTATGACCCAAACACGGATGTGCAAAGTAAATAAAGATTTTTTGAAATAAGGGTCATTTTGAGGGGCCCAATTACAAAATTTTAAAAGAAAGTTTTGCAAACCTTACTGTGTCATATATCAAATGAAAGGGCTCATTATAAGGATCTCAAAAATATTTTTTATTGTTCGGGTAAAATCAATACTTTTGATTTTATTCACGAAAGAAGGCAAAAATCCCCCCCCCCTGATCTCCGAAACTACTGGGCCGAAAATTTTGAAAAAATTACAAAGTATAGTTCATTCCTTGAAGATTACAGGACAAATAATAAGAATTCTATCACTATCTAAATTAAGTGGTAAACTCACAATAATAAGTTCATCTAGGAAAATAGTTCACTAAAACACCACTAGATGGCGCGAGTCAATTGAATAAAACATTTTTGCACATTGTGTGTGTGTTCACGAAGCATATTGTACGGAACACTCATTGCGCGAGTTTGACTCACACTTGGCCGGTTTTTTTTTTAGTCGTTAGCACGTTACTTATGTATACCACAGTTACTTATGTATACCAATTTAATTTTCATAAGTCTTCCACTGTTCGCCGAGCTGAGGGCTTCTACTAGTTGCGGCACGATATCCATTGTTGTTTTGAGCAGCAGCATTTGGTTCAGCTGCGCCTCGCCCAACTTGTCCATGTTCTGGTTCGGAGACTCCATGCAGAGGAGCAGGATTTTGTCCACGTCTGACAGCTTCTTGATCACATCCTGAGGAGTACTTGGTACTTATACCGAGTGATTCTAAAAAACCTGGCAAAAGTTTTCGTTATGCTTCGGATATAGGTACCTCCCAAATGTGTTAATTGCACGTCATCATCATCATCATCAGATCCTTTTTAGTCCACTGTAGGAGCACGACCCTTTCTTTACCACCAGAGCCATATATTAGCCAAAGTAGTCTGAGGATTTGGTCTACACTCTCCACGCTGGCCAGACGGGTTGGAAAGGTCTCTTAGATGTTCATAGGCTTTGTTTAGCTTGTGTTTCCTAAGTCGCCTTCACGACATCCATACCATGTCAGTGAAAAAAAATCCTAAAAGTCCAAAACTCCTTTAGATATAGAGATATAAACGTTGAAGTCTTTTTTTGGTAAGTCCATTACCGCGGCCGCCTCTCGCCTTTTCATAGACCAAGACACATGTATTGTCACACAAGTTGCTTCATCATCAGGTCTTTTTTAGTCTCCACTGCAAAAGCACGACTCTCTACGCCAACATGTCGCATAAGTACGGGTACTTTGAGAAGTTTGTTCAGCAGCTATGTTAAACATTGCATTTAGGGGAAATTTTCATGCGATATCTTATAGTACTTACTTAATAATTTATTGATACATGAAATATTGACCTGTCCACTACCAAAATGAATTAAATTTTAGGTAGAAGCTTACGTAAAATTGTTTTTCAAAATCTACACACGCATTATGCTTTTCTACCCAATTTATTCTTATCTGGGGAAGAAGAGGGAAGTTTAACCTGCAGACATGACATCAATCCATCTTCGTTCTCAATCAGGTCTTGCACAGCGTCGAGGCGGTTCTCTATGAACTCCTTCTTACAGGATGGCTGGAGTATACTCGCACGCAGGGCTCTGATACCACCGATGGTGTATGTAGGACCGAAGACGCCAAGGAGACAGCAAGTGACGCCGGCTGATGGAACTAGAGGCTGGACGAGTTCTAATTGAGTTGCTGTTCCAACATCTACGCAAGGGATAAACCATCACTGTGGTATAAAATAATAGACATGGATGTAAGTAGTAATAAATTAATATTTTTCCTCAAAACAAACAGTTTTAAAATAATAATTTATCAGTTATCAAATTAGCGAATAAGATAAAAACACTGCAACTGAGCGTTACATTGAGTGTACATATACATATGCATATTCTTTGGCGATACACGTGCTGTGTAAGCCGTGCAGCCTACACTTTAACGTATTTACTTCAACTATACGACAGTAAGATGCTGTTTGTTGTCTTTTTGTTAGTATCTATCGTCTAAACATCCATCATGCTAGTCGTATAAAAACAAGAACTTATCACTTTGACGTTCTTATAGCTGTTATTGTTAATTTGTTATATAGGTATTATGACGGATTAAGTCGAGGGCCGTCTTAATCATACAGGCCGCCAAGTGTAAAAAAAAGCCTGGATGATGCGCAAGCATGTACTGCAAAGCAAGGGATGTCAATGTAGCTTACGCGCGAGCCACATTGCAATTCCGTGCTTTGAGTATTTATGTCGGAGTATTCGCGCTAATATCGGCTCCATGAACCCTCATGCATGAGGGTATAGCGGCACCCCCTCAGAAACCGATTCCCGGGGGCGCCGCGCATCGCACTGATTACTTTGTTATATTAAGTAATGTTTACTTAGGTTTTTTTATACTTTCAATTATTTTGAACATCTATGAATATAGTTGAGAGGTCAGGATGAGGAAACCTCTCGATCAGCCTTTCATACCTACACAGTTATACTTGTTTGGGTATATTTAAAAAGAATTAAACCAGGGCTTATTGTATTGTATAGTATTGTTTTCTCATACAGTTCAGGAAAGAAACTGTACCTTTTTCAAGGCGGTTGAGAAATAGATGAATCTAAATGTGAAGTGTACACAGACGAAGACACAAAATGGGTGTGTACACAGAGCAGGGAATGTGACCGTGCTCTGTGGTAATGTAGATGGAAAATGGAATATATTATCTGCAAGCCAAGGCGGCTAGCAGTTCAGTTACTATTTTCATTCCATTTTGCCAGTCAAACGAAGCCTGTGTTACGGCCCTATAAGCTCCTGTACCCTGTATGTACCACTTATGATGACGGTAGGAACTGATTTTGAATACATTCGGTACTCAAAGATTACCTATTATCATGGTGTTTTCGGACGAATGGTATTCTATTTTCAGGGATTCTCTCACAAATACTATGCACTGGATGTACTCTACATATTTCAGTACCGCAGCAGCCGCAGTTAACGCGTAAAATCTGGAACAAAAAATCTAAGTTTCACATCATCATCAGGTCTTTTCTAGTCGCCACTGCAGGAGCACGACCCTCTCTGACCTATCAGAGCCATATATTAGCCAGAGCAGTCAGAGGATGACATATAATGAGAATCATGTTGATCCTGTTTTATACAGATCATGTGATCCTGTTCTTTTGGGACAGAAGCGTGGCGGTGCTTAAGCGGTACAAGAGGAACTTGCGGGTTATGGCACTCAGATTCATATGGTGCTCTGCATGTGCGGAGTTATGTGGAAAGACCGCGTAAAAAACTAAAACATTTGCGTGGTAGTTTCCATATCGGTGCCTGAATAAACTGAAAGAGAGCCGCCTACACTGGTATGGTCACGTTTTGCCAAAACCGGAAAATAACATAGGGAACAACTATAAATATGCCGCCTCCGCCAGGCCTCAGTAGAAGGGTGAATACCAAGAAATGCTGTCTTGATGTCGTTAAAGAGGATATGCGTGCCAATGGTTTCACAACCAAGGATGCCGAAGATCCTGCGAAGTGAAGAAGCTGGAAAGTCGACCCCGGGCGTCTCCGGAACACTCCAGCTGAAGGGTGAAACCGGGAACACACTTAGATGAGAGTACGGTTGCCAACTCTTGAAACGATCAATCCGAGAGACATTTATGGATGTTGAACGGGATAGAAAATCTCAATCTTTAAATCTATGTTTGACTTGATTTGTTGGTTTTTCATCACAAAAACAAGAGCGATAGCGAAGGATGCATATCATTTTAGAAAAAGCGGAGAAGTTCCCCGGGAGGTCGGGAGTCTCCAGGACAATCCGGGAGGGTTAATTAGGAACCCTAGATGAGAGGTTGCTAGTGCACCGCGGAGATCGACAATTATACTAGAAAAATACTAGAACTGAAATTGAACCTGCTTACCAATAACTGACCAATGAAAGGTACTGCTGGAAGGTACCAAACAAATTGCGTCAAAACACGTGATAGCTGAATAGGTCGGCAACAACTTTATCGCACGAGGCGATTTAGGTAGAAATTATATTAATAATTTCGGCGTAGATAACTTTAAAACCAGTTTCATCTAGACTTAGCGATAAGTTTCTTAAACATAATGCTATATGCTTAAGATATTAATACTTACATGAAGATTCGTTGAATGTGGGTGACGCAGTTTTTATGCAATAAACAAGATGTGGTTTGGACAAGAAATATTCAGTGTTGGACTGATAGTGAAAACCAAGACGATAAATAAAATAAAAAAAAACAGTGTTTACTTGATTGATATGGATTTCCTGTGGAAGATTACGAATTTGTATTCTATTCTAATACTAGCTTTCGCTCGCAACTCCACTCAGGATTACAAATATGACTATTTGAAAGCGGCCTGCATCCAGCGCAACCTTGTTCAGCAGGCCGATTTGCTAACTCGGTGTACAACGATTTGATTGTCACTTTAGCATCCATTACGGTTTTCATACCTTAAATAAAAATAGTCATTCATACCGAAGCCGTAATGAATATTGAAGTTACCATGAAAATGATGTATACCGTCACAGTATACCGTAGCTGTCAAAAGTTAGCAAATAGGCCTGCTGGTCGTCCGACCACCTGATTGATGGGTGTCCAACGCTGCGCTTGCTAGTACCTACGTGGTCGCGAATCGAGAATCTTTCTGCTCCACCATTCTCGGTTCTACGCGCTACATAGTAAGCGTTATTTTTAAAGAACATCCTTGTAGTTTTGTGAATAGTAGAACTACTCACTTTTGATGGACTTGAAGGTAAACTGCGCTGTAGTGTGGTGCGCACAGCGTTTGGATATGCTGTCTTCCGGCGGCGTCGTTGAAGTGCCTTCGCTGCACTGTCGTCAAATTCACTAGGGGATAAGTGTCTCTCATCAGCTGGTACAACTGGTTGGGTTTTACTCCTTCGCAGAAGGTATGTGGAACTATTATCTGAAAGAAGAATAGGTACGTTTGGGAGTTTTTTTTTCAGTTTCATCAGACGCAACTTTATCAGTTCTAAACTATATTTTAGTAAGTACCTACTTATTCTGTGTTATGGTCAGGGGTGATAGCGTCGACTGCATATTCGGTGGTTGCAGGTATTGTTTAATTGTTTATTGTGATAAAATCGATTTTCACCTGTTACAGTTATTCACACATAATTTGTTACTGCAGCTTGTAATTTGTCACAGCATGCATTTTTTTCGTAAGTCTTTTAGTAGGCTCCTATCCTATCTGTGGGAATAATCGCACAACATGACATGCATGACTAGCTCGGCCTAAATCGCATCTTTAATATAATTTTGGAGATGTAGATCTGGTAAGGGACATATAATACGTTTTAAAAATTTGGATCTTGTTATGTTTATGGCTGATAAAATAATCAATGATGACAGTCGGTACAAACGGCTTTCTAAACATCTCCGTGCATAAGAGTCGCCTGGAAGCGCATGTCTCCATACAAACGGAAAAAGGGAATTGTGGCAATATTTGATAATTTTAGGGCAAAATTAAGCATCCAATCAATTAATCTCATTATAATCTACGTACGTTCCTATACAGTTTGGTTAAATTATCAAATGTTTGAGAATTATACGCCTCTCAAGATTTCCATACAAATTTGAAAAGGCTTGTATTTCTCAAACCATTGGTATTTTAACCAAGCTGTATAGGAATGTACGTAAATTATAATGAGATTAATTGATTAAATGCTTAATTTTACTCCAAAATTTTCAAATATTGCCACAATTCCCTTTTTCTGTTTGTATGGAGACATGCGCTTTCAGGCGACTCTACGTCACTTGTGTTGACATGGACGACATTAGGCAAGGCCGCCGCAAGCGAGTGCAGGGTAAGCACCACACACGGGTGGCGCTTTCCGGGGGCTGGCAAGCAGCCAGAAGCGGGGAGCAGGGCCAGATGATTCGAATTGCTCCCCCCGAGGACTGTAATCATGTACAGGTCTTTTTCATTCTCTACTGCACGTGCATGTACTACCAGAGCCATATATTAGCCAGAGCAGTCAGAGGATTTGGCCTACACTCTGGGCCCACGCTGGGCAGACGGGAGAGGTATCTTTGATATCACAAAGCTTAACTTTGTCATGTGGTCTCAACGCTTTAATCGCACGATTTGTTCTCATAGACTCGCATAGATGGCGCCACTCGAAACTACACAACATTGTATCTACCGTATTATGAAAATATAAAAACATAATTCACAAAATATATCTTATTAAAAATCAAAACAATATTTTATACATAATATTTTAAAATGACACCGTATATTTAGTAAGTTAAAGGCTAACGCATCTACCGCCATCTAGTATCGAGTAGCAAGCAACTCTCCTGCGCCATACATTCGCCTGCTTTTCGCAACCTTAATTTGGGCCAATATTTTTGTATGAGGTGGGCAGTCTATTACGTTAGTATTATATTGTCTTTGACTTTGTGTAGCTAGTGTTTCTTAAGTCGCATTCTACGACATCCACGGGAATAATAATTGGAATGGTCCTTTTCTACTCTGCCGGGATCTATACGGCATACAGTTAGTCAGTCTTATAATTTCTTACCTCCACAGGATTAAAATAATTAATCTTGGTCAAGGTGTGCGTGTAGAGGAGAGTGTCACTAAACTGGCAGAGAACCAAATGCGGATGTCTGAGGTCCAGTGCGGCCATGCCGATCTCGCCGCGAGCCATGCCTCTACCTTCAGAAATCGCTGAAATTTTTCTTCATCATGTATTCATTAACCGACTTAAAAAAAAGGAGGAGGTTCTCAATTCGTCTGAATCTTGTTTTTTTCGTATGTTCCCCGATTTCTCGAAGATGCCTGGACCGATTTAAATTTTTTTTTGTTCGATAAGTAAGATGGTCTCATTAATTTTTTTTTATCGAAATGTACCAAGCGCTTTCCTTATTTCCATTGTATTCTTATGCTTATTCAAACAAACTGATAGTGTTGACGTCGGTTTTAGGTTTTTGTCAAAAAAAATTTTTTTACCGTAGTAATATTAGATAGATGCCTAGTTTAGATGACAGCATGATAAGGAAAAGTATATATGTTTCAAATCGAATTGGATTAAAAGCCTCCACCTCATTCAAGCTTTTTCTCGATCGCATCATCAGCTGTGAAGCTTCGGAGTCCGAGTTTGGGTTGGAAATATGTATTTGTTCCGTGATATCTCTCAAACCAGTGTGTTAGATGAAATTTGGAATGATAGGTAAACGTTCTTAGTACAATTTTTTTCAGTGTTGGCCACTTACACATAGGAAAAACAAAACAAACAACAAGTACAATTTTTAAGTTTTTTGGGCATTTAAATGATTTTAGTAGGTATTTTATTAAATATATATTTGTATGAAATAGAACGGCAAACGAGCAGGCGGGTCATCACGAGATACTTACCCAAAATAACACTAGCATCAACTGCTGAAGTACTCGTAGACCGCGCAGATCTGTTCCCACTATGGCCTCCTATAAAGATTTTGAATCATCACCTCCTTACCTAATCCCATTATTTGGGGTCGGCGCAGTAATATGAATATGGAAATGAAATTTCAGATCCAGATATACGAAATTAAATAAGGTATTTCGGCTATCCAAGTCCATTAATATTATATAATTATTTCCTTATCAGTTTATTTGCAAGAAAAGTTGTACAATAAAGACGGCATAGGTATAATAAAAGCACAATCACTTTTTACCAGAAGCAGGCATGCAAAAATTTAAAATTTGGTATTAAAGTAAAAGGTAGTTGTCGAGCTCCGTGGCGCAGCGGTCAACACGCCAGCCTGCGACACGGGGGTCCCGGGTTCGATCCCCGGTCAGGTCATGCTGGAAAACGACCTGGGTCTTGGATGTTTATCTATATAAGTATATATTATAAAATATAGTATCGTTGCGTCAGTATCCTGCGACACAAGTTCACAACTTACTGTGGGGCCGGCTCAATTTGTGTGATATGTCCCTATATATTTATTTATTTTTTATTTACAAAAAAATGACGATTATCGATGACAGATGTTGAGATCGTATTAAGTATTAGATAAATCAGTTCAGTTAAGAGCCTTATGAACAGTGTATTTAATATTCCGCTTTCACTAGGTGGTATCATTTGCTTCAGGCTTCAGTACCAGAATGTAATAAACGTCCACTCTATATGGGCTGAAGTCGCATCACTTATGGACATAGGTACTTCTTTTTGAGGATTTCGACTAATGCCTGAGCAAACTTTTCAAACTACTTAGCATGGGAGACTGGAGAAAATCATAAGTACTTATAGAAGTGGGAAACCCAGAAGATGATAACATTAAATCATAAGCAAATAAGATAAGCGATAATTTCAACCTATACGCACCTCTGCTACTACTGCTGATGTATCTGAAAACAATCATATCATGACAAGAATCTTTTATTGTGAAGTTGTGAGCCAATTAAGTAGGCTAGGGTTGAGCTGTAGAATACGAATCGATAGAAATCACTTTGCTCTTCAAAATATGTACCTAGTATGTTTGTAATAAGTAGATGTAAGTAATTTAAATATACGTCATAAACACTGAAACTGAAACCCAACACAGTCACAATGTATCACTATCGCATATTACCTTAGAAGTTCCGAAGAACTCTGACACCAGGGTGTGCAAGGTCGATTGACCGTGACACCTACACGAAATGATGATGATGACCTTAAAAGTATTTTTTTTATAGAAGTTAATGTTCTGTTACGAGCTTTCACCCGCGACTTCGCTTTGTCAATCCGTCGGTAGCAGTTATTTTTTTTTTCGAGATGTAATGTATACTACGACCTTCGCCTACTTCAGAGAACATGTAAGCTGTGCAAAATTTTATGAAGTATTATAGGTTCAGTAATACCACAGAGGAAAAAATATGCAATGTAATCTATACTAATATTATACGAGGAATTATTTTATTCATTGAATAGGCTCCGAAACACATTTTCAAAATTCTTTCACCTATAGAAAGTTAATTTATAGCGAATGTCATAGGTTATAATTTACACGGATAAAGTCGCGGGTACTTGCGCTTTACCTGAGAGCATTCGGTCTGTTTCTAGGCGTGCACATATCCTGGGTGGTATCAACTGCAGAGTCGCTGGCAATGACCCGAGGTCTAGGTCTTCCGCTTGAAGAAGAATCCGGCTTCGTGGAACTTGACGCTACTAGCCTGTAAAGGAACAGATTGTTTTTAACATCATGATCACCTTTGTGACTCATGGATGTCTTTGAACTACAAGGTTCGACCTCTCTCCGGCCAAGTCATGTCGGAGAACTTTTTTTTCAGTTTGGCCTGTGTCATTAATGAATCTATATAAAAGTATTTAGTATACAATATAGGTAGTATCGTTAGACACAAGTTCTTCTCACGGCTGATTCTTATTTTTAAATTCGGATCTACAAAACAGTCGTTAGGCCGATTTTAATCTACGGGTGTGAAACTTGGACGCTAACTTTGAAGGAGGAGAACAAACTCTTAGTAGCGGAACGAAAGATATTGCGGAAGATTCTAGGACCAACAAGAGGAGAAGATGGGGCATGAAGGCGTAGATACAACCGGGAGATAGAAGAGCTAGTGTCCGAGCCGAACATCATAGGAGAAATAAAATCCTCCCGACTTCGCTGGCTGGGACATGTGGAGAGGATGGGAGAGGATCGAGCCGTAAAGAAAGCGTATCACGGTCAACCTTCGGGGCGCCGTCCGGTGGGGCGTCCAAGATATCGCTGGAAGGATGAAGTCGCCAAAGACCTGAAAGAGCTGGAAGTGTTCGACTGGTCAGATTTGGCACAGAATAGGGAAGAATGGCGCACTTTAATGTCGGAGGCCAAGATCCACTTCGGGTCGCTGAGCCAGCGAAGTAAGTAAGTAGACACAAGTTCACTAAGTACTTACTGCAGAGCTAACTCAATCTGTAACTCGTCCCTATATCTAACTATATTTATTATTATTATCTCGTTATTTGTAGCAGCCCTGCTCGCTCAGCGTTGTTTAGCAGTTAAGTTGTGACATATAGCCATATACCTACGTCTTTTCATTACCGAAAAATATCTAATTCATTGAGAAAACCGCGCCAAAATCGAAACTTAGAACCTAATGAAATAAATAAGTACTTATTTCATTAGGAACGCGTCATAACTTAAAACTAAAAAACGAAACAAAACAAAGGACGCATATGAACAGACAAAAATCTGTATTTTTATTTACTTGCGTTTTGAAGGGCGTGGTGGACCACTTGGAGGCCCCATAGAAGTAACATTGCTTCTAGCAGGTTCATTAAACTGATACCGAAGAGCCGTGTTAGGTATTCTGCTTGCATTGTTGTACGGTCCAGGATGTAACACGGGTAATGGCCCTCGTATTCCTGATACAAATAAATGTTTACTTATTAGGCATCATTTAGGAGTTATCATGGAATAAATACATACTTAGTGAAATACTTACATAAACAGGTACTTAAACTCGAATATACATAAATACACTCCTTTTTTGGCAGCCGTGTAAAATGCTATAAAATATTTGATCAACATTTCTTTTAGGTAGGTATTCACCTTCGATCAGGGTACTCACCGAGTGAAGTATCTTTTCTAACAAATTCATTTTTACTCTTAGGATGTAGTTTAATGTTGCGCTTTTCATGTTGAACCACATTCATTTTTCACGTTCAAAGTATTTTAGCACCTAAGCCTAGCACTACTGTTTTTTAATGCAACCGAATCGTCGACAATTTTTATTTGCATAAGTTTTGCCGCCCATTTCAAACGTCAGGGAGCCGGAACCGGAACCAAAAACTCAGAAATAATTTTTTTTGGCCGTGTAACCAAAGGCTAAACTAAAATGCTTAAAAAAGGGGATTAATGTCAATGTCAAAACTTGATCAAAACAACGAATTTGTCAAAATCATATGTTGAGTGAGATCGGCGCGTTGCTTTGCTAAATAAAATATTGTAAGTTATTTACAAACATTGTGATTTTAAACATGTAGCTATTTACGTATTATATGAAAATAATGAATGGCAAAAATAATCGCCTCTGCTCATACTAAAGGCCAATTGCATGAAGGTACATTACTGCATAACCTTGTACGATTCTTGAAGATACATTATCAATTAATCCGTCCTGTGATGTGGATGCGTTGGTGAGTCCTTTGATTTTCACTATGATTAGCTTGCTGTTCCATTGTTTACTGCAAGTTGTGAGATAAGATATCCCCAATATACAGCTTCATACCTAAACATTTTCAAGGTTATGATGACGATTGATTTACCTTATTTATTCGAGTTGTACGTTGATGGTATACTTGTTACGTAATATTTACATAGAGTAACTAGGTTTACTACTATTTGATATGCCTGAATGAAGAAATTCCAAAGCATATGTATGTGAAACGCTTTGGAATTTCTATCAGGCATATCAAAGACTGATTCTATGATACTTTATTAATTATAGTACTAGCAGCCATCCCTGACTGCGCCTGGGCATGCATTATACATATAAGCCTTCTTCTTGATTACTATTTCTATTACAAAAACTGCATCAAAATCCGTCGCATAGTTTTAAAGATCTAAGCATACATTGGAAAGCGACTTTGTCTTATACAACAAAGTGGAGTTTTCAAGCATATACAGTTCACTGAAACCAATCACTGACTCTCCTGAGCCGGGAGAAACAATTTGTTTTTATTATGTCATGGCCTATCAGTGAAATCACTAATATTTTAAAAGTCTAATATGTTTTCCTACATGCATTTATATTTTTTAATATATACTGAGATATACAGTATTATCATCATCTCTTGCGGCTGAGATGATGACATATACTGAGAAGCTACTGTCATTAATATTATTTATTTGTATATTTTTCTGAGAGAATCTCTTGGACCGATGCTGTAAATAGCATGTCTTACTCTGTTTTTGAGTACAAATGTGGTCTTAATATCAGGTTTCCCCATAGAAGCATGCCCTAAACCATTAAAAACCGTTGTACCAATTCTACCGTAAGAAGACACAAACGTCTCAGGAACTATGCACCACCGCACATGGGGGAGGGGTGTCAAGGGTTTTATCATATTTTTCCAATGAAACTGTTGCAAGATGTTTTTTTAATGCTTAAAAATATAACAAAGCAATACATAAAAACTATGTGTACAGTTAACTTTACACAGGCATTATACAATGGTTGTACAACTACAATTTTGGTCCTTTAGGTATTCTCTTAGTAATTTGAAAATCAACAATTAATCATTTCAAGTGTTTATTTTAAGCCCATATCATATGGCCAGATAAGATAGATTTATTTTCTCTTATCTCATTTGACAATACAATTTTAATATAAATTAAAGATCTTTAAAAAACTGAGTGTCCAATTATTGGGAGTAGGATTGTTTTGTGGATTAGTTTTGATGACGATGAACCAGATCCAGATTATTCAAATAGAAGATGAATATCAAATATGAGAGGTCATAGAAATAGGAGTTATGTGTGTAAGATGAGTTTAACAGAGAATAAACCAATAGATTGAAGAAGAATAAAAATACTTAAACATAGTAGTCCATGGGCAGCGGTGATCAACTGATACTTATCATCAGGTGATATGCTTGCTTGTTTGTCGTCCTTTATCATATGAAAAGGAACTGGCATACTGTGCCCATCCCACATAAAATAGGGGAAAAGTAGAGAATATGTTATTAAATATGGTATACAACCTCTGGGCAGGTTGTTTGAAGAACAAAGAGTATTTTATCTGTGTTTATTTATATGTATGTGTGTGAATTTCTTTGATTCACTCAGATCACATTTTCATAAATGTGATATTGTTAGAATCCTTACAATGTATCAAATGACAGTGGCTGTAAATTGTTTGGACAGTCACCACTTTTAGTTCTCAAATAGTTTTTTAGATTTCTTGCTACATATAATCTTCTTTATATAAAGGTATACAAAGCTACGTCAGGGTAATCCTTGGAACAACAATATTCAATATTTTAAAGTCAACATTCAATCTCGTTAATAATAAAATCAAAATATTAAGTAACAATATTATTTTTAAATTGGCAGTTGGGCATGAAGTCTGTGAGTGCAATCGTGAACTCTTTTTATCTGACCCTCACCTCGGTAAAATAAAATATAAATAAATAACTGTATACATATAAGATTCTGTTCTAATGTTTGAAAATTTACAAGTTTTTCTCCATGAAAAGCCCACTATAATTTGAACCTTCTGTGATGAACATAAGGTTCAAAACTACTAACCTAACAATATTAATGATTTTTACTTTCCGGAAATGAAAGGATTGTATGAGCAACTATGAAAAAAAAACTACTAACTCTAAAAGTTTGTTTTATTTGATATATTCTTTTCCAAAGTTTACACAAATAAGACATAAATGAAATGCGGTTTTATACATGATTTATAAGAACATCAAGCCTTATAGTCGCTTGAGGATTTACACAAGAAATAATTTATTATGTAAAAAATTACAGGTATCTTAATATACATTACATAGGGTCATATCTTTAGAGGATAGAGCTCCGTGGCGCAGCGGTCAACACGCCGGCCTGTGACACGGATGGTCCCGGGTTCGATCCCCGGTCAGGTCAAGATGGAAAATGATCTTTTTCAGATTGACCTGGGTCGTGTATGTTTATCTATATATGTACCGTTGAATAAGTATCCCATAACAAAAGTCTTACTTAAGAACTTTCTTTGGGGCTAGTTCAATCTGTGTGATTTGTCCGTATATATTTATTTTATTTTTCTAAAACTAGGTCACTCGTAACTTATTATATGTAAATGTATACCGATGATTCGGCCGATCCTGTGTGAACTGAGCGAGTCCACATGTAAATATTTATCTTGGGTGTAATAATTTTACAAATTGTAAGATTGGTTTTACAATTGTTTTACAACTTTTATTAATTAATTAATATATATTTATTAATTTCTAAAGGGGGCTTACTCAATGCACATACATAGGAGTTTTTAGTTCAATTTATAAATAAGTTTCTATTTGCGTCATTCACCTCTAACTCCCAAATAATAACGATGTTAATTGCGTTATCATCAGACGCATTATTTAAATGTTTAACAAAACAAAATTATCTCGACAATCGTTAGCTTTATCAGGGCGCAATTCGCAAAACAAGTGTTGCCACAAATATTCCATACGCTTCTATCGCGAGAGAGCGAGACGACTGATGGTTAGTCGCTGCGCTTCGCATGCGGCTCTTGTCTGGCAGCATGTCTTTTCAATGAAGAGCCCGTTGTGACGTCATTCATAGTACGTAGCTCTCAGATAGCGGTGGTGTAGCTCGAGTCGTGAATTATCTTGGAGCATGTGTGTGGATATAAGGCGATATGCCGGTGGGAAGTGCACTGTACTTTGTGATATCATACGCAGCGGAGGCGTGTTCGAGGACCAGATACGCTAACCTTAACATAATCAAGCCCTTTTCGCGAATTGCATCAACGCAGACTTCGATCATGGATATCTACAGGTATTGAAAATGTAATTTTCGCAAGCTTTTTAGCAACTCTTTTGACGTTATCTTGAGAATTGGGATTATATTATTGCTCAATATTTTTTGTATTCTTTAATTTATTGTGAAATTTTAACAAAAGGGACGCGCTCAATATTTTTCGTGCAAGTTACCACCACCTTAATTATTATTGAATTAAAAAAAAGTTAGGAAAAAACACATATTATTTTTTGCTTTGTTGTTTGCTGACAAAGAGTTAATAGGTATTGATTGAATAGAATGGCACACGGCATCAAGGTTTTCCTGAATATTTTTCTCTATACATAGACGCAAGAATTAGAATAAATTAACATTAATTAAACAAGTCATAAACAACGTCTGGTTGACATTCAAAGATGTATGTAGGTATCTGTTGCCATTCCTATATGTTGTCTTACCATGTTTCTCCAAGTTAATTGGACTTTCTTAACTTTCTACATCCGAACAAGTCTGCGTAATTACAGTTAAAACAGCTTATTCCATAATGTATTGGCAACTTAAGAAATATCGTTGTTGTCAAATTTCAATAGTTTGGTCTTTGCCGCATCTGCGCTACTTTTTAAAGTATTTTGCATACTTTAACATAGGTACATAGTAAATGTCTTTAAACAGAATCATAATTGACATTTCTGGAGACTTGAGACTTTTCGTAGGCAACACTGACCCCATTAAAGGGTCAGAAAAAACAATGTCGATCAGTAAAATGGTCACTGTTTATACATATAATGTAAGTGTAATGTGCTCAGGGTTTAGTACTTAAGTTCATAGTTCTGGAGATTTCACGATGGGCGCTATTTGCTTGATGAAATTTGTGTAGAGTAATTTGCCCTTTGCCAGATGAGCAATTGGACGATAAACTGAGAGAGCACTAACCCAAATGTGCTGGTCTACAATAACTTAATTCTGCCTAATAAAACTTAAACATAATATAATTCACACTAAATTGCTTATCGTCATAAATTGAGAACATGGCAAGGCGTTTCTTCATAAATTCGCGATCACTTCCATGCTCAGGGAATGGGTTCAAACAGGTTTCTTGAACTCCCTTACATTATTTCTCGAAACAAGTTACAAGTGGTTGCTTCTTTGCGAGATAAATTTTGGTTCAAAATCAGTACCAATTCAAAGTGCGGAATAACAACTTTTTGTTACTTACTGTAACTTAATCAAAATTATATATTTTGCAATAAATGGTTGATCATCCAAATTCAGGATATGATACGGCGTGGTTTTCATAAATTCGCGACGAAATGAGTGTTCGCAAGTTGAAGATTTATTTCTACGATTGGTTGTCGATCTGTTTATCAGACTTTAAATCTAATAATCTTTATTTACGGGAGGGATAAGATATACTATCCTTCCTTATTTGAGCTAACTGGAGCAAATACGAAAGTAAAATTATCTTTAAATTTGCCTTAGAGCAATAATTATCAAAGAAATCGCACTAAGACCTTAAATAAATGTATTTTATGTAAAACCTGAACTACTACGCTAATATGTTATTAAAATAAATTACATGACACAGATTTGAGCTCCAGCATTACCATTTCAGCTGTCAATTCTAACTGTCCACAGAAATTTCCAATACTTTAAGTAGACTTGACAACACTGCAAATTAAAAATAGTTTAATTTTTATATGCGTATAACCCAATAACTTAAAAAATGATTTTAAACAACGGCTGTTATGTAATATTGTAAGTTGGTCACTGGTACTTGTTCTGACATTGGACAACCTCAAGAAATGGGGTCGTGTGTAACCGCTTCCTGTGCTTATGTCACGCGATCTGCACCGTGTGCAAATTAACTATATAAATGTTGCCGTCATATTTCCGTTTAGCTAATCTCAAACTAATATTTGCACCCGAAAATAAGTTATAAATTTGATTTGGAATACGTCATGGTAATAAAAATGAAGTAAGTACAACTAGTTGTAAACGGCAGTTGTGTTATTTTATTGTAATTGTAGGTACTTGTCCTGACAATTGGACAACCTCAAGAAATGGGGTCGTGTGTAACCGCTTCCTGTGCTTATGTCACGCGATCTGCACCGTGTGCAAATTAACAATATAAATGTTGCCGTCATATTTCCGTTAAGCTAGTCTCAAACTAATATTTGCACCCGAAAATAAGTTATAAATTTGATTTGGAATACGTCATGGTAATAAAAATGAAGAAAGTACAACTAGTTGTAATCGGCAGTTGTGTAATTTTATTGTAATTGTAGGTACTTGTCCTGACAATTGGACAGCCTCAAGAAATGAGGCCGTGTGTAACCGCAACCAGCGCTTGCGCCTTACGCGACTTGCACCGTGTGCAAATAAACAATATAAATGTTGCCGCGATATCTCCGTTTACCTAGTCTCTAATTTATGTTTGCACGTGAAAATAGCTTATAAATTTGATTTGGGAAACGTCACGTTAATATAAATAAAGTAAGTACATCTAGTTACATTGTTTTGCTATTGCCACAGTGCATATATCTAGCTATTGCCTTCTCATAGTTTTGTAGTTATTGCTAACTTTCCTTATTATATTATTTATTACATACCGCTGTCTGTTCGCTTAGATCTTTTAAACTAGATACTCAATGGATTTTAATGCCGTTTTTAAGGTTCCGTAGTAAACTAGGAACCCTTATAGTTTCGCCATGTCTGTCTGTCTGTCTGTCCGTCTGTCTATCCGTCCGTCCGCGGTTTTACTCAGAGACTATAAGTACTAGAAAGCTATAATTTGGGTATCGTTAAATAGGTCTTTGAGTTAGATGTTTTTGGTCGTTAAATTATGAGGTGCGAGTTGTGAACAGTGTGAACTCAAAGTTGTCATTCGCAACTACGGAACCCTACACTGCGCGTGGCCCGACACGCACTTGGCCGGTTTTTTATTAGCAATAGATAAAGTGAGTCGTGCCGTGTAGTTCCCGGCAGAGTAGAATAGGACCACTCCAAGTCATCCCGTGGATGTCGTAAAAGGCGACTTAGGAAACACAAGCTAAACAAAGCTTATTAACATCAAAGATACTTCTCCAACCCGTCTGGCCAGCGTGGAGAGTGTAGGCCAAATCCTCTGACTACTCAGGCTAGTATATGGCTCTGGTAGTACAGAGAGGGTCGTGCTCCTGCAGTGGAGACTAGAAAGACCTGATGATGATGATGATAGTGAGTCGTGAGAAAGGTTTATAAGTATAATACATTCACGGGCGCAAACGGAAAGGGATGCTAGTAAGCTTATAAATAAACAATGCTTGCTTTACATATTCGCTGCCAGAATTTTGATAACAATGCATATTATTGTTTGAACGTACAGGCGGTGGTAATTGTTGAATATTTTCGTGAAAACTCAACTAAACCCAATATAAAGAACAATAGTATTGACGTCTGTTACGCGAGTGGCAGGGGTCATGTAAACACGATCAATAATAGCTCGATGACATTTTAAATGTAAATGGCATCATGAAAGTAAACCGCAACTTTGAATCACATTAAGTTTCTATGGGAGTTTTTGGTGGCAGGTCAGTTCAGTTGGGGTTTGCCTTAGATGATTTGTCGATTTGATTTAAGTGAACTTTATAATATAAAATCGGTGTAGGTAGTTTGATGTTATAAATGATTGTGCTCATAATCAATGTGTGAAATAGTTAGCCTGTCGAGTTTGTGGAGGGAAGTCAAGGGGTACAGTTGAAGTTTGCCTTAGACATTTCTGCAAATAGATTTTAGTGGTCTTTATAATATGAGATTGGTGTAGTTTGGTGTTTAAATGCTTGTGCTCATGAACAATTTGTGAAATAGTTAAAGTGGACTGATAAATGGACTCGTACAGATTTGCCGCCAGAAGCTCCCACGAGGCATCAAAAAACATACGCCATCTTTGATGCTACTTGGAAAAACTTTACCCTACAACACCGATACTTAGTATCTCATTATACTGGACATTGGCAGAATCACTGAAATTTCGGTGGAAGTCATAATATAAAACAGAAGAAGAAGTTAGCCTGTCATATGGACTCGTATATAGATTCGTCACCAGAAGCTCCCAATAAGCAATCAAATGTCGTACGCCATTTTTGATTGCTGCTTGTTATAACTATATACCTTACAAAACCAATACTTTGTATCTCTTCAAACTGGGCATCGGCAGAAACACCGAAACCTCGGTGGAAGCCATACATAATCGTACATAATAATATCGTACGTAAAGTTGTCATTGTTTTAACAGGCCTCTTACGAATTTTACTCACTTTTATTGTTTTAAAATAAAACAAGACTGTAGTGTTAATTACGTAAATACTTGTTTTTTGAACAATTGTTTTTTATTTTACAATGAAAGAACAACGATTGCTCGAGGTTAAAGTTTAAAAAAGGTGTATTATTATTCTTAAAAGGAAATAAAATTTCTGGCCTTGATTATCTGGTGCTATCTAAGCTGAGACAAATATCGTTTATACTTATAACGCTTAGTCATACTATCTGAAGGATATCTTTATCTTTTGTAATTTCAACCTTACCTGCCTATATCAGTTGATCGATTCCTTATCGTCGTCAGTTGACATCAAAAATAGGTTTTTGTTTGATCAATACCAAATGTTATGACTGTTTACAGACGTGCGTGACGACTGTTGAAAGAGTATAAATAAAATCTAATTAAACTTTTATTTATCTTTGAACAAAACCTATTTTTTTGTGAAGTACGACGACATTACGGTATAAGACTATTTTGAACTTTACTGAACATTTCCAATATTTATCCTAATTTAGATTTCAAAACAATTTTACTTTTGCCCTAACGAGTGTTCAGTTTTAATAACATTAAGAAATAAGATATCTTTATAACTTCCAACACGGACAATTTTAGTTGTATTTGTCAGGTTAATAACCTTCACATCCCATGCTCGGACCTGATATGTGGCGAATCTTTTTTTAATGTAATTACGATCTGTGCCTGTTTTTCGAAGGCTCATTTAGGTACGCGAAGCCAGAGAGAGGCCATCGTAATCCCTATTATAATCCTCATTAAGACTCGAGTTATCGCGGCATAGTTTTAATTGTGGTATTTCCGACAGCATCAAGAACAACATCCAGTACGCCACTCTCAAGACTCTGTCGCTGGTGTCCATCAGCGTCATGTCGCCCCAGCAGAGCGTGCAGGAGATATTCCGTAGCGCTGACTGCGTCTGCTTCGACGTGGACTCCACCGTCATCCGGGACGAGGGCATTGATGAACTGGCCAACTTCTGCGGCAAGGGAGAAGAAGTCAAGAGGCTGTAAGTGTAGATATTCTCTTATAACGTCACGTCTGGTCTCGAAGTCCAATCTTCCGGTGCCGGTCTTAGCATGATATCTCAGCACAATCCGTGGGTTCAACCATATTATTTATTCACTGATGCTGGAAATTACCCTGATTACACATATATTAATATGTATGCATATTTTGATCGCATTAAGGACGACATTGACCCCTGCCATATAGCAGATTAACTCACGCGATATTGGCATTATCTCAAAAACTAAGCGTAAAACGTGGCGCCTTACATTATAAGGCGCATATATGAGTACACTGGATTGTTGCCGGTTCAGCACTATTCAGCAGCTGCCTCAAAAACCCCGTCATCATTAATTTGCCGCGAGTTTTGGAGTGACTTAAACCAAACGAGTCTGCTGAGTACCACCACCCTAATTTTCTCAGTATTTACTAAGATATGCGCACATTATGTCAGATCTCGCAGCGAGGCGGACCGGGCCTCATCACAACGTAAAACTTACCTAGGACGAGTGACGGGTCGGTTTGCACCGCTTTGATGGACCTTTTGTACTTACTGCCGTATCGTATACTGTTTTGAGGCGCAGCGCAGCTTGGTGGTGTGCTTCTTTCTTTTCTTCTTATTTAAGAGCTTTATAGCTCTTGTCGATGGAGTATGCGCCAAACTTCTCTATCCTCTGCTTTAGACTTTAGTTCTTGATACGACATGACACCAGCCTTCTTCTTTAGTTGGTCAACAAAACTTTTCCTTGGTCTCCCTGGACCTTTCTTTCCTTTTACCTTACCCTCCAGTATGTTTTTAAAGAAGGCATCATGTCGTATCAAGTGACCAATCATCCTACCCCTCCTATTCTCTATTTCGTTTATCAGTCTTCTTTTCTCTCCTACAATTTCTAGCACCTCTTCATTACTTTTTCGTTCTGTCCAACTGATTTTTTCCATCCTCCTCCAGCACCACATTTCAAAGGCAGCAAGCCTTTCACTGTCCTTCTGTGTGAGCGTCCACGTTTCACATCCGTATAAAGCTATGCTCCAGATATAGGTTTTTATTAGACGTTTTCTTAATTTTCTGGATATTTTTGATGTAAATAGTTGCTTTTTATTATTGTAAGCCTTTTTTGCTATTGTGGTGTGATATTGTGGTGGTGTGCACGCAACCAAAATCCGAGGTGAAATATGCAATCCGCTGGGGCACGGCATGGTGAACAATAGTCCATAAAAAAACGCAGGAGTATTTGGAACAGACTTTTGCGTTGTGCCCTAACCCGCTGCGGCCCGACATAATGTCCGTGTATCTTTGTGGTCCCGACTTAAAGACGCCTCACAATGTGAGCCACGTGTTAAGTATTCGATACCGTCACATTTGGGGTAAACTTAGGGGTAGAGCCTGCTGTTATTTCACTGAAGTAAGGATACATGAACCCGCTGTAACCCGCGAAAGGTTCAAAATGAGCCAACTTGTCGCCAGGCAGCGCAAAAATGGCGGTTTTTCCCGATGACAGACGCAAATGGCAATAATGTTCAACAAACAAATCACATTGTTTTGCTCCCTTATCGGTTATCAGATTGCATAGAAACATGAAAATATTTGTTATTTGCTAATCTTTAGGATACTTGATAAAAGGCTATGTGATAGTTTATCTTCGATAGCGGTTTCCTTCTATCCAACAAATGTGTAAATATGGCTTGGTAACATTATATTAGATGGGGAAAGTCTTTTTGTATTTGGTATGGATAATTCTTCCGATCATATTGGAAAGATGTAACTTTGTCATCATAATTCTCAGACAGAAAACGATAGAAGCAACTTTGTGTTAGTCTTACTGGGACTGCAGTATGTCCATAAATATTTTAAAACTCACAAAATATAAAAAAAATCCCCCACCAAATCTACATAAAGGATGATAAACACTCGATATATCAGACACTTGGATAAATATTGAAATGCCTTGAGGAAATTGAGTTATCTACACTAATATAAAAAGGAAAGATGTGATTGTTTCTTCTTCTTCTTCCTTTACCTTATCCCATTTTTTATGTGGGGTCGGCACACTATGTCAGTTCTTTCCACCTTGATCTGTCATCCACCATAGCCTTTGTCACCCCCTTCCTGTTCATAAAGATGTGATTGTTTGTTATGTTGCAAAAACTATTCGACCGATTTTCATAATTATACAAAGCTCATTTATCTGTTGGTGACACGACTAACTCGTGAGAAATGTGCGAGTATTTCATGTAGAGATTCAGTTTAGTTTGATAAATAAAATAGTATTAAAGGTCGAGCTCCGTGGCGCAGTGGTCAACATGCCAGCCTGCGACACGGAGGTCCCGGGTTCGATCCCCGGCCAGGTCAAGATGGAAAACAATCTTTTTCAGATTGGCCTGGGTCTTGGATGTTTATCTATATAAGTATATATTATAAAATTATAAAATTATTCGTTGAGTTAGTATCCCACGACACAAGTTCACAACTTACTGTGGGGCTAGCTCAAGTTGTGTGATGAGTCCCTATATATTTATTTATTTAAACTAAAAAAAAAAAATGCGAATTATCATAATGTCGCAGGTTATATTTGGTTACCGCGTTATTTATTAGTTAGAGCGATAGATTTTTTTTCGACTTAGTCTTATTTAATCTATACAACAGTATTGAATAACCCAGTTTTAGTCCAATAAGAGTACACCAGTACTAAAAGTATTTTTTTTTACAGAACCGCCGAGGCGATGGGCGGCAGCATGACCTTCCAGGAAGCCCTGAAGAAGCGGCTGGACATCATCAGGCCAAGCGCCAGCCAGATCAAAGAATTTATAGAAAAATTCCCAGTGCACCTTACACCGGGTGTAACGTAAGTGTCCTTATGTTCCAGTGTAATGTATTTCTTTGGAGAATTTTCAACTAACTAACTGTTCTTCGCTCGCGTGATATATGACCTATGTCCTCCTAAGTAGTCTAACCTACATATGTGTATACAAAATTTCGTGATGATCGGTTCAGAAGATAGACAAACAAACTTACTTTCGCATTTATAATATTAGTTAGGATTAGGATTAGGATAATGGCAATAGTGGAACCGGTGAATAAGGATAAGCTTTGAAAAATAAAGAATTCAATTTTGCATTTATACTACACTAGCTGTTACCCGCGGCGTCGCCCGCGTGATCTGTAGCCTATGTCCGTCTCAGTACCCTAACCTATGTGTTGCTGATCGGTTCAGTAGAATGGGCGTCAAAGCGTAACAAACAAACTCACTTTCGCATTTATAATATTAGTTAGGAAGTGAGGATTGGGATAGTTAGGATTAGGATAGAATAGGATAGAATTAGGATTAGGATAGGATACAGTGTGTGATGTGAATTGACCCTCGACATATTCAAAGGGGTGATTTACCCCGTCAATATGAACAACTTTTCCTACGGGATCAATGCTGGGAAATAAAAAAAATCGACATGTTCATACATAAGTGTTCAGACGCCCGGGCATTTACCACGGAAAAGTAAAAAAAAAATCGAGTTCCCAGTATTGGTCCCATAGCAAAAGTTGTACATATTGATGGTCTAAGGCCCCTTTAAGGGAATGTCAAAGTTCCATTTATACACATAAAAAACAAATTGAGAAAAGCGAGACAGTAAGAGTAAAAGACATATTTTCCCCGTTCGAAAAGGCAAATGGAGAGTTAGGTCAAAATGAAAAAAAAGTTGCAATATGGGGGAATACGGCTATGATATGACAGAGCAAAACAAGTTAATTATACCGTATCAGTGCAATAAAAAACAATGTTGACACAGAGCAGAATATCTAGTTCGGTCCGCTTAGTTATCTGCCTTATGCGGTCAGAACGCGGTTTTCGTCAACAATCGTGGAAATGTTAAATGCATTGTCCTCATTTTGTTGCTGTGGAATGATTTTTCTAATTTATATATAGTATATCATAATATAATATATTAGTAGGCAAATCAAAGTTGTATAGCAACGCCCAAAACCTTCCCAGTTTTAAAAATCAAGTAAAATTATACTTTTTGGAATCATAAAATATTTCTTGGCTTTCTATTTTCGAACTTCATCAATCGTATTTGTCTAAATTTTTCTCTTCGTTTTATATGCACTAGTTACATAGTTGTTTGTTTGTATAATACAATATATATTTAGTAATATGTATGTGTGTATTTATATATATATGTATGTATGTATTTAAGTATTTATGTAGGTATGTTTATTTACGTTTATAAGGTTACTACTGCGCCATACCGATTTTTATATAATTAAATCCTATCCCCTAGCAAGGTTGCCTGTAAGAAATTGCTTTAGCGATAAGGCCGCCTTTGTACACTTGAATATTTTTTGTTATTTACTACTATTAATTATTTCTGGTGCAATAAAGAGTTTTTATCTTATCTTATCTTATAGATATTGCAAGAATCGTCCATTGTATTTGTTGAGAATAGTAACAGCTAACCCTGTTTTTTGAAACCTCTCACGCGGAGACGCCATATTGCGAGGGACACTTCGAGTTTCCATTCTCTACGTTTGTACTATTAATAATTCTGTAACCATACTAAAACATCCATTGTATTATAAGCTGAAATTAAATAGTCTTCTTGATAAACCGTTTCAAATCAGCATAAGAAAATGTTCAAATATAATCTATTTTTTTAGTGAATAGGGGAGGTGTAATATTAGCTATTTTCATCATAGACTAAAAAGTTTATTTGTTGACAATGTGATGCTTTTTTTTATTTATTTTTTTGTAACTAGTTTTGAATCATTTCTTTGACTTTTAATATCTTGTTGACATTCTAGTTATAATTTTAGAAAATACTTAGTGGGTATTTCATTAGTACAAGAATACGAACGAGTATGCGGAGTAGTTCATTCGGAGATACGATCACCTCTGACTCTGAACTATATATGCTACTGATAACCAAAAGTAACCGGTTCCCCTCGGTACTTGATGGTAGTGTGTTAATTATATCCGCAGTAGTATATCTTGAGACATCAATATAAACAATAAATAACAAATAATTACAGTTATTTTTACAGAAAAGCGTAGAACGGGTAGAATACTAGATCACTATCGTATGATGAAAATAAAAAAAGACAGGATACAAAACAAAAATTCGACATTCCCATACAAAGAGCATTTCAGTTTTCGACATATTTATATATTTTTTTTACTATTCTGATCTAGTATAGCCCATGGTTTGGTTTAATACGCACGTCTTTTACACGTTGTATAAATAAGAATTATCCTTTAAAATGTCTACCATTTGTTTACAGACAATTAGTAAAGGAGTTACATGACAGAGGAGTGGTGGTGTACCTGGTGTCGGGAGGCTTCAGAAGTTTAATAGAACCAGTGGCTGAGCTTCTAAACATCCCAAAGACGAATATCTTTGCGAATAGACTCAAATTTTACTTCAATGGTGAGTTTTTCCAACATCGATTTTATAGTACCTAGCTAGTAGTCTGTATCTTTTGAAAAATTAATAAATACATATATAAATAAGATAATTTTAAATATGATAATAACGTGAAAAAGTGCCTGCAAAGGCCTATTTTCTGAATAAACCTTCTGATTTTGATTTTGAGATAAGATGGTTGTCAAAAACCACTAAAAGGATTTTTAATAAAACTACATTTTTTTTCTCTTATACGCCTTATATTTCTAAATATTTTACTCTATTTGTCGTAGTATTTAGTAATAATATTTTTTTACGTACGTTGTCATGGTTTTGCAATCTGCATTCGTTACTTGAAATACTCAAAATAACAATTTAGAGGAAAATGTCATTTTGTTTAAGCATGTTTATGTGTCCAAAATATTAATTTAGTATAGGCAAGAGGAAAAAAACATGTTTTTATCACCTCAAATAACAAGTCATGAATAAATTACAAGATTTTTTTGCAATTCTTTTTTAATTACAAAATGGCGTCGTATTTTTTTCAACAAACAACACCGTTGTTATTTGTTAGCTTTATTACGCATCGGGGTCGTTATAATTTATCGTGCCGTTTTCATATGGAAAGAATAATGCGTAGTTGTTTGCCAAGTGCACTGATAGGCGTATCGCTGACGTAGATAGTTTTAAACAAACTGTCATTGGTTGCCCCCCGCCAACAGCGTTATCTTTGAGGAAAACACAATGTGCTTTTGTGACACCGTTGCTAGGTACAAACAGGTGTTTCAAGCAAATCTCTATCTTTTTCAATACTTTCACTAATAAGTATTGATTAACATTTCTTTTGTTAGTTCTCTTTGATAGCTTTTCATTAATTCCTTACCTTTTCTATCATAAGGGTAGTCTAACTTATTTTGTTTTTACTTGACTGACTTACAAGGAGGGTAATGTTTTTACCCCGAGTGTCTGATATTGCGAACGTAAACTGTTGATACGTCGGTTTTTTTAAATGCTTTTAAACTACGCATCTTGTTAATTATGTTTATAAGAAGTGTATCCCATTAAAATTCCATTAAAGAAAGTATTAATATAACACTTAAATAGATTCGAAGCATTAGCGTTAGGCTTAAAACTCATTGAAGTAATAAAATAATAAGACTTCATGACTCTAAATATAGAAAACTTCAAAATTGATTTCGCATGTTAATCAATATATATATATATTATTGTACAATAACAAATTGGAAGTCGTCAGATCTCAACAGCTGTGTTCCACATAGATAAACGGAGTTTATTGTTAAGACATCGTTTTCCAATGTGAATCAACACGATAATGTGTCAAGGGCATCAAAAGCGGGAAATATCTGGAAAGAATAGTATGAGAAGCAAACAAAAAAAAATCATTGAATCTAGAAATTTTCAATATTATCGTTTGTTTACTTACAATATACTTTTGATACCGCTGTTGTCTGGTGTCTCTTCTATATATGTTTATTGATATGAATACACATATTCACAGTAGAGAGAAGCAGCTAGGCTATCCTAATACTACTCCTAACTAATACTATAAATGCGAAAGTGAGTTTATTTATTTGTTTGTTTGTTACGCGTTCACGCCCAATCTACTGATGGTCATGAACTTTTGCATAGACATAGGTTAGTGTACTGAGAAGGACATAGGGTATATATCACGCGGGCAAAGCCGTGGGTAACAGCTAGTATGAATATATAGAAGCATATAGCTGGTAGCTAACACAAAGGAGCAGACAAGATAAATTTGGGAAATCATTAGTAACATATAAATTATTATTGATATGTCGATATATTCTTATTCGTCCTTCGAATACCTTTTCCATGTAGTCCCAACCCCTTTATCGTACGATTTGTTCTCACGAACTTACATAGATGGCGCTACTCGTTGCTACGCAACATTGTATCTTCCGTATTATGAGAATATAAAAGCACATTCACAAAATTTATCTTATTAAAAATTAAAACAATATTTTTGGTATAATATTTTATAATTACACCACCACCAATTAGTAAGTTTAGGGTAACGCAGGTTACCGCCATCTAGTATCGAGTAGCGAGCAACTTTCCTGCGGCGAATGTATGGACATTCGCCTGCTTTTCGCTAACTTAATTTAGTACAATATTCTTGTACGAGGTGGGCAGTCTATACGTTAGTATTATATTGTCTTTGCCTTTTCTATTTGACAAGCAGGTGTGATTTCACTTCAAAATATGGTCTGACGGGGCTAAATTTATTGAACTTTCGTCGATTCGTGACTCTGCTTCAAATATCTTTTAATCGGAAATTGACACTTAATTAGATCGTTAGTAAATGATTAGAAAATGTCATCCAACACGTGCTTGGCTGATAGGTATTGTTAATCACATGATAATTGTTTTGAACAGTCACTATTGCTCCCCTCAGCAATAAATTAAATTGGACTGTGTACTTAGCGATAGCGCCTAAAATTGTTAACATAGATAAAAGTGTATTTTAGTGAATATTACGCAACATGTGTTGTCAGTTAACATTTCTGTCGTTAATCAAATCATCACTGCTATTATTTCAAATGTTAAAAATATTTATTTCTTTAATTCAATCCAAAATTCAAAGGAACTAATTAATAACTAGAATTTTACCGCGACTTTGTCCGCGTAAGTTATGGCCTATGTCACGTGCAGGTAGGTAAATTAGCTGTCTATTGTTAAAGAATTTTGAAAATAAGTTCAGTAATTTCGGAGCCTATTCAAATCTTTTCTCTTTATAATATTAGTATAGATAAGATATAGCTCAAGTGAAGGGCGGAACAACGAAACAAACACAATTTCTTTAGACACAAGAATATTTTGCGTTACATATTGTGTGCTTATTAAGGGGGCACACTAGGCACAGTAGCGACACCAATCATTTTATTCCTAATACTTTACAAATAGAAAGAAATTCAAGAATGTAAATCATATAAGCCCTAGTAAATAACCTGAAGTATTTTTGGAATCATTTTTAATATTATGAGAATCAGTCATTAAGAGAAATAGAGAATGGAGTAATAAAACGGCCGTTTTTGGCGGTAATCTGATCTTCTCATAATTCTCACTGATTCTGATAATATTAAACATGATTAAAATACGTAACAACGGGTTACTCACGTAAATAGTCAGCTACTGGCCGATATGTTTCAACCTCATCCGGAGGTCTTCCTCAGGGCGAATGTGAATTGAGACGCGGGTCTGACTATTTACGTGAGAAACCCGTTGTTACGTATTTTAATAATGTCTTTATCTCACGTGAGTTTTAATCAAAAAACATTAAACATGATTCCAAAAATACTTCAGGTTATTTACTGAGGCTTATATGATTTAAATTCTTGAATTTCTTTCTATTTGTAAAGTATTACGACATAATGATTGGCGTCGCTACTGTGCCTAGTGTGTGGTCTTAAAATTAACCATGCAATACCACCGATCAGGTTCAGTCGCTAGCTGCTGAGAGAAACATACAATTGGTTTAAATGACCACCAATTGTGCCAATCAATCAACCTCTGGCCATTTAAATAACATACATTTGTCACGTCTTTCTCCGTTATGGGGTAGACAGAGCCAACTTCTAGAAGACCGGCCACGTTTAGCTTGTTGGTGGGCGTGTACATGGAAAACGGAATCAAAATTGTGATGGGTTGCTAGGCGCATCGCCTATTGACATAATTCTATAGATTTACGCCCATTGAATTTTATTTTTTTTATTTTCATTTATTAGTAAACAAACAGCGTAACAGTTTCATGAATATACATACTATATGTGTACACAAATATGGCAAAATGATGTTTACACAGTTAATCTTTAAAAATAAAATATAAGTTGTGTTGATTGCTATGGATAAATATGTGAGTATACAAAGGCAAACATAGGTATGTTATACATAATTATAGAAATTTAAAGAATTTAAAGAATGGGGATAACAATCTTGTTGCTCCGATGCATTTTCCCAATTTCACCCCTTAGTTGAGGTTCACCCATTCTTGATATCCTTTACGATCTGTGTGGAAATACAAGCAGCTGGTACATTCAACGTTTTTCTTTTCTCCCAGCCCAGCAAGGAAGAAATTTAAATTATATTATTTAAATATTATTCACTAGCATTGTGTGGTTCCCGGCAGAGTAGAATAGGACCACTCCAAGTCATTCCGTGGATGTCGTAAAAGGCGACTAAGGAAACACAAGCTAAACAAAGCTTATTAACATCAAAGAGACCTCTCCAACCCGTCTGGCCAGCGTGGAGAGTGTGGGCCAAATCCTCTGACTACTCAGGCTAGTATATGGCTCTGGTAGTACAGAGAGGGTCGTGCTCCTGCAGTGGAGACTAGAAAGACCTGATGATGATGATGATGATGATGATGATTTAATTTTATGTTCTGCTACTATCGGTATCCGTTCGGAGACAGTTCAATTGCCTTTTTATAAATCGATGCAATAAAGTAGACGCGGACAAACAGGCGCCTTATCAAGCATGGCAGCTATGCGTGATCGGTTCTATGATGACATCTGTTTTCTTGTTGCTCGGCTGATAACCGGGGGTGTGGTGTGGCGTCATGCCTGTTATTAAAACAAGTTTTATGTTTGGAGGTCATTTAGATCTTCTCGTGGAGTCATAGATTGTTTATTTTCCATAAATGGTGTTAGCATGCTGACAAATTATTTTACATTATGAATAGTACAAACAAAATAGAATCTTGAATTCCCGCTCAAAGTTTGTTGCCGCTCCTTCTGCACTCCTCTTTGGAAGCGGCCTAAACTTAGCTATAAATACATTACTGACGTCAACAATTTTTTGTTGTGAAAGTTGTGACATCATCATGACTCCACTGCAGGAGCACGACCCTCTCTGTACTGCCAGAGCAGTCAGGGGATTTGGCATACACTCTCCACGCTGGCCAGACTGGTTGGAGAGGTCTCTTTGATGTTTATAAGCTTTGTTTAGCTTGAGTTTCCTAAGTCGCCTTGTACGACATTCACGGGAAGATTTGGAGTGGTCCTATTCTTCTCTGCCGGGAAACACACAAATAAACGTTATGTAAACACACAAATATACGGGTAAATTATTCATTCATTCAATCATTCATTCATTCATTTTGCTGCATTTAAACTACTTCCTGTACTACGAAGTTGAACTTTAATATGTTAATAACGAAAATTTCAAATACGAGTCTGATAATTAATACAATAAGCTTTAATTTGTAAAAAGAAAGCATAGTCTCCGATCAAGATGGAGGGTGAAGATAAAAGATTTTTTTAAACCTTGTAGATCAAGTTGGAGAATAATTTTTTTAATAAACCTTGTAATTATCCATATTCCTCAGGGTCCAATAATTTACTCATAATATTTTACATTAATGATTCGCTCTTGCCTTTCTCGCCCGCTGTCGCTCTCTCGCTGTATTGAGAAGCCATTTTCGACTAAAAAATATTCTATCTATGACTAAAGAACACACTCTTTCGTTCCTTGCAGGTGAATACGCGGGTTTCGACGAGAACGAGCCCACGTCCCGGTCCGGGGGCAAAGGCCTGGTGATCCGCCGGCTTAAGGAGCAGCACGGGTACCAGAGGCTCGTCATGATCGGCGACGGCGCCACCGACGCAGAGGCCTGCCCGCCCGCTGATGGCTTCATTGGTCAGTATTACCGTGGTGGTATCATCTTTGACCAAGGATCTTATATTCCAATTGCATATGTGCGAGTGGGACACCATCCTGTAGTATTTCCGTCTCTTTCTATGTCAAAACTTAATATGGCCATTATTAGAAGGACTGAGTACCCATGGTATCTTCTGGAAAAACTGTCCCAACTGTTGGCCACTATCATCATCTTGGCCGTAAGAAGTCCACAGCTGGACATAGGGCCTCCACCAAGGATTCCATTATTGAGGTTTGCCATACTCACCACGCTTGGCAAATGGCTTGGTGAGGGCAGTTTGTTTGGCTTTTTATATTGGTACTGACGCAGCTGCTCATCACAACCGTTTTTCAAGCAAAGGAAGGGTAGGAGTTTGTTGTAATGGGGGAACGGGATAAAGGTATAAGTAAAGGTATTTAGGACGCTACTTGCTCACATGGAATGGGGATAAGAAAGTAGCAGCTCGGTGGCCGGGCGCGTTACTGGATACCATACCTGTAACCACCGGATGAGCCGTGTGGTTCCCAGGAGCCGTGTGGTTCCCGGCAGAGTAGAATAGGACCACTCCAAGTCTTCCCGTGGATGTCGTAGAAGGCGACTCAGGAAACCCAAGCTATACAAAGCTTATAAACATCAAAGAGACCTCTCCAACCCGTCTGGCCAGCGTGGAGAGTGTAGGCCAAATCCTCTGACTGCTCAGGCTAATACTTATATATGGCTCTGATAGTACAGATAGGGTCGTGCTCCTGCAGTGGAGACTATAAAAGACCTGATGAAGAAGATGAAGAACCACCGGATAGGTAGATATAGATACCACATCTTCAACTGTCTTACAGTAAAAACAAACTAACAAGAACAATATGTTCTATTTCCAGGTTTCGGCGGCAACGTTGTTCGGGAGGAAGTCAAGAAGAGGGCTTCCTGGTACGTCACTGACTTCCAGGACCTGATCCAGCACCTCAAAATCCAAGCAAAGTGAGCCAGTCATCTAGTAATACAATTGTGCATTTGAAATGTACCTTAGTACCTTGACGTAAGATCTGCTTTCGCGTGTGCGAGGATACATGGAGTGAGAAAGAAGGTGATATGGTGCTGTCTCGCTCACGCGTTATGATGAGTGCAAAATTAACGTGCTTCCTTTTGAGGAGTATTTACTTTATTTCAAAATTATTAACAAAATGTTATATAATTTAAAATAGTTAACCAATTTTAGATAAATGTTAGACATAAATTTTGGTGCTAATTGTAACTACAAATTTCAACTTACAGTGTATGAGAACAAGGTGTATTTTTGATTGTGCATTTATACAAATGTTATTTACTTGATAAATTTGACAATGTGATGGTACTTTGAGTACAAGTTGTTCGTTAAGTATTCCGGAACTAAGTTCCGTAGTTACTGAGTTTAGTAGAATTGAGTAACGAGATAGACAATATAATTAGTACATATTTGTATATAGCTAGTTAATTATTTAAATTAGGTGTAGAGAAGACTTACAACGCGGTTGCGCCAACTTTTCTGTTGACAAATCGATCAAGCGATTGCATAGTAACTAGTCGAGCGCGGGTGGTGGTCTGCAGAGGCGGGGGCGGAGGGATTTGACTTTGGCAAAGCTGACGCGACCGTGTCATGTAGTTCAACGGTACTCAAATGTTATGAGTATTGAATTCTGTGGGATGCAATGTTCGTTTGAAATCAGAATAGAACTGACTTCTTCTTTGCCATTGGCGTTTAAAAGATAGCTTCACAAGGTGAATTTGAATTCAATGGCAAGAAATGTTTACGTGTAATAACATATCTTGCATCAACACTAAACCGCTGGTATCAAAACAGCGGTGTAGTGATGTGATTGACTCATTTGACAATTTCGGAAATTTTCGTAATTCACTTTTGTTTTAATTTTTGGTTTTTATCTGAATTAATATATTTAATAATAAATGGCTTTTATCAAAGCGTCCAAAATATTTTTTGAGCGTTTCTTGTAGAAAATGTGTAATTTATAGACATGAATCATTGAATCATGATACCCATGATTCTAAGTTATTTATGACCGCTATATTGACAATATTGCCAATGAATTTAAAAACACCCTTGATGGCTCTATTTTGATTTGAAACGCATTACGTGAGGTCAATAATTTATACCTGACCACTATTATTAATTTCTAGACATAGTATTTTATTGTTCATAAATTGATACAAGTATACTTTTACTCTGTTATGGATATAAATAATTTATTGATAGTTGGAGTGGAGGACAATAGTTATAATGTATATATTATTTAAAATGGCTGTGTACTTCTTATTTTTAAGGAATAAAGCGAATATGTTAAGTTAAATTTACTTTTTATTTAAAAAATCTATTCCAAAATTGAAAATATGTGATGAAAAAGAATTCGCAACATGTAGGATAAGAAACCACAGCTCTTAGGTCTGCGCCCTAAGTGCTACTCAACCGTGGCCTCGACAGCTCTTAGGTCTGCGCCCTAAGTGCTACTCAACCGTGGCCTCGAATTACCGCGCAAGAAAATACGCATTTGGAGCATGCGTATTTTCTATCTATTCCAATCTTTTTCATAATCTAGTATAAATTTTGGACTCGTTTAAAAAATCTTGCCTTTGTCAAGAATATAATAATAATAATAAGTATTTTATTTCTCATCACAAAAACATTATAGAGTAATTTTAAATTTGGTATACCGAAATTAATATGAAACCAAAATATAAACGACCCGGGAAGAATAGATTGTTCTTGACGGTGGAGTATTTTCTGTCCTTCTCTATTCTCCGCTATCTTTTTGACCTCTACGACACGACATCTGCCTTCTCTTTTATTTCGTCTGTGAATGTTCTTCTTTGCCTTCCTTGATGGTTTTAATAAATTCGTCGTGTCGTATAAAATAACTTTCGAATAAAGACATGAAAATAAAATTAGGGTTGAATAATACCTAATTTTACCCGTAATAAATAAATACACAAATATTATTTCTCTTTATAATATTAGTCTAAAATCTAGACAAGGGCCAGGGTAACTTTAAATAGTTTCATATGATGAACCCACCGGCGCGGAGGACGTTACAGTCGCAGAGGTAACGGGGACGCCAAATTTTAACTGAATTCAAAAAAGGAAGGGTTATCGATTCGGTTGTATGTTTTTTTATATTACATGTTTGCAACGTTGAACGAATTTAACAATATTGCAATCGGGCATGTACGAGTAGCGGCGATTTTTTTATATTATCTAGAGACCATTAAGAATATAGTCTACACCCAAGTATGCAACTTTTTTAACCTTGTGTTATTAATGGGGGCCCGAAAGTATGGGACATTTTTCACTGCTTACGAAATTTTTCGGGTAAGTATATTTGACATTTTTTTGGCCAAACATTGCTAATGTTTGAACAGTTATTTCTCCAAAACTGCATCCCTGAGAGCTCAAATTATGCGAAAACGGCGGACAGTTTGTTTTATTTTTAAATTAGGTTTTACGAAAAATCTGTTACTCATGCGCGTTTCCAATGTTTGATGTCGTTATTAAGCATTTTTTTAGACAATTCACACAAATTGAGTGGGCCTCAAAGTACCTAAGTTCGAGTCGAGACATGTATTATGGGATACTAACTCAACGATACTATATTTTATAATAGATACTTATATAACATCAAACATCAAAGACCTAGGTCAATCTGAAAAAGATAATTTTCCATCTTGACCTGACCGGGAATCGAACCCGGGACCATCCGCAGGTAGGCGTGTTTACCGCTGCGCCTCGGAGCTCGTCAAATACATATATTAAAAAAACGTTTTTTAAATAGTTGAGGACTTTTGACTTGCGGAAAAGCGGCGGTGCAAATTTGAAATTTGACATACCTAATTACCTACCTTATTCCATAAAATTATAAAGTAAACTTTTAAATCTCGTCCGTCTGGTAATTAGGCTATTTCACAGAGCACTGATCAGTGCTTAAGCAAGGTCCTGACTGTGGGGTAGTGGTGGGAATCAAAGGAGGTAAATCATTCCGTGAAATCAATGTTAGCGGTACATATATATACACCAATGATCAACCTGGTTCCCTTTCTACAGAGAGATTTATCTACGCCGATGACCTGGCTCTAACTTCCCAAACAAAAACATTCGAAAGTGCAGAACAAAACCTGTCGAGAGCCTTGGACGACCTTAGTGTATACTACGCCTCAAATGCATTACGTCCCAACCCTAGTAAAACCCAGTGCTGCGTATTCCATCTCCGGAATCATCAAGCTAACCGGAAGTTAAACATCAACTGGCAAGGAGTCAATATACAGCACTGCGACAAGCCCTCTTACTTAGGTGTTCTACTCGACAGGTCACTTACTTATAAAAACCACTGCCTGAAAACCAAAAGTAAAGTGGGAACACGCAATAACCTCCTCCAGCGGCTTACTTCAACCAAATGGGGAGCTGCACCACATGTCCTCCGAACCAGTGGCCTGGCGCTTTGTTTTTCTGCAGGCGAATATGCATGCCCAGTGTGGCATCGTTCTGCCCATGCTAAGGAAGTAGACGTCGCACTTAATGAAACGTGTCGCATTATCACTGGTTGTCTTAAACCAACACCGCTCGAACTCTTATATCCTATTGCAGCAATTGCGCCACCTTCGGTTCGGAGACATATCACCTGCGGTATTGAAAAAGAGAAGCAAGAGTCAGACCCAAGACATCCCTTGCATGGAATACAGCCTTCTGCCAACAGACTTAAAAGCCGTAATAGTTTTATAAAAACTACAAGACCTCTTGATGGCGACCCAAGATCAACCCGACTGCAATTTTGGCGCAAAGATTTTCCACCTCCCACTGCCTATATCCCCCCATCTGAAGAGCTTCCTCCGGGATCTCAACTCCCATGGGATACATGGAAAAGTCTTAACCGCCTACGTACTGGGGTAGGCCGATGTAAGCATAACCTAGCCAAGTGGGGCTACATCGACCAAAATAATGTTCAGTGTGAATGTGGTGAAAGAGACCAGACCATGTCACACCTCATGTCGTGCCCCATGTGCCCCACTACCTGCACAAAGTACGACCTCAACTACGCCTCAGCAAGTGGCGTGGCTATTGCAACATACTGGAGGGATAAAATATAGGATTTTTTAGACATTTTGAGCCATCGACACGAAAAGAAGAAGAATGTTAGCGGTGTGGGACGCGCCTTGCGAGAGAGCAGAGCCAAAACAGAATCTATCACGATGTATCTTTGCAGTGCATTGTTTGAAAGGGGTTTTTTAGAAATAGTCCGTGCGCTGAGCTCCGTTGCGCAGCGGTCAACAGCCTGCGACACGGATGGTCTCGTTTTCGATTCTCGGTCAGGTCGTGATGAAAAATGATCTTTTTCCGATTGACCTGGGTCTTGGACGTTTATCCATGTATTGATAAACGTCCAAGACACATTTGTTATAAAATATAGTAGTGATGAGTTAGTATCCCATACATAACACAAGTCTCGAACTTACTTTAGGGCTAGCTCAATCTGTGTGATTTGTCCGTATATGTATATTTATTTATTATTTATTTAATCTCATGTGTTTTAGTTTTACATACAAGTTTCATCATTTACTTTGCGATATTCCATCTTGAGTAAATTCTTACTTCTAATTGGACCAGCATTACCTGCATATTTGTTTTATTGGTGCACTCCCTCTTCTACTGACATCTCGAAATTTAGAATGTAATCATCATCATTTCGTGTAGGTGACACGGTCAGTTGACCATGCATACCCTGGTGTCAGAGTTCTTCGGAATCGCCTCTCGGCCTCTGACGTGGTTCCTTTAACGACTACTAGATATAATAATATATACTAGAATGTAATAAATACCTACGTACAATAATTTAAATTAGAATTTTCCTATTAAAGAAACATGCTGGAATTGCATGGAAAACATATATTTCTAGGTATCTAAATATTAAAAGGGAGTTAAGCAAAACCAAAGAATTAATAATAGTACTTATGTACAAAACGGAAAATTCAATCGGAATAATTTCGGGCCATTTAAGTATTACGTAAGCAGAAAAATTGCTATTTTTAACCCCCTCTCCCCTCTTGTCAGCAAAAGTAAGAAAAGCTCTTCCCGTTCCTCTAAGCTTACGTAAACATTGGTATCATTTCCGCAAAAAATGTAAGTGTATTTTGCGAAATGTTGCTTATGTCAACCATGCCCCCCGGCCCCCATATCATCATAAATAAGCCAAGCCTGGACCCCCCTCCCACCCCCTTTCACTGCTTACGTAATATTTGAATGACCCCTGTGGGGCTGGGCCGGCAATTATATGTAAATATTAAAATTTGTTATGTTTTTCCCGTAAGTCCCATAGGAAAAGTTGTTTTTTGATGGGTTGGTTTGAAGTGTAAGGTTGTTTTCTCTAATAACCTGTATAATACTTAGAAGCGCAGCCGAATTTGTAGTTTTAAATGAGGTATATATATATACATTTAATCGTTTTAAAACTGTGCCAGCCACTGTACTGTACCTACGTATGTACCTATATTTATGTATGCATGGTCATATATAAGTATGGGCGTTATTTAAACGGTTAGCAGAATATTGGTATTTTTTGTTAGCAAAAAAATGAAATGTCTTCTAAAATAGCTAGTGCGGGCCGACTATTTATTTCGCGACGTGACAGTTTTTTTTACGGCAGTAATAGTAATACAAGTTATATATCTGAATTTAGGGTTGCCAGGCGTCCAGATAAAGCCGGACACAGTTAGGCTTTTTGGTTGCATGTCCGGCTGAATCAATCGGAGTCCGGCCTGTGCGGCTTTGGTTAGGTTTTTTAAATTTGACAATTTTTATGAAGATTGATAGAATTTATGAAAATTTTATGGTAACAAACCCCTGCCTGATTTAGGTACATCAAAAATGTCGTGATAAGTGTACTACGAATAAAATATTAAGGGACACCGGCTCTGTCCGGCTATTCACTTTCAAGACCTGGCAACCCTACCTGAATTGCTGACAATTTTCATAATTGTTTACTAATTAAGAATCGTAGTTTCATTTTTAGGGTTCCGTAGTAAACTAGGAACCCTTATAGTTTCGCCATGTCTGTCTGTCTGTCCGTCCGCGGTTTTACTCAGAGACTATAAGTACTAGAAAGCTGTTATTTGGTATGGGTATGTATATTAATCATGCCAAAAAAGTGGTAGATGAAAATCTCAAAAAAGATCTCTCTCTTTTTTAGGGTAGCTCCCATACAAGTAAAGAGGGAGTAATACTTTTTTTTTCTATACAAACCCATCGTGTTGGGTTTTGTTAAATACGTCTTTATTATATACGGATACGTGAAAAAAATTACAGCAGTAGTATAAATACTGAAGTTGAAAGGAAAACTATCAGAGCTGACTACTAAGTACAAACTAAAAAGTTATAGGCAACCAACTTATAAAATTTTATCGAAAATGTAAAATTTCATACAAGTTTAATTGTTTGATGTTTTTGGTCATTAAGCTGTGTGACATAACACTTATTTCTGAAATTTTTGTCTGCCTGCCTGTTTGTGCGCGTATCACTCAAAAACAACTAAGTAATCAGATTTTTATGAAATTTGGTATAGGTGGTTCCTTTATACCCATTTTTGTTAGGATATATAATAAAAAAATATCAAAATAAACAAACACATGCGCGTACGAAGTTGCGGGTACAGCTAATAGAAGATAAGGCTAATCGACCTCGTTTAAAAACTTTTTCATCCGAAAACAAAATTTCGCGTTATTTTTTTTATCCCGCGTACCGCCGTAACATAGCGCGGGATCTATCCAGCCTAATTTTTTTCAAATGCTCGTTCAAAAAATATCCGGTCTTCTTACGATAAGCTCGTAGTCCTAGGTCTTCATTTAACGCTCTTTTGACCGTGGTTTTGCTTAGGCCCACCTGAAGAGCTAAGGATTTTCGTTTACAAACAGGATTTCGTTGGATTCGCGCCTTCACTGCTTTGATGATCGCTGGATGATCCTAACTGTACGAGGTCGGCCGGTCCTCTTACGATCTTCGAAGCTTGAATCTTCAGTGAATCGTTTGATTGTGCGATAAACAAATCGTAGGGTTATTTTCAATTTTTGTAGAGTATTGAAAATTTCTTTTGGCGCGTAACCACAGTGGTGCAACGCGATAACCGCTTCTCTATCTTCTTTCTTCGACCACTCCATATTTAAAAATGAATAAAAATTAATGTCTTTTCTTTTTTCGGTAAGCGCAAACGTTCTATTTTTAAAATTAGTGAAGTTTATCTAGCCAGTATTAAAAAAAATTAAATAATAAGGTTTTGACAGAACTTATGACCCGACTAGGTACTTCCGTGGTATTCTATGTAGGTACCTACTTTTGTCTGTAGTTAGAGGTAGTAGGGAGAGGCGATTAAAAATCTAACAATCTTAGTCACAAAAATATAAACATACAACATTTTATTATATTATACGAGTGAAAAGCCGCCCATCGCGGCTCTCCCGCGCGTAAATAACTGCCGTATTTTGAACTTTCAACTCTAAAAATACTTTTCAGATGACCCCGCGGTAGTCGCACGCAGTCTCGTCGGCTACTGAAAGGTCATGCCACGCCGAAAATGTCGCTGGCTATTGTTTAAACAGTGATATTGCCCGCAAAATTATCTAATTCATTTGTGTAGTGCTTCTTTAAATCTGTGATAAAAATTACAGTGCTGGAAAACAAAAGGTAAATAAAGTTGCTGTTTCTATTTATAAAAATATTTATTGCTAATGTGAAATCATAAAAAATACTAACTGCTATGATTAAATCAGAGATCTATAAAACCAGGATTGAGGTTTAAAATTTATCCTTGGAACTACTCCGTATTTCGGCATCATACTCGTTTTTCTGCTACTCATTGGCATATTAGTTTTATAGGCGACGTCGGTTTGTGTTGGTCTCATTCTAAGAACATAAGGAAGTCTATCAACTTTTCCATACCTTTGATTGTCAAATTTGCTGGGTGATTTATTGATATCATAACCATAGTATTTGTTGTAGTATTCGTATTTAGCTGTACGAGCATAATTGTCGTGCTCATTATACCGTCTGTTGAAATCTGAGGTTAATTCGCCTTCGATAGGTGGCGGTAGGTTATCAAGTTTTGACGTCATTTGTTGCGTTTCTTCTACGTATTCCTTCCCCCCTCCCTGTCCGTTTCCGTTTTCATTATTCTTTTCGGCTCGATTTTCATGTTCCTTGTCGTTTTCCTTCCCGTCATCTTTATCATGTTCCTTTTTGTCACCATTTTCGTCTCCTTTTCCATTTTCCTTTCCGTCACCATTGCCGTTTGCCTTTCCATCTGAATTTTCATGTTTATTTTCGTTTTTTTTCCCGTTATCCTTTTCATGTTCCTTCTTGTCACCATTTTCCGCTCCCTTTTCATTTTTCGTTTCGCATTTCTTTCCATCACCATTCTCGTCTGCCTTCCCGTTATTCTTCTCATATTCCTTCTCGTCACCATTTTCGTTTCCCTTTTCGTCACCATTTCCATCTGCCTTTTCGTCTTGATTTTCATGTTTCTTCTCTTTTTCCGTCCTATATTTTTTTTCATGTTCCTTTTCGTCACCCTGTCTACTTTCCGTTTTGGCTTTCTTTCCGTCGGCCTTCTCGTCTTGATTTTCATATTCCTTTTCCTTCCCGTCATCTCTTCTCGTCTTCTCGTCTTCCTTCTCGGCATCCTTTTCATGTTTCATTTTGCCTTCCTTTCCGTCCACTTTCACCTCTTGATTTTCATGTTCCTTCTTGTCATTGTTGACGTCTTCCTTTTCATCTTCCTTTTTATGTTCTTTGGTGTCCTCATTTTTGTCTTTCTTTTCATCTTTCTTACCCTTTTCATTGAAAGTGGTAGTCGTAACTGAGTTTTCTTCTTCAGTTGGTTCCACAGATATCTTTTCTTCCAACATAGTGGTATCCTCTACAGATGCATGTGTTACAGTAGTAATCATATAATCTTCTTCACTTAATGGTACTGTGTAGTAGTTTAATTCTTCAGGAGTTTTTTCATAATTGTCGTAATCTTGATAATCTGGTAAAGTGGTTTTGTCTTTTCTAGTTACACTTAAGTCTTTATCTCCTTTTTTATCTGTGTTACCCTTCACATTTTCACTAGTAATCGTCGAAACTGTGTTATCTTCTTCAGTCGGCACTGTAGGAATGTTGTCTTCAAGGAGTCTAGTCTCTTTAGGTTCAAATTCATTAGTAGTTAAATTATCTTCTTCACTTATCGGTAATGTGGTGGCTTCTTCTTCTTCAGGTGTTTTTTCATTAGAGATGTATTCTGGGAAAGTACTTTCTGGCATCGTGATTTTGTCATTTTCATCACCATCTGCATCTTTGTCATCGTCTGCCTTTTCATCTTTTCTTTTAGGTTCCTTTTCTTCTTCGTTTACATCTTCATCTGAATCTTTATCCTTGTCTTCGTTTAGATTTGTTTTACCTTTCTCATCACCAATAGTAGTAGTAACTGGATCCTCCTTTTCAGCAGGCTCCGTAGGAATATTTTCTTCCGATAAAGTGGTATCCTCCATAGGTGCAGGTGTTACAGTAGTAATCAAAGTAACTTCTTCACTTGATGGTACTGTGTAGTAGTCTTCAGGAGTTTTTTCACTGTCGTAATCTTGGTAATCTGGTAACGCGGTTTTGTCCTTTCCATCTCCATCTGAGTCTTTCTCCTCATCATCCTTACCACCAGGATCAGGTTCTTTTTCAGGTTCTTCATATGATGGTTGTTTTATGGTAATAGGTGGTAGAGTTGAAGAAGTAGGTACTAAAATAGTTGTTATTTTTGTAATCGGTTCTGTGGTTGAGTCATCTATCAATTCTATTGTTGTGTCTTCGGGCAATTCCGAACTAGGTGCTTTTGACGATTCCACTATGGTTGGTTCTAGGGTCAGTTCTGTGGTCGGTGTTGTGGTCAGTTTTGTGGTAAATGTCGTGGTCGGTTCTGTGGCTGGTTCCATGGTTAATTCGGTGGTTAGGTATGTGGTCGGTTCTGTGAATGAAACCATACTTGATGTTGTGGTTGATGCTGTGGGTGGCTCCAAGGAGCTTGCTGTGGTACTAGTGGTAACTATGCCATCAGTAGAAGTTTCCGTTACAGCTGTAGTAGTTGGTATGCTCGCTGGTAGAGTAGCTGCGCTGGTACTGCTTTCTATTCCGTGAGTTGGTGTAGTTCCTGCTGTACAACCAGGTTCTGGCAAGTTGGTAGTTTGACCAGTACTAGCTGTTTGCGTACCTGTGGAATGGAAATGTATGTGTAATAATGTGAAATTGTAGCTTGCTTGATGTTGGGAACTGTTCTTTTATCACGTTCATTTATATAATTATAGGTTAAATATTTTTTTTTACGGTACCTATTCGCATTAAGAAACATCCTTATATTCATTAAAGACGAGCCTACTCTTTGTGTTCTTAAATCGGTATAATATTCCATACCTATTTTTTAGGGTTCTGTAGAAAAAATAAAAAACTGAACCCTTATGGGATCACTCGTGTGACTATCTGTCCGTCCGTCCGTTTGTCACAGCCTTAATCTACTTAAATTAGGTGTAGTTTGGTAAGACGGCGTAATCTTATAACCCAAACACGGATGTGCAAAATAAATATTATTTTTTTTAAATAAGGTTCTTTTCCGGGGGCCCAATTAGAAATTTTAAAAAGATAGTTTTGCAAACCTTACTGTGTCTTACTTATTTTTATAATAGTACAATAAAAAAATGTCTCTAATTATGACTACAGTTATTTGACAGTCTGTCGACTCAGTCAGCCGCAATGTTGTCGAAATATCAGACAAATCTCAAAAATAAACGGGATAAGTCCCGTAGTATACCTCTAATAATAGTTCATAAATTTTCACCTCAATTCGATTTGAACGAAATTAGAAATGCTACCTATATAGTTGTTTAAGATACATACTTTATCAAATTTTCAGGAGACTCGGCCATCAGTTTCATTAAGAGCATATTACACGCTCACCAATTTGCTCATTTTGGCAAATAAGATCTTATGACCTCAATCTCTATTTACCTACTTCGTCAGAAAGCTGTGATCAGTCAGTAGGTATGTCTACTAGTATGTGCCTACAGATGATTGCGTCCACGCACATCGCGGGATTACGGTGAAGGAGAACACCTAGGTAACCACAGAGCAAGGAATGTCTTAGGCTGGTTGTTAGGGTTCCGTAGTAAACAAGAAACCCTTATAGTTTCGCCTTGTCTGTCTGTCTGTCTGTCCATCCGCGGTTTTACTCAGAGACTATAAGTACTAGAAAGCTGTAATTTGGTATAGATGTGTATATTAATCATGCCGAAAAAGTGGTAGAGAAAAATCTTGTAAAAAAAATTTTTTTAGGGTAGCATCCATACAAGTAAAGTGGAGGAGTATTTTTTTTTCTCTACTTACCCATCGTGTGGGGTATCGTTAAATAGGTCTTTAAAAATATTGTGAGGTTGAGAACACCATTTTTCGATTTAGGGATCCGTTTCCGAAATATTTGGTTTTAAAGTGCAAATTTTTATTAGAGGTACGTGTCCCCCCCCCCCTATCTATCTGCTAAACGGTTATATACGGATACGTGAAAAAAAAATACAGCTGTAGTATATATACTGAAGTTGAAAGGAAAACTATCAGAGCTGAGTACTAAGTACAAACTAAAAAGTTATAGTATAGGCAACCAACTTATAAAGTGTATTTGAAAATGTAAAATGTTACATGTTTTTGGTCGTTAAACTGTGAGGTGCGAGTGTGAACAGTGTTAACTCAAACTTGTCATTCGCAACTACGGAACCCTACACTGCGCGTGGCCCGACACGCACTTGGCCGGTTTTTTATATTGACGCGTTCGCCAGCGCGGTTGGTAAGCGTCAAAGGGCCACGAGCTATGAGTTTAAAGGGATCGTTACATAGTAAAATAAACCGCGCGAAACGCTCGCGCTGACGGTATTTCGGTCGCGCTTTTCAACCGCGCGCGGGCGAGGAGTCACAGCGTTCCATGTACGTTACATAGTCACGCCGATCGGACGCGCGTTTGCGTACCGTCGCCGCCTAAACGATGAGGCGGCTAACCGCGAGGTCCCAAACTCGTTTAATAGTTCAGAGCGGGTTTATAGTCAGAGGTTAACAGACGTACACTACTTACGTTAGCGTCGTAAATCCGGGTTTCACGGGTTTTTTCGTGTCTCGGGTGTTTTCATTAAATGATCTGTCATATCGGGTAGCTTAAAAAATCTGATATTATTTGCGGAACCAACATACTAATAAGCAAAAAGTTTGTTAAGTAAAATTTCTTACCAGTTGGAATGCCAGGCCAAATTTTTTCAAAGTTTCTAAGCAAATCGTCCATATCTACGCCTTCGGGCAAGAAATCTTCGGGCTTCAAATTTCCAGGTAATCCAGGCCAACCACTTGGTGGCCAACCTTTCCCAGGAAAAACATTTGGAGGAAATGCAGGTGGAGGCACACCTCCCCATAGGCCTTCAAGTGGAGGAAATCCCAGGCCTGGCCACCCTGGTGGAAGTCCGGGTGGAATCCCAGGTGGAACCCCTTGTAAAGGTGGAACCACAGGTGGAATAGGCGGTGGTCCTGGTGGAAACCCAGGTGGAACACCAAGTGGGAACCCTGGTGGAACAGGTGGAGCTCCGGGTGGAACCCCAGGTGGGACCCCAGGTGGGAATCCGTTTCCTGGCCACCCGCTCCCAGGCCATGGCGGAACAGGTCCTGGGTCTGGCCACTGAAGTAATTGACCTTGGACTCCAGTAACATTTTCCGAAGAATTAATTTCAATTTCAGGCTTGAATTCTGGCAGAGCCGCCGCCGCCGACATTGGGAGAAAAACCATATTCTGCATTGGCATTTGCGCCATCGCGTTGACGGGCATGTTGAAAGGCATGTTGACGGGCAGGTTGACAGGCATGTTGGCGGGCATGTTGACAGGCATGTTGATAGGCATATTAGCGGGCATGTTGACAGGCATGTTAGAGGGCATGTTGTTGTCAGCGTAGTTTGCGCGCATGTTCAAATTATTCATAGACATTTCACTGTCAGAGTTAAGTTCTTCTTCTTCTTGTTCTTCTTCTTCTGAACTTTCTTCTAGTTTTGAATGCTTTTTTTTAGAACGGTGCTTACGGAGGTGGATGTACATTCCCGTTTTTGTACTTAAGCCGCTACCGCTGCTGCTATCAAATTCATAACTTAAGCTGTTCTGTACTTTTTCTTCAGAAGCATCGTCTTCATCTGAGGTCAGCTCCGAACTCTTCTGAAGCAAGATGCTGAGAAAGATACTTTGAATGCTCGGGAACTGAAAAAAATAATTTAAAGTCTTAAGCTTATTACGTACATTTACATTTTCTTGTAAGAAAATATAAACAAAGGTATCATTATAAATTTTGGCATGGAAAAAGACGGAATAAAGAAAAACTGCAACAGATAAAAACAATTGCATATGTTTCAGCCGGACACCGACCTGCAGTATTTTCTCTGATGGTCAACTATGAATCTTTGCATAGAATTACTAATAAAGCGTAATAGTGTTGTGGTTTTTGTAGTTGAATATTGAACGGTGCCGTGTGGTCCCCGGCAGAGTAGAATAGGACCACTCCAAGTCTTCCCGCGGATGTCGTAAAAGGCGACTTAGGTAACATAAGCTTAACAAAGCTTTAAAATGTCAAAGACACCTCTCCAGCCCGTCTGGCCAGCGTGGAGAGTGTAGGCCAAATCCTGTGACTACTCTGGCTGATATATTGCTGTGGTGGTACGGAGAGGGTCGTGCTCCTGCAGTGGAGACTGAGAGTGGAGAGTGAGAGAGAGATGGATGGATGGATTATTTTTTTACCCATCCTGTGGGCTACTTCTAACTTTCAGGGCTGTCTTTAATCCATTTGTGGCCCTGGGTACATATGGATAATCATAATAGGTGAATCTAGCCTTGAAATAGTACTATTTAAAAAAGTATTGTATGAACGTATTAATAAAAATAAACAATATTTTATGTATTTGGCTCATTACATATTTTGTTTTTTTTTTTTTATATTTTTGTCCTTTACAAATTCGGTCACACACAAGAGGTCTTTCTGATGTTTGAAAGCTTTGTATAGCTTGTGTTTCCTAAGTCGCTTTTTACGACATCCACGGGAAGACTTGGAGTGGTCCTATTTTACTCTGCCGGGAACCATACGGCGTAAAAATAATAATAATGCAAATTACTAATGGAGGTATCTCAAATCTCATCCATTGTCTACGTGCGCATATTTCGGGATAGTTCACCTTATATTTACTTCTTATTTGACACAAAAATAAGGACGGAGCGTTTTGAAAAAAATAATAAAAATATCTTGGTTAGCCATTCTCTTAAAGAATTTCAAAGAAACGGAATAAAAAATATCTCAAACCATTTTGTATACTAACCAATTTCATATCAGATGATTTCAACGCGTGTAGTTATGGAGTGAAACATTTTACGGCGCAAATAAAACTCGACAGATCATATAAAATTCGATTATTTTACTCAATATTTTATACCTACTTACTTTAGCGAAAATTTTATGCAAGTTGTTAGTTATTTTAATTGCTCACTAGAGATCAGTAGAAGAGTTTAAAGACCAGTCATACATAATGCGGCTTTATAAGTACCTACATCAATATAATTAGGTACCCGAGTCGGTCTCTCGCATTGAGGGTTTTACTTATTTAAAATAAATGCCGTATTTTAGTTGCAAATAAATCCCGAAATCATTTGTAGATACACCACAATTAATTTAGGTCCCTAACTTTTCATAGATTTTTGGATTCCTCCTCATCAATTTTTATTATTCTACTTCGTATGTGTCCTACCGTATCTCTTTTGTTTGCGTTGACTTTTTAACCAAAGAGATTAAATATGTACAAGAACTTACGTATTAAATATTTTTGGTTCCAGCGGATTGCTAATTATTGATTAGATTAAAGATTTATTTATGCGTTCTTTAACGCAGTTCAACGCGTTAGATAAAAAAGTATCGTGGCAGGAAGACGGACAACCACACACATGAAAAAAAGTTTGACAACTAAGTTCTATTTATTACATGGAGATATACCTATATGCAGGGGTTGAAAACGGGTATGGTACCGGTATAAAATTACGATACACCTTAGATTTAAAGGTGGAACCAAATCGGTTGACAATTACGGTTGTGATACAGCTAAATATAAATAATGGTATTTATACATTTACGATATCGTTATGTATCGATACCTTTATGATAACGGGTACCTTAACTGAAATATTTTCAGTGCCAAAAAATGATGCGACGAAAAACATTGAGGCGAATCCTCGGTGGTAAAATTCAATGAAAACCTTTATTTCATAATTCCAATATCGAAAAAAAATAACGATACCGCAATATTACAATACCAAAATCGTACAGGTACCGTTTCTTTATGGTATGGTAATTTGAAGGTACCATTATTCTTAGGTATCGAAATATAAAGGTATGACGTCATACCGCTTACCGATTTAACCGTATTTTTTTCGGTTATTCAATCCCTGCCTATATGTATAGCTGTGCGGTTCCCGGCAGAGTAGAATAGGGCCACTCCAAGGCCTCCCGTCGATGTCGTGAAAGGCGACTTAGGAAATACAAGTTAAACAAAGCTTATAAACATCAAAGAGACCTCTTCAACCCGTCTGGTCAGCGTGGAGAGTGTATGCTGAATCCTCTGACTGCTCTGGCAAATATATGGCTCTGGTAGTACAGTACAGAGAGGGTCGCGCTCCTGCAGTGGAGACTAAAAAGACCTGATTATGATGGTGATGATATGTATTAAACATTATTTTTCTCTGTCTACGTTATACGTAGAGATAGACGTACTAACATAGATTTAAAAAAAAAATTCTTCTGTACTACGTACAATTCTTACTCAAACGATCATGTTTTTATTTATTTTTGACGTTCGATTGTTTCATTGACATTTCTGTTTACGCAGAAAAGTATGGAGGTAATGTAATGAGAATAATTATTTTTAACAAAAGAGTAAAATCGGTTTTACTCTTCATCTCTAAACGTAAATGTACAAACTGAAACTTAAAATTAGGTTTTAGTGGGTGTGGTAGTTCAATCAAAATAGAGGAACAACGTCGTCATTAACTTGTCTTGATTTGCAAAAGAATTAAACAGAAATAAAATTAAACATACTTGCGGCATACTTGAATATTTTTTTTTATGTTTTTTGTTGATTTTTTCTAAATGCACTGGATACATTTCGATAAAAAAATTATAGGACCACCTTTGAAGTTCAATCAAAACAGAGGAGTGACGTTCTCATCAATTTGTCTGGATTTGCATAAGAATAAAATAGGTACAAATTAGTTTAAACGGAACGGCATACTGTTACAATTATTCTGGGTATTTGTTTATTTTTTTAAAAAGTGCTTAATACATTGCGATAAAATTTTACGGGACCACTTCGGGAGCATTACCTATCGAACAAAAAATCGCGTAACAAACATAAAAAAAACATACTGAGGAATTGAGAACCTCCTCGTTTTTTGAAGTCGGTTGAAAAGTAGTAACAGTGGCAACAATTCTTTCTGATGGCTTTTGCATTTGTTTATATCGCATTTTTGTAAGACTTTTGCTCTTAATGTTAAAAGTTATCTGCATCATCAAGCCAGTTCTCGGCAGAGTGGAATAGGACTATTCGAAGTCTTCCCGTGGATGTCGTAGAAGGTGACATAGGACACATACATATATACATACTATCACGTCTTTATCCCTTGCGGGGTAGACCTACGCCACGTTTAGCATCGTAGTGGGCGTAATGGTAGAAAGCGGAATTAAAATAGTGATGAGTTGCTAGCCGCATCGCCTATCAATATGATTCCTTAGATTTTTGCCCAATCCCTTGACCGTCTTTTACGGTCTGCGCGGGAAGAAAAGCAGCTGGTATATTCTATGTTATTTCTTTTCTCCCAAACCAGCATAGAAGAAAGCATGGAAGACATAGGAAACACGAGCTAAATAAAGCATTATAGGCCAGCATGGGGAGGATAGGCCAAACTTCTGACTGCTCTGGCATTACGGCTCTATTAGTGCAGAGAGAGTTGTGCTTCGGCATGATGATGATTATGATGATTAAAATTACACACTGTTGTTCTTGGTAATTAAATTCACTGTTTTATCAAAAAATATTTATTTTTTCTGAAAAATTATACAAAATTATTACACCTATCATTTAAGATCAAGCTCCGTCGAACCAGGATTTCGGTTTGTAATGTACTCTGGGAACTACTCCATATTTTGGCATTTTACTTGATTTCCTTTTATTCTGTTGAATATTAGTTTTATGTAAAATATAGTTTTTTGTTGGTCGCAAAAGAAGATTAGGAATGTTATCAATTTTTCCATACCTACGGTTGGCATCTTTGCTGGATGCTTTATCTGCCAAATAACCATATAAGTTATTGTAGTAATCGTATTTGGGTGTAATAAGATAGTTTTCATGATCATTATATCGTTCAGTGAATCCATAAGATCTTTTTTGGGTACCAAATGGCGGTAGATCTAAATCAGATGTGTCTTTAAGAAGTGGGTCATCATCAGAAGTCGGTAGTGTTTCATGGTAGAGTTTACTAGTTGAAGAAACGGAAGTGAGCGTCTGGCCTTTGACGATACTAGCGATGAGGCTATTCCAAGGAAAATCATAGATTTCCTTACTACTCTCGTCTTGCTTCCCGCCTCCATATATCTTTGCGTCTTCGTTTTTCTTATGTCCGTTTTCATCTTTTTTTTCGGCTTCATATCCTTTTCCAACTCCTTCTCCCTCTCCGGATCCATTTCTCTTTTGATGTCCATTTTCATGCCTATTTCCGCCTCTGTCCATCTTTTCATCTCCAACCCTGACTTTCTTGTGATCCTCATCCCCGTCTTCCGTGCCATCATTGTTTCCATCTCCTTTGCCTTCCCTTTTCCCATCTTTCTTAGCGCCCCTATCTTCATCACTCTTGCCATATACATCCTCTTCTTCTTTGCTATCTCTATTCTTGTCTAGAATATCATCACCATCCTTGACTCTCCTGCTATCCACATTACCGTCTACCTTGAGGGCCAAATCCCCTTTTTCCCTGCTGTTGCCATCCCTATCTCCTTTGCCATTCCTGTCTGTTTTTTGATCATCTTCTGCTTTTCCTTTGCTGTTTCCGTCTCCATCTCCACTATCATCTCCATCTCCGTATTCCTTACCATCTTCAATTTCCGTGTCATCCTCGTACCCCTCTCCCTTGCTTACTCCATCCTCGTCTCCCCTGCTTTCTACAACTCTGTCTTTCCTGCCATCTACATTTTCCTTATCATCCTTATCCGGGTCTCCATTTCTATTTATATCCCTGTCTTTCTTGCCGACGCTATCTTTGTCACCCTTGCCATTTGCATCCCCATTTTCCTTGTCCTCTTCATATATGCCTCCTTTTATATCTTCCATGCCCTCCCTATTCATCCTTCTGTTGTCATCCCCATCATCGTTTATATTTCCGTCTCCCTTATCGTTCTCATCTACGTCTCTCATGACATCCGTACGCTCATCCCTTTTCTCATTTTGTTTGTCAATTCCATCTACATCTCTGTTGCCATCCTCATTGCCGAGTGTAATTCTATTTCCAATCTTGTCTTCCTTGATATCTTTATCCTTATCTCCATTGCTATCTTTATCTCCATCTTTTTTGCCAGCACCGTTACTGTCTTCTATGCTATTTCCATCCTCGTCTTCCCCACTTTTTTCTATGATGTCTTCCTTGTTGATTTTATGTTTGTCTTCCGGTTTTTTTTCATCCTCGCTTCTATTTCCAACTTTATCCCTATTTGGCTGTCCATTATCCGCCCTGTCTCTATTTTCAACTCCTGTCCCCCTCATCTCATCTCCTATTCCTATTCCCAGCTTATTTTTACTTTCTTCTGAATGTTTCGTTTTGTTTATATCATTATCTTTGATTTCCTTCTGATCTCCATCCCTTATTATTTCTGTCTTTATTTTTCCCTTTCCATCTTCTTGCTTGACATCCTTTCTATATCTATCTTTATTTTCTTTTTTGTTACTATTTTCGCCTCTTCCCATTTTATCCATATTTAAACTGATGTCTCCTACCTCGTTCCCGTTTCCAAAATAATCATTATTTTGTTTTCGATCTGCAATTTGGTTATCATCTTCGTCGAAATCTGCACTTTCACCTTCATCGTTGTCTCCCTTCACATAATCATCATTGTCTGTTTTGGCATCTACTCTTTCGACTCCATCTTTGTTTTCCTTTGCATCGTCGTCGCCTTCTTCATTTCCATCTTCCTTACCTTCCTCGTATTCCTTTTCATCTTCATCTGCATCAAGTTCATCTTTGTTATCTGTTCCACTCTCATCAGAACCCTTATCTTGATCAGTCTCATCTTTGTCTTGATTTGAATCTCCTTCTTTTACAGATGTAGTTTCATAATTATTCCGTTTTATCATCTTATCTCCATCAGAAAGAGGTGGTACAGTTGAAGAAGTTTGTGGCAAAACTGTTGTCGTTGATTGTGTTGTTGATTCTGAGGTTGATTCTGTGGTGGATTCTATTGTCGATTCTGTCGTCGATTGTGTGGTTGATTCTGTGCTCGGTTTGGTGGACAATTCTGTGGTCGACTCTGTGCTTGGTTCTTTAGCTGATTCTGTTGTCGCTTCCGTGCTTGATTTTGTTGTAGAGTCGGTGGGTGGTTTTGCGGTTGTATAAGTGCTACTACACTGCATTCCTAAGACCGCAATAGTCCCATCAGTAAAAGTTTCTTTAGCCGAAGTTGTTGGTGTGTTGCCTATTATGCCTGGTCCTTCTCTCGCTGCACTGGTATTCGCTTTTATACCTTGATTTGGTTTGTTTTCGGCCGCACTACTAGAAGTTGTCGAACTGGTATCTTGTCCCATAACCTTTTGAAGACCTATAAGTTAGAGAATAAAACACAATGTAAGTAAATTTATTTGATAATGAACTACAATTTTTATCATGATTCGTCTGGACTTCAAACGTTAACGTTTCTTTTTAATATTTTAAAGTTGTAGGCAATTGACCTATAAAATGTACTCGATAAAGTAAAATTTTGTAAGATTTTGATTTAAATAAGTGATAGTTGTTTGTTACGTAAAAACGTACTAAATATAAGTTTACGAACCACCTAAAGTTACGAAAATGTAAACACATAGCAATTTTAGTAATACCTAATTTAATAGCAACGTGTTTACGTTCGACGGCGCCCGGCGCTTGGCGAAACGTACATACCTACTTAAACGTACGGAACCCTTGGTGCGCGCGTCTGACTCGCGCTTGGCTTGGCTGATTTAAATGTTTGCTACGTGCGACCTTATAACTCCGATATTCATGAACTAATTTTTTTTTGGAAGGCTATTCTTTCCATTTGATACTTAATATAATATAATGATTATATACGGACAAATCACACAGATCGTTCGAGACTTGTGTTATGGGTTATGGGATACTAACTCAACGATACTATATTTTATAATAGATACTTATATAGATAAACATCCAAGACCCAGGTCAATCTGAAAAAGATCATTTTTCTTGAGCTGACCGGGGATCGAATCCACGACCATCCGTGTCGCAGGCAGGCGTCGTCAGACCGCTGCGCTACGGTGCTCGTCAAAATAGGTCCCATTTTAATTTTAATTACAAAATAGCTCCATTTAATTTGGCTGGTGTAAGCGCCTTAATCTAAATAATTACTTATGTTAAGTCCTGCCATGCTGGATTTTTTGGTTTTTGTGTATTTTTTCAAAGAGCGCTCGACACATTTCGATAAAAATTTAATGGGACCATTTGTAAAGTATTACCTATCGAACGAAAAAAGAATTTTTTAAATCGGTCCAGGCGTCTTCGAGAAATCGGGGAACATACATAAAAAAAAACATTACGACGAATTGTAAACTTCCTTCTTTTTTTGAAGTCGGTTAAAACAAGGTGGCAACCCATCACTATTTTGATTCGCTTTCCACCTTATCGAATTTTTTCTATTGCATTTGCGCTTAGAACCCTTCGAGCTTGTAACCTGTTGTATTTCATTATTTTAGTCATCGGGAAGTATCTTATTGCTTTTTCACGAAGCCAAATTTACCCAAAAAACAACTATATCTATTAAAATGTAAGATTGCTTACCCATCGGAATAAGACCAGGCCACATGTTTTCAAAATTCTTCAAAAATTGCTCCATCTGTACACCATCGGGCAAAAAATCTTCAGCATTCAAATCCATAGGCAATCCAGGCCAACCGACTCGTTGATTCCACCCATTTCCATGGTAAGGATTTGGCAAACCTTGCCACCCATTCCCAGGTGGAGTCCATCCAACGCCTGGCCAGGCGGGTCCTTGTGGAATCCCCGGTGCAAAACCACTCCCTGGCCATCCACTTCCAGGCCATGGTGGGACGGGGCCTGGGAATCCAGAGTTATTGTTCGAATAATTTGCATCTTTCTCAGGCCCTGGTTGGGCTGCTAGTGGAAGATAAACCATGTTCGGTATGTGCGGTAAATTCGGCATGTTTGGTATGTTCATATTGTTCATATTGTTAGTGGGGTTTTCTCTATCATGTCTACTCTCGGATACTTCATCAGAGCTTTCTGCTTTTCTGGGATGCTTTTTTTTATGATTATGCTTGTTAAAAACACGGTTGTGTATGTATATTTCTGAAGCTTTAGTTCTGAGGCCGCTTCCACTGTCGAATTCATAACTTACACTGTTTTGTACTTTTTCTGAAGTAGTGTCGTCTTCATCAGAAGTCAGCTCCGAACTCTTGTGAACCAAGATGCTGAGAAAGATACTTTGAATGCTCGTGAACTGAAAAATATTGATTATACATGAACACTAGATTGAACGAACATGCCATTTAGAGTGATATTTGAGACATGAAAAACTCTTTTATTAAGCCCTGATCATAAAGAGGGGTGTTATTTATTTGGCACATCAGTCTATCTGTAGAATATGTAGATTTCTACACACTTTTTTATTTAACAAAAGGTTTTTTATTTATTTTTTCGGAGCCGCGGTCTTGTAGTCTACCTTGCCATCTTGTAGCCTTATCTTATAAAAATACCTGTCGATGTGGTAACCCACCGTCAAGGTACCTAGTACCCGCTGGCGACACTCAATCAGTTTTGGTAAGGTCTATTTAAATATCTACATATTATACTATTATCTTGGAGTTAGTATCCTACGGCTGAAGTTCCCAACTTACTGTGGTGCTAGCTCAAATTGTGTGATTTGTCTGTGTATATTTATTAATTTAGGAAAAAAAATTGCTTTCGCTAGTCACTGACAATGTATTCTACAGAAGATATAATTCTGTGTTTTTTATGTATTCCGACTTGCAATGATTGCAGGTTGCCAACATTTTACCCACGGCTCGTCATCGGCGACTTCGTTTGTTTCGTTTTTATTTTACTTCTATGTCAAACCAATCATTTCTACTCAACAATAAGACGTAAATTATCTTGAATACTCAGTGTGGACAGGAACACTGGTTCTGATAGTAGGTACCTAATGTTTTCTATATGTCGTTCTATTTTCGGTTTTTGTGAGAATTATAATTATTTAAAGCATTTCGAAGAAATAAAATAATATTTAAAAAAAGCTTTACAAACGTTTTGTGTACTAACCAATTTCATATCAGATGAATTCAGCGTGTTTAGTTATGTTCAATATACTTAATGTGAAACATTTTACGAGGCGAATAATACGCGATCGGTCATATATATGTAATTTCGATTATTATTTTATCGAATTTTATACCTGTTTGCTTAAGTTATTTAGTCGCTTTTTGCAATATCCGAGAAGAGTCGGAGTAGTTCTATTCTACGCCTGAACTATTCCTCTTGGCTTCCAGAGGGTCAAAGGATGGTCATTATTGTCTAATAGGGGTTATCATTATTGTATAGACAATGTCTATACAACCCTACCAAGAAGAGGCGTGATATAAGTTTCACTCCTTGATCTTGTCTGTGTGTGTTTGTCGGTGTTTGTCTGTCTGTGACATCGTAGATAAGAGGATTGATTAAAATGCGGTTAGATCTAACGGGCTAGGCCTGGTGGCGTGTGCGTCCCTTTAAAACCACGATATAAAGGATTTAATTATATATATCTTACAAAACATAATATTTTTATTAAATGATTGGAATGTAGAATGTAGAGAAGATTTTTTTTACTATAGATCATTAAGTATAATCATGTCTCAAGTGAATTTTTAGCTTAGGTCATGTGGAGATTTTGGACTTGTGTTATAAAACTTTAAAAAGTTAGGTAAGGTAAAAATGACTGAGCATTAATATAAATATTTACTAAACAGCGTGTGAATTGATCACCAACATGTCTTTGACAGGATAACATAGTCCATGATGAACAATATTTCTTATAGGACCATTTTTAGGAACACAAAAAAAACTATTTCATACAAATCGCCAGGCCGGCGAACACTATTTTAAGGAAAGGTACATGTTTTTTTCGAATTCCCACAATTTGTTATCTTTATCAGGTCTTAATTTGTCTCTATTGCAGGAGCATGACCCTTTCAGTACTACAGCAATATATTAGCCAGAGCAGTCAGAGGATTTGGCCTACACTCTCCACGCTGGCCAGGTTCAAGAGGTCTCTTTGATGTTTGTAAGCTTTGCTTAACTTGTATTTTGTAAGTCGCCTAAAATTTGACGGGCTAAGTCATCCCTTTAACGGTATGTTGGTGTTTCATCATCATCATCAGGTCCAGGATCCCTCGGAAACAATACGTTTTCCGAGACTTATCTCGGAAACGTATTGTTTTCGAGGGATCCACAATGAGGAGAGCAGAGCCATCTTAATGTAGCCTATGCCTTTGTCTGTACTCGAGAAAACCTGCGAGCAATAAGTCATGATAATCGGTTCAGTAGTTACGCCATGAAAGCGGGTTCCCTATTTCGTTTCGAAATTTGATGATGCGATTTTCATTGTACGTAACACGATGCGTCGCTAAATTATTAGTACTATATTTTACTCCGTCGATACTTCACTGGTGCTATGTAATGTTTGTGCGAAACTTTCCGTTACGATAAACCATACTAATAATAAAAAACATATTTCTTCTAAAAGAGGTGCAGCAAATATTTTAATACAATTAACAATTTATACAATGTACCTGCTTAATTATTATTTATGAAAGCAACATGTTTTTCTAACTATCATGGTGTAGAACGAATGAATTACCGAACTAAAGAGCTATAGGTGTATGGTTTATCGTAACGGGAAGTTTCGCACAAACATTACATAGCACCAGTGAAGTATCGACGGAGTAAAATATAGTACTAATAATTTAGCGACACATCGTGTTACGTTTAATGAAAATCGCATCATCAAATTTCGAAACAAAATGGGGAACCCCATGAAAGCGTAACACACAAACTAACAACCTCACTTTCACGTTTATAATATTAGTTAGGATTGGGATTGAAATTGACTGTAACGAGGAGGTTCTCAATTCGTCGGAAACTATTTTTTAATGGACTATTTTTTCAATTATGTTAGCTCATATCTCCGCCGAGAAATAAAAAAGATTAATAAAATACCTAAATGATTTAATTCTAATCAGATCATTGTTAAGAACCACTACGTGTGAGTAACATTCAATACTTAAATTGTGGCCTATAGCTCTAAATCACATATATTCAACTTTGTAATTTTTGGCTTATCCTACCTATGCAAATACAGTTTCTATTTACTTCCCATCAGAACTATAGTAGGGAAGTCCCATTTTTTCTAATCATAAACTTTATGAACCGTATTTTTTTTTCGGAATGTCATTACTACACTTATGTACTTCCCAAATGGACCCAAAAATCAGTTCAAAAGTTTGGTTGAAGAGGGGATTTATCTGAACGATTACGATACGATAATAAATAAAAAAGAAACATACAAATTGAGCTAGTTAGTGGACTTTGTCGTAGGATTTTTACTCAACGATACTATATTTTTTAATATATACCTATTTATTTACATAAACATCAAAGATACAGTTCAATCTGAAATTGGCCAAGTGCGAGTCGGGCTTGCCATGAAGGGAGCAGAAGCAAGTTTAGATTAGCCAAAACCTCCACAATTTTTCGCCAGCAAAAATAACTTAGATTTTCATAGTGTTCATATTAATGACAAAGTTATTTTTGCGGTTTATGACAAAGTGCTTTAACTTTTTTAGTTTGTACTTAGTACTCAGCTCTGATAGTTATCCTTTCAACTTCGTTATATATACTACTCCTGTATTTTTTTACGTATCTATGTATAACAGTTTAGGGCACTTTAAAACCAAATATTTCAGAAACGGGTCCCTAAATCGAAAAATGGTGTTCTCAACTTCACAATATTTTTCAAAGACCTATTCAACAATACCCCAACCTAAAAACAACGTTTTAAAAAAAAAAAAAATTTTAATCACTTTCCATGATTAATACATACCTATACCAAATTACAGCTTTCTAGTACTTATAGTCTCTGAGTAAAACCGCGGACCGACAGACAGACAGACAGACATGGCGAAACTATAAGGGTCAAAAAAAACTATAAGGGTTCCTTGTTTACTACGGAACCCTAGAAAGACGTTGGAAACCCACCGACCAGGTGGTTGGACGACACGACGAAGGTCGCAAGAAAGCGCGGGATGCAGACCGCTTCCAGTCGGTCATATTGGAATTAGAAGATTTAGCCGTAGGTACACCTTTTCAGCAGTGGAGTTCTTACCGCTGAAATGCTAATGATAATATTTTTATGATTATTAGATTTCTCTTTCTATGACCTTACAGTATTGAGGGAAGGGTTTTTATGAAAATAAAAAGTGTACTTGAAATCAATGTTTTTAATAACATTTATCTGATTCACTATGTACGTACAGTAGTACCACTTTTATAAGTTACATCGACATTATTCGATGGCGCAGCGCAACCGACCGCCGACTCGGGCCGAAGGAAAACATCAGTGAAATAACGAACTTATTGCTACAACATAAGATTTTAAATCCAACAGCAGTAAAACTCGTGCTATCTCGGTCACAATACTTGTACGCCTGCCGAGATTCGCCAAGACGCCGCATGATGCGTACGTATCAACCAATAGCGGACGGATATTTTCGCGCCATGCAAAAATTTGATTTCTGCGCAGGTACATCGGTGCAACTTATAAAAGTGGTAGTACTGTATAAGTATGAAATACAAAATCGTGGAAGAAAACTTACAATGCTTGCTTGCATACATACAAAAACTCTGTAAATATATATAAAGCGTGTAATCTGAACCTCGACATTCTCATTTATGGGTATCTAATCTTATCTTATCTTCAATTGGAGCCGATTATAAATCGGAACACAAACAACGAAAAGTCGTGTAGCTCCCGGCAGAGTAGAATAGGACCACTCCAAGTCATCCCGTGGATGTCGTAAAAGGCGTGTAAGGAAACACAAGCTAAACAAAGCTTATTAACATCAAAGATACCTCTCCAACCCGTCTGACCAGCGCGGTGGAGAGTGTAGGCCAAATCCTCTGACTACTCAGGCTAGTATATGGCTCTGGTAGTACAGAGAGGGTCGTGCTCCTACAGTGGAGACTGGAAAGACCTGATGATCATGATGATGATGATAAATCGGAAGCACTTCTAACCTTTGGGTTACTTTGTACTTACTCCATGCCTTACTCACACGGTGATTCCCGAAGAAGGACTGCATGAGCTTCAGGATATCGCCTGGTGCGTAGTGCTTGTAGTTCTCTAGATCAGGATACGCCGATCCGAATAGGTCCAAACGCTTACCAGCCAAAGAGTCACAGTAGTTCAAGATGTGTCTCATCGTCTCCTCCGATTCCTCACATGGGCATGTGAGAGGAATCAGAATTGAAAATTATATATTAAAAAGTAGGGCTACTTTTCGACAACTTTCAATTTACTGACTATTATTTTTGAAATGTCTTATATGGGTAACTCAGACCATCAATATGAACTTTTCCTGTGGAACCAATGCTGCGGTATCGTTTTTTTCTTTCCCACACTTATTTCCCGGGCGCCGAACACTTTTGTACTTAGTCAAAGGATTGGCCTACACTTTCCACGCTTGCCAGACGGATTGGAGAGGTGCCTTTAATGTTTATAAGGTTTGTTTTGAATGTGTTTCCTAAGTCGCCTTCTACTACATCCACAGGAAGACTTAGAGTGGTCATATTCTACTCTGCCGGGAACCACACGGCGCATGACGACAACCGAGAACGACACATGTTGGTGTTTATTGCTGGTTAATTTACGCTGTATGATTAAATTCATGAAAGAGTTGTATGAATTCAATGCTGGGATATCGAATTTTTTTCTTTCCCATACTTATTTCCCGGGCGCCGAACACTTTTGTACGAAATTATCGAAAATTATTTGATTTCCCTCCTTTGATCTCATAAGAAAAGTTGTTAATACTGACGGGCTGAGCCACCCATATAAGGGTATGCGGAGGGTCAATTTACACGCTATGAAATTTCTATTTTATTTTCAAACAAACAATACCTATGATTAATATTATGCTAACTATACTAAGTATTTTTTATAACATAAATAACTAACTAAACGAAGAAATAAAAAAAAGCACAATAAAATATTAAAACTACTTAATTATACTGTCCCCGTAACATGCATTTTTTTTATAAATTATTAATCTGTCAGGTCGAAGTCTGTCAGCCAGTGATATCCCAACTAATATTATAAATGTTAAAGTGAGTTTGTTTGTTAAGCGTGAGGCCGTAGGATGCCTTTCATCCCGGAGAAAAGTACTGTTCCAGAGGGATCGACATTAACGCGAAAGGTAGTTGGATATGATAAAGAAACTGTTTTTGTTACCCGTACAACAAATATAGTGATGCTTCCTACTTTTATATCAGACATGGTTAAATTTAGTATGGGCCGTATCATGGAAACAATATCATTGCGTGTCGTAGATGCTTGCAGTACAGTGATTAGCTAAGACAATCATATTTAGGGATATACACGAACCGAATCTATTAATAATATATAAATATAGAATAAGTTTCGATATAAAAATGTGTTCAATTTTGTGTCAAACAGTATGGTCTAACTACTGTTTTACCAGAATACTCCATGTCGGTTTTTTTACCCTTTTCCCGTTTCCATCTCCTTTTTTGTCCATCTATATTTATATTTCAATCTCAGTTTGTATAATGTTGGTATGCATTACTAACTCCGCCCCACTTTTTATCACCAACTCCGTCTTACTTTTTATGTCCGTCGCAGTCTCTGTACCTTTCCATTTGCCTTTCTGTGTCTGTTTACGTTCCCTTGTTTTCCAACTACATTACTACCACCAATATCAATTTGCTTGAAATACTCATCTCCTTTTTCATATACTCCTCCGTCGCTGTATTCGTCCCAAGCCATGTCTCCATTTTCATCTTCCTTTTTATCTCCACATACCATTTTCTCATTTCCATTATCATATAAATAATGTTCGTCTTCGTTTCGATTGATTACTCCAGTTATATCTCTCTTTTCGTTTCCATAACCATCTGTCTTTGTTTTCTCGTCCCCCTTTTCATCTGCATTTTTGTCTCGATCTTTATCTACCTTTTCTAGACCGTTTTCATCTTCCTTTTCTTGTTCCTTTGCATCTTCATCCTTGTCTTCTTTTTCTTTTTCGTCGTCATCTTCTTTTTCCTGTTCCTTGTCTTTTTCTACCTTTTTTTCTCTCTCAACCTCATCATCCTTTTCTTCTTCCTTTTCTTCTTCATTTTCTTCTTCATTTTCTTCTTCATTTTCTTCTACATTTTCTTCTTCCTTTTCTTCTTCCTTTTCTTCTTCCTTTTCTTCTTCCTTTTCTTCTTCCTTTTCTTCTTCCTTTTCTTCTTCCTTTTCTTCTTCCTTTTCTTCTTCCTTTTCTTCTTCCTTTTCTTCATCTTCTTCATTATCTTCATCTTCCTCAATATCTTCATCTTCCTCAATATCTTCATCTTCTTTTTCATCGTCAGGAGCAAATTTAGTTGAAGATGTTGTGGCATTTGATTCTGTAGTCGTTTGTGAGCTTAGTGTTTCTTTGGTTGATGTCGTGGAAGGAACCGTGCTTGGTTTTGTAGTCGATGATGAGCTTGTTTCTACGGTCGGTTCTGTGTTGAGTGTCGTGCTTGTTATTGTCGTCGATTCCGTAGGCGGTTTCATGGAAGTGGAAGTTTCTGATGCTGGACTGGCCAGTGTACTGCTAGAGATATCAGGTTTTTGAGTAGCTGTGATTGTACTGCTTTCTATTCCTTGGGTAGTTTTGGTTCCTTCCGTACTACTAGATATTGGGGTACTGGTAGTTTGTCCGGTCCCAACAGTTTGCGTACCTGTGATTTTGAAAATTGACATTTAATTTTATCTAACTACTCAAATTTACCTCAGTCTGAGCATTAATCCCATTAATACTTAGTCAAACAAAAACTTTGGTGAATGGACAGGTTACTAGCTCTCTAAATATTTTTAAATCATTACTTCACGGTATTGGTCATGACTGTTGTCACCAGGTGCCATAAAACTATGTCAAATTTCGGTAATAAGCTCGGAGAACCAGACATCAGCAGCGACAAATAGATATAAAAAATAAGACGATACTTTGATTTGTAGGATTTCTTACCTATTTGGTTTAAGCGCCAAATCACCTCCATTCTTACACCTTCGGGCATATAATCGTTCGGTTGAAAATCTGGCGATCCCCGCCAACCGATTGGTGGAACCCAGCCATTCCCAGGGTAGGCATTAGGCACACCTGGCCATCCATTTTCAGGTGGTGGCCAACCGAGGCCTTGCCACCCAGTTCCAGGCCATGGTGGGACAGGCCCTGGAGGAGCAGAACTTGGAGGAATAGTATTTGGTGGAGCACGACTTGGTGGAGCACGACTTGGTGGAACAGGACTTGGTGTATCTGAACCTGGTGAAACTGGACCGGGTGAAGCAGGTCCTTGATTTTCGGCCTTATTAACTGGAGGAAAATAATTTGATTCTATCACAGCCTCGAGTACTGGAACAGGTTTCGGCAATGGGTAAAAAAGCATTTGCGGTTGCGCCATCATATTCATATTGCTCATTTCACAATTAGGACAGTTTTCGTCTGAGCAGGTACATTCCTTATTTTCATTTTTAGAACGATGCCTGTGTCGGTGTAAGTACATTTCTCCCGCTTTTGTACTTTGGCCGCTTTCGCTGCTGCTGTCAAATTCATAATTGTCTTCATCTGACGTCAGCTCTGAGCTCTTGTGAAGCAAGATATTGAGAATGATAATGCGAATGCATGGGTACTGAAAAAAGTTTGTAGATTTCAGATTGTAAAAAAGAGATCATGAATAGCTTTTATAGTATTTAGGGTTTCGTAGCTATGAGTTAAATGGTAACCTATCATTAAGTTTCACTGTCCACTGTCCGTTCGTTTGTCTTTATTGAACCGTGATTGGTGAGATTAAAATTTTCGCACAATGTATTGCCATCCAACGATTGTCCATCTTACTTAGATGAGTGTGTTTATTTTTTAGTAAGTGATAACCTAACACGCTATTGGCTACTAATATACTCGTCAGCGTCACACAGTACTGATTTGTTGCGCTTCTCATGTCACCGACTACATACCGATTTCCAATGTTTGCCGCTTGCCGGCAAGAACACCGACGTCAATAGATGACTTGGGGTCTACATTCCCAATACTTACTTATGAGCATCGCTTCAGTGGAAAGGCAAACAAGGGCTATAAAATAACATCTTTTTTAAGAAATTCGATTCTAGTCGTTCTCATGCACAGACATGAAAAAACTGTTTCATGTCTTCCTTTTTTGTAGTAGTAGGTATTGTTAACCTCCTACGTAGAAACAGGGGAGTTGTATGTGATGTCATTGAAATTTGTTCAGCTAAGTTCAGCATTCACAAGATTTGGGGGGTGCAAAAGTAGATGAATAATTGAATCTTTTGAAGTGTTTACGAGTATATTACAGAATTTAAAATAAATGAAAGAAAAAACTTATAACCATTGTAAGAAGTCGTACTAACCACTTTCATATCAGATGACTTCAGTGCGTGTAGTTACTGTTATATGGCATGAAACATTTTATGGCACAAATAAAACTCGATAGATCATATAAAATTTATTTCGATTACAATTTTACTTAATACTTTATAACATAGTGCAAAATACATAGCGCAAATTTATAACTTTTTTATTGCATATTGGAAAAGTAAAAAAAATACTCAACATATCAGCCATATATGATGGGCCGGGATACTGTAAAATATACAATGTTAGCCAGAAAAGAGTTTGAATGATACTTATCAGTAAAAATTACTGTTGCTTTTGGAGCGTAAAACGCACTTTATTTCCGCAAATTAAACAAATCATATTTTTGCGACAAAATGTACAACAGGCTTTTGCCCAAATTCAGTGTTAGTCTATATGCATTGTTCGTATTTATGAGTAGATATCATACATCTCTCACTCTACTCTCTTCTCGGCTGATGTACCCTTTTGACTGTTTGCTCAAAAAGTTTGTTTGGAGCACAGGCAGACTTATTCTAAGAAAATATCAAAGTAATGTAAGAAAAGTATCAAAGACTCTTGGTTCCCAAATTTCCCAGTTCCCGACAGACCGACACAAATCGGCTGCTGTTGGTCGGCGTGACAGTCGGTGCATTTGTCTGGAAGCGGGACCTTCTTGCCAGGTCGGATCAATCGACTTCTTTTAATATTTCAGCATCAAGATTTCAAGATTTCGCAAACCGGAGATCAATCACGAATTTGAGGTTGATGATTCCAAAGTACAAGTTTTCTTAGTCGTACACTCTTGGCAGAGTGGTCGTGATTATGGATTGGATTGTTGGTCCATGGCCACTGTTCTTGCAATTTTTCTCGACATATCTTCGTCTACGATCTTCTTGGAGCATTCTGTTGTTGGGCACTTTATTACAGCTTTGACAAGGAGGTGGCTAGCCTGTTGGATAACGACCACGTGCACGGTTGCTTTCAATACCACCTTAAATCATTAAACGCTCCATAGAATTTTCTTTGCGGTAAAGTTCGAGTATTTACTTTCGAAGAGGAACTGAGATACATATAGAAGATAAAGTTGGAACTCTTAAATGTTTCCTGTCTGCGAAATTTCTTAACTATTTTGGAGATATGGCATCATTAGGGCTGGTAAGACTTAAAGATCCTCCGATTTTGTTTAGTGTCGTCTTTCATCTGAGTCATCAGCTTCTCCGCCAAGTTGTTCGGGATGGGCACGACTCCATTGGCCTGCCAATAAGGTTTGGTGCGCCGTAGAGACGTCAAAATATACTTCGCATCGTTTCTATTCAAGTTGTCGTTTATGTAAATGTCACTTACTTCTATAACAGCCTCGCGCCGGGTATCCTGGTTCGGAGGCAGGGTTGTGGGTGAAATTATTACTATAGGAAATACTTTAGACGACGGGGGTGGCGTTGTGGTTGTAGTCGATTGGGTGGTCGTCTGCGTTGTAGTTGTAACTTCATCTGACTTCGTGGAGTTAGGCAATATTATGGAGTACGGCGCAACGGGGTATTGAGGGATAGGATACGGCACGTAATACATGTTGGGCTGGTTCATAGCTTGGCAGTGAATGCAGAAGTCCCTACAGCATGGCTTCACGATGTCGCACTTACTGCAGGAGCAGTCGCAGTCATCCTCATTGTAAGGGTAGTCGTATCCGCTGACGTAGGGCATCACATTGCTTGCTGGGTATTTAGGTTTCTTGAGGTACCGCAGTCGATGGTAATGAGTTTTAGGCTCATCGTAATCCTCTTCTTGCGTTTGGCTTTGGTCATAACTATCATCACTTTGTGAATACGTTATCTTTATCATTATTAGTAAAATGTTTACACAGTGCATCTGAAAGGTAGAAAAAAAAAAGATTATATAAAAGCGTGTTACCTTTTTGCTGTGTAGGCAAGGTTTGATAAATTACGTACTATAATTAAATTCATTGTATTAGTTTCGGATAGTCACTAGCACTTCTTTACACAGACGATTACACAGGAAATCTGGCATTGTGATCCAACACAGGTGTGCTGTAATTTTTTTTCAATAGGTGGGTTAATAAGTAGAGCATTGTTTCGGATTACACTGGGCCTTTCAATGGGCGATAACTTTTTAGGTATATTAGTGATGCCATACTAGTTTTAGCCTGCAGTTTTGTTCGTGCCTAATGTCGATAATAAAAGTCAACAACAAACAAACAACAATGAATTCTCAGAAACGTATAATTAGCACTTACCTGTCAGAATAAATAATTTCTTGTTAGTATTTGTTAATTCTTTGCTATCTTTCAAAGTAAGGGACGTACAAACAGACATTCTTAAAAATAATATTAGCAAAGATTGGTAATCGATTTCATCCAATTTTTTCGCCTTTTTATTTCGTTCGTAACAGGTTATAAATTTTTCATTACAACCATGTTTAAAATCAGAAATCTCAAAAAAAGAAAATTTTGATTGATTTCTTCTGTCGTTCGGTTCAAAACGTCATTCCGAAGCGCTAGTAGTTTTTCGATATTGTATACATATAAGTAAATTATGAAAGGAAAATATTAAGTTAAATAAAGATTCCGACGAATTGAGTACGCCTTCCTTTTTTTGAAGTGTGTTAAAAAGAGATACATGTATCCAATTTTAAATAAAAATCTTTGCCTTTTCTGAGTGTTACTCATTTTCTTAATGTTATCGCAAGTCATAGGTTCTTCTATGAAACTACGGATTTTCGTGTTAAATACAAGAAGTTGACTGATTAAATCATTCATTCAGAAATAACGCGTTATTCTGAAATAGTTTTAGGACGCTCTTTCGTTTGTTGGGGAACAATCCCAATTTATCCATCTATAATGTGAAAGTTTGTAAGTGTTTGTTGCTCAATCAAGATAATACTCTACCGCTGAACGGATATAGAGGAAACTAAGCAAAAAGGTTAACTGTGTCATTTACCCAGAAAAAAAAGATTCTGAGTCCGAGATTAAAAATAAACAGGGGGTTCTTTATAGCCTGAATCCGATAATAATCTTTTTTTTTATTATATCTATATTATATCCATACCACTTATAAACTAAAAAAATCTTTATTCCTGACCAGTATAGGATCACTTCGTCAAGTGTCTTACTAGAAACTCTATACAGCGAGTAAATAAACCCTCAGACCGTCATATGACTACTATCATCTAACTTTTTCTTTGGGACCGAAACTGGAATCTCATTTTTTTTTTATTTTCCTATACTATGTAAAATATACATGCCCGGGTAGTACTATTATTAATTTTGTGGGCCGGCCGTCTGATCACTTCTGTATGAAAATGTCGAATTTTTCTTTCAGTTCTCAGCTTTGCTGATTTCCCATAGGAAAAGGTGTTCATATTGTCTGGCTAACAGCCTCCGTGGTCCAGTGATTTAAGTGTTTGCCTTGTTGACCCGGAGGTCGTGGGTTCGGACTCCACGGGAAGCATATGTTTTTAAAGTTTTTTCAAGTTTGGTTAGGTCATTGCAGGCATGAATCACCTGATTGTCTGATGAGAAAGATGATTCCATGCTTCGGAAGGCATTATAAGCCGTTGGTCCCGGCTGCCATCTGGTATTCGTTAAAGGAATCACGTCAGAGGCCGAGAGGCGACACGGAATGACGATTGTCTAACTGAGTCTGTTTAAGGATATGTCGAGGGTCAATTCAAACGCTGTATAGGTCTATGCTGTAACGCTGTATCTCTATGGTTTCCCGCTGTTTCCGATATCTCTGAGTACGACAGTCAGAGGTGGCGCGAAGGTGGAGGGGTCATGACCTCGTCGCTCCTGAAATAACCGCGTGGTGGACGCGGGCCAACTCTCACAGCTATAATATTCGGCTATGAATCGATAACACTGATATTTTGCTGCGGTTCTACTCATTTTCTTTTGTCGTGTTGACGTTTGATCCCCAACTCAAAAGAGGTGTGTGAGTGTGAGGTGTTATTATTTTCCCCTATTAGTTTTTATGTACAAACTTATTTAAAATTTTAATGGAAATGTTGAGAGGCTTATAATTCTTAAAGCATTATAATAATTTTACCAAGCTGTATAGGAACGTACGTAGATTTTAATGAGATTTATTGATTGAATGCTTAATTTTACACCAAAATTATCAAATATTGCCACAATTCCCTTTGCCGTTTGTATGAAGAGGTAAGCGTTCAGAGCCCTCTTAAGACAAGGATGTCAACCTAGTCTATCTACCAGGTGTTTTGTATAAATAATGTGATAAACACGATAAAACCATATTATAAGTCTCGTCATTTAAATGTGTAACAATCACTTAAACATAAGAGAAGGATTCACGAACGTTTAACTTAGGCTTTGATGGGGGTTAGGGTAAGGAGCTTTGGTCTCCGTAATATCTGATGACATTTTTTAAAGTGCATGCAATATGTAATCGTTCTGGCGTGCTTTCCATGGCGTGGCGTTTTTAACTTAAACCTATATAAGATTAAGATACCTATATAAACCTCTATAATTATATAGCCCTGTGTTTCCTGGCAGATTAGTATAGAATCACTCCAAGTCTTCTCGTGGATGTCGTAGAAGGCGTCTCAGGAAACACAAGCTTGTGATTTATCAAAGAGACCTCTGCAACCCGTCTGGCCAGCGTTAGGAGTGTAGGCTAAATCTTCTGACTGCTCCGGAGACTACTAAAAAAAAAAACCAACAAAAAACACTGGCTCGTGATGCGTGTTTTCTTTTTAAATATACGAACATGCAATAAGGAGAAGGAAAGGGCGTACACATACAGAAATGTATTGCAACGGTGGGTGGCATGGCATGCGACGCGGGCGCTAGGTCATGAAATATAATAAAAAAATTACACTCGTTCTACTTTTTTCTTTTCTATCAGACCAACGTGCAATAAGAAGGGAGGGGCGAATAGAAAGGAATTTAGGTACTTTTATACGTCCATACATACAGAAACGCTTTTGCATCGGTGACACGGCGAGCGACGCGGGCGCCGGGTCATGACCTCGCGCTGAAATTAGACCGTAGCTGCTGTAGCAGGTGCCAGCCAAATGTTGGAGACCGTGACGTCATCGCCATTCTGACACGAGAGAAAATAATTTTACTTCAAACTAGCTTTTGCCTGCGAACTCGCTCGGAAATTAGAACAATTTTCAATAATGTTTGCGCGATTAAAATTACTTTTAATATGGTTTTATCGCCATTATTACATCATTTAAGTATACTTTTTTATACAAATACATTTTATTTGCTAAAATAAGGCCAAAATACAGATGTTATAAAACAAATAGAGCAAGCCTATTCAACTGCTGAAAACAGTATGCAAAATCTTATAATTTTCTAAATGTCACTACTAACACACATTCATTATTTACACACATGCATTTTCGATTTTATAAAAACATATTTACTTGCTATTTTGAAAGAACATGTCATTAAATAATACATTTGACACATAAAAATAATAAATAGGCAAATTTCCAAATGTGTTACCATAAATACAACAACAAAATTCCTAGAGTCTCCTAAGTTACTGTTAGAATTTTGCTACATTGGTAACAATTTGTCATACATTTTTAAATTAAATTTTTAATAATGATATTTAATCAGAACAATGCATACTCAGTCCACATTGTTAAGCTACTAAGGGTGTAGATAATATTTAGATCGGTAACCGCAAAGGGCGAAAGTACTCAAACTCCATAACCTTAAGAGCGTATCCTAGCAGTATGTTTTCTATACAAATGTATTTCTCTATTTTCTCGCTGAAAAATGCTTCTAGATGCACAATATTTTTTTTCATAAAATCTATTACTCACTATAATAGGAGTGGCCCTATGTTTTATTCTTTACTAAAAATTATTATTTTTAGAATATCAGTTTTTTAGATACAAATAAAAAATTAAATACCTATTTTAGTACTAGATTTTATAAAAAAAGGATTGTGCCTCTAGAAGTAGTTTTCAGCGAGAAAATAGAGAAATACATTTGTATGGAAAACATACTGAAAAAATACTGCTAGGATACGCTCTTACAATTTCATTGTATATAAAAAAATATTTGGCCGCATGGTTCCCGGCAGAGTAGAATAGGACCACTCCAAGTCATCCCGTGGATGTCGTAGAAGGCGACTAAGGAAATACAAGCTAAACAAAGCTTATTAACATCAACGAGACCTCTCCAACCCGTCTGGCCAGAGTGGAGAGTGTAGGCCAAATCCCCTTACTACTCAGGCTAGTATAAGGCTCTGGTAGTACAGAGAGGGTCGTGCTCCTGCAGTGGAGACTGGAAGGACCTGATGATGATGATTCTGATAAAAAATATTTTTTTGCTCAGAACACACGGACTTACAATGAGCCGCTCCCACTTATGTTATATATGTACACAATATATAATAAATATTTGATTTTTATGTCTTTTTTTATTAAGGCGCTCTTATAGTAACACTAGTATATATAGTAGCGCTAGTGTTACTATAATAGCGCCAAAAATCTATACATTATTCTCATACAACTTGAAAAATCTGATACCTACCTCTGATCACACTTGCCTACCTTGGTTAGACTTGCTCTAACAAGAAAGGTTGACCTCATCGTACCAAGTCGTATTATCAACAGATTTCCTCAAGATTCACCGTTCGATACGTTATCAGCTTATCAGCCCGCGACCGGTCGCATTCGTACCCTTGTCATTTATTACACGTTTCATTGTACCTACGTTAAGTACGTAAAGGTATCCTACTTACCTCATAATGATTGTTTCTAGAACGATGTTTATTTCGGTGCCTGGAGTTACTTTAGAGTAACAAAACATTTTGACGCATAATTACCATTACTATAGTAAACCATTGCTGTGCCATAGCCAGGGGAATGATGCAGGAATGGCCTTTATGAATGGCCTTGAAGTTAATAAATGATTTTTAATTTTAATAATTGATAACTCACCGAGAAGTAAGTATTACTAACAATTATGTATGAGTCACTGTTACTTGATAAATAAATAATTCATTCATTCATTAAACTGGTTTTAAGCAAAAAATCTATCATTCCACGTTTTTCTAACCTCAGGGGTTGCTTTTGTTTAATTTTTTATGTTACTAATTACAGCATTTTCAATAAATTTTTTTATCGACATCAGTTTACTCTGTAATCTGGCTCTGCGTTGTCTTGAAAATTTTCTCAGTTTTTTCGTCGGTTAAAAAATAATAGTCTTAGCAACCCGGGACGTCGGTGCTTAAAAAAAACAACATTACGTACAGCAATTTAGGTTTTAATCACAAAGGTAAGCTAAAATTTAATTTACTACAAAACCAAAATTAAAAGTTAACACGTATCAACAAGAAATCAAAATTACGAAAAGAAAGACTTTCAAATACAAAACAGAAATGAAAAAGGCAATATGACCAGCATAGGTTCCCCTTAGCAATGTTGTTGCTACGAGAATAAGCTGTGCATGGGTTATAAGGATATTCTTTCCGCGCCGATCGTAAAAGCCGGTCAAGGGAAAGAGCGAAAATAGCTGGCTAGCAACCTATCACTATTTTGATTCCGTTTTGTGATTTCCACCTTTACGCCAACTTTAAACGTGGCCTTTGGGTTTAATGACCTTGGGCTCTGACTACCCCGATAGGCATAAAGACGTGTGACGTGAGTATGTATGTATGTTGGAAATCCTGAAACCGAGCAATATTGCAAATAAATTCATAAAAAATGCAACATGCGGCGTGCAGAACACATAATGTAATAATCTACAAAGAAAAATGTTAGTCGTGAGTTGTTCAGGCGATGTCACCACATCGCCGTGCCACTCGGAAGGTTAAGAGCCCGCTATCGTTCTTATCAGTGGAGTACGTAGGTACCGCCCCACTTGCTCGTTTGACCTGACACCTCAGTTTATCAGTCGACTCCGATAACCGACACGGCGTCACCGTACCTGTTGTTTGTAGGTAACCATTATATTTTTTTTGGTTCGAAATTTTCAAATTTCTTCTACCTTTTCCCGGTCGCGAGTGTTAGGTGCCAGTGTTTATTTTTACCCTACTCTTTTGTTTCACTATTTCTGACGATTATTTTTTTACTTGTTTATGGAAATGGCCAGTATTTGTGATAGACTTCGATTAAGTATGAAAAACGCGAAATACGTGACATATTTGAACCTTAATCTAGTGTTTTCGCAGTTTCGTAAAGTGTTTCCAGCTTCTGCTAACTTTCACTATTGTTTTTGTTACATCCATTATATTTACTCATCTAAATCCATATCATTGTGAACATTAGATCGAATATCGCGTAGCATTGAGATTATGCATAAGCCTAGTCGTCATGAATGAAACAATGCTGACTCTATCAATAGATTCTAATGTATTATGCTGTATGCCTGTTTGTGTGGTCATATGGCACTATTCAATGGAGCATGCTGAAGAAATAAAAGCATAAACTTGTTATTTTTTCTGGTTCATCCATTTTGATGATGGATTTAAATTGTAGATGGTATAAAGTTGTATATTCCGGTATGAGTAATGTTATCTTTGTTTGACGTCGATCGCGCGTTGCAGCAATACTACCTATTTGTTTCTTTATTTATGCATTCACTGAAGCGGCTTATTTCAGGAGAGCCATATCATTCTAATTTATTTTTTATTTCTTGATTATTAAGTGCCTTGCTAATTTGCAATAAATATAGTCTTCAAAAGTGTGAAATGAAACTTACCACCAAATAGTACGTTAATTACACAAATAAGCCGGTCAAGGGAATGGGTGAAAATCTACCAAATCAATGCGGCTAGCAAACCATCACTATTTATATTCCATTTTTACCTTCACCCCCATTAACATGCTGAGCGTGGCCTTTGAGTCTTATGACCTTAGGCTCTGTCATGAAGACGTAATAATATATATTTGTATAAATCTGTAAAAAAGGTACACTTCTTTCCGGAATAGGTTATATATTACTTATCTTAAAAGGTTGTAGGCTATTACCCGACTAAGCAACCCAGAAGGACATGTTATTCGCGTGTGTATGTATGTGTATATTTGTTCTATTGTTGTTTCCTGTAGTCAAACTGCTTGACCGACTTTGAAGTCTGAGGTATCATTAGATTAGGATTTTTCCTCGGAGTATTATAGCCTATGTGAAGTTAGCAAAAAATCGAATAAAAGGGCCAAAAACTGTAAAAAGGCAGACGATTTGTTTTCTTTGTAGATACAAATATGACCATACACTATTTTTGAATTTCTTGAAAGTTCAATATGGAACGAGATTCTAGGACTTTTGTGGTCTTTAGTTCTTAGGTAGAGTCGGTACATTTATTCAATTTTTTGTTTGTTTGCAATATTTTTATTGTTCGAATAGAAAACACAACGTATAATATAGTGTACACGTAAAAGTAAACATATAAAGGTGGACTTATCCCTTATTTTTTTTATTCTTGAAGTAACGTCATATAGGTAAGTATATTTATATCATCAGTTTCTTCGTTATAAACGTCCACTGACTTCTAGCGATATGAGTGCTTTAATCTCTAATTTCACGGTCGATATCTAGATAGGTTGCATAAATCAAAATGTGAATTGTTGATATGAAATGCTGAATATATCATAACTACTGTTATGGAAATATTTTCAATTCTGATATGTTTTAAAAGCATGCAAAACATTTTTCTAACCTCGATGTCTTTCTTAAGAGTCGCCTGCAGGCTTATTTGCTAACTTTTGACAGCTACGGTGTACATCATTTTCATGGTAACTTCAATATTCATTACGGCTTCGGTATGAATGACTATTTTTATCTATGATATGAAAACCGTAATGGATGCTAAAGTGACAATCAAATCGTTGTTCACCGAGTTAGCAAATCGGCCTGCTGGAAGCGCATGTCTCCATACGAACGGAAAAAGGGAATTGTGGCAATATTTGGTAATTTTAGGGCAAAATTAAGCATCCAATCAATTAATCTCATAATAATCTACGTACGTTCCTATACAGTTTGGTTAAATTATCAAATGTTTGAGAATTACACGCCTCTTAAGATTTCCATACAAATTTGAAAAGGCTTGTTGTAACCAAGCTGTATAGGAACGTACGTAGATTATAATCAGATTAATTGATTAAATGATTAATTATTTACTCCAAAAATATCAAATATTGCCACAATGCCCTTTTTCCGTTTGTATGGAGACATGCACTTCCAGGCGACTCTTAACTGAATACAATAAGCAAAGCCGAATATTTGAGCAGTATTTTTGATCAATATACAGATTAAAAATACCGTAGTTGGGACCGAGATTAAGAGGTTATAAGGATCCTGGAAAATCTATACAAGCGTTATCACTTATCATACTTAGATCAAGAAAAAATAAATGAGACTGACCCGCTGTAAGGGTTATTACAAATTATAGTAGAAATACATAAAATCTGTGTTTTATGAAGGCTCGCGAAGTAAAGTATGAAACAGAAATCCATGGATGAAGTCATGGGCAATGATAAAATATTTTGACACGAATAGAAATTATGTGTTAAAGCCCAAGCCAAAAGGTTTAGTCTCTGAATAAAGTGTATCACAAAAATGTATGGATTATGAAATAATGTTATGTAAATAAATGTATAAACTCACTTAGACACTTACATAAAATTAAATGAGCTTAAATAAAAACGAAACTCCTTTGTTGTAATTTTTTTTTTCTAATTAATTTATATCATGCTCGTATAAAGTGTCGACGGATGTACTCGTATATCCCAATCCCAACCATCTTCGTGGTTTGGCAACATGAAAATGAAACTTTCTATGAATAGTATTCTTTATATTTTGTTTTTGTTTACAGAATTGGGACCAAAGAGTGTTTGCCGAGGATTTCCATGACAGCTTTTTGGAAGATTCGAAAATAAAATCCAGTTTATTAGATTTGAAAAATGGAATCAATTGAAAACTCCCAGTCTCCCAAAGTGAAATCCCAAAGTGAAGTGAAGTGCAGTGGTAATACCGATGTGTTGCAAAGTGATATAGTGATGAAAGTGGAGCCCGATGATGGTGATGATGTAATGAAGGTGGTCAATAGGAAAAATTGCTTGACGGATATCATTGATCATCTCAGATGCCAGAATAAGCTGAAAGGTGAGTTAAACTCCCTATTTGTACAAAATTAACTCTTAGGTTTTATACCTCGGGGCTCAGTGGTACCACAAATGCCTTTGAATCGCAGGGTCCGGGATTCGATCAAGATGGAAAACGATATTTTTCAGTTTGATCAGGGTCTTGGATGTTTATCTACCTATACATGGAGCAAATGCATAAATTCAATTATATTAATAAAAAATTACTTATATTAGGGATATTTACGAATTGCATAAAACTTCAAATATGGCTATAATTGAAAATAATTTATAATTAGTTTAAAAAACACGCTTTTTGCATGCTAATCATGTATTTTCATCAGAACTCAGAGCGTGTGCAAAATTTCATCCTAATCGAAAACCGGGAAGTGGGTCAAATTAGGATTCCAAGATTTTCTTACATACAAGTGAAGCTAATAAAAGCGTGTTAGATACAATAACAAGTATCATTATCATCGTGATCTATAAAGCACCTTGTGGTAAATACGCTTTTTAATGAGAGAATCAGTGTTTCAGGAGTCACTTTACGACACGAAGTGTTGAAAATTATATTCAACTAGCTGTTACCCGCGTAATATATAGCCTATGTCCTTCTGGGTACCCTAACCTATGTGTATGCAAAATTTCATGATGATCGGCTTAGTAGATACGGCGTAAAAGCGTAAAAAACAAACAAACAAACAAACTCACTTTCGCATTTATAATATTAGTTAAGATTAGGATTATGCAGTATTAACTTCAAACATGAAGATCTTTAATGGCTTAAACATGACATCGATTCGACACCATTAAACACCCTCAAAGCGTGCAGTGCCAAACTCGGGTCCCCACAACCTCATTCAGAGTAGGAACGTGATCGCCCGATACACTATCTCGGTTCCCATTGTCTGGAGATCGACGGACCCCTAATTGCGCAGACGCGTGCCGCAAACCAACCTAAGTGTCAGTAGAAATGAGAAAGAACAAAGTCAAAGTCAAAGATTTTTATTCAAAATTGGAAAATTGTATCTCTTTTTGAACATCATATTTTTCTTTCTCATAATTTTTAATTTTTAATAAGCAAAATCGAAATACTACTAGCGTTTCGTAATGACCACTGGTGAGAAGAATATGCCGAAAGAAACTCAATCCAGACTTGGTCCCTACGTGCCTGAAGGGCTTCGATTACAATATTTTACAATTATTTATATATTTCTAATCTTATTTATTACAATAACTCAGATAGTACAAGAGTCATAAATTAGCCAGAGAAGTTAGAGGAGTTGGCCTAATTTCTCTGCGCTGGAGAGGAGTACGTACGGAGCTGCGTGTATTGGAGAGGTCTCTTTGATATTTATAAGCTTTGTTTAGCAGGTGTTCACGACATCCACGGGAAGACTTAGCCACTTACACACAGATAACAAAAATAACTTTTCTAAATGTAATGTAGCTTTGTGGTAGAGTTCCTACCGATAAAAAAATTGCAAAGATGTGGAACAATCTTAGATACACGAGCTTGCAATGAAGATAGGATCAACAAAGGTGACTTTGTCTCGGTTCTGGTTGGGGGCCCAAGATCTACGGGCCCGAGGCGATCCGTCTTGCTTTAGACATTTACTGTAAATTAGTTCCTTTATATTCTAATTGTAATTGAATTTTGGTAGATGGATCAGAGGTTAAGCGTGGTGGTGTTGCTGGACCGAAACCGAAAAAGTACTTACATACAATCTAACAGTTAGGTATATCTATCAAATCTGAGCACAATTGACCAAGAAATTTTAATTGCAGTTGATCCTTAGTATTAAAGAAAAGGCTGAAAAAAATAGGTAATATTGCCACTTCAATGTAATGCAAATTGCCAATAATCCCATATTTATTAGACATAGATTGTTGAAAAATTCACATAATATAATCAAACATTTAAATATACAAAGAATTAACATGCAATAGCAATATAACATAATTTAATTGGTTTTTTTAATCAGTATTTATACATACCATACATATACCAAAAGTAAAGACTCGGCGACTATTACATAAAAGTCATCTCTAATGAAAATTAAGGAGGAAATAAAACCGATATCTCATTTGACATATAAGTAGTCTTAGATTTTTTTCCAAACAACTTATTTCATTTAAACAATAACATTGAACTTCTATAAATAATTTTCATCGCTTTGTTCCTCTTAAGGTCCGTCTGCAGAACCTCTTAATCAATCCACTCAATTAGCGTATCGGATAAAGGCCGCCTTTACTTAATGAATGGATAAATCTAGCGAAAAGCAGCGCTTCCGAAAGATAGCGTTAATCAGCGAGATATTTATTCGTGGATCTTGTTGAAATACTAGCTCTAGCGCTGTGAGAAAAATAAAAGCAGAGTAGCGATGGAGTTGCTTGATTTGTAAAAGATTAGAAACACGCACCATCTTCCTTACGAGAGGCAAATTCCACATTTGTTTTGTAAAAATATGATTCTTCTAGCTGTTGCCCGCGGGTTCGTTCACGTGACACGACCTATGTCCTTCTCAGTACCCTTACCTACGTGTATGCAAAATTTCATGATGATCGGTTCAGTAGATAGGACGTGAAAGGGTAACAATCAAATAAACAAACTCACTTTCGCATTTATAATATTAAGTTAGGATTATAATTTTTAGGTACTAAGATACTTATATTGCATTATCGAAACCCATTTATCGATGTCATCAATATCAAATAAATCAATCATCAATATTCCTATCACAACATTTTACAAAATTAAGTCCTATGCCGCGTCTGTTGTGTTCTTTTCAAAAACGACGTTCGTGCAGTTTTACCAATAGATAGTTATTTATGAAGAATGTTTAATACATGCAGGGCATAGCGAGGGAGGGCTTCTAGTCCCAACTTCCCAACTAATATTCTTCAAATATTATAAATGCGTAAGTGAGTTTGTTTGTTTGTTGTATCTACTGAACCGATCATCATGAAATTTTGCATACATATAGGTTAGAGTACCGAGAAGGACATAGGCTATAAATCACGTGGGCGGAGTCGCGGGTAACAGCTAGTATACTATAAATTGAAGTCATCTATCTGTCTGTGCAGGCTAATCTAAGTTTTGACTTATGTGCATAGGATTTTTCTGGAAAGCTTTATTAGTAAATAATGTCCTGCCCCCGTAGCATGGCTCCCGCGATGCCGTTTATATCGCGCGATAAACTATCTACTTCTCGCTCTTCAGTATTGCGAAAAACAAGATGGCGATAGTCGATAAACGTTGTCGCGCGTGCTATGCTACGGGGCTGGTGCATCTGGGAGGACTGCTAATTTTATTCGTTCATATTTTATCTTCTCTGTATTGTATTTCTAACGTGGCCTTTAGGTTTTGTGACCTTGGGCTCTGTCTATCCCGTCAGAGATAAAGACAATATTATATGTATGCATGAATTTCTACATATACTGAACATATACAAAACCACCAGTTCCTTCGTGATCATGGTCCATGTAACTGAATTGAAAACTCAAAGAAACCACAATAATCAAGGTAAATATTCCGAAATGTTTAATTCTAATGTTGATAACCGTGAAAGTTTAAAAGTTACTTACCTAGAAGGACTTCATAAGCCACAAGGGTTCTTGTCAAAGAAAGACGTATGAATAGGGTGTATGCACGTAATTTTTTTATTTTCTTAGTATAATCATTAATAACCACAGTAAAAAAATATGAAAGAACTTTTAAAATATTAACGACGAAGATGTGAAACTTTAAAGTTTACATAAGAAAGAGAAGTCCGATATGGACTAGTGACGTCATAGTCTATGTCATGCATACATTTGCCATACAAAATAGTGTTTTGGCGAGTGAGATAGATATATTTTCGTAAAATCATTTTTTCTCGTTCGTTTTTCAACCAAATTTTATTCTGTTTTCACTTTCAGTACTTTACTATTGAATATTTTTGGATAAACTGGTTTTGTTTTTTTTTTTTTTTGTAATATAACAGATACTTTTTTCATGCATATTCCCTATTCTATGATAGTGGTAAAAATGTACACAGCTATTTATGGGTTTTTATACATTTAGTTTTACGTTAATTGCCCGTCTCCAAAGTGCACACTGCACAAACTTTACAACAAACTAGTAATCATGATAAGCACTATAATTCCATGACACATACGTAGGTACTCAACGTAATCTAATGACTCAACAGTTGATGATTATTTGTTATTTTTTTGGCGTATTTATCGTAAAATATACTATTATCATTTACAGCCATATGTAAATATTTCCATTTTTTGATGTTTAACGTGAGATATAGACATTATTAAAATACGTAATAACGGGTTACTCACGTAAATAGTCAGCTACTCTGGATCTGATGTTGGTGATCTGGTATCAACATCAAATCTGAACTATTGCTCGGTCACAAAATTTGCAGTAAGCATTTATTGGATCACATAAAAAAAATTATCCAAAAATAAAAATAAAATAATTTTTAGAATTATTTATTCTTTTTTTTTTGATGTTTTTAAAAATGTATGTTTTATATCATCATTATCATCTTACACGACTGGTTGGAAGTAGTGTATATCCAGCGTCTTCCTGGGACCTTGGTAAGATTGATATGTATAAAATAATGTTAATTCATCTTGTTTTGAAATAAGTTAAAAGATATGATTTCAACTCAGACTCGTTATGAAAACATCTCTTCTATACTCTATAGTCTTTGAGATAGGTCGCGTGCGCCGGCGCAGTTATTGGCTCCAGGATATTTATAATGATCGATATTCTCTTCATTTGAAATGGCCGCCCCGCGGGTTCGGCCACTTGTACCATTATGTCAGCAGCAGAACTAAAGTTGGAATAATAAATAGTTAATTCCTTATTACTATTCAGGGATAGCAATATTCTTACTGCTTTACAACCATAAATAATATAAGAAGAAGTTGATAGTTTTTGCGAAATTGTAATAATTAAGGGGATACCCGAATTTTGAAGGTTCAGCGGCTGCCTCCATTTGAAATAAATTATTTTAAGGAAAACGGAGATATAAGTTATTTTTGCGAAGTACATGATTACCCTTTAAACTATTACGTACCCTTTAAGATTACGTTTAGTAAAGTGGCACATATAGATAAAAAGAAAGAAGATTCTTTGCTTCTAAAAAAAGGTATTTAGCAGATTTGAGCTTTACGCCTTTATATTGCTTTGATAATAAAATACTGTCAATGCAAAAACTAAGAAAGCAGGTAGCATTTTAACCGTAGTTTATTGTTCTCAGATCATGATGCACCTTAATTAAGTAATTTGTAATTTAGTGATTGATGACTATGATAATCATCGATTAAAGGGCAGTTCACCTTTATAGTTCGCGACAACGCTCCTAGATGGCGCTACTAGTATTGCGTGAACTAATTATAGGCAGAGAGATAGCATCACAATTTGAATTGCGTACCAGATACGCGAGGTGTTATAAGTCATAGCAGACATATGTACAAGAAAGCGTGACTTCACTTCAATTAAGTCTGTGCCAGATTGGTTGATTGGAAATGGCTAGTGCAAGGGCGAGTAGATTTTTTTCGTTTGGAAAAGCAAGAAAACTATCATGGAGAGTTGGAAAACTAAAATCTACTGCTTAGTTTACATTTAATTCTTACATATTATTGTAGGTTGTGTGTAGATTTTTTTTCTATTACACACGATACGCTACATATGCATGTATATTAAACATGTCAGACGTAGGGTCCTGCGTTGTCATTAAATTTGATAAACATTTTTCACAACGCAGGAGCAAGTTTAAGTTATGTTAAGAGGAAACAAGACGGTTTGAGATGATTCTAAAATAATTTTATAATATTTTGACTTGCCAAAACGTTGCCTACTTAATCTGAACTTGATTGTACAAGTATTTGACTGCTGTGTTTATCAAGAGACTTGCCCGATCTGAACTAGGCTCGATATTTGATTATCCGCTGAAATGGAATCACTAGTTAGTAAAAGACACACGCTCAGCATTACCATAACTTTTTTAATATCCATGTACATGGTATACTGAGATTTAGACCCTTAATTTTTATCATATTGTGACTTGCCAAACAATTGCCTACTCATAACAACTCTTTGACTACTGTGTCTATCAAAAGGTTCGCCCATCTGAACTAGTCTCGCAATCTGTAGTCAACTGCATCTTGATAAGGCAGGTGCAACGGTATCACTAGTTAAAGATAATGGCGCGCTCAGCATCATCTAAACTTTTTTGAATGTCCAAGATTATGTAAATATTGACATTCAAATACCATCGAAATAATTGCCCAGTGTGAACAACTCTTTGACTACTGTGTCTATCAAAATGTTCGCCCAATCTGAACTAGACTCGTAATCTGTAGTCTTCTGCATCTTGATAAGGCAGGTGAAATGGTATCATTCTAGTTACAGACAATGACTTACTCAGCGTTATCAGAACTTGTTTTACCGTCCAAGATCATTGTATACTGAGATTTAGACCTTTAATTTTTATCATATTATTGTGACTTGCCAAATAGTTGCCTAGTCTGAACAACTCTTTGATAACTGTGACACCCAGAAGGTTCGCCCAATCTGAACTAGACTCACAATCTGTAGTCTACTGTATCTTGATAAGGCAGGTGAAATGGTATCACTAGTTAAAGACAATGGCGCGCTCGCGTTATCTGAACTTTGTTTATTGTCCAAGATCATGGGGTGTTGAGGTCGCTCTAAAAATTTTGTTAACAATGGCTTGCATGCTAATTGCTGATTTGTTTGCTGTTTTGCTCATTTTATGCTAGGAAGCGCTAATGGGTTTCCTGGATTTGAACAATTATTCTATGTAGAGATTTGGTTCTGACCCGGAAGATAAAGCGGTCAAACAATAATTTGTTTTCAACGAAAAAAAATGACATAATTAAAATGAGTTTTACCGACATCTCTTGTGCTTATCTACTTTACACCCAAGATGAAATGTATAAATAAGGCAAACTGATAGATATGTTATCAAGCAATATCTATTTATATCTCTTAATGATTAGGTTTACAGTTCCAAATTTCAAACAAAAAGTAAAGAAGTACTTGTCTATATATGTAACGATGTTGCCTGTTTCCTTCATGCTGCGTATTGCTGTTCACCTCATTTCTTAATCACTATCCTGTCCATCTTTATTTTGAAACTACATTTTCAAATTCAAATTCAAAATACATTATTTAGATTCCGCTTTCCACCTTTACGCCCACTACGATGCTAAACGTGGCCTGTAAGTTTTGCGATTTTGGGCTCTGTCTACCCCGCAAGGGATAAAGACGTGATAGTATGTATGTATGTAGTATGTACATTTTCAAATTACATTTTGTATATTCAATTTTTTAATTATTCGTCACAGCCTGTCCTTATCCTCTGTTACACTCGATCTACCCTTACTTTTTGATACACGGTTAGGACAATTGTTATTATATTTCTATTTTAATTAACTACCTATTTTATCTTAATAAGAACATTGTAACCAATGACGAGCTCCGTGGAGCAGCGGTCAACACGGATGGTCCCGGGTTCGATCCCCGATCAGGTCAAAATAAAAAACGATCTTTTTCAGATTGACCTGGGTCTTGGATGTTTATCTATATATGTATTTGTTATAAAATATTCTATCGTTGAGTTAGTATCCCATAACACAAGTCTCGAACTTACTTTGGGGCTAGCTCAATCTGTGTGATTTGTCGTATATATTTATTTATTTTATTTTATCTAATGAAAATAATATAAAAAAGATGTCTGTGCTCCTGCATGTGTTCTTATTTCCAGCCCGCGTCTCCTGCACTCTCTGCTGAGCGACCACGAATACCTACTTCATCTAATTTAAGTGAGACTCATTCTATCAGAGCTGGGTGAGCTGGAACCTCCCATATAGGTTCAAAGATAAACGAAAGGAAACGCACTACGTCTCTCATCTGAACGCATATTTACCGGTTACATCCTTGGTTCGAAACTTGCTTCCCGGCTTTTTCTTCTACTCTCGCACACTTTTTGCAAGTATTGCTTATTTTGGCATCTCGTCTCAACATCGATTATAATGAAGTATTTCTATCTGTCCCAAATAATTAATCAGATTACGAAGAAATTGTGCAAAGAGATGCGTGCCATGAAAGGTCTCAAGCAAAAAAGAAACATCACTGCATTGCAACGCATGCCTGGCACGGGCACAGGCAACTTTTTATAAAACTCCGCTACACCAGATTGTAGGTTCACCACCATAGATAAAAAATAATCCCAATGCATCATTTAGCAAAGCACTGCTACATATCAATCTGCGGATCGGTTGAGCGCATGCGCGGTCGAGTGCATCTTATTTTTTACATCTATGGTAATGCGCTATTATGAGTGGGCAAGTGCGCACGCTAGATGTACTGTTACGAGGGTAGGTCGGGGGAAAGAGAGCGTGGGGGGCGATGACCGTGGAAACTGAGATAAAAGGATGGTTATTGCTTTAATTTGAAAAGTGCTGGACAAGAGAAAACCCACATTGTTGATTTTTTCTCCTTACTAGATGACATGATAGATCAGTGTGATTATTTACCGCTTCTTTTCACATGTTGGTCAGTTGCGATCAATGTATTTAAAAGAATAAATAGCGATGTACTTTAGCAATTCAGTTTTTAGGCCTATTTGCCATTCATCGTTTTAGCAAAGCTGTCATAGATTTTGTAGAGAATACCTTCCGAAATGAATGTTCATTTATGCCAAATCCGGAGCTGTTGACCTTCATTATGCCAGAAATGTCCAAAAGTTTAAAAAAAAGCTGACCCTTAATTTCTAAGTGATGTTCAATAAAAGTAGGCTATCTATAGAATAAGATATTATGGTACAGTGCGATGCGAAAATATAAAATATTTATAGCTATAATAGGATTAATTTATATTTTTCTAAGCTTATACGTAAGTTAATGTGAACTCGATTCAAAGACAGCCCAAGCCTAATCCTTAACAACCTTTAATATTATCGAGCCCATCTAAATCAAACAATGATTGAAAGCCGCCGACAAGCATTGAGGATCGCAACTAATTGGTAGCCAGACAATCGCCATTGTGGGGCCGCTGTGCTCATCGGACTCGGCTGTTTGTCTCCAAAGCCCTGACAAAGATATCGATCTCCTTTGTAATTAAAATGTTGGAGTTTCACAAATTATAAAGTCGCTCCCTGATGTCTGTCTGTCTCTATGTATCTTTGAAACTTCCTACGCATTTAGATTTTTTTATAAGTGAAAGAAGACAATGAAGAAGTCTCAAATATTTGTGAAGTCCAATATCATGGGGTAGCTTTTCTATCTTTCCTTACTTTCTTTTTATCTTACCTCGGCATTGCTTACTCTATCTTTATTAAAATTTGTAACAACGGATCACTCACGTAAATAGTTAGCTACTGGCCGAAATATTTTGACCTCATCGTGCGGATTGGACGACATCGTTCGCGCGTATCGTTTCACAATCGCACTGAAGAAGACCTTCGGATGAGGTCAAAACATGTCGGCCAGTAGCTGAATATTTACATGACAGTCAGTCATTTTTGTCAGTTGTTACCTATTTTAATAAAGTCTATATCTCACGTTAGCTTTTATAAAAACATATTCTATATCTGTCACATAAAAGTATAATTTCTTTACCTTCATCACGCCCGATGATAAACTAAGCTCATGCTATCTTGGGCGTCATACAAGTGAAGCATCAGCACAATGTCGTCGATATATTACCCGCTACTGGTCGCACGAGACCAATATTTTATCTGGGCGGTCTTCATTGCCGAGAGCCGCGACTAAGGGCTGGGAATTTTATCATTTGTCGATAAAATTTCCAAGGAAAGTGTTATTCCTTTTCGCAGAATCACTGCCTTCTGTAACCAGATAACAGCATGTTGCTTGCTTGCATACTGTGAACATGATATAGGATGGATACGATAGTCTTTCAAAAAGTGACGCTTGTATTTAAGTAGTTCGTTTTAATAACTAACAGCTTCGCTCTCTCTCCTATGAATGTGTTCCCGGTTGCATCACCAGTTTGAATACAGAGATTAGCGACTTAGGGCTGAAAATTTGTTCTGATTTTCATATTCTAATTGCATATGGTTTTGGTTGAAACAACTCACAATTAATTCAAAGTAGTTTACACGTTTATTAAACTCTATAAATGCTAAAATTTCCCTACAAGCATCATACATAAAAATGAGAAAGAGACGCATACTGCTACATTCCAATTCGATCCACCCTCTTTCTGTCTAGACGAAATTCCTGAATACAATTTATCGACTTGTCGCATCACTAGTCGCCGAGTGAAAGAGGCGTGCACTGGTTGCTCTCATTAATCTTTCATTTCTACGTTATATTATTAGAGGAACTGGTTTGCACGGATGCTGGGGCAAGCTTGGAGGGGGGAGGGTTATCTGAACCCAAGTGAACCCTCGGTGGCACCTGCCGACCGACCGGCTCCTTATACGATATACTTCTATTATGCTGAGGTCATAAATGGCGACTTTTAATGCTTTTTCAATGATTGAGAGATAAATATTAAAGTCCGATGTGCTTAGGGTTTATGTTCAAAGAAATAGACAGTATTTGAATAGGATTCTCGCTACAAGGCTTATCTTGCTTTTGAAAATCCTTGTGAACATAGTTATGTTCTTGATTTATTACTTATCATAAACAGATGGGTTAGGTCTTTCTACCGTTTTGGTGTTGATGTCGTAAAAAGGAAATAATTTATTTTGACCGAGCCAATGAAGTGCGGTAAAAGTGTTTTACTCCACATATATTTAAAGAAACTCTTTCTTTGATGCTACTTGTTAAAACTTTACCGTACAACACCGGTACTTAGTATCTCAATTTTCTGGACATTGGCAGAATCACCGAAATCTCGGTGGAAGCCATATTATAAAACAGAAGAAGAAGACACTCTTCAAATCGATGTGGAGTAAAACACTTTTTTGTATTTATATCTTAATTCTATAATTCTCGAACAAGTAGGTATTCTTATTAAAATAAAGTGCGGCTACCCATTACTAACCCATTACTATTTTGATTCCATATTTCATCTTTAAGCCCATCAAAATGTACGTGGCCTTTCGGTCCTATGGCCTAAGTCTCTGTCTACCCCGTAGGAGATAAAGACGTGATACTATGTATGTATGTATCTATGGTAAAACTAAATACCAATGGCGTGATAAATAATTAAATTGAAATAAATTTATTTTGTCCAGACCAAAAAATTACAGTCAGTATACACTTTGGCTTGTACCTACACCATTAAATACTGGAATCGTAAATTGTTATCATAGTTAGGTGGCGACCAGCGACCTCCATAGATAGCGACTGCAATAAACCTCCCAATATCATAACCCATACTTTGTAACAACCCAGAATAGTAGCGGTAATTACCTCCGCCTATGATATTGGACACCAGTTTTTCTCAAAGTATTTCTAGAATTTAATTTGCCATATCATGTTGAATTAACAGCTTCTCTCTCTCTCTCTTTCATCTGAACGCGGTGTACTACCACTTTTATAAGTTACATCGGCATTGTTCGATGGCCGACCGCCGACTCGGCCCGAATGAGAACATCAGTGAAATAACGAAGTTATTGCTACAACATTAGATTTTAAATCCAAAAGCAGTAAGACTATTGCTATCTCGCTCACAATACTTGTACGCCTGCCGAGAATGGCCGAGACGCAGCATGGCGCGTACTCATCAGCCAATAGCAAACGGATATTTTAGCGCAATGCAAAAATTTGATTTCTGCGCAGGTACATAGGTGTAACTTATAAAAGTGGTAGTACTGTGCCCATAGTAACTTTTGGCATTGAAAGAGACGGAAATACTACAGGTTGGTGTCCCGCTCACAAATTATATATCATTATCATCAAGTCTTTTTTAGTTTCCACTGCAGGACCACGACCCTCTCTGTACTACTAGAGTCATATTTTAGCTAGAGCAGTCAGATGATTTAGCCTACACTCTCCACGCTGGCCAGATGGGTTGGAGAGGTATCTTGATGTTAAATTTCCTAAGTCGCCGTCTACGACATCCACGGGAAGACTTGGAGTGGTCCAATTCTACTCTGCTGGGAACAACACGGGTAGTTCGATGTAATCATTTAACTAACAGCTTCTCTGTCTTCTCTGAGCGTGGTCCCGGTTGCATCCGCGGCTGGAATACGGAGACCAGCCAGGCGTGGACCACCGAGTGGTCCACGCCTGACTGGTTGGTATTACCAGACCACCCTATGCACGCAAGCTTGCCACGTGCCATGAGGGGGTTCAGCCAGAGTGGATCCCTCGCTTTCCGCGAGTGGTTCACGCGAGGGGACGATCTGTGGGGACGATGCATTGCATAAGCTGTAGCACGCCCCCATTCACTCATAATTTCAAGCATTTCTTTTGAACGTCGTATAGTTGTCGTATCGTTTTGTTTTCAAAATGAATACTTAAAAAAAATCTAAAACAAAGGCTGAGAACGCGGCATACACTCGTGAATCGCTTGTGGTGCGAAACGACTAAAGACCCGAATCCTCTATGGACAACGTGTGGACGACTAGCGACGAGGTGGTGTTGATTGGGCGCTAGGTAGATCCAATGAGCTATATAAATATAACTTTTATCATCATCATCATCATCTAAACCACATAAAGTCTACGGCTGGACATAATCTCCAAGGATTTCTATCATGGGGAGAGTATTACCATAGTTACGCTATAGGCAAACGGATTGGTGAGCGCATTTTGTTTGGCTAATATCGAGTCCGACGCTGCTGCCCATCAAAGCAGTTTTTTAAGCGTACCTAGGAGGAAGTTATTAGTCTAGGGAACAGGTATTTGGGATGCTTCTTGCTTGAATGGATTGGGGACGAGCAAGTAGTAGCTTGGAAGGTCGGGTGTGCATACACGATGCCATACTTGCAACCACCGGACAAACAGTTAAGAATAACACCACCAATATGACTTTTATGGTGGTCCTAACATCTCAAAAACCTAAAAACCTAATTCATATTTGAGAACCTCTGTTGTAGATAGACATAAACGCGGCCAGCGTTATTGCCACGTTCAGGCATGGTCAGCCCGCGGCCGTAAACCATACATTCAATTATTATCAACCCTATACCCTTCACACCCGGTAATTGGAAGACTCAACACTTACTATAGGGTGGCCATGGTTTTATACCAAACTAATACATTTTGGGAAGACATTCATTGATTGAAAGAGGCTTTTATTTAAAGGTTTAAAGTTTTTAATTTGTAAAGAACAAAAAAAAAATTTTTCGTTTACTCTATAACGACTAACTTTTTTTTCTCATTTATTAACACATGAATGTAACACTGTGAAAATGTACTAAAATTATAAAAAAAATCAAATAATTCAGAGCTAAAAATTCTAACAATACATTTTCAATAAATAAATATACTGTAGTTGTCTTATACAAACTCATTACGAAAAGATACTAGTTCGAAAAGTACATGGTAAATTTAACAAATCTACGTAGAACATTATTATTTTATAGGATGGTCACCCTACATGAATAACACTTGAATATAACGAGCCGCGCGTTCCTGAAAATTGATCACAATGAAGGCAACCGCTTCTGGACGCGGGCGCAAGCGCATGCAACACATTTATAATGGCCTCTTCCTTTTGAAATAATTGATTTATTGGTTTCTTATTTTGATTTATTATATTTTTGGCGATTTCAAAAAATTGATAAAATATAAAATTATCATGCTAATTTGTTTTCTGGGTTATAGGCTATTATATCTGAATTATCTGATTCAACACCACCAACTGAAAAATAAGTTCGCCGTGTAGTCCCCGGCAGAGTAGAATAGAACTATTCCAAGTCTTCCTGTGGATGTCGTAGTAGGCGACTTAGGAAACACAAGCTAAACAACGCTCATAAATATCAAAGAGACCACTCCAACCCGTCTGGCTAGCGTGGAGAGTGTAGGCCAAATCCTCTGACTGCTCTGGCTAATAAATAAATAAATATATAGGGATATATCACACAAATAGAGCTAGCCCCACAGTAAGTTGTGAACTTGTGTCGTAGGACACTAACTCAACGATACTATATTTTATAACATATACTTATATAGATAAACATCCAAGACCCAGGCCAATTTGAAAAAGATCGTTTTCCATCTTGACCTGGCCGGGGATCGAACCCGGGACCTCCGTGTCGCAGGCTGGCGTGTTGACCACTGCGCCACAGAGCTCGACAAATGTGTGGCTAATATGTGGCTTTGGTAGTACAGAGAGGGTCATGCTCCTGCAATGGAGACTTAAAAGACCTGATGATGATGAAGTGAAAAAATCGGCCAAGTGCGAGTTGGACTTGCGCGTGAAACCGGCAAAAAAATAATGTTTGGTGTATGGGAGCCCCCTTGAATATTTGTTTTATTCTGTGTTTTGTATTTGTTTTTATAGCGGCAACAGAAATACATCATCTGAGAAAATCTCAAAGATTTACAGACATTGAAGTCTCAGTAATAGGGTTGGATCTGTTTTTACCCCATGGTTACGGAACCCTAAATCCGTGGCTTTGGTCTTGCGGCCTCTAAATCTGTCTATACCTAAAAATTAAAATGTGATACTGTCTCATCTTTGTATCTTCAGCCATGAAGCATTGGTCAAGTGTTTGCCTGCGTCGGAATCGTAACTTGGAACCCTCCACGGAGCCGTTTAAGCTAATAGTTTACACCATTTAAATAATTATATTATAGTTAACTGTACATTTTATTTTGCGGTAATAGTAGCTTAAAATTCGCCGTTAAAGATTAATAGACTTTTATAAACCGTACGCAACGCTCAACAACATAAGTTGCTCTGTGCAATAAAATCATTCTTACTGGCCAAAGTTTCTCAAAATCACAAGAAAAATATCAAAAGAGATAGGATTCATAAGTTTTTAATAGGATTTTTGTGGGAATGACCTAATGTTTTGACGATATTACAGCATACATGTTGACGTGTTAAAAATGTTGTTATGTTTCAGGTATTCATTCTTTCTGGTTGAATTTATGAACAGACAAGCATACATTTTAATTTATTGTACTTCTTTACGTTGCTCGGTTGGCGGATTAGGTTATGTTAACTTTACAACTAGTGATATGTTATTTTTAGCAATAGTTTGAGAACCTCAGTAATGGCGGGTGTAAACGAAGCGAGCTGTGGGCATCCAGTTATAAACAATAAAAAAATAACATAAACTAGTGGTATCGTAAAATCAGCAGAGCGCTCAGGCAGGTAGTGCTGCAAACAATTACTGGAAATCGTGACCTTTGCTTAAGTGATTTAGTTCAAACTATTAATATTTGTAGAGCTGTACGTACTTTACCGTATACCGATTTTCCAGGCTGTTCCGCAAATCTGGTCGAGCAAATGGAGGAATATGGCAAGAATTATTATTACTAAAAAAAATTTATTGTACCAAAATATAGTTGCAATTGGCACACTTGGCAATCTTATGAGCAATCTCTCCCAAAAAAAAAACCGTGATAGAGAAGATGTGACCGTTTAGCAACTCGTCATTATTTAAATTTTTATTTGCCAAAAGTTCCCTCTGCTCTTGCTAAACATTGATTGTCCAAAGGCTCGCCCTCTTAAGGGTAACGGGAGTCCAAAATTTGAATATAACGTGTGCGAAGTCCCAGTCAAAAGCTAGTATTGTATGTATGTACTTAATATGAACTAGCACTTAGATGTGCTATAGTATCTGCGCAGTAACGCCAAAAAAGTTTTTGAAGTACATTGAAATAGGTTGGAAATCCAGCTTCATTTTTAACCTAATTTAATGTACTTCGAAAATGGCTGTATGAAAATATGATGTTCTTATTCATATTAAATAACATAATAAAAATCCTACTACAACCACATGTGAGATAAGTCGTCTAAAACCCACATACTTATGGCTCGATAGCTATATAATAAAAAGAACAAAACCATCAATTACTTATATTGTATGGTTCAAGGAAATAAAAATGAGTTTATTAACGGTAGTTACGAATCTACGCATTATTGTATGTGTGTAATTTTTGGAAAGATCAATTCAATTTTGAACAATTAATTTTGATATATACTTGCAAAAAACATTTTTGTATGGAAGACTGTTATCACAATTTCGCAGCTAAAGTTTAATCGACAAGATCTGCAGCACACTTCTAAAAAAACATTTTTTCTTCTCATCTTCAAACCAATCAAAAATACATTGTATCTCACTATAATTATAACAAACAAGCCTATAATTACTTACTAGAGAATAAAACCATTACCACGAGCTCTCATGAATATTTATACGACTTCCGTACGAAAAACGTTGGAAAGGCGCCCTCTGGTGGCAAAAAGCGGAGGCAGTCGTCAGTCAGAGCCGGAGTCGCGTGGCGGACGCGTGCCGAACACCAATTATGTACATTGGCTTTATAATGCGATGCTCATTAGAGTAGTCCGAGAATAGGGAAAACTCGATGCGGCATTTGGGAAGAAAGTGTCTCTCTTTACTAAGAACTACGCATGGGAGTGGGGTTCTCAGAAAAACTAGTTTAAATTAATAATATGTAAGGTTGCATTTTTCTTTTTGGTTTATTGTGAGATCTTATTGAGTATGTATGCCTTTCTCCAGACCTAACCTTTTTTTTATGGAGTATGTATGTAGCTAGCTCCAAGAGAGCTTTTGTTACTTCATCGGACTTTTGAGGTGAGAGCAGAGTGCCCTCAACGTGTAAGCCGAACATCTCCATACCAGGATGGATGGATCTCGGCGTTGGGCGTTGCCTGTGTGTGCAAGGCTTGGAGAAACCGCAAACTCTCACCCTGTGATGGGCTACGTTTTGCATGCCAAGCCTGAAGGGCCGAACTGAGAAACTATTGCAAAGCCTTCGGAGAGCAGCAACTCTAATGCTTTGCCGTATGGGCCGAATCCCTGGTCTGTGTTACGTACTTTTTTTTAAGTACAAAAAAACCCGAAGGTTAGACGTGCTTCCCATTTCTAATCGGCCCCATAGAAGATAAGATAAGTACTTTCTTAGATATGCCACATCCATATCAAGCTAGCTCGTGGACACTGCCTAGGCGCACCCGAGTGGATCGCCTCAGGTCACCGCGGTCGGTTTTTACTGGAAACTAGCCGCGCCTAGCGGCTGTACCCGTTTTTTCTCGCGAGCCAGCGCTGACACGGTACAGCCACCGGGATTTTTTATTACTAAATTGCATTGAGTGCACTCGTTTTGATGTATTGATAAGTAGTTAGCTTGATTTTAATATACCTATAATTATAGACTGTAAATTGACCCTCGAAATACTTTTAATACCCTTGAAGGGATGACACAGCCCGTCAATATGAACAACTTTTTCTATGACTTGATTAAAGACGAAAATTTAAAAAAAAATGACTTTTTCATACAAAAGTGAGCAGCGCTGACACTTTGCAGCCCGGCCGGGATGATTTTTATGAGGCTCGAAGTTCTGGTTGGGTGTATTACTAAGTTGCATTGGTTGCACTCATTTTTATGTATTGATTAGTTGTAAGCTTGTTTTTAATATACTAATGTTAGAAAAGGGAAGAATTTGAATTGATTGCTTGAAACTTCTGGATTGATTTTCAAAATTCTTTTACCTATAGAAATTGGAAACTATAATAAGCAATAATTGCCATGATTTTTATTGATGAGCTTGCAGTTCTAGTTGGACGAGATATGCTCGGTGCATCGCGTTGATGAATTACTATGACTTAGTTTACTTGTGTTAAACATACACGCGTACTTAACCTTAATGATTTGAATTTAAAACCTCTTTGTAGAACAAATAAGCTTTTATCAATAATTTATATGCAAGTTTAGGGCTATTGTATTTCGAGCAGCAGACTTGCAGCTAAGGATAATAATGTGTAAAGTACATAGGTACCTATGTACTTATACCTTTGTAATAAGGCTGAATCTAATTAGTTAACAAAAATAAATTTCACAAGAATATAATTTCTGTAAATATTCAATTTGAAATAGACTACTTAAAACCTAGGAAAATACGATAGTTACTTACGTAGGTAGCAAAGAAAAGGTCGAGAATAAAAAAACTGTATTTACATACAAATGGACAAAACGTACCTTATTAGTAGAGAATATTATTACAACGTACCATATCGTCAGACGTGTGGTTAGTTGACAAAAAATTACACTACGGGAATCGAAGCAGCGACCCGCGCAAATCATCGGTTGGTAGGGCACCGCATCCGGTCTTGAAGGGTGACTTACCATGCCAGCATTATTACTTACTACGGCAAAAAGACAATGCTTCGTAGGATACCAATCTAGTAATTTAAAAAAGTCTGTATAGTTTTTTTTCTCTTTTTGTTTGTGGCCAGTAATTAGGTTCTTTTATAAAATAGTATTTACATGTATTATACCAACCGAGTTTTGTTCTTTATTGAAATAGTAATGAATATCTGTGGTCAACTTTTTTGGAATCTCTCAGGAAAATCTACTTATTTACACTGCCAAAAAACTGCCTTTATGGATATAGGGCGTAAAACACACGTCAAGTGAGTTTGAATTTGTATATATTACCAATAGAAATTCAAACGTAATTGTATGACCTTTCATCATCTTTACCCTCACTTCATTATTTTGTCTATGATCTCTATTGCCTAAAGGAATCATATGAGAGTCGGTCGTCGCTGATACTAGTAATAGTGCCTTCTTCGTAGTTTGTGCTTTTGCGTTTGTGCACAAGTTCCAACAGTGAATTTTTTTAAATTTTGTCCAAGTTTTTTTGTCTAAGATAACATATGTACAAATGTACTTGTACTTACATACGCGGGAACAAAATACCTACCTTCTTTCTGGGTAGATCAGTCGACTAAAAAGGGCAATGTCGTTACATAATAAAAAATAACCATGCCTCAGAAACTTAAACTTTTTTAGCTTTAATAGAGATGTATTGTACGTAGTCAGTAAATGAATAGAATTAAACGGCTTGTAAGCGGGTGCGCACGAGCGGAGAGCCATTATTATTAGAACAGTAAGTTCGGAGCATTTCCATTGTTTGGGAAAAAATCGTGATCCCCAATTAAACGTATCGTGCCTGCTTTTCAGAGCGGAAGGTGATTGGGCTTGGCACATGCTGCTTTTTGCATTTAATTGTGGATGAAAGTTAATAGTTCGTAGCTAGTAGGTTACTCATTAAAATATATTATAATAAATATACTGTTTTAATTTGAATGTGGCTTTACTTTCTTCAATTTGTGCAAGTAAAACAATCCTACAGACTAATATAACAACTACGTACCTAACGTAGTTGTTATATTAGTCTGTAGGATAAATTAATTCCTGGGAATAAAATAAAAGACTTTTAAACTTATTTATTTGTATCACTAAAATATACATTAAGAATTTATAAAAATGCGTGCCAAGTCCACCAAGGTTTGTCTGGAACGCACTGTATATTTACTTTCCATATCTAATAAAACTTTTCGTATGGAAAACTTCTTAAGAGGCTTACATCACCGAAACTTGCGACACCCGTTATTTAATTCTTTTTATCCGAAAAAATAAATCAAATTGAAAAAATCTACGTAAGTACTTCCTTAGTAATTTACTTGTAGTATTTTTAGAAGAACTTTTCATCGACATCAGCATTCAGATTGAGAGAACTATTCATTACCGCCAAAAGTGGCCGCTTTTGGCGGTAATGCGTAGTTCTCTTGATTTACCAAATACAAAATAATTAAAAGCAATACAAAAAATACTAGAAGTCATTTACTAGTGAAATACTTACGTCGATTTTGTCAATTTGATCTTATTTGTTAGTAAAAGTAATAAAAGCAAGGGTGGCGCTAGTTGGCTGGTGTAAACAAACAAACCGAATCTATTGCATGTCTGAGAAAGCACGGACTGGGAATTTTTTGGTTACATTTTTTTATAAAATAGGATATGTCCCACATGCTTCCATGTATCGGACGGAAGGGATAACGCACAGAATCCTATAAGTACAAAATAAACCTTTTAACGACGCTGCTTACATTACGGGTTTTGGCTGAACAAACCTGTACTTATATTTCAATAATGTTTCATCATCATCATCATCATCATCAGGTCTTTCTAGTCTCCACTGCGGGAGCACGACCCTCTCTGTAATATCCGAGCCATATACTAGCCTGAGTAGTCAGAGGATTTGGCCTACACAAAATAATGTTTGCCCTGGGCAAAAACAATATAATACTATCATATAGACTGCCAACGTCATACAACAATATTGGACTAAATTTAAGCCTGCTACAAGGTAGGCGCTCATAGACGATGGTGCTGCAGAGTTGTTTGCCACTCTTCACTAGATCTTAAATTGCTAAAATTGAGAAATACTCTATAAATAATATACCAAAAATATTTTTTGATCCCAACTAATATTATAAATGCGAAATGAAATGAAAATTTGCATACACATAGGCTAGGGTACCGAGAAGGACAGCTATATATTACGCGGGCGAAGCCGCGGGTAACAGCTAGTTTATAATGAGATAACTATGTTTTGTGAATAATGCTTTCATTTTCTTATTTTATGGATATAAAAGTTTGACGCTACTAGTAGAGTCATCTATGAGCAACTAATAGAAAAAAATAGTGGTTATAACCACATCCCCTGGATTAACTCTTAAAGGTACGCTAGTCAGGTGTTTCGCCATACAAATTCTGTAGGGTGATGACTCCGTTGTTCGGTGTCGTCTGTCGTTATCTATGCTTGTATGGAATCATAATTGTAAAATTATAAGTACTTTAAAAGTTATGAGTCTCAAAACATTCCGTTTCAACACGTAATTTTAACGCAACTTTGGGCACAATTAAATACCGGAAGAAGTATAAAATGTCTAAAACAAAATACATACAAGCATAGTTTGATTATTAAAAAATTAAATAACTAATAACTTTTAATTAAAACATTCATTTGTTTTATCACAAGAACACTTCTCCCAAACGCATACTCGCGAATTTTTAGACGACGAAGATTTAGATTTTCAACAATATTTGTGTTTGCACACACTAGACTGTAGTTCCGATGTGCTTATAAATCGGTGTAAATAGTTCCGCACTGTTCATAACCGAGTCTATCCTTTTTCAGCGAAATAGCACGCAAATTAGCCACGTGCGCCGACGAGTTTGAGTTTCGGACTAGCGCATCCTTAAGGAATACATGAGTCCAGTGCTACCCCCATTTGAAATAAATAAATAATTTGAAAGATAATGGAGAAAACTATTTGAAATTTTGTTCTACGAGGCCTTAGATAACACTCCAAATTATTTTATGAACTATTTTTCCACGCTGGTCTGGGAGAAAAGAAAAAGGTAAAATATACCAGCTGCTTCACCTCCCGGGAAGTCTTAAAAGCCGATCAAGGGAATGGGCGTAAGGAATCATGCCAATAAGCGATGCGGATTACAACTCATCACTATTTTGATTCCGTTCTCCACTTACAAGCCCACCAACATGCTAAACGTGGCCTTTAAGGTTTTGTAGCGTACCTGGGCTCTGTCTACCCCGCAAGGGAAAAAGACGTGATAACATGTATTTTTAACAATTAAAAGTGAGACATTGCAGCTATTCTTAACGTTTAAAAACGCTTAGTAAAACTTCACTTTCACAGCTTCATGGACCTGGATAAAAAATTGGCACCCGGACTCCACCTCCACCAACTGCTAGCCGACCTGTGTTTTAAGCGTTGCAAACACATAAAAGTAAATGACAGGCCGTAGTAACCAAGTAGTAACATTCAATTAAACCGTCTCACAGTAGCATTGCTTGCACTCTGTGATGTTATCTATGCAAATCGCTCCGTACATTTGTTGTCAAACATCACCTACCTCGTAGACCAAATGGCCTGATAACTACCAACTTGTTTCGCTGAAATGGACATTGTTAGATATTTTTGCAATTTTATGAGCATTAACTATTATTTCATTCAACAGACATACATGCACACGCACATTATTTCTGTCTAACGAAAGGTGTGTCAAAAATTGCGGAATCTGTTTTTATTTTATTTTATTAGTTTTGAGTGTTGCAAAATATAAAAATTGATCTATCATACTGAAATATAGTATTTTTGCGTACTATATATTTTTTCATCAATATGTAATACTAAGTTGTACAGAGCTTTGGAGTTACTGTAATGCTATACAATTTTGTTAATAAATAAATAAAACATTAAAGTAAGGTTGGAATCTCTGGCTCCACCTCAAGCTGCAAGTCGACCCGTGCTTTACGCGCTGCAAACACATACTTACAAGTAAGACAGGCCGGAGTAACAAAGTAGTAAAAGGTAGTAACATTCAATAAAACCGTCTCACAGTAGCATTGCTTGCACTCTCTGATGTTATCTATGCAAATCGCTCCGTACATTTGTTGTCAAACATCACCTACCCCGTAGACCAAATGGCCTGATAACTACCAACCGGTTTCGCTGAAATGGACATTGTTAGATATGTTTGCAATTTTATGAGCATTAACTATTATTTCATTCAACAGACATACCTGTACATGCACACGCACATTATTTCTGTCGAACGAAAGGTGTGTCGAAAATGGCGGAATCTGTTTTTATTTTATTTTATTAGTTTTGAGTTCTGCAAAATATAAAAATTGATCTATCATACTGAAATATAGTATTATTGCGTACTATATATTTTTTCATCAATATGTAATACTAAGTTGTACAGTGCTTTGGAGTTACTGTAATGCTATACAATTTTGTTAATAAATAAATAAAACATTAAAGTACGGTTGGAAACCCTGGCTCCACCTAAAGCTGCAAGTCGACCCGTGCTTTACGCGCTGCAAACACATACTCACAAGTAAGATAGGCCGTAGTAACCAAGTAGTAAAAGGTAGTCACATTCAATTAAACCGTCTCACAGTAGCATTGCTTGCACTCTGTGATGTTATCTATGTAAATCGCTCCGTACATTTGTTGTCAAACATCACCTACCTCGTAGACCAAATGGCCTGATAACTACCAACCGGTTTCGCTGAAATGGACATTGTTAGATATGGTTGCAATTTTATGAGCATTTACTATTATTTCATTCAACAGACATACCTGTACATGCACACGCACATTATTTCTGTCTAACGAAAGGTGTGTCAAAAAATGCGGAATCTGTTTTTATTTTATTTTATTAGTTTTGAGTGTTGCAAAATATAAAAATTGATCTATCATACTGAAATATAGTATTTTTGCGTACTATATATTTTTTATCAATATGTAATACTAAGTTGTACAGTGCTTTGGAGTTACTGTAATGCTATACAATTTTGTTAATAAATAAATAAAACATTAAAGTAAGGTTGGAATCCCTGGCTCCACCTAAAGCTGCAAGTCGACCCGTGCTTTACGCGCTGCAAACACATACTTACAAGTAAGACAGGCCGTAGTAACAAAGTAGTAAAAGGTAGTAACATTCAATTAAACCGTCTCACAGTAGCATTGCTTGCACTCTGTGATGTTATCTATGCAAATCGCTCCGTACATTTGTTGTCAAACATCACCTGCCTCGTAGACCAAATGGCCTGATAACTACCAACCAGTTTCGCTGAAATGGACATTGTTAGATATTTTTGCAATTTTATGAGCATTAACTATTATTTCATTCAACAGACATACCTGTACATGCACACGCACATTATTTCTGTCTAACGAAAGGTGTGTCAAAAATTGCGGAATCTGTTTTTATTTTATTTTATTAGTTTTGAGTGTTGCAAAATATAAAAATTGATCTATCATACTGAAATATAGTATTTTTGCGTACTATATATTTTTTCATCAATATGTAATACTAAGTTGTACATTGCTTTGGAGTTACTGTAATGCTATACAATTTTGTTAATAAATAAATAAAACATTAAAGTAAGGTTGGAATCTCTGGCTCCACCTAAAGCTGCAAGTCGACCCGTGCTTTACGCGCTGCAAACACATACTTACAAGTAAGACAGGCCGTAGTAACAAAGTAGTAAAAGGTAGTAACATTCAATTAAACCGTCTCACAGTAGCATTGCTTGCACTCTGTGATGTTATCTATGCAAATCGCTCCGGACATTTGTTGTCAAACATCACCTGCCTCGTAGACCAAATGGCCTGATAACTACCAACCGGTTTTGCTGAAATGGACATGTGAAGATTGTTGGGTAGTTTTGTAAAGTTTAACATACAACTGTGTTCTTCCTTTCATAATCAACCAGCATTTATAAAGCTGGATGATTATAAAAAACCCTGGCAATATCTTAAAATAAATAAATAAATATATAGGGACAAATCACACAGATTGAGCTAGCCCCACAGTAAGTTGTGAATGTGTCCCAGGATACTTACTCAACGATACTAATATTTTATTAGGTACTTATATAGATAAACATCCAAGACCCAGGTCAATCTGAAAAAGATCATTTTCCATCGTGGTCTGACCGAGGATCGAACCCAGAACTTCTATGAAATCTAATTTAAGTTTATTAATCTTGTTAATTAGTTTTAACGGAACCGGCCATCTGCCTGTATGCACTAGGTTGTATCTCATGAACCATGATAGCTAGACATTTGAAATTTTCAAGTATTCGAGCAATAACATGACTAATAAAATAAAACACTTGTAGGCCTTCCTAGGCATAAAATGGATAAAGTTTAGTAGCCAACCACACTATTACTGGTTTCGCGATTGTCTACACATTTAAATAAAATTACTTTTAATACTTACGGTTCTATCGCGTTTATATGGTACATTATTTATACACCTAACGTTTTGTACATTTCACAGTGGACATTTGCAGGTAGTTTTTAGTACTTTAGTAATTCTCATAGATATCAGAATGTAATTTTATTTAAACACTATTACTTTATTAGTAAAACTGATAACATTCAATATCACTAAAGGTATACAATTATGGTACATGTATTATAAATATGGCTGGTTTGCAAGACAAGACAAGACAGCTACTACTTACTCTATAAAGTCGAAATAAAGCATCTAATGATTGATTACACCTGCATCCCAATTATTATCTTCCAATCCACACCTGACCTGTCAAAAGTGTGCGTCGTATTACGTTGTAATTTGTGAAGATTACCGGTGTTACTGCGCCTCTTATTAATAGTTAGTATTGTGACTGCGAGGCATCCGTCATGTCTTAACAATGTTGTTGCCCAAATGCTGACAGGCACATAGAGTTACAAAGCGCGAGCAAGTGAGAACCTATACGCATATTCATAAAGGTCCATTCACCAATATGTAAGAAAAAATAAGAATAGGTCAACCCCTTCCCAACTGATAATGTATACTCAGTTCACATAGCTAGTTTTTAAGGTGATTTATATTTGTGAGTTGACGTCGATTAGAGAAAATACGCTGTGCAGTTTGTTGCCGCTACTTCTGCACTCCACTTTGGAAGCGGCGTTAATCTTAGCCAAAAGTAAATTACTGACGTCAACAATTATTCAGCTGTAAATGATATTGTATGACAATTAATAAGTGTTCTAAGAAATCTATATTAAAATTTGTATTTTGACCTGTTTAATATTTATTACGTAAAACCGTCGTATTTGGTTTATTATACCTATCGAATACTTAATCATTTTAATTCGCAATGTGCATCAAGCCAAAGTTGGATGATTGATAAATAATTAGATTATTTGAAAATCATTTAAAATTCCATATAATCAGATATAAAATCAGACGTACAAAGTCTAAAGACCTAAAGGCCACGTTAAGCGTGTTAGTGGGCGTTAAGGTGGTGGCAGAATCAAAATAGTGATGGGTTGCTAAACGCTTCGTCTATTGAAGTTTTACCTTAGCTCAATCTCTTGAGCGAGATGAAAAGCAGTGGGTATATTCTATGTTTCCACGAAGCAAACCAGCATAGAAGAAAAATGCTAAAAACACCTATAAAAATAGACGTGAAATAATTATATAGAACATGAGCGTGATTTTCATAGCTCCACGTCTCCGCGGCTCGCTAGCCACCAAATTGTCTTAAATCCATCGAGCTGTGGCCGCATTGTAACTGTTATGACTCTATTATACCACTAACGATACTGTATCAACGGTACCAAGATTGCTTTCCTGACACATGGCTCGCGTCAAACAAATTGCGTATATTTTGTCACAGTTATGCAATAAAGATGTTGTGATGAACGCATACTACGCACAGGGATTGGGTATCAATCTTCGCGTTGTGAACACGTCATTATTTCCTTTGACTAATACTCTTTGGCACTGCCAAAAAATTGCCTTTACGGATATTAGGGCATAGAACATACTTAAATTCACAGCTTAAATTATTAAATGTTACGCGAGACAATTTTTATTATTAAAAACGGTTGCACTCACGTTATATTTAGTCGGTATTGCCGACCGGGTTTCAGCATTGGCAAGAACATACGTCAATTAAGTTTGAATTAATGGCCCCCAATAGACATTCAAACATAATTCTATGACATTTCATCATTTTTACCCTCAATCCAATATTTGTCTATGATCTCTATTGCCTAGAGAAAACATAAGGCAGTCGGTCGTCTGATACTAGTAATAGTATCTTTTTCGTAGTTTATGCTCTCTAGACGCCGTCATGGTTTTTATTTCAATGATTTAAAAACTGGACAATTTTTAAATGCTTGTGTGCGTGTCAGCTTGCTGTAAGCACACGCGTCCTGTCAATTAATGCCATCAAATCCGTCAAATTTTCTGATATCTATGGTCAAATTGGTAGCTATGTGTTTGTATCATAGACTAAGGATTGGACACAATTTTTTTCTACGCTTTTAGGCTAAAATAGAGTCTATCTAGGCTTTATATAATATATTATTATACTAAGATTATTTCATTACAATGTCGGTAACGTTTTCAGTAGTAAACTTTACAGACATGACTTTCTAAAGACATTGACCAACTTTGGAACTTACAAATGTAGCGCTAGATAGCTATAATTTAACTGTTAAAACATCATCATAAAATATTATATATCAATCATTAATCGCCACAGAACAATAAGAGCTTTTAACAGCATGACGAGCTTACAGAAGACCATAAAGTTGATAAATTTAATCGGAGTAATTCAGAAATAGTTGTGTGTAGTGTGCGTTCATCCATGCATCTATTATCTCTCTCTCATCTAAGAGTGTCCGGTGCAACAAATGATATTTATTCCACAAATCTTAGATTCGCAGTTGAAATCTTTAAAGGTGTCTGACCCAAAAAGACTTTTGTTTTTTAAATAAGGCAATAACAAATGAAGCGTTACCAACATACAGAGTGTAACATGATCCTCGACATACCTTTATGGTTAGGGTAGTCACTCAAACCGTCAATATGAACAACTTTTCTTATGCGGTCAACGCTAGTAAATCGAAAAATTTTGTGGCGAAATTTTTTGTAAGAAAACGTCGAAAATTTTTTGAGTTTCCAGCATTGATCCCATAGCTAAAATTGTTCATATTGATGGGCTGAAAGGGTATATCGAGGGTTTCTTTCTGTTTAGTGTATTATCTATGTTACGTCACCAACCTTGACAACAATGCTATTTTTTTCGTATTCGTATTAGCGATCAGTCAGAGTTAGATCAGCTCGCTAAAACTGATCACTTAACATGTATAGTTTTTCTCTGTTTCATAAATAAGGTCCTAGCACACTATCCTTAACGCGGCGTATCCTGTATCCCGCAAGGAAACGTGGCTTGCAAAACACAGTGGTCCCGGGCAATTACGCCTGTAATTTTGCATAAGTGCATATATCACCGCGGACGCAGGCGCGTTTTCCATTGTACCATGCAGATTGATTTGAAAGTATTAAAGATTATTTACTTTAAGAGAAGTATAATATGCATCAAACTGTCAGATCTCATACGCATACCACCATTCGCTCCAAGACTAAGGTAATAATAAATAAATAAATAAAAAAATCACACAGATTGAGCTAGCCCCAAAGTAAGTTCGAGACTTGTGTTATGGGATACTAACTCAACGATACTATATTTTTATATAGATACTTATATAGGTAATGGATGTATGTCTAGCCTCACCATCTAGCTACCAATACCATCAGGCGACCTGCTTGCTCGTTTGCCGTCCCATGACATAAAAAAAAACATTAGAATTGGTCTGATGACCGCTTTATAAATGCTTACTTAGGTCCTTCGATTCGTCCTTGTATCTTGGAAACCAATATATTATGAAGGGCAAGTTCCTTCTATAAACTTGAATTTTTTTAATTTATTTCATAGTTTACAAATTTGTTATTTTGTTACCTTTAAAATTAAATGCCAAATATGTAGACATGGTTTTTTAAAAGAAATAATTTTACTGTTTAGCGACTTACAAGATTTATTGTTCTAGTTTAACCATGCATCCGAAAAACATCGATAAGAGAAACGAGGTGTTACCTCGTAAATCCCGGTTTTACATAAACTCCAGTAACCTTTGGTCGCCGCGTCGTATATTATCGACTGATAAGATTAACACGCGTCTCGAATTTATTTCTATTGATTGAAATAATTTGAATTTATAATTACTTATATGGAAAACAAAAATTAATGAAATCTTGATTTTGTATCCGTTAAGATTCTCTAACTGTAATTCATGTTTTACACTTCGATTTTGGGAACACCAGAATATATGCAATAGAAGCTTTGAAGACAAGGTTCTAAAATCGTTAAAAGCAGTGAAGTAGCCAATGGTTACAATATTTATTACTTTTTTAAATCGTAGAGTATAACAACTTTTTGTAGAGTTATGATAAAAAAACTTTCTTTGAACGTTTAGCAACAAACCTAGGTCGCAGGAAAACACTAAATGCAGGCCGCCTCCAACCAGTCATTTAGAAATCCTTAAGAGAGGCGTATGTCAAGAAGTGGACTTCTGGCGGCGGAAATTATGACGATGAATTTTACGCTTAAACTGATTTCTCCACAATTAAAATTATGTTTTTCATTTGTTTGTGTTTTCTTTAACTAATCTCAACTCCGTTTTTTGGCACGTCACTTACCAAGATTGGAGTGAATTATTTACTCAAGCTGTGTGGTTCCCGGCAGGCTGTGTGGTTCCCGGCAGAGTAGAATAGAGCCACTCCAAGTCTTCCCGTGGATGTCGTAGAAGGCGACTTAGGAAATACTAGCTAAACAAAGCTTATGAACATCAAAGAGACCTCTTCAACCCGTCTGGCCAGCGTGGAGATTGTGGGCCAAATTTTGTGACTGTTTTGGCTAATTATGGCTGTAGTAGTACAGAGAGAGCAGTGGAGACTAAAAAAGACCTGATGATGATGATTTACTCAAGCTGTGTGGTTCCCGGTAGAGTAGAATAGGGCCACTCCAAGTCTTCCCGTGGATGTGTTAGAAGGACAACTTAGGAAACACAAGCTGAACAAAGCTTCTAAAAATCAAAGAAAAAAAGAGGCCTTTCCAACCAGTCAGCTGGCCAGACGGGCCAGCGTGGAGAGTGTAGGCCAAATCCTCTGACAGCCTTGGCTAATATATGGCTCTGTTAGTACAGAGAGGGTCGTGCTCCTGCAGTGGAGACTTGAAAAGACTGATGATGATGATGATAAAGATGATGATTTACTCAAGGTTCTTCTCCTTCATCCGAGCGTAGTTCCTGGTTGCTTTATCAGCTGAGATACGTCAGAGCCCTACGCTTTTATGACAGCACTTTGTTGTGATTTGGCATAAGTTTTTATCGACCGGCTGCCACCTTAGCCATTAAATAATAAATTCGATACTATCCATCTATAAAAAAAATTGTTTGATAATAGTTTCCAGCAGCATTGGACAACAGCACCTGCCGTGAGAATACCTGCCTGTCCGGTTTCCAGTGCACACAATAAGAGCATCTCCTTGATTACGCCTTGTTTGCAAATATGTCGCATTCACTCGCAAATTGTTGGCCGTGTTGTGATAGTCCATCTTGTAAATGATAACACTTGATCTTGTGCACCTTTGTGATTCTGTCTTATAAATTTACTACTACTGCGTAAGAGGAATCTTTAATGTTGTCAGGCATCTCTTACTGCGTCCTGGAAGGTGGCTAACATAGCTTAAAATCATTGAGACCATTTGAATTAAGAGAAGCTCATTAACCGAGCATTCGTGAAGAGCGAGCGAAGAAAACGAATTCATATTTATTTGTTACACATAGTTGTTTATTTCATCATTGTTCATAGTTGTTTGTTTTTGAAACAGTTCTATGTCGTTTCTTCTATCCAACAAGTTTATTTGCTAGTTATGAATGCACACAGAAATACTCTACATACCTCCCATAATTGCAGTTTCTATCACCGTGGTGTATACTCAAGTGGTATTGCTGGCCAGGCTGTGGTTTATGCCCCTCGTTGCGCAGTCTCCCATGACGTGTGGCGGGAAAACGTAATATCGGCTATGATGACAGAACGGACAAATTGTTTTAGATGTACGGTGTGATTGTAGGGTTAAGACGGTATGTTGTGGAGTGGTTTATGTGTATTTACATAAGTATGCGTTTCTTTAATATTTTCATGAAGTTGTTAGGTTGATTTATTCGCGACCTGGACTTTCTTGAAGTGATCAGTATAGTACAACGTTACATCGTAAAAGGTCAGTGTCATTTTCAACTGCCTGTCCGGTGGTTGCAAGTACGGCATCGGATACGCGCGCCCGGCTTCCCGAGCTGCTACATTCTCATCCCCAAACCATCTGAGCAAGTAGCATCCCAAATACCTTTATCCCATTCCTGTAATTCAATAAACTCCTACCATACATACGAGCTCCGTGGCGCAGCGGTCAACACGGCCGGCTGTGACACGGATGGTCACGGGTTCGATCCCCGGTCAGGTCAAGATGAAAAATGATCTTTTTCAGATTGACCTGGGTCTTGGATGTTTATCTATATATTGTTTGTTTTTCGTATGTGTAAGTGGCCAACACTGGTGTCAGATTTTTCAAGCTGTATATGTATATATATCTATATATGTATTTGTTTTAAAATATAGTATCGTTAAGTTAGTATCGCATAACACAAGTCTTATTTAAAAACTTACTTTGGGGCTAGCTCAATCTGTGTGATTTGTCCGTATATATTTATTATTATTCCTTCGCTTAAAAAAATGGTTTGCAATCGAGATAAGCCAAACAAATCACCAACCCGTCTACCTAGCGTGGTGAAAATTGCAAAATCTAATAGAAATCCTTATGGAGGCCTGTGTTCAGCGGTGGACTTCGTGAGGCTGACAGATGAAAATGATGATGATCGGTGGCAAGCGGAATGAAAATAGTGATGAATTCTTAGCGACATTGCTTGTTGACATGATTCCTTCGATTTTATCCCAATTTTTTTAATTATTCAAATTCATTTAATTTTAAGTTATAATACATCTACTCATCAATTTGCAACACTCTTAAGGAGTTACTATGTTTAGATCCTAGTTTTTTCGTATATCTAAGACCTGTATGCTGTACACATAGTTGGCAAATAAATCTTTGAATCTTTTGAATCTTTGAATCTTTGACCGAATTTTACGATCTAAGTGGGAATCAAAGCTGATTTACCTGGACCACCTGGTTTCGTGGGCATTTTTCTACTCTTAGGCCTCTGGTCTGGGCCCATTTTGTGTAGCAGACGTCTGCTTGTTTATAAGTCTTCTACGTTAAGGAGACTTCGTTTTTCTTTCTAATCCTTCAGTTGTGGTAGAGCCTCGCTACCGGCAAAAAACATTTTGCTAGTAGCATGAATGGGCCGGCTCGTCCGGGGAAGTACCACACTCTCACAGAAAATCGACGTTTGAGTAGTAGCTTTACCGCTACTATGCTTCGTTCGGTGAGTGAGAGAGCCGGAGGCCCATCTCCCTCTCCCCTCTGTGGAGAGAAAAATAAAAGGCCGGCAACGCTCCTGTGACACCTCTGGTGTTGCAGCTGTCCATGGGCAGCGGTGATCACTTCCCATCAGGTGACCCACTTGCTCGTATGCCGTCCTATGACATAAAAAAAAAAATCCTTACTAATATTATAAATGCGAAAGTGAGTTTGTTAGTTTGACGCTTTAACGCCCTATCTGCTGAACAGATAATCATGAAATTTTGCATACGCAAAGGTTAGGGTACTGAGAAGGACATAGCATAGGCATAATCACGCGGGTGGAGCCGCCGGTTACAGCTAGTACTGTATAACAGATCCCTAAGTGGTAACCAGCTCTATAATTGGTTTGGGACACAGCGAGGCATGTCCTGCATTTACCCGTGTCACGGCACTCATGGCCCACCAATAAATTTTCCTGACCAGCAACCGTAGTGGCCATTAATGATAGTTCGCATATTGAGACATAGACTTGTGACTCTTAGAAGAACATGTACATATTTTTGCTGTTTAGAAGATTTCAGGTAATAATGTATCCAAGTATTTACGTACCTCATGAAAAGTCTTAAAAAATCAATCAAAATAAGTTATTTTACGAAAATTAAATTTTTGTGTCAAGCTTTTATTATAAGGGATTTATGTGTAAGGCTAATCAAATGACCCTTAACACGATCCGTCTTATTATAAAACGAGGACTAGCTTTAGTACCTGGTTTAGACTATTATTCACCAAATTGAAACACCTTACCAAATGACAAAGTTACAAAAGCTGACTAATTTTGGCCGGATAATGGTTAAAAGAGGTACTTAAGTTAATTCTCGTTTTATAATAAGGCGGGATAAGTTCATTTTCTTTAGTTAAAAAAAGCTATTTACCACATTTAAACTCCAGCATTAGATCAGTTCTATGATACCATAATATTGTATTGTCATCCGGCTTGTACAGATTTGTATACAAAGTTTCAGCTCAAGCACTACTAAATTGAGTTACAAGATATCTATAATATATACCTAATAAGAATTTTATCAAACGTGTTTTAGAAGCTGAAATAACAATCATTTGATTTTTCTGCTATTAATACGCTTATCGGGAAAATACAAGTAAAAATATTGCATACGGTGCCATCTAAAGACAAAACTTTTTACAGATTAAGTAAAAATAACAATAACTGTATACGTTCCACAGATTTGATAGAGTAAGTCCTACTCGGTATAACAATCGCAGAGGTTACTTTAATATTATATAACCGATTGTTCGTCTACGTCACTGGAATATGTCTATGGCTATAGGCCTAGCTTTGCCACCATATCTCACGCAGGTACTTCCGTTGTTTACGGCGACTGACTTACTTAACTGCCACTTGACTTTGTCTCCACTTTACTAAGGAAATCATACGATTAAAATTAATCAGGTTTAAAAAAAGGCTTTTTCGTGACAAGTTTTAATTCGTATTATGCGTTCTTTATAGTATAACTATATTGTAAAGTGTTTTTAAAGACAAATCTAATGAGCCTAAACACGATAGGTTTATTTTCTTAAGTTTAGAAGTACCTATGGCCATGATTAAGACATGAGTTTTAGTTTTTTTTGTGTAAAAAGTCATTTTGATTAACTATATTTAGATGAACAATTTTTTTTACAAACTAACTCTAAAATATAATTATCTTGATGCAGCTGCACTTTTTTCATAAAAAAATAAGTTATACGTAATGTATATTTCGTCAAAACTGTAATAATAATCATTCTAATGATAAAACACAATTCCATCACAATCTCCTAAAGCACTACTTCATCATTCGACTAAACTACAATCAATTACTACAGAGGCGATTGTACTAATTTGAATTTGAAATGAGCGGCTTGCTGCCATTTTTCACACTTCACCGGCCACTCTGGCAGCCATTTGCATCTGGTAGCCTCTATCACCACTTGCTGTACAATAGGTCAGCTCCACATTGCTTTCATTTGATTCAGTAGCTAATTATTATGTTGTATACTTATTTCATTTTGTCTTTATTCACCACAGTTATTATTAAAGTTTGTTTGACAGAGATTTGTATAATTTCAGAAAAAACTGTGTTGAATAAGGCAAGTTAGTTATATAGTTTTTGAAGTTATAAAAATCTCTGTGGGTGTTTGTTTACATTTGACTCTATAGTGTCCAGTTTTATAAATTTATGAATACTTCCACGCTGGTCTGGGAGAAAAGAAAAAAACGTGAAAATGTACTAGCTGCTTCTCTTCCCGCGCAGATCGTAAAAGCCGATCAAGAGAATGAGCATCAGGAATCATGTCGATAGCCGATGCGGCTAGCAGCCCATCACTATTTTGATTCCATTCTCACCTACAAGCCCACCAACATGCCAAACATGGCCATAAGGTTTTACAGACCTGGGCTCTGTCTACCCTGCAAGGAAAAAAGACGTGATAGTATGTATGTGTGAATTCTAATAGAGCGATGACATTGGAGATACTTATTCGTAGAGTTATCACTCCGCTTGTATGAAGCGCCATATTTTATTTATTTTTATTTATTTAAAAATTAATCGAGCCTAAGGAGCTACAGTAGGTGGACTTAATGCTAAGAGCATTCTCTCCCAGCTAACCTCGAGAATAGTAAACAGATAAAAAAAATGGTGGCAAAAAGTAAATAAATACGATATAGTGAAGTATTAAGGAAGGGATAATAGGGATAATATATTAATTATACCTGTGGCTAAACTAATGAAGTTGTGTATGTGCACACGGCCTTAACCGATTTCTCATTATTCGATGCCCCTAAGTGAAATCTAACAAACGGTTAACAAATTGCGAAGAATTCCGATCTTCGTTAAAAATGTTCTGATTTCTATTGAGGTCAGAATGTCTCGGCAAATTGTTTCTGATGCCCAAATATTAATAGTGAGAGTCGTAATGAGCATTATTTATCATTTGTTATGACTTTTGATATTATTTATTTGGAGTTTCATAAGAAATAAACTGCCTTATCTTCAAGATCATTTATCATTTAGCTAGAGCTGTTATTTTTTACGTTTTGCCCAGCATAGAGTTAGTATAAAAACTAGTTTTTAGAAAGGATTTTATTTTTTTATACATCTCGTAAATCTATAATCCTGAACGTACCAATGCGTAATACATTCTGAACAACTGAAGTATGAAAAAAATGTTGGACAACTTTCCCCAAGGAATATAGGTCGAAAAATGGTCGAAAAATGGACTTCACCTACTAAATCTGACTGATTAGCAAATTCGTATGGGGTATAATTTATATTTCATATTTCAACCTATGTTCCAGGCCCAAAGTTTTTAGTATGTATCAGTACAGGTGCGTTCGAGAATATGACAAAGTTTACACGTTGTAGTACTACTGTAGCCGTTGTTTAAGGTTAGAAGTCTCAACGTTTGATACTATTTGGGTTTTGAAAGAGTTTACTTATTTTGCTGTGTTGACCTAAAAATTTAGTTTCCGGTGTAATCTGATCTTCTAAACAACCTTTGACACGATAGTGAACATATTTGTTATAAGCTACTCATCATCATCATTTCGAGTAGGTGACACGGTCAGTCGACCATGCACACCCTGGTGTCAGAGTTCTTCGGAACCGCCTCTCGGCCTCTAACGTGGATCCTTTAACGACTACCAGATGGCAGCTGGGACCACCGGCTTAACGTGCCTTCCGAAGCACGGAATCATCTTTCTTATCAGACAATCAGGTGATTCATGCCTGCAATGTCTTAGCCAAACTGGAAACAACTTAATAAAGTATGCTTCCCGTGGGAATCGAACCCACGACCCCGGGGTCAACAAGGCAAACGCCTTGTTGACCCCGGGCTCTGTTATATCTATTAATAGGCTCTGATTAAGTCAGAGGGTGCAGTAAAAAAAAAAAAAAAAATAACCACTGGACCACGGAGGCAGCATAAGCTACTCAAAAGCAGTTGACATAGCTGAAACATCAATGACTCCATAGAATCCAGTCAAAGCCAGTGAAATTAAATAAATAAAAGGTTCGTGCTTAGTCCCTTTAAAAGTAATAACAGTTTTATAAAAAAATATAGCTGAACCAACTTTAATTTTTCGGTTTCGCAATAATAACACGCCGTAATAACAGTTTTATAAAAAAATATAGCTGAACCAACTTTAATTTCTCGGTTTTGCTTTAAATGAACACAAATATGATATGTTCTTGTCAATATTAATATATAATCTGATCCGTATAAGGTATCGCTACAATGTTTCTCATGATAGAATAACTATCGATTATACAAATATTTCCAACAGGTGCCTGCTCTAATTTGTTCTACACCATTGTTAGCGGGTACCTGTCATTGATAAATTATTGTTTAGATGTGTTAATCCAACGTCATTTTGCATTTAAATGAGACCACTTGGGCGCTAAATCAAAATTATTGTCATTTTTGACAAGTTGCTTAACCTTGGTGGGGAAGTAAACATGATTTTATCAGAATAAATTTAAATGAAATAATATTTTAGATTAAGGGCGTGGCTGAATTTTAGGCTATATAAACGCTAACGTCTAATTGATTCTACAAACAATTGTCGTGGTAGAGCCACGCTACCGGCGAAATTCACTGGGCCGGCTCATCCGGGAAGTACCACACTCTAACAGATAATCGACGTTTAAGTAGTAGCTTTACAGCTTCTATGCTTCGTTCGGTGAGTGAGAGCGCCGGAGGGCCATTCCCCCTCCCCTCTGGGGAGGGTAAAATAAAAGGCCGGCAACACTCTTGTCATACCCCTGGTGATACATTAGTCCATAGGCAGCGGTGGTCACTTACCATCAGGTGACCCGCTTGCTCGTTTGCCGTCCTATGACATAAAAAAATAAAACCAGTGTCGTATAATGAGGGTATTCTTAAGCAGTGGCAGTACTGAAGCATCGGGTCCGATAAGCTGTGATTGGGCCACAATATGTTTGTTGTTGCCGGTTGTCAAATATTATCCAATGACAGCGGCTTATTGAGCTCGACGCCTCAATGCTGCCATCTAATGATAAGAATTTCAGAAAATTCTGTTGCGGTTGATTTTTTTTTATTTACTCTGTCTGGCACTGATGGCTCGACAACGGATATGAACTTAAAATTCATTTATTTCAGGTAACTACAAATATATAAAGTTTCAGGTAACTATAAAGTCTGGTGGTCAAAGGGTTAGGAAATAACCACATACTTTATATACAATCCTGTGGTAGATGGACAAGGGACGGATGAACGAACGGACAGTAGAGGCGTTGTAATTATTAGAAGGTTCCATGTCGCTAGTAAAAAAAAAAACAAACATTTTAGTAGTTTACTGAACTAAGATACTCTGAAACACCTACCCTTCCCACTTCAGGATATTTATTTCAAAGGTGATAAATATTTAATAATGTCTATTGTAGTTTATTTTTCAAGTTATTTTAAGCATGTCGGTGTTTATTTATCTAGTATGCGATCGGCAGCGTGCTTCTACCGAAGTTTGAAAATTATATGGAGCACATAAATATTGCAACACATTAATTTGAATGTAGCCTAGGAGTGACTTGATCCAGATTTCTAGTGCTGGTCGGCGAGAATTTCCCAGTCCAAAATGGAGTTTGTTAGTCTAGAATCCGACGCTTTCCGTAACAGGATCCGCCAGTTATTTAGAACAATTAATTGTGAGTCTGAAGGAGTTATTGTTGTATTTGGATTAGAATTAAGTAGTTATTCCTAATTCAGTATCATAGTAAGTGTGAAACTGTGTTATTTTTTTAAGTATTATTTTGTTATCCAATCACATAGTACATTATTTTCTGGTTGTGATAAAATTTGTAAGGAATTAAGTAGGTCATGATGTAAAAAATGTTCTTGCATGAGATATTTTTTGTAAATTTCAATAAATTCTTACAATAATTTATAATAATTCTAACTACCTAAATATCTCATGAAAATAAGTACGAGTATAGCTGGTTAGATGCGTGTTCACAGTCGGTACATATTTTCCTTGTTTCGCGAAGCTCAAATAATACGTCTAATTCAAGTGACCTGTTAGATTAATAGGTACATCTTAGTTCTATAAAGGTATGTAATTTAGGATAAGCATTTCAACACATTTTTGTTATTGGATAAATAAATTGAATTTGATTAAGATATTTTTTGTAAAAAATATGTATGAAAATGTTTACAACATTTTTGCACTTTGTATGGCAATGTCTCCAGCTAGACATGCCATAAAATATGTAGAAAAGTACGTAGTCTACGCAACTTTACAGTCCACATCTGTCATAATAAAAAGGTTAATAATACATATTCATTGCTTCCTTGACTTAAATTGACTTTGCGTTTTTTCTAAAGGATCTGAAAATGTTCACACCAGTTTTTGCATCTCATAGTGCGGTGTTTCTAGCTAGATATCCTATAAAAATGTGTGTAGCTGGAAGCACTATGCAACGCTAATGGTCGCGGCCGGCGATAAATATTCATCGCTGCAAAAACACGGGCTAAGCACGCGCCGCGTCCACCGCGCTTTCTTAACACGAACCTACAAACAAATGGAGAAGGCTTTTTTTTATTTATTTAATAACACACAAAACAGATAACAACTGATACAAAACTAAAATACAAAAATACATACAAAATAGTGAAGCTAGTTGCCATCCAAAACTTGTGTGAAGAAAAAAAAACAGAAGAGAAGATATTGACGATGTAGTTAAAAAGTAATAATAATGAATATGATACAATAAAAAAAAAAACAAATAAATCTTATAGTCTAAATATTTATTTTTTTTAAATTTATTTAATTAGTCTTATTATACAAAATATCCCTGATTACTTTTATATATGATTGAGGCTTAGGATTAAAGATATCAAATTCAGGGTGTTTTTTTTGCAATCTCATTACACTGACGGGCCATCCTCACTATGGTGTTGTAGAAAGAAGTATTATTTTTATAAACTTGTAGAGCAAAGAGTCCTACTTGATTGCTTCTTCTTTTAAAATTATTGTTTTCTATTTTCATTTGTTATTGCTTTAAAATGTATGCCGTGCATTTCCCGGCAGAGTAGAATAGAAGCACTCAAAGTCTTACCGTGGAGAAGCCTTAGGAAACACAAGCTAAATAAAGCTTGTAAACATCAAAGGGACCTCTCCAACCCGTCTGGCCAGCATTGAGAGAGTAGGCCAGTTCCTCTGACTACTCTGGCATATATCTGACTCTGGTAGTATAGAGAGGGTCATGCTCCTGCAGTGGAGACTAAAAAAGACCTATGATATTGATGACATATCAATAAACAAAGTACATTTACTTGTAGCTGTAAAAACACCACGTTTTCTTTACACGAACCTTCAAGCTGATAGAGAAGGCTTTTTAGGGTTCCGTAGTAAACAAGGAACCCTTATAGTTTCGCCATGTCTGTCTGTCTGTCTGTCTGTCTGTCTGTCTGTCTGTCTGTCTGTCTGTCTGTCTGTCTGTCTGTCTGTCCGTCCGCGGTTTTACGCAGAGACTATCAGTACTAGAAAGCTGTAATTTGGTATGGGTATGTATATTAATCCTGGCAAAAAAGTGGTAGAATAAAATCTTGAAAAAAAATTTTTTTTAGGGTAGCTCCCATACAAGTAAAGTGGGGGAGTAAATTTTTTTTCCCTACTTACCCATCGTGTGGGGTATCGTTAAATAGGTCTTTAAAAAATATTGTGAGGTTGAGAACACCACTTTTCGATGTTTATCTATATATGTATTTATTATAAAATATAGTATCGCTGAGTTAGTATCCCATAACACAAGTCTCTAACATACTTTGGGGCTAGCTCAATCTGTGTAATTTGTCCGTATATATTTATTTATTATTTAATATACGATATTTACCCTTAAGAATCTTACAAGAAGAATCTTGCATGCATCCTTGCAAAGAATTATGTCTGACCGTGAGACGGATATACTACAGGTTGGTGTCCCGCTCGCACATATGCAATTGTATATAATACATACGTACCTATAGTTTACAATTGCATACTTGCATATATATATGCATAGTATTTTTGTCGATTTCTATGTGGGTACTTAGTCCTTTCACCAATATATAAAGTCTTTGGGCCGACGCCTTTATGCTGCCATCTGGTGGTGAGAATTTCAGAACAGCTTCATTGCCATATCTGTACCAATATGATCTTCTTGGCTCCGTGTTCGGCAGCTCTCAGACGCTCTCGATCCTCGCAGGTCAGGCGTTACAAAAACTAGCGTGATACGCTCGGCATCCAAGCCAGCGGCTAAGTATATGGCAGTCGTAAATGAATAAGTATTTACTTTCCGTGTATTTGCTATTTTTACGAGCTACACCGATTGGATCAAAAAGTTGGAACGGTACCTTCAGGCATTACTAGGTTTTATTAAGTTTCACCTGCACTGGAGATTTTCTGTTATAAATAATATAAGTTGTGACTGACTCTCCAGTGTTCGATTGTGTAGAAAATTTTCTTACATCATCATCAGGTCTTTTTATTAGTCTCCACTGCGGAAGCACGGCCCTCTCTGTACTACCAGAGGCGTATATTAGCCAGAGCACTCAGAGGAAAAAAAATTACATTAATAAAAATTCTTACATGTTATGAATCTATCTTTGAGTCAAAGACTATTTCTCTATCTATTCTAGACTATTGTCACCTTTATTTACCGGGTTTTAACCTGACAACTGTGTCTGTATCATGTCTGTATTTACCTATCGCATTTGGACTTAATTTGTGATCTTTATTAAACGCTACTTATCGTTATAATTCAACTAAGTTATCAAAAGTGACTTAATTGTGGGAATTTCACGTATATTAAATAGTCTTTTGGGCCTATTGATCATAAAATCTACCACTGGCACACATGTATGACTTTTGAGTGGTATTTACTTCCCAAGAATTATTTTTTATAATAAGTGTAAATTAAATAATTTATCATGTTCGGACCAACAATAAAATTTTACAACAGCTTATTCGAATTATGTCAAAAGAAACAGTAGATCGTCTTGCATTTTAAATGCCAACGAACCGCCTATCAATGAATATTGAACCCAAACTACATACGAAAACACCTAATCTATTCAAGTGGCTAGTCGTAGGGGTCGTGACACGTAGGACAAGGACGGTCTATTATTAAAACCCCACGATAAAAGAGGATAGAACACCCGCCGATGTTCGGGTCATATGGCGGCCGATATGTCATAACCCGTTCGAGCGAAACGACCATATGAGGCTCGCGTTAGGACAGAAAAGGAACGCGTTGACAATGACGTGAAGGGTTAAGTGTCAAGCAAAGTGTCGCGGCCTGTGCGAGGGGGATAGCAGCATATTTTTATCGCGAGTCAGCGCAGGACGGCCGAGCAGGGGTCAAAAGACGACGCGGCGGCAACCCTGACCTCTCCAGACAATCTGTGGGCCGGACTCGGGCCTCTAATGTAAATAAAATGTTCGCAACACAACTGTTTTCAATAGAACTGTTGTTGCTTTGAATGCCGTCTTCTGGGGTCGTTAAAGTACGTGTTGGTGTTGTATTGTTCCTCTTGTTTATGGACGTTGTTTTAACTGAATGGGGGCTTAGGTTGAACCCTTGCTCTAAGAGTGTTTTGTATTGCGCTAGTATATTATCAGGGTTAGTACATTTCGTGGTACTTAGCGAAGGTCTAGGTCCACTTTGTTACGTTCGGAGAACAAGCGAAACAATTAAATTGGAAACTTTGCTTTGTAATGTAACACAAGGTACGAGTATATGACCCAGGGTTCAGGCGGAACCGCGGGCAGTTTCAATTTGTAGCTATTTATTTTAGAAATCTAAGAAGAGTATGAACAATATACTTTAAATCTAAAAACATTAGTAATATCAGCATCACATTTTGCTTGAAATAATAAAGATGTGGCTCTTGTGAGCTATGTATAGAACAAAAAATCTTTAAAACATAATTGATCGACAAATGAAGAGAAAACGATGAATATATTAGATATTGTATTTTTACGTCATTGACTTCGCTTTGGAGTTAGCATCTGAGAGAACATTTATCGACTATCAATGTATTTTTCACGTAATCAGGGCCAGCAAAGTGACACCTATCCCAAAATCCATACATTTTGTGGTAGACTTCACTGAGAAACAATCACACCCTTAGGTTCAGGCTATACACATTAATTTCAATTTATATCTAGATGTGTTATCTATCATTGCTACGACTTCAAACGCATGGGTTTAGGTTTTATAATTATTACTAGGCAGACCGCTTTTTTGCGAGATAGCGATAGTTTTAACCATAGATAACGATTAATGATAAATGATAGAACGTTATAAACTTTGCCGTCAATTCTTTAAGATATGTACAAATAAATCGAGTTATTACAATCCGTTCCATTCTAACATTGACTAAATCTGAATAAACAAAATTTCTGGCGCTATCAGTTTAAATACCGACGAAAAACATACGGAGCCGTCCCTGATCCCAGTGCACTAATGAATCGGGACAGGCGGCATAATTAAACAGTTTGCTACAATCGGCCCCGACCGATGCTTCTGAACTGAAAACAATATTTTTGTGACACGATTTCGTTAGTGTGTAATATGTGCTACCAGAAATTCGACATTTAAAAAAAATAAGCGGTCGGCACTTAAGATACCTATTCAGCGAAATTTTTTTTTTTAAATCTATGTATTCAGGAGTGCAGTGCAAAATTTAAAAAGTGTAAATTTTAATTCGATAATAGAATTTTATTTTTTTAATTGACATGTAAGGTGCCAGTTCGACATTTAAAAAATTACGTTGTTGGGACTTCAGATATTGAAAAGAGCAGTGCAAAATTTAAAAAGTGTGAATTTTAATTCGAAAATAGAATTTTTTTTATAGGCGTGTAATGTGCCAGTGTTTGACAATAAACTCCTGTTTTATTAATCATTTGGTAAAATAATAAGATTTTGTTTTGCTGTGTTTTGTGGGAAGGGTTCAATCTGTTTAGTGTTTATGTGTAGAAAAATGTTTCGACCAGAGTTTCATTTTTCAAGCAAGTTACTGGATCTGTTAACTAGAGGTAATAATAATATTGTAACATACCCCTTAAAAAGTTCTAGAGTTCCTGAAAGTTAGTTGTATGTGTTGTGAGCGCGTCGGAGCTCGGAATTTGCTTCTATGACATAATGACCTTTATACAGATCTGTGGGATCATAATAATTATATTTATTTACATAAAACAACAACTAAAAGTAACTAGCTTTTACCCGCGGCTTCGCCCGCGAAATATATAGCCTATGTCCTTCTCGGTACCCTAACCTATGTGTATGCAAAATTTCATGATGATCGGCTCAGTAAATACGACGTGAAAGCGTAACAAACAAACTCACTTTCGCATTTATAATATTAGTTAGGATAGGATTAGGATATAACCGACTTACATAACTCGGTGAGTACTTATCGTACCACTCGGTACCGTACTACTCGGTGACCAAAAAAATGTTTAAAGAAAAATACAAGGATTATATTTTAAATACGCAAAAGTCCTAAAATGTAAGTAGCGTTATTTACCATGTCATACCATATTTATTTAGCGCGTATTTACCAAATTTCATCTATTTACTTTGTAAATAGGTATATGTATATATAAAATATAAAAAAATTAATTAAACTAATATGTATTTATTATTATTGTATGGTTCTTTTATTTACATTATTAACTGTTATATATAAATATTTTATTAAAAAATGTTATTACTCCACAGCGCCACCCGCCACCTTGCTTGCTTAGTTGTAGTTTTAGTAGGTATTGTTTTAATTTTGTTTTTTTATGTTTGGTTTCGGTATCCTCGGAAGACCAGCGTTGTGGCTCTCGCGTCGCAACATATGCTGAGAGGAGGCCTTTTTGATACAGGCACAAATATAATATAATAATGTTTTAAATAGTTTTTTATGCTCTTTGTGAAACCATGTTTGTGATGTGTCAAATAAACAATTTTCTTTCTTTTCTTTTCTTTTACTTAATATAAAGAGAAAAAAAAAGACAAGAATTTAATTCTTAGTTAACTTCTTTTAGGCCGCAACAAGACTTTTTTATCAACCAGACCTTTAACTTTTTAAACACATATTAGTTAAATACTTTTATTTATTTATTAAACACTTTATTGCACACATAAAGGACATTCATAAAAAAAACAAAATATTAAAACAGATATAGGTACAAAAGGCGGCCTTATCGCAATAGCAATCTCTTCATATTATATTAGGTATTTAGCTGGTAAAGCTTTCATAGTCAACCACCAACCAGACTCTACCCTTCATGGTTCGCTTCAGAATGAAAGCAAATACTCGTAATAGTTAAGTACAGTATTTGTATGTGCTGGAATTTGAACTAAGAGCCTTTCGGTTAATACATTAGCGTGTTGACCACTACGCTACGGAAGCTTCTATCCTACACCTTTAAGAATTGTTATATACTCTAATTGCCATGAGCCATGCCATGCAAAAATTTGGATGTTCCTTCATCCGAGCTTTTTCCAGTCGCGTCCTCAGCTGTGATAACTTCGAAGCCTGGGGTCCACTACTATAACAGCATTCATGCTGTGATATGATTTGGCGAAAGTTTTTAAGCCCGGCTGCCTGTCTTAAATAAATAATAAATATATACGGACAAATCACACAGATTGAGCTAGCCCCAAAGTAAGTTCTTAAGAAAGACTTGTGTTATGGGATACTAACTCAACGATACTATATTTTATAACAAATACATATATAGATAAACATCCAAGACCCAGGTCAATCTGAAAAAGATCGTTTTCCATCATGACCTGACCGGGGATCGAACCCGGGACCCCCGTGTCGCAGGCTGGCGTGGTAACCGCTGCCCCACGGAGCTCGTCAAATCGTCGTTGTCTTATGCCAACCTTATTTGAGTAGCTCCAGAACTCCAGACAAATATCTTTAAAATGAAGCACAAGTATTTGCGTGGATGAAGTACATCAGAGTACGTATAAACCCATTTCATTAAAAAAATATACTATACAATATCTTAATAAAACCCTGTCCAATCCTTTAAGCGACAACTCAGACCATCAATAAGCAACTTTTCCTATGGTATGGGAACTAAAAAATAAAAAAAAATATATTTACAATCCCATACAAAGTGATCAGCGGGCAGCGGGCCGGGTAATACATATGTAGGAAAATTTTGACTTTTTTTAATTTCCTGCAATAGTCCCATTGGATAACTTATTTATATTATTGGGATGAGTCATCCCTTCAAGGATCGGATAGGGTTTTACAAAGAAATAAATAAATAAATTGTATTTGTAGGTTTTATACTTTGGTAAGCCTTGTGTTGTAAAAAATACCTGATGATGATGATGTCTTAAAATCCAGAAAATGCATGCCTCAGTATAAAGCTTTCTGGTTTTTAGTCAAATTGACCTACTCCTTATGCCATTGCCCTATTAAAACAAGTGTCGTCATTTTTCATCTATCTACGGATGGATAAGGCATTCAATATTTAAAAAATCCTCAGACTTGCTCTACTTAAGAGTCGCCTGGACGCGCATGTCTCCATACAAACGGAAAAAGGGAATTGTGGCAATATTTGATAATTTTAGGGCAAAATTAAGCATCCAATCAATTAATCTCATTTTAATCTATGTACGTTCCTATATAGTTTGGTTAAATTATCAAATGTTTGAGAATTATAAGCCTCTCAAGATTTCCATACAAATTTAAAAAGGCTTGTACTTCTCAAACCATTGGTATTTAACCAAGCTGTATAGGAACGTACGTAGATTATAATGAGATTAATTGACTAAATGCTTAATTTTACTCCAAAGTTATCAACTATTGCCACAATTCCCTTTTTCCGTTTGTATGGAGACATGCGCTTCCAGGCGACTCTTAAGTACCAACACAAATTACTACCTCGACAATTCAAGTAATAGTTCTCTCGTTTCTGTAGCATGTAAATCATGATCGTTTCCTCACAAACCAGACCTGAGCACAGATTATAAATTACCTTAGAGGTTATAACAGCTTCCTCCACAAAGTAACCCACATTATTGTTTCAGGAAGTCCGCAGCGGGACACCTACCACCTCTCCAATAACGGTAGGACTTTGATTTCTATAGTAAAGAGACCATTGAAATGTTCACATTACTTTATCAGGCAGAAAAATGGTTCATCCTTCTATTATCAATGTGAAAGTTTTTACCCGACATGCGAAAAGAGGGCAATGTTTTTCATGCATTTGCATACACCCTTATTTTTAAACAGTACACAAACGTTAAGGGGTGATTCATCCCATCAACATGAACAACTTTTGATATGGGATCAAAGTTGGGAACCCAAAAAAAATTGACATACCCATACAAAATTGTCCAGCTGATCGGACCAAATGTATGGAAAAGGTCAAAATAGAACTGAATTTTCAGCAATGGTCCCATAGCAAAAGTTATTCATGTTGATGGGCTGAGTCACCTCTTAAAGGTTGTGTATTGAATTCAATAAGGGTGTAGACATGTACGTAAGTATGTCTGTTCCATTGTTGCTCCCTGTAGCCTTAACGGCTGGACCGATTTTAAAGAGTAAGGTGTCATTAGATTTTTATTTTTCTCCGGAGTGACATAGGCTATGTAACGTCAGTTGAACTTGTTACAACTTTACCATACAACACCGATACTTAGTATCTCAATTTACTGGACATTGGCAGAATCACTGAAATCTCGGTGGAAGCCATTTTATAAAACAGAAGAAGAAGAACCAATATGGCGTACGTAAAATTATAAATGTCTGTTAAAATGCTACTTGTTTGAGTTCCATTGTTTTATATTTATGTACTTTTACATCACAACCACTTGAGGACTTTGGATGTATCTCAGCAGGATTCTTCTAATCACGAAAAATTTTACTTGTTACTCGTTCAAATGACGAAGTGAAGTATAACAAGAATTAAAAATAAACGAACTACAAAGTTATTTCTTTAGTTTTGGGCGGTCTGTAGACGGACATAACAGGACTAGCGTATGTCTGAAATTTTTTAGCAGACTTGGCTCAGTCGTCTTATATATTCTATTTTTTATTTTATGGCTTCCACCGATTTGGCTATTCTGCCAATATCCAGTTTAATGATATACAAAGTATCTGCGAGGTACAGTATATAGTTTTAAAAAGTATAGCAACCAAAGATTGCGTAGGTCCTTCGATTGCCTTATGGGGGCTTTGCCAAATCTATACGAGTCCATATGACAGTCTTCTTTACTATTTCACTCATTCATCACGAGCACGAGCATTTATAACACCAAACTTCACCAATTACGTATCGTAAAGATAACTAAAATCATATTTCACTCATTGATCATAAGGACGAGCATTTATAACACCAAACTTTACAAATTTCGTATCATATAGATCACTAAAATCAATTTGCAAAATTATCTAACGCAAGCCCCAACTGAACCACTTGACTTCCCACTAAAAACTCCAACCTAGTCCTCTATCCAGTATTATAAAGTCAATGTAGGAAACGCAGATTTGTGATCGGTGGTAGGAAACATTTATAGCACTTTGCGTCGGTATTTTTTGTTTATTTGTTGTGATCGTTTCATTTGTTAAATCGAAACTTGATCCTGTTTTATAAATAATGTTTTGAACTGTCGAATCAATATAAAAATAAACAAATCAATTTTTTTTTAACAATGGCTAACTAAAATTATTCGAAAATACGTTAGCTTATAAGTTTTTCACGACAAAATTAAAAAAAAAGCTTTGAATATTAAATTTTTAACTAATATCTTTTAAAGCCAGCGTTATTCTGGATGATTATAAGGATATACTTTTTTATCTAAATAAGTACCAAACTTTCAATTGTCTTAATTAAGCCGTTTAGAAGTAAGTAACTGTGGATTAGCTAACTCATACAAATTGACCAGGTGGCATTGTATTTTTGTATGGCAATGTATTTTTTTTAGCCATGGTCCCATGGGTTTCAAAGGTCCCAAAACTTGTTCATATCGACGGGCTGAATCGCCCGTTTAGAGGTCCAAAATTATCAATATGCAGGAGCACGACCCTTTCTGTACTACCAGAGCCATATATTTGCCAGAGTAGTTAGAGGATTTGGCTTACACTCTCCACGCTGGCCAGACGTGTTGGATACGTCTCTTTTATGTTTAAAAGCTTTGTTTAGCTTGTGTTTCCTATGTCGCCTTCTACGACATCGAAGTGAAGACTTGGAGTAGTTTTATTCTCCTCTGCCGGGAACCACACGGCTAAATTAAGAAACTGATTACTGCAAACATTACTCTCTTATTTAGGCTGTTGTGCAAAAAGGTAACTGGATCAATTTACAGGCTTTATAAAGAAGTTGACCGTCTCCACAGCGGGACCTTTCACCCGTTACTTGTTTTTATGTAATTCAGCAACGAGATTGAACATAAAGCAGGGCGTAATAAAAGTGTTCCGGTTTGCATGGGGCACCATAAAAGTTTTATTTACCGCGACGTTATTTTGTAAGTGTGCAGTTACGGTGGAAACTATCACGCGTCTTACATAAGTTTTTTTTCTGGAGAAAAAAAAACTCATAAGTTATTCTTACTTAGGCTATGTTTTTATATATTCAACTAGCTTTTGTCCGCGGCTTCGCTCGCGTTAAGAAGAATAGTTTTGGGGGTAGAATTGATCAAAATCCTGTCTTAGCATAGTCATAAAATCTACCTGCATGCCAAATTTCAGCCTGATCCGTTATGTGGTTTGGGCTGTGCGTTGATAGTTCACTATATCAGTCAGTCTGTCACCTTTGAGTTATATATATTTAGATTAATTATGTGCCTCTGTCGTATTTGGTTTTGCTGAGAATCAACAATCAAGTCTTTGGTGGTTCACGCAAACCCAAATAATGCATGTTCGTTCACTTTTACTTGCCGCCGTGTGGTTCCCGTCAGTGTAGAATAGAACCACTCCAAGTCTTCCCGTGGATGTCGTAGAAGGCGACTTGGGAAACACAAGCTAAACAAGTTTCGCACGTGCGCCAAACAAAATATCTAGGGTATAATTGATCACTTACAACCCTTGTGTAACAATCTACTGATTCACTAACTAGCTTCTTTTAGTAGTGTAGACGTCTAGCAATAAAATGCCAGGCACTTGTTGCCTACTTGATTGACTTACTCATATGTATTTCACATAAACGTTAGTAAAAGAGGTTTAGTATTTTAGACTGATCTAGCAACTAGTTTCTTAGTGTAGTGTAGACATCTAACAATAAAATATATATAACTCAAAGGTGACTGACTGACTGACATAGTGATCTATCAACGCACAGCCCAAACCACTGGACGGATCGGGCTGAAATTTGGCATGCAGGTAGATGTTATGACGTAGGCATCCGCTAAGAAAGGATTTTGATTAATTCTACCCCCAAAACTATACTTCTTAACGCGAGCGAAGCCGCGGGCAAAAGAAAATGCCATGCACTTGTTGCCTACTGATTGTAGCGCGCGCTCATTGCCACTTGACCCGCTGCCGCCTGTTTACACCAATTTAATCATTTGGTTGAAACGTCATCAACGCTGTTGTGATATACTTAAAGAGCATAGAATGTACGAGCTTCTTCCTTTTTCCCCCTTCCCGCGCATATAAAATCGATTGAAAGATCGAGGGAGTGGGTGAATATATAAGGAATCATGTCAATAGGCGATGCGACGATAGGCGAGCAACCCATCACTTACAAGCCCACCAACATGTTAAACGCGGCCTTTAGGATTTAAAGACTTAAGTTCTGTCTACCTCGTAAGGCAAAAGATGTGACTGTCTGTGTCTACTGTGTTTAAAGTGGTTTAGCATTTTAGACTTATTTACCTTATTTCTTAGTGAAGTGTAATGTAGACATCTAGCAATAAAATAAAATGCCATGCACTTGTTGCCTACTGATCGCCGCGCGTGCTCATTGCCACTTGACCCGCTGCCGCCTGTTTACACCAATTTACTCGCAGTTCAAGGCGACGTAGAAATATTGTTGACTAGCATGCAAGACTAGAACACAGTTCAATTATAGATAGATAGCATGCAACACTGAGTTATTGAGGTCTAGTCGCACATCACTCAGATCTTTTCATTAATTCCGATTAGAATATCTTATTTATGTGGTTTACGTTAATTAAGTGTTCGTTTACTTTTAGATACTGAAGAGAAGAATTGCATTTAGAAATGCATATTATAAGAATTAATTGTATTTCATATAAACTTTGCTTAAAGTGGTTAAGTATTTTAGACTGATTTACCTAGTTTCTTAGTGTAGTGTAGACGTCTAGCAATAAAATAAAATGCCATGCACTTGTTGCCTACTGATCGCCGCGCGTGCTCATTGTCACTTGACCCGCTGCCGCCTGTTTACACCAATTTACTCGCAGTTCAAGGCGACGTAGAAATATTGTTGACTAGCATGCAAGACTAGAACACAGTTCAATTATAGATAGATAGCATGCAACATCGAGTTATTGAGGTCTAGGCGCACATCACTTAGCTCTTTTCATTATCACTTAGCTCATTCATTAAACATCTTATTTATGCTAATTTAAGCTGGAATTTTTGTTTTAGAAATGCAAATTATAAGAATTTTCTAGTGGTCGAACAAAAGCATGTATTACCCTTGTTCATGTTCAGTTCAACTTGTAGTAGCTACTTGGTTATCCTCAATTCATCCGAGATTATTATTAGATTTGTGGTCTGTAAAAAAACGGGAGCACAACATGATTTTTTTACAAAATTATTAGGAATAAATAAATAAATAATTAGTTTAAAAACTGACTTTAATCAAAGCATTGAACAGATTTTGTTGAAATCAATGGGAACCCAATCCGAAAGTACCAGTACTTTATTACCTACTTTAAATAAAGAAGATCACAAAGAGGGTTTTGGTGTAAAAAATATGTAAGTATATAAGGACCTACATTATTAAGACATCGGTGACTGTGACTCTACACCGCATAACGCGCTTCAGTGAACATATCCGAAGCGACAAGCGGTCAGAGGGTTTTGTTCGACAATTCGCGGAATCGCCCGTTGGTACAGGCAGTTAAACATTAATAATTACGGTACAGTTTAAACAGGCACTATTTCAACGCAATATGCCCCATTTTATATTACATTGTCACGGTTGTTCGGAAGCCAAGTGTACAACAACTCAACCGTGCTACTAAATATTTAATTCTTTACAGTAGCGGATTGCGTGCGGTCAATATGTCTTATGTTTTTTGCTTTTACGTAAAATGTGATTTATTTTCACGTTTTTTTTTTGTAGTTTTTTATCAGATTACGTAAGAAATTTCTCAAGTGTTCGATTTTATTAAAGTGTTAAGCGCATTGCATCCTCTTGTCTCACTATATGATAACAAATCTTCATCTTACCGTTTTAGTTTTAAAATCATCAAAACTATTTAGTCCCTACAAAAAAGTTTATTTTAAAGTTCAAATTCCTTCATACTGAAGATTTTCGACACGTATAGCTGTCTGTCTGTTCTGAAAGGTTATCCCTACTACAGATTTATTCTGGTCTTCAGATTTAATCTTTTAGACATGAGATTTTTTAATAAATGAAATGAAAAAAAAATTTAACTCGCACCTCATATCTTGACAACAAGTTGCGTTACAGGTTCCACCAATTCACCTATCTCATTTAGGACCCAAAGGTTTGGTTAGCAGAAAGAAAATAGAATAGTAATCATGATGGATTGCTTGCCAATTGTCTATATTTCATTGGTTTCCATAGGGTTGTGTAAGACCAGCAAGTATGAAAGATGAGACTGTATTTTTATACCTCTCATTTTATCTCTATCGAAGACTGAATAAAAAGTAAACAAAATTAACTGTACAATTCTGCAGTGTTTGAAACTGTCTGTCTGTCTGTCTGTCGTTCAAACTATGACTCCACTCGCCATTAGCTGGGACATTGTACAAGAAGACTATAGGGTAACTATGCCCAAAAGTAGGGACAGATAGGCCATACAATGTGTATGGAACGACTGCGGCCGCTGTTTGTCGGCTCCTGCTTTTGATAAGGCCCCGAAATGTACCCTACAATTCAGCAGTGTTTAAAACAAGGAACCCATTAGAATACAGAAAGATACTTCTCACAATCCAAAAGCGATACAAATCTGACCGAAAGTCGTTCACACTATTGACTCCAGTCGCCATTAGCTGGAACATTGTACAAGAAGACTATAGGGTAACTATGCCCAAAAGTAGGGACAGATAGGCCATACAATTTGTATGGAACGACCTGCGGCCGCTGTTTGCCGGCTCCTGATCTTGATAAGGCCACGGAGTGTACCTTACAATTCAGCAGTGTTTTAAACAAGGAACCCATTAGAATACTGAAAGACACTTCCCACAATCCAAAAGCGATACAAATCTGACCGAAAGTCGTTCACACTATTGACTCCAGTCGCCATTAGCTGGAACATTGTACAAGAAGACTATAGGGTAACTATGCCCAAAAGTAGGGACAGATAGGCCATACAATTTGTATGGAACGACCTGCGGCCGCTGTTTGTTGGCTCCTGATCTTGATAAGGCCACGGCTCGCGGACTCGCGGCCAACTGCTTAGATTTTATCACTTCGCGCAATATAAACCTCGAGCGACCGCATTTTGTGGATTGATGGACCAATAAGAACAAAGATTGGTGTTCTATGTTTATAAATGTGTTCAGGAAAATTATAAACAAACTTGCAATTTTCTCGCGATTTTATCCGCGTAAACTATAGCCTATGTTATCTGTAGATTTAGCTTTCTATAGGTGAAAGAATTTCGGAAATCGGTCCTGTAGTTTCAGAGCCTTTCAATGAAAAGAAACAAACAATTGAATCTTACCTCTTAGTTATAATATTAATATAGATGGAATCAATGTATTTGAATCTCCAACTATAGGCAATAAAAACAGCGAGATCATCTCCTTCTCTCTTTTTCTCGAGAATAAAATAATAGAGTGACCAATCACTTGTTTATTTTTTTGCTCTCGAGAGAAAGGAAACCTATAGAGGCAAAAACTGTAATTATTTAGTCCTGGTTTCAGCCAGCATCTATACCTATAAAACAAATTGTTTTGCTAATTGTGGTCAAAGACGTCTAGTCAGACGTCATGGCAGAGGCCGGGAGGTTAAGGATTGCCGGACGAGTAGAGTTTAGATACAAAGCGCCAGCGAGACTTTGACAATAATTACGAGTCCTGCAATCCCATTTCCACCGAGGTATGTATCTTCTCTCAATAAATGTGAAAAAAAGAAACATAACGTTTCATATATTTTTCTGTACTTTTTGCCGGCAATAAATTTTCATTATCATCATCATCATCATCAGGTCTTTCTAGTCTCCACTGCAGGAGCACGACCCTCTCTGTACTACCAGAGCCATATATTAGCTTAAGTATTCAGAGGATTTGGCCTACGCTCTCCACGATGGCCAGACGGGTTGGAGAGGTCTCTTTATGTTTAGAAGCTTTGTTTAGCTTGTTTTTCCTTAGTCGCTTTTTACGACATCCACGAGATGACTTGGAGTGGTCCTATTCTACTCTGCCGGGAACCACATTACTAAATAAGTAATTTTAAAATTAGGCTAAGCACAATTTATTGCAGTGTCTCTGTTGTCACTAGAACTCAGGTTACACGGTTTTGGTCCGAAAAAAATATACCTAACCAATTAGTAAATATTTACCAAAAGTATTTTTTATTGCAGAGAGTTAAAAATCACTACTGTTTTACAGTTGCGCACAAATGCATGAGCTAAGAATTACAAACTTCGCGTCTTCATTCCGCGAGCTCCGTGGCGCAGCGGTCAACACGCCTGCCTGCGACACGGAGGTCCCGGGTTCGATCCCCGGTCAGGTCAAGATGGAAAATGATCTTTTTCAGATTGACCTGGGTCTTGGATGTTTATCTATATATGTATTTGTTATAAAATATAGTATCGTTGAGTTAGTATCCCATAATACAAGTCTTACTAAGAACTTACTTTGGGGCTAGCTCAATCTGTGTGATTTGTCCGTATATATTTGTCCGTATATATATATATATATATATATATATTCATTTTACAACAACAATGCCTACATTTCCGAGCATGTTAGAGAAAACTATACTTTTATAAACGATCTAACAAACAAGAACAAATCGTAGTTCCAAGTACGAGTAACTAATGTTCATTTGTACTGATAATGTTCACCAGCTTTTAACTAAGATACAAGGAACTACTAAATGCCTAGATCATACTGATTCCTAGAAACGATTTCAATTGATTGCAAATGAATGGTGTGGGAATCTGAATGGAACTTAAGCAGTTGATGGAAGATGGCCGCTGCTTTAATGTGCAGCAAATTGGGATTGCAGACGTATTGGGATTGCAGACGTATTGGGATTATAGAAAACTTTCGCCCGCGGCTTCGCTCGTAGTGTCAATCCCTCAATAATAGTACTTTCCTACGGGTTGAAAGGTATGCCTAGGTCCTTCTATATACTCCAGACAATGTGTATACATAATTTTATGATGATCGATCAGTAGATAGGGCGTGAAAGCGTTAAAAACAAATAAATAAACAGACTCACTTTCATTCAAGTTTAATATTAGTTGGGAAGTTGAGCAGTTGGTTAAAGTTAAAGTTAACTGCTGTAATACAGCAGTTACAGCAGTTTACTCAGGCTAGTATTATGGCTCTGGTAGTACAGAGAGGGTCGTGCTCCTGCAGTGGAGACTGGGAAGACCTGATGATGATGATGATGAGCAGTTGGGATTGAGATGGGATTGGGATAGTTGATGATGTCTTACGGCTTGTCTGTTACTAAGTATCGTTTCTAAATGGGACATGGAACGTATAAGCATCCATGCGGTTAGATACGTCAAATAGCCATGCTCATGTCCATTTATTTATATTTATTTATTTATATTCTTCAGATATTTCCACCTTCAGCATTTTTTAGGGTTCCGTAGTAAACTAGGAACCCTTATAGTTTCGCCATGTCTGTCTGTCTGTCTGTCTGTCTGTCCGTCCGCGGTTTTACTCAGAGACTATAAGTACTAGAAAGCTGTAATTTGGTATGAGTGTGTATATTAATCATGGCAAAAAAGTCGTAGAAAAAAACCTTGAAAAAATATTTTTTTTTTGGGTAGCTCCCATACAAGTAAAGTGGGGGAGTAATTTTTTTTTCTCTATTTACCCATCGTGTGGAGTATCGTTAAAAAGGTCTTTTAAAAATATTGTGAGGTTAAGAACACCATTTTTCGATTTAGGGATCCGTTTCCGAAATATTTGGTTTTAAAGTGCAAAATTTTGTTAGAGGTACGTGTCCCCCCCTCTATCTGCTAAACGGTTATATATGGATACGTGAAAAAAATTACAGCAATAGTATATATACTGAAGTTGAAAGGAAAACTATCAGAGCTGGGTACTAAGTGCAAACTAAAAAGTTATAGGCAACCAACTTATAAAATGTACTGGAAAATGTAAAATTTCATACAATCTTCATTGTTAGATGTTTTTGGTCGTTAGACTGTGAGGTGTGAGTGTAAACAGTGTGAACTCAAAGTTGTCATTCGCAACTACGGAACCCTACACTGCGCGTGGCCCGACACGCACTTGGCCGGTTTTTGATACAACAACAATACAAAATAACCTATTTTGGCAATATTTTCACAATTGGTATTGTAGCCAAATATTATCCAATGATTGTAATATGTGAATGGTCAATACTGGTGTCAGATTGTTTAAGCTGCCAAAAGGCATCTTTGTTAGCTTAACGACTGCCATCAAATGATAACAGCTGGGACTAAAGGCTTCCGAAGTACAGAGGAACTCTAGATCCAGTTTCAATTACCAATCCAAGTGGGGACTGCGCCCGGGGTTTTAAACTGGGCCATCAAGGTCTGCAATAGCACTTATAAACGGGTTCATTCCAAGCCCATGGAGTTATTTCTCCAAGGTCCAGGGTTTTAATTTTAGCCGTACTTATATCATAGCCCGAATAGCCTCCGCGGTACTGTGGTTAGCACGCCAGCCTCCATACGAGCCTCCGGATTCATTAATGACGCTGGCGAATACTTGAACTTCATCATCATAAGTGTGATCTGTAGTTCTGGAGTTAGCCACAAGAAGGATAAGTGATAGCAGGCTGCTGGATGTATAAACTTTGCCAAGTGAAACAGGCTATATGCTGTCATAATAGCATATTATAAGGTATGGGATTAGTTTGGTTTCCGGCAGAGTAGAATTGGACAAATCCAAGTCGTCCCGTGAATGTCATAAAATGCGACTTAGGAAACATAAGCTAAACAAAGCTTATAAAAATTTACCCGACTGACCCACCTAGACGGAGGGTAATGTTTTTCGTACGTATTTATGTTTGATTATGTCCACGAATGTATTAATGTAAGTATGTCTGTTCCGTTGTAGCATCCTGTAGCCTAAACGGCTTGATCGTTTTTGTATTGTGAGGTCTCATTAGATTTGTGTTTTCCCCCGGTATGTGTTATTTTGCCGTTTTTGCTCAATGGTCTAATGTTGTATAGGCAATGGTACGGAACTCTTCCTGTGCGAGTCCGACTTTCCCTTGCTCCAAATACGATAGAATTAATAAATAATAAAACGTATGTAGGTACCAATATTACAATTTTCAAGTTCAATGGGCATCAAAATCGGTTTAGTTTATTAACGAGATATTTAAATGTTCGCGAGGTCAAAGTTCGCTACAAACTACTAGTATTGATGATGGTACTACCGTATTTACAACGTATTGTAAGGCAAGGTATTTTATATACAGGGTTATTTTTAAAACATCAATATCTTCTTTATTATCGGAATCAGAAAACCCACAAGAAAAAAGGCGAAAATCGAAAAAACTAGGCCTTCCACACTAATTCACCGATCAGCTGGTCGAGTTTCTATCAACATCATCGAGTTTCTTTGGGAATTCTAAATATGTTTTTTGTTGGTCCATATTATGTTAGGGATTCTCATTCCGATATTATGAGGTTATTGATGTTTTACACATGACCCTTTATAAGTACTAAGTTGGTTAACTTTACGATAATATTTCTAGTATTTATTTTGATAGATAGGAAAACGAACGCCACTTATAAAAGGGTTTTATTAACGTGGTCTCATTTCTCAACGGCAGCCGACCCGAGATTTAATTTTAGCCGTATATCATGGCTCGGCGGCCTTTCGCCAAACTGCGGAGGCGAGACCGGTTCGACTCCCGAGCAGCCTCATTTAAACTGTAGCACATTCCACTGGCCACTCGTACTTATAGGCCAGACTTGTTCTCGTTGTATTCCGGAATGTAATAAATTACTTAAATTACAGAGTAAATAAAACGCCATAAACAATGTAGAAAATTGGAATTGAAATTATGTTATTGTAAGTGTCTTTGATAAACTTTAAGCCGAGAAATAATTAAAGTATATCATAGCCTATCAGTCATTGCTTTTATGTTAAAGCCATAACAATAAAATCAGTTGTAATTGTTTTAAACAAATATGACGAGATTTTTTAAAATGTGTTATTGACATAAAAGCTTTATTAAATTACATTAGTTATTTATTAAAAAACAATATGTAATAATAACAATTTATATATTTTTGCATGCCAGTGTCTGGTTAAATATGAGAAACCAACTTTTACCATAACATGTATGTATTTGTACCACATTTAATGCAAAATAAAAGAATTTGAATTTGAATTTTTCCAATCATTAGCTTTTAATTACAATGGCTTTTAATACAGTTTGGTCTTTTTATTACATTATCTTTTCACCTAAAGTTTCGAACACTTTACAGTGTTTACGTTCGCAGGTCAGCTAGGATGACATTCGTCTAAATTATATAAACTATATAAACCTACCACCAATATTTGTTGATAACGTTTCGGATGTATTCAGTATTGGCTCACGGTGTGCGAAGATCTTGCAGTCTTCTGCTAAACTAGAGACAATTACATAAATGATTGACTCCCTAGCAAGTGGTAGTCATATAAAAGAAGGTTTGCTACATCTTCAGCTTGTAAATTGGCCATTGATATACCCTTAAAAGGAGACTCACTCCTTCAATATAAACAACTTTTCTTATGGGATTAATGCTCGGAACTCAAAAATTGTATCGACATTTTCATAAAATAGTCTTCAACCTAGTGTTGCTCGGGCGGCAATTAGTATGGGAAAGTATTATGTAGGTATCTGAGATAACTATATTATTTGAGCCTTTTGGGGTAGAAACATTGGGTCCGTGGGGTCCATCAGCCCACAAGATTTTTAGTTTCTTGGCTAAAAAGCTTTTTGAGGTATCCCGTGACCAAAGGGCTGGAAGCTACCTAGCTCAGCGTATAAGCATTGCCATTCAATTTGGCAATGCTGCCAGCCTTTTGGGGACGATGCCCAGGGGTGAGCAGCTGGAGGGACTGTATGATTTGTATTTTTAGGCTTTTAATTTTATTTTTAGTTAGTTTTATTGTTAGAATAGTTAGTTTTATTTTAATTTTATCTGATCTATGTAATATATGTGTATGGGAAAGTAAAAAAAAATTACGAGTTCTCAGCATTGGAAAAGTTGTTCATATTGACCCCTTTATGGTAACTCTTAAAGCTTTTGCACTAAACGCGACTTACTCAACGTTGGATTCTTGTAAGAGAGTAATTAAATAATTTAATTACTTGATACTTTCAGTAAAGATTGCATGTCAAAAGGGCAGAAAGGAAAGTAGCCTTTTCTTATCCGACTTGCTTAGCCTTTGCCAGTTGGATAGCATACTGACTAAGAATAGTAAAGTCATAATTACTTCGGGCAGATTACAACTCGATCACTTTTATGTTCCAAGAAATCTATTTAGGTACTTAACAGCTTGTCATTTAGCGTCCCGTTAGGAATGGTATTTTGTTCTTTTATTACTAGCTGTTTATAACTTTTTTTTATTGTTTTACGGCCCTCGATACGAAGCCTTTGGAGCATTTTTTCATTTATTTCGTGAGTTTTCCTTCTTTATCACAAAAATGATGGTGTAATAAATTTCATTGACTTCACAAAGCATCTGGCGATACTTAATTATTCGAAAATCTACTGGTTTGACGACGCAGCAAGGCAGACAAGCATCAGTACCTATGTAATTTTCACTACAGCCGCACCATGAAAGTCTTTGATAGAAGAATTTGAAAGATTTATTGAGTGAATTTTGCAATTAAGTAAGAAAATACCAAGAAGGTATTATGAGTTAGTATTTTTTTTATGGCTTCCTTGCTTGTATATCCTTGAAATTGCAAAATTTGTGTAACTCAACTACAATTTGTTCAAAGAAGCAAAAGACGTGTTTCCGAGAAATACCAGAAATGGCAATAGGCTAGTTTTAGATATTAATCCTAAGACAGAACGGTTTAAAAAAATTGCTACTGTATGTGTATAGCCATATATAACAAGATACCTGCATCAATTAAGGAGCTGACATTTAACTTATTTAAGAAAAGGTTATTCTATTGGTTAAGTGAGCACGGTTTTTATACAGTTCAGGAATTTCTCAATTTCAATAAAGAAAAACTAAATCACTAGAGTTGACCAATGAATTTATCGTAACTATTAATTAATTGTAATCTATTTGTTTGATTTTATATAATTGTAATATGATAAAGGTAAATTTTAATAATTATGGAGGAGCCCGATGGTCCAGTGGGTGTGAGCTCTATGAGCGCTTACGTATGTTAAGCAACCCCTGGTGCAGTCCCTACTTGGATGGGTGACCGCAAGTGGCATAAAAATATCTCGAGCTCCTCCGTGCTTCGGAAGGCACGTTAAGCCGTTGGTCCCGGCTGTCATTGTTGATGGCAGTCGTTAAGCTATGTCAGATGCCTTAAGGCAGCTTGAAAAATCTGACACCAGTGTTGACCACTTACACATACGAAAAAAAAAAAATTAATAATTATAATGTGTGTATTTGCATGCTATAAGTTTATGGCTGTGTAGGAGGTAATTATTTGTAGACCATCCTCTGTATACCCTATACAAAAGCAAATAAAGGACATTCATTCATTAATTCATTCATATTTTAATTTATTTTTAAAATAAATGCTTGCATATTATGACGTCTTTATCCCTGGCGGGGTAGACACAGCCCAAGGTTAGAAAAAAGAAATCTCAGAAGCATTTTATTTATATTCAATAAACTCTTTCTCAGACTATAGATACAGACAGTCGCGTAAGTGCAGTCCCTCTTTTATGCGCCGCCACGCTACATGTTCTGTCATATTTCGTATATGTTTTATCAATAAACAACGTAATTATGCTCCCAGCCAATAAATACTGGTAATTATAACTTGCTTTAATAAGTTTCGATTATGGAGAAATGTCCTTTTTTATTTGAACTGAATGTTGCATGCAGTTTTGCTCAGCGTAATTTTTCGATTCCATTTATCTTTCTCGTGGGAAAATTGTAATGCAAAATTATTGTTAACCTGACTGAAAGTGTGTAGGCATATGTATAAATAAATAATTTATAATACAAGTTTATTATACCCTTTTGTGTGGCAACGAACTGCGGGTAATTTTTTATTTATAGTTTTTTTTGTAATTACCTAGTTAGGTATTTATTTAATAGTTTTATTTCTTTTTAATTAAGTTTAAGTTAAATGTATTATGTAAATAATTAAATATAACCTATATAGAATATTATTTTATAAATTAAAAAACCTAAAAGTCTTTTTGACAGTTTACGTCTTATTATTTTGTTGCTGACGTCAAATAGCCTATGACACTTCGTGGAAGAATACTACTCTAATGACACTTCACACTTCAAAATCGGTACAAGCCATTTAGGCTACAAGATGATTGTAACAAATCAAATCAAAACGTTTATTCAGAAAATAGGCCTTTGCAGGCACTTTTTCACGTCATATCATATTTAAAATTATCTTATTAGATAATATGTATTTATTAATTGTTCAAAAGCTACAGACTACTAGTGTTTCGGAACCGACCACTGCAGAGAAGAAACGCCGAAAGAAACTCTTATCAACAGTTTTGGTCGCCTACTCGCCTGAAGGGCTTTATACGATTACGAATATTTATTCCTTATTGTCTTTTTCTTTCTTTTTTTTTTCTTTTTTTTCGGTTTTATGTTACAATTTCAATATACATAGATTTATTATTTTTGGAACATGTTTATGTTAACGATCGAGTGTGCAAAGATAATAAACGACATATGATACTTAAAGTAGTCTCAAACGGAACAGACACATACATATGTACATACATAAGCGTGAAAATCATAACCCTTCTTTGGGTGTGTCAGTCGGGTAAACATAGGGACAATTCACAGAGATTCAGCTAGTCCCACAGTTAATTGTGAATTTGTGTTTAGGATACTAACTCAATGATATAATGACATAACTACTTGTAGCAATACGAGATGCACATATCAAAGAGCCAGGCCAACCTAAGGTCGTTTTTTATCTTGACCGAGAATCGAACCCAGGACCACCTGAGCCATAGAGGTCGCCATTAATATTAAACGTTAATATACTAAGCTGTAGGTACTAAGCCTGTTTTCTTTGTACATGGCTGTTATCTAAATGTCGTGATCATATCTTGAAATGTAAGATTTCGTTGTGCAGGTTTGTTTGTCCAGAATTATGTCATCTCTGTGGTATGGTCGAGCTCTGTGGCGCAGCGGTCAACACGCCTGCTTGCGACACCGAGGTCCCGGGTTCGATCCCCGGTCAGGTCAAGATGGAAACTGATCTTTTTCAGATTGACCTGGGTCTTGGATGTTTATCTATATAAGTATCTATTATAAAATATAGTATCGTTGAGTTAGTATCCCATAACACAAGTCTTACTTAAGAACTTACTTTGGGGCTAGCTCAATCTGTGTGATTTGTCCGTATATATATTTATATTTTTACGAGAAAATTCTCTACAATGTTTACGCGTTCCCTTGTGAGCCTGTAGTAGTATAATATGATGCAATAAATATCTATATAGGTAAAACGGACAGTATAGTTGAGGTGTTAATAGACACGGGGCGAAGTCGTGTGCTTATTATCGACCGATGACTATAAAAGCCAGTTTACTGAGTAAGAGCATCATACGACGTTTTTCTATGCATTTGCAATTACCATTAAATGATTTACTTTGGCAGATTAGGCATTTACTTAAATATTAAAGTTAAAAAAAACAGTTGGTAATTTTTTTACAAAAATCACTCATCTCTCGTTCAGCATTAAAATGTTCTGATCAGATTTTATGAAAATGGCTTAATTGTACATCTGTTACATTCGGATATTAAGCAATTGTAATGATGTAATGAAAAAGGGCCTCGTGCGTAAAATAAATTATAACATTGTGAGCCAAGTTTAAATGTCGTAAGACCACATTAATAGTAAAACTCTACATATTATAAAACAAAGTCCTCTGCCGCGTCTGTCGGTCTGTCTGTTCGCGATAAACTCAAAAACTACTGCAAAGATTTTCATGCGGTTTTTGCCAATAGATAGAGTGATTCATGAGGAAGGTTTTTAGCTATAGTTCATGCCCGAGCGCAGCCGGGGAGGGGTGTACAAAAAAATTTAAAGGCATAAAAATATATTTAGAATTTCCGTCACCCACGGCTTTACCCGCGTGATATATAGCCTATGTCCTTCTCAGTACCTATCTGACCTATCTGATGCAACATTTCGCGCAACGCGCAACAAACAAACTCACTTTTGCATTTATAATATTAGTTGGGAAGTTGGGATGGATTCCAGAATTTGTAGACCGTAGATTTGGAGCTCATTGAATGACCAATGACAAACGACCCATGGGGAAGACCAAAGAAAAGGTGGATGGAATGCGTAAGAGAGGACATGTGTAAGATGTGTGTAACAGAGAGTATGACCAGCGATAGAGTGAAGTGGAAGAAACTGACATGCTGTGCCGACCCCACATAAAGTGGAAAAAGGTGAAGAAGAAGAAGAGATTTGGAGCCCATACAATGCAAACAAACAGACAAATCTTTCCTCTTTATAATATTAGTATACATGGCGAAATTTTGACCGTTCCGGACCATTAAAGGGGTGATTCAGCCTGTCAATATAAACAACTTTTCCTATGGGACAAATGTTGTAAACTCGAAAAAAATTTCGACATTCCTATACAAATTGCCCGGGCGGCTGAACACTTTTGTATGAAAATGTCGAAATAAAATTTGAGTTTCCAGCATTGGTCCCATAGGTAAAATGGTTCATATCGACGGGCTATCACCCCTTTAAGGGTCCAGAACGATCAAAATTTCGCCATGTAGACAACAATTTCGTAAACAGAGTTAGGTTTTAGCAAGCAGCGATTGTCTCTAGATGCAGCCGGACTATGATTTAATCTGTTCTAGATTCAAGTCACAGTTAGCCAGCGAAAGTATAAAATGAATTGTGCTTATTTAGAATAACCATAATAAGACTGCAACTTTCATTACTGCTCATAAATATGTAGTATTATTACTAATTGTAGTTGATATGAAATAATACATGGCCATGTACGGTCGATGCTCTTAAATGGGAGTCTGGGAGAAAAGAATAAACATAGAAAGAACGAAATAGAGAAATATTTATTTGCGTTTGAATAGGGTGTACAAAGTTGGTAAACGATTATAAAAGCTCCTATTCAGCCATTGTCAACAACATGCAAATACAATTGGATGAATTTAAATATTGTATTCAGAACACTTAATACATTTATAAAAGAATGAAGAATGTACCAGTTGTTTCTCTTCCTGTGCAGACCGTAGAATCCGACCTAGGGAATAGGCGCAAATCTAAGAAATCGTGTAAATAGGTGGTGCGGCTAGCAAACCATCACTGTTTTGATTCCGTAATCCATCAACATGCTAAACGTGGCATTTCGATCTTATGGCCTAAGACTCTGTCTACCCCGTAAGGGATAAAGACGTGATACTATGTATGTATGTACGATCGGCCATAAAAGTGGAAATACATTTGACGGTTAATTGCTTAGAATTAACTATGATAGACATACATTAAAAGTATTTTTATGTCATTTCAATTTATGTCTATCGAGAACCTCTTGTCTTCGTTATTATTATTAATTAATTACATGATGACTACATATTTTTGGTATAATAATATAGCCTGGCATTGCTTTCTCGCATTTCACACGGAATCTAATTACAACTTATTGTGCGGGTTCTTTTACGATATTTTCAAACTTGAGGCAAATGACTGTCTGATATTTTAAAATCTAGGCTTTTGTGAGTATGGCACAACCCCGTGATGGAGATCCTAAGGGGAGGCCTGTGTCCCGTAGTGGACTACTTGAGGCTGAGATGATGATTCGGTGTGAATTTAATAAGTGTATTGTCATTAGTATCTCCTATTCCCCAAATTGTTCTCACGACAATTTTCTTTTACAGGAATAGTCACAAGACTGACAATTGATATGATATAATTCACACAATTGTTATCATAATCAGAGGTAGTCGGGTCAGATATGGAATTAAATACAGCAGAGCTTTCGGTTATGGACTGTTCTCTTATAAAAGTAACTGTCTCGGGGAAAGGGAATAACGCGAATGGAGTCGCAGGCGATACTATATTCAATAAGTAGGTGACCAACACTTAAGAATTTCTCTTAGCGTTACTTCTCTGCAGTGATTTTGAATATTAATTTATAAAATAACAATAAAGGAAAAAGGAAGCGGAAAAGAAAAAAAAATACAATACTTATTACGACAAATTTAAATGTAATTTGACACGAAAAAGTTTTATCTGAATAACCATTTCAATTTTGTTTGTAATAAGTATGAAAAGTTCGTTTAGGATAAGAAAGTCATCAAGCCAGCCAGACCAGCAATGTGACTCCAAACTTCCCGGCATCTTAATTATTCAACGATTTTAATACCAACCGTATCCATTACAATTAACCCAGATGTTAATTAAGAATGTTTGTGGTTTCGCTTACAGGACATATTATGCAGCGTTTAAAGCAATTATTTTCCGAGATACCTTCTCTTGTGGGAATTAACGAAACGAATGCTTAATTTTAAAATAACTGTATCAAAGTTTAAATAATTGACGGCTGACGCGGAAGAGATAAAGGTCAACTTCGATCGAAAAACATGGGGAGCAAAAGCACTAAAATTTTGTTTATACAGGAAAGTTATTGTGCGGAAGTTTGTATAAATAAGGGTATGCAAGGGCGTAAAACTTTGCTTACTTACTAAAAAAGGCCATTGGACAGTTTGGTCTGATTAAGTACCTAATATATTGTCTAGATACAAATAAAATTTCATCCAACTGTTTCAGGCGCCTCCGTAACGCAAAAAAAATATAAGAATTTAATAAAATAAATGATATTGGATCAAAACATTTTACCAAGTGGTCCGAAGGAGTATTTAGAAACGCTCTCAAAGCGTCGGTGTTACACACCATACATTCTGCCTTCACAACCCGCGGTCTGTTTATCAAGAAACAATGGGGTTTATATTTTAAAGGGATGGTCTTCTCATACATACTATCACGTCTTTTTCCTTTGCAGGCTAGACAGAGCCCTGGTAAGCTTAAAAACCTAAAGGCCACGTTAAGCACGTTGGTGGGTTTGAAAAATACAAGAATTAAATATAATAAATGATATCGAACCTTAATATTTACCAAGTGGTCCGAAGGAGTATTATTATCTTATAGAATCCCTCGCAAAGCGCCGGTGTTACGCACCATACATTCTGCCTTCACAACCTGCGGTCTGTTTATCAAGAAACAATGGGGTTTATATTTCAAAGGGAGGGTCAGCGCGGTCTCCGGATTCAGGCGGAACCGGGCTGAATCTAGCTGTGATAGCCATGGAGTTAGTGGCATAGAGATAACATCTCGTTCTCATTTCTTATTATTACTTCTAATCTAGATTCCTCTTTTTTAAATAAAAGCGGCCATGCGCGAGCCGGAATCGCACACGATGGGTTCCGTGCCACCTTACAATATTGAACTACAAAAAAACCGGTCACGCGCAGTGTAGGGTTCCGTAGTTGCAAATGACAACTTTGAGTTCACACTGTTCACACTCGCACCTCACAGTTCAACGACCAAAAACATCTAACAATGAAAATTGTATGTTTACATTTTCCAGTACATTTTATAAGTTGGTTGCCTATAACTTTTTAGTTTGTAGTTAGTACTCAGCTCTTATAGTTTTTCTTTCAACTTCAGTACTACTGCTGTAATTTTTTTTTTCAGTTTTTTTCAATTTCGGAAACGGATCCCTAAATCGAAAAATGGTGATATTACTCCCTTTTTACTTGAATGGGAGCTACCCTAAAAAAAAAATTAACAAGATTTTTTTTCTACCACTTTTTTGCCATGATTAATATACATACTCATAATAAATTACAGCTTTCTAGTACTTATAGTCTTTGAGTAAAACCGCGGACGGACAGACAGACAGACATGGCGAAACTATAAGGGTTCCTAGTTTACTACGGAACCCTAACAACGCTCTAAAACCTTGCTCTTTAATTTAAAACTTCTTTTTACATGTAGTGTGTGAGGTTTATTATTTTTATATTAATTTTTAAATGGAAAAAAATATCCATTTGCACTTCAACGACAAATAATGATTTTTTCAAGTCGCTACCTAGTACGGAATAGATACAGCCATGTGACAGAGGAACGGACGGTCAGCGGAGGCTTAGTAATAGGGTCCAGTTTTTACCCTTTGGGAATCCTAAAACCTTGATTTATTCCAATGTTTCCTTTCCAAGAGTGACAATATAACTATGTACGGTTTAGGTAAAGTCGTTCGTGTTTTATGTTATTATCGCATTTATGAAAACGTTTGATAGGTATATTTCGTGCACAACAGAAGACGCAATCTTTTCTTCAGTAAAATTACATACCTTCATCTTACATCTTGGTTTATGGATCTGTCTCCGGACCGAAATCTTGAATAGTACATAATATGTACCTACTATGCAAGATTTAGATCCGGAGACAGTGCCCGGGTGCTGTCAGGGGGGACTGGTCTGCTCGGCATCTTTGAGACTACTTTAAGTATCATATGTTGTTTATTATCTTTGCACACGCGATCGTCAACATAAACATGTTCCAAAAATAATAAATCGTTGTATATTGAAATTGTAACATGAAAACAGAAAAAAAGAAAGAAAAAAGAAAAGAAAGAAAAAGACAATAAGGAATAAATATTCGTAATCATATAAAGCCCTTCAGGCGAGTAGGCGACCAAAACTGTTGATAAGAGTTTCTTTCGGCGTTTCTTCTCTGCAGTGGTCGGTTCCGAAACGCTAGTAGTCTGTAGCTTTTGAACAATTAATAAATACATATTATCTAATAAGATAATTTTAAATATGATATGACGTGAAAAAGTGCCTGCAAATGCCTATTTTCTGAATAAACGTTTTGATTTGATTTGATTATATCCACATAATCTTCGCTTACTCGCTTGATATTCGAGCCAAACCTTGTCCTCAATAATTTTTTGCTGTAACTGGGCGTGTTCAGATCTCCTCGGGATAGACAACTTTTAACCTAAGCAGTAACTACAACCCTCAAGTTCCGAGAGAATCTCTCCTGATGCAGAAGACTGTACAGTATTGAGATATCAGTTCGTGTAACTTATTTCCATGGTGTCCCTGGTGGTGATAGCTACTGATACGTTATACCATTGTTCGACACTTCAAAATATTAAGGCGTGCTTCCAAAGTCGGCGAGACGTTACAAAGGCTGAGTAAACTTAGACCTTTATGGCGAAACTACGGGCGATATTATTCTTAAAATCCAGATTATATATTGATTTTCACTCGAACCTTCATATACATAACTATGCTGGTTTTGGAAAGAGAAGAACCTTAAATTGGCCAGGTACTTGTCCCTTGCAATATAAAGTCACAGTTAGTGAGCGAGAATTTAAAATTTGATTAAAAATAATAGGTAAGGTCGAGGTTAGGGTAAATTTACTCGTATAGACTACACTTATTAAGTGAGCGTCAAGAACAATAAGCACATGCCAAATAAGTACAATTTGCTACATATATTACAGCCAAATCCCACTGTAAGGCTTAATGCAAACATTTAATGATTTCTTCGAAGCGTTACAGTTTACTTCAAAATTCGAAATTCGAACAATATGTGTCAAAGTAATATTTCATTTGCTTTAAAAATAAGTTATATTACCCAAAAAAGAAATCTCCATAGAAACAGCGATACATTTTCATACCTATGTTTAGATTAGACCGAGATAGAGATAGAGTGTGCCGGAGATATATAAAGAATAATTCACATGGTCACTCTCTTCCTAAAAATGCGTCATGATGTGGAAGAGGGTTAATGTCAGGGTTTAATAGCCTTGCTTAATGACTAAATATATCACTATCACTACATAGTATAAAACAAAGTAACTTCCCGCTGTCTGTCTGTAAAACTAAGCAACGGTAATAATGTAGTGTTTTTAGTAGTTAGAGTGATTCAAGAGGAAGGTTTAGACATGCCCGGGCGCAGCCGGAGAAGACTGCTAATATGTATTAAACAAATATCTTAAAAGCACACCCCAAGCCTCGAATCTTCGCAGGATGCCGACAACGCGAAAATTCTCGGTCGAGAGGCAGGTTCTAAAGAGTTTGTAAAATTGTTACTTCCAATTCATATGACTAATTTTTTTTCTAACATAGATTTGACCCAATGAAATTGAAGTAACAATGGCAAATAAGTAAAGTCGGCGACACATATTCACACAAATTCCGGGATAAGGCCGAGTGCACAATATCAAGTGTAAACCGGCTACTTTATTCAGTTTCCGCGCAGGTCGTAATTTCGACAAAGCTCCGCTTTGTCGACAATCGCCTTTACGGGGACGTATTAATACTAAAAGTGCCATCCATAAAAACTGAACTATTAATTATGAAAAACTCTACGTTTTAATAATAACTCTATTGATCGCGACGATAAACTTGATATGACCTGACCTTAATTGAAAATCATTATGAGAATCCAAAATTTTAATTTTATAAAGGGTTTATTCCAAATCTTCTAGTTGCGGAATAGGTACCTACTTATCATGAAACGCTCTGTGGTTCCGGTATTTTTTTTCGTAGATATCCTTTTTTCCATAGACTACCAGACACGCCTATCAGTTACCTTAATGAGACAATAAACTCATGAAAAGAAGAAAAATTGTGCAAGTTGGTATTGACTTCACTTTTATGTTTCATTTAATAATCTAAGTATAAAAGAAATGGATCATGTATCAAGCTTATAAAAGCTCTTTCAGCACCCTACACCAATACGCTTGCCTACTCGCAGACCGCGTAATATCTGCTTGTCAACGCCCGAGCTATTAATCAGTGATAGCTAGATAGCTTGTAGATGCTGCTTATAATTTAAAAGTATTGTGTAAAGCACTTCCAGTGCCCTACATTAATACGCTCGCCCATTCAAAATCCGCGCAGTATTTGCATGTCAACTCGCGAGCTGTTCATCAACGATAGCTTGCAAATACAGCTTGTAATTAAAGTATTGTTAGCCTTTCTACCGCCCTACATCAATACGCTTGACCGCTCGGAACCCGCGTAATATCTGCATGTCAACTGGCGAACTATTCATCCACGATAGCTAGATTATTGCAAATATAGCTTGTAATTGACTTATTGTATGTACAAAGCACTTCCAGCGCCCTACATCAATACTCTCGCCCACTCGCAGACCGCGTAATATCTGCTTGTCAACTCGCGAGCTATTGATAAGCTGTGATAGCTAGATAGCTCGGAAATGCAGCTTGTAATTTAAACGAATAGTGAATGCTATGCTTTTAGTATTTATATTTTTAGTTGTTGAGTGGGAGGTTTTTCTGATATCGGTTATCTATAGCTATAGCATTGTGCAGTACGAGTACTATTATAATAATAGTGTTACTCTATTTATAGAATTATAAAGTACGTATACGTTGCTGGACATAGGCATCCTCAAAGATACCATGAATAAAGCAACTGTCGTAGAAACATGAATGAACATAAATCCTTTTCCTTCCTAAATGCTTTCACGTATCTTTTTTTAGGGAAACATTCTGAGTAATAGAAGTCTTAAAGCATTTAAAGTTTCATGAGTTACAATCCCTAAATTTCCTTTTCAATTTTTTACCAACTAAAAAATATTTCTTAAACAAAGTAAAAAAAAAAAACAATAGATAGTTATAACGTTTTATCTTTCAGTCGACCAAAAAATAAACTTTGGGAGAATTAAAATATAATTTAGCAAAATATTGCCAGGTTGTTCAGAAACACCCTGTATAGCCTATAATACCGAGCAAAATAAAACCAATAGGAAAGTAGCCCAAAGGGTGTCCAGAAAGGCTTCCTTATAACTGTTAGATTATAGTTGGCTACCGGTTGTTATTCAGAACACAGATCGAGGCAGATACGCCGGCTGCTTGTCGCATTACAATATTATCTTTGATGCCGTAAACCTTTCATTTATTAAAGGAACACTCTATGAAAATTATCAAATTTACTATAGAGATAGCACGGTAAATACATTATGAGACAACATAGTGGTATTGTTTGTGACGTTAGGGGTAGAACACAGGGAAAGATAGGATAATGTATCAGGGAATAAAACGACCGAAAGTGCATGAACTGTAATATTCATGAGAGTGAAGCCATTTAGTCTAATTGCGATCGGATAACCTAGAGACGTCATCAAATAAACTAAACCTCAAAAAAAGTGTATTGTAGAAAGTCTTATTTTTTTAACGGCCTATTATAGTGATCTTACATACAAAGACAAGTGATTTGCGTACGCGCTGTGTAGCCTTTGCTAATAAGGACCTTTTGCTAATAAGGACTCTTTGCGGCGACAATTGAAGCGGACGCATGCCGCCACGCTCAACGCTACTGCGCTATGCCGTGTGGTTCCCGGCAAAGTGGAACAGGATCACTCCAAGTCTTCCCATGGGTGATGTAGAAGGCGACTTAGGAAACACACGCAAAACAAAGCTTTTAAACATAAAGGAGACCTCTCCATCCCGTCTGGCCAGCGTAAAGAGTGTAGGCCAAATCCTCTTACTGCTCTGGCTAATATATGCTCTATTACCTGGGCCACAGTAACATTCCTAGTTTAGGTATTAATCTACCTTATTGCACTTTTAAAATTTAAAAACTAGGTTTATTTTAAAAATGTGTGCACATGTCTTTATTTCGACGACGATTTTTTTATGACGAGCTCCGTGGCGCAGCGGTTACCACGCCAGCCTGCGACACGGGGGTCTTGGGTTCGATCCCCGGTCAGGTCATGATGGAAAACGATCTTTTTCAGATTGATCTGGGTCTTGGATGTTTATCTATATATGTATTTGTTATAAAATATAGTATCGTTGAGTTAGTATCCCATAACACAAGTCTTTCTTAAGAACTTACTTTGGGGCTAGCTCAATCTGTGTGATTTGTCCGTATATATTTATATTTATTTATTTATTCATAAATATTTTTATATTATGATTATGGTGAGCTATAAACGTTATTTTATACTTATCAAAAACAGTGATATGTTGTCTCATGTACTTAAATTTCCTTTTTTGAAAAATAATTTGATCCATATTTTAGACGAATTACTATTAAGATATAGGTGGTTAAATTGGTAGTCTCTATTATTAATCGGTTACATAAAGATTACCTTTAACTTGAATCAAACTATTTTGAATGCAACAAAATGATAAGTGTGCTCTAAACGGGTGACCAGCGCCATAATCGCCCGGCAATATCTAGTGTCCAGGTCCCTACTTTCTACTGAGGCCGGGGGCGCGCTCGTATTTCACTCTGACATAATTTAAAAAGCCCACACAGAAGATTAGATTTTCCAACACCATAACCGTTTACTGTTGAACTACCAGTCGTTATGCCCGTGGTCGAATAATCCCAATCCTAACTAATAGATGTGCGAAAGTGAGTTTGTATATTTAAATAAATAAATATATACGGACGTTGTTTGAAGTTTGTGCGTTTAAGAGTCGCCTGGACGCGCATGTCTCCATACAAACGGAAAAAGGGAATTGTGGCAATATTTGATAATTTCAGGGCAAAATTAAGCATCCAATCAATTAATCTCATTATAATCTACGTACGTTCCTATATAGTTTGGTTAAATTATCAAATGTTTGAGAATTATACGCCTCTCAAGATTTTCATACAAATTTGAAAAGGCTTGTAATTCTCAAACCATTGGTATTTTAACCAAGCTGTATAGGAACGTACATAGATTATAATGAGATTAATTGATTAAGTGCTTAATTTTACTCCAAAATTATCAAATAATGCCACAATTTCCTTTTCCGTTTGTATGGAGACATGCGCTTCCAGGTGACTCTTAAAAAGCGTGGTTCAGGTTTGGCTTACTGTGTTTAGTGGCACAAACGTGTTATAAATTTCAAGTTCAAAGGTCATTGGGCACCTAAGTATGAAATCTATACCCACGGCCAACAGAAAAATAGTTATTAGATAAACATCTCTAGTTTACGAATATATATGTCGCATTAATGCAGGTAATGGGATTCAGGCCAAAATATGAAAAATTAAAATAGTATATTAAGGTTCATTATAACTATTAGGTTTTCGGACATTTTTATTGGTTTCTTGTTAGTACTAAGGAGTTAAAAATAAAATAAGAACAGTTAAGATTTTATATTTTATTCGATATGAACATCTATGGGAATAATTGTATTGTCTGAAATCCCCGCAGGTGCGTCTATTTGCTCTTGATGTCTGGCCCAAGACAAAAAATATACAATGCTGGCTATGATTATGATACGTATGATCGAGGGATCCTTAAATGCTTACTGAATACTGATTTATCATTCATCTTTTAATTTTTATTCCCATGGTTAAAAAAAATTACTACATAAATTTGTTAGTTGTTAAATACTTAAAAATTTCACTTAATTCGATGTTTGTACGAAAATTTTTGTTAACTGGGTCAGATTTTGGCCAATGACCTTTACGCTTCCATTATGACTTAGATCAGCAAAACTAACGCGACCCTTCATTTCATTCGTTTTCTCCTGAATCATATGAATTAAAATAAATGTACCTTATTCAGTTCTTGGGCAGTAAATTACTTGTTATATTTTTGGTTTAATTTTTTTATTATTTTATATTTGATAAATTATAATTTGAATATACATCAATATAGTAATTTACTACCGAAGTACTAAATTAGATTTGTGTAACGTTGTGAATGCATAAAAACACTATACTTTGAGTTTACTCATAATAAAAGATTGTAATTGAAACTTATTACAAAATCGATTTTTTGGGAAACAACTTATTTACATGTAAAGTCAGTACCATATTAAAGTTTAACTCGAAGGCCGGCGTCATCCGAGTAACGAGCCCGTTGAAGTCTTATGTACGGTCGTTCTTGACGCGTATTGGATTAACAATAAACTTCTTGTCCCCTGCGGTTATATTTATTTGCTATCAGATGTCAAGATAGCGCGAACCTAGTAATTACAACACTGATGACTAATTGTATTTTTAAATGTTATTTATATGTTTTTAACTTTTGGGAAATAATTGGTGAAATAATGTGCCTCTTAATTTTAATATAGAATGCTTATTTTACTAATTATTACCGAAAGTTACAAATATTTAAAATTACTTTTAAAAATAAAAGCATTCTTAAAAGTTATTTATATGTTTTAATCTTTTGGTAAATAATTGGTGAAATAATGTAGTCTTCATTTCAATTTAATATGCATCATGTAACATTTTCATTAAAAATAATTTCTTTGTCCTCAGGTATGTCAAAAATAAAAAATAAAGTTATTAGGGAGCTGCTCTAAGGATATAAGTATATGCTGAGGATTTTATTACTTGGTAAGTACAACAAATTACCGATCTTCGTGACCTGTTGTAGATTGCACACGAATTTACATCATCTTAGTCCTATGATTAAAATCCCACTGCGAAGCATACTTTATGTATTTTCATCTTCTTATTTTTCAGCGTTCCATTGCAGTACCGGTCTTAGTATTTAGTATATTTTCTATAGGTATTTAAATTGTTAAGTTTTTCACTGGTTTTGCCACTATATTTACACTAATATTGACAATATTACGTCCATTATGCCCATAGAGGTAAGATATTCTTTTATGTCTATGCTTACGTCTGAATACTCAGAAATATTAATACTACCGACTTTATTAAATCTCGTGGTGTCACTGTTTTTCAAAGTAATTGTCTAGACAGTAATAGCACTACATTATTAAGACAGATTTAAGAACTTTTTTAGTCAAAAAAGGATTGAAATATGCGATCGTTAGTCTTTCATCGACATTTGTAAAACTTTCACATTTTCAGCCACATAATCAATCAACCGTGGCCTGCCTCTGCATTTTCGCCAGCTGCATATATCTCAGCAGCCTCCTGCTCCTAATTCCGTTCGCACTAATTGCACACACTGCCGCGAACCGCCAATTATCACCAGACAAGCTCTTCGCCGTAAACTGCCCATGGTACACCGATGTAATTATCGATAGCACAACACTAATTGTCGACGATATCGCATCGACAGCTGTGACGGAGAAATTGTGTAGCAACACTACTCTGATTTTGAAATGGTTTATAAAAGATAAAATTAAAAAAGAGCTGTAACTAAGGCTGCGATCCCACTAAAGTTATAATGTGTAACGGAGCAGTGCTAAGATACGTTACGAGATTGCGAACTTGTTGCAAGTTTTATGCCAGAACAGAGCGGTGTGTAAATTAAAAAATATATACAAGAATAAATCACTCAGATCGAGCTTGCTAGCCCCACACTAATTTGTGAACTTGGAACTTGTGTTGTAGGAACTCAATGATACTATATTTCATTATTTTGTAATAGATACCTATATGTATAGGCAAACATCCAAGACCAAGTTCCATCGTGAAAATATTAGCTTCCATCAAGACCTGGCTGGGGATCAAACCCGGGAACCCTCGTGTCGCAGGCTGGCATATAAACCACTACGCCATGGAGGCGGTCATGTAGATGTAAGGCAAAACTGTAAAATGGTTTGCAGCGGGCTCTTTTTGGGACGTTTCTTTTGAGACTAAGTGAGGTTAGGAAAACGAAACGATACTTGATAGATTCTTTTCGCACGCTGATGCGCTTCACTCTTTCACGCACTTTTGCAAGTGGAAAAGCAGCCTAAAGGCTGTAAAACAACAATTTTTATAAAATGGCTGGTTAATCATATTTTCAGTTAGTTTTAAGAGACTTATGGACTAGTGTTAGGTTAAGTAACAATAAAATTATATATTTTTATGGGGATATTACTTTCCGTCTTTATTAAACTGTTATGATAAATTATCCGGTAAATACTTACTCATTTATAATTGAGATAGTTTTAGTGTATACTTACTAAAGTGTGTTACGCAGTATTTTATTTAAAATATTCATATATTATTGCTAAGAAGCTGTTACATATATTTATGTAACGGAATTTCATTCTAATTTTACGCATGTCCAAACTAAGACAGGAAATTACGTTCTCATCAAATTAAACTTCTGTTTAATAATGTTGTTGAACTATTTCAAATCAACTGTTAATGATATAAAAACTTTCATCGCGTCACGTGGTCGAACTATGATTATGTATTATTTTTAATTTTGTTTCATAGATTGGTTGCTGTCAGAGGTGAAGTATTTATTGTATTTAGTAAGGTAAGTAAGTATTTTTATGGTCAAGGATTTCTGATAAATCATTGAAAACATGGTCTTATTACCCTTTCCTTTAAATATAACATTGTTTTCTAGATTTAAGTGGTTTTATACTTGGGGACGTATCACACAAGAGATGAATGTGCTCTAATTATAGGTATATACATACTTTTATTAATTATTTAATTATTGGTAAATATAAATAATATTATAATTTCTAATAAGTTCATATTAGTTACTTCTCATTAACATAATTACACATCACACTGACTAATATATTCCATTGTAGGATTCCATTTTTTATTTTATTAAATGTTTATTTTTATAAATAAAAGCTAAAAATTCATAGTTATTTATTTTATAGTTCGTTTTTCTTTTCGTTCTGTTTTTTTCTGTTCGTTAAAATATTATTCTTAATAATTCTGAGGTTATATTTTAAGTCAATAAAAATACGGGGCGACAACTCTTTTTACAGCGCAAAAACTTGCAAAAAAAAGCGTCCAACTAAACTAATTTTAAAAAGTGAAAAGACTGCATCACATTACTGTGTACAAACTGTCCACCTCTTATGCTAACAATACCATTACGTTACGTACGTCATAAAAAAGTCATACAAACATATTGCTACCGGTTGCGCAGGCGCAATGAAAGTTAACTGCTTCAGATGTGACGTATCATGCGTCTCTACTAATGTCCACTTCCTCATCCAATTCTCAAAATGAGAAAATTTTTGCCTCTTACTTGTTTTTCTCGTCTTAGGTTGCGTTAGTGTTTTAAGTCGCGTCCTATAAAGTTCTCACGATGCTGCACGATATTGGTGCTGCATTTTGCTTTTATCTTGACATCTAAATCATCGTTATTCTGTCCACTTTTTTTTAGAAACGTAATTTTAAACTGCGAATTGCATATTCAAAATCCTCTTCACATCCCCTCCTTATCATCTTTTCACAAACTACGAAGAAAATAGGTACTATTGCCCATTCCATCTCCATCTTTGCTCGTAGACACAACAAAAACATTCTTGTAATGTGTGAAACAGTGTATAGTAACTAAATATATCTGGTTATCTTGTGTGTCATCTGTGTTCAAACTACCTGCCTTATCTGTCTATCCTGAGCAACACCTGCTTCATCTATTTTGTGACATAAAATATTCGTCTCACATTGTGAGACCCACTCTGACAGAGCTGGGTGAGCTAGGATCTCACAAAGTAAGCTCAGAGTAGAAGCATAAATAAGTTAACTCCTTTAGTCGTCTGACTTTCTGTGGCTCTCTTTGGGCTGGAAACTACCCGACAAAATTATAAAAATACAACTTCATAGACCATGGAAGTCAGTGGTGGATTTACTAATAGGCTTAGCGAGCTGAAGCTATAGCTGACAGATATCGGGTAAGTCGCAAGTGTAGAATAAAAGGGACAGCAAAAATATCGTCATGACACAAGATAGAAGAAACAAAGAGGTGACAATAGTAGAAGATAGTAAGGGTGTTGTTTTAAGGTGAGTTGGAACCCACCTCGAAAGATGGGGGACAGCAAATATTCACAACAAATAGTATTTCATGCATGCAAAAGACATATTTTCAATAACAATAACTTTTGACCTAAAGTTTTCGACGATAAAAAGTGATCGAACGATACATAGTGATTTTTGTCTCGCTCACTCGGCGATAGTTCTCTTACTACTGAATAAGAAAGATATACTATCCTTGGTTCTCAAGATAAAATCAGGGAAAGTTGGACGCCACAAAATTAATTAAAACGGCACGTTAAGCGCCCATTATAATGGCACAATAAATTGTAAGTAAAATTATTTGCGAGATTAATTATTTTTACTTTTTAACTTCAATAAACTTTAGCATAAATGTTACACTTATGGCAATAAGTCGTTTTTTAACAATACATAAATTAGTGCATTAATTTAGGGCAAACAACGGTTAAAGCCAAAACGGGCCACTTTTATTGTTACCCGTGTTTCTCTTAATTTATCAAATAAATATAAATAGTAAAAAATACTTAAAAAATTACAAGTAAATTACTAGTTATGTGCATGACAGATTTAATATATTCGATTTGATTAATGATTAAAAGAATTGATTGCTGGTTGGCGCTAGTGTCACTTATTACAGCGCCTTATACAAAAATATATACATTCAATGAATGGTTAAAAGTCACTAATCAAACGATACTATAATATAACCCTGACTCCAAACAATTATAAAGGAAATATTCAAATACATCCCATTTTGTTTCTTAGATTGAAATAAGGCAAAAGACTCCAGGCTACAAATCCAGTCTCGATTTCACAGTCAGTCGATCAGTCCATATACATTACAACCGTGCTGAACTTAGACCTACAATTTGCAAATTAAAAATACTACCCGGAGGCCGGGTTCCGTTAGATTTACTACAAGTAGAACTCGACAAAATTCATAATGGTATCGGCTATTCGCTCGTGCCGCGGTATCGGGCATTAAAAGCACATTTATTACCGGGCTTGCCTGAAATAGATGCGCTAAAATGACGCTTTCATTTTTAAAAAGTATAACATTAACAGTTATTCGTTGACTTTTTCACTTAAACAAATTATTTCACTCTAGTCCTTTCACCAAAGTCAGAATTGAAACTTATTGAAGTTTTAGCAGGTCTTTTTAGGCGGATATTTTTTTGTTAGTTACTTATCTGTTATCTCGCAAAGCAATTATGTATTGTTTTGTGCTGTGTTGTGTGTTTCTTACAAATTTTTACCCATAGTGAAACTCGTTATCTGCATTTCCTAGCCTACATGCTTTGTTGTTAATGCAATATCATCATAAAGTTTTATCTACATTCTGTCACATATCTATGCACATACTACATCTTCACCAACTTTCACATTTGTTACATTAGAAAGATGTTTTGTAGTTGTTGTATAAGGCCCTTTTTTAGGGTTCCGTAGTAAACAAGGAACCCTTATAGTTTCGCCATGTCTGTCTGTCTGTCTGTCTGTCTGTCTGTCTGTCTGTCCGTCCGCGGTTTTACGCAGAGACTATAAGTACTAGAAAGCTGTAATTTGGTATGGATATGTATATTAATCATGGCAAAAAAGTGGTAGAATAAAAAAGTGAAAAAAAATTTTTTTTAGTGTAGCTCCCATACAAGTAAATTGGGGGAGTATGTTTTTTTCTCTATTTATCCATCGTGTGGGGTATCGTTAAATAGGTCTTTTAAAAATATTATGAGGTTGAGAACACCATTTTCCGATTTAGGGATCCGTTTCCGAAATATTTGGTTTTAAAGTGCGAATTTTTGTTAGAGGTAAGTGTCCCCCCCCCTCTATCTGCTAAACGGTTATATATAGATACGTGAAAAAAATTACAGCAGTAGTATATATACTGAAGTTTGAAGGAAAACTATCAGAGCTGAGTACTAAGTACAAACTAAAAAGTTATAGGCAACCAACTTATAAACTGTAAAATTTCATACTATTTTCATTGTTAGATGTTTTTGGTCGCTAAACTGTAAGGTGCGAGTGTGAATAGTGTGAACTCAAAGTTGTCATTCGCAACTACGGAACCCTACACTGCGCGTGGCCCGACACGCACTTGGCCGGTTTTTTGCTTTTACATTCTATGCAAGTAAGTTTTTATAAATGCTAAGCCTTAGACTCATAGAATTCTTAGTTTCTCCTAGTCTTTATTTGGGTTTTAAAATGGCAACAAAGATTTGCTAATTAAAAAAAAAATAACTTGTTTATCTACGCATTTAATAATTACGTTGGCAGCAGTTTAGCACCCCACTAAGTGACCGCGCGGCTGCGCACGCGCCGCTCCCGCCATCTTGTTAATCTATGCCGGAGATCGCGGAAAAGCGCGCCAACCTTCAACGACCTTCGCTCTACGACCGTTCTAGCTAACCTCAAAAACGATAAACGACTTTATTAACTTAGTTTTTGAGGTCATTTAAGATTGCACTAAAAATCGTCGGTTACGTTGTTTTTCAATTGTTATTGTATCTTATTTGTGTTGTTGTTCTGTAGCTTATTATAATATTGTGCCTATAAATCGATCATTCCGAGTTCATTTAAATTACTACGTTACCTTTGTTGAAATAATTTTATTGTGACACTAGTTTATAGTGATATGATTATTATTTAAATCGGGTAAGGCCACAGATCCTGCCACAGATATTTGGTTATGCCCTTTAAAGCGCGCAAAGGTGTTCCTAAATAAGCTATTTGTTTGTTACAAATAGTTCTGAACAAGAAATGTGGTATATAAATAAAAAAAAATGTTTAGTGTGCTATATACAACCCACAAAATAATTCCCCTGGCCCAAAGTTAGGTTCATCAATCGTTTTGGTCTGTTATACAGGGTTATTTTAAAAGCATCAGTAACCTCTTAATATTGAAATCGGAATCGGAACATAATAAGACCTACAAAAGGCAAAAATCTGAGAACTACACTAATGAAACTGCACCTACTATACAAATTTACCTATCAGCTGGTCGAGTTTCTATGGGAAGACTAAATTTGTTTTTCAGTTTTTCACCTTTTTTCTTGTGGGTCTATATTATGTTAGGGATTCTGATGAGGTTATTGATGTTTTAAAAATAACCTTGTACAGTTACAGTTTATTTTCCTGTTTTTTTTTTCTTATTTCTATTATATTCTGTCATTAGATCATTTTACTAGACCGTAATAACTAGATGTTTCTTTAAATTCAACGTATCAATTATGCCCAATATGCAGACATTCTAAGCCAAATTCATTGCATACTCGTAATCTTTGGTCCACTTAAAATTAACAGGTTATAAGCACTTGTTTATAATAAATAGAGTAATAAAGGCTTGTAAAATTTGCTCTATAATTATAAGACTCATTCAGTAGTGGTAGTAACAAGAATATTAAAATTAAGTGCTTGAATAAATCTCAGTAAATTATATAGACAAAGCTTTTTATAAATAAGATACTTATGACAACTTAAAAAACCGGCCAAGTGCGTGTCGTGCCACGCGCAGTGTAGGGTTCCGTAGTTGCGAATGAAAACTTTGAGTTCACACTATTCACACTCGCACCTTACAGTTTAACGACCAAAAACATCTAACAATGAAAATAGTATGAAATTTTACAGTTTATAAGTTGGTTGCCTATAACTTTTTAGTTTGCACTTAGTACTCAGCTCTGATAGTTTTCCTTTAAACTTCAGTATATATACTACAGCTGTAATTTTTTTCACGTATCTATATATAACCGTTTAGCAGATAGAGGGGGGGGGGACACTTACCTCTAACAAAAATTCGCACTTTAAAACCAAATATTTCGGAAACGGATCCCTAAATCGAAAAATAGTGTTCTCAACCTCACAATATTTTTGAAAGACCTATTTAACGATACCCCACACGATGGGTAAATAGAGATAAAAAATTACTCCCCCACTTTACTTCAAGTTTTTATTTTACCACTTTTTTTGCCATAATTAATATACATACCTATACCAAATTACAGCTTTCTAGTACTTATAGTCTCTGCGTAAAACCGCGGACGGACAGACAGACAGACAGACAGACAGACAGACAGACATGGCGAAACTATAAGGGTTCCTTGTTTACTACGGAACCCTAAAAAGGGATGTTTGATATGTGTCGCTTTTCGTGTCATATGAAAGGTGTTTGTACGTTATAAAAATACGATAATGTACACATTGTTTACAGAATTATCACCATTTTCTGTGCTGATAAAATATTTCATAGTCAGATTTCAGTCTTTAAGTATTTGTGCTAGATAGGTAAGTTGCTAGTTTTAATATTTCTGTTACATCTAAGGAATTAAATAAATAAAGAAAAGTGGACTGCAAGTGGCATAAAAATTTCTCGAGCTCCTGCTTCGAAAGTCACTTTAAGCCATTGGTCCCGGCTATCATCATTAATGACCGTCGCTCGTTAAGCTAAGTCAGTTGCCTTTAGTTAGCTTGAAAATCTGACATCAATGTTAGCCACTTACACATACAAGAAACTTGAAGAAATAGTTGATTTCTTAAACCAATTATATTTGGTTGAAAGTTTCCAAGAAATAGCCGAAGGAAGTTACTCATCCCTGCTAGTTATCTGGAGGCAGTAAATCTTCGCATCGGAAGCGGTGGCTATGGATTTATGGCTGTCGCTCTGATTGGATCGGCTCTAAAATACATTACAAGACACTCCGGCTTTGTATACAAGGCCATGGTAAAATTTTAACGAGTCTTAGTGTGACAAAAGTTTGATGATTCAGTTGATTTAGCGAAGCTTTTGCTTTTGACATTGTTGTGAAGGTTTTCTTGCACTATAATGGAAATATCATGATATTTAAGAAATATTGATTTCAATATTTAGAGTTTGTACTAAATAGATACGTTTTTTGTTTTATAATTTCTGTAACATCTAAGGAATTTAACAGATAAATAAAATTGAATAAGTGGCCATAATTGGCATTAAAACAGCAGTTGCTTTGGGCAGCTTGAGAAATCTGACACCAGTGTTGCCCACTTACACACACACAAAAAATAACAAAATAGTCGATTTGTCGAACCAATTATAGTTGGTTTTTATAGTTTCCAAGAATTAGCCGAAGGAAGTTACTCATCCCTGCTAGTTATCTGGAGGCAGTAAATCTTCGCATCGGAAGCGGTGGCTATGAGCCGGCTGCTGGATTTATGGCTGTCGCTCTGATTGGATCGGCTCTAAAATACATTACAAGACACTCCGGCTTTGTATACAATGCTATGGTTTAATTCTTACGAGTCTGTGTGAAACAAGTTTGACGATTCAGTTGATTTAGCGAAGCTTTTGCTTTTGTCATTGTTGTGAAGGTTTTCTTGCACTACAATGGAAATATCATGATATTTAAGAAATATTGATCTCAATATTTAGAGTTTGTACTAAATAGATACGTTTTTTAGCAGTTGCTTTGGGCAGCTTGAGAAATCTGACATCAATGTTAGCCACTTACACATACAAGAAACTTGAAGAAATAGTTGATTTCTTAAACCAATTATATTTGGTTGAAAGTTTCCAAGAAATAGCCGAAGGAAGTTACTCATCCCTGCTAGTTATCTGGAGGCAGTAAATCTTCGCATCGGAAGCGGTGGCTATGGATTTATGGCTGTCGCTCTGATTGGATCGGCTCTAAAATACATTACAAGACACTCTGGCTTTGTATACAATGCCATGGTTTAATTCTTACGAGTCTGTGTGACACAAGTTTGACGATTCAGTCGATTTAGTGAATATTTGGATTGAGTTTTGTCGTTGTTGTGTGATTTTCATGCACTATAAGGGACGTCTGATCTTGTTAAAACTTTGGAATATATTTTATATTTTATTAATTAAGCTCTTAGACTATTCAATACATTTCTATTTTTATATTACGATAAGTTTTCTTGATCCTTGAAAGTAAGATTGGAAACTCCATTTTTAAACTGTGAAATGTAATAAAAAGTAATATTACTAAAATATATCCTACTGAATTGTCAGCATATGTTTGAAATTTTTTCATTCTCTTATTTTGAATGTTAGAGGAATGACTATTTATTTTTATTCAGAAACTTACGATTCAAAGGAACTTTGCGGTCATCACATATGTATGTATTGCTTAAAAATCTGACACCAGTATTAGTCACTTACACACAAAAAAAACTAACGAATACAGTTATATTTCTAATTTATATCAGAGTCTACAGTATTACATTTGTCCTACATTTGCATTTATTATAACAACTCTGATTAAGTTATCTCCCCAGGTATCTCCAGGCCCTTTATGCTCCGTACCTTTTACCTGTGTCCCCGGTATCGGGCGATGCAGATAGCCCATTTTAGCGGACAATTGTCGCATCTGGACCATTGTGTAGTGGGAACACAGCCTTAATTGCCAGCTTGAATAAATTAAAACAAGAATGTATACAAGGGACGTGGAGCTACGAATTTTCTTGTAGATGAATTAATTTTGTTAAGAAAAAAGAAGTATATCGCTTTGATAGTATGAATAAGCTAACTAGCTATCTAACAGCGAAAAAAATACCAGCAAAACATATTAGGTAAGATTGGGAACAAATAACGTGCTTTTTAAATAACAAAGGAGCTCAATATAAGATACCAGGTGCACATAATACATATTAGGGCTTTGAAGACTAACGATAACTTTCAATTTGAATTAGGTTATTTACAACTCTCTCACTTATGAGTATCTTTGGCTCTAGTTTAAATTAATGCTTTTCTTTATTTGGGATGGATTTATAAAAAGGAAAAATAGAGTGCATGCAAGAAAGAGTTTCGTTAACTTAACAAAGAGGTCGCATTAAAAGAGTTTCATGACTCCACATACCAGAAGTGTATTTTTGTAGTGCAATATGTACAGAACCCTAACATTCTTAATAAATACAGAAACAAGATTGAAATTAGATTCAAAGCCTGCGCGTGTGATATTTTTCTCAAATCTTATTTCTTTATTTAATAAGAATATCTGAATAGCATTGGGAATGTATAAAAACAGCTGTAGAATCCTAATGTATGCACCTTACACTCGGTCAGTTTTATTTGATGTGCGGAAATGTCCTTACTCATCCAACCTTCGCAAATCTGTGGCTAAAATTGCGTATACGCAATACTGATCGCATGTACTGTTTGTTAATTGCAAGCCGTGTTAATATCCCAGCTCCCGTTTGGCTGGTTACGAAACAGCTAACTTTACAATAACATTAAGTATTTAGAGTAGTAACATATATATGGACTTACGAAATTAACGGATTATAAAAACACAAGAATAACAAAAGAAGAATAAGGCGTATGACAAAACTAAAACGTGTAACATATATTGTTAAAAAACTTAAGTGGAGATGGACTGGACATACGATGCGGGGAAGGGAAAAGTGGAGCAAGGTGGTGTTAAACTGGTATCTCAGAGACAAGAAAAGAAAACGTGGAAGGCCATTCAGAAGGTGGGAAGACGAATTTAAAAGGATAGCAGGACCAACTTGGAAAAGGACAACCATGAAAAGAAGAGAGTGGAAGATGTTGAAAGAGGCCTTTGCTGACGTCAAGCAAACAGATTCAGAAGAATGATTTAAAAGTAAGATATTGATTTCAAATGTACTGTACACACACAGTATCTGAAATAAAGGCTATTATGATTATATTAAATGCAGATTCAGTCCCTGATATAGAACAACTTTTCCCTACAATATTTTGAGAATACCCTGTCAGATCCTTAAAGGGGCAACTTAGTCCATCAATATGAACAACGTTTCCTACGACCAATGCTAGAAACTCAAAATTATTTACGTACAAAAGTTTTCAGCCGTAAATGGTATGAGATTGTCAAATATTTTTTAGTTTTTCATTTGTGGTTCCATACGATAAGTTCTTTATATTAACAGACTGAGTTGCCCCTATATAGATCTAACAGGGTTTCCATAGCTTATTGTATTTTGTAAACATGTTTGAGACAAAAGCGAAATTCGTTTTCAAGTAAAACTAAATTTAATATTTCACCCCTTCCTTTGCTAAACTTGGGTTACAAATTATCCAAAATGTGACCTCGAAATTGAGTGCACTCGTTGATGTCTTTTGATTGAATAGTTTCGAAGAAAAGGTATTCGAATGAAATTACATTCTAGATAAAGTAAACATTCAACGTTAATACTAGAATTATATTTTTTATATTAGATAAAATCACAATAATGCTTGCTAGCTATGCTAGCTTTTGTCCTCGGCTTCGCTTGCGTTAAGAATTTTGGAAAATCCTGTCTTAGCGAATTCCTACGTCATAATTACTATCTGTGAGCTAAATTTCACCGCAATCCGTTGGTTGGAGCTGTGTATGTTATCTATATAAGTATCTATTATAAAATATAGTTTCGTTGTGTTAGTATCCCATAACATAAGTCTCGAACTTACTTTGTGGCTGGGGACAATTTAAGACAATCTTCCATTATTAAATTATAACAATAATTACCATTGTAACATTCAAAATTACCAATTGCTGTTATTACAACAGATACGATTAACTGTGACACATGTGCATTTTACCAAACTAAATGAATTGATAGGCCGGTGAAATAGTGTGCGCGCGATACTCGGAATTACATCATTTGTAAACAATAAGATGTGTTGTTTCATTACCAGCGCACAAAGTCGCAGTCTACAGACAGACAAATATTGATGTACTCCGACATATTTAGACTCATTAACGCCTTCCTTATAAACGACACATTAATGTCGAAACAGCTGAAGAAAATAAGTAGGCGTAGATTAAACAATAGACAAACACAATAACCCCAAAACGCGTCCACAAAAGAGGGAATTGTCTAAAGGAACATCAACGCAACAAAGAACTTCAATCAACGCTCAAGTGGCCCGTATAGCTGATAATCAATCTAGTTTTACATCTGATTAGGTGCAAATTACAATACAAATAGACGAGTCACGATTTAAAAAAATACTAAAGTAAAATGTCGCATGTCTTTAAAATAATTCAATCGACTTTATACTTTAACACTATTACTTATGATTCATTTTAGCTTATAGGTAAAGTAAGTTAAATCCTTTATTTTTTAGCGATATTATATTCCATAAAACGTCCAACAAAACCTTATTCGAAAAATCGATAACAGATTTTAAAACTTGCAGCATAAAGTGCTATTTTACTTTGGATTTAACATTTAGTTAGGCTGTTTTTCAGTTCGATTTGATATGACAATGTCTTTGCGCTTACGTCAAGGTGACATGAGATGTTAACTATTGTGTTAGTGCTAAACATCCATGACCTTATGCTGTACAAAGTTCACAAAGTGCAGAAGGCATGATCTACTCACACTGTCATACGAATGACAACAACATAATACGCTCGATTCAAGTGGGCGGAAAATTCAAGGAAAATCTTCGCGACGTACGAGTCACTCATTTTATCGCGTTCACAGATGGAGTAATATGCATTATGTATGATAAGATTTTCGATAGTTAGGTAACCTATCTTTATAGGTATACTATTCAATTTCTTACACGTGTCTAGTATTTAAGTAGTGCGTGTAACCTGTTTTGGTCTAAATTAACATGAATTGAATTTAAATAGAGTAATCGGCGACCCTGACCCTCACTGTCAGTATGTTTTATTTTTATATTTTTAAGATTTTCATAAACACATTTTTTGTAGAATATTTAAAGGTAATTGATTTTTATTTTTGATACATTAATCAAAGTGTTATGAAAACATACATATTGTGTAGAAATATGTAGATATAACAAGTAGTTTTATTTTGACTTTGTTTACATTGCCAAAAAAATCAGGAACATATATCATTTCAGAAGCACGGAAGTGATCTTTAATGTATCAGCAAATGATTATTTAAAACAATAAATAATGTATATAGGCCAGCCTATTTATATAACTCTGCAATGATCCAAATCGGACTGTTTGTTTACGACCTTTTTATGGAGATGATCGCCGAATGCGACTCTCGTTTAGATACGACATAAATTTTCATTCGGCATCGTTCTCACATATTTTTCGCGTTGTAGACCATCCATAAATTTTTAATCACAAAATTATGCATCTACGGCCAATCCTTGGAATTAATTAGTTTTATATTGGCGGAAATCCGTCGAATGTTCTATATTACATTGGCTTATTGTAACTTATTTAATTTAGGCTACCAACATCTTAAAGCGGTTAATGGGATGAAATGTATCACGTAACCGAAGAGAGCTACGTGTAACAAATGGCATCACTAACAACAAAACAATAATATTTGGACATTGTCCTTCAAACATGTTAGTGCTCATTGTTTTGACTTCCAACCAGAAGTCGCCTCGAGCGAAATGGACGGCTATAAGATATTATTTTCTTCAACCCTAAAACAAGTAAAAACAAACTGATAAGTTGCGGGGGCACAACAGGTAGGCGTCACACATGCGCATTTGACATGTGACCGCGTGTAAGTACACACCAACACAATAGTGGATCACCTGTGAATACATACGCGTGCGCAATAAATCTGCGTGTATGAACAAAATGGTTCACGCACACATGTGACCGTGGTTCACCTCAGTAACCTCCACACTACACTAGGGTCGCATTACGAGTTCAAAACGGCACACAGTTGCGTTTTCACCTGTTGCGGTGCGAGTGTGGTGCTCGGGAGTTTCAGTCGGCCCGGCTGTTTGGCGCGCTGAGGTCGTATTGGTTGCCTATACCTACATGATAGAACCACGTGTGCGTTCTGCATGCTAATGCTAATCTGATAGTGCGTTTTGACTTTTCTCTGCCGATAACAGTGCAAGCGTGGATTTTTTATTCGCCGATGACTGTGAGTGGACAGTGCAAGAAAGTGGTTCTGTGACTTTGCCGCTGTGTTTTTATTTGCCAAACTGAGGAATATAACGACAGAAGGAGAATATATTTGGAAATTCGTGAAAGGTAGGTTTTTATTTTTTATCGCTTTTTATTTTTAATTGAACATGATATAAAAGCTAAGATACAAAAATAAAAGAATTGTTCAGGACCTGAATAATCTTAATACTGTCATAGGTATGTGTCGTAAATTGTCGAAAGTCCAATCAGCAACAAAATAGGTGCATTTGTCAATTGGCACGTTTATTTCGCACGTAAAGGTTTTCTTTATGTGCCTAATAAAAACATCTATTACCTAGTACTGTTAAGCTTTACTTGTAAACATAAAAATAATGACTCGGTAATTCAAAGAAAATGTTTTATGACAGAGATAAATCTATCAGTTTTATTTAATGGTTAATTCTCAGCAAGTAAAATATTTTTAATATAATATGAAACGCATTAGAAATAAGTACCTAGCTAATATAAAACGGCGGGAAATCAACATATCTGCTGAGAGTAATAAATTAATAATTATAGCAATTAGTTACAGCGAAATGTCGCTATGGACTGGTTTTGACTTGGCTTCCGCGTTTGAGGGTTAACAAATTAAGACCACATCTATCGTCGTTCACTGATTTTAATTATAGATTAGGAGGTCAGGAACGATGTTAAAATTCAGTTAAAATTTATTTTCATATGTAGTCCAAGGCCAACCTTATTTACTACAGTATATAGGCATCTACCACTCTTCTTACAAAGAGAAAAAACCAAGCACACTCGTAAAGGCTTAAAGCCACATAATTTAATGGTGCAGCTCCTTGTCTGTCTATTTCACATAATCGCAATATAAAACCATATTCTTCCCCCCACAGAAGTAGGTAACATACCTACCTCCCCACTTCTTATCAAACATTAGTTCCTGTCAAAACATTAGTATCTTACTTAAATACTTAGTTAAACATAAAACTGTTAATATTACCCACACAGGCCTATTCAGTGACTTTTAGTAAATAGTAAAAGTTACTAATAGTAAAACTGGACACATGATATTGTGATCAAATGTCCATTCATTACATCTTAGGTAAAAAAGTATTTACTACACTTTATTATTCTTTTTTCTATATGCAGAGTTACTTCTGAAATACAAAAAAGTCACTTTGAAAGAGTAAAAAACTAACAGCAACGTTTGTTGTACGATTTTTGTTAATTTGTTAGATGTTACTTTCATAGTAAACTAAATATTTATGTAATTTTCCGGTATTAATTTTTTTATTTTATTTTTTACCTAAAGCGCAGCGCATGATCGCCAGAGTCACGTCGTCTTTCGTACGTATAAACCAAAGTACAATTGTAACGTTAGGATTATTAAAACATGAAAAATATTTTTTATTTCATGTTACTATTTAGTTATGTCAAAACGCGTAGAACAAACATTGTTGTTTATGATGTCAGCCTGCGAAGTAACTGGTATTATACAGGTAGCCCTGAATAATACAAGCATTTACCCGCGACTTCTCCTGCGTCTAAAAAGATACCTTAAAATTAATTTTCCTTAATTAAATTAGATTTCCTTAAATCCTTAAATTAAATTAGATTACTTAAAAAATATGATAATTTCTTACTAATTATCAGCCCTTTTATTACTCGTTAAGAGGTGAATTTCGAAAAAAATATTATTCGTGTTAGATTTATTTTGGATTAGCCAGCACAGTGCAAAATTTCATGTTTCTACCGTATAAACACATAGACTTTCATACAAACTTGTTTCGACTATTTGATCTATCCCTCAGGGGATACATTTCCAAAAGTCCCATCCTAGTGCTTAGTTCTTACATCATTAAAATAACTTATGTGCAAAATTTCAGGTTTTCTAACCCTTTGTATTTTCGGCAGTGCGTTCATAGTATGTCAATTACCAATCAATGTTTGCTTATATATTTAAAGATAGGCACCTTTTTATTAAGGTATTTTCTTAATATCCAAATAATATGTACAACTTTCAATAGGGAATGGTATCTAATAATTCTATAAATTCTTAAACAAATCAATAAATGTAAGCATAGTACTATAACAAATAGCCTAGTTCGTGTAAAATTACTCTTTAAATTCTAAAAATAAGTCATTTAAAACTTCTAAACTTCTAAAATGACACATTTCACTGTATTATTCCCATAAACACTATGAAAAGAGTAAAGATTGAGTTATTTTTGATAAAAATACAGGTAACCTTACTTATTCGAACCCTTTTTATGCCAAAATTTAAGTAAATAGGGACATACTTACATTCACTTCCGAATTGTCATTGTAGGATTTTATCTATAGCTGAAATTTTCTTATAGGTTGGTGAAGGCGTATGGTCTATGATCTAGAAGATAAAGGTGTAATAGATCACATGAGAACCATGTAATATTAGTCCATTACCATCTATTGTACACTGTATTGTCATTCATACGTGTAATTGGATGTAATTAGGTGTGCTATTGGTATTGTAGTGGGTCAAAGGAGTGATGACGCATAACGAACCTTTCGCAAATCGTGCATTGGAAAAATCGTGCTGTTAGCAATTGGTGCACTTCCTAAAATAAATATTTATAATAATATACAAACATCGTTCAATATATGTACACTTGGAAAAAGAGAAATTTCGGAAAATGCTAACATTTTTGTAAATTAACAAGTTAATTTGTATAAAAATATATTTACATTGTTGTTATTGAATATATTTGTAAAAAAAAATATTGTGGGATGGTTTTTATGGCATATAACGAGAAATACTAATTTTGAATGCATATTATGAGATATACTCATTTTGGGAAGTTCCTCATTGCAAGAGGACGGTTTTTAGGAGTGCACATTTTGCGAAATGCACTTACTGCGTCAAACACGGTCAAAGCAACCGCGTGAAGCGTCATTAGCCCATCACTATAATAATTAAATAACATGGTCATAATATCGTGGGGAAGTAGGTTCAATGAAGTGCGTGGTTAAGTGACGTAATAAAGTGTATCTAACTATGTAAAAGTCAGGGAAACATGTCGGAAGAAAAGAAAGCTCAAGTTATACAAATACTAAATCGAATTATTCCTCTTACTCTATTGCGATTTTGAGCTCCCGGGCAATATTTCGGTATCGGAATTATTATTTCTAATAGTTTGTGGAACAGCAAGAAAAAAAGATAAAAAAAAAAGTTGAACATCCCACACAAATTTCCTGATCATCTGGTAAATAAATACCTTTAGAATACAAGTAAATATAAAATTAAACAACATTGTGTTTTAATAAAATGATTGTCCCCTGCTTTGCCGTTTACAAACTTAAAAATATAGAAGTGCTAAATAAGCTGCGAGAGACTCGATAATTCAAATTTATTCATGACGAGCGATATCCGTTTTTCTCAGAAGTAAGGTGAGTCACAATAATATGCATTTTGTAACACGAATAAATTATCAAATGTCAACGCTATTTGGTTTATATTGTACTAATTGTGATTATGTTTTCTTATGTTTTCGCGATTGTTACACATTTAAATAAAATTATTTTAATACGGTTTTTATCGCGTTTATTACATTATTTATACACCTAAGTTAAGCAGAAGACTGCAAGACCTTCAGACACCGTGAGCCAATACTGCGTACATCCGGAACGTTATCAATAAATATTTTAGGCGGTAGATTTTGCAGTTCTTATAAAATACTAGACAAATGTCAACTTAGTCTACCTGCGACCACGAACACTGTAAAGTGCTCGAAACGTTAGGTGTATAAATAATGTAATAAACGCGATAAAAGCCGTATTAAAATAATTTTATTTAATTGTGATTATTTATTAATAAACCATTGTGTTTTCTGAAAAATATCTATAGTGTGATTGTTATAATCTTTGCGCAGAAAAAAAATCAATGCAAAATTTTAACATAACCTTAACTTGAATACGTTTTAGTAAAAATAACTTAATATCTTCAAAACAAATCTATGTTGCAACATTGATGAGAAAAAAAATTGAAATATATAAAATTTAACCAAACATATTTTTTTTCTATCGAGACCAAAAGAAGCCATTCATTAAAGTTATTATTTGTATTTTTATCTTCTAAGATATAAATTCGAATAGGCAGTCCATATTAAACCCAACAACCGCTTAACACACGCATCCTCACTAGACTTCATTAAATTAGGTACCTACGTTCAATAGCCTTATTTTAAATTAAATCCTGTCCTCCATTATAATTTTATTACCAATGAAAGTTACAACTTACCCGACCTTATTACCATAGCTTTAACATGTCAAGCGTGTTCCCGGAAGTGGTACGGTCGCGTCCCTCATTGACACGCTGCGCGGGAGTGACACCGTGTCACGGCGCATCTTAGACAATGGATTACAATGGCTTGGATGTGGGATGGGTATTACATATATTATAATTTTTGAAGTGGTACAAAGGAATGTTGATAGAATGAAATAGTTGTTATTGGAGTAAAATATTTAAAAAAAATTAGAAAGACCACAACTATGGATAATGTAACGTAATGTAACGTAGTATCTAACAGAAAATTCATTCATAGTTTTATGTTCAGGCAATATTTAGAAAAGAAATTATAATAGGTTGACATCTGTCGAAACGAATTTCGTTAGGATTAAGATTTATCAACTGGCTTTTGCCTGCGGCTGCGCTTACGCTCATACATTATTGGACTATATTTATTGAAAAATCCTTTCTTAGCGTGTACTATCTACGTGCCAAATTTTTGTGCAATCCGTTAAATGGTGTGAGTTGTTTGTTTATAGACCAGTCAGGCAGTAACGTATGCCTGTTAAAACAAGTACATATACAAATATTTGAAACTGACGTTTGATAATAATACATATTTGTATGTATGGAATGGTAATAATAATTAATTATTTTTATAAGTTCAAGATTAACAGGCAAGTTTTATTTCCTCCGGAATCTAAATGTACAATTAGTTAATGAGGAAGATCTCAAACTTATTCACCATGTTTCATCATAAAGCAGAAAATTGCATTTAAATAAAATTTATTTTAATACGGTTTTATCGCATTTCTTACATTATTAACACACTTAACGTTTCGACCACTTTACAGTGTTCTTGGTCACAGACTAAGTTGCATGTCTTGGTAATGTAGAAAATTGCAATTATGATGAGTGATGACATTTTCCAGGCAGAGTATTATAAATAACTCGGCGGTCGCGGGTTCAAACCAATGGGTATCAGGTTGCAACCGCAGATGCACTGGTATTACTCCTGCCTTCTTGTACGTCCTTTTCTATATCACATATTTTATCCTACCTACGCCAGTTTCTCATAGGTAAAAGATAAAGATGATTCTATTTAAATTTCCATTTTCCTGCTGCGATTCGGATATATGCTTTCCATCAGGTGAGCCGTATGGTTGTTTGCCTTATTTGTAAAATAGCATAGAATATTTATTTACTTAAACTTTATAACAAAATAGTCTATCGTTCAGTTGAAGCAGCGTTTGGCAACATAAGGTTATTTCGACATAAATTTAATTCAAAGTATCGATCAGTCGACTTATGGTTATTCGAGTATATTACTTTCGAAAAAAAAAATAACGGACCCATATCAAAAAAGCTAAGTACAAGCACAAGGCGAAACCTCTAGTATAATATCTAGCTTACCGTACTTGCATCATAATGTATACTTGTTTAGTATTCTTTTTAAATTTGACACTAAATTATGATCCAAAAGGTATGTAGAGGAACACGAAGAAAACAGATCTGTTTAACATTTAAATAAAATTATTTTAATACAGTTTTTATCGCGTTTATTACATTATTTATACACCATAGGCGCTCAACGAAATCTGCAGTCTGTGAACATGCCCTAGACAAACCCAACCATTATATGCGTTTTGATAATCCTCAAGTCTTTGCAAAAGAAAACAGATACATTCCAAGAATGCTTCGTGAGGCTATTGAAATTAAAAAACATCCTAATTTCAATAGAGAGGATGGTTGGTAGTTACCACCAGCTTGGGATCCAGTCATCAATTTAATCAAATCTCAAACTAAGCAGAAGACTGCAAGACCTTCAGACACCGTGAGCCAATACTGCGTACATCCGGAACATTATCAATAAATATTTTAGGCGGTAGATTTTGCAGTTCTTATAAAATACTAGACAAATGTCAACTTAGTCTACCTGCGACCACGAACACTGTAAAGTGCTCGAAACGTTAGGTGTATAAATTAAACGCGATAAAAACCGTATTAAAATAATTTTATTTAAATGTGTAACAATCGCGAAAACATAAGAAAAGATCTGTTTAATTTTTAAGTCTTTTTGAATATTTGATCTTTATTAATATAATTATAAATTATACTACATCGACGTTTATGTTTACAAAAAATACTTAGAAAGAAATACCTACATATTGTATTTCTTTATCATAATACAGCTACTGTGTCATACAATATGCTATTGTTATCGCAATAATAAATATGTATTTTGACATCAGGCGACTTAGCGAAATAATTTATAGTTTAAAGGTCATATGCTAACTCTGTATTTTGAGGACATTAAGGTGTGTGCGTAAAAGTTGAACAAAAATGTCAAGTAGATGGAAACATGGTGGAATCTAGATTAATGGGGCAAATAGCGCAATATTTATTCACTGTTAAGACATATTCAGCCTTAAATTATCTCATCGTTGCTTTCGTTTTATTTATTTTTCATAGAAACGACTAAGTCTTTTGACGTTATGCAAATCAATAGGGCTGGCAACACAAAACTAATTTTAGATGTCACTGCATACGATCTTTCGTAATAAATATATGTATATCTTTTATTTGCTTTTTATGCAAGTTAAAAGTGTAAAAGTTTTTAAGAATAGTGATAAAACATTTGAACTTTCGTTAAAAGTATTAACAATATAAAAAGCTCATATTTGTTCTCTGAAGAAAACATTTTAACTATTCTGCAAACTTAGCTCATATAAAAACTTTTTATTTTAGCGTTTATACAATAAATAATATAATATTAACATTTCTAACCCGTCCAACCCGTTGACCTCTGCAGCCCGTCTGGCCAGCGTGGAGAGTGTAAGCCAAATCCTCTGACTGCTAAACTTTGTGGAGACTAACAAAGATCTGATGAGAAATGAGACCACTCTAAAAATAAAGAAATTGGACTACACAAAGATGTTCTAGCAAATCACTCACCGATACTAACACGATAGTTATTGCGCTATAAAAATAGACAAATAAACAAAGAGACGTAGAAATCAGAATGCGTTGGCAGGCACTGTCTGCTGCACGGATGCCCTGTACGTGATGCGAGTGCGGAATTGAAGAGCGAGGTCGCGCCTTCCCGCGTGACCTGAGGAATGTGGATGCCACTCGCATGTAGATAAAAATATAAAGATATAGGACAGTATCTTATAGGGTATACTTTAAAAAAACTTTGGTTGTATTTACCACTATAAGATCCTGTGCCAAGTTAATCAAAGTCAAAGTGCTTTTAGCTTCCTCAAATCACTTGTGCTTTGAGGGAAGTGAAGCGTGTCGTGTCACTACCCCTAATACTCTTGACTTGCGGAAAAACTGCGAAAATTTGAACTTGCGGAAATTCGAAATTTTATTCCTAATGACATACTCGTAATATTTTAAAGAAAACTTTGAAAATTCGCTCGTGGGAATTAGGCGATTTCCATAGAGCACTGATCAGTGCTTAAGCAACCAAGAGGTACTTATGCTGAGATTAATATATTTCATCAGTTGTGATCATCGATTTAAATACTTGTTAAAGTTGCATACTTAAGTGTTAGTAAAATGATTATTATAATGTACTGAAGTCGGGGATGACGATGATTTACCAGCTGAAAACTCCAGTTGAGAACGAGATAGTTCTGAACTTGTGTCTTAGGGTACTAACTCAACGATGCTATATTTTCTAATAGATAGTTATTTATATGATAAACATCCAAGACCCAGGCCAATATAAAATGATCGTTTTTCGTCACGACCTGATGGGATTGAACCTAGGACTACTCGTGTCACGGGCTGTTGTGTTAACCACTGTGTCACGGATGCCGTCAATGATAAACTACCTCATCTTTCAATCCAAACAAAAAACCTATTCCCCAAGTTCATTGTAAACTGATTACTCTTACCGAGCGAAAAAGCTATTGGATCGAAATAAATAAAAATAATAAATAAAAATGTGCGGTGAGGTGAGTGAGACAGTAATTCGAGCTCACGAAACATTTTTTAGTCGTTCCGCTTCGACAGGTGGAGGTCAGGTCCGATGGCACGACCAGACCACAAGAATGAAGGAGGTATAGTGTCACGTCTTCCAGTTTAGCGAGCTGGACAGGATATATACTAAAGAAGTGCTATACAAATATAATCGTCGTTTTCGTCTACCGGCTTGAGTACAAAACACTGTAATCTACTAAATAAAATGGATGGTTGTAATCTGTTTCATTAGTTTGGTTCTCTAGAGTGCAAAGTTCTTAAAATTGCAATTTTTTTAGGCTCTGTCATTCAGTTCTGTACTACAAGAGCCTTAAATCAGACAGCTAGTCAGTGGATTTGGCCTACACTCACCACGGGATGGAGAGTTCTCTTTGATGTTTATACCTAAGCTTTGTTTAACTTGTTTTATCACGATAATAGTAGAATTCAATCAAGGAAATGAGCGTTGGTCTCTCTCTCTCTCTCTCTCTCTCTCATCTGAGCGTTTTCCCGGTTGCATCCTCAGCTGCAGTGCTTTAGAGCCCGGGGTCCGCTTTCCGACTTTTTCTTCTCCACTTCGCACGGTCTTCGGCATCCTTGGCTGTGAGGCCATTGGCACGCATATCCTCCCTAACTACATCAAGCCAGCATTTCTTGGGCTTTCCCCTTCTGCCGGGGCCTGGTGGAGGCGGCATCGTTGGTGTCATTTCCTAATTCTTATTTAAACAAATAGCAGTCTACTTCTGGACGGAGGTCAAGTCCATGGTTATATACCTACCACAGCAGCAAATCAGATCGTATGACCTGACCGCAGCGACGTGACAGATTGGTGGGAACGCGTGCTAGGTTGCTCCAGCCGACCTTTTATATTACAATTTGATTGGTTGGTGGTTTATGATCAACTTTAGAGAATCTTGAATGTATTGAAAATTGTGGCGCAGTGGTTAACACGCCATGCGACACAAGTGGTTCTGAGTTCGATCCCCACTCAGGTCAAGATTTAAAAACGTTTTTTTTTTCAGATTGGCTGGAGTCTTGGATGTTTATGTATGTTACTATTTTTTTTATCACAGATGTTGTTAGTTCAAGTAGGACGTAAGCCATGTTACGAAGTAATTTTTTTAAAGTTTTTAGTGATTCTTTATAAAATCGACAGTTTTATTGTAATTCTATGTCCGACGCTTTTTGAAAGAAAAAATAAAGATATTTATTTTTATTCTAATGCGTAGTAATTTAATGAATAAATTCTATTACAGCAATCAAAACAAAAATGTTGCTTATAAACTGAAGACGCATAATCTTAATAGGCAGTAATAAATAACATAGTTATGCGTTATCGTCTAAATTCCTAAACACGTCCACTTAGTATACAATAAGTTAATTACTGATATGGTAGGTGTTAAAATCCAATTTGGACTAATAGCCGTTACTGCGTGGGCGCCACTGTCGCTAGAAAGTCGGTTTTATCGGAAGGAGTATTATTCTTAGCGATTTTTCTTTAAAAGTTATATGTTTGGAGTCTAAGCTTGTGTGTGGGTGTATATATATTTCATTATTTTAATTCAGCTCCTTCGCTTAAGTAATCCTTATTTCTGAAGCTGATTTGTAAATAGTTTCTTTATGAAATGGTTGAGGGTTTAGAAAAGCATAACCTCTTGTACCAAAATATTACTTTATATGACTATTAAATTTTTCCGCGACTTCGTCCGTATCCATTATAGCCTATGTCACCCGCAGAGAAATAAGTTTTTTATAGGTGAAAGAATTTTGGAACTTTTTTAGTTATTTCGCAACCTATTCAATAAAAACAATTATTCAAATACCTATTTTCTTTATAATATTAGTATAGATTATAAGTTATCATCATTAATCGGCTTCAAAATCCTCTTATTGATCCAAATTATAACGTAGTTTAGTCATGGCAAGCCTTGAAATTATTGTCATTCTTTTTTACATGGACATAGCTCGGTGTCCCAAGTGACCAACAGGTGGATATTGATTCAATTCTAAAAATAAATAAATATATACGGACTAATCACAGAGATTGAGCTAGCCCCAAAGTAAGTTCTAGACTTGTGTTATGGGATACTAACTCAACGATACTATATTTTATAACAAATACATAAATAGATAAACATCCAAGACCCAGGTCAATCTGAAAAAGATCATTTTCCATCTTGACCTGACCGGGGATCGAACCCGGGACCATCCGTTTCGCAGGCCGGCGTGTTGACCGCTGCGCCACAGAGCTCGTCAAATTCTAAAAAAGAGAACCAATTACTTCAATTTGAATTCCAGGAAAGATCACGTGACGTCATGGCATGACCATGACATTTAGGATGGCGACATTTTTTATTAGTACATTCTTCGGCGTCCCAACCTTCCAACAGGTGAATCGGGAGTTCACGAGCTGTGAAGTCATCGTCTAGTGGACGTTTTTGTGGAAATTCCTCTTGATTTGACGCGGTGCAAGGTGGAGGTCAGCGTTTTATTTTACATTTGATTTCATGTTTCGGTTTCTAATATTGCAGGCACTTCTCTCAGTCTACATTATTTGTTATATTTCAGTTTATACTTACCTTGACTTTTTACTAATTTAAATGATACTCCATGTGAGTATCAAGAATGGGGTTCAATTAAATATTTAAATTGAATACACATTCTTGTCAAATAAATCAACATTATAAATACCCATGCTTACAAAGTACTTAAAAAATCAATATTTACTATGTCTTTCTTTTTCCTTTTTATATTAGCATAAATATATTCAGTTATTAAAAGCTATTTATTAAAAAAATCGTTTGGAACACTACGTATAGGAATTTCACTTATACCGTGTCACGCTCTATGGTCAAGCATCTTAATCCCGCTGAGTAACGTCCGAGTCAAATCTATCCTTTTTTGATTTGTCCCAAGACCCTATCAATTCTCAGTAGGTCACAAACCTGATCCACGACGGACCGTCTTTTTGTCGCATGCGACATTTCTTCGCGTCCCGACAGGTGCGGGTTCGGGTCACGATTCGGACAGACAGACAGGACAGCGAGACAAGTGTCATGTCCGGTTTGTGAAAATAGAAGATTTGATTCGGTACAGGTCACGGTGTGAATCACATTCCAAAATGTTATTTGCCCTAATTTTTTACATTATCAATACAGTATCTCTCTCATTTGAGTGTTATAAGCTTGGAGCTCGGGGTCCGCTTTCCGGCTAATCAATTCAGTATATGTCGTCGCACAGAACAGTATGTGTCACGTACACACGTCCTTGTCTCAGCCGCAAGAAGTTCACTGCTTTACATGGGCATTATTGGGCATCCCCCAAGGATTTCTATCATAGCCTGCTATGAGAAGCGTAGTACGCTTTGCAGATAGGTTGATGAGCGCAGTTTGTTTGGCTCATCTCAGTTCGACGCTGCTGCTCATCAAAACCATTTTCAAAGCGATGGAAATGTAGGAGTTGGGCTAGGCCCTAGTTGAATGTCAAATAGTTCCTTTTCCCTAGTCACTAGGTGATCGGATAAAGGTATTTGGGATGCTACTTGCTCGGTGGAATGGGGATAAGAAAGGAGCAGCTCGGAAGGCCAGGCGCGCGTACCCGATGCTATAACTGCCACCACTGGACAGGCAGTCGAGGATGGCGTCCCTGACGTATACTTTACGTAAACAAGACTACTATGCCAACGCTTTTCAAATACTACAATAGGATGTATCTATACCGAAGCAAAGATAGTAAAAAATAAAACACTAAACGTACAATTTATTAGTATGTTCTTCTTCTTCATATCGTGCTGATCTGACTAGTATGTTCTAAATTTTATAGATCAAATACGGCTCTCGATGTATCCGTAAGTTTTTATAGCTTTTGACATAAAATCCTACTATTTGTAGCATAAAATCTTACGGCACCTTATCAGATGACCAGTGCGATCTTTGTCGGTTTTTTTACAACCGTGATTTGAATTCGTGTGATCTTTGATCTAGTTTGGTGTAAACCGTAACAGACAGCACCTTGTAAGAACTTGTCTTTACTAGACAAGCTCAACGTGAAGAATGTCTTATTCTAAATTTGCAGTGGTGGTCGAATATGACAATGTGAGACTATGTCTGAATTCTTCTTGGTTATACAATAAAGTATATATTTAAATGTAAATAAAATTACTTTTAATTGATTTTAAATAATTTTATTTTAACGTGAAACAAAAATTTAAATTTAATAAAATACCTAAAAAAATGGTTTATGTCTTTTGGATTTCTATTAAATGTAAAATAAAAAAATTCTTCTCGTAAAATATGAAAAAAATAATATTTTTATAAATATACTTACTAATAAGAGAGCTAATATGTAATAAAAGATCTAGTCAGATCTATAATTTTCTCCAAAATACAAGTTGTCTCGTAAGACTCAAGATATTGTCTAATAATGGAAATGATGACTTAAACATGAGGCATGAATTAAGTTCACTTGTATGGTACCAATCGTTTATAGGTAGTTTTATTAATTTTATGATCAGTAACACATTCTTTGAATCAAATTATACGTTTTATACCGTTGTAATTTGATACATTTAGTGTTGCTGAATGAAGTAACATAATTTTAACCTTTACATATTTATAAATAAAACAATTAAACATTTCACTATTTATTATAAAATATTGCTTAATACACGTCATTTACATGAGATCAAAACATGTTTGATTTATTTTTCCCATTTTTCATATCTTTATCTTTGTGTTTTATGTTAACCGTAAATACATACTTAAACTAAAATAATTTATTGTACTCAACAAGTTTGAAATTAAGTAAGCTTATTTATTAAACCTCCAAATCACACGGATTCCTGGTACCTTGAATTTTGTTATTGTTACTTTTGCACCGATTCGATTTATTTTAATGCCTTGTCCAACTTGTTTCATTTCAGTTCGGCTAACTACAATAACATATCAAGCAATGTGAAGTATACTTAGCCTTGTACAGTAATTACATCGATTATATTGTAAAATATTGCGTTAAATTACTAATATAGGGTGCCCTGACTTAAGCAGCATATTAAGAATCATCTGACGCGTATGAAAACTAAGAAATTAGTTGTTCGTTTAGTGCTCTTACTATAGGAAAGGCTCATACAGATAATAATGCTGGTAGTAGCCCAGCCTTCACGACAGTGAATGATGTAAAAAAAACATAGATCGTGACCATTAAATAGTAAAATTTTAACACAGTCCACTAGAGATTAATAATTAAAAAATCGCGATGTTTATTTATGTGTTATTTGTGGTTTAATTAAACAATTTTATTTATGGTCATTAAAATTAAGTCATTAAATTAAAATTACTTATTAATTCTTACTACGGAAATAACAACAGAGATCAATAGTTGTAGCAATCAACATACGGTATTGAATTTTCTAGACCCGTCCATACATTTACAACTTCTTGTATTGGCAATATCGTATTAAAACTGGACCAGGTACACTTAATATTTCACGAAGACGTGTCAAAGGAAAGGCGAGGTCACGAAAATCAGAGCGAAAGTCAGTGACGGGCGGAACTGAGCCTGCTCCAGTTGATCGAAGGTTATATCGAAAGAGTCCAAAAATGGATGATAAATGCCTCGCACGGGTTTCGGGCGAGTTGCGTCACGAGCGGTAATTATTGCTTTTCATGTGCCTTGTCTTTCGGTCACGCATTAATGAGGAACGGACTGTTATAAAAATACAAAATTGCATGCATTGACGCCCTTCGGGCTATAGGGTCAGGACAGAACTACTTTCTTAAAGCTTTGGTATAATAATAATATTAAAACTTACGCGAGATAAATTTGTTATGGAAACCTGGCTACACTCACGTTTTATTTCGTCGGATTCGCAGACTAGGTTTGGTTCTGTTATTTTGTGCTTTGAAGGAAGCGTAACTGTCTTGTCGCTTTACCTAACACATGCTCCGATGATGGTCTTCATAACAGACCGAACAACGATATAAAACTGGTAGAATATTAATTACAGTTATAATTTGTATTTTTATGGATACGACAATATTTTTTTCGAGCTTTTCAGTATCGTTTAATATGTGAATATGTACAGTCTCTTTTTAGTATTAAAAATAAAATACAATTTTGTATTTTACCTACTTAAAACGATTCTCAGATTTGCTAAAAGATATATCTAAACTCTAAATCATTAATTCAGTTGATGGATCGAGTCACAAAATTTTTTGCTACTTTAGCAAAATTTTGCATAACTACTTATATTTTTTATGTTAATGCGCTGCTTCATCAATTTGCTTGATTAGAGTTTCATAATTTAAAGAAATCAAATCTGAAGTCCATATATTAATAATAACGTGACCCCATCATAATGTCACGGGAAAAAATATTTTAGAAAGTTATAAAATGTCTTCATAATTAATATTATCATATTTATCGCAATTGCAATCAAAATTTCTCCAAAAATTTTACATAATTTATTTCAGCAGCTACTTTAAATACAATGTTTTAGTGCCTTAGGGTTCTCTCGTAAAACGGAGCATTTATTGCAGATCGAAACAGAAGCAGCTGATACATTTTTAGTTTTTTTCTTTTCCCCCAAACCAGAGTGGAAGATTAACGTCTTGATTCCTTATAATATATTGCTGTGGTAGTACAGAGAGGGTCGTGCTCCTGCAATGGAGACTAAAAGAAAGACCTGATGGATGGATGGATGGTGCAAAAGTCTTGTTGTGCAAGAAAACAAAAAATTGATTGATTTGTAGTTATACAACAAAAACGTTATAATATGTACATACTTATATTTACAGTACAAGAGTCTGACTCGCACTTGGCCATTTGTTTTTTGTTGGCCACTTCGTTTTAATGTTATAAGTAGATTTTAAGTGATATATTATTCACTCTCAGCGTGCGACAGACATAATTACTGTCATTTACATCTTTTGTATTAATAGAAATATGTATAGATAAATTAAGAAGTAGCTATAAAGATATTATGTAAGTAGCTTTGTAACGGTAGTAAGTTTATTTTCATTTGTTTTATTATTTATGGTCTTTTGTTTAACGCTGCTCACAACCATCGTTTTGTTTTAGATATTTATGTTATAAGTAGTATGAGGTTAGACAGTTAAATAATTAATAGTCTGAATGGAATCTGTGGTGTGTACGGAATATAAGTTAAAAACCATCAAATCAGCACGTCAAAGTGAACAACTTTTCCAATGTGACTAATGTTAGAAATTCTAAAAAAGAATGACGCCCATACAAAAGTAATTAGCCGGCCGGGCAATATATTTTTTCAAATTTCTAGTATTAGTCCCACATAGGAGAAGTTTTTCATTTTGACGGACTGAGTCACCCTTTTAAGGAACGGACAGAGTTAACATATTGTAGAAATATCCATAGTATGGTACCCCTCTTTAGAGAGGGGTTTAAAATGGAATTACCTCATCCGTTACTGTCATGACGTGGAACACGACAGGCAATAGAAAGTATTTAAAAAGCGCAATTTCACGGCAGCTGCCTGTGGGCTGCCCAATTCTATTGTAACCAGTAATGGTGGATGATTATCTACACACGAGACTGTCTTCGTCTGAGGCTGTCTGTTTGTTCTGTTCTATACTCTATGAGCTGTACGCAATCTTACAAATGTAACGTGCTAGCTTTTGCCAGTGGTTTCAATCGCGTGAATAAAGATTCCATATGCCACTTCGTCTAAGAGGCTGTCTGTTTGTTCATTCCGGGCGGTTAATTCCCACCTTTGTTCCTACAGTTAAAGTCGTTGGTATCGGCGGACTGAATTTTCTCTTTAATGCCTGGGGTCGTAATAAAACGATGTGCCATTTTATATATTAAAAAAGTAATGTCCCAAATTGGTTCCAAAAGGCATCTTTCAGCAATCGGGGAACATCCATAAAAAAGACTTCTACGAATTGAGAATCTTTTTTGAAGTGTGTGGAAGAAATACATTATTAAATTCTAATCTTATTCCACCTGTTATCTAAGTTGAACAAACCGCCTTATCACAGATAACATTCATCACTAACCTCAACGTCCGAAAGGTCAGCGACCTCTGTTTTGTGCACAGCGAATCATTGCTATTCTGGTCAGTTGCATAGCACACACTTGCGACCTTTTTGACCTGACGACCGTTTCTTTGTAGAGCAGTCTGTTAAGTTTGTTTTGCTATCAGATACATGTTCTTTTTTTTTTAATCATGTGTGTGTGAATCTCTTTGGTGACAGATTTATTGCGCTACCTGGATTTGAAATAGCTTAACGACTGCCATTTTATGTATGACAAGCATTCCGCCTCGGCTTCGCCCGTATTACATACATAGCCTATGGCATTCAAGGACAGCGACAGAAATATCAATACTTTGATGGTATCGATACTAACGAAATATCAATAAAAATATCGATATTGTAGGTATTAGTATTTTTGTATTTACTTTATGCATAAAAATATGTATTATTTTATTAATATGTGAACTAATATTTTTATACTTTTAAGGGTATCGATAAAAAAATATTGATATTTTATTTAAAAAAATTATTTCTTCCAAGTTGTCAGTTCACTGCACGCGTCACACGCTCGTCTGTCCTTGTATTATATCATATGTACGTAAAGGAAAGCAATAGTTATCTATAGGTAGTGTCGTTGTCGAATATATTGGTATTAAATTAAAGTGATAGTTCAAAGTATTGATACAGAATACTAATTTATTTTAATACTTAGATATGCATAAATAGGTATCGATACTTTTTGTGGTATCGATATAAGTCCCTGCAGGGATAATGTGACTATTTAACGTTGAAATAATTTTTGAAATCGGTCTATTAATTCCTGAGATTAACGCGTTCAACCAAACTCTTCAGTTTGATAATATTATATAATAGTTTGATACAAGCTCCGTGGCGCAGTGGTCACCATGCCAGCCTGCGACACGGGGGTCCCGGGTTCGATCCCCGGTCAGGTCATGATGGGAAACGATCTTTTTCAGATTGACCTGGGTCATGGGTGTTTATATATATAAGTATATATTATAAAATATAGTGTCGTTGAGTTAGTATCCTGCGACACAAGTTCACATCTAACTGTGGGGCTAGCTCAATTTGTGTGATATGTCCATATATATCTATTTATTTATTATAAGTAAAGATTAGCCGAAAGCCGTTGAGGTTTAGTGTGCCTTCAGAAGCACGGAGGCTCTCTGTATATTTTAAGAATATCCTTACGGTCGGGTCTATTGATCACCTCGATGTTACGTCATTGATTACAAAATCGACCAAGTGCGAGTTGGACTCACGGCACGATGGGTTCCAAGAATCGAACCTGATTCGACCCTATTTTATATTATCATCTCAGCCCTTCTTCCGACCACCTAAGCTTATAGGGATTACTTCATTTGGAAGGTAAGTATGTAGTCTACCCGTAGGTCTACAATAAAGTGAAGAATTTATCGATACTTCAGTTCAAACCCACTCCATTTTAGGATAGAAAGGATTCAAAGGCATCTGGAGGTCTCATTTGTTAGAAAACGTGCGAAAAATTATGTAGTGAAGAAAATTCAATAGAAATCATTGGTATTCTGGTCGCCTGCACTGACACGTGACCTCTTTGACCTGGGTAAATGGCCGGGCTATGTGGAGCAGCTCTGTCGGGACCGCTTTCCAGCTCAGTTGCAATTCTTGACATATGTTGGACGCGACAAATGTAGGGTCGTTTTCAAATGCCGTTCCAAATAGATTGATTATATGCTGCACGGATATAATTCACTAAGGGAATTGTTGTGTGATTAGTTTTGCCGTGTGGTTCCCGGTAGATTAAAACCACTGACTGAACTTGAAGTGATTCTAACCACTCGTGTGTTGTTGGTGTGGTTGGCGAATTAACTGTGTGTGATTAATTTTGCAGTGTCCCGGTAGAGTAAAACCATCCACGGGAAGACTTGGAGTGGTCCTAACCACTTTCCGAACACTGCTGAGTTGCTTTATTTGGAAAATCCGTAGTCTTAAATGAAGTATCGATACTCCAGTTTACCCACTCCATTTTAGGATAGAAAGGATTCAAATTCATCTGGAGGTCTCATTTGTAACAAGACGTACGGAAAATTATGTAGTGAAGAAAACTCAATAGAAATCATTAGTATTATGGTCGCCTGCATTGACATGCGACCTCTTTGACCTGGGTAAATAGACGGGCTATGTGGAGCAGCTCTGTTGGGACCGCTTTCCAGCTCGGTTGTAATTGACGCATGTTGGACGCGACAAGTGTTGGGTCGTTCAAATGCCGCTTCAAAATAGATTTATTTTAATGTTTCTGGTTACAATTCACGAAGCGAATTACTGTATGAGTAATTTTGCCGTGTGGTTCCCGGTAGAGAAGATTAGGACCACTCCAAGTCTTCCAGTGGATGTCGTAGACGGCTACTTAGGAAATACAAGCTAAACATGGCTTATAAACATTAAAGAGACCTCTCCAACCCGTTTTGCCAGCGTGGAGAGTGTACTCTAACTGCTCTGACTGATCTCTCTTGCAGTGGAGACTAAAAAGACCTGATGATGATTAATTTTGATCACTTGAGATAGAAGTAAGTACTCTTTGAAGGATTTGATCGAAATTAGGGCACAGAGGTAGACAGAGTTGCGGACAAAAGTCAATCTTTATTAATATTTGAACTAGAAAAGGTTCGATTGGGTGTTTGTTTGTAATCGATAAATTCAGAAACTACTGAATCAATTTTAAACATTATTTCACCTAAGTATACAGGCTAATTTTGCACCCTCTGCCTTAATTTTAATTTAGGAATCAGAATCCTTAAAAATACATTATTGCAAGAAATAAAGCTATATTATCAGCGAGTAACATCCCAACTAATATTATAAATGCGAAAGTGAGTTTGTTTGTTTGTTTGTTTGTTACCCTTTTACGCCATATCTACTGAACCGATCATCATGAAATTTTGCATACACATAGGTTAGGGTACCGAGAAGGACATAGGCTATATATTACGCGGGCGAAGCCGCGGGTAACAGCTAGTATTTTATAATTATTAGTGGAGTTAGTCGGGGGAAAACAGCTACCTAAGTGTTACTTCTCTCAACGTAATTGCGTGAGCTATGAAATATATAATATTGTTACATAACACAAGTTAGAGTTCAGCGGTATTTCGTAATTACAGTTGTCATTTTGAAAACAAAAACAAGATCAGGCCAGGCGGGTTTCAAAGTACATTTCTTATTATCGAAACAGGCTTGCCTTCCGGTCTTGAGGTGCGTGTTCACCTGGCGCATTCGCTTGAATTTTTTTCCACGCTTAATGTATGTTTGTTTCTTTTTATTTCTTCGTGCTATTGAATTTATTATATATTACATAGACAGTGACATTTCCATCTCCAATCAAATGTTTAATTTGCATTAAGTATTAGAAAAACACAATATTGTTGAAAATTAGAATACAATATCCTATGGTAAACTTTTTAACACGTCGTACGAGCACGTGAAATAAGACCACTTAAAAATAAAAGTATTTCCTTTTCAGAGCTCGTAGTACCTACACGAATACTTGCTTACAAGTACTTTCTTAATTAAATTTGTAAAATACGTCATTCATACCGCTCTACTACGGAATGGGTTATGCGGAACTTGAACCCGCTAAATATCACTTCACAGCCATCTCCACGCCATATTACTAAAAAATCTACGTACAATTTTCCACCACCGTCAAAAAACGCCTAGCAGTAATTCAGGCTGCAAACATCATATTGGGGGCATGCATATTGTTTCACTTAAATATCGTGCTTATTTCTCTAAATGAAAATATTCCCACGGATTTCATTCACATACTCTCCCCACCTAGTAAATATTCTGATATCTATGCTCTCCCCCTACTGCAAATAACTAAGCTTATATCAAGAGAGCAAATTATTTAACACCTTGAGCGCAGATTTATCTGGTTTCATATGGTCTGAAAGGTTAAAATTTTGTCATGCAAACCAGTGACGAATAGGTTGTGCCCCTGGCGAGTAGCGGCCTAAGTTATTAGTCAGTGGCACGCAGGGCCGGAGATCGCCTTCTGGCTGTACTAGTTTATAAATATTAGTAATTTCACGAGTAACCTAGGTACATCTTTGACCTAGAACAAAATCTCCCGGTGAGAAATTATTAGGAAAACTTAAATTACGTCTATACTTGAATAATGTTTGGATGCCGTGTGGTTCCCGGCAGAGAAGAATAGGACCACTCCAAATCTTCCCGTGGATGTCGTAAAAGGCGACTTAGGAAACTCAAGCTAAACAAAGCTTATAAACATCAAAGAGACCTCTCCAACCCTTCTGGCCAGCGTGGAGAGTGTAGGCCAAATCCTCTGACTGCTCTGGCAGTACAGAGAGGGTCGTGCTCCTGCTGTGGAGACTAATAAAGACCTGATGATGATGATGATGACATGCAAAAAAATCACATCATTATGAACAGAAAGGATATTTAAATAAAATTATTTTAATACGGTTTTTATCGCGTTTATTACATTATTTATACACCTAACGTTTCGAGCACTTTACAGTGTTCGTGGTCGCAGGTAGACTAAGTTGATATTTGTCTAGTATTTTATAAGAACACTTACACCGTGAGCCAATACTGCGTACATCCGGAACGTTATCAATAAATATTTTAGGCGGTAGATTTTGCAGTTCTTATAAAATACTAGACAAATGTCAACTTAGTCTACCTGCGACCACGAACACTGTAAAGTGCTCGAAACGTTAGGTGTATAAATAATGTAATAAACGCGATAAAAACCGTATTAAAATAATTTTATTTAAATGTGTAACAATCGCGAAAACATAAGAAAGGATATTTTTTAATGATGATAGAAAAAAAATACTCATAATGATGATAGAAAACACATTTGAGAAAAAATATCTTTAAAATCTATTAGGTGATAAACTGACTTCATCCAAATAGGATCAAATGGAAAGTGAACTTTCAAATGAATTTACAGTTACTCAAATCTGTTTAGGCATCGTCTACAAATCGGGAAACATAATCAAATATATTAACAAATATTCCTACCAATTGAGAACAAGCTTCTTTTTAAAGTCGGTTAAAATCCAAACACATAAGTACTATAAATTGTATAAACTCACAGTTATCAATTTTGAATAGTATTATAGTATCATTAAGTTCATGACCTCATGACGACGAAACACATTAAGCCGTTAAAATAATTGAGAAACTTAAAAATCTGACTACGAATGATGAATGTAGTATATCGCGTGTGCATATTTATTTGGCGTAATAAATCCGCTATTTTACTTATTTCATTTTAAGGTACTGTTACTATCACCAAAAAGAACATGCCGTTTAGCCGTTTGGGCTGCAGAATGTGCCAAATAAACATAAATATAAATAGGAATTCGGGTAAAAATAATAACATAGATATTTGCGTCTCTTGCTTATCCGGAACTGCGTTCGGTCGATACACAATATCACAGACTTCCCTCCAGTGAAAGGGAGCGCAGTATTATTTTGACAAGGCAATTATAACAGCGGCTTCCGACAAATCCATAATGAGCTGTTGCGATCACTGCAGCATAAAAGGATAGATCGATAGAGAAGCTTGGCTGATTACAGTTACTAGTAATTGGATTATATTGACAAAGCTGCAAAAATCGAGGGCTTATGACAAATCTGCAATACATCTTCCACGTAGCCTACCCAATTTTTTTAATACTAGAAACTGAGATATTTATTGTTAAATATTTGGCAAGGCAATTATAACAGCGGGTTCCGACATAAAAAGATTTGAAAGAGTAGGTAGTTTTGCTGATTACAGTCGCTAGTAATTGGATTATATTGACAATGCTGCAAAAATCAAGGGCTTATGACAAATTTATAATAAACTGTTGCTATACACAATTATGATAGATCTTCCACGTAGCTTGCCCTATTTTAGTCATCCTAGAAACTGAGATATTCATTGTTTAATATTTGACAAGGCAATTATAACAGCGGCTTCCAACAAATCCATAATAAGCTTTTACGATCACTGCAGCATAAAGCAACTTCATTGTATGTAATATTTTTGTACACTACAATAAATATTTTTCTTTCTTTCATTCAATTAGTAATTTCCAGCGGCAAGTAAGTTTGTTCTCTTTCGTATTCCAAAATTAAACTGTCTGTAATTAATAAACAGGGAACTTTTTGCGTAGAAGTTTTACAATAATAAATAATAATAATAAAAACATTTATTTGCTCTAAGACACTTACAATGTATATGTACAATAAATTCGTTCGCTGATACATAATATAACGTCGGCATTGTAAGTATTGATAGAGCCTGGTGCCCGCCCTAAGTTTCACAGAAACCTGTATTTACGGGTCACCAATAGGCAATAGGCACAATAGGCATATCTAACGTATTTTAGCTGTTCAATATAATTAAAGATAGTTCCAACATTCCTCATTATAGTTTAAATGTAATAAGTTTCCTATCAGGTCAGGCTGCGCTAGCCAAGTGTCACAACCGGTCTCTTCGTTACCGATCGCACCCGATTACCCGTCAATTAGGCCCATTGTCGCACTTGCCCCATAAATATCCGCTGTCAGTCGGTTTAGTCCGGTTCAATCCAGTTTAGTGACTGTCGACGCTAAATTGACATGTAATGCCCTTATACGACTCGTCTATGTCGCACGTCGCGTATCCGGGGAAATTAATCGGTTTTATTTTGTTATGACTTAGCTATGTCCCTGTATGTAAGAAGTATAAATTAATATTGTTTGATCATTTTTAAAATATCGTAATCGTCGTGTCAGCCACAAGAAATCCACTGATAGACATGAACCTCCCCCAAGAGTTTCATTCAATGGTCGGAGGTTCGGTCATCTCACCACACTTGGCAAACGGGTTGGTTAGCGCAATCTTTTTGGCTTATCTCGATGCTGCCCTCCATCGAAACCGTTTTCAAGCGAGGAAAGGGTAAGAGTTGTGGACTGAGAAAATTATAAAAGGATTTGGGAAGCTCTAGCTCATAAAAATTGGGAATGAGAAAGAAACATTTGATTTGTTTCACAAAGCACTTTACCTACAGAAACGATAATTGCTCGTAATAAAAGCTTGTAATAAAAATGATTTTTAAAACTTATTTAGTCATCTTTCCAAAGACTGCCAAATAAAGTTAATTAAAGCTGCAGTGTTTACCCGTTATACATTAATTCTAACTAGTATAATTTATAGTTACTCCACAGTTGTCTTATCAGCATTGTCGAAACCAGAGCCCTGTCAGGAACAAACCATGCTGTTAATTAATAGTGGGCGGAGGATTTCATTAAAATTATTCTCAACTTGCAACCCGCTCGCAACCGGTCACTCTGGATATCTCTGTTGAAAATAATTCGCCTGACTACGGCTGCGACCTTGCGGTGTTGATGATACGGCTTAGGTTGATTTTGCCATTGAATGTTAGCCTCTTACCATAATAATACTGCCTCAGTTGCTTAAATTAAGTAACCCTCTTTAGGGGAGACAAGAGAATTTTTTCCCCCTAGCCTTTCGATGTTATGTCTCACTGCTGGGCAAAGGCCTCCCCCTTAAAAAAAAGAATTTCAATAATACACATAATCATGGAAATGAATTTATTTTTATCGTATGTAAATAAAATATATTCGAAGCGATACAAAATTAGAATGAAATTCAATGTTACTCAAGATGACTGTACTTTTTCCAACTTACTTGAGATATACAAGCTAAGAAATTACTTTGCGAGCTTCAATGCTAACAACACCAAATAAAACGAAATTTATGAGCACGGCAATCAGAATAAAATAACCACAGTGCTCCCATTGATAATTATGACACCACATATTAAAGTAAACCGCATTTCCACCCGGAAAACGCGTCTATCGAAAACTATTACGTCGAAGGGACTATTAAAATATAGTTTATGCGTCCTGTCATAGATAGTTTCCGTTGAACAAATTATAACGAAGGCTTAACAAATTCATTAGCATCTAAGTAAACATGTCTAGAGCGTAATAAAAGTCGGAGTGCGTAAATTAGAGGTTCAGTAAAATGTCACACTACAAATCTATAGTAATTTACAAGCCATTTTATAACGACATAAAAGTCAAAAATCGGCCTCTGGGTACAAAATAAATAAAGTATAGATGTGCAAGCGCATGTTTGTTACAAAGGATTTTAAGTATTCAACTAATGTGAATCAACTTCCTGTGGCGTAATTTCCAAATCGACAACATTATAACCTTCAAAAAGTCTATGTTTTCCTTAAAATGTGGGCAACGCTCTTCTCACACCTCTGGTGTTGCCTTTGTCGATGGGCAGCGGTGGTCACTTACCATCAAGTCACCCGCGTGCTCGTTTGCCATCATCATAAACATAACGTTTTTGCATCAGTTACCCAAGAACTGATGAATATATTGCATACAGAATGACATTTGTTACAAGCCCCGGCTTCAAGCCCTCCATGTGAGTATTACTGGTACTCCTGGGGGATGAGCCACGAAGTCATCAAAATCTTACGTTAATTCGTTCGCGTAGACTTTTAGAGCTTTGTCTGCATCTAAACGATTTATGCCTTGCGCCGGTTATTCGAGTACTAGGTAGATTTTACGACTCTTATTCCGCCAACTGGCTATAGTTCGAAATTTCTCTAATGATAATAAAGAAAGGTAACTTCAATATTGAAATTGGGTTTACATGTATGAACTCTACTTTTGCTCTTTCCATATTTTGAGCTAACGCTTTATCCAAAGGTCACAGAATATTTTTATGGCTGTACTTAAAAATAATTAAATTAACAGACACTGGTTAAAATTCACGTCGTGATTATGTTTACCCAGACCTGTATAACGGAATTATCACGGAATACTTGATGTGGTATTAAATTAACGATCATTAATATTTAATTTAATGATACAATATTTATTTAATGAGCTGTAATAATGTTGGTTGCATTTTTGTCTAAATTTAGCTATGATTCATCTTAGTTAAGTGATTTAAAAATATATGTTCAGGTGTCATCGTGTAAATCAGTTTTTTTAACTAGTGTATAATTGATTGAATATTTAATGTATTAGCAGTTTGCACTAGTGCTTCTAAGATCCGTGGGCAATGATGACAAATTTCAGTTTCAGCATCAATCTGTCTTAATCAATGCCGTGTGGTTCCCAGCAGACTAGAATAAGACCACTCCAAGTATTCCCGTGGATGTCGTAGAAGGCACCTAAGGAAAGAAAGCTTACAAATATCAAAGAGACCTCTTCAATCAGTCTGGTTAGCGGAGATGAGTGTAGGCCAAATCCTCTGACCACACCGGCTAATATGTGGCTCTGGTAGTACAGAGAGGGTCAAGCTCCTGCAGTGGAGACTAAAAAGACCGATGATGATAATAAATCTATCTACTTATACATAACAAGAATTTGAATAAAAATATCGTAATATTATATTTGATATTATTATAACCTTAAGGTGCGTCGGTTACCGTCAGCCAAGCAATTCCAGACAACTGTTCAAGATTATAAATAAGAAATAAATAAGTAAACCTGCGGAAATACTATGACATCTTTATCTCGTACGGGGTAGAGAGAGTCAAAGGTTGCGAGACCAAAGGCCACGTTTAGCTTAGTATGATAGTTGAGCAATTTATGGATTAGTGCAGATTTTCACTTCATATTTTAAATGTTGTGATAGATCATGCATGTATGACACGAATATTATGTAATCAGTTCAAATTCGGTCTGAAGGATTCAATCCGTAATACTAAATTAGTTTTTGGCTTTGCTTTAATATATACGAGTTAAACTACGCGAGATAACATTTTATATTAAACAATACGGAGAACGGAAACGCTGTCAAGTTACAGCTTATTTTACTATCTTACTATTTTGATGCCTCGCTCTAAAATGTACAATTCTAAATTGAATGTACCTACCTATTTTCTTTTGTGGATGTTGCTCCGAATAATTTCTTTTTTTCATTCAACGAGTATAATCTACATATCGTTGCATGGCAGTTTTTCTACGTCTGATATGGAAACCAATCCAAAAAAATCTCCCTATAAAATATTTATTATTTCAATACATGTTCTTTAGCCAAACTCGTTCAGTGTAATGTACTGAAAATACCCTCGATTTTATTTCAAATGGGTTTATTATACCTTGCATACATACAACGAGTAACACAATTTCATCAACATCATGACATGATTAACGTAGGTCATTCAGATAGCCGAAATGCACGGTAGGTAGTTTCTTAAGGTCACTCGAGTCACCCGGGGTCATACGTGTGTACAGAGGTCACAAAAACGTTTGACAATGTGTGTGTATGTGTGGGATAATGAGAGAATAAACTGCGATTAGGAAAACCACATTGTCTTTTTTGCTGTGATGATTTATTTAGTTTTAGGTAATTTTATTTTTCTCAGATGCGTTGGTAATCAAGTATTTTTCTGTAGGTTTTTACTTAAACAAGATGATGGGTGTAAAGCTTGAAATTACGCCTTACCGTCTTAACCCATTAATTATTAAATTATCTTATCAAATATAGCCATCTAAGTTTCTAGAGTGATTGCCAAAAGAGCCCATTTTTTGGCAAAAAACTCTAAGTTTAGCTTAACATTCTCACATACAAATGTAATCTAGGGCTTCACATGTAAAAAGGTTAAATGACCCTTTATAGGGTTCTAGAAAGCTGTAATATAGTATGGATATGTATATTAATCATGCCAAAAAAGAGGTACAAAAAAATCTTGAAAAAAAATTTTTTTAGACTAGCTTCCAAACAAGTAAAGAGAAGTAATGTTTTTTTTTTTTCTATACAAACCCATCGTATTGGGTAGTGTTAAATAGGTTTTAAAAAAATATTGTGAGGTTGAGAACACCGTTTTTCGATTTAGGGATCCGTTTCCGAAATATTTGGTTTTAAACTGCAAATTTTTGTTAGAGGTAAGTGTCCCGTCCCCTCTATCTGCTAAACGGTTATATATGGATATGTGAAAAAAAATTAAGCTGTTGTATATATACTGAAGTTAAAAGGAAAACTATTAGAGCTGAGTACTAAGTACAAACTAAAAAGTTATAGGCAACCAACTTACAACATGTACTCGAAAATGTAAAATTTCATACAATTTTCATTGTTAGATGTTTTTGGCCGTTAAACTGTGAGGTGCGAGTGTCAACAGTGTGAACTCAACGTTGTCATTTGCAACTACGGAATTCTTCATTGCGCGTGTTATTTAATTTTTTTATAAGAGATGGCAGCACCGTACCTCAATTTTTTAGGTACCTATAAAAGAAAGTAATGTAAGAACAAATTTTTTGTCCGGTGAAGTAGCGAAAGCTCACTTGGAACTAACTTCACAGTCCTTTAAAAAAATTAACATATCCTATTGGCTGTCAGACTACGAGAAGGAACAGCAAGTCAGAGACTTTGTCTAGGAAGTCTAGAAAGATAAGTCATTTCTTTTCCACTGTAGTTTTTCTTTACAGCGATATCAAATCTATTTCTCTGTCATTCCACTGAAAAACATGAACATGTTAATAAATGTGAATATCAAACAGACGTTTGGTTACCTTGAACTTGCATCGCAATTCGCATACATACGAGAACATCTCCAAATTAGAAAGGTTAAATCACAAATCCGCGTAAGGCCAAAATAATTAAGACCCCACCAATATATCCGAACAACTCAATTCAGAGATATATCGTGATATCTTTTTCACAGGTAATTTGTCATAAAAATTTAGTGGCGCTATTAATTTAATGGTTCCAAGAAATAACTGTTGACCCGTAGACGACGCTAGCGAGGTTAACTTACAAAGTCGTCATTTGTCAAACTGAGCTGAGTCGTGCCAATAATTGGAAATTCATTCCTATTAGATCAGTCTGTTAGCTCCATTATTTATTTTCGTTCTCTCGATTGCTGTTTTTGTTGTTCTTTGTGCATGTATTGGAACATATTGTATTTATATTTAAAGCATTTAAAGTGAAACATATAACCCACTTCCGGGGCCCTTTTTTAGAAACTGTTATAAGACTTTTTAATTTTCTTCGCTGATGTATCAATACATGGATACTTAGTAATTAGTACAGACATAATATATAAAATAAATATATACAATACAGATAATTTGTACCTATTATATAAAGCTAAATAAATGTTTTTGTCATTAATAACCACCAATACAACTTGATTTATAAACGTTTTTCTTCTTAATTTACTCAGAGTAACCTTATTCTGGTAGTAAGCTAGGGGCAATAAGCAAAAGGTATAATACAAACTTACCAATGAAACTGTAGATTTTTTCGAATTTACAACATTGGTCCTATAGGAAAAGTTGTTCATAGTGACGGGCTGAGTAAGCCCTTTAAGGATTAGACTGAATTTTATTAACATATTGTATAGGTCGCCTTGCCATATGATGGGATACAACGGGAACAAATAATAATTGCATGTCAGAGCTCTCCTAATGGCGAATTAATGCGCGTAATGAAATAAGGGTCACAGACTGCTCAAGCCTAGTTAATAGCCTGTGCTCCTGTTTGACAACGCTTTCCCTGCTACTTTAATTTAGACATGAAAACGGTTCGCCGTAATGGGAGAAAGGAAAATGATATATTACACGGACTTACGGATTAGATGATCGCGAAATATCGGAACATTTATATCAAACGGTTGATATATAACGTGTCTTATTAGAAGGGCATGATCATTTCATATATTTAATAACTTTCCCTAGGTGGAACTATATCATCATTACCATCAAAATTTAAGAGTGACAACGACCGTGGATCAATGTAGGTGTGCGAAAATAAAATAACATCCAATAGAAACCCAAAGAGCTGTTTGTTAAATTTTGTGAGCAATTTTCATAAACGAGCATATTTAAAAAGGTAATTCACGCCCAAAAACTCGATGGCATTTTATCTTAGAATATTCTTAAGTCTTGTCCTTTAACCGTTAATAATAAACAAGAAAAGACAGCATGAGATTCGAGAACTGACTTAGTTGAAATGCTTTCGAGTATTCAAGCATCCTGCGAAGAAATATTATTATGGAATCTTGGCTTTACTCATGTTTCATGAATGATAATGGATTTAGGTGTGGCGTAAGTTTTAATATTATTGAAATATTAATGTCCATTAAAAAAAAATACATACCAATTGTGCGGTTGGCTGGACGTTTAATGGAAAGACAAAATCGATTGAAGCATCTTATGAAATTATATCAGTTCATTTTGCATATTCTGAGGCTTTGCTATTTTATGTTGGACATAAAATATTATTAAGTAATATAAAATATGGATGATATCATTTAGTTGTCAGCTCGTAGGCTTATTTACTTATGTAATTAAAACATTAATTAATATTTTTCTTCATGAAACGGAAACATAAATTTAATTATGGATTTAAATATTTGCAGAAGTGTCGTTAACATTTAAACTTAACGTTAAAGTAATCTGTAAGTTGTTGCATACGTAGAAAAACATTTCGTTTGCATGCACTATGTATAAATCCTATGCCAACACTCTTGTGAGTGACATAGGTTTTAATTTTGAACCAAGGTAGTCTTTTATTTGTAAACAAAATAAAATAATTTGTACTTGACGCCAAAAAATCATCTTATCCCCTTACTCTGCTCCATGTGAATCACGAAATTCAGCTACAAGTTTTCACTTAAAAAATGTGCTGCCAAGCAAGGAAAACTATGTCCAATTATTTCCGTAAACAAGCTAATACGCACATTAGCTTTTTTACTGTAGTAATTGGACAGCTACTTAGTGCTAACTTCAATCGATGTGTCTGCCACAAATCAACGCTGGCGCGCGCGGCTAATACGTCGCATACCGATAAGAACGTCGGTAAGTGTTTAAGGTGAAAACGCCACTTAGCTTCACATACATACATACACATACATACTTATTATCACATAAATATGTGATAATAAGTATGTATGTGTATGTATGTATGTATGTGATGTATGTGTGCGCAGGGGATAAAGATCCCTTGCGTGGTAGACAGAGCCCAACGTAACAACATCCAAAGGCCACGTTACCGTGTTAGTGCCACTAACACGGTGCCATAACGCCTACTAAGTTAGTGGGCGTTATGGTGGAGAGCGGAATAGCTTTATCTACGTCGGTATTACGCATGTGCATGTTTACTACATACATATCACGTCTTTATCCCTTACGGGCTAGACAGAGCCTAGGGCCATAAGACCAAAAAGCCAAGTTTACCAGTTAGATGGGCTTAAAGATGGAATGGAATGGAATTCTTATTATAATGAAAACGAAAATTGTTATTAAAACGAAACTTTCCAAATCGCTAGTAGTTTTTCGATTTTGCAAATATAAAAAAAAATAACAAGAAGGATAAATGACGTTCAAAAAGTGATACATGAGATTTAAAATTTGAATAAAAACTATTCATTTCATTGCACAAGAAATATTTTCGTCAGGACTCTAGAAACTATTATTTATTAAGGGGGCACACTAGGCACAGTAGCGACGCCAATCATTTTATTCCTAATACTTTACAAATACGTTTTACGTTTATTTACTAGTAATAATAAACTTGTTAATAGTAATAAACTTGTGAAAGTGCTTATATGATTTACATTCTTGAATTTCTTTCTACTTGTAAAGTATTAGGAATAAAATGATTGGCGTTGCTACTGTGCCTAGTGTGCCCCCTTAAATGAAGAAAATAAGAAATGGTGAAAAATTTTTAATAAATAAGGTATTAATAGCATTGTGAATGCAAAATAAATCCCATATAAACTATTCTAGAAACTATATTTATTTTAAGGTATTTTGCAACGTTCGCACAAAGATATCAAGTCGACTGCTTTGACATGAAAATTCAAATTGGCGACGCACGAGTGCAAGCGTGGACTACATAATATATGAATATGTCATGTGTATGTGTGTTGACGATGTACTGTGAACGGCAGAAGTGATTCACTTATTCAAAGAAGTTGTAACAAATAACTGCTTTTAACAAACATCTTAAATATGGATAAATAAAAATATAGGGAATAATGTAAACTTGTGTCTTAAGATACTAACTCAACGATACTATATTTAAGAATATAAACTTATTCAAAGTCTAAGTCCCAGGCTGATCTGAAAAATGCGTTTTCAATCATTACCTAACCGGGAATTGAACCACGGACCACTCCCGTCATAGGCTGTGTTAACCACTGCGGCACGGAGCTCGTCAAAATAGTTGGGTTGGTTTATGGAACTAAACAATAAAGAAGGTAATCGATAGTGATTAAGTGCTCTCAAGTTGGAATCCTCAACAATAACATTTTGTCACCCTTAGAGAAAGTCAGCCACCACAAAGTCTCCCTAGCCATTTTCGCGGCATGGGGAGTAAAGTAGAGTGATTTATCAGCGGTTAGACGCACTATTAACTAAAGCTACTTACCTTAGATGGTTTGTTGTAGTATTCAACTTAATGAAATACTTTAGGAGAACAAGTAACAACCTCTTTATTGTTTTTCTAACTAAATCTGTATATTACATACACTAGCAATATCTCCACCCCCTTAAGGGTTGAATTTCCAAAAATCCATTCTCATGTAGAAGTTACTCTCAAGTACATCGTGAAAGGAGGCCCTAAATCAAAATTCAAGTTTCTAGGTACAGTAGCTTCGGCTGTGCGTTGATATATAAATCAGAGTGTCATAGATATGTATGGATAAGATATCGTATGGTACTTATAACGCATGGTACTTAATAATATATTCTTTTTTGTATAAAATCTGAACGTATATTAATAGAGGAACATAATTTTCAGGACTATTTTATGTACATTATTGAGTACGAGTATATTTAAAAAAAAACCGGCCAAGTGTGAGTCAAACTCGCGCAATGAGGGTTCCGTACAATATGCTTCGTGAACACACAATGTGCAAAAATGTTTTATTCAATTGACTAGCGCCATCTAGTGGTGTTTTAGTGAACTATTTCCCTAGATGAACTTATTATTGTGAGTTTACCACTTAATTTTCAAGTGATAGAATTCTTATTATTTTTCCTGTAATCTTCAAGGAATGAACTATATTTTGTATTTTTTTTTTCAAAATTTTCGGCCCAGTAGTTTCGGAGATCAGGGGGGGGGGGGGGGGGGGAATGGTCAATTTTTGCCTTCTTTCGTGAATAAAATCAAAATTATTGATTTTACCCGAACAAAAAAAAAATATTTTTGAGATCCTCATAATGAGCCCTTTCATTTGATATATGACACATTAAGGTTTGAAAAACTTTCTTTTAAAATTTTGTAATTGGGCCCCTCAAAATGACCCTTATTTCAAAAAAATCTTTATTTACTTTGCACATCCGTGTTTGGGTCATAGGATTACACTATCTTACCAAATTTCATCTAATTTGGTTCAGTAGATTCGGAGAAAAGCGGCTGTGACAGACGGACGGACGGACAGACAGACGCTCGAGTGATCCTATAAGGGTTCCGTTTTTCAACTTTTGTACGGAACCCTAAAAAACAGTAAGATCATTCAGATCATCAGAAGATTGAGTTTTTTAACACTTTTCTTCTCGAATGTACTGTGAGAATGGTAGATAGGGTCAAACGTGACGACTGACGTGTTACGTAACGCTAAGGTCATGTTGCTGCGTCTATTTAACACCATAAATACGAACAAATGAAACGAGATCCTTTTGTGAACACTTCTCATGACACGAATATGGTCAAACGGATGAAAAGTACGTATTCGTTTAAACTGTTGTAAATATATCTTAATACATTGTTCCTAACAAGAGTAATTTGCATACTTTTCATAAATACCGCATACAGATCAATCTATATTACTTACAAAGTAAAATCAAAAAAGTCACATCAATAAGCGAGGCGGTAAGCAACTCATCATTATTTTATTATGTTTTCCACATAAAACTCCTTGTGGCCTTGCTTTTTTGGCTTTTGGCATTATTGTTAGGCTCTCTTTGCGCCGTAAGGGATAGAGACGAAATTAAACTATGAAGGTATGTTGAGCCAACGTCACACAAATACATTCAATTTAAATCTTATAGAGTAGCAAGATAGTGAACTCGAAGATGGAAAACATGAAACATTAAGCCACGGATGGCTTCAAAAAAAGAAAAGTATGAAAAAATTACAGCAGCACCTAAAACACCTGTAAAAACAATAATAAAGGTTAAGTAAACTTCAAATAAAGTGTAAACTTAGATTCCTTTGTCTACAGGTCGCTATAGATAAATTTTATGACACTCCGAAGTCGTGACAAAAGGTGTTTCTGCGACACGTTTCAGCTCCGCGACCTTGCTCCCGCGCCGAAGGCTAGGCGTGTCTCATCACTACTGAACGGAGTTATTTGTCTTTGGTTTAAGGCCTCGTTTACACGAACATTAAAAAGATAATTTTGTGGAAAATTATTCAATTATTTGGTCGGTGCCTCTAACTTATTTACAAACTCAAAAAGGCACGATAAAATTAACAGTAGAACGTCTAAGACATACGTGTCAAAAAAGCAAAAAAATATATTTGACAAAAGATTTGGTTTTTTTTTTCAATTTAAAATCGTCTTATTTTACCCTGGCTTCACAGGTGCTCAATTATTATCCTTATGTGACGTTGTTCCCTGTTGCATCCTCTGCTTCGTTGTTTTAGTAATAATGAACACCTTGATTTGGTCTCGACCTGATGGACAGACAAACACATTCAAAGTCATAATTTAATATTGGGAAGGATTCAATTGTGTTTTCATTTCCTTGATGCGTCAATAAAGTCAAACATTTGCGTGGATAATGATGACATTTCAAGGCAATTAAAATACGAGGAGGATATCAGATGGTTATAGTTAAATATTGACACAGCTTTCTGCTGAATCAAAATATTCTCTTGAGAGATATATTTCAAGTTTGACGAAATAACTTTCGTTATATTGCAGTCTGCTTTGACAGACTGACTGAGGAACTGCCTCAATCATCAGACGAATCTCAAAACTAGTAACGGTTAATCCCGTAGTGAAAATAACTATGACACCCACTTCTTATTCTTCTTATTGAAGAGCTTTGTAGTTCTTTTAGATGGAGTATGCGCCAAACTTATTTATCCTCTGCATTAGATTTTAGTTCTTGATGCAACGTGACATAAGCCTTCTTCTTTAGTTAGTCAACAAAACTATTCCTTGTTCTCCCTGAACCTTTCTTTCCTTTTACCTTCTTATCTTTTAATGTGGCCGATTTAAGATCGGCGGCACGTCTAACCTTCAGGTTATTTTGTACTAACCTCATACCGTCCTCTCCCACACGGCGATTCCTGAAGAAGGACTGCATTAAAATAAATAAAATAAATATAAATATAGGGACATATCACACAAATTGAGCTAGCCCCACAGTAAGTTGTGAACTTGTGTCGTGGGATACTAACTCAACGATACTATATTTTATAATAGATACTTATATAGATAAACATCCAAGACCCAGGTCAATCTGAAAAAGATCATTTTCCATCTTGACCTGACCTGGGATCGAACCTGGGAACTTCCGAGTCGCAGGCAGGCGTGTTGACCGCTGCGCTACGGAGCTCGTCGTCATCGAGCTTCAGAATATCACCTGGTGCGTATAGCCTGTCGTCCTCTAGATCAGGATACGCCGATCCGAAGAGGTCCAAACGCTAACCAGTCAACGAGTCACAGTGACACAAAATGTGTCTCATTGTCCTCCATTCCGTCTACCTTCCTTTTACCTTACCCTTTAGTATGTTTTTAAAGAAAGCATATCGTATCAAGTACACCCTATGTAGTATATAATTACTAAGCCTTTGAAACTGTCGTGACGTGACGTATGCACAGTCCCCAGCAGATCTTTTGTCAACTATTGTGATAATTGACATTGCTCAGAGGCCAATAACTGTTCGGCCGACCTCTGGAGCGAATGGTACAGATATTGTCTCGGATTATAAGAGCGGTATCTATTATTTTTTACTGTCAGTCGGTTGCCCTTTGGTTGAATGTCGAGATGTCACATTGGCAGATTGATGGTGGTTTATTTGTATGGTGGTATTTACAGGTGTCTGATTAGCATTATAATAAAATGACGTTATTGTACAGTTTGTTATTGTTTTGTAAATCTGTTCAATTTATACTTTTATGTAGAACTAGTTTTTGCCCGTGTCTTCGCTCACTTTAACAACGTGTGTGCAAAATTTTATGATGATCGGTTCAGTAAATACGCCGTGAAAGCATAACAAACAAACTCACTTTTGCATTTATAATATTAGTTGGGAAGTTGAGATATAAGACGCAGATTATTTTAATTATTTTTCCCGCGTAAACTGTAAAAGTCTAATTACTGTGGTGTGTGAACTTTACAATCCGTGAGTCTGTATTTGGATATATTTAAACTGAATCAATGTTCACCACACCATACATCATAATACAAAAAGCTTAAAAGTGCGTTTTGATATTGCATCTATGCCAAACATTTATTACTTTTTTTTTTAAGAAACCAGATAAAAACAGACAAAGGAAAACTTACAAAAAATAAAAAATAACCCTAAAAGTAAGAACACACTATCCACCTAGATTCGAACTCAAAACTTCAAAAACGGTTTGATAATAAACGACTTGATAATAATTGAAGAATATTAGCTAATGTGGTTATGTACAGCACATAACCACCTTAGCTAATATTCTTCCAAAACGCTATCAGTGAAATTATCCGTTTTCTAAATGACTAAATCGAATAAAACTTCCGGTTTTGTTTTATAATCACGGGAAATTCACAATGGCCACTAACATCGGTGGCGCTTAGGTCCTATTTGCAAACTTAAACTAACTCAACGATAATATATTTTATAATAGATACATAAATAGATAACCACCCAAGACCCAGGCAAATTTCAAAAAGAATGTTTTGCCATCATGGTCCTGGCTGAGGATCGAATCCCGGTCCACCCATGTCGCAGTCTATAGTACTTACACTACTACTAGTATTTAGTTAGTAGAGCCACGCAACCAGCGATAATAAGTTTTTGCTAGATGAGCCGGCTCCCCTGGGGAGGCACTACACTCAGAAAAGCGACGTCAGAATTAGTAGCTTTACCACTTCTATGCTTCGTTCGGTGCGTGGAAGAGCCAGAGGCCCATCCCGACTTCCCTTCTAGAGAGAAAAACATAAAAGGCCGGCAACACTCCTGTCACACCCCTGGTGTTGCGTTAGTCCATGGGCAGCGGTGATCACTTACTAATAGGTGACCCGCTTGCTTTTGCCATCCTATACATACACATAATATCCCTTGCAGGGTAGATAGAGCCCAGGTCTGTAAAAGCTTAAGGCCACGTTTAGCATATTAGTGGACTTGTAGATGAGAACGGAATCTAAATGGGTTGATAACCCATCACTATTTTTGTCTATTGACATCATTCTTGACGCCCATTCCCTCGATTGGCTCTTACGATCTGAACTGGAAGAGAAGCACCTGGTACATTCTACGTTTATTCTCTTTTCCAAGACCAGCGTGGATGCCGTTCTATGACATAAAAAAAAGACTTGCAAGCCACTGCGCCACGGGGGCCGTCGAGTGTATCCTCCGGCATGATGTTCAAGTAGCTTGTACTGCAATAAAAACTTGATAATCATAACTACTGCAATATTTCCCTGATTTTCCGCGACCTCCAGCCGTATAACGCGCTTATCGCCGTGACCTCTTTACTAACCTTTGCCATCCAAACAATAACGACGCAACTGCCCATAATATTCACACAAAAATAATCTTTAGAACTATAATAACACGTATCCTTTTCTAATGACAAAGTTTATCGTTCTTATCGCCCTCGTTTAGGCATTTCTGTATACATGCAGGGTATTGAAATGTGTGTTGTTTTATTGTTTAATTGATAAGTCTGCTATAATGTTTTACGCCTAGTTTTTAATCATTAAAAACTAGACGAAAAACATAATAACAGTAATATTAATAACTCCCTTTATCTTTGCCGTTGTAGGATTAACAGTATTTTACATAATGTGGCTTCATTCCATACTTCATTAATAAATAAGCCTTTAAAATTAACAAAATCCTTAATTTCTTATCTGTATTAACAGTGTAATATGTCAATGGTTTTTGTGAATTCGGACCGTATGGACGCCCACCTATCGATTCGTATGTTAAACCGAATAATTTAGATAAGACTTTAAGTTACAAGTATTTCATGCAAATCACTTAATTTTGGATTTGGCTAACAAACTCTAATATATTTATTAGGGATCATTAGATGTGAGACATGGGTTTAAACTTAAAATAAGTTTTTCTTAAGAAGATTAAGTTATTATCAAAGGCTTTCGTCTTTAACATCTGCATCATATCAAATTTTCTATTAAATCGATCAGATATCAGTGACACTCTTTTTTTTACTATATATCACATAAATCTATATATATAAGAGTCGGGTTTGTTACAACACTTATAACTCGAGATCCGCTGAACCAATTTTCGTGGTTATTGATTCGTTGGATTTGTCTCCGCCCCGAATAGCAGAATACTTCTTAAAAACAATGAAAACTCTATATGTGTAATGAATACTTAATCATTGACTGTTAAGCGGTACGAAATTCGCCGGGTCAGCTAGTATAAGTATAAATAATTAGTTTAAATCTAATACCTTGCCATGTTCTCGAACGTACCTATAACATACTGACCAACTTTCCTTAAAGAAGATAGGTCATACGAATTGCTAAACAGCTTATTGATTTAGTATGTGAACTCCATTTTTAGGGTTCCGTAGCCGAATGGCAAAAAAAGGAACCCTTATAGATTCGTTATGTCCGTTTGTCTGTCTGTCGTCCGTAGTTCACAGCCATTTTATTCTGCAATACTGCACAGTTGAAACTTGATCGGTAGATGTATTTGTATAAACCCTCTATGATTTTTATACTTCCACAGTACTATTATTAATTCTGTGCTTCCACGAGGAAAGTTGTTCAGTATGATCAGTTACATTTGTATATCCCGATTGTTCTAAATGGTAATGGATACCCACGCATACGAAGTCCCGGAAAACAGCTGGTTTGTATGTACCTCGTAGCTTACGTTATCTTCAGATGATCACAGAAAATCTTAATATACTATCGATATAATGATCATTATCAGGTCTTTATCAATTTCTACTGCAGAAGCATGACCCTCTGCACAATCAGAGCCATATATTAGATTTAGGAGGGTTGGAGAGGTCTTTTTGAAGCTAAGCTTTATTTAGCTTGTGTTTCCAAAGTCGCCTTCTGTTTGCGATATCCACGGGAAGATTTGGAGTGGTCCTATTTTAATCAGCCGGGAACTACACGGCATATTCAATATCAACGATGTGATGGAAAATCTCTATATTTTCAATCACAAATGGATACTTTCAAAGCTTGCTATAAACTTTTATGAAATTTATTTGACGTTTATTGACCGGCAATGACCTTCGCCTAACCTCGGCCAATCATCGTAAAACTAGCAAATTGAAAATCAACAAAATTAGAAAACTATTTCCATAAATTTTCTACATCACTCAAAAACAATCACTACCGCTTTTATTATAAGGTTTATATTTCTTTTTATTGATTGAAAAGTATAATGGGAGGTCCAAATTGAGTGATTGAGAACAGATTTATAACAGAAACTGGAGATAATGTCAATTGTACTAAAAGTTTTTGTTTAAGTAATTCCGTTGACCCTACATGAGTATTATCTGTAGAATAGAAACATCATGTTTGTCAGAATGAATTTAGATTACTATATTAGCATTGTTTATCGTATCTACGAGTTCCTACGTAGGAAAGGTGTAAAGTGTTTGCTTGTGGTCCAAAAGTTAAGTACAGAATATGAATAAATCAGATTTAAAAGTGATAACATTTAATTAAACTTTTATACGTTATACATTTTTGTATAAACTAAAAATGACCTAACCTGACAGCTTGGAAAGTATCTTGCAGCAAAGTTATTAAAATTAATTTGTTAAAGACATAGAAAAAATCAGCATTCCCTACAAAGTTAAGCTAATTTATTGGGATTCTTTTATATAAACAAAAAATAAATCTGATATTAAAAAATAAGTTCTATACCTATATTCTTTTGAATAAAGTCATCAACGCAGTACTGCACATTAAAGTAATAATTAATGAATACATACAAATTTACTTCGTTTAAAAAGCCTTTGTAATTATTGCATACAAAACGGATATTTTCAAATTCTTCCTCTCAATTGATAATTAATTAATTATATTAGAAATTCAAAGGTCAAGTTCAACCCGCTACAGCTCATGTGCCAGACCAACCGCTGGCACGAGCCACGCGTGGGGCCACAGCGTGGGCGACCAAATAAACATGTCTGGGTAACGAGCGACGATCGTAAACTGCACTGAGCTATCGCCAATGTGGGCCCAGTTCAACGGCTTTATTGTTACCCTGCCAGCTTAGGCTCGCCCGAGATGACTTGCAGACTTACAGTTCAACCGGGTCTCGCCCTCACCGTTCATTCTATGTTTTACTAAGCGGAATGAGACGCAGAGTGTGGATATTCAAATACTTCACAAGACGTTTCTAGTGGAAATATTTCATTAAAGTTTTAGTACACCCAGTGTTTTGTTATACCTTTAGTTTGATACTCAGACAAGCGATTCAACGGCTTTATTGTTACCCTGCCAGCTTAGCCTTAACCGAAATGACTTGCAGACTTACAGTTCAACCGGATCTCATCCTCACTGTTCATTCTTTGATATTCAAATACTTTACTAGACGTTTTTAGTGGAAATGTTCCATCAAAGTTCTAGTACACTCGTTTTAAGTGTTTTGTTATATTTGTAGTTTGACACTTATACAAGCTACTCAACGGCTTTATTGTTACCCTGCCAGCTTAGGCTCGACCAAAATGACTTGCAGATTTACAGTTCAACCGGATCTCACCCTCACTGTACATTCTATGACATTCAAATATTTTACCAGACATTTTTGTGGAAATGTTTCATCAAAGTTCTAGTACATCCACTTTAAGTGTTTTGTTATACCTTTAGTTTGATACTCAGACAAGCAGTTCAACGGCTTTATTGTTACCCTGCCAGCTTAGGCTCGGCCGAAATGACTTGCAGACTTTAAGTTCAACCGAGTCTCGCCCTCACCGTTCATTCTATGTTTTGTTATGCAAAATGAGACACAGTGTGTAGCCATTCAAATACTTCACTATAGATGTAACTTTTTAAACTTTCACGGTTATCAACATTAGAATTAAACATTTCGGGATATTTACCGTGATTATTGTGGTTTCTTTGAGTTTTCGATATTTCAGTCCAGTTACATGGTCCATGATCACGAAGGAATATCGAAAACTCAAAGAAACCACAATAATCACGGTAAATATCCCGAAATATTTAATTCTAACTTCACTATCGATCAAAAAATTTGCTCAGCTGTAGGAGAAACCTTGGTTTAATGGTCCTTTTCAATGCTTTGTTACCTCGCTAGCTTAAGCTTTGTAGGGACAACTTGTAGTATAACCTACCTGTTTTGGATCATGTGCAACATGCAACAGCCCGGCCAGCAACAAAAATTGTCAAATTATTTACTAGTAAAAACTAACATGCCAGTTCCTTAACCATGTCATTAAGACCATAGGCTCCGAAGCAATTTAGCTCAGAGTGCATACGCTCTAGTTTATTCAGAAATGTTTATAGCTTTCTTAGACTAATACATACATAAATACATACTATCACGTCTTTATCCCTTGCGGGGTAGACAGAGCCCAAGGTCATAAAAACCTACAGGCCACGTTTAGCAACGTAGTGGGCGTAAAGGTGGAAAGCGGAAACAAAATAGTGATGGGTTGCTAGCGACATCGCCTATCAATGTGATTCCTTAGATTTTCATCCAATCCCTTGACTGGATTTTACGGTCTGCGCGGGAAGAAAAGCAGCTGGTATATTGTATGTTTTTTCCTTTCCCCCAAACCAGCATGGAAGGACTAATAATTAATAGTAACCGTTTGCCAAGCTGTGATCAAAAGTTAGTAACAGTTAACTCTAACTAAACAAATTGATCGATTGATTGTATTTGGAAATCTAGTTTTGATCTGAGCTTTTCTCCTACTCTCTCGCATGCTGCTTTTAGTTCTAATTTAGAGGCTGTAGGCGTCGAAAGTAGCGGCAGACTATTTACTAGTGGCCTCAACGCAATTTACGGGGTGACCAGCCTAGAGTTGTCTTTATGCGACTGGTATAGTGGTCAGTATGCGACGTTACAGATTTTCAAGAAATATCGCGCAGGACACTTTCCTTAAATGAATAAATACGTTTATCTGCATATGCCTAATATAAACAGTAGATTTGTTAAAAATGATTGCACTACTCATTCAGCTACATTTATAGCATACTTGGAACAACTATGGCGTTATTAATTTATATTATATTATTGTATGTAACTTGATTAATCAATTAAATTTAATACGTTTATCTTATGTCTCTCTGTTATAAGACCAGTAAAATATGAAAGTAGATCATAATTTTTAACATAGTTTGATATAAGATCCTTTCGAATAGTCATACGTTTCGCAGAGAATTGAAGAGTGATTATTATAAACATAAATTTGTACAAACAATATGATATTTTTTTTTACAAGAGCCAAAATGTATCCTTTAAAAGGACTTCTTCTTCTTCACTATATCAGCAAATTATGAAAATAGATTAGAGTCAAAATTTGGAGAGAAATAAGTTTTTTTCCTCGTATTCGTGTGCTAGTCCACTTAATTGGCTGATTTTATAATTAACTGAAACCAAGCACAGTATTTCTACGGTACTAAGTACTAATTCAAGAATGAAGATTTACTGTAGTAAATCAGTACAGAATCTAATCTATCTGATTAAATCCGTAAGTTTATACGTCCTTGCATTTCACTCCTGTTAATTACTTGATCAATATCTCTATCGGTCAAGTCGTTAAGTATAGATAGTAAGTATGTAAGTTTAGTTATGAAGAGGTAACTACCTCTTATTTACTAGTCGTATCGGAAGTATATATGAGTTTGATTTTATGGATAGATAGAAACAGTGGCGTAACTATACCATCTGGGGCCCGTGGCAAACTCAAATAAAGGGCCTCAGGCCTCAGGGCCAATGAGAGTTTTATTTCAGTGTGCGGCTTCTTGTTGGCTAAGCCAGGAGTGCTGGTCTACTTCAGGCCGAGACCCTCTAGGGTGTCTCTCTGTAGTTTTGCCACTGCCATGAAGATACATTAAATAAGTTTGTTGATTTTTTTCTCTTTATATAGGTACCTTATCATTGTCCCACAAGTGCAATATAAATTTAGTTAAGACAATTTAAGTTTTGTATATAGTTTGACCATAGGCAAAGCCCTGAGTATTCGAGGGTAATGTACAAGTAACCACAAACGCTCTGTATTATAAGGCGTGCAATATACCAGAACAAATTAATAGGCACTTAGTGACTCTATGACGAAAATTGTTTCATTGATGATATCTATAAACTAGATATTTGGAATTTATATATTTTTCTAACTAGGACACGATTATGATATTCATTTTGACACCGTTAGTTATCGTAGAAATACAATAAAAATATTTACAACCTATGTCCAGGTGCCAAATACCAATCCATCGTTTGGTATTTCGCACTACACTAAAATCGCAATTGAGTTCTACTAAATATAACATACATAAACTGATAAAAACTGATACCTCTACGTGTCTAATTTCTAAATATAATTTGAGCATCTTTGATGATGAAATAATTTTTTATACTTGGACTATATTCTATATAATATTTAAGTCGAAAACGCCAATTTCTATTTTCAACTTATTTAAAACTAGCTGTGACAGTAGCTTCGCCCGCATAATATATAGCCTATGTCCTTATCGGTACCGTAACCTATGTGTATGCAAAATTTCATGATGATCGCTTCAGTAAATACGGCGTGAAAGCGTAACAAACAAACAAACTCACTTTCGCATTTATAATATTAGTTGGGATTGGGATATCTTCATATTAGCGGTAATAGGTCAGGCTACGGAGGATTTTTTTTTTCTATTTGTATATATTTTTTATATAGGTTTAATGAATGTAGAACGATTAAAATAACATTGAAATGCAAATCCTGGGAATTTATAGAAATCGCTATTAAGCATGGCGAGAGTGGTCCAAGTTAACTAGGTAGGTATTCCGACATTGTAACCATTCCGGTAAGATATGGCCAATTAGGAATATTTCAAACACTCGGGGTTATTAATCGGTACTTTGATTGCTAATCTCACTGCGAATAGGTGATAGGCTGAAGGGGAATCTATTTTGTGATATAGTGAGATAACTTTTCATATAAATTTAATATACAGGGTAATTTTAAGCTCCTTAAGAATACCAAATATAATCTAGATAAGCACCGCGAAAAAAAAGATAAAAGAATGCTGTAATAATTGGACCTCCCAAACTAAAGATAGCTAGTGATCTGCTGGTAAATTTGCTAGGAAAGGCAATTTTTTAATCAATTTAAACGTTTTTCTTGCGGGTTTATGTAAGTATATTCTTTTAGGGATCGTTAAAATATTGCCAGGCAGTTCAAAATCACCTGCATAATGATTTATTTGTTTATTGATTCGTTATATAGTTGACTAGCTGTTACCCGCGGCTTCGCCCGCGTAATATATAGCCTATGTCTTTCTCGGTACCCTAACCTATGTGTATGTAAAATTATATTATAACAAACAAACAAACTCACATTCGCATTTATACTATTAGTTGGAATGGGATTTGCTTCCGACTCGTATCTTTCAGTTAACGACTAACATAAATTAAATCAATCATGTTAATCAAATTAAATATTGCTGATCACCAATAAAAGAGCCACCGTTCACTTTAAATATCGTGTAAAAGCTTATTTTCAGTACCAGCATCGTATAATCGAGACTATAGAGACTGTATGGTATTTCCGCGTCGTAGGAAACTGCTTTCTATTAGGTGTGCCCAAGTACAGACGAGTGAATTCTATGAAAGAGAGTGATTTCTATGAAAACAGCGTACAGTTACGATGTGACTGGAATAAACATACCTACATTAAACGACACGACAAGAGGTCGAAATGGTCGGAGAGGTCACCACTTAACATAGCCCGCTAAAGTTGCTTCTCCATCAAACATAGCTAGAAGCGGTGCTAAGCTATATTGCAAGCGTTGCGAGAATTTTCGTCAGAGATAAATTCATCAGTGAAAATATCTGAGGGAAATTTATGGTGAATCTGTGAAATACTGTGTAGCAAGGATGCATATCGGGCTTTTGTACCCGACTGTCTCACCCAGGTTTTTTTGTTTTTGCGCGTATGTATATATAAGTTTCTATGTACCAATGTAAATAAGTCTATCGTATCCATTGTTGCTTCCTGTAGCCTAAATCTTCACCAATCTTGAACTGTGCGGTGTGCTGTGTTAGATTCGTATTCTTTAGCGGAGTGGCTTTGTAACACCAGCAAATAATCAATATGGCGAACACAAACAATTAAAAACGGCAGTCCGGTTTTATATTTTTAAATAATGCTATATGCTTGTTACATAACGACATTGTTTGAATGACTATGTCACGACACACATTTTCCATAAAGACTGCTTCCCCTAGACATAGATTAAAAAAATTTCGCCCCTAGAGCTATGCTAAGCGAAACTAGGAAAATTAATCAAAACTATTGGAGCTAATTTTCCTCGCATGCCACTCCATTCCCTCACTAAAAGCTGGTGCAAAAGGTAAAATCGTAAATCCGCTATGTCGTTGAATCATAATTGCTTCTTTTGTGTGAACTATACTCACATTTGATCATATAAGCATTGTGTACAGATTCATAATTTAGAAAGGTTAAGTCACATAATATTCATGAAACCGCAAAATAGCATATCAATTCGTTATAGGATCTCTATAGCTCAGGCAGTCAATCCCATAGAAATGTATTTGTATGGGGTCCATTTAGACTAGTGAGGCCATAAGTGGCATAAAATACCTCACTTAAAGATTATTGGTTGTTAGCGATATCTCGGATTTTATTATTAGTCTAGGTACAAATGGATATATTTGTACCTAGACTAATAATAAAATCCGAGGTGTCAGCAAAAAAAATTGTTAGATACAATAATGATGAGAAGTTGCAAAAATATCAGTTGTTTTAATCAGGTGTTCAGTAATCAGATGTTTTGTTTTTCTTTTAGGTTAAATATTTCATATCAATATCTGATTGTAACTTTTTAAACTTTCACGGTTATCAATATCTGATTTATTAGCTGCGCACAGTCATCTGACGTATTGAATTGGTCATTACGAAACGCTAGCAATTTTTCGATTTTGCATATTAAAATTTAAAAATAAAGAAAGAAAAATATGACGTTCAAAAAGAGATACAATTATCCAATTTAGAATAAAAACCTTTGATTTTGACTTTGAATACCACATAATTATAACAGCGTGGACCAACTATCTAATATGCCTTCTGAACTACGGAAAAAAGGAAAACACTAAACGTTTACTTCCAATAGTTTAATATGAAAATATAAATAAATTAAACAGTTTTTAAATGGAATTATCTATGTGTGGATGATTGTTGACGTCAAGCGTCCTATAACGCAGGTTAAGGCCGCGTGGCTGACCCATCGCGTTGACACCATTGACGTTATATAACTACTGGTTTCCATGAAGTTGGTTATTGATGTTGGGTCTAATTTACAACATGATTTACCCATAAATCGATAATGATAATAAATTACACGAAGCAGGGAGAAAAAAAGAGAATTCTTGCAAGCCGTTAACAAATATGAAGATCATACCAGAATAATTAACGTAAAAGTCAGTAATTGTCTTCATCAACCTTTGAGCAACACGGTTTCAGACTTTCATCAACAGATGATAATAGTTACTGTTTAGTTTTGACCACAAAAATAATCCATGAAAGCAACGTAAGTAGTCATTTTATTCCTAGCTTTAATTTATTTAATTAAAATATTTAAGGGTCAAATCTTATAACTATAATTTGTGTACTTCAGTCATTTTGTACTTTTAAATAAAATCACGCTCATAATTAAAGCAGGAAATAAAAATATATTTTTGAAAACAAACAATTTTTTTAGTTCTTTACTATTTACGATGTAAAACCGTTATATTTTAAATAGGTAACACTTCACATGTGAGACCATCTTCTCTAGCTATGATTTCTTTGATGCTATCAAAAGTATGGAACTTCATCCAAAAGAGAAGAAATATCACGTTTCCGCTTACCGCCATTACTTGCGGCACGATTATGGCCCGATAATGCACAGCATTAGCCCATAGGTCATAATGGCCACGCAATATTAAATCCTTTGCGCTTCATGACCATGATCCAAACTAATATAAGTGCAGGCATATGGCACGTCTGATAAGAGTGCAAAGCTGAAAAGGAAGGGTTTTGACTAGCGCACTTAAAAGTGAGATGGTTGTTGTGTTCTACCAGATTGTTGTTTTTTTCTGTACTGAGAAGATTTAATACCTGATGTTAGCTTGTATTTTAATAGTGTGACAGGGCATCCTTGTCACACTATTATCGTGAAAGCTGTGAACCACAAGCTAAGGTCATACTTAGACTGTTAGTCACTGTAGTAGGTACGGGAAGAGGTTATCTTTTTATTAGCTAGGTAAACGGGCATACGACCTAGTTTCTTAAAACTACTTCTAATGGATGAATCATTTTCTGAAAAGAACCTTATCCGCTGTCAACCATATCTTGCACTACAATAGTGTGACAAGGCACGACCTTAGCCCGTGGGTCACAGCGACCTGCGTGGTCGCTGTGACTGTGATTATCCTGTTATTTGCGCTTGATTAGCGTGGTCTAACCTAACCTACTAAGACATCTTCGATTGGGAAACTTTTGTGCACGTTGCACGAGTGTCTAATCTAGTAGATTAGACACTCGGGCTTTGTATCGTGGTAAGTTATTTAAAAAAATATTTTAAACTAACACGCTATCAATCATAAGGATTGCATGAAATCATAAAACCCTCAGACTTAATAGACTGTCCATTCCACTTCGAATTTATTGAGTACTGTTTAAGAGTAGGTGTGATGAAAACTCGTATGACTTGCGCCGCACTCGACCTTCGCCCGCAGGTCGCGGCGGGTCACGCGCCTCGCTGATAATTTTCCTTCTATGCGCCTAAGCTAGTCCAGCACATTATTAATATTTTTCATCATGGCCAGTGCTAATCCCAATAAACGAACGGATTGTTCTTTTGGCCGTGTAGTTAGTTACCGGCTCAAAAATGGAACACTCCGTAGATTTTGTTGTTTGTTTTGTTTATCGTATGTATAAGTTAGTATTATATTGTCTTTGGTATAAGTGACCAACTCTGGTGTTAGATTTTTCAAGCTGCTTAAAGGCATAATATAGCAAAAAGACAGCCGGGACCAACGGCCACCACTTGCGGGCACCCATCTCAGTAGGGGTGATATCAAACTATTCACATCTTTTAATATCCACATTAACGTTTATAAAGAAAAATATTCCGCAAGATGTTTCATTAAAATTTTACAGAGAAGTGGACATATTTGTCAAACCCACACTCCGAAGCACCAAAGCAAGCAGACAAGGAGAAGGAAAATTTAAAGCGATAAGTTTTAAAAACCGATGAGTCTGTACTCCGCACAAATCCTCATACCGCAAACCACACTAGCATTTAACACTCAAACACCTCATTGAGGTATTTAAATTACAGAGCGCTACCGAGTGTTTCCAATTTACGTGGGTAAAGTGCACCTTGTTACAGAAGAGCTGATTAGACGGTTGTATGCAAATTGGCGAGTACTGGACTAGCCTATTGCTGAGTAAATGATGACTTTAGACTTTTTTCCTAAGAATGAGGTAACAGTTCACAAGCAAAACTACTTAATTTCTTCCAGTAAAACAATAGAACTTATCAAATAAATTCTATTAAGCCCAATTTTATCTAATTAAGACCGGATCACCTAAAAATATGGAATCTCTTCGTATTTATCTGTTACAATAATTTTAACACGATATTGAGGTTTAATAATTTGTTTTTAATTAATTTAATTTGCATCATGGTGGCTAGTAGCTCATCATCTCGCAAAACGTTACTATTATTAATAAAAAAAATGTTACTATTTTTAGTAAAAAACAAATGGTCCTATTTTGTAACACAGATACCGCATTGACTAGTTTAATAAATAACTCATTATTACTATCGCTAATATCGCATACATTTATAAGAAAAAATACATACATATACATATAGTTTATACAAACACACAGATAGAGGTAGTCCACACTAAGTTGTGAACTTAATTGTGCCGTAGGATACTAACTTAACGATACTATAGTTTTTAATAGATATTTAAATGTACATACATCCAAGACCCAGGTTAAGTTGAAAAAGATTGTTATCCATCTTGACCCTGCTGGGAATCGAACCCGCGACCCTGCGATTCAAAGGCACTTGTACCACTAAATCACAAAGGTCGTTGAAGGAAAGAATTGTTGAACAGCCGTATTTATGTTGACAACGAAAGGATCAGCAGCCTCACACGTGCGGACCCCGTCAAGCAGTTCATTACAGTTCACAGTGATTCGAGATAGCATGGTTAGTGCGAAGTTGTCGCTCGTATTGTTACTACGTAATCTGTGGTATTGTTCTGTAATCAGGTACTTATTCGTTACGCTAAATATCGTGTCGAAGCGGTAGTTGCTTAATGCTCCATGACCTCAACCAATGAAATTAATACTCAATTGTGAACCCTGCATGGAACTACCTGTACCGCCAATTTTAAGAAAAAAAGGGGTTCTATAATACCCGTGTTTCAAGTTGACATCGTGTTTTACACGTGCGGACCATGTCAAGCAGCTCATTACAGTTCAGAGCGATTCGAGATTGCATGGTTAGTGCGATGTTGGTAACTTGGTACTTTTTTGTTACTCTAAATGTCATATTGACGCGGCAGTAGTTTATTGAGCGCCACCCATTACTAAAGCTCTGGGGTTGGAATCCCGCCTGGACCGATCTGTACCCCTGAGTTCGTATTACAATGTGATACACGTACGATCATCTTTATCGAGTGCTACCTACTTCAATAAAGTAAAAAAAAAAGTTTGGAATAGCCGTATTTAGTAGTTAATATTGTGAGCAATCAGCAGTTTTGCTCGTATGGGCCATAAGCAGCTCATTACGGTTCACGGCGATTCAAGATTGCATGAAAGATTTTGGTGGGAAGTCAAGGGGTTCAGTTGTCGTTTGCCTTATACAATTTTGCAAATTGATTTAAGTGGACTTTATAATATGAAATTGGTGTAGTTTGGTGTTACAAATGCTCGTGCTCGAGAACAATTTGTGTAATAGTTAAAGTAGACTGTTAAATGGACTCGTATAGATTTGTCGCCAAAATCTCCCATGATGCTGCCAAAGAACATACGCCATCTTTGATGCCACATACCGTACAACACCGATACTTAGTATCTCATTATACTGGACATTGGCAGAATCACTGAAATCTCGGTGGAAGCCATAATTGAAAGGAAGAAAGAAAAGAAGATTGCATGGTTAGCGCCCACGAATAAGTACTTGTTCGTAGGTTAATGCAAAGTAAGTGCTTGCATTGTCACTACGTAATCTGTCGTATTAAATTTGTTTTTCTAAATGTCATACTCAAGCTTGATATATAGATGCATCTGGTGTTACTGTCATTATACTTGCCACTGCCGCCGAAGTTTGAAGTTTAACATAAAGATAAAGAAATAAAACTCATTTTCACATTTATTGCTTACCATTTGTAAACATTTGTAATATTATAATTTTCATCGACTATCAAAAACTTAATTGGACATAAACGTGTATCCCAGACTAGCGAGGAGCTGTTGTTTTCAGTCATAAAATAAATAAAATATGTTTCTGTTGGCTACTTCACTTTAAGTAGGCATTTACAGCCTGTGCACTTTCTTCATCGCTGTGCTTTTTGACCCTATATTGCAGTTTGTAGACGTCAAACAATATTCATAATAATCTTCAACAGTTTATGCCTTTATTATCCAACTGCCCAAAGATAGGTAATGTGCATGTCATAGAAATGGATGATTGAAACGTCAGGTCATCTGATATGATGTAGTTTATTAAAAACAAAACATGGCTAAAATACCTAACCTTAGGATTTGACGTGCAGTTTGTATATTGTCACCCGATTTGCTTAAGTTTGCCAACTTCCTCCTTCCGTTTAATAGTTAGTATACGTATATAGGTATATGGGTCAAATGTTGGATATATATACTCACTATGAGTATATGTAGGTCAAATTTTTGACGCCTAATCAAAAATCACACCCCGTAGATATTGTATAGAAATTGGCAAATTGATGTAAATCGGGTGAGAATAGGGTGACAGTTAACACACTTTTTAATTAAAACTAACGTGAGGTTCATTATTAATATGTAAAATACGAGTCACGTATGAGTCAGCTTTAGACCGACATGTTTCGAATTGAAACCTGAGGATGAGGTTGAAACATGTCGGCCTGTAGCTGACTTTATACATGAGTGACCCATATTTTATATATTAATAATAAACAACTGCACGTTTCATCATACGCTTTGGTATTTCAGTCATGTTTTGGTTAAAATAAATTACAGCTCATCAGGCGACCTGACGTTTCAAACATGCATTTCTCTAACCAAACTCAACAAACAGTAAATAACCTCAATATACTATAAGTATTTTGTCAACTCCAAGATCACACAAACAAATGTAAACACAATAGTCATGACTAGCGCATTATCAAATAGATCTTATTCGAAATGCCGGTGTGTTTCTCGGAACATGAATCACCGCTAATGTGGGGTTATTATAAAACAGTGTTTATGCGAGCGCAGGTTACTGGGGATGCACGAGGCAATATACAGACAGAGTATGAAACTCAAACCACAAATATTGCTCGAAGTCAGCAAGCATTACTTTGACGTGATTCGTGATTGACTATTATTTCTTGCAAGTTCGCTCGTCAAAACGATATTCTTCAGTTATGTGCATTGTTATAATGTATTTTTAGGTCTTTTTCATTGTATGAAACCCGACATCCGCTTTAGACAGTATCAGCCCATGAGTGAAATACAACCAGACAAACAGAATTATCTAAGTAAATAAGTGAGGCGGGATTTTATATAAAGGAAAACTTTAGATGCGTTGTCCTAAGGGGTAGGCGCATCACACCCATGTGTATTCCGCGATTTTTTGTAGTTAACGAGCCTGAAATTTTTAGAATTTTTATTGAAATTTTTACCTAAAGTTATTTTTTTTCCTTTATTTTTTTTTATAGTGATAATTAATTGTTATAATAACAGCTACATGTTGCCTTTAATACTCAGACATGCCTATGTATAACGAATTTTCTCAAAATTTCAATTTAAGTTCAAGATTACTGATCTAAAGTAGTATTGTTACAAATTTCTGAAGTTCTTTAATAGTAAAAATCATTTATAAAAAAATCTTAATAGGGGTTTGTTTAGTGTAATTTGACTTAAATTCAATATAGGTTTTTTATTATTAGTTTTAGATCCTCTGATCAACTACTAATAAAACAATTGACTGTGTGTGTTTGTACGTATTCACTCATGTGCTGATACCGGTCCAGCGCGGCGCGGGTGCAAGGTCGTATGCAGCGCAGTACGCCACGTAATGCATAAAACGCCTGCTTTATGCATGCCTACTATTGAATGGAGGCTTAGCCACGTGTTCCTTTTTGTTTTTTTTTAATTAGCTCTGGGCTTAACGTATTAGCTCAAAGAAAAAAAAAACTGTTTACCAAAAAGATAATGACAATGAAAGATTAGAACCATATTATAACACAGTTACATTTTTTAAAAATATATACAAATCTGTGTATTGGAACTTAGGACGATAACGGTTCCTTTGAAACTCTTTCTAAAACTGCATGAAAGCTTTTAACTATTTATTCTTCACTTATATTATCACGTCTTTGTCCATTACGGGATGGACAGAGACTGAAGCCGTAAGAATAGGGCCACAGTACGCGTACTGTTTCATCATTAATCCGATTTTTAAATTTGCCAGGGGGGCGTAAAATCAACTTTTAAGAGTGACTGTTATGGTTTAGGTTAAAACTTACTTTTCAATCTTACTTTGTTACTTCGTTTTCTTTTATTTTGCTTGTTGCGTAACATTATCTTCCTGAGCTACAGTATAGAAAATTCATGATGTCAAGGCTCTACGATCGAAGCTTACTGAAAAACAGTTTTGCAACGAGTGTCTAAAATCATGTTCCGACATTTTATCACTGATGATCATGACCTCTAACACAATAATCATAAAGCGCACAATACAAAAGTGGTGACATATTTTTCTACGTGGCATCATGAATAGAAATTTGAATATTTTCAAGGCAGTTGTCCGGTTTTCCCGAGAGTACTGGCGTTTCTTGAGGCATCTGAAATGGACCAAAAGTCAGTTTGCATGATAAAGGCGGCCGATACACAATAGTGGGCTTAAAATGCCGCTTAAACATTATATAAGTATTTTGAGTTAGCTGAATTATATTTAGCAAGAATTCCGTATTTCAAACATCAGGGTTGGAACCATGTTGTGACTTCTGACCATGAACATTAGACATTAGGAGTGATTTTCTTTCAGCATTCATACTGTAATAGAATCTGGCCAAACTTTTTACCTTGGGTAGCTGCAAAACCGCAATTAAATAGGTACCTGTAAAGATAAAATACAAGCTAATCGGATCTGGTGCTCTTCATACAAGGCTGGCGGGCACATCATACAAAATAAATATTTTTTTAAATAAATGTGTGATATTTATGCCTAAAATAACCAAAAATGTTACTTTACACTCGTGCACACGTTTGTGTCTGAGTCAACTATTAGGGTCGAAAGAATGCAGGTACTAATGTACCTAAGAGACGGTCCGTAAAGTGCACCACACAGAAGCAACTAACGATGTTTTACGAAACCTAAAGAAATCCTCATTACGGGGTAGAGTTGCAGGGACGCCATATTGCAAGGGACGCAGCTAGTTTCCGTTCTGTACGAGTACTATTCTTAATTCTGTGACTGAGATGTACGGCCACATTGCAAAGTCTCCTCAGCAACATTTTAGCGCCGCCGGTGTCGTGCGTCAAGTGCTCTTTATTCATCGAGTAGGCTTTGTCTGCATGCAAATACTCACCGGTCACCGAGGCGACCTCTATGCCGGGAGCGAAGGTCACTTGTAGGACGAACGCTCGGCCCGCCTTCCATACGATGCCCATTGACTTTCGCGATTGTCTTCAAGCAATTCTCGACCTTATTGCATATCAATGCTGGCTAATTGTTGCGATTCTGTGGTAATGATGGGAACGTTTGTTTGTTATTGTAGCTTCATTTTTATTTTAATATTTGAGTAGTGTTTAAATTCTTATGTATATTTTCCTCATCCTCATCTATTAGTGTATTTTGTTCTATCCTCATCTGTAACACTTCAGGGCCTGGGATCCAGTGTTATGACAACATATTGAGTTATAGAATTAGTACTATTAAATTAATTGACAAAGATGTTTCGGTAATAAACAGTGTGTAATTTACCTAGGGGACATATTGTGAAACACAAAGAAGAGAGCCTTTCATTAGTCGCATATAATGGGTAACATCTAGCAGTTATTTTTGTATTGGTTGGCACTAACTGTTAGCTAGGCATTCTGTTACACATTTCCCTCAGCTTTCACGACATTACTTCCGCAGTTTGCAGGAAAGCGACAGGAAAACATTACAAATCAAAAATTCGACCTAACAAGATTAGCAATCATACAAACATACATATTATCGACGAGATAAGGGTATTTGGGATGCTACTTCCTCGGGTCGATTGTTTGTTTTGTTTTTCGTATGTGTAAGTGGCCAACACTGGTGTCAGATTTTTCAAGCTGCCTTAAGGCATATGACATAGCTTAACGACTGCCATCAACGATTACAGCCGGGACCAACGGCTTAACGTGCCTTCCAAAACACGGAGGAGCTCGAGATATTTTTATGCCACTTGCGGTCACCCATCCAAGTAGGGACTGCACCAGGGGTTGCCTAACATACGTAAGCGCTCACAGAGCTCACACCCACTGGACCACCGGGGATGGGAAAGTACCAGCTCGGGAGGCCGGACACGCGTAACCGATGTCATTCCTTCAACCACCGGACAGGCATTTGAGGCTGACATTTTTGACATTTCTTTGCTTGAATTTTCACTGAATTTAAAATATAACGTGTGGCACTTGGGCACTGCCTCGGTAAATCTATTGCATAGCATTTTTTATCAACTTATGCTTACATAGGTGAAGTAACGAAAATAAAACCTAACACCCCCCGTGTTAGGTTTTATTTTCGTTACGGAATTATTTTGATTTGGTCGCCGCGCTCAAAGCCCGCGATAAAAGCTATGCAATAGCTTAAAAAATATGTAATGTATATATAGTGAAAAGTCATGTCACAACTAAGATTTTAATGAACTTTCGTCAACAGACATCACGGACGTCGTATAAACTTCTGATTCGTCATGCCCACCTTCTCTCTTCTCTCTGCCATCTGATTCTGATCTGATTTATGCTGATCCTCCAGCTTGCAAGTTGCAATTGGTGTAACCCGCATGCCCTGGGTCACACCAGTAAGAGTGCCGATGATGTGTGATGTTTTGAAGCCCGAAGTCCACGTCCCAGTTTGTTAGTTTTAGACAATAGTGGTCACGCCTGGTTTCTTAAATTTCAAAATCACCGAAAAATCGACGCCCTGGAGATGTGGTGCTGGAGACAGTTACTAAATATCCCGAGTACCGCCTTACGCACTAATATTTCGATTTTCAAGGAACTTAACATAACGAAAAAGTTTCGTCGACGAATACTTAAGTTCTCTTAAGTTTATTGATGGAAGGACTTGTAGTCCGGGTTTATACCCGGACTACAAGTCATTCCATTCCATTCCATTCCACGAGTCGGAGATTTGCCTCGAGCTCTTTTGCCATAAGGCAAAAGAGCTCGAGGCAAATCTCCGACTCGTTGGACATTCTCTACAAAAACAGCAACCCAGTCTTCCATTGTCCTAGTATATGCTCGCAATGCTACTAACAGGCAGAGGTGGAGAGCCATTGCACAAGCAGCAACCCTCACCCAATGGATAGGCAGTATAGAAGATCCCGCACCAGGACCATCTGCACAACTACGACCACTCTATCAAGAAAAAACGACTAAGAAGAAGACATATACAACCAATTTAATACCAGTAAATACCAATTTGAGTTGGGGGTTAAAACTAACAAACATCTCGTGCTTAACACCGCAGTTGCAGCTAATTGCGGTCATAACCTACATAGAACAAAAGGCTCCAACGTCGAACCTTGGCCCGACCTCGCGCATCCTCGCTCCACATGCATTGTTCCGGTATAGAGATGTGTTCTGTGATAAACATAAGGAAATCCTTATGTTTATCACAGAGCCCATAAAACAAAGTCAAAAGTAAAACGTCATATTTTTCTTCTTTTTTTATATACAATGTCGAAAAACTACAAACGTTTCGGAACGACCACTGGTAGGAAGAATCTCTACAGCATAAGAATTTCAATGCGTTCATCAAAGAACACATCTCTATATCATTACGTATCCGTTTAGGTATTACGTTTTACCCCCAGAATACGTATATCACAAGTTAAGAAGATTTTATTCGACTGGGACAATTACTGGATACTCGAAAAAATTTCGACCTTTTAACCCATTGCCCGGCCGTGCAGATTAGCTATAATATTTTTGTTCATAAAATTCAGCTATAACACAGAATACATAATTGGATATAATATAAGCCTAACCTAACTAAAAAAAATATATGGCTGAAAATAGCATGTAAATTGAATGCAAAATAATTTATATAAACATTAAAATCATAACTTATACTTGCTTATAGTTTACAAAGTCAGGGTAACAAACATACAAAGCATAGCATTAAGATAACCTCCCGGACTTAAGTTAAGGTTTAAGAGCTTGGGCCCACCTAACGGTGAGATAACCAATAAATTGCAGAATCTAGATCCTGAATACATTAGATAGTGCCAGTTGTAATGCTTGCTGTCCATGAAGGTGTAGCTTTAGCTTTCTTCGTTATATTGCAGCCACTGAAAGACCTTCGTGGTAATCAACACGCACACGAGTGGTCCGTTCGGCTTGGGATGGCCAATTTTTCGCTAACCCTAAGGTGTCCACGCTAGGACTTGTCTTGGGATGTGTCTGGGGTCTCTCCTGAAAATATGGCTTATCTTTGTCCATTTACGGCGCATAATCTGCTTGTGTATTGGCATATCCCGGCACGTCTTTCAAAAAAGTCAAGTATTTGCCACAGGCAGCGGTTGATTATAACCTGGATCGGCTGCGTGATTTGTAACTTTATTTAGGTAACCTATTACTAAAATATAAGACACAAGCTTTCGCTTGAATGTAGATAGATCCCCCTCAAGTAGTTCCTTATTCCATGATAAACATACCCATATTCTTCTCCGGACCTCAAACTGCCTCCATACCAAATTAAATGTAAATCAATACAGTCGTTGATTCCTGAAGGACTTACAAACAAACATAAAGACAGACAAATAGACCGACAGGCAGAGATAAATACTTCCTTACAACGGTAATAATTCTTATATCGGTATAATATTAGTATGTTAGTATGTATTTCTGTGGATATTAACCCTTACAGTGCCGATGACAAACACCCACGGTCGGCGACTGTCTATTTGCAATGTTATGGTGTTAGCCGCATTAGTAGTCGCATGCATAATACTAAACTAGGGCCTTACAATGTCTTCGTCTACAAGTACTATGGAAATCTCATTCCTATCATCTGCGTACATTTCTTAGGAATTTATAGAACCATTTTACAGTTTATGCACTTATTATCTTGATTGTTTTAAAAACTAAATCAATGTCTAGATCATCATCATCAGGTCTTATTTAGTCTCCACTGTAGGAACGTGACCCTCTCAGTACTACCAGCCGGCCTATTTACTAACTCGGATGACAGGTGTCGATGCCTATCAATCTAGGATTTGCTGTTACAATGCGGTTTTTGTATTTCAAATAAAAAGTTCGTGCATGCAAAACCCGCATTGTAATTGTAAAGTCTAGATTGATAGGCATCGACACCTGTCATCCGAGTTAGTTAATAGGAGGGCAGAGCCAGAGCAGTCAAATGATTTGGCCTGCACCTGTGGCCTGCACTATCTACGCTGGCCAGAAGATTTGGAGAGGTCTCTTAGATATTTTATAAGCATTGTTCAGCTTGTGTTTCCTAAGTCGTCTTCTACGACATCCACGGGAAGACTTAGAGTGGTCTTAGAACTCTGCCGGGGAACCACACGGCATGCATATAATTATATCCCATGTGCTTCTAATTAATTATATCCCATTTAATTTTACTACTTACATGATGTTACGTGAAAGTTATGTACCTACAAGATTAATTTATTATATTATATTATTTTTTTTATTATTATTTATTAATTTATTGTAACAGTATAAAAGCCTATAAGACAAGGATTTTGTAAGCGTCGGTATCCATTAGGAAGTGAGTCTCTATAAACGTATAACATTACGTGGACATAAATCGCAATAACAATAAGGTAAAATTAATGTCTCATAAACACTAATAAGTACATCTAAGCCCACGTTAAGTACTTGTCCTTACTTCTGAAAGCAATAATAAGTTAATGACCAAGATTCCCGGTTCGGTCCACTTTACAGGTTATCTCTTTTCATTACTGTTCATTACTTCACTAATTAAGGCATAAATAGCTCGTTTCACTAAAAGCACCTGCTGCTCTTAAATAACCAACTTTCGATCATATCTCTACCGCATAAAGATCAAATCACATCATCAAATATTCAGACTTATTAGTACAGGAATCGAAATACTTTTTCATTATAATTTAACTCTTAAGACAAGGGTAATTGGTACTACATTGATCGCCATAATGCGTGTAGTGAAGTACTTTTAATAGCTATCAAATCAAAATTAACATGTAAAGCATGAATTGAAGTCAATGGTTTAATTATAATATACGAACCTACCAATAGTAGAGCATATTATGCGTTCTTGAGTGTATTGTGCCAGAGGCGACGAGGTGGCAACAACAAAAGAAAAATGTACCCATGCAAAGCGTGTAAATTAACCCTCGACAATCCCTTTAAGGGGTGATTCAGACTGTCGGGTGTCAATATGAATAACTTTTTCTATAGACTAATGCTGGGAACTCTGAAAAATTTTGCTAATGAACTGAATCAACTGAAGACTTTTGTATGAACACGTCGAATTTTTTAAAATAATAATTTAGAAATTATACACGTACCTATTCTCCCACTTGTAGTATCGAAATGAGGAATAAATTATAATGAGAGCAATTTTATACACGCAAATAATAATTTTATATTGTTCAAGAACTACTAGTGGTACAGGTAAAATTTAGTTTGTTTTTTGATTTTGTCAATATTGATTTATTCTTTGCTTTAAACCATGAATTTAGTGGAATATCCTTTTTTCTAAGAAATCTTAAGTGTTGTAAATTTTCATACTAACATGAGGAGCCCGATGGTCCAGTGGGTGTGAGCTCTATGAGCGCTTACGTATGTTAAGTAACCCCTGGTGCAGTCCCTACTTGGATGGGTGACCGCAAGTGGCATAAAAATATCTCGAGCTCCTCCGTGCTTCGAAAGGCACGTTAAGCCGTTCGTCCCGGCTGTCATCGTTGATGGCAGTCGTTAAGCTATGTCAGATGCCTTAAGGCAGCTTGAAAAATCATACGAAAAACAAAAACAAACAAATACTAACATTAAACAATATTTAAATGTTCTTACTCAACCAATAATAAAAACATTTTTTTACACAATGTCTTCTCCAGTTGCATTTATCTCATTGTTAATCCTTTTTTTGACTGTCATTTTATTTCTGAGTGATGAAGTTCTTACCGGAATTAATGATAGGTTTGTAATATCATTATTAATTGGGTTAAAAATATCATTAAAGTGCGGCAATCATTGTTTCGTTATGTTTAACAGGCATCAATCAATATAATGAGAGTTTTGTGCGTAATTCATGCTTGTCAAATAAAAAATAAGTTAATGTAGACAGGCTCATATTTCAGATAGATACTATATTATTATGATATGTGTTGACTTTTATATTATTTGCGGGATAACATATTATTACGTTCGAGCATGCGGTTGCATTTTATAGTAATATAGTTTTGTGCTATCCCAAACAATTTCGACCAAAGCTCGATGTAATACTGTAAGGGGGGCAAAAATGAATCTGGTTGTGTCTGATTCTGTGAATTTGAGCGCAATTTTTAAGGTTTTAAGGTTTAACTTAAAGCTGGAGACCAAGCTTTAAGTTAAACCTTAAAAATTGCGCTCAAATTCTATTATTCCGGTGTTTAATATTTACTCATTATTACTAAAAGTTCATAAATCAAACAAAAAAAAAAAACAATTTGAACAGTATAAAAAAGACACATTGTATAAATATAGTAATTCTCTTTACATAACGCTGGTGGTATTCTTATCCAGGATGATTAGAAGCTCGGATTCTCTTTTTTGGTCATACACACTTAAAACTATTTGTGTAAATAATAATAGAAGTACGAGTATCTATTGGTTACATTTACGTATTGAAATATGCCTGAAGATTCTGTAAAATGTTGCTTTTTCAGTATGTAAGCATGAAGAAAAATAATGGTATGGACTTTATTTAAAAAGTAATAAAAATATCCGTACATTCTAAATTTTACTAAATGAATGGTTAAAATTTATTAAGAAATATTATTAAAAAAATAGGCAGCTTCAAAAATTAATAGAATTTTTTGGTATGAGGCCATTTATATATAAACGCAATATTTGACAAAGCTAGTAAAGTATCTTTTTACGGATGTGCTTATTTTAAGGGTTACTTCAATAGCAAAACGAAACAAAATTGCACAGGTTAGGGAACCTGCACATATTTTTGTATTTCAACTATTTTATATTATATAACATTGCATTACACATTACATTTTTATTATACATTAACTGCAATAAAAAATTATTTAACTTCAAGTATTATTATATTATTTATATTACGGTTTGTTTTGTTTGTTTGTTTTTCGTATGTGTAAGTGGCCAACACTGGTGTCAGATTTTTTAAGATGCCTTAAGGCACCAACGGCTTAACGTGCCTTCCGAAGCACGGAGGAGCTCGAGATATTTTTATGCCACTTGCGGTCACCCATTATCACATATTACGGTTATACGTATAAACCAATAGTCTTAATCTAAATATGTCTTTAAACAGTTACAAATCTATTAGAAGAAACTCTCTGTGGGGTCGCTACTACCCGTCGTTCGATATATCATAGACAGTCACCGCAATCTTGTAACATAACTAAATAAATTATACCACTGGAGCCTTTGAGATACCGCCGTCGGGTTACCTTCGACCTTATCATTAATTTCGAAGTAATGAATTGCGGGCAAGACGTTTTGTGTAACGATAACTTGATATATGACTGTCCAGTGGGTGTACCCCCCACTGGTTAAAATGAGACAACACACATGATCAAATGCATTTTGATTAGGTATTAGTGTCTATTTGAATCTAGAGATCGCAGGCCAGTGATTATTCGACTTAAGTTTGTGGATGTCCAAATAAAATCTGTTATTGATAATCATTCATTGAAAACTTTTTTAAGAAAAAAAAAAGAAAAAAAAAAGAGTTGACCTCATTCTAAAACCCCACACTAACGACTCATGAATAATATATTATTAATATTATAAAGAGAAAAGATCTGAATGTGATTTTGTTTGTAATGACTACATTAAAAAAATCAGTGAACAGATTTTAGAAATATTTCACATATAGATTGCTATATTATCAGCGTTATAATTTACCTGGAGACGTAGTCGCGGGCTACTTAGCAGGTATAACCCATGACAGTCATACCTTATATTTAAAAAACTGTATAAATTGGTTATATAAACGTTCTTAGACTCCGACATCTACCGGTTAAAGTCGAAATAGTAGCAACTTCCTGGGAGGCCATAATAGTGTTGTGAACATATACTTATGGACAGTCGATACATCCATTCATAATAACTCATGAATAATTCATCGCATATTTCGGTATTGTATGAGTTGATATTATTATATCGAGATATGAGCCATTAATATGAATTAGTAAAATAGCTATTAATCATATAGGATAATGAAAAAACTTTGTCGTATTTGGTAGTTATATTTAAAAATATTTTGAAGGTGCGACTTCAAACAATCGGTTTAGTGGATTGCGAATTCTATTTTTGCTATATTTATGGATAATAAATTAAATACACAATAGATTTTATTAACTTGATTTTTTAAATGCTAACTAGACTACAATAAAATTTATTCTGTTCTGCCAAGCGTTTATTTTATGAGCAGTTTTTTTTTTACTTTTTAGACGTTGCAGCTGGTTGTTTACAGGAGATTAAAATCACCTTGGAACCAAACCAAAAATATGTCTGGACTAGTCTTCGTAAAAGTTGGATATACATATATTTTACGGTTTTGAAATCTCACTCAAAGTAAGAACGGAACTATAAATGTTTGATGTAAATTACATAATAATTATAAATTCTAAAAACTCCAATATTATCGACAGACATTCTAAATTACAAATAAACTAAAATCTAACTTACTTTACATTAAACTCTTAATGAAACTGAAATCCAATTTCGCTAGTATTTTCATTGAACTAAAAATAAACTTAGTTTGTAAACAAGCTAGCATGTACCGGAACACTTATTTGCAATCATACTAGCAAGCTATGACATATGCTGTATGCTTGCTTGAGTACTACATAGTACTCAAGCAAGCATACAGCATATGTCATCATCACCATCATCAGGTCTTTTTTTAGACTCCACTGCAGGAGCATGACCCTCTCTGTCTGCACAACCAGAGCCATATATTCCAGCCAGCATATGAAATAGGTAACATTTCATAAATCTCACATTTAATCACCTGCCGTGTAAAGAAGAAATATTATTTTCAGTTAGCTGTAACGAGTACATAAGTTTTTTTTAATAAACTTGCAAAAACATAGGTTAAATAATCAAAAAATAATATGTTGAAGTACTCACTTTTCGATATTTCCCATCCCTAGTTTGCCCACCGCATCGAAGGGCTGATTCATAAGCGTCACGTGGCCTGAACACGACTGTTACAGGCGCAGCCCTGTGCAATACCGACTTTGAACAGATTTATACTTATTCGTGAATTGAAATATTATGTCTGAATTGAACTTGCCACTATAATTATACTGATGTAATAGAAAATATCAATTATGTGATTAGTATTAAGTGTTTATAAACAAAGGACACTAGTCAATAATAAAAAAATAACTGTCATAATACTACTGTAATTAAATTCTTCCATGCTGGTTTGGCAGAAACGGAAAAACCTTGAATATATGTACTAGCTGCTTTTCTTCCCGCATAGAACGTTAAAGCCAGTCAAGGGATTATGCAAAATCTTAGGAATCACGTCAATAGGCGATGCGGCTAGCAACCCATCACTATTTTGATCACGCTTTCCTCCTTAACATCCACCAACACGCTAAACATGGTCTTTTGGTTTTATGACCTTAGGCTATGTCTACTCCGCAAGGGATATACAGGAACGCATATCCGCAAGGCAATGCTATAAGAGGATCTCTCGCAGGCAGGATTTGAACCAGCAGTATTTAGTCTTTGTACGACTAATGTATGTTAATCGTATAGCATTGTGAATGAATAAAAAATCGGCCAAGTGTGAGTCAAACTCGCGCAATGAGGGTTCCGTACAATATGCTTCGTGAACACACACAATGTGCAAAAAATGTTTTATTCAATTGACTAGCGCCATCTAGTGGTGTTTTAGTGAACTATTTCCCTAGATGAACTTATTATTATGAGTTTACCACTTAATTTTCAAGTGATAGAATTCGTATTATTTTTCCTGTAATCTTCAAGGAATGAACTATATTTTGTAATTTTTTCAAAATTTTCGGCCCAGTAGTTTCGGAGATCAGGGGGGGGGAATGGTCAATTTTTGCCTTCTTTCGTGAATAAAATCAAAACTATTGATTTTACCCGAACAAAAAAAAATATTTTTGAGATCCTCATAATGAGCCCTTTCATTTGATATATGACACAGTAAGGTTTGCAAAACTTTTTTTTTTAATTTTGTAATTGGGCCCCTCAAAATGACCCTTTTTTCAAAAAATCTTTATTTACTTTGCACATCCGTGTTTGGGTCATAGGATTACACTATCTTACCAAATTTCATCCAATTTGGTTCAGTAGATTCGGAGAAAATCGGCTGTGACAGACGGACGGACGGACAGACAGACGCTCGAGTGATCCTATAAGGGTTCCGTTTTTCAACTTTTGTACGGAACCCTAAAAACAACTATAAAATACGACATGATACTGCTAGATAGTCCAGTGGGTGTGAGCTCTATTAGCGCTTACATATGTTAAGCAACCCCTGGTGCAGTCCCTGCTTGGATGGGTGACAAAAATATCTCAAGCTCCTCCGTGCTTCGGAAGGCACGTTAAGCCGTTGGTCCCGGCTGTCATCGTTGATGGCAGTCGTTAAGCTATGTCAGATGCCTTAAAGCAGCTTGAAAAATCTGACACCAGTGTTGGCCACTTACACATACGAAAAACAAAAACACTGCTAGATACCGATGTAGCGGTCGTCTGTCCGTCTGTCGGCCGGTGGCCGCCGTGGCCGGTGGCTGAGGCGTAATTGGCACCGCTTTCTACACAGACATTGTTATACAGAGTGATCTTAAAGAACACACATTAGGTATCTTGTGTTCTTTTATGTGTGAAAATATTGCTGATAGTCTTTTAACGGCCAATCTGGTCGTAGAAGGATTTGGTCACACTTGACCAATGTCCATCATATATATTAAATGAAAAACATTTTTCTCTTCATAGGTATATCGTACAATTGAAGACACCATATTATTATTTAAGAGAGGATTTCGAACTGGCAAAATATCAATTTATAAGTTAATTCGTACTGCGGGATAAATTAGGATCGTCTTGATCATCTTAAGTAACTGAAATTATTTCCACCGCGAACAAGGGTAACTGTATAAAAAGTCATAATATCGTAAAGTTTTTTGTTACCTATCTTCAGTAATTCAACAGAGATACAAATATTAATCTAATCCTTTAGTGATTTATTTGAACCAAATTAACAAAAGACATATGTATGCAAATTAGGTTATTTCTTCGTAAACAACGCTTCTAAAATGATTATGTATAAATATGACGATTGGTGTGTAATCAAAGTATGAATCTGCATTTTTTTTTTAGCACCTTTCGACACTTAATACGACGGCTAGACCAATAAACCTATAGCCTAGGGCCTCTTACAGTTTAATGGCGGTGTTTTATACCCAATTACTGGATTTATAATATCGTAATACTATCACTCGTTGACATTACCTCATCCTTATTGAAGTTGGAACCGTCCAATGATTTAATTTTAGATTTACATGAATGTCAACGAGGCTAAGAACATAATAATATCGGTATAAGTTATCTAAAATTACATTTGATTTTTTATTACATTTTTTCCACCTTTACGCCCACTACGATGCTAAACGTGGCCTGTAGGTTTTATGACCTTGGGCTCTGTCTACCCCGCAAGGGATAAAGACGTGATAGTATGTATGTATGTACATTTTATAGAAAGGAAGGTTTGGAAGATTTGCACTTCAGGCCTTTTTTACTTGTAAATTAATCGCACATTTTCGACGTCAGTAATTTCGTAAATACTTAATGAATCGTCGCAAAAATACTTCATCTTCTATATAGGCAATCCTGACTGACTCACTGACATATATATCAACGCACAGAAACTACTGTGGGTACCTAAAAGCTTGAAATTTGGTACAGGTTTCTTTTCATGATGTAAGTGAGTGTACTACGAAAGGATTTTGAGAAATTCAACTCCTTAGGGATGAAATAATGGGGTAAAGTTTTACGCGACGAAGACGCGGGAGAATTGCTGGTTATATACAATCCTACGTATGAGTGTTATAACTTAAGTAAGAATTACTATTTAAGCAAAATCTAACCATTCATTAAAAAAATTATTAAAGTTATCAAAAGATGAAGCGTCTCACATTTGTGGACAGATAAGTAAAAGGTAGGCCGACTGAATTATTTTCTTATTTTTCCAACCTCGCATTCATAAAAAAACTTTCATTCATAATTATCAGTAACTTTTCTTAAAAAAACCTCCTGTACTAGTGTCACCTGGCTCGTTCGCGTGTCTTCTCTAATGGCCGCCCGGAAAAAAGCCTCAATTGCTCGCAATTGACGAGAGCAGCCGAGTATCGACGATCCATTCAATAAAATATGTGCTTCATAAATTAATAAACAGTTACTAACTGGAAAACCTAAGAGCACGGAACTATCAATAAAGATAGTTAAAATAGGTATTTCTAGCGAAAAAGAGGTATTAATATATCTACTTATCAAAAGCATAACTCTTACTTCGAAAGACTATAATTTTCTCTGAAGCTAGCCGATTGAATAGGCATTTCGTTACACTTTCAGTCTCGTATTAATAAGAAACTTTTATTCACGGTTAACAGAAGCCTCCTGTACTGGTGTCACCTGGCTTGCTCGCATCTCTAATGGCCGCTCGGAAAAAAGCCTCAATTGCTCGCAATTGACGAGAGCACCCGAGTTTGCGGCCCCGCAATCTGCGCACGACTGCCGCACCTGGTGCTCAACGGGCTATCGACGATTCATTCAATGAAATATGTGCTTCATAAATAAATAAATACCTACTAACTGGAGGCTCATTGCTATAGCTAAGAAGTTATAGTAGGTAATAATCTTCTTAGGAAGACCTAAGAGCACGTAATTATCAATGATCGTAGTTTGAATGGGTATTTCTAGCTAAAAAGAGTCGTTTATATATGTACTTATCAAAAAGCATAATTTCTGCTTAAAAAGGAGTATAATTTAATTTGAAGCTAGGCAAATGAATAGGCATTTCCTTACATTTCCAGTCTGGCATTCATAAGAATCTTTCATATACAGTAACAGTAACTTTTCTTTAAATAAAACCTCCTGTACTGGTGTCACCTGGCTCGCGTGTCGTCTCTAATGGCCGCCCGGAAAAAAGCCTCAATTGCCCGCAATTGACGAGAGCAGCCGAGTTTGCGGCCCTGCGATCTGCGCACGACTGCCGCACCTGGTGCCCATAGGGCTATCGACGATCCATTTCATAAAATATCATCATCATCAGGTCTTTTTTTGGTCTCCACTGCACGACCCTCTCTGTACTACCCAGAGCCATATACAGAGTGTAACATGACCCAGACCCTTACATATCCTTAAAAGGGTGACTAAGCCCATCAGTATTAACAACTTTTGCTATGGGCTCAACCCTGGGAACTAAAAAAAAAATTCGACATTTTCATACAAAAGTGTTTTCGACATTTTCATACAAAAGTGTTTTCGACATTTTCATACAAAAGTGTTTGCCGCCAAAAATGGTTTCGAGTTCACAGCGTTGACCCCATAGGATAAGTTGTATGTTTGTCATGTTACACGCTGTATTAGCCAGACTAGTCAGAGGATTTGGCATGCCAACTTTATGCTGACTAAACGGGTAAGAGAGGTCTCTTTGATGTTTATATGCCTAGTTTAGCTTGTGTTTCCCAAGTCACCTTCTACGACATCCACGAGAAGACTTGGAGTAGAGTAGAGAACCACTCGGTTTAAGCTCGGAGCACGACTGCTGCACTTGGTGCTCATAGGGCTATCGACGATCCATTTAATATAATATGTGCTTCATAAATAAATAAACACCTACTAACTGGAAGATTATTGCTATAACTTCTCCCTAAGAGCACATAATTTTATTAATAATGGTAGTTGGAATGGGTAGCTAGCTAAAAGAGGTATCATTTTAAGTACTTATCAAAAAGCATAACTTAGAAAAGATTATAACTTTCTTTCAGATGTATTTGTATGAGATGTTAGAATTCTAGTATTTAAAACAATATTAATATTAACAAACCCTATAAAGTTAGATTATTGCGCAATCAATTTTGGAACAGAATCTGAATCAATTTTTTTGTTTTATATAATAAGTATATGAGATGTCAATAAAAGAGAAAGCTCTTCTGTTTTATTGTGATTTTGTTGCGTGGACTTGGTTGGTTCTGACCCCCCTAGCAAATCAAATTTTCAGACAAAAAGAAAATAAAATTAAGTGCTCGGTTTGATTCGGTCTCTTTATTTGACCGGTAGATTTTTAAGGGAAGTTGTTTTTATATTTATTTTTGGTTCTTTTTAACGGTTTAAATATTCTATTAGTGATTTTGTTTTCTTGCTTTTAATATTGCAAGGGCATTAAAATACATAACTATAAAAAAAACTTAACTCTTCTCTCCCCAAATATCTCAAAAAGATTACTAATCAAAAGGTTTGGTGTAAGCCCTATTTTTTAGTCATGAACCACATTCAGAGAAATATCTTATATAAGTTATTTTATTTTTTATATCATTGTTATATTTCAATTTGGATGACGTTGTCAAAAGATAAGAGAGATACAACTGTAAATTGGCCGTCAACGTACTTAATTACACTTGCAAGCCTTGTAACCATTCAATCCGATTATGCCGTCTCGACGAGACACCATAATTAATTTCGCTCTATACTCTATTAATAATAAATTAATTGTAATCAATTTTAGAAGCCTAGCTGGCGATTCTATATATAAATAAATTACTTCCTTTTAGTGCTCGATGCGTAGTGTAATTATGTAAGTGCATTCTCGCATCGGTAAGATATTAACGTTTACTGTATTAAATTTTACGAAGTATAATGTAGTCAAATAACATGTCATCAAATTATACCTAAAGCATGTAAAATACATTAAAATTATGAAACTTAACCATCTGCTCTTTTAGTGATTAGCAATTTACATCACAATAATTTTTCACCCCGGTAGGATAAAATAATCTGTATTTTTGATGTTTATTGCCTTGACATATAGTGCATTCTAAACGACTTAGTTTTAAAATGAGATTTTACCGTTTTCGTATTGTAAAAATGCGCTCCTACATGAGTTTGTAAAAAAGGTTGCTAAATAGACATTTTTTTTTTCATTTTCCTTTAGAAGTAATGTTTACACAAGGTATATGAGTAAGTATATAACTTGTGTAAACGTTACTTCCAGAGGGAAATGAAAAATAAATGTTTACTTAGCAACCTTTTTTACTTCGATATTATTTCTTCTTGCAACCCTAAATTCAACAAGAAAAAGGCCCGCGGGCATAGACACGGCACGGGCGCGGCGCGTGCATCGAGAACACACCTAGCGGCGCACGGCTGCCGCCAAATTGGAACGTCTGTTACCCGTTTCAATTTGATCATTGTCACGGAAACCAAGAGCATTTGAAACGCGAAAGTCACATTTTAAGGGCCAGTAAAATAATTTGTTTGTTTTTGGTGTGGTCAACACTGGTGTTAGATTTTTCAAGCTGCCAAAGGCATCCGGAATAGCTTAACGACTACCATCAATGATGACAGCCGGGACCGCAATTTGACGTGTCTTCCGAAGCACAAAGGAGCCCGAGATATTTTGTGCTTCTTGCAGTTACCTATCCAAATTAATTTGTTAACTTCATAAAATAAATAAATAAATAAAATAAATAAATATATACGGACAAATCACACAGATTGAGCTAGCCCCAAAATAAGTTCTAGACTTGTGTTATGGGATACTAACTCAACGATACTATATTTTATAACAAATACATAAATAGATAAACATCCAAGACCCAGGTCAATCTGAAAAAGATCATTTTCCATCTTGACCTGACCGGGGATCGAACCCGGGACCATCCGTGTCGCAGGCCGGCGTGTTGACCGCTGCGCCACGGAGCTCGTCAACTCACTAACTTATCTATTGCAATAACTATTAAAGATGGCATAGTTTTTTTGTTCTTCGAACTAAACTGAAAGTTAGTACTCAAGAACAAAAATAATGTTTTCAACTCAACTCTCTTTTACTATATTTTTTTTTCTAATTATTACTGAAATTTATAAAATAAGTAATTAAATCCTAGAGTTAAATAAAATCTGCTTATATATTTTGATAATCATTGCCCGTGGCCAGGGGTGTCATCCTCAACTAGCCCATGTCCATCAGTAGACTTCTTGCGGCTGAGACGAATTTTCGTCCATCATTCGACAAGAACACAGTTCTCAAATTAGAAATAGATAGATGTTGGCAAAACCTCGTTTTGTAAGATCGGAAATATTTTAATCCATTTCTTTCCAACCGTTTGCATTGTTATACAAAAAATAGTGTAGTTACCTATCAACCTGCGTCGCTCCCAGCATCAGCATTTGAACCGTAAAACATCGATTTCTCGCAGCCGATCGTTCCGGTTTTCCCGCACCCAATCGTAAATAGTCTAAAAACCGTAAAACGCAAAGACAGTTTTTCCCTATCATTATGCTGCGGCTGGAGTATTTTGTCGCGGTTCACTTCTGGCGCATGTTGGAATTTGGTATCAGACGATTTCAGGTGCAGTCGAATCAAAATTTGAAGTTGAATATTTTTCTATTAGGTATTTTAAAATCTTTTCAAAAGTAGGACATAGAGTAGCCTAATAGATAGCCGGGGTCGATTAAGCTTTTAAATAGAAATAATAAGGAAACGAATATGCAATTATAATGTAATTTTATTGTTAAGGAAACTTTTGAATCGCTCAAAATAATCATTAAATTTTTATTTAATGATTATTCTGAGCGATTTGAATATATAGAACACTATTCATAATATCTGGCAAAAAACATTGACTACTAAATCGAATGCATTGCCAATAAAATAATGTAGACAAGGCTCTTTTTTCCACGCTGGTTTAAGAAAAACGATAAAATAGCTTACTGTTACCCATCTTATTATAACGAAGATACATTATTCTTACATGAAAAATTGATCGTTTGGACCTTCTAAGGGGTGAGGCCCGTCAATTTGAAAAACTTTTCCTTGAAGGTCAATGCTAAAAAATCAATTTCTTTGATATTCTTATACAAATTAACTGGGTATATTTATGTAAGGAAATCTTGAAAAAAAATGGAGTTCTCAGTAATGATCCCCTAAGGGAAGTTATTCAAATCAACGGGCATGAATAACTACTTAGCTTCAAATTAATCAATATTTCGCCGGGTAATAGATTTAGGTAGAAAACGATTATTATTTTCATTATTGTCTAAGCTAAGTTGCAATGGTACTTTGACCACGTAACTTAGATTATATAAAGCCTAGATAGACTCTTATCAGCCTAAAAGCGTAGAAAAAAATTGTGTCCAACGCATAGTCTATCATAGAAACATATTGCTATCAATTTAATAGATTTTGATGGCATTATTTAACAGGACGCATGTGCTAACAAAAAGCCGTCACGCACACAAGCATCGAGAAATTGGCCAGTATTTTAATCATTAAAAAAAGCATGACGGCGTCTAGAGAGTAAATAGTCAAAGCCATTTAACTAACGAACTAACTTGTCATGCCTCCCAGCTTGTACAAATCTCCATTCCCTCATCATGTTCATTCATCCAGGGTTGCCATGACGGGGGCCCCGGTACACGAGCTGCTCTGATGCTCGCCTCGCTGACGACTCGCCGCGCCCTGGACGCTGAAACACCGGTCGTCTGGCCTGCATGGTGCTACTCAGGTACTTCAATCAATCAACCTTGACGAACTCCGTGGCGCAGCAGTCAACACTGCCTGCGACACGGATGTTCCCGGGTTCGATCCCCGGTCAGGTCAAGATGAAAAATGATCAGATTGACCTGGGTCTTGGATGTTTATCTGTATATGTATTTGTAGTGAAATATATTATCGTTGATTTGGTATCCCATAACACAAATCTCGAACTTACTTTGGGGCTAGCTAAATCTGTATATGGTTTTTTACTCAATTTGCCTAGGAGACAATTGTATAGCTAGCACTAAAGTAATGAATTTTGACTAAGAATTTACATAAAACAAATCATCAAACAGAAGGTTTTGGTATAGTGTACAATACATAGATTCCCTATAGCTACAATAACTATGAAGTTTCATATCCGCACAACTAATAAAAAAAAATTATTATGACTAGTATTGTGTCGCCATTAATTGTCATCCCAAATGTAGCAACTAGACTTCCAAAATTATTGTTTTAAAGCGGCTTGCATTCAGCGTTTTCTTGCTAAAGCAAAACTCGAAGTTCGAGAGGCATAATGACAGTTGGGCACTACACAATCAACTTATACACCTTTAATACTTTTAAAGTCATTGGTACTTTGAAGATGAAATGATACATTATAGGTACTCATTACCTATAACCAATTCATGTCTACTTGCCGTCCATGATGTAATTGTATTTTTTGCAAAAAACCTCAACTAGAAAAAGTGCATGACTAAACGTTACCTCATTTTCTTTACCACATCATTTAAACATATGGATGATAAATCTATGCATGGAGATATATGTACTACGTTATACTATGTCTTTATTGAATATGGATTTGTTGAAAGTAAAATGTCACAGAAAATGAGAATGCGTCAAACAAACTCTGTATGCTCGATGTAGAGAAACGGTTAAAAAAGTGGTTACTGTAACAGTAGACTACTAGACTAACTAACTAACCGCTCGTTTATCTTGCTTGGTGGGTGGCAGACGGACGGACATTTCCATATTCCTCGGGACGACTACTGGTTTCTTTTTACTAATTTTGGGTTATTAAAACGTTTACGAATATTTTAAACTAAAATAAATAATCCTCCTAATGGCGCAGTCGGGCTAAAAAGAGTTATAATTATTATTCACTCTAAAACTCAATTCTCAAATTCCATTATTTGGAATAACACATCGTAGAAGTTTATATTAATGTTTTCACGATTATTACTCATATTTTATTAATTACGCCAAATAACTTTAACTATACCGTAAACCAAATCTGCGTACATCCGGGACGTTATAAATAAATAGTTAAGTAGTTTTGATTAGTTTACAACATAATAGACAAATTTTATTGTTAAGTGTAGTAATGTAACGATAAAACAGAATAAAGTGATTTAATTTAAATTACATTAATGTTTTTTGGCTGACATTTATATAATTATGTTTCAAAAACTAGTTTCAAATCGGTGAAAGTAACTCAAATAAATAATAGCTCTTTTCTGATTTAATAATACTGGTATCGACTATAGTATCATTATAATGATACCGCTCATGTCATGTTTTTTTTTTCTTACAAAAAGAGTACTTGTGAGTTAAACGGCACAATGCAATCCAATGAAAAAGAAAATCTAGACATCCAATTTGAAAATAAAAAGTATACAACAACCTGTTTTAGAAATCAAAAGCCTTACCAAGGAAGCGACTGACCCTCGCTAAAAATTCTATTGCAAAGATGCTATTGTAAATTTACAATCCGATTTCTCACGAAATTAAATTCCGTGGCTGAATAGAGCCGGTAGTGAATTGTTGGGAACTCGACAACTGTTTCTGATAACATTTTAACTGTGGTGATAATTGGCGACCAGCAGGTCCAGATGATTGGACGTCACTTGTGCGCAGGCGCGAAATTTAACGCGTTATTTATAACACGTTTGTTATTTAAACAATATTTAATTGTTATTTAACGATCGAATTTATTTCATGTTAAATTATTTCTCTCATCTACAGAATAGGCTTTGTTGAATTGTGTTTATGAAAAATCGCCGTTATTTTTTTCGTGTGTGTCTGAACATTGATGTCAAAATTTTAAAGCTGCCAATAACTTTCAACGGCCTTCTAATGATAACAGCCGGGCTTAACTAACCAAAGTATGAAGGTACTGAATCCTATACGCCACTCAAAGTCGGTCCATCCTGGTGGGAACCACGTCCGTGGTTGCTTTACATGCGCAAACGCCACACTCACGGTCTTCTTACAGAAAACTTGTAATCAGCGTTAGAAATGGCCTCATACCTGAAAAGTGTAAAATAAAAAAAATACTAAGGTAGTAAATAAAGTATAACTGTGAAAAGTAATCAAGCTAGTCGGTGATACTGACTAAAAATGCTAAAGTGAAACCGTTTGTTTTGAAAGTAAATATTATGCATGTAATTTATCTACGTCTTTCTGAAAGCATTTTATTTTTAAGCTAGCAATTTTCCCGCGACTTTATCCGCCTTCATTATAGCCTATGCCACCTGCAGATAAATTAGCTTTCTATAGGTGAAAGAATTTTGAAATCAGTCCAAGTACTGGACTGGAGCCTATTTAATTCAAACATCAAATAAACAATGAAATATTTCTTCTTTATAACATTAATATAGAAAAGTCCAAATTAGGTAAGTATCTACAAATTATGCTACCTACAGTGGGCAAACCCGTTAACTTTAGTTCGCTTAGGTACAGTTTAAACTAACTCAACAATTTTCACACAATCCGTAAAACAGCAATTACTTAAGTGCTTTACTTTCCTATAATTGGCTCTAACCGTTCATTTACGCAGCTCAAAGTTACATAGTGGCACCAATAACACCAATGGTAACTAATGGGTCCAATGTGTGAGCAGTTAGGAACGGGTAATGGTCAAATTACTCCATAAATTGGTGAAAGCCGTCAAAATTGGTGTAGTTTTTGGCCGTAGATTTATACGCAATATTATAACTGGATTATAAACTGAGATTGGAAAAGTAAACAATTTATTTTCAATTAATTACTTTATTCTCTAATGGCTCTATACGCTGTAGATCTCGCGAAAGCTATTTTTTAATAATTTTTAACAATCCAAAAAGCGGCTTGACTGAAATAGTTTCGAAATTTGATCGCAAAATTTTACAACAATTGGCAAAAAATGTGACCTGTAGCCAGTAGAGTACAACAGCTGAACAGACCTTGAAATTTTTATTGGTAAATCTAAGAAAACAATGAGTAGGTACATTCATTGAATGCAAGTGTGCTTGTATTTGTCTTTATATTTACTATGTGGTATTATTTATTTATTTCGAGCCATCATGTGTCCCATTGACAAGCAAAGGCCTCCCTCCACTTCTTCCATTCAGTCCGGTCTTGCGTTATCTCCTTCCACTCTTTGTTAAATTTATCTAGCTCATCACGCTTTATTGTGTGATTATAAACTCAAAATTAAATATCTTGTTATATTACTTAGTTAGATAAGATGACTCTTGATAGCCTAAAAGTCGCTATACAAAGGAGATTAAAAATAATATTCTTGTACAAATAATTATACTGTAAACTTACTGAAAATATTTCCGTTCGCAAATTGTTTTGTTCATGTTTATTGCGAAAAACCCTTACACCATAATTTGAAGGACTTTAAACAGTAAACAACAGGTCATAAAAAATAATAAGTAAACCATAAACAAAACGGTTTGTTTTACAACCAAAATAACTCGCAACCGGTCATAAAATCGATCATTACTTTGTTTTGCTTTTTAATTATTTAACCTCGACATAAGTATAAATTACTGGTCAAGCTTAAGTTACACTTTTTTATGAGAAGTTCCATATCACAGTAAAAGACTTGAAAAACTAACGTTAAATCTTACTTTTCTGTTATAAATCATTTATTAGTTACTAGTAGTAATTTTTAAGTTAGTTTTTAATAGTACATCATGATACAAGAACAGTAAGCTGGATAATATAACCGAGGTGTTTATAGGCACGAGGCGAAGCCGAGTGCTTTTAATAATCCGACACCTTTACGCCTACTACGATGCTTAACGTGGCCTGTAGGTTTTATGACCTTGGGTTCTGTCTACCCCGCAAGGGATAAAGACGTGATAGTATGTATGACGCCTATAATAAGCAGCTTACCGTGCGAGTATCATACGACGTTTTTCAATACATTTGCGATTACCATAAACTGAAACAAGATTGTAGTTCAGCAAATAAGGAATTTATAAAAGTAAGGAAATAAAGCAGTTTGTAAAAATACATTTATAATAATCAGGTACATTTACTCAGGTTTATTTTCCCCAAAAGAGTACATTGATACCTTCCTCTTTTCAAAGTCGGTTAAAAAATCATATCTCACGAATCAGAAAAAAGTTTTCATCCTAAGCTTGAAATTATTTGCTCGGATTCTATGAAAAAGTTTAAATTTTGCATCTGTGGCATTGGGCTATTGAGCGGTTTATTTAACTTCTTCCTGCAATTAGCATATAAGCTATAACATTGCAAAATTTTATCATAATTCAACCAGTACTTTTTATAATGAGGATGAGTTATAAACATATCCAACATTGGTATATCGTTACAAACTTAGATTATATAATGTAATATAAAGACTCTATTAGCCTAAAAGCGTAGCTCCTAATTTGATGGATTTTAAGGGCATAAATTGACAGGACGCATTTTTTAACACAAAGCTGTCACGCACAACAAAATTGGCCAGTTTTTTTATCATTGAAATAAAGGCATGACGGTGTCTGGAGAGTATATAGTCAAAGGTTACAAACTGCCAATGCTATATAGCTATGCTAGTAGCAGCCATGGATCTAAGAATAATCAGGATATGCCCTTGGAAAATGTAACAGTGGCGCACATAAAAATCCCTACACTCGTGTCGCGACACTAGCGCACGCACACATCGGCACAAAAATCCCTACACTTTTCCCCGGTCGAACGAAATGTCAAATTTCCCAAATGTCAAATACATGCTGCACACATGTGACTTGATGTGACGTAAGTTATGCTTCACTTTTGATGTGTCTAATGCCGGGTCCATATTATTCCTAGGTCCATGGTAGCAGCAAATGATTACAATCAAGTACTGATTTCACAGTCCGCATTAACAGTATTTATACAACACCAAACTATGGAGCAAAACTGGAAAAGATATCACGTTTGTGGTTTGTTTGGATGGGTACGGAACCTTAAAAACTATTCAGCAATATGACAAACATTATCTTGCAGATACATTGTCAAAGAAGTCTTAAAATCCTTTGAGTACAAATCCTCAAGTATTTGAAGTCAAAGAGGATAAATCAATCGAGTTTTATTAATCCATATTTTTCTTCTAAGAAATCGTGGGTAAATTAAACGATCGTTGTGGGATGTAAATATTTGTTGACAAGGAGTCAAGTTTCAATTAATTTGTTCTGAACGGTAGTTTATGGCGTTTTGATTATATTGCTTAGTTTTATTGCTGACTTAAGTCGTTAATAGGCCTAAATATAACTTGAAACTTAACACTTATTAACATTTCCTTTTGGTTTAAAATTTTGATTAACATTCACTTATAAAATGTGCTTTGAAACTTATTTTAATAATGATTAAGTATAAAACAAGGCACAAAAAAGTTTTTTGTAAAATAAATGAAAGTGTTGTTTGACAATGTATTTAATGTTTTCTTATGTTTTCGCGATTAACCAACCCAACCATTATATGCGTTTTGATAATCCTCAAGTCCTTGCAAAAGAAAACAGATACATTCCAAGAATGCTTCGTGAGGCTACTGAAATTAAAAAACATCCTAATTTCAATAGAGAGGATGGTTGGCAGTTACCACCAGCTTGGGATCCAGTCATCAATTTAATCAAATCTCAAGCTAAGCAGAAGACTGCAAGACCTTCAGACACCGTGAGCCAATACTGCGTACATCCGGAACGTTATCAATAAATATTTTAGGCGGTAGATTTTGCAGTTCTTATTCTTAAAATACTAGACTAATGTCAACTTAGTCTACCTGCGACCACGAACACTGTAAAGTGCTCGAAACGTTAGGTGTATAAATAATGTAATAAACGCGATAGAAACCGTATTAAAATAATTTTATTTAAATGACAATGTATTTAATAGGAAAAATCAATCTTTGGCTTTTAAGTATAATTCGTGGATTCAAATCTTATAGTACCAATTTTTAGGCAGTTCTTTACAACTAATGACAATCACAATCTCAATATTATAATTGTGAAAGTGAGTTTGTATATTTGATTGGGATCTCTTCACGCTTTATCTACTGAACCAATCGTCTTTAAATTTGGCATACACGTTGGTAATGCTACGGAGAAGAACATTAGGGTCCCATATATCACGAGAGTAAAGCCGTGGGCAACAGCTAATTCTAGTAAAAAGATAAAAACAATAAACAAAATTCTAACATAGAGACCAATATGACGGAACGATAAACATTGACTTTGGGAAATAAATAAAAAATGCGTTGATGTCTTTTCTTCTATCATTGTGGGCCAAGCTGATTCTTAGCTTTCATGCATATTTTATTATTTTTGGATGGGAGATGTTGCTAGTTTTAATATTATTATTTAAGCTTTGATTATAATTCTAGCTAAGTATATTTGACATGAAAAGGCCTTTACCCAATAACGGGTGAACAAATGCTGAGGAAGAAAGAAGAACAAGATAGTTGCAACATAACACTATCAAATATAAATCTAACCGTCGAATATCATGAAACATGCTATCTAAATCTAAGTCTAAGCCCGACTTAATTCGAATTTTACGCGAACAAGCCCCATTTAATTTATTTATACGTCCGCATAATAAAACTATACATAACTGGGCCCACTAATGAACTGAGTCTGCCCAGTTAGGGGCCTGTTTGAATAAGGTCTGCACTTTGTTAATACAAGCCACTTTGCATCGTTGTGGCTAGTTCACTATTGGGTAAACGAGAGACGAGAGGATGGACTATAATCTAAGTTGATTGACAAATCAAATGTAGGTTAACATTATATTGATGAGGAAAAAAAAAGTACTTCCATTTATAATTTTTCTATTCAGTAAATCTTTCTTGTCGTCAAGTTTTGATATTGACTAGGGGTACTATTTTTGATCGTGTGACACTCGTCTTCGAACAATTTTTGTGTGGAAACATCGTTTGAAGACGAGTGTTACGTGTTCAAAACAGTCCCCAGAGCTTGGAGAAGTTACTCAGGGATTACATCTAGGTAGATTGATTATCAACGAAAACATGTTTGGTTTCAAGCTATTCGTTAGCACAGCGAACAAACCAACTATTAACGTACGTGTGTGTGTACGTTATAGTTAGGTTTTCGCTGTGGTAATAAAATTGAAATACTTGAAAGAACACGACACCCACACATTCATACACACCCTCAGCTATATATTTTTATACTTTAACTTTTTTAAACCTTCTGTGTTCAAACGCGAAAGATATATACGTATTTAACAATGAGATCCAAGGGAAATGTTTATATCACATACTGAAGAAACGCCCAAATATTCTCAGTTTTGTGAGCACTAAAAACGAACTCGACCAATATGAAACTGGTATAATCGAATGAAGTTAACTGACCAATGAATAGCATTAATATTTTCTGTCTCGCCGAATGAAGATCATAATCTGTTTATAAATCTATTTTATATCCAGTTATCATTTTCATTTAGCTGAAGCAAAATAAACTTAATTGATCGCGAATACCATTTATGTGATAAATGCTATTTATGAGCGTCTGATCGGTGTAGAGGTACATAGAAGCTATGCTGAAGGTATCCATATATCAGCAATAAATTTCTCTCATATTCAAAAGCTGGGTTTTTAGAGAGCATCTATATATAATGTGAGGTGTAATAGTGAGGTATTCCTCGAAACGCAACGATTTCGATTGAGGAAGGGATTGAGTCGAATCTAACCGATTTTACGCTGGTAAGAGGGGTGTTTAGGCAAACATAACGTTATTTGTTTAATTTATCTTCGTGGTTATGTCAATTCCAGCAGCCACACATGTAGCCAACTTTTATTTAAATTTTATGTTGTTTACTCATCTTTTTAATATATTAAACAGAATGAATTTCCAATGAAATTTTTCATTGAAATATCTCACTTGACATTTAAAAGCGAAGAAAGATGGGTAAGAGTGCCCTCGACGGGAGTCTCCATACAAACGGAAATAAGGGATTGTGACCTGGGTCTTGGATGTTTATCTATATAAATATATATTATAAAATATAGTATCGTTGAGTTAGTATCCTGCGACACAAGTTCACAACTTACTGTGGGGCTAGCTCAATTTGTGTGATATGTCCCTATATATTTATTATTTATTTATTGTAGCAATATTTGATATTGGCGTAAAGTTAAGCATTCAATCAATCAATCTCATTATAATCTACGTACGTTCCTATACAGCTTGGTTAAAATATTAATGGTTTAAGAATTATAAGCATCTTAAAATTTGTGTAGTTATGTTAAGGGGCTTGCGATTCTCAAACCATTGATAATTTTACGAAGCTGTATAGGAACGTACGTAAATTATAATGATATTAATTTTATTGAGGGAATGCTTAATTTAAATTATCAAATACTGCCATAATTCCTTATTTCCGTTTATATGGAAACATGCACGTCCATGGCCCTCTTAAGTTAAAATCTTATAACATCTCACCGTGTTTCAGCAAATTGTCAATATCGCCGCACGTAATTAATTAATGCCCTGTCGGCATTATTATGCAGCTGCTGTTTATTTAGTTAAGTATGTTTTATCGACAAAGCGTAAACGCAAATTTTAGCATTTGTGAGGGTCAAAAAGTTCACTAGAGTGCATGTTTTCCCATATTATTTGTTTTTGCCAGTAGCCAGTTATGGGCGATGAAATAAAAATAATAATAAAATACAATACATGAGTCATATTATACTCAAACACAAAGACCTGAGTGGGCACGCTCAGTGTGAATCTCTAAATTTTCGGTAATGCCGACACATATTTTCATACCTCGTATTATACCTGTATTTCTCAAACATGTTATCCAATACTCACAAAATTTTACAGTGTTGTCCGGCAAATAAAAAAAAGTTATTAAATTACCAAATATCGATACCGCGAAAGCAGAACGACATTAAACGGTTACCGGTTAATCATGTCGTTATTTTAACGACCTCTCAACTTGAACCGTAAAGTATTTCGCGAATGATTCAATTTATTGGCTGTAACTGAATCATGATCGATATTGTTTATTTTTTTGTGGGTTTGTATGTGTGAGAAACTGTTTTGTATTTTAGGGTACCTTAGACATGATTTAAGAAAAGTGATACACGAATAATTTTATCTGAATTTTTCATAAGTGTTTAATACATTACATTACTTTTCTGATTTAATAAGATAGATACTTATTCTTTTTTTTAAATCTGAGTTAGTACAGACCGGAACATCATAAGCACTGAAATTGACTCATAAGTAAAGACCTAAACTTTGAGGAAGTACGTATTTACGAGAAAGTACGGTTTAGTTAAAAACCATATGATGGTTATATTACACGGCTGACAGAACCTTGTTTTCTATCCGACTTGAACTTGGCACCTTACGGTAGAGCTAAATTAAAACCGATGTAAAATATGTCGATGGATAAAAAATGCCTTGAAGGTTGGCATTTCCACCGGGTGTCACTCAATAAATAAAGGCGAGAGGCGGGGCCCTCCTACGCCGCATTACCAATGCAAAGTGTGTTATTAATAGTTCTTTAGTTCGAGTATCGCTGAGTTTATGGGTTAGATGTTGTTTTAATTTAAGTTTATACTTTTAATTATTTCGTTATTTCGAAATATCATCCTGTAAAAAATACATTTTGTGTAAAATAACAACTGTACTGGGTTGGCTAGCAGGCGGCCGGCCGTATTAAACTTGGCAAATCATATAACAATATAAATAAGTACTAAATACTGTCACGAGTCCCGGGCTCTACCCGATATATTTATAAGATACAAATGGTTCAAATCTTATCCTGGATCAGCTCTTCGGATTAAGATGATATTTAACTATAGCTAATTTTTTTTTAATAAAAATACGTTTATTTTCGGTTTCTACATTATGTTTACAGTAATAGTACCTAAGACTAGCTTACTAATACGTACTACCATTTAGTTTTGAACAAACCAAAGTTCATCCATAATTAGCTGCCCACCATCGAACTAGGAATAAACCTGTATCTCGAGTGGTGGGGAGTATCATAAAGGATTCAAGGGTGAGTCCGAGACAGCGATAGTAAGAAACCTAAAAGTAACTTATGCTTATGAACACGCTGATTCCCAAACTAGCTTTTGCTGTATTTTGGGATACAATTATCACGTTCACTAATGCATTTGCGTTTTATACCCCGTTTCTCCCTCTAAGGAGGCGAATTTCGGATAATTATTTCTTATCGAATAAGTCATAACAATTAATAATCCAGCTATCAATCCGAAAATTTCATGATGGTCTGTTTAATATTTAAGGCTTGAACGCGTTATAACTAAACTCACTCTCACATCTGTTATATTTATAACAAATCACATGATTCTCTTTATCCAACAAATATTGTTTAATGCAACAGTAAATTTGCTTGTATATTTTCTTAATAGTTTCGTTATCATCAATCATAAATTAAATTTAGATAACGCTTTATTAAGGTACGCAAATAAGATTATTTAAAAAAAAATACATTCTTTAAGGATAGTTAGTGAAACCATAAGCATAAGCTAGTAAGAAAAATTAGTAAAAATTGAATGTCGTTAAATAAATTAAACATCTTCCATGCAAAAAGTAATAACATTACAAGTATAATCATTCTTACTGTTAATAATATGATAAGTTCAAAATACTCGATAAAAGACCCGCATGCCGATTTTATTTTTAATCATGCCGGACATTACCGTTTGTAAAAAATAAACTTTAATGACCTTTTGGGAACCGCTTGGGCAATGTGGGCCTCTTAAAGGCATTTTACACCTATGTAACATAAATGTACTTATTTTCGGCTTGGAATAACCTTGTTACCCGAATGTATTTTTTAATGTTGTTTTCAATATTATATCTTTGGGGTTCCGTACCATTATGTATAGGAGCCTATTACAAAGCATCAGTTTTTTTTGAACCGTAAAAGAGGAGAATGCTATTATACAGATTGCAATTTTCACAGAATATGTATTTCTAATCTGCAAGAACAACAAATAGTAAACAAAATATAATGTAAAAAACAGTGCAGTGTTTTGTACAAAACCCTTGGTGCATAATGATTCAAGTATTTCTGGCATAAAGACCAGCAGACCATTTCCAGCCAACCAGCTTTGCTTCACAACTGAGGATGCAACCGGAAAACCACTCAGACGAGAGAGAAGCTTGAAAAAAGTATGTCTTAATTTACTTTCAAATGATTTATTACAAACTAACTGTTACTCGCGGCTTCGCCCGCACGTTATATAGCCTATGTCCTTCTCAGTACCCTAACCTATGTGTATGCAAAATTTCATGATGATCGGTTCCGTAGATACGGCGTGAAAGCGTAACAAAAAAACACATAAACAAACAAACTCACTTTCGCATTTGTAATATTAGTTAGAATTAGGATGGAGGCAGCCTAGGACAGAAAAATATCTGTGCAAATGATCTGACTTAACCGCTACAAATGAAGAAGACTCCGAAATATTGACAAATTTACGATGAGTCTCCCGCAGGGACCATTACGGGCGCCTCGGCTGGAACAATCGAATTTGTGTAAACAAAGCACTTCACTACGCATTAATAAAGCCATCGGCTTGACGATGTCATAACGCCTCGGATTTATACCGACCGTTAGAGCCAACAGTCGATAAAGTGTTTTATCGATAAAATTCTGTAAGCATTAATTTTTTGCGGCCCAGTGCAGTCCCCATTTGAAAGAAAATGGAAATATCGGTCTGCGAAACCTGCAAACTATTTTATGAACTACTGTTTACAATTTAAAGTGAAGAAGTACTTTGAAGGATTATTTAGGGTATTGCAGAACTTCGTTTTCTTTTAAATGATTTATTTTAAATGGGGGCAGTACTGGGCCCCGACAAATTCATGCTGTTTTTTAAACAAATTTACGATGAGTCTTCTGCGTTGACCATTACGGGACACCGCGGCTGGAACAATCGAATTTATGTAAACATAAAGCACTTCACTACGCATTAATAAAGCCATTGGCGTGATGGTGCCGTAACGCCTTGGATTTACATCGACCGTTAGAGCCAACAGTCAATAAAGCGTTTTTATCGATAAAATTCTTGAATTTAACTTAAGGGGAAGTATGAATTTTCAGGGTGAAGTGCTCCGTCGTCGTCGTTTTTGTATTGAAATAATTCGTTTTGAGTACCAAATTTCACTGAGATCATTATCATTTCGTGTAGGTGTACAGTACACCCTGGTGTCAGAGTTTTCAAAACCGCCTCTCGGCCTCTGACGTGGTTCCATTAATGACTACCAGATGGCAGCCGGGACCAACGGCTTAACGTGCCTTCCGAAGCACGGAATCATCTTTCTTATCAGACAATCAGGTGATTCATGCCTGCAATGTCCTAACCAAACTGGAAACAACTTAACAAAGTATGCTTCCCGTGGGAATCGAACTACGACCCCCGGGTAAATAATTTCACTAAGATGAAATTATTCCTTACTAATAAGTGTAAATTTGGTGGTACTGAATTTACAATTAAGCCGATTGTAAATCACCATTAAATTTATTACACTTATTTGTATGGAAAAAACTTGGGTACCAAGTTTACATTGAGCCTTAGTTTTTTTTTATCTTTTTACCTTGCCCCAATACTACGATACGTCGCGCAATAGTAGGTATACCAAATTAGTGCATAATACTGCAGACGAGTGCTATTAGGTAATTATAGAAAACGTGTTCGACATATAGCGTCGATAATTATTGGTTTCGATTACAACTGGAGTAATAACATATTGATGTACCTATTTGAATTTGATGAATTTGTACGGTCATTTGACTACCGGATTGCTGTAGAGGCCAGTGGTCCGAATGCAAGGCACGGGCGGATCCAGCGCAAAGGGTATATTATTTGAAAAGCCGCTTGACTTATAGTGAAAAGTATTTACTTCGCGTAAAACTCAAAGCCAAGAAGGTTAGGTGGAAGGTTGGTCGTCCGTAAAAACTTTACTAATTTATTTTACTTTAGAATAGTATATCTGATATTAATTAAGATGATGTAAAATCTAGAGTACCTCGGGCTCAGAATTATTACAACTGATTATTATTTAATCCATTCAGAACACTCACAGCTATCACTTACAACTACAAATAACACTAAACAGACATTTGTAAGTTTTCAGTAATAATTTAATATAAATAATGCAACAGGAAACATGCTCGGACAAAACAAAAATTAACAAACAATCAATCGACTTCTAAAATAGCGATTGGAAGCGATTCTTGGCCAACTGAAGTTTTTTTTAGGATTTTATTCAATATCCATTAATAACGCATAAGTAAAATACATCTGAAAATTACCAAACTGCAAAAAACTCGTACGTTTTATCTGTGTTCTGTGAGTCGAAAGAAGATGGGCCTGACCAAGTACCAATATACGTGGCCCATCTTTTTTTGAGCTGGTTTCGCCCCAGATAGCAGTTTGTAATTAAGATATCTCGATCGGTGGCAATCATCGTAATTGCGCTGTGCGTTGGTTAGTGCACTTACGATTAGGAGAAAGCCGGCGCGACGCGAATCGCGAAATACGTTATTACCTGTTTTTTTTTACAGAGGTTATTGCTGTAGATAATTACGTTTCTTTTAAGCTTATTGTCACATGATGAAGCGCAGTTTGCCAAGCGGCCAAATAGCGTGATTTGTAATCGAAAGTCGAAGGGCTCAAAACTCAAGATCGAGAAAGAAATATTTTCGTAATACGTCCATACAAAAGAGACTGTGTAACTTTGACATCAAAATTCTCAGGCAGAAAGCGCTTGAATCAATTTTGTGCTTTTCTCATTGGGACTGCAATATGTTCATCAACACCAAAAATTACGGCACGGCCTATTTTGCATTATTTATCTTACATCTTTTTTGGAAATTTATTTAAATAATTAAAAATGATTAAAAGAAACCGACTTCAAAACTATCTATTTATTGAATTAGCATAAGAATAAAATTGAAAAAAGTGTAAACTGAACGGCATTCGTGTAATTTTTTTTTTGTTTTTGTGTATTCTTTTAAAAAGCTCTCGACATATTTCGATAAAAAATTAATGGCACCATCTGTAAAGTATTACCTATCGGACAAAAAAGAATTTCTTAAATCGGTACATGCGTCTTCAACAAATCGGGGAACAAACATAAAAAAAAAATATGACGAATTGAGAACCTCCTCCTTTTTTTGAAGTCGATTAGAAATAAATAGAATACAGAAATTTCGGCTAGCGAGTCTAACCAAAACTTAAGAAAGCACGTTATTGCCGTTTGTCCCGGCTGTTATCATTAAACGTTCGTCAAGCTATGCCAGATGCCTTCAGGCCGGATAAAAAATCTGACATCAGTGTTAGCCACATACACATACAAAAATTAAGCAACATGATCATATTTTTCCAACATTTCAAACGTCAAAGTGAAGTTCCTATAAGCTACCATAAACGACACGACAATGTGCTTTTAAGACTTTTATTATGTTGTCTATTTTACGAAAGCTCCATACGACGTGTCAATGTTATATATTGCGCTCTTAAAAAAATAATAAAATCGGAGATATGTAAATGGTCGCAGCAACAAGCCGTGCTAGTTTTTATGATGTTGGGCGTTTGTGTAGTTCCCACCGTACCAGTTAGGATTGCTGTTTGTTTAATTAATAAAATACTAATCAATTAAAATGGTGACAAACGGAACAACTAGTAAATTATTTTTTAATTAAACTGTACATCGTTTTTGTCTCTTTCACTCTAAAGTGAGACGCTGTCTGAAGTAACGCCTCATAGTCAAAGTCATAAATCTAAGCTCTAGATTCTAGGGTAAGTGGACATTGCTAAAAATGATAGAGAACGATTGGAGGGGCTTGAAATTGGAGGGTTTTGAACTGGAAAAATGTCGGTTCAAATAAAGGAAAAGGCAGTTTGTGGCATAAAATGGCCAAAAATTTATAAGAAAACGGTTCTTAAATTGTAAGTAAATAGATCATCATCAATTCCAAGCTGTTTTCGGCTACGGTGAGCTATGTTTATCTCATGTTTATGAAAGGCTTTAAAGGCACACCAGCGAATATTAATATTGCTCATGTATCCTTATTTTATTTGAAAATCTTTATCTAATAACCATTAATTGTATTTAAACTATTCTAAAAATAAAAATAACTAACTTAAAATAAAATTAAAAGCCTAAAAATACAAATCATACAGTCCCTCCAGCTGCTCACCCCTGAGCATCGTGCCCAAAAGAAATTGAATGGCAATGCTCATACGCTAAGCTAGGTACCTTCCAGCCCTTTGGTCACGGGATACCTCAATAAGCTTTTTAGCCAAGACACTAAAAAGCTTATGGGCTGATGGACCCCACGGGCCCAACGTTTTTCCCCAAAAGACTCAAATTCGAAAGAATGCGGGTACGGCAGTATACCGCCTATATAATTATAATGTATTGAGGATGTTGGTCTATTTCTGATTGCTTCTCGGTTCGAATCCAGATCAGGCCTCTTTAGTTTGACATTGTTATTTAATAGGTGTCTGCACTAAATAGATACTTTAATTAGAAAAAATTGTGTCGCAAATTCTTTATTGCCAGTAGAATCTCATTGCTTTTGAAAGAATCTTTTTATATTTTCGGAATCGGTAGTAGATTATAAAATACGTGTTAATCGATGTATTGGCTATATTCATTAAAATAGATACAGAGCTCCAAAACATTTTACATCTCTTCTTTTCATACCAATCATCATTTAATTTTTTTTTAAATAATTATATAGCTCTACAGCAGAGGTTTATCACTACGACCAAATACTTCCTAATGCAAAAGCCTATCCTAAGCCAATCTCCTTTACGAGATCGATTTAGTCCGATTTCACAGAGAGGTAGAAACGTACGTTGGCCAACCATAATAAGACTTTGCAAAACACATGGCGTACAATTTAGTGTAATCACGAGTTGGACACGCGTGCCGGCGACACACGACAGTGGCGAAATTTTCGGAATGCGGCCTACTTGATGCTTCATTTCATGATGGTGTTAGAAGTTAAGACTTTTCAATCAACCTCGTTCTATTATTGTTGTTTTATTGTAGGTATGGATATAAAAATAATCAGGATTATTCCCTGAGATATCTAACAGCGCAACAAAAGCTCACAAACTTAGGTTATATAAAATCTAGATAGACTCTTTTATTATGAAAACACGGCTTTACTCACGATGATGGTCTTCGTAACAGACCGAAACTAGTCGGCAGATCCGACGTAATAAAACGTGAGTAAAGCCGTGTTTTCATAATGAATTTATCTCGCGTAAGTTTAAATATTATTATAGACTCTTTTAGCCTAAAAGCGTAGAAAAATCTAGTGTCCAACCCATAGTCGGTCGCGCACACACACAGCTACCGATTTGACGGATTTTGATGGCATGAATTGACAGGACGCGTGTGATAACACAAAACTGTCACGCACACACGTATTGAAAAACTGGCCTGTTTTTTAAACATTGAAATGAAGGCATGACGGGATCTAGAGAGTATATAGTCAAAGCTCACAAACTACGAAGGAGATACTATTACTAGAATCGGACGGCCTTATGTTTTCTCTAGGCAATAGAGGCCATACAAGAATATTGGAATAAGGATAAATATGATACAATTAACTTTGTATTTCTTTTGTGGGCCACAAACTCCAACTCAATTAACGCGTGTTCTATGCTCTGATATCCATAGAGGCTCACGCACGCATACATCGACATCAAATAATCATTTAATGTTCCCCCTGTTGAAATTTAAAATCAAATAAATGTAAAATCAGTAGCTACTGACGCTGCACACATATAAAGTTCAAAGCCGGCGTCACATTTGACGCGCTGTCCGTCCGCATAATAAATAAATAATAAAAAATAATTTATTACAAAAACAAATTACAGCTTTTTTTTACAAACATATCATTTACGTCGAGTCCCAAAACTAGTTATCACTATGGGAATTACCACGATTCTTTTTGAGTTTTATCTGAAATCTCGAAAACATTGCAGCTGCTATCTTCACGGAGTTACTAAAGAGCTGCGGTGGATGCTGATGACCCTATCTCTTGAAAACCAGGAGCAACGTTAACAATTTAAGAGTTACACACTGAAGAGCCAAGTTTGAAAATCCGAGAAATATATAGACGTACATAAAGTTATGTGCTTGTGGAAATAGATTTTATACAAAACCGTTAATATACTCGGTTAAACAGGAGAGTTGCGTAGGCTATACTTATGAGAAGGCCTTTATACTCCAAAACGTAAAGCGATAATCGACAAAGTAATCAAAATAAGGAAATACAATAAATAAATGAACAAAAGCTAACCCACACTGAGCCTGTGTCAAGCTGAACTCTGAAAAGCAAGTGTAATAAAATACCAGCAGTTAAAGTTTATGCTGTCATTACTTCTCAAATAAGCTATCAAACAATCAAAAAACATCTTCGAGTCTTGCAGTTTTATCTTAGGTGAATAGATTTGAAACCGCGTGACTCAAAACCCTGTCATATTATCATAACAGCTAAGAAAGCATATTAAAGTCTATTATTTAGCGCCGTTTATCATCTTCCATTAATTTACATTACTTTAACGACCCCATCAATTTCCAGAATCGCGTGTACCTATTTCTTCACGACAATCTCCACTACTGCTCAGTTTATACTAGACAAGTGAAAAGATTAGTAGAGTGGGAAGTATACTTTAATGACCTATGTGCTACCATGTCCACTTTACTTACTCAGTGTGTAGTATATTAATCAATTCAGATACTAGTTTCCTAAGCAATGCGTAATGAGTAAATAGTAGTGAGAGCGAAAGGCTTCTGATTAAAGCAAATGCTGGCTATAGACTACCTTTATCTGTACGCTTGCAATTTTTCCGCGACTTCGTCCGCAAATCGAAACAAAAATCAGTCCAGTACTTTCAGATCCCACACAATGCAAACAAACAATCAAACCTTTCTCGTTATAATATTAGTATAATATTACTGTACAGATAAAGGACACTGTGTAAATTGCGTCTGCGTTTTATTTGCCTACAATGACATAAGCTAGCGCATACCTATTTGTTTTGTAGTGATTATATCTACTACATAATCTTTTTTGGATGGATTTCATCATCTCTTTAATCAGTTTTTGAAGAAATGTGGACTTCGGCAAATGTGGACTTTTATACGCTAAGATTGTACTGGCATGAGTATTCACTTGTACTCTCCGCTGCCCCAATGTAAACTGGCCTCCTCTACTTTCTATGTCCATTAGTTGTCACGGACATTCGCGGCGCGTGCGTCGGAGTAACCACGCGTGTCGAACTAGGTGTGAAGGTATGCCCACCTGCAACTTCTCTGCTATTTTGTATTATTTCATTACAGACGAAATAAACCGTGACTTTACTGAATTCGACCCCAAATTTAGGGTGGAAGTAACGAACATACAAATATGTTTTTCACTTGGCCAAAGAAGGTAGGTTAGGTTTTTTAGGTTTTCTTGTGACCAAAGCACGAGGATGCGAGTGAAGTCAGCGAGTGCCCTTCAATTAAGGGCGGATATAACAAACTTTGTACTTGGCTACAGAAGGTAGGTTTGGCTCGTTAGGTATACTTGTGCCAAGCAACCAAAGCATGAGCAAAGAGTCGCTCACTCTTATTTAGGACGGAAGTAACAAATAAACAAATACAACTTTGCCACAAAGGGTAGGTTAGGTTTTTTGTAACCAAAGAACGAGTGAGTGATTCGAATTTAGGGCGGAAGAAACAACAATAAATACAACTAGCTACAGAAGATAGATTTCTTTATGACCAAAGCACAAACGAGCGAGCAACCCTAATTTTGGGCGGAAGTAAAAAATATACAAATATTACTTGGCTATAGAGGAAAGGATAGGTTTATAATAATTAATGTTGGAATTAAGTAACTTACTTATATGTATATGAACTCAAAAAACTATACTCTCCTTTTCCGGAAGTCATGTAAACTAACGATAGTCAAAAATTCATTTCGCGATTTCTACTTTCAGCCCTATCTAATCCGAGCACCGCAATAAGGCTGCGTCCACAACTTGCGACTCGTTACCTCCGATTAGTCGCGGCTCATCGCGTTGTTGCGCGACTGCATGTAACTTGTCTAGAAATAATCGCGGTGTCAATGTTATAAGTCGTAACGAAGTGCGGTAATGCTTTCCGTATGGTCTTAGATTTTATCATTCCATGGATATCTGATGCAAATCACAGCTCTGGCAAATTTAGTTCCAAAAGTCAGAGTTAGATGGCTGTACCCACAGAACAACAAACACATGTGTTTGTTGTTCTGTGGCTGTACCCCACTGCTCGTCAACGGGATTACGGAACTATTAATAAAACCCTACCCGACCCTTAAAAGGGCGACTCAGCCCGTCAAAATGAACAACTTTTCCCATGATGCTAATACTGAAAATTCTATAATTTGAACATTTTCATACCGTTCGGCTGAACACTTTTGCACAGGAATGTCGTTTTTATTTGTATTTCCCGTATAAGGACCGTACAGGGTTTTAACATACTAGCAGCTCTCCCCAGCTGCGCCCGGTCATTTATGTATTATACCTATAAACCTTCCTCGTAAATCACTTTATCTATTGATGAAAACCACATGAAAATTTGCGCAGTAGTTTTTTGAGTTTATCGTGTAAAGACAGACAGACAGGCGTGGCGGGGGGCTGTTTTATAATATGTAGTGATAGTGATTGTATAAATTTCACCGCTCGTGTGAGTGTGCAGACGGGGACTCAGGCTGGAGTTATTACATAGTTATTACTATGAATTTTTAATATTGCGAGGATGGTGATCTATAGCGACACATATGTATGAATAAGCACCCACCTAGCATTATACATTCAAATTTACTACAATAATCTACTCATACTTATTATATCGTTAAAGTAAATTCCGTTATTAAAATCACAACAGCATATTTATAAAGGCATGCACACACTTGCATAACCGCCGCACGCCACCTGTCTAACCCTGTTTCGGTAGCCTCGCAAATCACTATCATTATACACTATTTTCTCTCTGTCTGTCTGTTCAAATTGCTGTTTTTACTGTCCAAAAGATGTGTGCACATTGTGTTTTATTAGGTTATGGATACCTGTTACTGTCATGCGATATTTTTTGTTGCGCCGCGATTAAAAGCGTAATTGATACAGGCGTGGCGTTTATTTCATTAAGAATTGTTCGTAGTGAAAGATTTAGTGGTCTTAATTCTATTTATTACGAAGTAGCTGTTACTTTTTAGTACCTACTTGCCTCTTAGGTTTTTGATTGATTTAAAGTACTTGAGACTGACTCTTAATTAGTAATTAAAGTAGCATTATTCAGTGTCAGTGCTCAATAAATACATGAATAAAATAAATTGAATTGAAATTGTAATTAGAATTCCTGGATCGGGCCTTTTCATGATTTTTTACGATATCACACACACACACACACACACAGTCGAGTTGAATGTAATAGTGGTCACTTGCAGATTTACCATTCGTTTATTTGTAATTAATGTAAAAACTTTCTAGGTATCAGAATTGATTTAGGTGTAAAGTGTAAATAATTAAAAACAATAGTTAGTAGGTATAACACTTGTAATAATAATTATAAAAAGATCCATTTTCAAGATTCAAGATTTCAAACGTTTATTTAAAGTAGGTTTCTTTTAACATTTTTTAATTGTCATATTTGAAAAAAAAACACTTTTACGCCAAAAAAATTGACGTCAGTAATTTACTTACGGCTAAGTTTAGGCCGCTTCCAAAGCGGAGTACAGAAGATGAGGCAACAAACTGCACAGCGCATTTTCTTCAAGCGACGTCAACTCACAATACCTTAGAAACTACTCACTTATGATATCATATTATTGAAGAATATGTAAAATTGAAATAGAAAAATGTTAAATAAATAAATTTAAAAAAATGTCTTAAAAGTATCATATTTAAAATATACCCCACATAATAGTCACGTGTATTTATTTCGAGTATAAAATATCGCGTGCCAACTACATTAAGACCACACTTTACGTGACTGATACGAGTACATAATCACAGTGTGGATTTGGACGTTTCAACACAATGGCAGGTGACTGTTATTTTAAAGTTTTTATTTGTATTGTGACACCTTGCGATTAGTTTTTACCAACGTCTAATGACGCAAGACTTATGAACCGAATTGTTATGATATTAGGGCTCGTGCACACGTATGTTTTTGGACGTCTCGTATCGTGATTATATGTGGTAATTGAATATAAACTGGGGTGTTATTAGCAAGTGTGCAGGGCTGTAATTTCGTATGAAGTTAACAGTTATGCTGACGTTAATAGGCCCCTCAGTTTAATTGATATATTTTAAATCTATCAATTTACAAGTTGATGCTAATCATTTTGGAAATGTTTTGATGAAGAATATTCCACCACAAAGAAAAGGAAAAACTTATTTTTTAAACTTTGTCATAGAATAGGCCGTTAGAAACGTTTAACTTAGATGGGAGGCCTCTCAGAGGATTTAAGAGTGATTTATGAATAGTTTGATAATGAAGAGGAGAGTGAGTTCTATCGATGCCAAGCCGCAGAAAACAAGATCAAAGTGTTTAAAAAATATTCTGAGCATTTAAATTTATAACGTTTATAGACTCAGAGTTTATATCTTTGTATCGGCAGAGATATTGTAATAAAAAAGTGTAAGCAAAATATACGCATTTCACTCCATTGTCATAAGTGAACCTTAAATGACATATGCATAACAGTTAAATAGCACATTCCACACAAATAAATTCGTCGTACTTTTAATGTTTTAATAAAGATGGTTAATTTAGTGTTATTTTGTTCACAGGTAATTGCTTAATATGAGGTATCTACTCGCAACATCACTTTAAGTGTAAGTTTAAGTTAATTATTTGATTATTATGTAGGTGACGACCTATTTAACTCCAAACGTAGGCTACAGTTAAAAACGATTCTACTAATTAGGAACACATAAATATTTAGCAATATCATAAACCTTATACCACATACATCACTAACATATTATAAAACAAAGTCCTCCGCCGCGTCTGTCTGTCTGTCTGTTCGCGATAAACTCAAAAACTACTCCACGGATTTTCATACGGTTTTCACCAATAGATAGAATGATTCACGAGGAAGGTTTTAAGGTATAATACATGCCCGGGCGCAGCCGGGTAGGGCTGCTAGTTAAGTATAAATTGCTGTTATTATTTTTAAAATAGTGTCCGTAGTAAAGACTTTTCAGTTAATAACATATTTTTGTAAGTGACCTTACCTTTCACCCAAATCCCCAGTCCCTTTGTTGCTGCCCAGCTGTGCCGATTAATAGCCCGAATATGCGTGTAACAAGCCTCAAACCATTTTGGATGCCTTAGCTGTTTCCGAATGCACATTTTGCGAATTAATCGTTTTGAGAAGTGCACCAATTGCAACTGCATGCATGTAACCTATGTGTTTCCACCCTAAGCCCTTACAGGAAGTAGTCTCAAGTAATAGTATAATTGTACAAAGTGACCGCAGCGACGCTATTTGCATATTATCAGGGCTCCAATTAATTTTACAATATATTGCTATTAATTGTTCTCAATTTATGCGGCCATTTTGAAATTCAATCGAGAAGGCTTGTACGCATGGTGAGGTCTTTTTGAGGGCGGAATAGATTTGTACTGAGCGTAATATATAACGAGACCTCAGATTAAATATGATAAGGCATCGGAGAGGGTCTCAAAGTAGTGAACTATGGAAAGATAAAATGGAGTTTGAGCCAATTGACACGACGAATACAAGAAGATCGAATATACTATTTAGATGGCTATATATATCTTCTCTTTGTTTTGAACTTTGATTGTAAACTGTGAAGTGCAACAATAAAGTTAAGTTGTTTCTAAAACGTGTATTAATTAATCACACCGTTTATAGTGCTACACATAAGAATATAACAATGTCATCATCATCATTCATGCATTTTCCTTCAGCTGTGATACGACAAAGATCTGGGTCCGCTAAACTCTCTCTCTCTCTTATCTGAATTTTTCTCCTCAGATGTAACGCGTCGTTCGAGGCCCATAGTCCGCTATTATGGTAGCTATAATATAATTCAGACGAGCTCCGTAGCGCAGCGGTCAACACGCCTGCCTGCGATACGGATGGTCCCGGGTTCGATCCCGGTCAGGTCAAGATGGAAAATGATCTTTTTCAAATTGACCTGGGTCTTGGATGTTTATCTATATATGTATTTGTAATAAACTATAGTATCGTTGAGTTAGTATCCCATAACACAAGTCTCGAACTTACTTTGGGGCTAGCTCAATCTGTGTGATTTGTCCGTATATATAGATAAAAAAATAAATTTGCAAAAAGTTATTCAATGTCGTCCACCTCCTTAACGCTCCTCTTTGGGTAGCTCCAGAACCGCAGTGCAACAAGATTCTGTGCTTAGAAATAGAAACGAAGGAATTAAAAATGTGAATTGTAGAAAATGGCGGGAGTTTCCAAAACCGCAGTTTCCCACTGCGACGCTTAGCAGCCACAGACCACACCATTAACACCTGACGAGTACTTAGCAAACATATTTAGCAGTCTCTTACTATACTCGTATACAATCAAGTTCATTTAACGTATTAGTTTAATAATTGTACCTTAATTGTTCTTGTTACGACAGGTTAAGGTTCAAGGAAACTTTAGCTGCAAATGTTATTACAATAGCAATTTTCTCGCTACTTCGTCCGCGTAAGACATAGCCCTTCTATTTCCCGCCTAGGGGTTAGTTTTCTAAAAATCCTTTCTTACTTACATCATGAAAGGTCTCTGTACCATATTTCATATTTCAAGGTACAGTAGTGTTGGTTGTTCGTTGATATAGCCAGTGAGTTAGGTTTGTATATATGTAATAGATAAATATGTAAAAGATAGATAATAATATTATGACGTGATGAAAGGACAAACAAAGAATAATGAACAACAACTTTCACATCTTAAAAATTTTCCTCTAAGATGTAAATCGTGCTTTGCACTTGATAAAACAATTTATTGTAAAACAATTTTCTTCTAAAAATAAAAAACCGAATATATGGTAAAATTAACCACAAACGGCTTTTACAGGTGGACATCTCAGGATGTACCATTCCAACAGATCCTTTAGAACGAAATACTAACGAACGTCGAACACCCCTTATCTGATCTGCGTGCAGTGAGCTTGTCGCGGCGTCCCGGATGCCCCACGACAACGTCACGTCGCCTCCGACCGGGCTGAGATGTAAATTTCTGGAGGATGTGTTACAGTTACGTAGTTTCCTGTTCTTTACATATATGCATAAACTATAGGGTATCTGAGTCGGTACAGATTATTTGGTGCAAAGAGCTTTAGAATTATCACAAAATATTTGCAACTGGCCACAAAGAGAACATTATAAGTCCGTCCCAAAAGTTTATCTTTGATCTCATAGTAAAAGTCGTAAACTGTTTCTAAATGAGATCAGCATAAGGCGGAAACGATGAGGATCTATGAGTGGAGGATGGGATGGGAAGATGATGATGATGAATTAATAGAGTCAACTCGTTATGTCCGGGACACTTGTGTCTCCTCTATCTGTCGTGAAAAGTCAAGTTACTTGGCTGAGATTTTGAGGGATATAATTATTTCTCTTACGTTTTGTGACGGCAGATGTTTCGTGTAGGATGTGTTAATAGTTAGGTAGATTTGTGTTTTCTTATTACTAGTACGACAAATAATGCAATAATAAAAAATGCATGCCAATGCATTCATGCACAATGAAATCAAGTAAGTACAAGCATTCTTATAAAAAGTTTACTTGGCAGAACATTTCACGTATAGAAGTATAATGTATTGTATAATGCCAAAAATAATATTATGAAAATATCAGTTTTCTTTCCTAAAAAATATTTAAAATACTTAATACAAAATGGAAAAAAAAAATCTTTATAAACATTCCATGGTTTTAATATTTTCCTTTCAGTTTAATCTTCTACAGACTAGAAATCAAAATACATAGATTAAAAAAATAGCAGCGATTTCATAACGTTTTATTTGACCGAGGACATAATAACTTCACACAAGACAGCCCTTATTATATTGAGATTCTATTAATTTCTTCCAATGCGACTTTTACGAGGGCATTTGTCGTTTTGTATGTAGCAACTTCGTTTCCTACGACAAATACTGTTGAACGTTTAATGTTTGTATTATCGGTTTAGCTGTAGCTTTACGGTCATTATAGGAATGGCTTTGCATTACATAGAGACGTGATTTCAAAATAGTTTGGATGATAGTAATAAACTAGTAATAATATTCTTGCAATAGTCGTGGTTGTCGAGGCTTATTTTATTGTCAGATTTCAAAATTACCTAGCAGTGTCTCATCATCATCATCCAAACATATTCTCGGTCATATTCTTAGCAGTAACGCTTCAGAGCCAGGGGTCGCTACTTATCCTAGGTGACTTTACGAGGTTACTGGTTTTTGCATGAGCGACTGCCGTCTGACCTCCGCAACCAAAGTGTAGACCAGAATCATTTCCAGGTCAGGTTTAAACAAACGCTAGATGGCGTTCAGGATCCACAGCTTAACTAGTCTTCCGAAGCATGGAATCTCATAAGGTTTAGGTATGCATACATACAAAAATTCTTAACCCCTTTATTTGAAGTTGATTGGAAGATCAATAAAAGGTATCAGCAAAGAACGAATGACATTGAGTATAATAACAAAATGCTACTGGGAAAATGACAATAATCTTGACAGTATTACTACGAGTAGTCGTCTTTAGATGTCCCTGTATGCATTTATAGTAGTTATATCACATGAAAACTATTCCATTTTCCCGAGTCTCTCCAGACAATCCATCTTGTTATTCACATAGTTTACTTACAGCCTGACACGTGAAGGCTCCCAGCGCTGACAGCCCAAGCTGCTACATAAATGCATGCTGTTGCATTGTAATAATTTATAGCTCGATAATGCTATTTTCCAATGCTTACATATACAACGATTCCTGATCTTTAAGCCCGTCATCTTGCCTGAATTTCTACCAAATATATGCCATGCGAGGATGGATTGCGAGTAGTATGCTAAGAGTTTTTGAATATAGAGACACAGGTCAGATATTTTCTTACTATATCCTGAAAAGTAACTAGAAAATGATGGGTTCGAAACTTGGTCCCGTTACCATGGGACCATGAGAAAGCTGGAGGTCGTGCATAAAGCTATGAAGAGTGTTTTCTCGAAGCAGAAACAAGGAGAATCGTAGTAGAAGAAACTTCACCGACATATTATGCAGTAAGCACCTCTTTGAAGTGGAAGTGCCACCAGCAATGTGCGTTGTGATAACATATAGCGAAGTTGTGTCTAAGAAGGATATGTAGCTAGTTTTTTAATGTTTAAACGAAAAATTTTCAAAACATGTTATCTAAATATTTTACTTAATAGTTGTCATTTTGCATTTAATAAGGACTTGAACTAGCAGTCTTTAAACTTTGTACGTCTAACAAAGACTAAAGAAAGCCGATTTTTTTTTAAATCTATGGTCTCAAGACTCCGGTTCAAATCCTGCCCACATGGAATTTTTCCAATTCTTCTTCATCATCTTATGTCTTTGTTTTAATAAGAGAAGAAATATTTTAATTAGGTTTCTCTTTTCTTCATTAGACAAAATCCTTGTTGCATATAAAGAACATAAAATTTTCCAATGGAAAATTTTATCTTAGGGCAGACCACACACGATGACTGTTACGAGCATTACATTAAACTATAAGGTAATTCAAGTATAATTTTAATAACTCCACTAGTTATGAATTACATTTACAGTTTGCATTTCCAGCATGTTTCCTTACCATAAACGTATTTCTTTATTAGCTTTCACGCGTTAATATTGTTACCTCGGGAACAGTCCTTTTTTTAAGATGAAAGGTACCCTATATCCTTCTTCGTATACCAGCTGATGCATATGCAAAATTTTATGGTGATGGGCTCAATAGTTAAAGTAGTCATCATCATCATCATTTCAGCCGCAAGAAGTCCACTGCTGGACATAGGCCTCCCCCAAGGATTTCCAATATGACCGGTTGGAAGCGGCCTGCATCCAGCGTCTTCCTGCGACCTTTATCAGGTAGTGTAAAAGCGAAAAAAAACTTTCTCACTTTCGCATTAATATTAATAAAGATTACTAGTATTTTGCCGCGGCGCCACTCGCATTAATATAAATTCTTGGACAACGGTCCTTTTTTTCTGATCAAAAGTACATATCCTTTTCAGTATCAACAACTTTCAATCAGTCTACATTACTAAACTAATTCCTTTTGCATTTACAGTATTAAGATGGAAGCATTAAATACTTGCTAAAAAGTAAAATATAATGTATCTAACTCAATAAAGTAAACTATTATGCTGATAAAACATTTAGAAAGAAGATACAGTAAAATTAAGTTTACGTTAAGTGAAGCTATAATACAGTAAGACAAAACATTCGAAAAGAAGATATAGTATATAGATATATTAAGTTTACGTTAAGTGGCTACACTTATTACATTTTAAAAATAAAATAATGACCCACTTATCAGTCTCGGAACAATTTTATTTATAAGATCAAGAAAATGCAAAATATTGAGATCAAAGATAAACAAATGAGGATGCAACACATTTATTTTAAAAGGCGGCAAAAAAAAAATCTCGAAGCATTTCCCGAAGTCGGCGTATTTCTGCTTGATTGCAATCTCGCGTCTCTTGAACAAATTGAAGTTAATTCCGGCATCACGCTGAATGACAAATTGGGTGGAACGAAAAAGATAAGGCTTTCATGTTTTGCGTTCGCGACACGGAGATGCGTTCCGGATTCCGATAGGTGCAAATATATGTATGTCGGCTTGTAAATATGTTAAGACTCGTCCGTCGTTAAATTCAGCGAAACTAAGTGACTTTGTTACCATTTTTTTTTTTCATTTTTTTTTTCATAAAAATTAGTAATTTCGGAAACAATAAAATACATACAGTAATAACCAAGATAAAATATATATAAAAAGTGGTTTGGTTTTTCTACTACTCAATTTTGATTTTAAAAAATTAAACCTCTAAATTAATTTAAAAAAAATCCACTTTTTTCTACGTGAAACCCTTTTACTACTTTAGTTTTAATCACAACTTACTTGAATTTTTATTTTATATACATCTATGTGAAAAGATAAAGTTTTCTTATTTTCGAAAAATCGTTTCAAATTATTTTATTTCTCAAAAATTACAACTAATACCGTCACCCCGCTCTCATCCAAGACGAATCTCTCTCATCCAGTAAGGGGTGTCGGTAGAAAGAATTTGATGCGTATCACTACAGCATACTTTTGAGATTCTCCAGACTTCAGTGAGTTCAGTATTTTTTTAAAGATTTGCAAAAGTACATATCCTTCTCAGTATAATCACCCTTAAAACAGTCAACATTCAGGATTATCTGATAAATTGTTAAGTTAATAATGAAATACCTTTTGAATTTACAATATTAGGATGGATGAGTTGAAACTTGCTTAGACGACGAGCTAATAATTGCTTTAATAGGCTTGAGCTTCTCCAGATTCTCAAAACAACACATTTTTTTTTGTAGTTTATCACGTTTGCTTTTTGACATTAGCGCTGATTCAAATACTACGATTGCCTTTAAAACAATGTAAACTTGTGTCGTGGAAGACACGGAAACTAAATTTCACTAAAAATGCTTATAGATAAAATACAGTAAGACTCATGTTAATCTGAATAAAATACCATTACATAAAATAAAATATAAAAAAGAAATTAAAATGTATAATACTGACTTTTTACGCAACTTCTAGGTACCAGTCAACCTATTACGAAAAATGTAAAATAAATATTTGTTTCGAAAAGACCACACCAATGACACGCATAAACACTTCTATAAGTTTATTAAGTACCCTTTAACTGTACTAGTCGACATTTTGCTATGTTTCCTAGTCACGTTTGCTATTAATTATAATTATGTCCATAAAAGTTTAATTATCATTAATTATTACATATATTCGAAGTTTTCTTCTTAAGTGTTTAGAAAGGTAAGGTGGTCTTTGGCTACACGCTCTTCCATCAGTCAATCTAGGAACACTTTTCGACAATGGCAGTTTCCGGATCGCTATCGGTCTGAGGTTAGGTGCTGCCATTGTCGAACATCATCAGTGTCCATGTGGCAGCGACGTTGACAGGCGAGGGCTCCATGGACTGCACTGCCAACGCAGTGCAGGCAGGCTCTCTCGCCACGGCTCCCTCAATGATATTATCAAGAGGGCGCTTGCCACCATCGATATCCCTAGTGTGTTAGAACCTCCGGGGATAGCACGCGATGATGGCAAGCGTCCCGACGGCCTAACACTAGTCCCCTGGAAGCGGGGGAGGGCCCTCGTGTGGGATGCTACTTGTGTCGACACGATGGCCCCTTCTCGCCTGGGGGGGACAGTCCTAAGGGCCGGGGCCGCGGCGGAGGCTGCAGAAGACGCCAAGCGGCGCAAGTATGCCTCACTTTCAAGTGACTACATATTTGTTCCGCTTGGCGTTGAAACGTTTGGTCCATGGGGCCCTGGTACAAAAAAGTTTTTTCTTACCTCGGACAAAGGATTGCAATTGGATGGCGATTGCAATCCTTTGTCCGAGGTAAGAGCCAGCCTTTCCGTCACCTGCAGCGTCGACAAGCTTAGGCGCTAAAACTTTGAAAAACTTTTTTGTGGCTGAATAATAACAAAAAGTTTCCTCTCATAACCTGTATACCTTATTTTCTTTGAACTAATGTTGCTTATTCTCCAAGATGCAACTAATTATAAGATAAAACAGGGCCGGACTTGCGCGGGGGCAGGGGGCGGGCAGGGGGCAGGGCAACGCACCTGCGGTAGCCGCCACCAAACGCGGCCGCAGCAAAATACGTTATTAACGCTGCTTCTTTTATTTTTAAATGCGCCGATAGCCGCGAGCTAAAGGTTATGCCAGGCACGGATCTAGGCCGTTGCAGTAAAAGTCCGTGCTTAGAAATAATGTGATAAATAGATATACATATGCAAAAATATGGTGAAGTTTCCCATTTAGTTTAGTAAATAATATTGTTGGGCTCTATGTTTTTCTATTAAAATAAATGTAATGATAATCTCTTAAGCCTTAATCTTTTAACATGATTATGAACTTGCTCTTTATAAAAGCTAAAGAGGTATTAAATATAGTGTTTCATGTCATAAATTATTATTTATTTGTTTATCAACACATTGTTGCACTATATTACTTACGTCATTGTGACCTATAGCCTGCTATATACGTTTTGAATGCAAATGATTACAATTAATTTCGTGGGAACGATACAGTCAAAAGCGGAATCTCTTAATTTAGATAATTTATGAAAAATATTTGAATAACGACGCGATCACGCGATCCAATTTCTTATTGTCATAAATTAAACAAATATTATAGTCGTTTCACAGTTATCGCCATTTGCATGAATTATCCTGCATTCTGACATTTAAAATACCACTTTGTGGTAAATGATACACTTAATTATTAAGCATAATTTCCATATTTGTTATGCTGGTATTCTTTATTTAGGTATAATCTCAATGCTTAGAACAAAATGTTCCAAATATCCCTATGAGAATTCCGACTGTATGATTTATTATTGTATTTTTATGATAGCAACTCAGGTGATACAGCAAAGTTCAAGTTAAATGAATAAATATATAGGAAAAATTACAGAAAATGAGCTAACACAGTCCGTTGCTAACTTTTGTCGTTGGATACTAACTCAACGACACTTTATATAGACTTATATGGATAAATATCGAAGACTCAAGCCAAAATCGTATTGCAGGCTGGCGTGTCAGCCACTGTGCCAAGAATGCCATCAAAGGTATTTATCGTTACAAAATGGGCTTCTATTCTTAGGTTCGCATCAAGTTATTAACTGCGATACGCATAAGGCTGGTTTTAGAGATACAATTCACTTTAAACAAAGTCACATTATTTTTGCAATCATTGATCTACTATTGGTTTGGTTCCGAAGAACTCTGACACCAGGGTGTGCATGGTCGACTCACCGTGTCACCTACACGAAATGATGATGACTAAGTATGGTTTTTTTTTATAAACCTGAACTGAAAGTCCTTAGTCCATACCTGGCGCATCTTTCGGCATCTGGCCGGTCGGAGGCTGATCTCAGATAGCCAGGTCAGTGCCCCCACCCCGGCCGTAACTGGAGCGGACTTGTTTTGTAATAATTGTAATTATGCTTCATTGAGCTACGCGAGATGGCCGTGCTTCTCATTGATGGCTTCGATGGCTGATCCACTTCGCTTTATAGGTTTTGCTGGAGGCTCTTTGGGAAATTGCGGCATTCTACTTTCGGGTCGCGTGACTGGCACTTCCGACTAGTAGGCAATCAACGTTTTGTCTATTACACCGATCAGTACACTGAACAGAGCACTTTCTATGTTATATATCGTGTCACTACTTCTACGCTGGTCTGGGAGTAAAGAAAAACATAGAACATACCAGCTGGTTCTCTTTCCGCGCAGATCGTAAAAGCCGATCGAGGGAATGGGTGACAATCTAAGGAATCATGGTAATAGGCGATTCGGCTAGCATCCCATCACTAATTTGATTCCTTTTTCCATCACCACGCCCACTACCATTTCACTTCCCTATTGCTATGGGGTGACGTAAGATGGGTCTTGCGAAAATATCTTTGACATCTAAATGCTATACACATATTTAATTTAATTGACATCTATATACATATTTAATTTAATTTAAAATATGTTTAAGAGTTCTAGCGGACCAACTAAAATGATATATATATGTAATAATATTTGACTAAAGTATACAAAGAATCTTTTATACTGTAGCAATAATCATTCAGGTTTACAAGATAAAACCCTAAGAATCCATTTTTACCCACGACGGAACGGAGCAGGTATATGCGTTTAGGGTGAGAGATGTTTGTTTGTGTGTGCGTTTGTGCAAAGTAATGTTCCTACCTATCTTCTAAACTAATGATCCGATTTTGATGCGGTTTTCAATAATGGGTTTGTGTTTGATAAGTTCATGTTTTTAGACAGATGTCATAGCTATAACTCACTAGGGGGCGCTACAATATTAGTGCAAAACAATGTTGTGTCGGGGGTTTTTTCAAAATTTTTAAATTTGCTTAATTTTATTATAAGATTATTGTACACGTTGTTAACATAAGCAACAAACTTAATAACACGTTAAACATATACTAGTTTTCGCAAACAGCCTCTCAACGAATCCTGCGCATTATTTAAATAATATTACAACCATAAACACGGACATATACTAATACAAGTTTTAATTACGAGTACTTAATTTTAGCTAATACATGTCTCGTAAAGTGAATTGCCGTGCAGAGCTGGTTGTATTTGCACCTAATTGAATATTAAAAACATGGTTATCTTATGCATAGAGCATTAAGATTTTAATTATTATTATCTTGGACATATCGTTATCGTTTACATTTAACTTTCGTGGTGTATGGGGTGTCAATGGTGTCGATTTACGAGTGATATCTACTTGAAGAGGCGACTCAACCCATCAGTAGTCATATTTTCCTGTGTAATCAATGATCTATTTCGGCATTCCCTTTCTATTTGTGTTTTTGTTGAAATCGAAAAATATGATATTATTATTATGGTCCACTGCTGAGTAGAATAGGTCCACTCGAAGTCTTCCCGTGGATGTCGTAGAAGGCCACTAGGAAACACAAGCTAAACAAAACTTATATATTAAACATCAAAGAGACCTCTCCAGCCCGTCTGGCCAGCGTGGAGAGTTTAGGCTAAATCCTCTGACTGCTCTGGCTAATATATGGTTCAGAAAAGAGAGGGTCGTGCTTCTACTGTGAAGACACAAAAGATAAGTATGATGATGATGATGATGTTTTGATGAACTTATTTACTTTAAGATTTATAATATTATTAGAATGGAAATTTGGCGTTTAAATAAAGAGTTATTTAAAAAATTAACTTACCTAAGATTTTGAAGACTAAAACTTCGAATTAAAAGAAAGAGAGGGAACAGAACCAATTTTTTCAGAAATCGTTTCGTCAGTACTTAAAATATTTATCAGATGCGCCGTGAGAAAGTTAAAAAAAGTTGAATCGTAAACCTGTGATCTCGATACGAATTTACGGTATCGATTGAACGCATTTCGGAAATAATTGCCGTTTTGGAATCGATACTCGCACCGACGCGAGTTGATAAAGTCGAATGAAGTTCTCAATTAATACGGAATTGGGAATATTTAAAAAATGTCCCAAATAAAAATAAAGTGATTGCACCGCACGAATTTGTTTTTGTTTTTTTTTAATTAGTAGGTGTAACATCTGCTGTAAATAATTTACCTTTAACAAGAAACTACATTCTTTTTCTTAACTTATGTTTAATGTTATAAATGCAAAAAAATGTTTTTTAATTTTTAATACAAAAAATGTGTGAATTGATTCACCAACAAATGAAAAGTAATTACGCATGGTAGGACAAATTTAGGACAGTAACGTGCAAATATTTTCATGAGTGGCGTTCATTAAATAAAGTATTTAAATAGGACAAATAAGATTTTTTAATAGAAATTCGTTTATTAAAAAACCCTACTGAACTAAATCTATCAAATATCCCTACACTTTTAACAACACAGTCTTCAGCATCGGCATAGTGTGACCATTAGCACGCATATCATTATCGACAGCATCAATCCAGCATTTCTTGAATTTATCTTTCATATCAGTCTTTAGTTATTTGCATTATGGTGCATTTTTTTAGTACTTACTTCTTTCTTCCAACGGCGCTACAACCCTTTGTGGGTCTTGGCATCTTCCACAGTTTTTCTCCACTTGACACGGTTACGCGCCTCCCTTTTCCAGATGATGTTCTTCCCCATTTTCAGAGGTCTTCCTCCACACATCTGGTGATTATTTTCGCAGCCCTGTTGCATTCTTTCCAGATGTCCCGCCCACCTCAGACGCTGTGCTTTACAAAACCTAACAATGGTTTCCTGCTCCGCAGCAATTTTTTTAATCGGTATGTTTATATTTTGGGTAACTAAGAAGTCAAATAAGCGAATGAATCTAGTCTGGCACTATATTCTACAAGGTATTTACTTACTGTGTACTTACTATGTATACGTAGTTACCTAATTTATAATTATTATGTAAAAAAATGTCATTAAATGTTTGATCTCATCATCATCTCAGTCAGAAAAAGTCCATTACTTGACATAGGCCAGTTTGACGTCAACCAATTATCTATATACTAATGTTATAACGAGGAGAGATTTCGTTGTTTGTTTGTTTGCGTAGAATAGGCCCCAAATCTACTTGACCGATCTTCAAAATTGTTTCACCTATAGAAAACTTATTTATCTGCTGGTGATATAGGCTATAATTTAACGCTAGTAGTCTGTAGCTTTTGAACAATTAATAAATACATATTATCTAATAAGATAATTTTAAATATGATATGACGTGAAAAAGTGCCTGCAAAGGCCTATTTTCTGAATAAACGTTTTGATTTTGATTTGATTTTACGCGGAACATTGCTGGTACTTAATATTTTTATTTCCGTAGGTACATACGTAGCACGAATCGATATCATTCTGTGTCAGAATTTGGCACAAAAACTCGCTGAACAGTCGCGTAGGTAACAATAGAGCGACAAAAACTGACACAGACATGAGACAGGTCATGGTGACACCATACCTTAGGAAGGCAGCTAAAATTGCTAGTTGGAGTGACCTCGAATGAGAAATAGAAAAGAGACTCATAACTGTTTTTTTCTTTTTTGTGCGAGTAAGTGGCCAATACTCGTGTTAAATGTTCCGACATGATTTTTTTATATTATAACTAGCTGTTACCCGCGGCTTCGCCCGCGTGATTTATAGCCTATGTCCTTCTCAGTACCCTAACCTATGTGTACGAAAATTTCATGATGAGCGGTTCAATAGGTTGGGCGTGAAAACGTAACAAACAAACAAATAAACAAACAAACTCACTTTCGCATTTATAATATTAGTTGGGATGGGATTTCGTTTTTATTATTTTCATTAACACATGATGTTAGAGTAAATATCATTGTCCCTTAAACCTTCAAATCAGCCCGTTACAATAAACAACTTCTCCTATGCTAGAACTAAAAAAAATGACATTTCTCATAAAAGTTGCCGGGCCAACTAAACACTTTGTATGGAAATATAGATTTTTGTTTCAAGTTGCTAGCATTAGTCGCATAGAACTATTTGTTCATTTTCACGAGCTAATTTGATGGTTTGAGATACAACAGTTTTTACCATCTTGTACGGTCAGGTCTCTCAAATAAATACCACAATTTACGTTATTATTAGCACCTAATTCTAATACCATCATTCTAAAATGTGAATTCTATTTGACTAGAACAAGACCAAGATTCAACGACAAAAAAAATAACACCATTTTTTTTTAAATAGTGGCGCGTGGCATAGACTTCTTTGCGAGAAACTTCAACAACTTGAACTTGAACTCACCTTGTAATGTGTCCGCGCATAACTGTCGACATGGATACTTGGTAAACTAATCTGTTTTTTGCTCTCCGTGCTGGGACAGTCGAGGTCGGCATAACTCAATAACAGGTGATAAAAAAACGACCACTCATATTTCCCTCGCTGTCCTCGATATAGACCTTTTGAACTTGTTAGGCATCGACACCTGTCATCCGAGTTAATAAATACGGGCTGGTGTTGCAGGCATTCATAGGCACTGTAACCGCTTTCCATCAGGCAGGAATGCCAATCTCGCGTAGCCAACCGAAGAAATCTTTTCACTCCCTTTTGGAAGAATATTGTAGTCTCTTAGAAAAACCATGGCAGGGAGTACGTACCATATTTTTACCTTACGTGAAAGAAAGTTCCGTTCAAAACGGACGGTACGCAAACACTGTATATAACCAAGCCTCTGACGTGGTTCCTTTAACGACTACCAGATGGCAGCCGGGACCATCGGCTTAACGTGCCTTCCGAAGCACGGAATAATCTTTATTATCAGACAATCAAGTGATTCATGCCTGCAATGTCCTAACCAAACTGGAAACAACTTAACAAAGTATGCTTCCCGTGGGAATCGAACCCACCACCCCCGGGTTAACAGGCAAATGCCTTAACCACTGTAAAGTGAAAGGATACACTCAAATGTAGTAGATTATTGTTGTTGTCTTTCACAGGCCGAATGGTGATTTGACAATCTTGGAATGTCACCGTCTTTACTACCATGGAACTGATGGTAAAATGATTTTACATACCAGCAGAAAAACCGTCAGAGACAATCGTCTGCTCGCTTACTTTACAATTACTAAGAACATGTATGGCCAATATGTCAAACTATAAAATAACTCTTTAGAATTAATATCTTTACAGTAAATTGCTTTCCGTATAAGTATTATTTTACCGTATATGAATCTATTACAGTACCAACAAAGAGATACTGGCCGTGGGATTCGAATCAGAGTCTTTCGATTACTAGCTGATATTTTAAATCAATTAACTATCACCACAGAATTAACAGTAAGTAACGTACATGTCCATTGTACGTTAGTACTTACTGTTAATTTTGTGGCGATAGTTAATTGATTTAAACTGAAGAGTTATGCGTCTCTGCAATCTTTCCCCCATTCCCGGGTGTATTATTAATAGCTTTGAAATAAATAGGATTAGCTGCTACGTCTCTTTACGTACTTGAATTTATTCTGTGGCGGTGCCCTGATTGTTAACTCTCACATTAACTTGTGGACGGATGTAAAGTTTCGGTTGTAGTTGTGTTAGGCAAGAATATTGCTCCGCATGTATTAACCATTCCTATGCTATCGCATTGAAGACACTCGCCTATGATGGCCCCAAATGCGCATACAAACGAAAAATGGGCATTATGGCAAAATTTGATAATTTTGTTAAAAAAAAAGCATTCAATCAATTAATCTTATTCTAATCTACGTACGTTCCTGAACACTTTGGTTATAATGTCATTGGTTTTATCAATTTGTATAAAATATTAAGAGGCTTATAATTCTCAAACTATTGATAATTTTATCAATATATGTAGATACAGAGATATTCGCGATCATGGCCCTCTTAATACTAACAGTTGCATCTTATGGCTGATATAAACTTGATTAGTGCAAGCGCAAAGTACATACATTTCCTACTAAGCGCTTAGTACATAGCAAATGCATTAAACTCGTCTCTACGTTCGGCCCTAACCTTAGAATTACGATGCACATGTATCGCAAATGTGTAAAACTATAATGCAAAGTAAGTATTCCAGTATGAATGGCTCTATACATCGTAATTGCACCTTCTGAATCGCACACGGCAGACTGCCTGTCGGCAGCTACCAATTAGGTTGCAGCGTATAGAAAATTACGATATTGCAATGAAATCATGTTGTATTAATATACTAACGCAAAAAAACTGACGTTGGGATCGGGCGGTTGATTCTTTAACTCACTTCACTTCGTTATGTTTTTTAGGAATCCCGAAAAAATCTTGAAAGAAATTTATAGTATAGTCTCTGAACAGTCTAAACCACACCGGGATATCAACAAAGAGACATCTTACTATTTGCTTTTTAGGGTTCCGTAGTAAACAAGGAACCCTTATAGTTTCGCCATGTCTGTCTGTCTGTCTGTCTGTCCGTCCGCGGTTTTACGCAGAGACTATAAATACTAGAAAGCTGTAATTTAGTATGAGTATGTATATTAATCATGGCAAAAAAGTGGTAGAATAAAATCTTGAAAAAAAATTTTTTTTAGAGTAGCTCCCATACAAGTAAAGTGAGGGAGTAATTTTTTTTTCTCTATTTACCTATTGTGTGGGGTATCGTTAAATAGGTCTTTTAAAAATATTGTGAGGTTGAGAACACCATTTTTTGATTAAGGGCTCCGTTTCCGAAATATTTGGTTTTAAAGTGCGAATTTTTGTTAGAGGTAAGTGTCCCCCCCCCTCTATCTGCTAAACGGTTATATATAGATACGTGAAAAAAATTACAGCAGTAGCATATATACTGAAGTTGAAAGGAAAACTATCAGAGCTGAGTAGTAAGTACAAACTAAAAAGTTATAGGCAACCAACTTATAAACTGTAAAATTTCATACTATTTTCATTGTTAGATGTTTTTGGTCGTTAAACTGTAAGGTGCGAGTGTGAATAGTGTGAACTCAAAGTTGTCATTCGCAACTACGGAACCCTACACTGCGCGTGGCCCGACACGCACTTGGCCGGTTTTATTTAATTTACACGACAGTGAAAGGTTCTTTTATTAAATAGTACTGCCTGGCCAAGAATTTTATAGCTAGTATTACTTGAGGTGTTGTGAGGGTTTTAAACTAAGAATAAATAATCCAAATTAGTTCAAGCATTCAGGAGATACGTAAGAATAATGAAACCCACAAACACATATAAAGTCCAGAAATATTAGTTACTCTTCTATTTTTAGGAAGTCGTGTAACATAGGATTAATAAACCGACCATCATGAAATTTTGCATAAATGTTTTCTGGTATATTATAGAAGATCTTAGAACACATTTTACCTCGGAAAATTACTGTTCCCAAGGGATCGTTTTTAATGCGGGAGTCGCGAACGAAAGCTAAATCAAATACCTACGCAAGCAGTAACTATGTTTGTCATCTCTTCTTGTTTCATCACCGAACAGATTTAGATGAAATTTGATTTGCCAGGCAGTGATCAAGTTAATAACGCCTCGTAAATGAGATTTTAGTGCATTTCATTAGCGGGCAAAGGTCTGTTCCCGTGTACATCCATGCAAGTAGAGCTAGTGATTGTATAAAAGCAGACCGCAAATATTTAATTACAACTATTTTGAAATCTGATTGTACACCTTTAAAGCTGTAAGTGAAGTGAATGAAGATTCAGAATCATGTACTCGTGTTCAATTATTCTATCACTTCGTTATTTTTTGCTTCACCTTACGTATTTTGTTTCATTTTTATTTTCTGAATATGACACTATGACATTTGTATTTAGAATGATAATAAATCACATATGTAGGTGATAATTGATTCATTCACAGATCTAATGAATATGATATCTTTTGTTTCATTTATTTTTCATAATACATATCACAAGATTTATAGTGTTAATTTATGTGTGTAGAGTCATTTGTTCCTGCTTTTTTGTTGACTTTTATGACAAATCCATTTATATCAATTACAAATTTGAAAACATATTGTGATATTTCTTCATGTTGTGTCCCATAGGTTACAGTCAACACAGGCTTTATACTCTCCTAAATGAATCACACCTATAAAGAAACCTGAGAAACAAGAGCAAGTGGTATATTTTATATTAATAAACACTGTTATTAAAATAATAGATATTAAGTTAGGGGTATATATTTCGTCCTGTAATACTCTTAAAATAGGTATTATACTGTATTTTTTCAGTTGTCCATTTCCGGGAGATGAACGCGGATGGTCAAAAACTTGTTAGCAATGAATCCGACATCTAAACAATGCCAAATGATAATACCAATCAATAAACGCAAGTGACAGTTTACCATTTAAACATAGAGGAAGAGTTTTTAATTAGAACGTATACGCATGACATTCATAGCTCAGTATATTAATCACAAAACCGGTTCAAATTATAGAGAGCATAGAATTATAACACCTAGAAGAAGACTATAGAGTACTATCATTTAAGCGTCCCGATTGCATCCTCATCTGGAATGCTTCAGAGTTCGGGGTTTTATGTGCAGCATTTTGTGAAGAATGTACGTAAAATTACTGATAGCTTTACCTGTAAAGCCTCAATTATCTCTACATGTATACTGCGTATGTGATCGAGGGTAATTCGGTATTAGACAGTTGTAGCAATAAAATATGAAATATTTTTTTTATGGTAGCTTATAAGTAAACAATTATCATCCAATATGTTTTTTGCATTAAAACAATTTATTAATATTTTATTTTTGGAATATTAATATCAGTTTTTTTTATCTGTGGTCGACAAGTGGCGGCCATGATTAATCTTCGTATGACGTCATAACTCCTCAATAAACAAACAAAACGTCAAAGTCAACGTCACGACAAGTACTCGTCGAGTCGTCTCTGAGAAAAAGTGGAGAAAAATCGCTCAAATATTTCGATTTGAGCTGCAAAAAGAATTTCACGAAATGGAGTCAGGCTACATTAAAGCGGATAGTGCAAATTTGCCCAGAGTCGATTCTTTTATGATCGCAAATTTCTTTGCCTGTAGTCCTGATTTTTGCTCTGCCGAGTTTCGAAATGCAAAAACTTCTGTGTAAGTACCTACCGAAATAAAGATATTTACAAAACATTGTTTAAAATTCTTAAATCAATGATATATATACCTGCTTTAAAATTTAATAAAACGTTTCAAAACACTTATAGGTTATGTTTTTTATTTCAGATCTTCACGACACTCGTACGGAGATGATGCAATAGGATATGTTCAGCTGAAGAGGGAAGGAAATTTGTGTATAGTAAAGGCAAAAGTTTGTCCCGAACACAAGGTTCGTCAACAGCCATACTCGGTGTCCATGGTCATCGACGAAAAGGAAGGAGTGGTACAAAGTGTACAGTGTGCTGACTGCCCTGCCTCCCAAGGTTGCTGTAAACATGCAGTGGCTTTCTTAATGTGGACTCATAGAAGAAGTGAAGAGCCATCTTGCACTGCCATTGCATGCTACTGGAAAAAGTCAAAATTGTCTAAAGTTGGCAGCACTCTGAAGTACATGAGAATTAAAGAGATGGGTAAAAGTGATGCTGCTTTATATAACCGACAAGACGAAAGTGTTTTGTGTGATTTTTTAAAAGAAAGTAAACTGAGGATGTTGCAGAACTGTCAAATTTTGAAACATAAGATTGATTATGAAGAAAATGTGATTCAGTTGCTTTCCTTACACCAATTAAGCTGGAGATTTAATTCTGAAAATAACAGTGATCGTTTCATAAATAAAATAAGAACAGTTGTTACAGAAAGTAATGTTCGTGAAGCAGAAAAGCTAACATGCCAACAACATAATAGTCCAGCATGGCACGAGCTCCGATATGCTCGAATAACAGCATCAAGAGCTTATGATGTGACTCGGTGTAAGACCTCAGATGGCTCATTAATTGCAGCATTAATGGGTGCAAAAGTGCCTGACACTGCTGCTATAAAAAGAGGCCGAAACTTAGAAGTTCTTGTAAAAAAACAATTAAAAGAACAACTTGGTGAAATTTCTCAGTGTGGACTGTTTATATGCCAAGAATATCCTATGATAGCAGCATCACCTGATGGGATTTTGAACAGTGCTACTGTAATAGAAATAAAATGTCCAATTAATGAAAAAACTACAAAAAATTATGTTACAAACAACCAAGTCACTGCTAAGTACTTTGCACAAATACAACTGCAGATGCACGTAACTAAACTGAATAAGTGTTTATTTGTTGTGGCATCATGGGACTTTGAAAAAAACAGTAAGGTGGTTATTGTGCCTGTAGAATACAATTCTGAATATGTTAATAACTTGTTATGTGACTTGGAATCTTTTTGGAAACAAAATGTGTATCCATTGTTGTATAATAGTACCAAATAAAAGAATGTTATTTTAAAAAATCATGTATTTTTAATTATACTATCCTGTAGATTAATTAGTGCACAGGCAATAATAACACATTCATCCAAATATTGCAACAATTTCTTATTAACTACAGAATGAGGCTTTAACATAGAAAATTCTCTTAAACGTCTTATAATTCGCTCAATGTGAATCCTTAAACTTGCTACTTGTTTTGTTTTAATAACATCACTTTTTGATAATTTTGAATTAGAGGAAACACTTGGAGGTCTTATTAAATTTATTCCTTTTTGCAGTAAAAGTTCTTCAATATGTTTAAATCCTCTATCTGCAAGTATAGACAAACCGGGTTCTAAACAATCTAAAAAGTTGCAGTTTTGTACTAACAAGGCATCAGTAGTTCTGCCACTGAACCCGGGTGAAATATAATTAATAATACCATCAGGAGTACTACTGATTAAGTATTTGGCAGTGTTTGCTTTCTTGTAATCTGACCATGTTAAAGCTTGCTCTACAGATTTTGATGGTTTCTGAATTTCTATCTCTAGACAATCTATAATACAATAGACATTAAAGTATTTATGTCTAAATGCCATGGGTAAGTTTCGTTTCACTGATCTTTTATTCAATTTAATTATAAATGGATGTAATACATTTGCAATAAGAGCGACAGTTTTCATGAAAATTTTACTGGCATAAGACAGAGACATACCAAATTGATCGCCAAGCTCAGAAAATGGTGTATTTAATCTATTTTTTTTTAAACATAATAATATGTGTTCTTCAGGAAGCTTCGTATGTTTTTTTATAATATCAATTAAAAAATAACAATCCTTAGAAATTCCTATGTAATATCTTGGATTATTCTTGATTAATTGTATAGTATTTTTAATAGATGCTCTCTGTAGAGTTTCTACTTCATGTTTTCTTTTTATTGCAGATAATTCAGCTTCAGTTTCTTGGTTACTGCTAGTTGATGTCAATGTCAGAAGGGAGTGAACAGATGGTGATGTGTCAGTTGTTAACTGTGAATATTTTGATGGTGATGAACTGGTTGAAGATGACACTTCTAACTTTTCACTAAATAGTATTTTCCTCTTGGACTTCAAATAACCTTCTGATCCAACTCGAGATTTTATTTTAATAGGTGATGTTGCCGTAGTCATAGTATGCGTTGTTAAAGGAGAAGTATTTTTATCTTTAGCTTGACTAGAAGTTTGTACAGCTTTACTTCTAACCTTTGCAGACAAACACACTTGAGTTAATTTATCAGTTGTTTCAGGGCATACTTGTATCATCTGATCTTGAAAATTATGTCTCGCATCCATAGATACGGAATCTAAAAAAAAAGAAACAATATACATGAGTTTTATCTACAACGTAGTTAAGTATGTAAATGTTGCATGACCAAGGTACTATATACTCTGTGGTACTAAACTACTTACTCTAAAAACAAGGTTCTACAGAGAAAACGTTGAAAGTAAACCTATTTTTAAATAAAATTAAAGTAACTTGCTAATTGATAACTGTACTCACCGCTATTGCTTGTCATGCCTGATGTTGATGGCATTTCCTTAGAAAATAATTCTTCTAATGTGTCCATACGTCGTCTTTTGCTTACAACTGATTGTGGCTGTGGAGGTCCCGCCCGTTTTATACTGTCTGGTTGACAATTAAATTTGGATGGCAAACAGTCAGGCTTCATTTTTATTTTACCAATAGAACCCATTATACTGTATTGGATGTAATTTTCCATATCATTAGGTAGCTACAAAGAAAAACAAAGTGTCATTAGGCAAAAGTTAGATTTGTTTATTCTATATACTATTGGAATGTAAGTATTACACATAGAAACCAACCTCTTGAATTGCAGTTTTAAAGATTTAAGCAAACATACATACAGACAGCAGGATGCGACTTTGATTTATACTATTTATTAGTGATAGTGATTAGTGATGATTTTAAGAAGTAAGGTTAGGTGTAATTTATTTTTGTAAAATCGAACATATTGATTTCTTCTAAATACTTACATCAAAGTGATCCTCACAAAAGAATATCACAGACTTATCAGACAGAAACTGTGGGTCTCGGCGTGCCAATTGTAACCATTGCTTTCGACGTTTTGGACTTTTAGGAACGTGAATAAACAATTTGTTAGGACATTTAATTGTCGTACTTCTACACATAGGCACCGCACACGTTTTGTAACTTGTCATTTTCACAATTCCAGTTAAATCTGTTTAATTAACACCTCAAAACAGTTAGAGCGCCGTATTAGCCGTGCTTTGTTTATTGAGTTGTGACGTCATAACATGAAAATGTCACGTGACGCAGTGTTTTAGCGCGAACTTCAAACCAAAAGATAAAAAAATCATGTTTTCTTATCAAACAAAGCTTTTTTGAAAAATATTTAATTGTAGGGGGGTTTAAAATAAATCTACAGATATTATAAAATATATTTCAGAAAATTGTCAAGTAGCGAATTAAGTAGAAGTTGAACGAGCAAACACAATGCTGTTTTCCTCAGAATGCTTGCTGTTGCCTCGAATTGGTAAATATGAAAATTTTCACATTTCCAGATTATCTGAATTATTGTATTATTTTCAGTATTTACAGTACTTGCACGTGCATTAGATAGTTTCAAGTTTTCGGCTTATATTCTGCTTTTATTTTATTGATGTTTAAATTTTACAGTTTTCGTTCAGCTTATGGTGGGTATGCGCCCAAACCTGTCTAAGAAAAAAAAAGGACTTTCGTGTACTCGTACAATATTCTACACAAGGAAGCAAACGTATTCTGCATCACCTTTATTTTATATAACCGGCCTAGAGAGAGACAGCGATATCAATCACCCGCAGCCCAGTTTAGGTATGCATTGACAACCCACACCCACAGATAATAATTAGACCGATGGCGGGCCGTAATGTCAAATGTCGCGTAAATGTCAACTCATAAAAAGTCATCGGTCATGCTCGCGCGCCTACTCTAGTTTACAGTGATCAAGTTTTGTGTGATAAGGCAGAAACCATTTGTTAATCACTTTACACGGTGGCTGTTAGCTAGATTTACAAATCCGACACATCAATAGACATACAGACTTATTATTTTTCGGTTTGCTATAGAAAGACCTGCCAAAAATAAACACACATAATAAAATGTAAAACAAAATCTTAAACAAAAATAAGTGTATCAAATGTAAAGGTTATAAAATCACATATTTTTAGACGTTAATTCTTTGAACTTAAAACGCAGTGCTGAAATGCCTATACATTCGCGACGTCATACGAGTATAATATGTATCTTTAGTGGTGGCGTGAGAACTTTGTTTTCATAGCTATAATGTATACCAATGTCGTAAATTCACCAGATACGACATGACTGTCCATATTTAAGACCTCCTTGATTTTCATATTTTACCAGACTCCGGCGAAACCAAAATTTGAATGCCCGGAAATATAACATGCATGGTTTTAGTTTTAAAAATTTATTTTTTAACAATAACAAGATTTCTTACAGTACAAGTTTACGCTTCAACTTCTGAAACAAGTCATCCCAAAATTTTGCATGCACATTATTACAGATACAGAGGACATTGACATACAAAGAAAGCTTTAAAACACAAGATATAGTGAAATATGACTGCACGATGATAACAGCGTCATTTAAGATGATAATCTATATTCATTGGCAGTATGAATCAAGTTTCCTTTGCCGTCATAAACAAGCCGTTATGCCCTGAGCACGACACTTGTTGCATGTCACTCGGCGTCTTAACAGCGGAAAGGAAATGTTGTAATGTATAGGGTCACTTCGTTTGCTGGTCCATATTCAGTATTATATTGGAGTACCACCACTGCTAACGTTTATTCATGAATACTAGACCTCGCCTGCTGTAATTAAGATACCTCGGTAACAGTACTTTTCGTGCAATAGAAGGTACCCCAAGTTAAACAATATATGTACTACTGCCAGAGCAGTCAGAGGATTTGTACTATACTTTCCACGCTGGCCAAATCCTCTGACTGCTCTGGCTACAATATATGGCCTTCATAGACAGAGAGGGTCGTGCTCCTGCAGTAGAGATTAAAAAACTCCTGATGATGATGATACAACGCGTAGAAATTTTTTCCTTAATTTAATTAGAGAATTTCAAGAAAGCATTGTGAATTCATGAAAATCACCAGTGTCAAGAGTTCTTGTTGTATCTTTAACAACGTACACTTTTATTAGTTGTAATATGAATATCTGTTAAAAGTAGCATATAAGGCGTCTGTGTGTGTGTTTAGTTACAGTGCAGCCTCAGTTTGTATGAAATGTCGTAAAAACGTCAAAGATGATACCACTATGATTATGATGTCTGACAAATGCATACATATCGATTTCAGTATGTTAAAAAATATATTTGTAAACCTATTAATAAATCCTATTTGTTTCTCTACTTTTAATTTGAATATGGAAATGTTATTTATATTCTTTCAAACAAACGAAAGTCAAACGATAAAAAAAAATCTACTCAGAATCTTAATTTTTGATAAAAGACAGTCGTAGAGTGTTATTCACTCTACCAAATTCTTAGACACGGTCCTGAGCAACGAGAAATACAATTTAAGAGAAATATTAAATAGATTGAGATAAAATTATAACGACTTGAGTAAATATTTGACATTTGCAAATTTTTGACCTCAAATTCAAATTATGCGCAATTAGAAGACTGAATATTCAGGCCCGCTTGGTTCTTATGAAATCTATATTTATTTAGTCGGCGTTTTGTTAAGGCTAAAGTTCAAGCTGATTTACGACATATTATACAGATTAACGCCTTTTAAATTCTAATGTGTCAGAATAATTACTCTTCTTTAGATAAATCAAACCAAAGTTGTATAAGATTTCGTAGAGCAGAGATAACAAAGACAGGACGACCGAATGATATAACCCAAAGGTCACATTTAGATTGGTGTTTGGTGACCGCATGTGGTGGACGGAACATGAAGACTAACCCTTATATCACCATTAGATAGTTACTTAACATTTTCAGGCACACTAGTGACGCCAAACACGGCCGTTTGAGGCGGTAATCAGTAGTTCTCTTAATGACTGATTCTCATAATATTAAAACATGATTTCAAAAATACTTCATGTTATTTACTAGGCTTATATGACTTACATTCTTAAATTTCATTCTATTATGCCTTAAACTGAAAACCAATGTGCTGCCTTCCTGGTCAAGTACGCTGACTTTTGATCCTTTTTGGTTTATACCAGTATCTCTATGTTAAAAGTTAAAATAAGGTAGAAACCAAAGCAATTTCCATAAACCTTAGGAAATTCCATGAAAGCCCCATAATCTCGCGCCAGGAAAGGCTACTGCATTGCTCGTCGTAATCGCGAGCAAAGGAAATCCGGCAACGCCCACCGCTGCCGGGAAATTATGTGCCCGCTGTTATTTATACTAACATAACCTCAAATTAGACTTTATTTATGTTTCAAGTCCTTTCAATTTATTTTACTACAATTATGTAAGTGCTTTGTCATTTTAAGAAACAAACGTTTCAGTGTATTTTTTTTACACTATTTGATCAGGGCCTGTCATAAAATTTGACAGCGTCGCATTTATCTTATTGTAGAGGATATCAAAATACATCGCTTTTTCTTAAAAAAGAAAATTGTTTAGGCTAATCCATCAATAGATATACCTATCTAGAAGAAAAGTCTGTGGTAGATCTTCTTTAATACATTCATAGTAAATAAAGAATCCTGTAAATTTAACAATTTATGAAAAACTCTATATCATTTTCTATAAATCAGGTGCAAAACACAAGCAATTTGTGCACCCAACAATTTGCGAATGGACAACGCATTTTGAAATTCAAATTTCAAAATTTATACGCGCTTCGATGGTTATCTAACCAAAGGGAAAGTTTAGCTGCAGTACAAAGTTATCTCTCCCATGAAATCTACTATGATTCGATCATAATTTAACACTTGATTCTACAATAGCTCGGCCGTCATTAGATAAAAGTACCTCGAGGACCAACGCCACAGGTTAATGAATGATACAGAGCTGGCTTGATTTATTTCGTCAATTTCACACTTGTCGAGCTTTAGCTTTTCTATAATTTATCTCTGGAATTTAGTCTACAATACAAATTGTATCCAAGCTCAACGTGAAATAGTTGAAGCCAGAGAGGAAGGTGGTATATAAAATAGTAATAAATAATAAATGTTCAACATGTATAAACAACAAGTCAACTTTTATTTAGCGTTATTAAAATCTATAGTGTGTGCATTGATTATGATAAGCGGTTAGTTTCAGAGTACATCACCCAAAAAAATATGAAAATGAAGTTAAATACGTATTTACCTATTCTGAGAATCGAACCTAAAACATCAATATATCAGACTAGCATGGCACTAATGCACCACAGAAGCCTTATAATACTTAAAGTATTGCAATACTAGTTACATTTACGATTTAGAATTCAAACTACTAGGAAGCGAGCACACAAATCGAGACTTCACGTAATGCGAACTATTTACAACCAAATACCAGAGTCCGATAGCATCTTCACAGTTCGCAAACGATACGCTTTTGTCGGCACTTAACTCTGTGCGCCCACGCCTCATCGCACGGCGGAATTACAACTACCCGCGTTGTATATCGCGGAGCGGGAGAAATCGACAAGAGCTGTGTCGCTTCCTAATATTCTAAGACGAGTGTTTAAGCGGTTTTAAGAAAAATACATAAAATAAATATTGCGTATGTATGTATGTAGGATAAAGCCTAAATCTATAAGGGGAAAAGACCGCATTTAGCGTGTTGGTGGAAAACAGAATTAAAATGTTGATAAGTTGCTAGCCGCTTCGCCATATATATATGATAATATATCTGACTTTCGCCTATTCTCTTGAAAATAATAATAAAGCATCTTCGCAGATCGATACGCTTCTGCCGGCACTTAGCTCTGTGCGCCCACGCGTCGTTGCACGGCGGAATTACAACTACCCGCGTTGTATATCGCGGAGCGGGAGAAATCGACAAGAGCTGTGACACTTCCTGATATTGCAGGACGAGCGTTTAATAGGTTTTAGGAATATTTAAGAAAAATACATGCAAATTATCGCGTCTTTACCCCTTACATGGTAGGATAAAGCCTAAGGCCTTAAGGTTAAAAGACCGCATTTAGCGTGTTGGTGGAAAAACAGAATTAAAATAGTGATAATTATAGCAATGATGGAAGATTCCGCCATCTATGCCGTAGACAACACATCAATAACAATCATGATATTTTATGCAATCATTTTAGCTAAGGACCAAAGACTTCCATGACATTTATAAGTAATTCCAGCATCTACGAGTATCTAAGGGTTCAAAGACACAAAATATATCCAGGTTTTTTTAAATTAGATTTTTATTTTTTATTTTGGACACATCACACAGATTGAGCTAGCCCCAAAGTAAGTTCTTATGTAAGACTTGTGTTAAGAGATACTTACTCAACTATACTATATTTTATAACAAACTAGCAGCCCTACCCGGCTGCGCCCGGGCATGTATTATACCTTAGAACCTTCCTCGTGAATCACTCTATCTATTAGTGAAAACCGTATGAAAATCCGTGGAATAGTTTTTGAGTTTATCGCGAACAGACAGACAGACAGACAGACAGACCCGGCGGAGGACTTTGTTTTATAATATGTAGTGATGATACATGTATAGATAAACATCCAAGACCCAGGTCAATCTGAAAAAGTTCGTTTTCCATCTTGACCTGACCGGGGATCGAACCCGGGACCATCTTGATGACCGCTGCGCCACGGAGCTCGTTACTTTGTTACTTTGGCTACGTTTTTCATTATACCATAGTTTTAAAATTCTTTCTACCCCAGCCATTGAGCCAACGATGTAGGTCAACGAAGAACTGCGTTACTCCTTCCTCGTTAGTGGCCGTGAGGGCAGACCAAGCAGTGTCGTGTAATGGTCCTTTATTTGGTGCCATAAAACTATATCAGACCGTGATTCACACCGTAACTGTCCTTTAAATGTACCGTCCAATGGTTATTTACTTTACAATTTGCTAGAAATGTATTGAATTAAAAAAATGTAACTGTTTTATGCTATCTATAATTTATTTCACCGAATCATTTCTTTTAATCTTGTCTCTCTTACCTCTATCTTATTTTTAACCCCGACGTTTAGTTCTAAGGTAACCTCTACACAAAAAAACATCAGTATTTATGCTTTTGCTTTTACGTGTGTTTAAATTTTGTTAGTAGTGTCGTTTTGTCATAAATGTTTACATAAAAAAATTAAAAGATTTTCTCACTTCAAACTTACCGATGTGTTTATTTTAGTATGTTCTTGATGATATAAAATGAGACATGCAAACGACCTCCATCTCACACACATTTTTGGCTTAAAGTAACACTTTTACTCTAATATTTACTTTTTCCGAAAGACAATCCTTAGTTTTTTTTATAACTATAAATAAACTTTGCTCACACCAACAGATGTACAAGTGCACAAAACCTTGACATATCGATATTTAATACGAAATTCGATACAATTCTGATAGCCGTCTGAAATATGAAATACAATTAATTAGATATTTATCGCGATATAAAATAACGGTGATTCTACATGGACGCTGCGCCATCCGAACGTAGAGAATGCCACACTGGCTCTCTGTTTTCTTTCTGACGTTACTTGTCGGATTAGGACTACTCCAAGTCTTCCTGTGGATATCGTTGAAGGCGACAAACAACAAGACACACAAGCTAAACAAAACTTATAAAACATAAAAGAGACCTCTCCAAGCCGTGTGGCCAGAGTGGAGAGTGTAGGCCAAATCCTCTGACGACTCTGGCTTAATATATGGCTCTGGTAGTACTACGAGAGCCATATATTAAGCCAGAGTCGTTATTAGTCTCCACTTCATGAGTATGTCCCTCCCTGTACAGAGAGGGCATACTCATGAAGTGGAGACTATTAAAGACCTGATGTTGATGTCCCTCCATCGTCGCAGCGCAGAAACGCATCCCTTCGTTTGTCATCTCCTTTTGCGTTGTACCTCCGTAGATTTGACGTCATAAAAACGTACCCTTTAGCATATCAATTTTATTTTGATACAAAAATAGCCTTCTCCCGCGGCTCCGCTCGCGTTAGTGTCGATCACTCGGGAACAGTACTCTTCTCCGGGAAGAAAGGTCAGAAATATCCCTTTTCGTACTCCAGATAACGTGTACACAAAATTTAATGAAGATCAATCCTGTAGATACAGTGTAAAAGCGTAACAAACAAACAAATAAATAAACTCACTTTCGCATTTATAATATTCATCATCATCATTTCGAGTAGGTGACACGGTCAGTCGACCATGCACACCCTGGTGTCAGATTTCTTCGGAACCGCCTCTCGGCCTCTAACGTGGTTCCTTTTAACGACTACCAAATGGCAGCCGGGACCAACGGCTTAACGTGCCTTCTGAAGCACGTAATCATCTTCCTTATCAGACAATCAAGTGATTCAAGCCTGCATTGTCCTAACCAAACTGGAAACAACTTAACAAAGTATGCTTCCCGTGGGAATCGAACCCACGACCCCCGAGTCAGTAAAGCAAACGCCTTAACCACTGGACCACAGAGGCTATAATATTAGTAAGGAATAAGGATAGTAAGCTGGATGCAGGCCGCTTCCAACCGATCGTATATATATCATATCCTTGGGGGAGGCCTATGTCCAGCAGTGGACTTCTTGCGGCTGAAATGATGATGATGAAGGATAGTAAGGATAAGGATGAGGGAGCGCCATCGCAGCATTGTGTCGCTACAATGTCGTAGCGGAGACGCAATCGTGTGGCATCGTTCTAAAACAATTCACCGATTTCGGAATAATTTATGAGATCACTTGCAAATTACATAAAAGTGCATTAGCATATACTAATGCTAAAACAGCCATTTGTCACGCAATCAGAGGAAAAAATATGTAAATCGATAAAGTAATTGATATATAAATTACCTGTTTCGTTGGGGAAATGATTTATTACAAATCACCTATTAAATGCATTTTTTCTTGCAAGAATGAGATGTATTTTTCTTTTTGCAAAAAATAAACTATTTTGTAAGTGTAATGTACTTTTCTAGTCTCTGATTTAGTTCTATATCAAAATCAAACAACTACTACTATATTACTATTTCTTAGTGTATCTTTCTCTTTTTTTTCCATTTTATACAAACTTGACTCAATAATGTATATTTTTTTTATTATATAAATAAAATATTATATATTATAAGTCATTTTATTTTTTAGGTAGGTTTAATTGTTAGTTTTTAGTTCATATAAGTTAGTTTTATTGTTTAATGTATTGAGTAAATATTCAAAATTGTATATACCATATCAAGAGTACTTTGTATAATGTACCAAGTCTCACTTAGAGAACCGTTTATAAGTATATCACAGCTAGATTATATCCCAAACATAAATCTGTAAACTTCCTCCGAACAAATCACTGTATCACGAGTGTGTCTACATCGAAATATACGTCCCGCGATCGCCATCTAGTAGCCAACACAAATTAGAAAAAGAACAAAGATCACTATAACCCTCATTCAGTCTTTTTTATCTTGTACTAGCAGCCCTACCCGGCTGCGCCCGGGCATGTATTATACCTTAAAACCTTCCTCGTGAATCACTCTATCTATTGGTGAAAACCGTATGAAAATCCGTGGAGTAGTTTTTGAGTTTATCGCGAACACACAGACAGACAGACGCGGCGGAGGACTTTGTTTTATAATATGTAGTGATAGTGATTGCAGAAACCTCTCAAAGCTAAAAGATTTCTTTAAGATTTTCGACATCCTTTTACATTCTGAACTTCCCCAAAGCGGCTCACTTGTAATCTGAAAGGCTTTATATATGACTTTTACAGTTTCAAAAACTTGCCATAAGTTTTTAAAACTTTCGTTGTCTGTCTCAGTTAATATAACCGTACGGTTCGTAACGGTTGACACTAGGGTTATATGAAGTATCATAGTGTCAATCACGACAATTTATTTCCGCTTTTTCTGCACTCCGCTTTGTGAGCGGCACTAAACTTAGTCATATGTAAATTAATCACGTCAACAATTTTCAGATGTGACATCATCATCATCATCATCATCATCATCATCATCAGGTCTTACCAGTCTCTACTGCAGGGGCACGACCCTCTCTGACCTACCAGAGCCATAATACTAGCCTGAGTAGTCAGAAGATTTGGCCTACACTCCCCACGCTGGCCAGACGGGTTGGAGAGGTCTATTTGATGTTAATAAGCTTTGTTTAGCTTGTATTTCCTCAGTCGCCTTTTACGACATCCACGTGATGACTTGGAGTGGTCCTATTCTACTCTGCCGGGAACCACACGGCTCAATGTCATGTGACATCAATTTGACAATAAATAAGTGTACAAAGAAATTTGAGTGTCTTGTATCTTTTTAAAATAATACATTTTATCTGTCTTGAATCCAACAAATAACATACAAGTAGCTCTACTTAATGTCGCGGCTTCGAAGTACAGTGAGTTAGTTATTATGTATACCGCAAACTTTCTGTTCTCTTTTTATTTTGTATGGACGATCTGTTTTACTTGCGAACATTCCACTTGTCTCCAATCTCGATACGTATCTAGCTACCGTACACGCGGCAATACATAACATTTATGTAGGCGGGGGTTGGCTCCCTTTGACGCCATGGCTCTACCCTAATGGTGCGAGTTGCATGCGACTTGCATTACATGACAGCATTTACATAACTGGACCTTGGCATGCCAATGCTTGCTTTACGTGTATGCGTCGCGACCTTTAAATCCGCCAAAAGTACTAAAAAGAAAACTTAACTGTCAAAAATAGCGACTTTTACCAAATAACTACTAAGAATTCTCACAAGATGGCGCTGAATTATTCCAATTGGTCAATCAGAGTTTCTTTGATTTGACTCATAAGTACTACCTCCGATAAAACTTGTTTAGAGCCATACAGTTCCTTAGGCAAATACCTTGCCCAGCGGGAAGAGCTTCCGTTTGTGGTAGACGAGCATACCACCTCGCCCTCGCTACACGGGTAACCCGACGTGAAGCGGCCAACTTTCGTGTCATAGTTTTCAAGAGGTGTCTGACATAGCTTTAGTACTGCCTTCTCTTTTGAAGCACGCAGGAACTTGAGCTATTGATTGCCAATGGCGGTGAAATAAGAATTGGTTTAATTTGATCAGCATCTTTTACATTTGAGAGAAGCGGTTTTTAGATGTAAACTTGACTAGGCAAGCGACAAACCATTTTTATCCTTATTTCCAAAATGTTATTATTTTTATAACTTTTTAATAAAGTTGTTTAAAATTATGTAAATATATATTTTAATTAAGTTCACTATCATTCAGTTAAAAGTAAATAGTAAGGTATTGTTAAACAGTTCCCGATGGAATTAGGTTTCATTGCCAATTTTTCTGCAGTTGTTTCAACAATCTAATATGTTTACTTTGGATAAACAGACTCTTGAAACATATTGATTTTCAGCAACGGTCAACGAATTTTTAATGTCCTCGTATTACCTTTTCGACCATTCGTCCCACCGACATCCCAAAGGGAGTCCAGCACGTAGGAGGCTTCCGATTTATGACTGCATCTCCGTGAATGAAAGCCGATAGCGTCACCAGGATTTGCGAGCCGTTGTGTTTTATTAATGGCTTGAGTCGCGTATGACTCGTATTGTCCGACGCTGCATTGTTAATTTGTCGTAGCTCATTGATGATATCTGTCAATAATCGATTGCAAAATGATTATTGTATTTCTTTCTTCCATTTTAATAGTTCTGCAGAGCTTATATTAACCTTTTATTCTACTTGCTTTTTTAAAATTTTGTAAATGATAAGTTTAGCTTGGTGTCTATCATTGTCTTTTTTTATATGTATGATATGAATCTAATAGTATTTATAGTATTTTTATTTTTGTTACAGGTAATCATCACATAGGAACAAACAACGGAAAACTTCGAATTATAAATAAGTCTAATATTGGTTACTTCATTCAAATGGGGTAAGGGAGTTATAATAATAATCATTTTATTTTCAAGTAACTAAGACTCATTTTGTTAGTAGTGCTTATAAACTATGTTAGTACAGGTAATTGACATAATTTAAAGCGGCTATTCCCTCACCACTCCCCCCGAAATGGCACAGGTAGGAATGGTTGATATATAGGCAATCCAGTCTACCAGCGATCATATTTAGGATGCTGTTACCGCTCGCCTGCACCCTGCGCACCAGGGTTGCACACCGTTTACGCATTGTTGCGTAAAAGCAGTCTACGCCTGCTTGGGCGAACATATAGCGTTATAGCTTATCAGAAATGTTTTTACCTACCGATTGGTAAATGGAACTATACCTACCCTTTTTTTTAAATTATGACACATAGTTTTAACTGACCAGTTGCTCTTGGAGACTAGAATAACTTACTATCAATCAGTAAAAAATAAACTATTAAACTTATTAAAATAAATCTTCGCGCATAAAATATTTCAACAATACGTTCCAAATTCGGCGCTCCCATGACATAAACATACATAGATATCCATCGGTACTAATTCTTTCGCAAATCGAGATTGAATTTATCGACTGCGACTCGAAATGTGATCGAATTATGCGATCGCTATGTTTATTACACCTTAAGAGGCTATTTCGATTCTAAATGTTATCTAATCGATAAATCGATGCCAAAATAGACCATTTTCGGTAACTTTCTTAATATTTTCTGTTTTCTTTTAGAACAAATACCTAACTAAGGGAATTTGAAGATTAAATCGTGAGATATACTACTTTAAAACTCAGTTTCTAAAGCTATTTTATAATTATCTTATCAAAATCAATGAGGGCTCAGCTGTACTACTCAGTATGTACGAGCATTTAAAGTCTACTCAAGTACAGTCATTTGTCCGGAGAAGAAAAGCATTATATTATAAGGAACTTACCTTCATAGTAGCTACCTATAAGTTAATTTCAAAGAGATTAAATATGTAAGTACTATAAAAGGATGATTGAAAATATTCTCATATAACGAAAATAATACAAAATGGCGGTCGTTGTCATGAAGTTGTTCTTCTTCTTTAAGTCCATTACTGGAGGTTGGCCGTCAGCTTCCCAAACTCTTCTCTATCCATCGCCAAGCGAAACAGTTGCTCAGCTCTGGCGATTCCGGTCCACTCCCTTATGTTCCTCAGCCATGATTTTTTACGTCTTCCAACGCGTCTTTTGCCTTCAATTTTGAAATGAAAAGGAGTTTCTTTGTTCTTTTGCCTTGAAGTTGTAAACAATAAATATTCGAAATATACCAACACAGGAAAATAAGTCTTTTTATAATATCATATGCTGTATTTCACGTGTCAGCATATTTCATAGGAAATGCATTTAAATTAGAATATTGGACGTTGTTAGTTTGTGTAACTAAAATCATGTGCTTTTCATGAACCTAAAAGAAATGTACACTGATGTTGGTGATAATATAGTCTCTACACTACACCAAAACGAAAGAAAGATAAGTTATGTTTCTAACCACACTTTGTAAACAACATATACTAATCTACATGAAACTAGAACTCGCTAGCTATATGATATATTATACCAAAAACGCAGATAAATCCACATAATTTAGCATGAAATAGATCGAGCTACCTATTCAGCTGTCCAGTTTATGACTGCGTAAGGTCGTGCGCGAAATAGGTCCAGTGAAAGGTCCTTGTCTCGGCTTTCCTTCTGTCGATAAAATTCAATGTGTACTGCACCAGTTTATCTAGCCAGGTGTGCTTTCACAGTTTTTCGAAGTACTTGTATTTGTGCACTACTTTGAGCCATTGTAGATTGGTCTTAAGTAGCGAACACTGACTTCCACGACCGCGCTACGTGTGAAGACATATTTCGTTTATATGAAAATGTATAATGACATGTATATATAGTGGTCCATGACCACACTAAACAATATAGCTGGCTTCTATGGTCGTAGCGTTCTTGCCTTACGTCGCTTTACAGATAATTATTAAGTCAATCTTTATAAAACCAGGTTCAATAGTTACAATAGCAGAGTTAAGTATGTACCGTAACATTTGTTATGTTCCATTTAGCAAGCAAATGCGAAAAATAAATTTTCGGTTTCATAATATTTTATCTTTATTTGTAGGTACCTTTTTTTTTTCTTAATGATTACTCAGTTATTTTTGTTTCTCATTGTAAACATTATTTTTATTTAATCCAACGGGTAGTGAATCCAGGGCAGGGAAATTTAAAAGGCGTTATGTTACTGCGATGCCACGCATTTTTGATCTTAAAAAAATAATATTTAAATGACTATAGCACTAAGACAAGAACAAGTTTATGCACCCACGACCTATATGACTCACAATCGGTGGCATTTGGGCTTTATTAATTTCGGTGTCAATTCTATCAGTTTATTTATTGTAGTCACCAAATGAATTCTATTGTGCGGATATGCAAAAAAAATTGACAAATTATAATAATAGGTAGGGATATAAATAAGTCTAACCTTTAAAACTAAACTAGTACGTTTAGAAAAAACTTCGGAGGTTTTAGTGCGAAGTCAAGAAGTTCAGTTGGGGTTTGGCTTTCATGATTTTCTAAAAGATTTTAGAGGACTTTATAATAAATGTCCTATAACATAAGTCTCGAACTTACTTTGGGGCTAGCTCAATCTGTGTGATTTGTCCGTATATATTTACATTATTTATTATTTATAATATAAAATTGTTGTAGTTTGGTATTATAAAATGCTTGTGCTCATGACGCAACACCGATACTTAGTATCTTTTTAAACTAGTTTAATGGACATTGGCAGAATTACCGAAATTTTCCCGATGCTAAATGTTAGATTACGTGGAAAAAGGGATTAGTTACTCTTCTAGAAGTGCCACCGTGTGGTTCCCGGCAGAGTAGAATAGGACCACTCCAAGTCTTTCCGTGGATGTCGTAAAAGGCGACTAAGGAAACACAAGCTAAATAAAGCTTATAAACATCAAATAGACCTCTCCAATCCGTCTGGCCAGCGTGGAGAGTTGTAGACCAAATCCTCTAACTGCTAATATATGGCTCTGGTAGTACAGAGAGGGTCGTGCTCCTGTAGTGGAGACTAAAATAAAGACCTGTTGATGATGATGATGTTGACTACTCTAGAACGAAAGCCGGTTGCCCGATGGCTAGTTACCCGAAGTCACGATTATCCGGTCGATCCAAGATCCTGATCATCGATGTACAAAAATTTCGACTAGCCATAATTTCTAACGTCTTTTTTGCACGAAATACCACTGGTATGAAAGTATAGTTAAAAAAGTTTGTGCTATATATTTTGTTTAAAACTGTTTCACGAGTGCCCCAGCATGTTTAGTAAATTGCCTTACTGACCGATAAACAAGTTGAGATGGAACTAAACACTTGACGAGTTCCGTGGCGCAGCGGTCAACACGGCTGCCTGCGACACGGATGGTCCCGGGTTCGATCCCCGGTCAGGTCAAGATGGAAAATGATCTTTTTCAGATTGACCTGGGTCTTGGATGTTTATCTATATAAGTATCTATATCTATTATAAAATATAGTATCGTTGAGTTAGTATCCCATAACACAAGTCTCGAACTTACTTTGGGGCTAGCTCAATCTGTGTGATTTGTCCGTATATATTTATTTTATATTTATTTATTTATACCAAGACCAACAAATAAGGCAGTTTAGCGCTGTCAAGCTTACATTTTGATCAAATTTTAAATACAGAGCAATAAAACAAAAAATAAATGCCTTCATTCTAATCTCGATGACATTCAGGGGCCTTAACCTTGTCGATCTCAGCATAAATCACACACACACTGACAACGCGTGTGATAAACTTAACGTTTTATATGTTTTCCGAAGTTCCTTCGCATACATAACAAGCATTTAAATAAAAAGAATGATGCGCACCAAAAGTAGCTATTGCTGAAACTAAAAGTTACTAAACTCAGATTTATAACGCTGATGTTTAACAAGTATTTTATAGATAGCTATATCTATAGAAACATTTTGTTAATTTAATATCAGCTATATTAAACAGACAAACCATATCTTCAAAAATAAAAAATCTATTATATGGTTTATATTATTCTGATATTTTTTTCTTTTTTTTTAGTGAAGACTAATTTTAACCAATAACGAAATAAAATTATAAGTTGTACAAATGTGTTTACTGCTGAAACTATTGAATGATGTCTTTTTTCTAGATTTCATCCCAATTTTACCTGAAATAGATTTACATCGTTAGAGAAATATAATAATACTTAGACGATTCATGACAGGCCTTGTTGCTCCAAATAAACGTATTTCATTTAATTTCCAAAGTTTTAGGGTTAATCCCATCATAAACAAGACAAAAATTCACCTAAAGTTAGTATCTCATAAAAATAAGAAACGTTTTATATGTTTTATATATAATGATATAAGAAACGTTTGTTTGGTAGTTTACATGGATTTAAACAATATTTATTATTAAACTAAAAATTTATAACTCATCGTCACTAAAATATTATAAATGAATTTTTTCTTTACTATTTACGGACCTTAGAAAACTTTTAAAGCTGACCCATGAACTTCTAATTTATGAGACAATCATAACGTCTAAATTAGGCGTGTCGTTCGCACCCACCGTAAACTCTTGTAGACATAAATCACTCGTTTACTGACTATAAAGTCGTCGCCTCTGCATTATTATTCACTCAAGTCCCCACATCGTCAAACATAAGAACGAAGTTAGGTATAGTTAGACTTTTGTCTGTAAAATAGAAAGCAGTGTGTTTGTGTGTCACATATCTGTGAGAAAAAATATTATAGAATAAATACAGAAAATGTCATGACGATGCGAAAGGAAGTGGACAGTTATATGATACTTATCATTTAACATTCTGTCATAAGCTGTATTTTATTTTATGATATTTTTTTTATGTCATAGGACGGCAAACGAGCAAGCGGGTCACCTGATGGTAAGTGACCACCGCTGCCTATGGACTAATGTAACACCAGGGGTATGACAAAAGCGTTGCCGGCCTTTTATTTTTCCCTCCCCAGAGGGGAGGGGGGATAGGCCACCGGCGCTCTCACTCACCGAACGAAGCATAGAAGCTGTAAAGCTACTACTCAAACGTCGATTTTCTGTGAGAGTTTGGTACTTCCCCGGACGAGCCGGCCCATTCATGCTACCAGCAAAAGTGATTTTCGCCGGGAGCCTGGCTCTACCACAACTAAAATGAATCTTTATAATATAATAATAATAATAATTCTTTTATTTCAGACAACTTATAGGTCCATAAAAAGTGTGTTAGTAACAATGAAACTTATAACTAGGTTAGCAAGACAATTACACAAAAATAAATAATTTTTAAACATAGCGGCTGACACCCAGCGATGCCATGGCGACAGTTATTTGACTGCATGCAGTGTCAGCCAGCGGGCCAGCATCGGCGAGTCCCAGCGCTCCACCAGCGCGCGCAGGATGCCGTTGGGACTGTCGCGCATGCGCCTGAGGAGGGAGGCGCAGCGCTTGCGAATGATGGCTGCAAACCCATCTATGTGCGCCTCCGCAAACATGGTTGAAGCACTACAGAAGCGCGGCAGTCGCATCAACGCCCTGAACGCGTTATTATATTGAACGCGAAGATCGCTGTATGATCCCTGCGTAAAATTGACCCACAGACTGCATGTATAAAAAGACTGACAAAATGCTTTAAAAAGCGTGACTTTGACTTCGTCAGTACATTTAGCAAATCTGCGAGCCAGCATATTACAGCGAACAGACAGCGACCTTCGCTCTCTCTCAATGTCTGCGTTATCTTTTAGATCCTCTGTGATCCAGTGGCCCAAATACTTAAAGCGCTGAACTTTCTTCATAGAAATACCACACAGCGTGAAATTTGGGATATTAGTATAGCGACTTTTATCTGGCCTGAACACCATGAACTCACTTTTAGCCGCATTATATTTAAGCCCATGGACCTCAGCATAGGATTCACATTTACTCAAAAGTGTCTTCATAGCCCCGCTTGACGGGCTCAACAGGACCATATCGTCTGCGTAGCTGATGTTGTTGACACAGACTCCGTCTATGTGACAACCGACACCTGTCCTGCTGAGCTCGCCAATCAGTTTGTTTATGTAAAGGTTAAACAGGGTGGGGGAAGTTAAACCACCCTGCCGCACCCCACACTCAAGCCCATACTCATCGGAGAGTATTCCTGCCCATTTAACGTTATTTTTCTGATTATCGTACCAGTGTTTAAACAATAAAATAACTTCTTCTGGAAGGTCAGTCTCGTTTCTCAGTTTCTCCCACAACACATCGTAAGATACAAGATCAAATGCCTTCGATAGATCTAGGTAGCTAACGTACACCGGTGTTTTTCTTGCGGTATAGTATTGTACAGTCTGCTTGAGACAAAGGATAGCACTCTCAGTAGACAAACCCGACCTGAATCCAAACTGTGCATCGTTAAGTAAGATGTGCTTATCCAAACGTCTACCAAGCAGACTGTCCAAAACCTTCGCAATCACAGTGGCAAGTGATATTGGTCTATAATTAGATTTATCCGAGGCGTCACCAGTCTTATCTTTGATTATGGGTACAACTATAGTACGCATTAAGTTTTGCCTGCTCATGTGCGTCGCGTACATGCTTATTCCACCCAGGTATATATCTACCTGTCCTCTTTCGCGTATAACTACATTTCGCAGCCTCCGATAGTATACATACAATATCATTATACATTTTGTCCAATAGAGTTCTATGCTGTGGATCATTACACATAGAATCACAACATTCCGAAAACTCTAATGGAAAATCGAGCATTTTTAATTTAGAGTGACATTCGCTATGATATTTTGAGATTTGATCCTTGTCTCGTTCTCCCCAAATAATTTTACTTACGGAATTTTTTGATGTTTTTAATTTTGCACTTAGTAAATTAAAATTACATTTCATTAATAAAGGAAAATGATCCGACCTATATGTGTCATACAAAACAGATGCCGAAAGTACGGTGGGCCGCGCAGCACCTGTGACAACACAGTGATCAAGCCAGCGCAAACACCCGTGAGCTTCACTCACATACGTATAACTGTCAGAAGGTAATAAGTCTCTGTCCACACACGTCCACGATTGTTCTGAGCAAAAAGATAATAGTTCGGTGTCAAAAGACTCACCAGTTTATGGATCAATTGAGTGAGATTGACCCCTATCTTGCCTGATGAGAAGCAACGGTGAGGTCTAGGGTAGTAAACGCAAATTCAAATACAGCCTATTCACTCTTGCCTTGAAAATGTATGATTTCGAAAAAGTGACGCGGGGAGGTAATTCCATTCCTTAGCGGTTCGCATAAAAAAGAGGCGAATCTAGAAGTGCGATGAGTAGAAATATCGACCACATTTCAAAATTCCCTTAAATGTCCGTGTGTCCATCTGTCCCGCTGTCTGGCTATTCTCCTCTACAGATTCTGTTGAAATTTAATGAGCTAGTTCCATAATCACAAATAATATTTTGTCGCCTTTGTTATTAGATTTTTTTTAAATGACGGAGCGAATGGTGAGAGTTCACAATGATAAAAATAGCAATCTACATCTGATAAAACTAGTCTTATTCCAATCTACAGTAGCCTGTCAACTTGCCAAAATCTATTGTCAACTTTTACGTAACTCATTACAGCGTAACGGAAAAGTAGCTGGCTCTCCCACAGCCTTTAAAAGCTCGCCACTAAAGGTCTCGTCAAATCCGATCACTTTCGTCCGGATTAAGATCCCAAATGTCACTGCGGTGACATTTTTATGCGGCCCGACATTTCGATAGCATCGACCCAATTAGAGATTAATTTTACATTGCCCGAGATAAACTTAAGGTTACTATCACAGCTTATTTATAGTTATTATCACCCCTTTATGAGCGTGTTTTGTAATATTACGCGGCATTTATTTTATTGGGATGTTTGTTTAATGTTTTAAAACATATGTAAGCCGTAAATACTAATTACGTCGTTACAACACGTTTATTAATAACATAAAAATAAATGCTTATTATCCATGCTAAACTTTATTTATTTATATAACCTGCAAAGGTTTCTTCTATTCCCTCTAATGCAATACTACTTCTGTAAACTGTCAGTTGATATTTTAAAATAACATATATAAGTACGACTGAAGTTTTTAAAGTTTAGAAGATGAAGTTATAAATAAAAAATATTTTATCTTAGAAACAAAAATTTCAACGATAAAAGGGAAAAGACATAAATAATGACAGGTAGATTAATAGATTTAAAATACTCGTAAGCCTATTCTCTGATACCAGTGTTGGCCACATAGACACGAAAAACAAACAAAGCGGTGACTCAGCCCTTCAATATGAACAACTGACTTCTCCTATGGAACTTATACTGAAAATTCGAAAACAAGTTACATTTCCATACAAAAGTGAATAGCCGGTCGGGCAATTTGTATGAAATATTGCAATTTTTTTTTTCAAATTTCGAGTTTTCGCAGTCATCCCATCATAAAAGTTGTTCATACGACGGGCGGAGTCACCCTTTTGAAGATCACACAAGGTTAATGTTGTATATTTTCCCCATCAATTTATTTTCGCATTAAATTTCCAATATTCTTCGACAACAATCGCTTTATTGAAAAACGCCTCCACTAGCTTAGCGCAGGTTAAGATGGGATCTCCAAGGTCACAAGTTCAATCCCCGGGAGTGCTGTAAACCTGATTTATTACTATACTTAAGTCACATGTCCAATGCGATGATGAATTTCTCCGATCCAGTTTCCGAGATACGTACAGACAGAGGAATATTAATAGTTATCCGTTATCAGATTTGGGGATGACGGAATATATGCTACAATGTTGGTTAGGAGAAATAAAAATAGATAGTTATGCAATGAGGGGTTTGAAGAACTTTGTAGCAGCATAGAGATGAAGACTAATAATTTTTGGACAAGAATTTGACAGCTGTTGGTGTTGTCATTTAATGAAGGTTTTCAAAATCAGTTTTTTTCCCAGATGTCGCCACTGTGTCAAGTAGGTATTTTTGACAGCTACTGTAAAAATCTACCAATCATGTTTATTCATCAGTTTTATAATTGGTGGATTTTGATAGCTCCTGTCAGAAACTACTTCTCGACACTTCTGTGTTCTGTGCTCGACACAGTGCCGCCACCTGGAAAAAAACCGGCCAAGTGCGTGTCGGGCCACGCGCAGTGTAGGGTTCCGTAGTTACGAATGACAACTTCGAGTTCACACTATTCACACTCGCACCTTACAGTTTAAGAAAATTACAGCGAGTACAAGTTTTCGATACGAAACTTCAACTCGCTGTAATTTTGTATAGGTATTGTTTTTAAAATTGAAATCTGATTATAAACATCAATATGCCTTATCCGGTTGTATGTACGAAATTTGGTTGAAATTGGCTTAACTGTTGTAAAACTAAAACGAAACTACGTTTGTATGGGATTGCGGCCTTACGTGGGACTCTTAACGACCAATAACATCTTACAATGAAAATAGTACGAAATTTTACAGTTTATAAGTTGGTTGCCTATAACTTTTTAGTTTGTACTTAGTACCCAGCTCTAATAGTTTTCCTTTAAACTTCAGTATATATACTACTGCTGTAATTTTTTTCATGTGTCTATATATAACCGTTATCAGATAGAGGGGGGGGACACTTACGTCTAACAAAAATTCGCACTTTAAAACCAAATATTTCGAAAACGGGTCCCTAAATCGAAAAATGGTGTTCTCAACCTCACAATATTTTTAAAAGACCTTTTTAACGATACCCGACACAATGGGTAAATAGAGAAAAAAAAATTACTCCCCCACTTTACTTGTATGAGAGCTAACCTAAAAAAATTTTTTTTTCAAGATTTTATTCTACCACTTTTTTGCCATGATTAATATACATACTCATACCAAATTACAGCTTTCTAGTACTTATAGTCTCTGCGTAAAACCGCGGACGGACAGACAGACAGACAGACAGACAGACAGACAGACAGACAGACATGGCGAAACTATAAGGGTTCCTTGTTTACTACGGAACCCTAAAAACAGATTTTGAAAACCCTAATTTCACAATGCAGTTATTAAACGCACTCAGAAATATGAGTACTTATTTATATTGCTTTAACTATGCGCTAAAGGTATATTTTTTTCTCTCATACAAATCACTAGTATATTAAAAGGGCAGTTTTTAATATACAAGAGAGCTGTCACCAGTAATAACCCTTCTTATTCTAAATATTTACCCAATTAAAAGAATCTAATATCCAATTACATACAAATAAGTGGGATTTGAAAAACGTAACAGCGTAATGAATTTAATTATTAATATTTTATTATAGTGTGCCGTGTGGTTCTCGGCAGAGTAGAATAGGACCACTCCAAGTCTTCCCGTGGATGTCGTAAAAGGCGACTTAGGAAACACAAGCTAAACAAAGCTCACAAACATCAAAAAGACCTCTCCAACCCGTCTGGCCAGCGTGGAGAGTGTAGGCCAAATCCTCTGACTACTCTGGCTTATATATTGCTGTGGTAGTACAGAGAGGGTCGTGCTCCTGCAGTGGAGACTAAAAAAGACCTGATGGATGGATGGATTTTATTATAATCGATTTAAAATGATTGCGCCTTACAAACATCGTTTGACATATTGACATATTGTTATTACCACATCCTATATAACGTTGTCGGTACCTGTAGTATATAACATCTAGTGGGTATTTAACGGGATTTTTGGTGTGAAGTCAAGGGTTTTTGTCTTTGATGAGTTTGCAATTTGATTCTCGATTAAAGTTCACTCTACAATATGAAATTAGTGTAGTTTGGTGTGATAAATGCTCATGCTCATGAAGATTTTGTGAAATAGTTAAAGATGCCTGTAATATAGACTCGTCTAGATTTGTCAAGCTTCATACAATCACCGAAAACGAAACCCCGATTGAAGCCATAAAATAGAATAGAGTACTTCTTTAGTCTTAAGATAACTATCCACTTAAATATGACGAGGTCGGTGGCGCAGCGGTCAACACGCCTGCCTGCGACACGGATGGTCCCGGCTTCGGTCCCCGGTCAGGTCAAGATGGAAAATGATCTTATTCAGATTGACCTGGGTCTTGGATGTTTATTTATATAAGTATCTATTATAAAATATAGTATCGTTGAGTTAGTATCCCATAACACAAGTCTCGAACTTACTTTGGGGCTAGCTTAATCTGTGTGATTTGTCCATCCATCCATCCATCCATCCATCAGGTCTTTTTTAGTCTCCACTGCAGGAGCACGACCCTCTCTGTACTACCACAGCAATATTAGCCAGAGTAGTCAGAGGATTTGGCCTACACTCTCCACGCTGGCCAGACGGGTTGGAGAGGTCTTTTTAATGTTTGTAAGCTTTGTTTAGCTTGTGATTTGTCCGTATATATTTATTTATAAAAAAAATATATACTGGTACTTATCGCCTTTTGAGACCACTGTAATTTGATTGTGTGCAAGTATAGTTGAGTGGGTGGAATCCTTGCAATAGCATACCCGCATTACAGACGGCGGATGCACACAAATTTATTTATACAGGTAATCCGTCATAGAAAGGACATCACAACAATGAGTACCTAAACATGGCTAGGCTATAAATCAAGGGGAACGACCTCTGGTGTCGCGAGCAATGCTCCGCGACTGCGAGCAAACACATTGAGGTGTAACCTTTAGGACACGCCCTGGGCGTGACCTGCCATAGATCAATGACTGGGGATAATATAGAAGTGCTAGTTTAAATTTATTGGTTTATTATTGGTTTGGTTGTTTATATATATATGTATTTGTTATAAAATATATTATCGTTAAGTTAGTATCCCATAACACAAGTCTTACTTAAGAACTTACTTTGGGGCTAGCTCAATATGTGTGATTTATCCGTATATATTTATTTATTTATTATATTTATTCATTTTTATTATTGATGTTAGTGTGCTTATTGAACAAGGAGTTCTAGTACGTTACGGATTGAGAAACTCTTTGTATGTTATCTGCTCTATCATATGGAGGGAGATGCAATTTGAAGATTTTTCAATTCATAATTGCATAAGATACAATGGAGCGAAAGAAGGAAGAAAAAAAGAATTAAGAGATGCATAAAGTATTAATTCACAAATCGTACGATATTTTCACTTATCGTTTGGCAATGAATAAATACTAAAGTATTAAGCACAGTCACCATCAGATCTTTTTATGTCTCCACTACAGGAGCACGATCCTCTCTGTACTATTACCAAAGCTATATTAGCCAGAGCAGTCAGAGGATTTGGCCTACACTCTCAACGCTGGCCAGATGGTTTGGAGAGGTATCTTGATGTTTATAAGCTTTATTTAGCTTGTGTTTCCTTAGTCGCCTTTTACAACATCCACGGGAAGACTTGGAGTGTTCCTATTCTACTTTGCCGGAAACCACACGGCATAAGCTCAAATAAGTATCGTTTAGAAGATATTATAAAGTCATTATGAAGTTTGCGCCCACATACACTGTACTCGTAAATACATGGGGTTGGTTTTTGAGGTTGTGTTGAAATATTCAATTATGATCATAACTTTAGGTAATATAGTGTTTCATATTTTAAATCTAATCTGTATATTCTTTGGTAATAAGCCGTATACCCAGTCGCGTGGGCAGAATAATAAAGACATACATGTGTCGCGCCGCGCGGCCGACTCGATGCGTTATCCGACTCGAATACAATCGATTGACACGATCTCAGTGCACTTTTATCGATACTCATACCGAGTCGTTTGTTATTTCAATTTATATTCAAAGTAAATAGAAATAATCGCCTATTCATGCCTTCATTTCTATTCTAGCTTCTACAATGGAAAATATTATTGTCTCTTTTGTAGAGACATCGAAAGATCTTTTTGTGTATGAATATATGTATGAATGGATATATGTCTATTACAGATATATCAAAACGGAAATAAAAAATGTTGTTCTGTTTTGTGATTTGGGACGTCATGTTTGTTTAATTTTGAAAAAATATGTCATTATCGTATATTGTCAGTTTTTGAAACTGTTAAATTCTGTTAATGTTGTTATCAAACAAACATAAATGTTGTTATCAAACAAACATGAAGTACTAGTAGACGTTTACTTCTGTTCGCCATCAGTAGAGTGTGAATGAGTTGGGAAGTCCCTGGTTACGAAAAAACACAGTACACATCCTGCAGTGTACGCACTGAAATTAGAAAATAATCATGATCGTGTACGTGTGTACGTCACAATTTTGAGCGAGAATCTGTTTTAAACTAAACGACGAATAACTTTTTTAGGAACATTTGTTCAACTTTCGGCGTCGCTCGCTCGTTCGAAATTGGCTGCCTAGGTTGTCGTTTGTACTGTAATTGTGCGCTGCTGCTGCTGGCTGAGTGGTGCGTAGGGCCATCAGACTTCGTTGTCGATATGACTTTGGCTCATTATTATTATTATTTTTTATACAAAACTGTACTATAATTATCTGTGGCTGTTTAGCTTTTGATTGTTTAGTTTTTGCTTGGTGCTAATCTGCAGTAAGTATCGGTCACTGGAGTACCTACTTATTCCTGTTTTTTTTTTGCTGTGTCTTATACATACATATTTTAATTAAGCCGTTGTATGTCAAGTTAGTTTTCAATTTTATATCGTTATTTATCTGGCAAGTGGCTGAATTGTAATAGATATTTATTAGTTTTTTTTTAATGTTTTAGTTTAGTTTTAATTAGATTATTTAATTTTTAGTTATTTTATAATACCTATATATATTTTATTTTATTTACATCGTTAACTCAAATGTCTGATGTACTTACATTTAATTCTGATGATGAATATTTTTCTTTATCATCTTCATCTGAAAGCCTTTTTAGCGCCGAGGATGAGACGCATGATATGCCATCACTTAATGATAATTTAAATTCTACATTTTCGTCCGTTGCGAAGAATTTTAATGTGGTTCACATAAATGCACAAAGTGTCCCTGAACATTTCTCAGAGTTACTTTCAAATTTTTCTAATTCTAACATTCACGCTATCCTTATCTCTGAAACTTTTCTAAAACCTTCTCTTCCCTCTCACTTGTACCCGCTGCCTGGATACAGATTAATTAGAAATGACCGAGTTTATGATGTCACCCGCAATGGTGTGACAAAAATGGTGCGAGGCGGTGGGGTTGCGATTTATTTGCGGAGTGACATTCCCTGTAAAATTATTTCTCAATCGCCTTCTGAGCCTGAGGCACCTGAACATCTTTTTTTGGAAATTTCCCTTAATTATGTTAAAGTCCTCCTTGGTGTTTATTATTGACCCTCTCTGCATATTAACTACTTTAATTGTTTTGAAACTTTGTTGGGCGATTTTCGTAATCAGTTTGAACATCTCATCATTATGGGAGATTTCAATACCTGCCTTGTAAAAAATGATTCTAGGTCAAAATCTCTTAATTCCCTTCTTCTATCTTTGGATATGCACATTCTTCCCTTAGGAGTCACTCACTTTCCCCACAATGGCCCCCCTTCTCTTCTTGATCTCATACTTACTTCTTCTCCCAGTCTTGTGTCATCGCACGGTCAGTTCAATGCTGCAGGGTATTCCGCTCATGACCTTATCTACGCTTCCTTTAAGCTACGCTCTCCTAAGCGGAGGCACAGGGTTGTGTCGGTGCGCAATTTTGCTGCTATTAATCAGGAGCAGTTTGCGGCTGACTTTGCTAGCGCAGACTGGGATGCAACTTTTTCTGCACCTGATGTTGATTCAAAGGTGACAGCGTTTAATTCCACCATCCTTGACCTGTTTAATAAACATGCCCCTATTCACTTAGTTCGTGTTAAATACCTCCCAGCACCTTGGCTCTCGCCGGAGATTAAATCTCTCATGGCCAGAAGAGACAGAGCTAAATTAAGACTACGACAACGTCCTTCTGATGAAAATCGCGTTATTTACATCACTCTTCGTAATCTCTGCAATAAAAAATGCCGGGAGGCCAAGCGTAAGCACATACATGCTAATACTTTGAATTGCCCTCCCGTTAAATTGTGGAAATTTTTGAAAAGTCTTGGATTGGGTAAGCGCAAGTCGGAAATTGATTTTTCTTTGGATGTCAACGACCTTAATAAACACTTTTGTACGTCTCCTGTCAGTCTTCCTCCAAATGTTAAAAACAAAACTTTAGCTGCTATTGCGGATATTCCTACTCGTGATACTCCCCCTTTCTGCCTCAGTGAAATTTCCGCCGATGAAGTAGTCAAAATAATTAATTCTATTAGTTCAAAAGCAGTAGGTAATGACGAGATATGTATCGACATGATCAAACCGATAGCCACCTTGATTGCCCCTATTATTGCTGACGTACTCAACTGTTCACTTTCTACAGGTGTTTTTCCTAATGCGTGGAAGTTGGGACTCGTAATACCTTTGCCCAAGAAGCCTAACCCATCTTCTTCCACACATTTCCGCCCTATCTCTATCCTTCCTCTTCTTTCAAACATTTTAGAACACCATGTCCATCAGCAGTTATCTAAACATATAGCGCGTTACAACTTGCTTAGCCCATTCCAGTCAGGTTTTAAGGTCGGTCATAGTACCACAACATCTTTAGTCAAGATCACTGATGATTTCCGCGCTAATATAGAGAGCAAAATGCTTACAGTCCTTGTCCTTTTGGACTTTACTAGTGCATTTAACACTGTGGACTTTGACATTTTGATCGCTATTATGCGTTCCTTGAACTTTTCTCCTGATTCTCTTTCTTGGTTCTACTCCTATCTTTCTGGTCGCCGCCAATCGGTTAAGGTTGATGATCTTCGATCTGATTGGAATGATCTGACTTCTGGCGTTCCTCAAGGTGGAATTCTTTCTCCTATCCTTTTCTCAATTTTCATTGATGGCATTACGTCATCTCTTTCCTCTTCATATCACCTTTACGCCGATGACTTGCAGATCTACACAGCTGCCCCTGTGGATAATTTAAACTTGGCTTTTACTAATATCAATTCTGACCTAGCTAGAATTGCAAACTGGTCTCAAAATTTTGGTTTACTAGTGAACGCAAGTAAGTCGCAGGCCATTGTGATTGGGAGTCCTTACTTTATATCAAAAGTTAATGCCATGGTGTTACCAAATCTAGTATTGGACAATAATGTGATCCCTTTCTCCTCTACGGTTACTAATTTGGGTATAACCATGGACCAAACTCTTTCCTGGGCTCCACAAATACAAGATATTAGTCGCAAAATGTTTGCTTCACTTCACTCGCTACGTCGTCTGCAGTTTTTCCTGCCCATTGAAACTAAAATTATTTTGTCCCAATCTCTCCTCATCCCTCTTCTTGACTACGCAGATGTGGCTTACCTTGATATTATTGAGGAACTGTTGAATAAACTGGAACGCCTGCAGAACCAGTGTATTCGATTTATCTTCGGACTACGTAAATTTGATCATGTCTCAGAATTTCGAAACCAGCTTAACTGGCTACCTATAAGATTACGTCGCAACGTCCATATTCTTTCTCTTCTATTTAATTGTCTATTCAATCCTTCTTATCCTAATTACCTTCATGAAAAATTTTCATTCCGAGATATCGATAGTCGTCTTCGCTCATGTAAAAACCCCATGTTAAATATACCTTCGCACACTTCACGTACCTTCGCAATGTCATTTCTTGTAACAGCTGCGCGACTGTGGAACGCATTGCCATTAGATGTAAAGTCGGCTACATCTCTTGTATCTTTTAAAAATAGACTTAACAGCTACTACTTGAACCCCCCGGATGTATTGAGTTAACGTTTTATAGTTTATATATTTAATATTTGTTTGCTTATATATATATTTATTTATTATACATATATGTTGAATGTAGTATTATTTTATGTAAATTTAAAGTATATATTTAAAGATTTTACTTTACCCTATATTTACTTACATTGTTTAAATTTTCAAAAATATGTTAAATATCACCTCATGCATGATACCCATTGTTATTTTCTGTTTAGAATTCTTTCACTTATTTGGTTGACTGGAAGAAATCCCTTTAGGGATAAGTCCGCCACTGTACATGTACTTCCTTAAAACTGTATCTTACTTTTTGTTAATTTGTATTTTTTGTGTCGTGTGCAATAAAGAGTATACAAACAAACAAACAAACAAAAACATGTAATATAAAGATGACATAGTATTCACTTATCTATCATGATCTGATCATTCCCATAAAATATATTTTCAACTTTATCATTCATACACAAACTATACAGTATATCCCTTTGATATTTTAGATGTATTTTTAATGTATTCACAACGCTATTCTGATATACTTTTATTTATTAAAGAAATAAGGTATGGAAAATAAAATCCACTTTTCCAATCCAATTTTTACACACCTAATTTTTTCCCCGTATCTTATTTCTTTATTTGATAGAAGATATCCCTTTGACTTAGAATCATAAAGAATTGCAGTAAGCGAGTTCTTAAGGCAAAAGTTTTGGGAAAATACTTAATACTATTGATTTTGATTTTGAACTAAAAAAAACTTTGGACCGAGGTGCACAAGGCCAATTTGCGCTTCTTTTTGTTAATAAATAAGTTAAAATAGCCCAAAAAATATGTTTTAATTCCCTATACGGAAGTGTTCAGCCGGCTGGTATAACATTATCACTGCATGAATACGACCCTCTCTGCAGCTACTACCAGAGCCATATTTAAGCCAGAGCAGTCTTCTGACTGCTTCTCATTTGGCCTACATGCGGCCGGTATGAAAATGTTATTTTTTTTTCAGAGTTTCCAGTATTCGTCCAATAAGAAAATTTGCTCGCATTACAGAGTTCTATTAACATTATATATTAAATGGAGTCTTACATAACTTCGATCCATATATCTCCTAGCTGATACAATAAGCCTAATAACGATACCGAGACATTACGTTGGCCAACAGCATCCATCTTGTTTACACAACCATTGTCTTCTGTTATGCCATCATTACCTCACATTGTTTGTTGTGTTACATTTAGCCAGCCTGTTTTGGCATCTGTACCTGAATTATGTCAATACGTTAGTCACTAGTGGTATGTAGTGTAAGTACTGATGATGCGGACTGAGAAGAATTTGATTCGTTATTCGTTTTTAAAGATTTTTATTACTTTTTAATGGAATATGTATAACTATCTCTTGGGGATCTTTTCACCACTCTAATCTGTAGTGTGTCAGAGCCAAGAGCCCATTATTATGACAGCACTCATGCTGTGGCACCCTCCTTAGGTGACTATTGAACCGCTGACAAATACCTGTGTAAAATTAACTAAAAGGAGTCGCCTGCAGTAGTAATCGAATCAGTGTCCGTTTAGCTAATGTGTTGACCACTGTAACACGAAGGTCAGTCACTCAAAATTGAAAACTGCAATAAATAACTGCAGCAAGCAATAGTGCTTTCTAATCCAAACATTTATATCCAATAAATATACAAAAAGAATAATACCTGATATAACAAGTAAATCAGAAATACATCAAATATGATAAATAATTGTCCCAGTTTGTGCCCCAACACAAACTAAACTCCCTTAGACGAGCAGATTTATAGTAGCAAGCAGGGTTAACATCAGATGAGCCACACCACACATTGTAATACCCTGAGTTCGAATATAATGCCCACACGAGCAAAAGCTTCGATTCACTTTACGATCAAGAACGAGTGCTTGTAGGGGGACAATATGTTATGAAATTTGTAGAAAATTAAAATTGTGACTTGGCCTAGGTAGAGTCATGTAGGTAGAGTTACTAAATAAAATTGTTATGAGAGCACTTACTTAAGGCTGACTGTTTTGGCTAATATATGTCTTTGGTAGTACAGAGAGGGTTGTGCTTCTGCATTAGAGACTAATTGATGAGAGCATACTATTCAAATTTTGAATCTTCATTAGATTTCAAGTTTGATAACTTCTTATGGATAGGAAAGACTTGATTGTTTGTTTATAATGAACTAGCTGTTAATCGCGGATTTGCCCGAGTCATATATAGCCTATGTCCTTCTCAGTACCCTAACGTATGTATATGCAAAATTTCATGACAATCGGTTCAGTAGATACGGCGTGAAAGCGTAACAAACAAACAAACAAATAAACAAACTCACTTTCGCATTTATAATATTAGTTAGGATTAACTCAAAAAGTATTAATTTTAAATTTTATTACACTTTGTATGTATAAATGTATGAGTAAAGGTAAGATTTTAAAATTGGGTAAAAAAGTAAATACATAACACATTCCAAATTTATATATATATCGCTATTTCATGTCCTTTCTCTTAATTTTAAGTAGGTACGTTTTGTGTAGTTTAACCCTCTCCAACCCCTCTGGTCAGCGTGGAAAATGTAGACCAAATCATCTGACTGGTCCGGCTAATACGAGTATATGGCTCTGGTAGTGAAGAGAGGATCGTGGAGTGACAGACTGCAGGAGGCAGTGGAGACTGAAAAGACTTGATGATGGTGTGGTTTAACAGTTATATTTACATCACAAGTATAACCATTTGCCTTTGTTTATATTTAACCTCTTGACTCTATAGCCCTTCAGTTTAAGTGAAGCCAAGCGCTGGCAAAACTATTAAAACACAATATTAGCAACAATGTTGATCAACATTTCTGCCCAGTAGGGACACACCACGTTGCATAATCCGCGGACACAACAAGACTTTCGCATTATACTATGTTAATGACGAGAATTAATTTGAGCAAGATTTGTTTATAAGTAAAGCTTTTAGTATGTAAATGTAGCCTTAAAGCTTGTTTTATGGTTAAGTAATCATCAGATAAATGAGCACGCGATTGTTTATCGGCCGAATTGATTTAAATTAAATTTTCTTTAGTAAACACTTGTCCGCTTTCCAATCGCATATAAAGATAGAATGTGACTTTACCTATAATTTAGAAGTATCTTAAATTCAAACGAATTAATCAGTCTCTTTTTCTGTTTAAAAGAACTAAAGAAGTTTTAAAATAAACAGCATATTTAGCTAAAACAACACATAAACACTTATTTCTTCCCTCTTTATGGTCACCACACGACCTGTACCTGCTATAACCTAAGGCTGGACAGTTAAGGCGTAACCCACAAGAAGACTAACTTACAGTCTTACACTGCGAATATTGAATACAGGTGTACTTGAGCACAGATAATGAATGGTTTATTCGCAAATTAATTTATTCGCTTTTGTGTTGGCTTCAGAAGTATTCTTGTTAGATGTTCAGATAAGAATTGTTTAAAAAGGTATTTATTTATATGTACTAGGTATGTATAGACAAATATCTCGGGCTCCGATGCATTTCAGCTGTGGATGTAACCGGGAACATATTAAGGTAAGAAAAAGAGAATCGAAATAAGATCTAAAAAAAACCGGCCAAGTGCGTGTCGGGCCACGCGCAGTGTAGGGTCCGTAGTTGCGAATGACAACTTTGAGTTCACACTATTCACACTCGCACCTTACAGTTTAACGACCAAAAACATCTAACAATGAAAATAGTATGAAATTTTACAGTTTATAAGTTGGTTGCCTATAACTTTTTAGTTTGTACTTACTACTCAGCTCTGATAGTTTTCCTTTCAACTTCAGTATATATGCTACTGCTGTAATTTTTTTCACGTATCTATATATAACCGTTTAGCAGATAGAGGGGGGGACACTTACCTCTAACAAACATTCGCACTTTAAAACCAAATATTTCGGAAACGGAGCCCTTAATCAAAAAATGGTGTTCTCAACCTCACAATATTTTTGAAAGACCTATTTAACGATACCCCACACAATAGGTAAATAGAGAAAAAAATTACTCCCTCACTTTACTTGTAAGGGAGCTACCCTAAAAAAAAATTTTTTTCAAGATTTTATTCTACCACTTTTTTGCCATGATTAATATACATACCCATACCAAATAACAGCTTTCTAGTACTTATAGTCTCTGCGTAAAACCGCGGACGGACAGACAGACAGACAGACATGGCGAAACTATAAGGGTTCCTTGTTTACTACGGAACCCTAATTAGCTCTTCTTCTTATCGATTTGAAAGTCATATCCATTTACCAGCCGTTTGGTTCCCGGTAAAGTAGAATAAGATCACCAATCCTTCCGGTGGATGTCGTATAAGGAAATTCAAGCTAAAACAAAGCTTATAAACATCAAAGAGACCAACCCTTCTGACCAGCGTGGAGAGTGTAGGCCAAATCCTCTGAATGCACTAGCTATTATATGGCTCTGGTAGTACAGAGAGGGACATGCTCCTGCAGTGGAGACTAAGAAGACCTGATGATGATTGATGATCATCATTATCATCATTATTTCGTGTAGGTGACACGGTCAGTCGACCATGCACACCCAGGTGTCAGAGTTCTTCGGCCTCTGGCGTGGTTCCTTTAACGACTACCAGATAGCCAGGACCTTCGGCTTAACGTGCCTTCCGAAGCACGGAATCATCTTTCTTATCAGACAATCAGGTGATTCATGCCTGCAATGTCCTATAAGTATGCTTCCCGTGGGAATCGAACCCACGACTCCCGGGTTATTGACCCGGGAGGCAAACGCCTTAACCACTAGACTACGGAGGCAGTATGATTGATGATGATAATCCCTTTTTTCACCCAATACAGGAGGACCTTTACATGGATACAGAAAACGCCATACAAGTTGGCGTTCTCAGTTAAAGCTATGATCTGAATTTTAGTGGACAAAGTGGATACTTATACAGAATGAAGCAAATGTCTAACCACTGCAAAAATAATTCATTCTCTACCACTGCTTATCAAGCAATTTGTTAGTAAATAAAGAAGTTACTTAAGAGGCTTACATCAGCAAAACTGGCGACACCGGTAACTTCATTCTAGTACTCCGTAATAAGATCAAATTGAAAAAATCTATGACAGTATTAGTAAATTACTTGTTGTATTTTTAGTATAATTTTTCATTAACATCATCATTTAAAATTAAAAGAACTACCTCATTATCCAAAAGTGGCCGCTTTTGGCGGTAATAAGTAGTTACTATTGCAAAATAACTAATGAAAAGTAATACCAAAAATACTACAAGTCATTTACTTATGAAGTATTTACGTAGATTTTTTTTCGTATATCCTATTTAGTGGTGAAAGAAATAAAGTGAGGGGTGGCGCTGATTGGCTGGTCTAAGAGCCTAATAAACAAGAAATTAACAGGAAAATTATGTCCTAGTCTTAATAGCAATTTGGTCCTTGACCTAATTTGAATGCGCAAATAGCAAACGGCTTATCGCTCTACCGGCATTTATATTCAAATCACAAATACAAAAACTGGTTCACCTTTCAACAAAGTTCATTACGAGATCTACTTCCTAAATAAATTAAAGTTAACATGTCTTAAATGGGAGCAGCTGTTGAAATCATTTTGCACTCAATGAAATATGCAAAATAATCGTATATTGGGTTCTTGGAATATTGTGATACAAACACTAACTAGTCTAAAAGGCACCTATCGTGAAGTATTTTTTTATCTCCTCTCGTAAGGAGGGTTTTCTGATATCTTAACACCAGATGACAGTACTGAAGCGTTGTCCTAGAAAAGCCGCTGTCATTGGATAATGTTTGACAAGCGAGTTTGTGGTGGGGGTGGGAAGTCAAGGGGGGCAGTTGGAGTTTGCCTTAGACGATTTTGCAAATTGATTTTAGTGGACTTTATAATATGAAATTAGTGTATTTTGGTGTTATAAATGCTCGTGCTCATGAAACAATTTGTGAAATAGTTAAAGTGGACTGTTATATGGACTCGTATAGACTTGTCACCATAACCTCCCGACGACGAGGCATCAAAGAACATACGCCATCTTTGATGCTACTTGTTACAACTTTACCGTACAACACCGATACTTAGTATCTCAATTTACTGGACATTGGCAGAATCACTGAAATCTCGGTGGAAGCCATTTTATAAAACAGAAGAAGAAGAACCATTGACACATTGTGGCCCAATTACAGCCAATCGGACCCAACGCCTTAGTGCTGCCACCTCTTATTTCAAAACATCCTCATTACTGTGAAAATACTTAGTGAAAACTAGAGACTGAAAGTAATCCCGTTTTGCAGATAAAACTCCGTAAGAATAACACCATAAACATAGATATACCGTGAACAACATTAAGTTATGTCTTCTTATTCCCACTACTCATATCTAGATATCATAGCCTATACAAAAACGGATTAATATTCATTTATATGCTCATTGCTCATGAACAAGTTCTTATGACAATTTTTCATGCAGTTAAAGAGACTTCTAAGTTCAAGCGACGTTATTATGTCATAATCATAATGTAACTCGTTTTTGTCTCATGCAGCTTATAGTCCTGGATCCCAGACCTGCAAGTCTGTACTTCATATTATCAAAGCTGTAATTTTGACGATGTATAATTAAAAAATAAATGAAAATGGTAATAAATATCTTATAGAAATTATCATCATATATATCATACTAGAAACACTCAAGTGAGTTGTACCAATAAAATACTATTCCCGTGGCATCGACGCTAACGCAAGCGAAACTGCAGGCAAAACCTAGTGAATAAATAAATATAATCGTAAAAAACACGCAGATTGAGCAAGCCTCAAAATAAAAGTACGAGTAAGTTGTGAACTTCGAGGAGAGAGAGAGAAGACCCGAGACCTTTCTATAGCACTGTGCTACAATGGTTCCGGAGCGTCATAACAATATAGTCAGATAATCTTAACCCTAAATACGTCACTGTCGCCAAAACTTGATATTGAGGCACTGTTTTTTAACAATACATATTTAGATATTATCTTCGTATTTGGCAGATTCATTTTTGTCTTTTGTTTCCTTAATAAATTTAGTAATTTCTATACATTACTAAAAGTATAAAGCAGCTCCACCAAAATGACGTAGGGCAGACAGGCCTGGGATCTAAATCTAAAATGTCGCTATGCAAGATCAGGTTACGCACTTGGTTACATCCAGTTGGGTTATGAATAGAAACTTATTATTTTTCTTATAATTCTTATCATTCACAGCTCTAAATAAACGTCTTAACTTACAACAAATTTAAACTTAACCTTAAGAATCACAAATGAATAATTGCAAAAGATAAAATCATTTTAAAAAGCATCAGTATTGACATTTCTGTGAAAAAATGCCAGCGGGCGATCCCGGTCGCATTTCATCTCGCCGTTACACTTGAGGTCCTCGAAGGTACCGCCTTGACATTCGTGTCAAATGTCAAACGGCCAACGACCCGTGGTAGTCCAGTTTTTCTTTGTTTTCATCAGAAACAACTTTCAAGACTGATTGAACGCTCAAGGACTGGCCATCTTTATGGCAAATTAATGTTGTATTTTACTGACCTGTATAATATTTAAATTAATTACTTAAGCACCTTCTAAATTAGCCGTAATTAAATACCATTCAGTTATAATAACAGGCTACGGACTTCGAAGCACGGTGCTAAGAATTGAACCTGGAACCAATCGGATGAGCAAGAAAAGTGGCAATGGAATGAAGAATTAGTAAGAACAGTGACAAATATGCACTGTACCTAATATTTTTTTATTCTCAACAAGCTGATTTCCTGCGAATTATTCTGCGTAAATTTTGGCCACTGGGCACTGGCACCCGTTTGTTGAAGCAATGTAGCTTTCTATTGTGTAAAAAAATGGGTTTATTAAAAGCAAACACTTTGATATCTCCTCTTTATAATATTAGTCTAGATGAATCAGAGTGAAGTCATCGATGCATCGTCAGTTCAAAAGTCACGATACTGGCCCACGTGAATGCCAAATATGTGAGGCTTAGGCGTAGATGGTATGGGCATACTCTAATTTGTTGTTTTATTGATAAAACCAATAATCTCAGAGCTGAGGTACGAAAATCTGATAAAATAATGATGACGTATACACGTCATAAAGATATGAGCTAACAAAATGAATGAACCTCATTAATGTATTCAGAGCACTTTATTTAGAATTACCAGGCATTTTTTGACTGATATGTATAGTTTTCTTAATATTTTTTTACCTCTTTTCGATAAAACTGTTTGTTATAAACTTAGGAAACAAAGATTAACTTTTTATTATAATAATTATTATTACTAGGCCTGGGCTCTGTCTACCCCGCAAGGGAAAAAGATGTGATATTGTGTGTGAGTGAGTGTGTGTGTGTATAATTACTAAGAAAGACATTTTTTTTAACATTGGATTTAGTTCTATGATCAGCAGACTGCAACATCACTAAAATACGTATGTTGGTTGATATCTTTTACCCACTTCCTTACAATATTTTGCTTCAAAACATTCATTTTAAGTGAACAGTCGTCAGCAAACCACGGTCATATGCATTACCTTTCCTTCCCTTTTAGTAGAAGTGTAGGCCCTGCATTACGATACAAAACAGGGCTCTGACGTCATAATGCACTTTCAGTTCAAATGTCGCGACCGGCAGCCCACGTGCGGCGCAGCGCGTTCCAAATACGAACGCGTACGTAGGACAGCTAAAAGGAGATACGGCTCTGTTATTTTTGAAATTAGAATCGAAGATTGCGGATTTTTGTGATGCAACCTCCTTGTCTTTTTAGGGTTCAGCGCCTAAGTAGTAAAATGGAACTGTTGAATTACATAACATCATTTAATTTGAAACCAAGAAATATGTGAAACTGTAAGATTGTATTTAAAACTTAGTATATGAAATAAGTAAATAAATCCCTAAATAAACATTAAAAGTATAAAATCATATAAATATCTCGCAGCCCTAGTCTTTAATTTGTTGTCCAATAAGAATGCCAGCTCTTTGGCCACCAGATATTCTTCTAGCCAAGCTATAATCGAAATATGAAACCTACTGAACAAAATTTTCTAGGCAATCTGCATAGCTAGTGAAAAATGAACATTTATCTTACATACATATTATCACGCCTTTATTCCTTACAGGGTAGACGGACCCTAAGGCCTTAAGACCCGAAGGCCATATTTAGGTGATATAAAATAGAAATAAAATATTTATAGGTTGCTTGTCTTTCTTTCGTCCACTTCCTCGACTGACTTTTACGGAAAGAGGAGCAGCTGGTACATTTGAAGTTTTTCTTCCAGACCTTTTGTGCAATTCGCTAATCTTAGGAAAATCTATTAAATAAAGAAAATAAGAAATGAAGAAAAAAAATTCCACGCGGGCAGGACTTGAACCTGCGTCTAGATCTCAGTACGATCTATGCGTTGCCAATTACGCCACCGCGCGCTTCAAGCCCCGGCCCGAATTTCTCCACCATATCCCATTCCTCTTACACGCATCTAGGCTTGCGTCACCATTTCCATTTCTTATTTTCTTTATTTAATAAATAAGGTAAAATAGCATTGTGAATGCAAAATAAAATCCCATATAAAGTATTAGGAAAATCTAGTTTATTTACAAGAGTTATGTGACCCCTAGTTTCCGTTTGTAACAATGGAGGACAGGATTTTGTTAACCGACTAGATATTGCACCTGATTTTAATAATAATATGAACCAAGGATCTTTTACAAGTAGAAGGACTGAGTACCCGGATTAACTTTTGGCATAAAAAACAAATACAAACTTCATTATACTATCTTAATCTAATCTAGGGCGAGTATAACATTGTGTGTTCCGCTCATGCACAATATAGGTGTTGTATTTTTATTATAATAAATTGATTCGACATTATAAAAACAAACATTTTCACATAAAATATCTCTTCCAAAGCACCGCATCGAGGCAATGCACCCAATATGCTGGCAGCATTTCCTCGCTGAATAGCGAGACTTATTCTCTGAGCAAAAAAGCTGCCAGCTCTAGGGTCAGCAGTTGCCTCGAAGAGCCGCGTTGCAACGTCCTTAATAAATATCTTCGTTTCCGGGCCCCAAGGTCTCATCGTCTCCACTGCGAATGGTAAAAATATAAAACTGCTTCCCAGATCCGAGTATTTCCGTTTTTTGGCAGCCTCTGCAGAACAAGCCGCCGCTCCTCCAAGATTAGAGGTTGCAGACACGTGTGAAGGTGCTAAAGTATCCACACACGTGGCATCCCAAACAAAGCATTTACCTTGCCTCAATGGGACCAAGGACAAGCCATCAGGTCACTTGCCATCAGTGCGGACGATCCCATTTGATTCCAAAATGAACGGAAGACTGACAGTGGCCAAAGTTCTATGGATAATATCAACTTACTATATTGATGATACAAAATCATAAATCGGCTCACATATAAGGAAACACCAATACTGGTTTCGATGTTGGTCTGACTCACTTGAAATTTGAAATTTTGATGTGTTTGCTCACCTTGAACTGTCTGAGCGGAAAAGTAAAAGTAACATTTCCGTATATTTTTATTACAGTTCAATAAAATGTATTTATTATAAATAATATAATGAGCCATTGATATCCCAATATCAAGCAAAGGGCTCTTTCTCTCGTTCCATGTATACTGTTGCTAAAATATGTAAGTAAGAAAGTTTTTACAGCTTAATATTCTATGTTTTAAAACTTGTATTCCGTTATAGGGAAATTTGTACGTCTACGTTTCATTCATACGAGAGGACGACTCCAAACGCAACGCATGCATGCGCTACGTTTTTACCATTCATCGGGAAAATTATTAAATACATTTTTGTATGAAACTAAAATCTAAGAAATTATCATAAATCGTAGAAAAAACATTTTGAGATGTGCTAAAATTATTAAGAAATCTCGAAGGAAGTTTTAAGTACAGAGAATTTCTCTTCGGCACATCACTACTCACAGCCCACCCATGTTCACACAATCCGTTGTATCAAGTTGAAATCACTTCCTAGTTTTCGCCACAGACTAAAAACATGGACGCAGACGTGCTACGTGCAAATTATCGCAGTCTCACAGGCAAGCACTTTGACCTGCGCGCAATTTGATAGTGCCCCGTCGCAGCGTAGGCGACTGGACATTATACCACTGATTTATGACGCGATCCTTTCAAAATTGAGTTTGTATAATCAAATACAACAGTCTGTAAATCAAGCAGTACAATAAGGCTTTAATACAAGCCATATTGCATGGGAATAAAGTTGCAAAACTAACGCGTGATTTATCGTACTTAATAACAATAAATAAAAGTGCTTAAACTTTCTTTTCTGCTAAGTGAAATTTGATGTTAAAAATAGACGATAATATTTGATTGCAATCAAAGTCAAGAAAATAAAGTTAACAATCTCGAATTCCATCTGTTTAACGTCAAACAAAAATAAAATTTAATTCAATAATGAAATACAGTTACAATTCATCTTGTAGAGCGATTATTTATTGTTTGTCATCTATTTGTAAAACTTTTGTTTTGCAATTTCAGCTTTTGACCATTTCTTTATACTGGATCACATGTTTAGGCTTGTTCATTAAATTGTTTTATCTTAGCATTAATTATCTCATGGCATATTTAGAACAAACATAAATTATAAAAAGAACCTTCTTGATTTTTTATCTAAAAGTATTTTGTCGAAATTCTGATTGAAAGATATCTAAAATAGTCAAAATAACAACACGCTGCCCTACCCTTGTTAACCTTTTGAACTTATAAAATCAAATGGAACCTGCTCTTAAAAACGTAAATTGACTAAAAGTCGTGGTCGTAAAAACTATCAATTCATTTTATTAACAGTTTTACTAGTCTCTTATCGCATAATGCAAATTCATGAAAATCCGAACATAAAACATCAGTTAGACCCTAATTATCATTAAAATAAGAATAATCAGATCGGAAATTATCTTACAAATTGTGTGCACTAAATTGGATCTAAAATTTGAATAAAAAAACATATTGGTAGCGAAGTGGTAATAACAATGATACTTTTAATTTTATAGACATTATATTACAGAAACAGCTATGCTTGATAGATACGCCGCTACTGGGTATAAAAATTAGGAACTGGTTTTGATCGAACCAAATTTTAGTTATCTGAAAGTAATCTGACCCATAGGGTCGTATCGTTGATGTGGAACTATAATGACGTACATCCGTTTGAGTTGAGATCGTGAGAAAAGTCAACTGATGACTGATATTTTAATATTATATTGATTAAAATTAATATGTATACTAGATTTTTAACAACCCATTCGTTATAATGATTTTGGATTAGGATGACACTTCCACAGACGATCTCTGTGGCGCAGTGGTTAATACGCCAGCCGCGTCGCACGCGGGAATCCCGGGTTCAATTCAATCCCCGGTCAGGTCAAGATGGAAAACGATATTTTCCAGATTGACCTGGGTCTTGGATGTTTATCTATATAAGTATTTTTTTTAATTAGCCTATTTGAGTGTCCCTATATAAGTATATATCATAAAATATAGTATCGTTGAGTAAGTATCCTGCAACACAAGTTCACAACTTACAGTGGGGCTAGCTCGATTAGTATGATCTGTCCCTAAATAAAAAAATTAACATCATAATCTGAGCAATTTTCCGATTGCAACCTACGGTCTGCCGCCTACTTTACGCTACCCTTGGGTAACTCCAAAACTGCTTCAATTTCCTTATTGCAACATACTAAGTAGTTGATCAACTTAAGCCAGCTCAAGCTGCTCTTGATTTTTCTTTCACCCAAAAATAAATAAATATATTCAGACAAATCACACAGATTGAGCTAGCCCCAAAGTAAGTTCGAGACTTGTGCTATGGGATACTAACTCAAAAATACTATATTTTATTACAAATACATATAAAGATAAACATCCAAGACCCAGGTCAATCTGAAAAAGATCAATTTTCACCTTGACCTGACCCGATTGAAGCCGTGACCATCCGTGTCGCAGGCCGGCGTGTTGACCGCTGCTCCACGGAGCTCGTCATGCAAAAGAAGCGATTGATGAAAATTATCCCAACAAAGGTTGATAATAGAAACTGATAGCTATAGCCACAGAGAGTATTAACGCTGACCATAAAGGTCATAGGCGAGTCGTCCGATCACTTCAAAAACTTAAAATAGTATTGAGTCTGAATGAAACGAAGCCTAAAATTCTTTTGAATTTTTTTATCATATTTTATTATTATTAACATAAGTTATCAAGTCGTCAAAAATGAAAGTGTCTATTATGAGTTCTCTTGATAATGGTTATAATATAAGTGTCTTCTCTCGAAAAAATTAAGGCACAGAGCATGAAATGCCGTAAGGGCCGCGAGTGACAGTCGAACTATGCCCTATGAATTAAGATGTCCTTCTTGTAACATTCCACACATTTTGCTCATTATCCTGGCATCAAATGTCCAGGTCGATGACTCTAAGAAAATCTTCTGCACTCAACTGTATTAAAAATTACAACCGAAAGGTCACAGCGGCCATGCCTGACCTTTAGTTATCTGTGGCTAATGGACTCCGGCCGCTAATCTGTATTCGCTTACCTTAAGCTTATTACGTTTGCGTAGAAAGCGCTTGAACTTTCGTCATATATGCTTTTAGTGTGGCTTTAATTTGAAGGACAGTCAACTAGATCATAATGCAAGAGCAAGCTTTTGAATAAAATTACGGCAGGGCAAAAAAAAAATAAAGCCGGGATTTAAACGATATTTCTACATTTAAGCTGGTTTGGGGAAAAAAGAAAAAACGTAGAAACGGGTACCAGCTGCTTTTCTTCCCGCATAGATCGTAAAAGCTTGTGCATGTGGCTAGCAACCCGTCACTATTTTGATTCCGTTCTTCACCTAAAAGCCCAACAACATGCTAAACGCGGCCTTAAGGTTTTATAGTCCTGAGCTCTGTCTACCTCGCAAGGGGAAAAAACGTGATATTGTGTATGTATGTATGTTTTACGACACATCCAATAGTGTTGGGGCATTTATAATTTACGGTAGAATAAAGAAACTCAAAAACATACTTACACATCAACATCATCCGAGAACATTCCTGGTTACATCCTCAATGGAAACACTTCCGAGCCTGGCAATGGAAACACTTCCGAGCCTGGGGTCAGCTACCTATCCATATCGTCCACATACTTACATATCTGATTCTGAACCCGAAAAACAATACACTCATTTTTTTACAGTCTTGTAAAAATATTAAAAGCTCGATATAAATTTAGGGGTTTTCAAGTCAAGAGTGAATAGGCATTATTTATGTTTGCGTGTACCACCTATAACCTATCGTTGCTTATCAGTTATCCCATCAGGCAAGACACTCAAACGCACGCAATGCATTCATATAAAAAAACACTGACCTAATCGCAAGTTCTTTTCTCAGTAAAATTTGTTCGTTTTGTTTGTTCTCCGAATATTTTGAGTCCACCGGTATTAATATGTGTTGTATTAATAAGCCGTTGGTCCCGGCTATCATCATTGATGGCAGTCGTTAAGCTAAGTCAGATGCCTTAAGGCAGCTTGAAAAATCTGACACCAGTGTTGGCCACTTACACACACGAAAAACAAACAACAAACAAAACAATATGTGTTTATTAGATATTAAGAATAAGCGATCAAATTAAATATTGATCATGTATTTTTGTTTCAGGTAATTAAACTTCCGTCGAGCTAAACCGGTAAAATAGTTATTTTTACTAAATCTTCAGTTACACGTTCTTCAGACTAGTTTTAATGATGAAGATTCACATATACGGGACAGTTTGAGCGCAAACGGAGAAGAAATGTTCCCAGCAGCAGAACTGTAACTTATGATTTAAAAACAATTGATACATAAAATATTAAAAGAAAAAAGCCCTGTTCTCTCACTTTGACCCTTACAAATTTTTATCACCATAAAATTGTCAGAGAAGTAGGTATCTTTACTACCTTTATTACCTTTTACTCTCTATCTATTACGCTAAACGTGGCCTTTAGGTTTTGTGACCCTGGGCTCTGTCTACCCCGCAAGGGATAAAGACGTGATAATATGTATGTATGTACTCTCTATTAATCTAAATGAATAATTGCCATACATTTCTTCCGTCGATTGTACTCGATACATCAAGAACTAAGCAAGACTGACTACCGTTTGTGGAACTGTCATGGCGAACTCTTGACATTAAAAAGTTGATCTGGTAGTTCGCTAGACCATTAATAACACAGCTAATCGTGGATAAGACCTGTCTTATAATACTTTATTCTATCGGCTGGCTAGGAGCACATATAGATATGTTAATGTCTGGGTTTATGTGTACAGATTTACGTTCAAATCATTAAATACAGATTACAGCTTAAGAGCAAGTTTAATTTAAGACATTGATTAAGGGTTTTCATTATCATGAAGTGGACTTGCCCTTAAGAAGTTTTTTTTTTAATAATTCCAAAAATTCTTAGATATTATTCTAATCAGATGTTTCATTTTTTATTGTTTTTTTTTTTATAAAAACAAAGAAAAATACCGCGCCGCACTGATTTCTGCGCGAGTACTTGCTCATTTTTTTCGAAAATACAATTCAATTGCATTGTATTTTTTTTTTCGATAAGAAGAAGGTTAATAAATTCTGACCCATTGTATGTTCTGTATTTTAGAAAAAATACAGAACTACAGAAAATAATTTTTAAGACGTTTTTAGCTAAAAATGTAAGATTTTGAGTTGTTACGTCACAATCAACGAAATGTCAAGTATTTCAATGAATAGCTAAGACAACCAGTTGGCGGCAGCGCTAGTACCCTGCATAAATCATAATACAGAACTAGAAGGAAGCCAAAATGCCATGGAATGCTGGCCACGCCTGCCTACGCGGCCTTCTCAATGCTGTTGGCGCACATTAAAGACTGAATAGAAGGATCACTAGTCATGTAACTTCAGAATACTTAAAATGATTTTAACAATTATATTTTTAAGCCTTGTATTGTCTTTGTTTTGCTATTTAATTGTCTAGATAGTAACAGAACGTTATTTGTAAAGATGTTTTTTTTACTTATTTATTCGAAGTTACTTATACCTGCCTACTTCACTTTACATACATTTAGATTGTACAAAGCCTTGTTAACCCCACATCATTCAGTACAATATGTATTTTATGAAAACTCTGCCGTGTGATGTGAAAACAATTGCTCTAGCTCTACTATAATCTGGTTATTACAATGCCGTTGTAACTAAAGATAAGCTCGCATACAAGTAGACTACGCACTATATTTTTAATTTGGAAACAAAAGCTTCCAATGCGCTTTGTAACATCGACTTGAGATACTTTATATAACTGGTTCTATCCCGGAAATAAGACGTAAATGTATTCATTTACGTCTGAGTTAAGATTTTTTTATTTACCTATTGTTTGAAGTTAAGCGTTTTCTGAAGTGCATCTTCTGCGATTTCATTAATCATTGCTATAGCAAGCTGACAATGTTCGTTGCACTGCTAATGTAGTACAAATACTTATGCTAATGTAGTAGTAGGTACGTAATAAGGATTGTTATCGAGCTGGTTAAGGTTGTTCGTAATAAACAACCATTAAAGATATATATTTAAATATAATTATATGGTTAAATAAACATATACTTGCCTACCTTAAGATAAATACCTGTTGGGTATTTTCATTACACTTTTAACGCTAAACAAACCTAGTTTCTCTGTAGTATTGTTTTTAATAAATAAACACACCATCTTTTAATTTTTAGTACCTCACAGTCTTATATTTTCATAAATGTCATCATTTAAGTACTTAATACAACTGGTTAGCCCTGTTTACTTAGTTATTTTCCCTTATCTCTATGTCTCAATTATTTTTTTAAGGTCGTACTGCCTATGATTCCGATACCTCTATGTTTCAAATTTTCTTATTATTTTTTTTGTCTTCCGTCGATGTACCCCGTAGCAAATTAAAACGAATAAGAAACCTTTTTGGTGACTTAGAACATAAATATTTTGTTGCGCTCCAACCATAAAATAAGGTAAGTAAGGAAGTTACTGTAATTCGAATTGTGCGTATGCGCGCATTTCCCTCGTGCCATATTAAGCCAGTTTCACAAACGACAATTCTATTCAATAGAGAAATATTTGGACTATGTTTCAGATACGAACAATGGGTTTATTTGCTTGCGAAACACAGCTGGACGCACTTCTGTGCAACTTTAAGTAACTATTTCAATTATAGTTATCTAGCTATCCAGAACTACATACAGTCTTACTTGATTATTTGTTAACTGCTCAACGGATCATTTTAGAGAGAAAGAGAGAGTTACACTTGACTCCAAAAAAAATGAGTACGTTAATGGTTAACATATCACAAATGGTATAACACAATCCCTGAACCAACAAAAGGTGGCAGTCATAACAATTTAAACACAAAAATGTATTTTTTTTACACAATCGTGTGTAAATTCGGATGCAACCTGCATCATTCATGGCATTATGGAATGTGTTGCGTTAGTAATAAAACAAAGAGTATTGTAAGATATCTCGAGAAAAAGTTTTGCGACATACCTGAATTACAAAAGTGTAAATGTGATCATTCCATATTCTCGAACGTTCCTTTAGTGATCATACTGTACAACTTACCCCAAGGAACAGGTCGAAGTACGAAAAAAATTAGACTTGAAATGAGTCTAATTTTTTTTTCAAGTTTTTATATTTGGACTATAGTTACGTTCTTATATATGCCAAGGTAACAGATTTACTCGTTGTTAATTGACAAATATACGAGTACTAACAGACGGGCTAAAATTCTAACACATTTTCGGGTTTTATAACATCAAATATATCGAATACTAGAAAACTTCTTCATCCGAACATTTCTTCCGAGTGTCTTCAACTGTGGTCATAGAAGATTGCTTGCTTTTCAAGTTGCGAAATGCTATAAAATAATACAAATGTCATAGTAAAAAAGAAACAGCAAATAACAGAGGTCACAAAATGTTGTTTCCGCGTCAATTAACAATAAAACTATATTTGGTCATCGACTAATCATCCAACTCCGATTTTATGGAATCAAACGGCAACAAGCTATTAAATATTTCCTCGGAAAAATATCGGATTGGAGTACATAAATAAACTAAATATAAACTTTATAGCAATTGTGTGGTTTCCGGCAGAGTACAATAGGACCACTCCAAGTCTTCCCATGGATGGCCTAGAAGGTGACTTAGGAAACACAAGCTTAACAAAGCTATACAGACATCAGAAACCTCTCCAACCCGTCTGGCCAGCGTGGAGAGTGTAGGCCAAATCCTCTGACTGCTCTGGCTGATATATGGCTCTGGTAGTTTAGAGAGGATCATGCTCTTGCAGTGAGCAATAACAAAGACCTGATGATGATGATGATTCGACATCCTAATAAAGGGGCAATACTCAAAGGCTTTCACGAAACTTGTATCGTAGATTGTTTTTGTCCATTGAATCTTACGGACAAATCACACAGATTGAGCTAGCCCCAAAGTAAGTTCTTAAGAAAGACTTGTGTATACTTACATATATATGTTCTATATAAAAAAAATCCTAGCTTGAGAATTGAACCCGTAGCCCTGATATGACAGACTAAACATATTACCAATGCGCTTGCGAGGGCCCAATTCAGTCCTTAGGTTTATTCTCTACATCGAAAATTTGGCAAACAGTAAACTAATTGATTCAAAACATAGATTCATGAAAGTCGCATCCTAAATACTAAAACGAAATCTGGAAGATTCATTTTTCATAACTCTATGTTTAACAAGAAAAAAAGAAGCAAAGAAAAGAAGTCATATAGCCAGTAGACGGTTAAGATGCATCTAATGATGTGCCATATGTCAAGTTATGATGGATAGTTTAGGACAAACAGGAAACAAACTAATATAGATATATACGCATACATACATAGCGCACAAAACCATAATCCTCCTTTTGCTTTCGCCGAAGTTGGATAAACAACAAAATTGAACATCGTTGAAATCCCAAATTCACGAAACCGGTTGGGAGAATCTTTTGTTAATAAAATAGTGTTAATAAATTCCCAGAGCAATAATGCGAATAACGTTTTATAGCATTATTATTGAGTGTAAGATGGCCATTATATAGCCGAGATTTATTGGCATTGTGCTTTATGTCTTACTTCTTGAACATGATATAAATGATAAAATCATAATATCTGTTAGTTTTCTTCTCCTAATATTTTTTGAAACAATAGTCCGTAATATCAGGAGAGGGTAAGTCGGAAATAAATTCAAGAAAAAAGCGGTAAATATATGTACCACATTTTTTCTGTCTACTGTAAAGAATACATTACTAGTTTTTACCCGACTGAATATAGAAGGAGGGAATCATTTTTTTATGTGTGTTTAAGACAGAACAAGAGCAAGGCATTACAATATTTCACATATGAACACCCAAAGTTCGTGAGGTGTGGTCCATATGCTAAAATATACAAATTGTATCGATAAAAATTCTATTATTGTGAGATACTGTAAGAATTCGCAAAATGTCATTTAAACGCCTACACAGTGATACTCTTACATTGTTTAGATTAGATATATCTGATGAATTTATCTATTTCTCTACCTTGCCAATCGGTATGTGAGTTGGCAATATATATGACCGCCTCCGTCGTACAGTGGTTAACACGCCAGCCTGCTACACGAGAGGCACCGAGTTATATTCCCAGCCTTGGCCAATTGCAAATCTAACACGTTTTGAATACGTTGGAAATCCTTGGGGGAGGCCTATGTCCAGCAGTAGACTTCCTGTGGCTGAGAGGACGATAATGCATACGTTTTAATATAACATTAAATCTAGGTAATGCGATATGTCAATAAAACCCTGTCCGATATTTGAAAAGGTAACTCAACCCGTCAATATAAAAACATTTTATTTAGTATTATGCTGGAAATTCGAAATAACATTCAAAATTTATCCAAACCGGCCATCTGTAGAGTTTTGTATGGAAATGTAATTTTTTTTAGAATTTCCGCATTAGTTCTATAAGAAAAGTTGTTCATATTGACAGGCTAAGTTTTAAAGGATCGGCAAGGAATTTATCAACATATTATACATTATATTTTAAAATAAATAATACATACAAATAAATCAAAATAATTTTATATCAATAGCTATAAATTTGTAGAGTCTGAATAAAATTTGGTATCATTTAGCATTGTTACAATACACTGATCTTGATTTATTACTTTAAATATTAGTAGTCAATTTGTTTCTATATTTTCAATATTATGTTTATTACGTAAATCATATCAATCGACTCTACATAAGTTTATTTGTACCACATATTTGTAACAGAAAAAGTCCGAAAGTGGCAAGGACCATTAGTAAGGGTAATTTATACGTATTTACTCAAAAACATAGATTCAAATGCCTGAAGATGTTAAGTTAACGACGAAATGACTTTAGCTTGACAAGGTAAAACTAAGTACATTGAGCTAATTTTTATACAACTAGCAAACAATGAGAGAAGATTCAGCTTATGCTAATATGTCTTATGTATTATTAATAAGTTCTTAAATTATCATTTTTCTACAACGCCTCTATTTAAAGCCCACTTTATGAATACTTAGGCTTATTGGGAGAACTGACTTAAGACAAACTCGTTTAATACCGGTGTATAGTTTCCACCGATATAGCCTTTTTAAGGAATTTTCCTATGGGACTACAGCTGGGAATAGATTCTTTTGTCTTATATTTAATGCTTTAAATGCTAAGAGTAAGCAATCATTATAATTCTTTTACTTTATTGTTCTCAAAAGTATAACTCGTATATTATACTTGCAAATATTAAAACTGAAGTGTTCGCGGATTCGCGGACAATATAATTGATAGAAATGGATAGCTGAGATCTAGTTAGATATGTAGATCTCTTATCATATTATTTATAGTCGGTTTTATATTAATAAATGACAAATAAAGAGAATCATTTGTTATTTTTAATATTTCAAACAGAATTTTATTACGAAAATAATGATGATTTATAAAACAGACTTATACTGACACACAAAATAAATAAGCTACAAAGTTTCTGAGTTTGATAATTCTATGCAAAAGAACAAAACCAATTAAAATTTCAAATTCACAAAAGATTTATTAATCATATTGTTTCTTAATGTTAAACTACGTACTTTAATGGTACAGACATGATACTCTGTAATTTTATAGGAAGGTTGCAAAGCGCTCATATAGTAGTGTTATTAAATCAATTCCATTTTACAAATCAACTCTAAACTGATGAAAAAACTAAATGTAACTACTTGCACCTAAATGGCGAAGACATGCATAGAAAAGTAATAAAGCGCTTACATAGTATAGTGTTATGAAATCAATTCCATTTCACAAATCAACCCCGCACCGATAAAAAAAATCCAGAACTGTCATTTGGGAATACCAAAATTGAGTTTGCTTTGCACTACCTGTGTTTTTTGTCAAGGGTCTGCGCAGGTCGCGGCCAGTGCGTCCGCAAGAGCCGAGGTAGGCGCGCGTCTCGCTCTCGCTTGATACATCGACATCGATATGAATCGATGATCGGCTACTTTACCCTTTGAACTCTACATTATACTTTTTAATTTTTATGTTCCATTTTTATTTTGGGCCTGTGATAATTAGGCGCGATAGAACGTTATAACTTTTTGAATATTTTTAGTTCCATTTTTAAATACTTTTGTACTTTTTTAAACTTTGACGTTTGTGTTGTATTATTATTTTTGGATTTTGAACTTAGATTAAATACGTTTTTGTTTGAACTTCTTTTGGTGTGGTATTTTGACTTGTGCGTAGTGTTTGGTGATTTGAAACAATTGATGACTGCAGCGAGTGATGTATCTGAAAATGTACATAAAATCAGAGCGGTTCTATCAACAGCCAGAGCAGGCTTTGAAGGAGGACAGGTGCTTTTCAGACTACGAGGAGGAGTTGGACGACCGTAAGTTTCAACAAACTCTACAAAACACTTTTAAGTACTTGATGCAAATGTTAAAGTTATAAAGTATCAATAAGTTGTGATTTTAAATTTGCGGAATACTATTTAAAACAATTTTCAATACCTTACTCGATTAGTATCTTCAATTATATCATTTATGGTCGGCAATCCCGACAAAATACCGCGTGTGTGACCCGTTTTAATAAATTAAGTATGTATTTATAAATAAGTAAATAAAAAAATGGCAGTGCTATTCAATTCATCATCTTATCATCGTAGGTTCAATATTTAGGTATTTAAATAACAAATTGTCGGACATTTTGTTTACTATTTTCGCCTAGATAGTATGAAGTATGTATCAACCTTTAAATTAAAATGTCCTACACAAGTCTCGAACTAACTTTGGGGCTAGCCCGATCTGGGGGATTTGTCCGTATATACTTATTAATTAATTACAAGGCACGTCAAATCATACAACTATAGATTTAGCCTTTTGTCCTGTGAAATCCTTTGTATAAATATTGTGTATATATCTTTTAAATCTATTAATTGTTTTTAGTGTTTATTTGTCACAAACAAACACAAAAACAAATCTTTTTTTTCCTTAATGAAGGAAGCACCTTTTACTTCCGATATAAAAATATGAGCACATAAACGCACATGTATAAAAAGCTATTTCATGTTTATTAAATATTGACTTCATAATGATATTTTATATTCATTATTCTTACTGTATGGTAAAACAGGGAAGCATAAAAGTCCAATAAATACATCCTTTTGCCGAAGCTTAAAAAGCTCTGCAACTAAATGCCACACTTTATGCTCTTGTCTTCATCAATATTGTTTGAATTGGCGTATCAGTGGCGAAATATTTTCATTGTAGTAGAGCTTTAGGCTGTTTTTACTTCTATTTGTAAGAAAAAAAAGTATTTATCAACAAAATAGATAGTTGTAAGCAATAAAATCTCTTGGAAACTTATCTTCTTAATGGCGACTGAAAATTTTACGAATCAGTAACATTTAGATGTACACGGAAACACAATCACTTATTATTTACTACAGAAATTGGCATTCCTACAATACTGATTTAAACACTAAATAATAATAAAAGATGTTATGAATATGTGAAATATTTTTTTTACTTACATAACCTTTTTATACAATCTGTCCACGAGAAAAATTAAAAAACTATTTTTGTTATCACTGAATTATTAAAATTATCCAAAACTTTAAAATTAAGCAACGTGTTTAAAAAAAATAATATTTTTCGTTTAAGAAGATGCAAAATAAAAATGGCAGCAAAAGCAATACATCTTTTTTTAAAAGGGGTTTTTGCGTTTACAATACTATTCCGATACACTTTTAAATATATTGCCCGCGTGGAATTTCTCCACCATCTCTTATTTCTTAATTTAACAACAGTAGATAACTTTATAATTTGTCCCCATTTACCTATTTATTAATATAAACCAGTCCAACCGCCGTGTTGCCGATAACCCAAACAAGTCGCGTTGGGAACGCGTTGATGTCTTTTGGTTCGACCACTGACGCCGACGGGTCGCCCAAAGCTTGCAGTGGGCACTTTTGTTTCAGAACTTTTAAGTTTAGCTACACATTTGTGAATAATCAGACAGTCAACTGTATAAGTACGGAAACATGCAGCGTTGATGCGATGAATTTGTTTCACCTCCCAATGGATGGCCCTAATATTGCACTGGGCGCTTTTTTGTACTTATTTAAAGTTTAGTTATCAATGGATAAGCTCTGAATATTGCGACAATAAACTGCTTTTGTATATAAAAACGTAGCGTCGGGGTGGCGTTGATGTCTTTTAGTTCCTCCTCCGACTGGAAGCCCACATGCTGGGCGTATACATTTATGTTAGAGCATTAAAGTTTAGTAATCACAGGAGTTCAACCTGTCTGTTCAGCCAGCGTGGAGACTGTAGGCTACATCCCCTGACTGCTCTGGCTAATATATGGCTCTGTTAGTACAGAGAGGGACATACTCCTACAGTCGAGACTAAAAAAGATCTGATGATGATGAATCAAAGGAAAGGCAATAATATTCTAACGTTATGAGCTGCTAACCGCTACCGTCTGGTTCGTTCTAGTCCGTTGCCCGAGGGAGCGTTGATGTCTTTTGGTTCGGACTTAGACAGGCCGCTAGGAGCTTACGGCGAAAGCTTTTACAATGAACTTTTTCATTATGTTAACCTTTTATATTTTTAAAAAAGCTTAGCTTTTAAAGGCTTTAAAGCGAAAAAGTAATTCTTTTCAGCCCATATACAATCTTCGTTTCCTTAATTTAACGATTCCAGAAATCAAACCTTAAATCTAATAGCAGGTGTCGCTAACGCTGGTCAGGTTTTGCTAACAATAGAAAAAGTGTTGTTTGAATTAATATATTTATTTGTATTTCTCTGTTATTTTATAAAATAATAATCACAAGAGACAAGTGTTTTATTTTAAATAATTCAATATTACTAATTAAACCACCACCGCGAAGGCCGTGCCTTCCTATCAACCATAAAAAAGCCCCATGAACTTTCAAAAACCTTTCACGACTTTCACATTTTTTACAACGCGAAGTACAAAAAGGGTAATTAAACAAAGATGGCGGCCAAACGGTGCAAATGGTCGAAATGGTCAAATTGAGGATTACCGCGCACAATATTGACCACTTTTTGCTGGACACTTTTGGGTCTGGGATTATATTCTTTTGTAAATAGAGGTAGAGAGATAATTGTGCTTATCTTGAAAGTAACGGTACAATAATATAAACGGCAACAAAGGTAGTGGTTTTAATCTACCGCTCAAATATTTTTGTAATGAAAATAAATAAAACATAGAGCGACAAATCACACAAATTGAGCTAATTCAACAGTAAGTTGTGGATTCTTGTCGTAGGATACTAAGTAAGTCAACGATACAGTATTTTATAATAGATACTTACAAATAAAGCTTATGAAAATCTACGCACATATGTATGATTCTTGGAAGACGTGACCAGTATTTATTGTGGACTGTATATTTTTAAATAATTTTAGTTAATTGATAACGCTTTGTAAAATTACAGTATATCTTATTTATTACAAAAAAATATGTTGTTTTCGAAGTTTTTAAAATAATAATTTTAAAACAATTGTAACCATTTTGTTCTTTAAATCATTTAAGTACTCGTAAATTGAACTAAATAACAAACATTTTTTTGGATAAATATTTTAACCCCACATATATAAGTATAACAAGTCTGGAGAAGAGAAGGGCATCCCGGGCTTCGAGAACCGGGAATACACTCAGATGAGAGATAGAGATATATAATAAGAAACCAGTGTAAATACATCACATTCCTGTCTTTTATCTTTTCTACCTACAGTTATTACGCGGAAGGATAAATCACAAACTGAGTTGTAATTGACTAGCAAGCAGAAACTAAAATAATTTATAAACCATTGTAGTGTTACCAAATATGATTACACTCAAAAAATACACGATAAAGGACTTTATAATGAAAGCAAGCCCAAACTTAAAACTCCGCGAGCATTCTACAAACTTCATCATCATCCTCCTTACCTTATCCCATTATCTGGGGTCGGCGCAGTATGTCTTATCTTTCCATGTTTCTCTATTTCCCGTCATACTCACTTCCACTCCCGCCACCCTCATGTCCTGCCTTACACATTCTATCCATCTCTTTTTTGGTCTCCCCCTTCCTCGGTTTCCACTTACTTCCATGCTCAGTGCTTTTCTTGTTATATGCCGATCTTCTCTCCTCATTACATGACCAAACCAACCTAATCTATTACTTCTTATCTTATCGTTTACCGGCGCTACTTTTAAACTTCCCCTTACATAAATATTTCTAATCCTATCCATCCGCGTCACGCCGCACATCCACCTCAACATTCTCATTTCAGCCGAGTGAAGTCTATTTTCATCTTGCACCTTTGTAGCCCAGCATTCCGAGCCGTACAGCATTCTACAAACTTAACGTACAATAAAATAATTTGGTGAAAACATAATACAACAACCTTTAAACATTTACGTTTCATTGAACAACAACTGGCCAATGTTTCCCACCCACGAATGACAAAAAGCCAATTAAAAAAAGGTCCTGGCCCTTTTCGACCCTCAGATAAGTCGAACCCCGAGTACTCATAGTAATAAATATCAGTCCAAAATAGACTTTAATACTTCGATTTTAAAATATACCTGTCGGTATTTTTTTTGCGAAAATTCTTATACAGACGTTCCGAGAAAGGACTTACCTGACCAGTAGAAATTAAAAAAAAATGCAGGTACCTGACCTTGTATTTTTTGGGCAGGAAATCGCGACAATACGGTCATGACAGTAAATACGGGAGAAGCTTTGTTAAGTACAATAAGTACGGGCACATTGTTGGGCTAAAGCTCCAAGATTGAAATGCTAGTTTTGGATTTCACGGTTGGCCGTTTGACATTTTTTGTTCATTACTTAGTCATATCTTGGAAAAGGTTGTTAAGTGATATTACAGAATAATAACACCCTTAACATCGTTACCTTGTATGACTTGTATATAAGTAATTGATGTATTTAAACTATTTTTGTTAAATAATTTTAGAACTAAATAAATTAATATTATACGAATTTTATCGCGTTTCTTGCATTTTATACACCTAACGCTTCGAGCATTTTACAGTGTTCGTGGTCGCAGGTAGACTAAGTTGACATTTGTCTAGTATTTTATAAGAACTGCAAAATCTACCGCCTAAGTTCAGTTCTTATAAAATACTAGACTAATGTCAACTTAGTCTACCTACGACCACGAACACTGTAAAGTGCTCGAAACGTTAGGTGTGCATAAATTAATTTTATAAACGCGATAAAATCCGTATTAAATTAATTTTAGAACTACTTATTGATTTAGCGTTTGGATTTTATGCCTATGTATATGAGATTAGATTGTCGAGTGTAGTAGGCCTATTATCCAACTTTAACAACTACAGAGTACAACCATTACAGCTTTCGAATGAAAACTATTTTTCTGTATAAACTGAATCGAATGTTGAAGTGGCCATCAAAACCTTGTTTGTCAAATGTTTGCAAATAAGGATGCAGAGCATTTCGGATAAAATATTATACATTAAAAATCTTAAGTAATACACGTGGGGTCTCTACTTACATCTGTGTCTTAATAATTATTTTATTAAATTACCATTTTTATTACCTATATCAGTGTTACAATGATTTTGATACATTTTTAATTAATAAGCTCAACAAATCAATTAAAGATGTCAACACTACAGTTGCATTGATTTCTTTTTACTTTATTTTTATTGAACAAAAATGACGAATCCCAATTAACATTGTCACAAAAAGTCGAAGTCAACAGTCGCGGCAACTCAAAGCCACTAAAATTCGTCGTCTCAAGGCGAAGGTCAAAGATTCAAGTTTAGGGTGAGGGGGGTCGTGAGACAGCGTTGATGCTCGCAGGCCAGAGGTTGGGAACCTCTGACATTTGTTCGAGCAAGTCGTTTTTATGCAAATATCGGTACAATGTTGTATTCATAAGCGTATTAATAGTGAAGCCTTATTAAAGATAAATATACGAGTCGTACCTTCTGGATTTAAGTACGTTGATTTTATAAATGCAGTTATTAGGTGTGAGTTTATTTAGTACTTCTTTGCATTTTAAAATTCTTAAATTTAAGTCATGTGGTTCCCAGAAGAGTCAAATAGGTCCTCTTCAAGTCTTCGCATGGTTGTCGTAGGAGGTGACGAAGGAACCACAAGCTAAACAAAGCTTAAAAAATCAAAGAGACCTCTCCAACCCGTCTGGCCAGCGTAGAAAAGGTAGGCCAAATCCTCTGACTGCTCTGGTAGAACAGAGAGGTTCGTACTCCTGCAGTGGAGACTAACAAATAAATAAATATATACGGACAAATCACACAGATTAAGCTAGCCCCAAAGTAAGTTCAAGGCTTGTGTTATGGGATACTAAAGTCAACGATACCATATTTTATAATAGATACTTATAAAGATAAATATCCAAGACCGAGGTCAATCTGCAAAAGATCATTTTTCCATCCTGACCTGACCGGGGATCGAACCTGGGACCATCCGTGTCGCAGGCAGGTGTGTTGACCGCTGCGCCACGGAGCTCGTAACCTGACCTGATAATGATGACTAATAAAAATTAAATAATAATTACCTATTAGAAAAAGAGTAGTGACTTAGGCAAAATGGCATGAATGACAATTGAAAAACAAGCCAAAAAAAAATATGTTTGTCAAATATTAAGCGTTAAGTGTTTAGTCAGCATCCCATTTTTTATCTACTCATTCTATGAAACTGTGTGAGTATTTTAATTTTGAAACTTAAACTTAAGAAAATTAAGCTTTTAGGAACTTAACACAAATTCTTAATCGAGTTATCCAAACATTGTTTATAACCTTTTCCCAAAACATTCCTAAGTAATAATAAAATATTCATGCAATAAAATAATTATAGCCGTTATATAAATAAAAAAGGAACAACCTTAAAAACAACTCGCAATAAATATAAAATTCAATCCATGTGAATACTAAAACTGTTCGTCGTTAAGGGAGGTCAAGTTCAGAATAAGGGGTCATGAGACAGACCTGTTGATTCTCCGCGGGCCAAAGGTTGGGGACCTCTGACCTTTGCCGCGGCGGCAACTGGTATGATCATTACTACATGTTTTTGTTTATTTTTATTTGAATAGCGGCTGAACTTGTGCCTCCGGTGGTAAGCACTACGTTGTTGATGAACCGACTTCGAAATAGGAGATTTTTAGGTTTATGAATTGATTTTGATATTGTTTAGCGTTGAATTAGAATAGCTTCAATTCGATTCCAAAGAATGAGTTTTGCCGTTCAATATTATTTGATGGACTTATTATTTATGTATATATATAATATGTAACATCTCTTAGCTTTACACAAAATTTGATTACTATATTATTATTTGTTGTTTTCAGCCTGTATACAGTTATATAAAGTTTTAGCGATTGTAACACATTTTAATAATATACAAGAAAGTATTTTTTGTTTATATTCCAGTTGTAGGCCATATTCACGGTAACACTATACAAAATATTATTTGGTGTGAAATCCCTATTTACATATCTCTTAATTAATTTTGTCTCTAGAAGACAGTGAAAATATCTTTAACGGAAATATTTATATGAATACATTTTTCTCGCAAGAGCCTTGGACAGAATATTGATATAGTTACTAAGCATGGTATAAATTAAACGCTATTTTATTATATTATGTCGTGAATGGGCGCTTCTAAAGTAATCTTAACTATCATGATAATCATCATCATCATCATCATCAGGTCCTTCCCGTCTCCACTGCAGGAGCACGACCCTCTCATGATAATGTTTTCACCTAATTGTTATATTATGACTGCCTCTAATCTGTGGTCCAATGGTCAAGGCATATGCGTTGAACCCACGACCTCCAGGTCTTAAGGAATTGGAGGGCATGGGTTCAACTCGCAGTCCTAATCAAAAAAATCCCAATGGAAAGTATACTGTGTAAAAGTTGTTGCCAGTCTCGTTGCGATATTACAGGGTTTAATCATGATTATCACTGTACAGGATGCAACCGGGAATACGTTCAAATGATGCTCATAATAATGTTCATAAATACGACCGTAACTAAACCACTCATGTCCCAAACATGTGAGGTATATAAACAACTTATATGATAATATAAAAACCTGCCTCAAGATGTTGAGGTAAGGTGAAGTTCAAGACCCTGAGAGGTCGCGGTGATTCACTGCCTCCGGTGGATGACATTAAAGATGACACATAAGGATAACTAATTATCCTAATACACTATATAGTATAGCCTGCTTGAATCATGGCGATGTATAGACGGATATAGATATAAATAATAAATTTATTTGCACCAAGCTACGAGCTTTTTATAAAACGCTTACCAACGAATGCACTGAGATGACTGAGACGAGACCGATGAACAGTTTCCATTGGATAAATATATAATAATAACTATAAATAGAAAAAAAAATATTATTTTTAATAGTATTAGCAGGATTTGAACCCACATCCCTTTGGTTCCCACATACGTATGTCCTGAGTGTAAAACCACTAACGTGACTTCACCGCGTCCAATTCTTACATCACATTTTACCCCGTAGAGTCGGGTATTCAACGCTTTCCAAGCCTTGTTTATTTCTTTAATACTTCCCACTATTTAGTAGTGCGGTGCGTTTAATCAATATCCAATAAATAGAACTAAAAGTTATTTAACATTATATAACTTTGTTCAATATAACCATCTTATAAGTAATACAGTGTAAATAATAGGATCTTAATATAACTTTACACTAAAAAGTAACAAATAATAAGTAACATCTAATTATACCTGACATCTCGTAACGTATCAAGTTCTTCATCTTAGCATAATTCTATAGGCTCAACTAAAAGCCTCAACATACACATCAGGGCAATGCCCTTGAATATATGAAAGTAAATTAATGTTTACAAATTACAGAAATAAAATTACAGTGATCAGTTTTGACACTATTATGTATTCTGTTTCAGGACCGGAATTCAATATGTAGATACTAGTGATTATTCATTTATGTCCTTCATATTCAGAACCTAATTTGTAATATAACTTTTTGGTATCTCTAACATTGAATTCTTAGTATCAGTTTGTTATGTATTGTCTCGTATATCATATTCCTCCAACACCCTCTGAGATTAAATGTCTTAAACATAACATCGCAAATCCTTCAACATTGTTAGATTTACATATTCTGTAATATCTTTATTTTCCGCAGCCTCCGGTGTTAGTACCGAGGAACTCATAAATAATAAACCTATATGTTATTACTTGGGAGTGGTAGAATTGAGTAACTCTACGTATAGGTATTATGGTCTCCAAAATAAGTGTTTTTTTTTTCTTATTTTCTTATCGGCATAGGTAGATAGTCTGTTTTAAATTGTACTGAGTTATTTTTTATGTCACGAACGTGTTGTGCTTTTTTATGACGAGCAAGCGGGTCATCTGATGGTAAGTGATCACCGCCATGGACAACTGTAACACGAGCGTATAACAAGAGGATTGTCTTGATTCTTTGAGAAATAATACAGAATTTAAATCGTCATATTTTTATCGAATTTATAAAATTTACTAATTGTGAATATTTATATGGACGTAAGGATATTTGTTACTTCTTCATGCAAAAAGGACTGAATGATTCTCTTATTAAATAAAGAATTACTATGTGGAAAATATCCAAGGGGTAAGCATTTTAGTTTAGTAAAAGTGTAACAGAATAGCATTAGGAATACATAAAAATATATATAGTGCTGAAGATCGAGCTCCGTGGCGCAGCGGTCAACACGCTAGCCTGCGACATGGGGGTCCCGGGTTCGATCCCCGGTCAGGTCAAGATGGAAAAAGATCTTTTTCATATTGACCTGGGTCTTGGATGTTTATCTATATAAGTATATATTATAAAATATAGTATCGTTGAGTTAGTATCCTGCGACACAAGTTCACAACTTACTGTGGGGCTAGCTCAATTTGTGTGATATGTCCCTATATATTTATTTATTATTTATTGAAGATTATGAGAAAACTTTACATTCATCTAATAAAGCTGATATATCACAATACCACACAGGCTAATTACCGGGATGAAATTCCGAGAAAAAGCCAAAAAAAAAGTCAGCTGAAAGCCCGAGTAAGGCATCGATATTTTTCCATTTCAAAATTTGTATCTATACATATTTTTTTGCAAATACTTTTGGAAGTTTATTTTTAATTTGCAAAGCATTAAATACTGTACAGTAAAAACCGGTTAAGCCAAGTGCTATCAGTTAACCATTTAGAGAGCTTCTGGATTCAAGGTTGAGTAAAAGAGTATGGTCTAAGTAAGAAGATGATTCTTACAAAAGGTAAAATCGTATTTTAGTTTCCTTAGACATGGAACATCAATGCTGGTTTTAGGGTCAGGGTGTGATCCTTACCTGCCTATTCGGCGGTTGCAGGTTCATACCTGCAACCGCCGAATAGGCAGGTCGAGGCCGAATGTGCCGAAGTAGCAGCTTGGGAGGCCGAATGTGCGTACGCGATGTCAACATCGGGTACGCACATTCGGCCTCCCAAGCTGCTACTTTCTTATCCCCAATCCATTCGAGCCAATAGTATCCCAAATATCTTTATCCCGTTCCCACAGTTCTATAAAGCCCTACCCTTGCTTAAAAAATGGCTGCAATAAGCAGATAAGCCAAACAAACTAAGCTCATCAATCCATCATCAATTGGCAAACGCCAAGCGTGGTAAGTATGGCAAAACCCCCATAGTGAAAATTTTTCATCATCATTAGGTCTTTTTTAGACTCTGTACTCTACCACTACTACTGTAAACGATCAAAATTTCTCCATGTTTAAGGTTTTTGACACAAAGTTTTTGACTTAAACCCAGTGATTTGGGGTCGGAATGGCAACCACGCACGGGTCGTCGGTTCGGATGCTAATGCAGGTTAATTGCGGATTCAGCCGACCTGCCGGTAGAAAACATGAGGCTGGCTGGAATTTAAACAAAACCTTTGTATTCATTGCCAGACGAATACTTTTTGTGGCCATTTGCGACTCTTCGGTACCGAATACCTATCTGTTTATTAATATAAAAGGCAAACCTGACTCATTGACTTAAATATCACCGTACAGTAGGGTTGCCAACTTTTATTTTAGAGAAAAACAGTATATTTGGGGTGGAAAAACAAATTGAACAGTATTTAAGAACAGCAAACAGTATTATTTATTTTTGACGTTTTACAAATCATAAAACATAAAGTTCATAAAACATACGTATTTATTTACAAATTATATACATATAATACAAATAGATTTTTTTTCCTTTTCCATCACTTTATATAAGGCCTGCAGTTCTAAAGTACCAGTGGTCATAAAAACAGTATTTCGCATACTTTTTTTTTATTGAAGAGAAAAGTATTAAGGAGCTAAAAAAGTATAATACTGTTAAAAACAGTATGGTTGGCAACCCTACCGCACAGTCGAAATTACTACACCTAGAAATGAAATATGTTACAGGGCTTCATTTCATGATGTGAGTGAGCACTAAGAAAGGATTTTTAGAAATTCAACCTCTAAGAGGATGAAATAGGGGGTGAAGTTTCACGCAGACCTTTGTCTCCGTAAGACTTCACACCTTCCAGTATTTCCATGACTTTTCAAGGAAATATTTTCTAGTCTCCTACATTCGTTTAGAAAAAAATAATACTTATGATCTCAAAAACGCAGAGATCACAAAAGTTGTTTAAAAAGATTGAAGTTTGGGAATTCTTATTTCTATCACCTTCATTCCTTATTTCCTGTTTTTAAAAAGATTACGGTTATGTTTAGCCCACAAAGGTTACGATAACTTTTAATGTCGGAAAATAAAGCTTATTTTTTATAATACTACGAGCTGTTACCCGCGGTTTCCCCCGCGTAATATATAGCCTATGTCCTTCCCAGTACCTTCACCTATGTGTATGCAAATTTTCATCATGATCGGTTCAATAGATACGGCGTGAAAGTGTAACAAACAAACAAACAAACTCACTTTTGCATTTAAAATATTAGTTAGGATTAGGATACTCGTACGTTAACATCTTTTGAATTCATAACTGCGATGGACACATGATTTTTTTAAATTAACTAATTAATTGAAAAAAGTTCCTTGCTTCTATGGCTTGGAATACTTAATAAAACAACATATGTATTTTAAAACCTTTAATTCTTCGAAGTCGCTGACACGGTGGTCGACAATACAGAATTTCTATGAGCGTCGTAGGTGTACCGTACGGACAAAACGTTCTTTTTTATGATAATTACGCCCATAGTATGCTGATGATCCAATCTTTCACTTATTTTAAGGTTTGGCGCCGGTTTGAACTCAATAACTCCTTATTAGGCGAATTTATCGGTTGGCTGGACCTGAAAGAGCCACTCTACAATAAATCAATGTTAGACAGGCTATTGTATTTTTTAGTCATTAAAATCTGCTTTAAACTTAAATATATTCTAAAATGACATTTTCACGTTATAAAGAGTTATATTTTATGGTTTTTGTTTTAATTGGGAATTAAATTTTAATTTCACTCATATTATACTATGGAACTAATACTCACTTGAAATCAATATAAAACATTTAAAAATTTAAATAATATTTCAAGGTTCTTGGCCCATATTTTCAATCACATTTAACAGTCGAACATAGTACATAACATTAAATTCAAAATAAATTAAGATAAAATTAATTTAAAATTTGATAAGTAATTAAATTATTATTAAATTCAAATTTTTATTACATTACACTATTAAATTAATTAAATTTAAAAATACATAATTTTGTGCTATAAACTTTGTTATTAAACTTTTCAAATTAAAGAACGCGTCTCCAGTAGTCGATACATAAATCACTACAACATATTATAAAACAAATTCCCCCGCCGCGTCTGTCTGTCTGTCTGTTCGCGATAAACTCCAAAACTACCGAACCGATCTTCATGCAATTTTCTCCAATGGATAGCGTGGTTCTCGAGGAAGGTTTTAGTATATAATTTAATAAGTTTTTGTATACATTTTTGTATATACCAACGATATTTGTTGGAGGTATCATAAAAAAATGAGCCGTTTGGGAGCTTTCAACGAAAACGCTGTCTAAACCCTTTGAGATATAACAAAACAATGTATGGTGGAATTGTGTATCTTATTTAGGTCTACAGAAAAGTCCGCGATGGCATATGTCTATATATTAAGGATAACATACTATATTCATTTTAATCCTTTAAAAAATGGGCAATTATCAAAGATCACGTGCAGGCTAAACCCTTAGAGCTAGAAATTTGAAATTTTGCTCAGCTATTCTTCTTATGGCGTAAGCATCCACTAAGGAAGGATTTTTCAAAAGTCATCCCCCCCTAAGAGGGTGAAATAGAGGATTAAAGTTTTTATCACTATATACATATTATAAAACAAAGTCCCCCGCCGCGTCTGTCTGTCTGTCTGTTCGCGATAAACTCCAAAACTACCGAACCGATTTTCATGCGGTTTTCTCCAATGGATAGCGTGGTTCTCGAGGAAGGTTTTAGTATATAATTTGTTAAGTTATTGTATACATTTTTGTATATACCAACGATATTTGTTGGAGGTGTCATAAAAAAATAAGCCGTTTGGGAGCTTAACGAAAACGCTGTCTAAACCCTTTGAGATATAACAAAACAATGTATGGTGGAATTGTGTATCTTATTTAGGTCTACAGAAAAGTCCGAGATGGCATATGTCTATATATACTATATTCATTTTAATACTTTAAAAATGGGCAATTATCAAAGATCACGTGCAGGCCAAACCCTTAGAGCTAGAAATTTCTAAGGATTATGATAGTAAGCATCCACTAAGGAAGGATTTTTCAAAAGTCATCCCCTAAGAGGGTGAAATAGAGGATTAAAGTTTATATGAAACTTTTTATTCCTTGGACATATTTGTATGAAATTTCGTGTGGATTGAGAACGGCAAAAATAATGCGTAACATTTTTAATAGTTTCCCGATGTTAAACCTCTAAGGGGGTAAATCGGGGTGTATGTTTAATTTTCCGCTTTGTAGCGTCATATTTTATAATCCCCGTATTCCAAACCTGAAGTCACCGCGGACGAAGTCGCGGGTAACTGTTAGTTACTTATAAAATAAAGAATACATACCTGGAAAATGGAAAGACATACCAAAACTTGATTTACAAATTACACTTGACCAAAACTCAAACCTGCTAACGAACTGCTGGTAATTTGATTTAGTACAATAAAAAGGTATTTAAAAACACACAGAGGAAAAACCGTCTCTAATATCATGCCATTAAGTTCAAAATAAAATGACATAGATGCCTCAGGACAACATTGTCATCTGTTCTCAGAAGAGGTCGACAAGAGGTCACTCTCCGAACTTTGGTCAATGTTTGTCGTGGCTCACCAAATGTTTGGCCACACCTGAAGGGCTCTGGAGATGCCACAAGCTAACTGTTTGTAAGCAGGTGTTTCAAACTTTAAGTATACTGTGTTTGTTTTAAGTAATTTTCGAGTTATGCAACAGGCTTGTTGAGCTTAAGAGTACACAATGTTTAATAGTCGACTATAAAGTTAAAATCCTTAAGCGAGAGTCTCTCCATACATACGGAAAAAGGGGATTGGGGTAATATTTGAAAAGATTAGCATTCAATCAATTCATTTCATTATAATCTACTTAGGTATATGTAGATTATAATGAAATGTATTGATTAATTCAATACTAAACTTATCAAATATTACCCCAATTCCCTTCCAAATTTATGGTTCCAAATGTACCTACATTTCTATAAAGTTTGGATAAAATATAAATGATTTGAGAATGAAATTGTATGGAAATATGCGAGTTCAGGACTCTTTTAAGCACAAATACGTGAAAATCTAATTACAGAATATTTCTAATATTTAACTTCTAAATGTCAGAGTTTTAGCATCTTCAATCAATTGTGGAATAATTTTAATAAACAAAAATTCTATTAAGATAAATTCAGTCATCATAAAGTGGTATAAATTTGAATGCATACATTGCATATTATTAAATCTAAAGATCAATACCCTTAATCACCTCTATCAACCTTTTTATTAACAAGGAATAGAGTTTAAATTCCTGTTCTATCATCCAGATGGTGCTCAATCCACCTCACCTGCGTTTGTTTACTTGTTTACCGAGACCGCCGGCGGTCCGAACGTAAACATAAGTATGTTTATGTTTACACATCAACCACCTGCGTCGTAACGATGTATTTGTTAGATGCCAACTTTAAATCCGTTGCTTTAACCTTTTCTACATATCTATTTTGTTTAGAATGGGATATGCTTCCTCTTAAATATTGCACTGCAGAGGAACTTTCTTAATGATAACTTTAAACTTTGAGGCATTAATTAAATGTTATATTATACTATACAGGTATTTTCGAGCATTCACAATGCTATTTTGATATACTCTTATTAAATTAAGAAATAGATATGGAAAAAACGTATAGTTTTCTACATATTAACTGATTTTCAATTTCATTGTAAAATGGGTTAAATCAGATACCACACCTAGTAAGTAATGGGGCAGTTATGTTAGGATGCGCAAGCAATAATGCGTATAAGAGGTATATGGTTGTAGAAATTCGACATGTAGGATATGAAGCGCGGTGGCCCAATTGGTAAGGCATTACACGTACAAAAAATAAAGACGGTTCGAATCCTGCTCGCGTAGAATATTTTTCCCAAATTTTGACCTAAGACGACTAATATTTTAAGACTTTTAAGACTAATAACTACTTTATTTGCGCGTACAATACAATACAATATATCTTTATGGCGCCATAGTTACAAAAATACACAAAGAACATAATTAACAAAATATATGACACAAAGGTGGACTTATGTACCACCACCACGTACCACCCTAAATCTCCAAGTTGTTTCATATCAGGTAAGTTAGGGGTTAAATGCGATTACATTTAAACTGAGTACTTCAACTAGAGTCAACTGAATAGTTGACCCATAAAAAAACTTTACTTTGATTTGTTTGTTTGTAAACAACGCAATTATTAGCTACATTGGCTAGTTTAAAAAAAAGAATAAATATAGAAGCTGCTTCTCTTTCCACTTCCATCGTATAATTCTAGGATTAGGAAGGATTAGGACTATTCTAGGAAGGATATAGGACTTTCCTAAATTGAGAATGAACTGGTAAACTTATTAATAATTCTACCTAGCTTTGTTTACGTGGGTATGTTGTGTTAAATATAAACGGGATCTTTTATACCATTTGTGATCTCTATGACACGAACATAGCACAAATGCATAGTAAATATCTTCATGAATAAAGGCGTATGTCGTGGCACTTGATGTTGGGCGGTCGGGCGGGCCAGCGCCCACGCGTGGGGCGCGTGCCCACCATGTTGATTTTTGTGTTAGACCACGGACGATGACAATTTTTGTTATGTTGGTGCTAGATTTCTTTGTAATTCTGCTGGTATGAGTGTGAGGTACGCTTTTCAGAAGTGTTTATGTAACGGTGGTAACATGACTAATTTAATACTAATATTTTTTTTAAATAAAGAAAACAGCTTATAGCCGTGTTATATTTTATAAACAAAAATATTTAGATAGGTAATATCTGCAAAACTATTTTATTCAAATTAATTGACAATATTAGGGTTAAAAGGGTACTGCTTTTAACAAACGGGACACACAGTGCTGAAATAAAAACAGGTTTGTCACATACTTTATTTTTCCAATCCTGAAACGGATGTTAATGCAGATTCCATAGCCCTTTCTATAATAAATTTCTTGTCCTTTTATGATGTTTTGTTAAGTACTAATAAGCACTAGTGTATTTTGTCTTGTCTTGTATGTTGTAAAACTCTTTACAAGAATAAATATCTTACAAGGTTAAATACAAAGTTTCACATAAAAGACATGTTTAATTTGTCACCAGCACAAGCGTCTAAAGAAAGTTTCCCAGTAATTATATCGTCCACACAGTACAAGTGCCCTAGCAAACCACGACCTGCCAAGCTGTCATCTGTCACCACGCGGTCACATGTCAACATACCTGTCAACTGTCAATAACGATTGGCTGTCAGTCGACGTTTAACATTCCGTCATGTGTTTGCTGGTCGTAAAACTTTAACTGCGGTGCAAAATGCCGAAAGTACGGAAGAATAGGTTATTATACTATAAAATATATTCCAAAGTGAAAGTTTAGACCCGATCAACATCAGGTCTTTTGTTTAGTGTCTACTGCAGGAGCAGTCAGAGGATTTGGCCTCCACTCTCCACGCTGGCCAGACATGTTGGAGAGGTTTCTTTGATATTTATAAGCTCTGTTAGCTTGTGTTTCCTAAGTCACCTTCTACGACATCCACGGGATGACTTGGAGTGGTCTTATTCTACTCTGCAGGGAACCACACGGCGAGACCCGATAGTCAACCGATATTTTAATTATCTTGTATTGATATCGCAAAATACATAATTAGTTAATTTTGACAAAAAAAAACTAAAACGACTTCAAATCGACAAACTTTATTGATACACTTTTAGAACCTTCTTTGTTATTCTACTTGAAGTTACAACTATACTACGAGGACTTTAACTGTGGGGCTAGCTTAATCTGTGTGATTTGTCTCTATATTTCTTTTTGTTTAAATTAACTTGAAGATACTAGAAATCCTTAAAAGGGGTCTTAAAGAGGTTGATAGTTCTTACGAAAATTTCATTCTTTCTTATCATGGCGGTTGGGAAATGGGTTTCGTTAAAAAAACTTTCCATGAACAGTCCGAATCCCGTTGTCATCGCTTTGAATATTGGGTAAATACTAAAATTAACTTAATCAAAGGATATAAATTTACCTTTGAAGAATTCACTCGGGGGTTTTTAGCAGGGAATTTTCAATTTTTTTCATTTTATTGCTATGAAAGTCGCTCTTTATCATTTAGAGTAAATAATCGACTAACCACATGGAGGCATGGAGGTTTCCGAATTTTTTTTATGGGAATTTTATTATTTACTAAGTTATCGTCTCAAAAGTAAACATTGTAATCAAGTTCATTTATTGTAGAAAAGGTGTTCGCGTTGGATCTTCATAAACGCAAGTGGAGCCGCGGGAAATGCTAGTTCATTTAACAATGTACATTAATAAAGTGATCAGTCATCTTTTAATCTAAGTCCCGTGAATATGTATTTTATTGTTGAGAAAATCAAACTTGATGTATCTCAGCTATAGCATTTATTACCTCAGAAAAATACTACTGATGAAACATTATGTATTAAATATCTCTCTCGATAGATGATGTAAATAAATCTATTACTGTTTATTACTTTCTGACTGTTTCGATTTGTATCTTAATAAAATTAACTGAAGTGAACATTTTCATTCAATAATATAACTTTCCATGACATATTGATTTATGACCTAATCAAATTTGCTTTTTAACCTTTTATTCATCGATCAGGTGTAATATAAGTTATGATTATGAATTTCTGACATGTTATTAAATAATATTAAATTAAACATACAAAGCAACTGTTTTTTTTTTAACTTGCTGTATAGTCATTTATTGAGATGTTGCCTACGTATGCATTTTTTTATGTGTAACGTATGTCTTAATTTTTACATGTATGTTAAAAATGAATAAAAAAGAAAAAGCGTCAGCTATCATTGCCCTAGACTACGTTAAGGATAAAGACGTAATTTGTATGTATGTATGTAAGAAAAAATCGCTTATTCTGGCTGCTGTCAGAAATAGTGATCACAGTGAGACACCTATAGGCATAAGCTATGAGCAATTATAGCATCAACACACTTGAAAAGAAAGAAGTCTCTTCAACGGGGAAGTACCACACTCTCACATAAAACTGACGTATGAGTAGTAGCTTTATACCTTTTTCCTTCTGGGAGGGAAAAATAAAAGGCCAAAAACGCTCTTGTCAAACCCCTAGTGTTGCAGTTGTCCATGGGCAGCGGTGACCACTTACCATGAGGTGACCCACTGCTCCGTCCTATGACAATAAAAACAAACCGTACGTAAACGTGCCAAAAACTAAAACCTATAACTTGTTTAATCAATTAAGTACACAGCGTACCAATCAAATAATTTGACTGAATTGAATAATACTTTATTTTATGGTCCACATCCTGTCATAATGCTAGCATTAAATTGATCGGCCAAAAATGTTCAAGTAATTTCAAATTGATTCTCTCTCAAGTCAGCCTGATCGATTTGCTATATATTTTAATGAGTGCAAATCATTAAAACAAGGATATCCGCTATCCTGGATCCATATATTAATACGTAAGGTGTTTAGGGGGTAAGGGGTCAAGCGAAATCTCAAACTATCTTTCGCGGGGTCTTATTATCACGTTTCTGTTATTTTCAGTTTTGCACTTTAGCCTTATAGTACAATCTTCGTAGTCATGTCAATCCCAGTAGCTACACTTTATTTGAAGACTACATACATTTCAATCTATGAAAAAATATAAAATAAATGTTTTAGCTACCTTTTATAAAAATACAATGCATTTCATACAATATAATTTTGACCATCTCCCGTGACATTGGGGAGGAAGAGATAGGAGTGCAGTTAAAATATCTCGACATTTTATTATAAGGAGGCAAAAAGGTCGAAATATTGCCAAAATCGCCTCATGAAACGCTTGTCACAACATCACATCAAAAATAAGCAATGACATTTTTTGGTTTATAATATGCGAGTCCAAGGTACCTACCACTGGTATATATTTTTCTGAATACCACTCAACTATCCCAAGTGCATAAAATAAAAAGTTAAGAACTTTTGCCCTTTGATTTTATTTCAATTACTATTATTCTTGTGGAAGTTTCAACAAATAACACATTGCCGCATATGCTTCAATGGAGCAAAGCCACAAATATATTATTTTAAATCTTAGGTCAAAACAATTTCAAATATATGAAACCAAGCAACAAATATTTGATATAGTTTCCTGAATATCATTTGAAAGTTCAAAGCCAAACTCCATAAAAAGAAAACTTAAGAACTTTGCCCTTTGATTTTACTTCAATTACCATAATTCCGTGGTACTGTCAACAAAAGAGCCATTACCGCATGTAGGTACTTAAAACAACGAGCACAGCCACATATTTGTCAACGGTACCGATCACTTAGGCAGTCTGTTTGGCGGACGTGTGACCATCCGGGTCAGGTGCCAACGGTACCTTGTTTGACGATGCTGCTGACCCTACCGCCGTCGTGTGCCTTGAGCTACGAGAGGTATAATTGATGTTTGATTAGTTAACTTGTTTAATAGAGATTTTCTAATAGACTCAAAAAATAAATTAAGAAATAAAAAGTATGTTTTTTTAGTTATTGATTGATTGAACATTATACACAATTACAAATGTAAAGGAGGACTTAAGCTAATGAAATACCACTGGGACAAATTACGCAGATTAAACTAGCCCCACACTTAGTTCAGAACTGGTGTCGTGGGAAACTAACTCAAAGATCCTATATTTTTAATAGAAACATGTACTTTTCAATCTTGATCTCAGAACGAACATATCAAAATACTCACCAAAAAATGAAAAAAAAAAACAATTTTTTACATAGTTCCATACATTCTTAAATGTTTAAATACAATATTTTTTTATGATAGAACGCAGCTCACAAGTATGAAAGTTCATTTAGATTAAGTCACCAAAAGTGTATTGCTAGTTAGTTACCACTGTGAATGTAAAACATTATTTTTTAAATAAAGAATAATATTATTATTATATTATTATTATTTATACGATGTGGTAACTAATTAAATAATTACTACAAATTACGAAGAAGTTTGGATGGTTCTAGTGGAATTAGGCATTTTTGATTAAGCAGTTAAATTCAAAAAGACGGGCGTCCTCGTGGTAACTCGAAGTAATCAGGTAGATATTCGAAAACCAGCGTGTTTGCGTGGACCTACTAATTAATGAGACTCAGATTACTGGATATTTTTACATCATAGAACTCATTGGATTGATCCTTGTATTCTCGATCTCAGTTTGTGACTTGTACCACACACCACCGTATATGCATCAAGTTCACTGCGTATTGTTTTCTAAAGAAACGGTCGTGGCGAGAAGTTAATGTAGTAAATTTAACTATAACTATAATATATATAACTAACATCAAATTGGAATTTAATACCGAAATTCAAATTTCAGTTATAATGACAATGTAAAGAAATATAGTTTCTAGATTACCTGTCAATTATAAAATAGTTATAGTTTAATTACGCTGAATTATTTTTCATATCAAATCACTCTATTTAAACACGGCATACTTATTGCAAGTTATTACAGTTGAAGTTGTATTTAGATTTTCGCTAGAGTTGCAGGTGGACGGAGTATAATAATTTTTTGCATAAGCTAAAAATTTATGTCATAACAAATAGATATTGGTTAATCAACACTTAAGAATAAAAGAAATCAGCTATACTCATTTAATATGTACAATAATTGAATCTTCACATTAATACTCTAATAAAAGTAGCAATTAAAAATCAATTATAAAGGTGTACTGTAATTAATTTATCAGCGTACAACAAATAAAATACTGTAATTTAATGTAATTCTATCACAAATCAAGGAGAGAAGAAAAGTTAAGCCGAAGCTGTGAAGCCGAATCTATACGCTCATTTACGCTTAACGTGGCATTTACGTTCTAGTGTACTTAGCCTCACTTTTAGCCATTGCGCCAAAGAGGTCGTCCTATAAAAAAACTAATTTCAATACTGACAATGGTTGGCAGTTACCACCAGCTTGATCCACTTATCAATTTATTAAATCTCACGCTAAACAGAAGACTGCAAGACCTTCCTTCAGTCACTGTGATCCAATACTGCGTACATCCGGAACGACATCTATAATTAATTATTTTATGAAGTGGCGGTGGTTTATGCATAATTCCTATAAAATAATAGACGAATCAACGTAGTCTACCTGTGACTCATCATCATCATCATCAGCTTTCCATAACCCACTGCTGGGCATAAGCCTCCCTTTGTCTTTTGTGACTACTAACAATAAAGTGTTCGAAACGTTAAGAGTATAAATTATGTAATAAACGCAAAAATAAAACAAATCGTTGCTAAATTGCGCATAATGTAGCTTTCTACACTCGCAATGTTTTTTGACATCTATGTTCATATTGAAGCAATTATAACGGTTCGATTTCCTGCCATTAGTTCCCAAACTGGGGTCAACCGCAGGAAATGATCGATCATGCGTTTCGTCGTCTTCCCGCGAAATATGACCATTTTATTTGACGCTGTTAAAATATTAATCGCCTATAACTATTACTTCCCACATAATATTGAGTCGTTGTCTATTGCTATGGGTCATGCAATCAGTGGGTAAAATAAACTACGCAACACACATGTATCTATTCAAAATGATGTGTACAGGAAAATAAAATTGTTAACTGAATTACTTAAACCAAAATTATTATAAGAATGTCTTAACTATATTTATTAATGTTTATTATTTTTCCGGTAAAGTGAGAACGTGAATCTAAGAAGAGCTCCACGTTCTTACTTAAAAATGAAACCAGAAGTTCATAAAATAAGTTGAAGCGTTATCAAGGGCCTCTCAAAAGAAAATTTTAAAAGTTTGACTTTAATCTTCGATTTTTTTTCAAATAATTGATTTTAATCGGGAAGCACTGAACCCCTCAAACTGAATGTATTAATTAATGAATGGTCTTAAAATAGCTATCAGGTAAGGTATCTTTTAAGACCCACACAAGTAAACAATCATCAACGTTTCTTCCTAAAATCCCTCAAGTGAAAGAACTCCAGACTTGTCTCTTTTCAAGTAAAATGGAAAAATACTCCAACATGTATAAAAAACTGATAACTTTTTAAATTATAAATATGAATTAATAAAAAAACCATACATCAGAATAGCATTGTGAACGCAAAAATCCTTAAAAAAACATCTGCTAAGTTTTATTCTTATTTGCCATTTTAGTATCCAATCTTTAAAGATTTTATCTACCTAGATATACACGATATATATTATTAATAATGTATAAAAACAACCCATAACACATTGTGTTTTTGTGAAAAATATGCATTTAAATGTAGATCAGTCACGATTTCACGAAACGTGTTACATATCTGTGACATGATGAATGTTATTGTAGTACTCGTAGGCGACATAATGGGTTCATCTATTGAAAGAGACGTATAATATTAGCTTTATAAAGCTATTACATGACAAAGCAGACCACATACGTCGTTTTATATAATTCTCTGTGAGTTATAGCTACAAAATACAATATTTTAGAAATGTTTTCGGCGATAATATCAAATGTCAAAAGAACAAGCTTCTTTTCGATTTATTGCAAAATACTTTAAATATTTAAACTTGGAGAAATGCAAATCCTGTTATCGTTGAAAATGTTGTTTCTACTAAAGAAATAATAATGTGAGAGTTTTGAATAAAGGAATAAAAATACTATAGAATACAAATTTTCCACATCCCAAAAGATTAAATATTTATTGTATACACTGACACATAGTAAGAGACGCACAATAAATATATGCATAATTAGTTATAAATATGCCTTTTAAAAATATATTAAGATATTTCTAAAGATAAGGCTATTGCTTCTAAAAATTTGAAGCCTTTTTATTAATTAATTAAACTATGATTTATATTCATATGTTAAAGTTAACGGCAATTAACCTCTTAAGACATTCGTGCGACCGTCTGTAAGCCAATTTCTCGTAAACAGATGCAAATCTGTTGTTTGATGATAACATGAAATGACCGACAAAACCTAACACCTGTTAAAAATATTAGCCAGTATCATATTACGAGGTGAAACGACTAGTCGTTAAGCTTTGTTCACATTGAGAGAGATTCAATAGCAAGTTAAGTAGCGAGTAACTATATTATAGTCAACGAAGGAACCAACATCAATTTGATACAGAAAAAAAAATCCCCTTTATTAACAAATACCTTGACAATCATCAGTTCTTTTAAAAAGACTCATTTTATTTATTTACGTATATGTATATGTTTCAAGAGTTTAAAGTGAAGTTTTTTTCCGTCTTAACAAATGTACCTTTGGAAGAAACTGTTTAAATCGTTAAAATTATAACAGTAAATATTTATTTTCACACCGAGATTTTTTAATGACTGAACGAAAAGACGGATAAACTTGGATCTTAGACAACGTTTTCATCAGATTAATAGAAAAAAAAGTCATGCCAACCATTATAATACTATACGTATACACACCAGCATTTATATGTATATACACTTGTTCATAAGTCAATGCGAAAAGGTCTAAAATGGAATAAATTTGTATAATGCCCGTGATACCTACTCTACTAATGTAAACCTTTAGGTAAAATTAATTATGCGCGTTTAGTTACCTGCGACAAGGAACAGCGTCGGTCCCACGATATATCACTAGTGATTTATGTGTCACACCGCGAATATCGGAGTGACACTTGCGTAAATGTGACACTAAATTTAGGGGCTCTAGTGACGGGGTCTGCATATTGTGATATTTATGAGGTCGCGGTCACTTTGACAGTTTCTGAATGACGTAATGTGGCTGTTAGTAGTTGTTTGTTTTGGGAAAAATGTAAAGTGTGAAATATTACTTTTATATGTAATTTACTACCTGTGTATAGTCATCGTCCTATGGCCGAGTCATAGAGTGTCGGGTTCGATTTCTAATCAGGTCAAGATGGAATAAGATCATTTTGATTCGGTCTCTTGTTTATAATGGGCATGTTGACTAAATTTTTTTTCATGTTGCTATGTAAAGACCTGCCAAAAATAAACACAATAGTGACAGAAATACATTTCTAAACAAAAAACTCTTTCAGTTATAAAAGTTTTAAAGACACATGTTTTTAGACGTAAATTTTTAGACGTGAAAACGCGTGGCTGAAATGCCTACATATTTGTGACGTCACAAGCTTGTATTTTGTATGGGTGGCGTGAGAACTTTGTTTGGTAGCTATACGAAATATTTCGTTTATGGTAATTGTTAGAACCGGGGAAATTGGAACAATTAAAGATGGAAATGGAAAGATCGAACATTGATATATTGGGAATCAGTGAAGTTAAATGGGCAGATAGCGGAGATTTTTGGAGCGACGATTATAGAATAATTTACACGGGAGAAGAAAAGGGATCACGGGGCACAGGATTTATTTTAAATAAAAAGTGGGGCGAACAGGTAGAAAATACAATACACTTTAGCGACAGATTAACAGCCATTAAAATAAAAGCACAACCTACAAATCTATTTCTTTTGCAAGTTTACATGCCCACATCAAAATATAAAGACGAAGAAGTGGAAGAAATTTATAACAACATAGATACCATATTAGACTCAGTAGACAGAAAAGATAATTTAATAGTATTGGGAGATTTTAATGCTGTGGTAGGAGAAGGTGCAGAAGATAAGATTGTAGGGAAATTTGGTCTCGGAAAGAGAAACAAGAGAGGATTTAGATTGGTGCAATTTTGTAAAGAATATGATCTTATTATTACAAATACAATGTATCAGCTACCTAAACGTAGGTTATATACGTGGAAAATGCCAGGAGATATTGGTAGATTTCAGATAGACTACATACTTATTAGAAATAAATATAAAGAAAATATAAAAGCTTGCAAAACTTTACCAGGAGCAGATGTAAATTCTGATCATAACTTACTTGTCAGTACCCAGAATTTTGAAGTTAAGAAAGATAAAAGAAAAATTAAACCAAAGAACATAGATGTAACTAGAATAAGAGATCACACATTCAGAGTGCAATATAGTAATAAATTAGGAGATAGGTTAAAAAAATATAAAGATAGTATAACTAATATTGATAGTATAGACATAAATAATAGATGGAACAGTGTTAAAGAAATAATAATAAAAAGCGCCGAAGAAACGTTGAAAAGGGAAAGAATTGTGCCGCGGAAGAAATGGCTGACAAAAGAAATAATGGATTTAATGATAGAAAGAAGAAAAATTAAAAACAAAACTGACCAATACAATATTAAAAGATACAAACAATTAACAAATAAAATAACATCAAAATGTAAAAAATGTAAGAAAACAGAAATTATCGAGACCTGTGATACAATTGAAAATCAACTTAAAAAAGGAAAAATAGATAAAGCTTACCACACAATAAAACAGTTAGATAAAAAGCATACAACTAAAAGCACGAGCATATTAGATGAACATGGAAAAATACTAATAAATAATAAAGACGTAGTTATTAGATGGAAACAATATATAGAAAAATTATATGGAGGACAGGGTATGACAGAACAAGATTTAGAAAGCTTTGATGACGTTGAAAAAGATGAGATTGGGCCAGATATAATTAGAGAAGAATTTGATAAGGCTCTTAATAGTATACAAAATGGTAAATCAGTTGGACATGATCGTATAAATATAGAATTATTAAAATATGCAGTTTGCGACCCTTTAATTGAAGAAATATATCAGTTGGTAAGAATTATATACAACACAGGAAAGCTACCCAAAGATTTTAAAATAAGCAAGACTGTTACAATCCCAAAAAAAGTAAAAACACTAAAGTGTGAGGAGTACAGGACTCTGAGTCTTATATCCCACGCATCAAAAATACTAATAAAAATAATGCAAAATCGTATCAGACCGCTATCAGAAAAATACATTGGTCAGGATCAGTACGGGTTCAGACAAAATAGAGGAACTAGAGAAGCAATTTTGGCACTGAAACTAATTATTGATAGACGCTTAGACTTAGGTATTAATACACACATAGGATATATAGATTTAGAAAAAGCTTTTGATAAGGTGAATTGGAAGATCATGATGGATGTACTAAAGGAAGCTGGATTAGATTTTAAAGATAGGAGAATTATTTACGAACTCTACAAGGAACAAGAAACCGTGATAGAGGTAGGAGACGAAACACAGCATGCAATAATTAAACAAGGCGTAAGACAAGGATGCCCGCTGTCACCATTAATATTTAATATATACATAGAAAAAGTAATAAGGAAAATACAGGAGTCCGATATAGGAGGAATTAAAGTCAACGGAGAAAAAATATTTTTTATTCGTTTTGCAGATGATATTGCAGCTCTGGGTAATACAAAGCAAGATATAGAACAATTACTGCAACTTATGGACAAAACATTTCAAGAATTTGGCCTAAAAATCAATAAATCTAAAACAAAAACTATGATTACATACAAAACATTAGAAATCAGAGATCCCGTATACCTTAATGGAACACCTATTGAGCAGGTAGATAAGTTTAAATATTTAGGAAGTACACTTACAGCAGACTCCAGAAATTCAACTGAGATTAAAACTAGAATTGCAATAGCAAAAAAGGCTTACAATAATAAAAAGCAACTATTTACATCAAAAATATCCAGAAAATTAAGAAAACGTCTAATAAAAACCTATATCTGGAGCATAGCTTTATACGGATGTGAAACGTGGACGCTCACACAGAAGGACAGTGAAAGGCTTGCTGCCTTTGAAATGTGGTGCTGGAGGAGGATGGAAAAAATCAGTTGGACAGAACGAAAAAGTAATGAAGAGGTGCTAGAAATTGTAGGAGAGAAAAGAAGACTGATTAACGAAATAGAGAATAGGAGGGGTAGGATGATTGGTCACTTGATACGACATGATGCCTTCTTTAAAAACATACTGGAGGGTAAGGTAAAAGGAAAGAAAGGTCCAGGGAGACCAAGGAAAAGTTTTGTTGACCAACTAAAGAAGAAGGCTGGTGTCATGTCGTATCAAGAACTAACGTCTAAAGCAGAAGATAGAGGAGTTTGGCGCATACTCCATCGACAAGAGCTATAAAGCTCTTAAATAAGAAGAAGAAGGTAATGGTTTCATAATAAAAGTTGCTATAAATTTTGCAGACTAAAATACAGTATAATTGTAATTAAAGATTTTCATACTTTAAAAAATGGTCCTATTCACCCAACTTTAAAGAAGCTTTAAGATCACTTAACGAATCGATATCAAATTAAAAGTGTTCTTTATAGTGTTTTTAGATAGAAATTAGTCTCATTAGAAACAAATTTTATATAATCTTAACATTAGGCAACTACCGTATTATATTATGATTTCTGTAAGTATTCAAAAACTGGGAAAGTGTCTTGAATACTTTATTGCGGCGTCTAAAAACGCAACGTTTTTTTAATAACGCCAACAAATATAATTTTACAAACTCTTTATTTATAGAGCTTAAAATATCAATATTATTATTGTCAATATTGATACACTAAGGCTCAGTAATCTCTTGAACTCATGAGCATACCTAAACAAGTACAGGTTCAATTAAATAATTTGGTTTCAACAAGTGTGAACAAACAATAATTTTATATGTTAAAGTTCAACTTGCTTTTAAACTAACCTGGTATAAAATTTAATAGTTTAGGTACTTTTAAGCAGTTTTAGTAACCAGTAACATGATACTTAACTACGCATCATTACAACGCTGTTAACAGCTAACTTTCAACATATGTACTTTTTAGTCACTTAAACGATGAAACCTACATACTATCATGTATTTTTCCCTTGTGGGGTAGACAGGGCCCAGAACTATAAAATTTCAAGGCCACGTTTAGCATGTTATAGATACTTTTAGATAGTATGTATATAGTATGTACTAGTATGTATATAGATATTTTTTATTGCCATCCTGTATGCTCATTAGGATAGTTTTGATTTCACTTCTGACGGCTATCTTTTCACACAATCTGCTTCCAAAACGAAAACTCACAGGCTTGAAAATTCTGTGACTTTCACGCGCCGCCAAAAAGACGTCCATATATCACAAAGTCGGACCGTGTCGTGCGAAGCCGATTCTATCTCGACGTCAGGTTGCCGCGTTTTTTATGTATGTCCAGTTCACTCGCTTTATGCTTTCTTTAATTAATTTACGAAAACGTGTTTTAATTTCTTTTGTTGGAAATGATATTAAGCATTCTATATCTTGTAAACATAAAATTAAAGGTGAACTTTCAATAACGTCATATACGTCAAATCTGATACATTTTGTTTACTGATCACTGATAGAATCATTGCTTTCGGGAGGTTGCCTGTGTAATATATGAGCAAAGTTTGACTTAAAGCATAATACATTTTTATAACTTAGTATTATTTACATAGCAGTGTTTTGATTTCGCTTTCCAACTTTACGCCCACTAACACGCTAAACGTGGCCTCTGGGTTTCATGACCTAAGCACTACCTACCCCGCGAGGGATAAAGATACGTATGTATTTATAATTATTTGTCATTTAATGTCATTAAGTTGGTATCCAATCAAGCAATTGTATTGTATCGTCGTTAAAATTACATACCTAGTCTAAGAGCTAAGATAGAAAAATTTACCAATTAATTCATTTTTCAAAATGATTTCATTAATTAGATCTAGTCAATTGAAGTATTAATAACTATTTCAAACTTTCTTTTCCTAAGACAAATCTTCTTATACCCACAGTCCATACATTATAATCATCGTGTGAGCGTAAGTCGGTTTGTGTCAGCAGCCGGATTCCGCAGTACCCCGTATGTCAACCGTACATGGTATTATTAATTGTTTGAGGGTATGGCATTTAAACTCGAGTAGCTTTTTTGCGACGGCCTCTGTATATGGTCTAAATAATAGATGATCAGTCCGAGAATGCCGCTTCCAACTTTATGAATGTTGACGGACCCATTTGTATCTCGTAAGAAACATTTAACAACGCTGAAATAAAACATTATATTTAGATTGGTTAGTAGTTAAGTAGTACAGTTTTTTTTTTGTTCTGTTATGTTACGAGTGTAAAACATTATTTTCGATAATCCGATAAAACCATTGTAGAAATCTCATTTCGGCATTTATTAATTTGATTTATGGAATTATGACGTGAGGCAGATGCCAGCTTTTTTGACATAAATATCTAATCGAATGACGAACATTTTCTTCGATGTGATAAATGTATGACTATGTGTATTTTTTCCGCGACTTCGTCAGCGTAAATCTTCAATTACCATTTTTACCCTTTAGGATTTTAATGTCTAAAAAATCCCTTCTTAGTGCTCACTTACATCGTTAAAGGATTCCCTGTACCAAATTTTAAGTTTCTAGGTACAGTAGTTTGGGCTGTGCGTTTATATATAAGTCAATCAGGTGAGGCTTTTTAAGGTAAACGAATTTCACCATTGAAAATATTTTAAGGTTATAAAGTCAAAGAGATAACGTCCATTTTGTTGTCCATAGGTGAAGGCGGCGGCGGTGGAGGCGCGGCGCGGCGCTGCGCGCGCGATGCCGCGGCGTCGCCCGCGCACGCGCAAGCGCCGACGCCCGCGCCGCCTGCTCCGCAACCCCACGTCAAAAGTGAGCGGCTCAGTCCGCACGATTCTACCGCTTCCAGGTTTGTACTTTACTAATACTATATCAATTGAACTGTGGCTGCATTTGTAATAGATTGAATCTGCAATTAATTAATGATGAGTAGAGCAATGTGTTTGTTGAAATTATAAGCTCTTCTCCGTCTTTCTATTTGGGCAAAATTACAAAATGATACTAAAATTCATTTCCAAGAGCTATTATGCTTTAAGCACCACTGAAATCTTACCAAAAATTCTTGTTAACATCAGTATTGGTAAACACTAGTGCCTAACTCTAGAAGCTGCTTCGCGAAACTAAATTAATATGTAATTATTTTTGTTTAATATTAAAAGCGGAGTTTCTCAAACAAAAAAATCACAATATTTAATTATAAGACCTATGAATCAATATTATCAACCAATAACTTCGTCACTATTGACCATAGGTCCCGCAGCGTGACGCCGTCAACATCATCGTACCCGGGCACGCCGCCCGAGCGCGGCAGCCCGCACGCCCCTCCGCACCCCGCGCCGGCTCACCCCCCGCGCAACTACTCCGACATCATGCGGTCACTCGCCGCCAGATACAACACACATCCAAATAATGAGTAAGTTTTTGGCGCAAGCTCTTAGACTATTTGTAGTTGCAACTCCGTCTTAAGAGGCGTAGATCAGTGAAAATTGCGCCACCCGTCATTTTATTATCTTATTCCTAGATCAGATCGAATTCAAAAATCTAATTCTCTTCTCCGGTAGTAAATTACTCGTAGTATTTTTACAGAATTAGATCTTCAATGTAAAGATTTTTATACTAGAAGAAATAAAATATGAGTAGCGCTGGTTGGCTCATCTTCTTAGCGTTTCGATGGCAAAAAACATTAAATATGTGACCTGGTCAGAAGTCTATTTAAAGTCTTCCAGGTCAGCCATGGTAGTTAAGAGTCGCCTGGAAGCGCATGTCTCCATACAAACGGCAAAAGGGAATTGTGGCAATATTTGATAATTTTAGGGCAAAATTAAGCATCCAATCAATTAATCTCATTATAATCTACGTACGTTCCTATACAGTTTGGTTAAATTATCAAATGTTTGAGAATTATACGCCTCTCAAGATTTCCATACAAATTTAAAAAGGCTTGTAATTCTCAAACCATTGGTATTTAAACCAAGCTGTATAGGAACGTACGTAGATTATAATAAGATTAATTGATTAAATGCTTAATTTTGCCCTAAAATTATCAAATATTGCCACAATTCCCTTTTTCCGTTTGTATGGAGACATGCGCGTCCAGGCGACTCTTAATGCCCAGGATGAAGGTTCTTCGCTGGTGAAACAAAAAGCCTCTCGAGGGTCGCCCTTAGCGGCGCCAATGTACCCCGCATTCCCTGCATCTTAGTGTTCAGACTACCGAGATTTGCTAATCACGGAAGTAGAACACATACATACTCAATATGTTTTGGTATCAAGGCCTTAACATATGTAACTATGTTAAATGAAAGAAAGAAATAATGTCTGTGGAGAAATATGCGTACTAAACTATCGATTAGTACAGACATTAGAAACTGTCATTATCACTACCTATAAGAAATGAAGTGTAAGCTTAAGCTCCTCGGAAATAAAATTAGTGACACCAATAAATATACTTTTATCTCTCATATCTACATAATATTTGATGTCTCATATTTCTAATTAGTGTTGAACTGCTATTCGTTTCGACAAAATGGTAACGGACGTAGTTTCACCTGGAAATTAACTCGAAATTTCTTGTTTTTGTTTTGCACTCATTTATCATATACCTGATTACCGGTCGAGAGTCGAGGCTAGCAATTCCAAAGGAGCCGCTTAGTGGCAAGTTAAAATGAGTGATATCCATCAATTACCATTCTAATGGCTCATTATGGCTTCTTAATTAAATTAATCTAGTCGATTGCTGTCAATTAGCAAGGTGATATAAATATACGATTAGCCTTATTGTAATCGATTGCTATGTTAAATAGTCTAGTTCAAAGGGAAGTGGTCCATCACTTGCTCCCGAAATCGAATCGAAACGAGTCGCGGTGCGGTTTTTTCACACGGTTCGTGTCACAGCACTACGCGACCTCAGTTCACCGACCGGCTAGTGATGCCCGCAGCAATTATCATATTAATCGATTCGATAACTTACGTTTAGTCGACAAATTTACATGATTCGTGAGAACCGAAGCTCTCCGCGTGAACTTATGTTATATTAATGAATTGCTCATCTACCCGGCTTGGGTCGGTGACCCTGTCATTTTTAATTATCCATGCATCGGAGGCTCAGGCGCCGATAAATATTTTGTTTTGACATACACAAAATTGGAAAGATATTGATTGGTCATAAATTCTTAACTTCATTAGAAGAAAAAATATTCATTAAAATGAAAATATGATGACTCGTGGTCAAACAGAATTCATCATAACTCTTTAGTCTTAAATTAATTTTGAATGTATTTAAAAGTTGCTAGGTAATTTTATGCTTCTATTAATATTGTAATTTACCGTTTTCGATATTACGGCCAGCCTGCGTCGGTCGGTAGAAACAATTTACTGCAGACTATGTTGCGCGCGCGCCGTTTCGCAGCACGCCAAATTAAAGTCGAACGTTATCTATCGACGTAATTAAATGTTAAGCCTGAATTCACTTAAGGTGAAGTTCAATTGTTGATAGTACTCAATTTATTCCGGCTGAATATTAAACGGTTTTTGCGATAAGACAAGTTTAATTATTGGTGAATTTATTCTAAAACTTAAGACTTTAAAGATATTAATTTAATTTCCAGTTTTAAGTTCAAAATATGAATTGCAGAATAGACAACTTTAAATTTGTATCTTCATTAGTTAATAATGTATTTTATTTATAAAATCTAAGCTTTATTGTTCCTGCAATTTATTAAACATCCATTTTTGTCTACAGTTATCTATACCGCATGAATGGTTTCAAAGCGGAAAGAGCCACAACATCGCCACAAACGGACACTACAGATGCCCCTCTCGGAGGTCTGTTCACAAGACTAGCGAAGCACCAAGGGGGTCCACCACGGCTGCCTGCTTTCCCAGTAATGTTGGACATGAGCTCTACAAAGGTAAGAAATCTGACTTATCTTATAAACATACACACAAATTTGAAAGAGATTTGTTAATAAATAAATATGTAGAGACTACAATACCAAACCACTGATAAGATTTTTTTAATCAGTTCTATTTCGAAAAATAATCTATGTGATGTCAATACCTGAACATACACCACGATATATGGGGGTCTTGAGTTGCAGACGTGTTTAAGGCCAGCATGATATAAATAACATTGAGTGTACTTTTCCACTATAACTATAATGCTGTCCTGTCGGAGTAGGTTCGATTTTGTATGATTAGTCTAATTTTGGTAGCTACCCGTAATTTGAATAATGGTCGAACCTTTCGAAAACAAAACTATACATTCTAATACTTTAATAACGCAGTTTAGGGTCCTAACCATAGTTGCGTGTACTGTAAAGCAGGATGTTCCTAATCAAAACATACAATGAAACTAAATTAATTCTCTCCCTAATTATCCTTATCAAATCTTTAAGAAATATCATCTTCACGATTACCTCACAGCGTGCTTTACTTGTGGCAAGGCCACTGCCCCTATGAAATAATTTACGGTCAGCTGGGTTTTGTTTCAAAAGAGCACATTTAAAATTCATTTTAATTATAAATACAAGTGCTCACTGACCTTCCTGTTTTAATTACACATCATGCACCGTTTCATAGTTCACGGCTGTGATTAAAACGTCTCAGGAATCATTAAATTCATACGCGGTTATCGCGTAGAGAATCTTCATTCAACGCAGCCCGTTTATGTTAATTTGAACCTCTTTAAAATCATAATGCGCGATGAGCAACTCGCTTCCTTTCCAGTAATAATGAACGCAATTAAATCTGATAAGGCCCACGACCTTTACACTTCCTGCGCTATTGCCTAGATAAGGTGGAGAGAGTGTTAATTGCGCTTGGTTGTTACTGTTCGCGGTGCGCGCACAATCGGCTGGGTAATAGTGCTACCCCGCCTACAGCTCGACGCTCGACTCGACGTTCGCCAGCGAACCGTCTCGACTCTCCACTGTAAAAGGAACTGGAGCTGCACTAATTGGCAGCGGCACGCGCCGCGCATGCGCGGTGCCGAGCTCGCCCCGCGACACGCTAGTGATGGGATGTGAAATCGAAACAGCGCTCGACTTTAAAATTAGTCGACTTTTTGCACACTGCAATACGAGGCACGCGGAAATTGCAGCGTTAAATCGTCACAGTTATATGATTTCGACTTTCTAGCGAAATTGTTGCGAGGCAAATCTTATTTCAATCCAATATCGGTCGTAAACATCGATACTGAATTGTGGTACGTCTAGCATCGTTGTTATTAACATCTGACACCTGCGAGCCGGTGCGGCGCGGCGCACGAATGTTTGTAGAGTTTCTATTTATGCCTTATCTTGTCCATAAATAGTGGTTTAAATTTATTTTCACCTATAAAGAGTACAGGAGCGACGCGGAAATAAATCGTGAGATTTATAGCGGTGGCTCTGCTTCAGCACGTAAAGGTGGGCGAGGCACGAGGCACGCGCCGCGCAAGCTGCCGTGTTCGCTTCACGCGCGCGCCGCAGTCTGAATTTTATTCTGAATTACCCCGCATTCGTCTTTTTTAGCTCGTGGCAATTAAAAAAGATAGATTGCAATTTGACCCGCGGGCGGCGAGCGTGACGGTTCGGAACGTTATTATGATGAATGCTCGCCACTTACGACGCGAGAGTGCTCTCGATCAGATAATAACCTCGCATCGTGTTTGCTTAATACTTGTACTGTATGCTACTTGATGGGATTCTTCGTAATTGAGTTTTCGAACCTATACGATGGACAGGTTTAATTTCTCGAGGTACATTGTATGTAATGATGCTAGGTAGCGCGGTTCTTATCATTTTATTAGTACTGTCAAATTAACTAGGTACGCATGTCAATTTCATTTCTGATGTGAATTTTGCTGTCAGTTAATGCATTTTTATTGTCCATTTAAAATAGATGAGTTAATTTCGTAAATTAAAAATCGTAAAAAGAAAGAAAGATTTTTTGTTATTTGTTTTATTTCTTATATACGACAGTGTCTATAGTGATCCTAAAGAATGTAAACGAGCGAGGTTAATGATCTACAAGTAAATTTAAGTGGTACGATTTACTCCAGTAAAAAAACACTATACATGCAATATTATCTAAAATACAAGTAAAACTAAATACCTATTCCAAAACAAAGAGAAATCTAGAATCAGGTGGCTCTACTTTCACAAGCCACATTCCCTTAGCATTAATGAGCTTTGCTTTGCAAAATTATCAAACATATCGGATTCGCGGCCAAACCCACAGCAGGCTATCCTTGCCCTAATGACTATTACATTTACTGTTTATTAATATGTAATTGATAGCTTTTATGAATTGTGCTTAAAAGAATAACTATAATAGGGTTTTGAATACGTGATTTTTTTAGTGTTTTGTCCAAATACGAGTAGTTCCATTGACTTTTAACAATAGAACCACTGAGATCTTGTTTGTCGCACGGTATAAGTCTAAACAATTACCCTATCTATTTTCATTTAATTATACATAAAATGATAACTAGATCTTTGTTTCATAACAGCGCTCAATTACTAAAACTAATACTTTAATACATCTATTAAATGAAACTAAAGCACAAGTCCAATCATTTCGAAACTTTGTTATTACTATAACGGAATCCAGTCATTTTGCAGGAAATGATGGCCGTATTTCTTCCACCAGACACTCCTGGCGATATCGAGGGTGCAGCGCGGCGGGCGGTCGCGGCGCAAGCGGGTCGGGACGGGAAGCCTGCCCGAGCATTCTCCACTGGACCTCTCAGCGGCTGGAGAGAGCGCTGCTAAGCGCGCGCGCCTCTCCGCAAGCCCTAGCACAAGGAGCGACAGTGACGAGCGAGATAGGATCTCTAACGATGGTAACAATAATAAATGTAATTAATGTAATAATCTTTATTGCATCATAACATAAATAATTACAAATATTATAAATATAAGACAAAAATAGAACAAAGGCCGACTTATCGCTTAGCAATTTTTTCCAGTCAACCTTTACCTTAGGATTGGAACAAATTAAAAAAAAATCTAAAATTATGCATGGTAAATTTTTACTATTACGAGTAACATAGAATTATTACTATTAATGGCTAAACATTTGACCGATAGTAAGTAATAAAGCCAGGCCTGGCTAACTAGCAAGAAACAATAAGACAGTCGATTAAGCTATACGGTAGTGACTAACCTTCACTATCATCATCAGGTCTTTTTTAATCTCCAGTGCAGGAGCATGACTCTCTCTGGATTACGAAAACCTTATATTAGCCGGAGCAGTTATAGGATTTGGCCTTAAACTCTCCATGCTAACCAGACGGGCTGAAAAGGTCTCTTTGATGTTTGTAAGCTTTGTTTCACTTGTGTTTCCTAAATCGCCTTCTACGACGGGAACTTGGTACACTAGCGGAAACAACACAGCATATTACATCGACTGATAGTAAGTATTAGGCCGTTTAGTCGAGGCCAAGGATTGGCCTAGCTAACTAGCAAGAAAGATAAAGCTAGCCTAGTGACTAACCGACCAATAGGAATCACTGACTTATGGATTGTTTTACTGGCCTGGCTCAGCTATAGGCTTGGTGTAAAAGGCTTATAATAAAACCTCTAATGATGGTAACAATATCTTATTAAAAATAAGTAACATTATTACTGACCGAACGACTCGTATAGTTAACTACCTAGTTGCAGAGGGAAGTAATTAACCAATCTAGCATTGGATGTATAACTTAAGTTAGCATTTACGAGGTACTTGTTAAGACTATTGTAAGAGAGATCATGAACAAGGAAGAACTTTATCCTTATGACTCAAAAAGTCGTCGTTCATAAATTTAAGTACATTGTACAAGTAATTGTAATCTTTCTATATATTTATGAGAACATGCATGGTAAGTGAAATAGGAATAGTACATTATGATACAAGTACGGTAAGCTGGATATTATAGTCGAGGTGTTTATAGGCACGAGGCAAAGCTGAGTGCTTATAATAAACCGACGACTATAATAGAAAGCTTACCGTACGAGTATCATACGACGTTTTTCAATAAATTTGCGATTACCTTAAACTAACACAAGATTGAAGTTCAGCAAATAAGGAATTTATAAAAGTTAGGAACTCAGTTTGTAAAAATACATTTATAATAATCAGGTACATTTACTCAGGTTTATTTTCTCCAAAAAGTACATTGATAACCTTCTCCTTTTCGAATTCGGTTAAAAAATCACATCTCACAAATCAAAAAAAAGTTTTCATGCTGAACTTGAAATTCATTGCTCGGATTCTATGAAAATGTTTAAATTTTGCATCTGTGGCATTGGGCTATTGAGCGGTTGTGATTGGTGTAAAGTAAAAAGCAGTAGTGCTGTAAAATACATCATTACGATACAAATTTCGATGTCATATGAACCGCATTATTAGCAAATGTATTGAAAAAGTATGTTACGATCGTAGGAAGATCTATGCCTACCTACAGCAGAGGCGTGGTAAAGTCTATGTACCTTTTAACGAAATAAAATATTTATACTCTTAGTAATATTTGTATCAAATATAAAAATTAAAAGCAATTTATCGTTCATTAAGCTATCTAAAATATAAAAATAAATTAAGTATAAAAATAAAATAAGTAAATAAGAATTAAAGTACTCGTTTTTTGATTAAAACTAACGTGAGATATAGGCATTATTAAAATACGTAACAACGGGTTACTCACGTAAATAGTCAGCTACCGGCGGACATGTTTTAACCTCATCCAGAGATCTTTTTCAGACGCGCACGATGTCGTCATGATGACGATGTTAGTGCCGAATAAGATCAAAAAACAATATATAATATAATAATATTTTTATATTTTAAAGAACATAATGGGCGATAAATTTCTTTTCTTTTTTTATATAGTACTTGTGTTTCTTTTAGATCGAAGTGAAGCAAGAGGGGAATGCATGTGTGCGGAGGTGCGGGCTCGGCTGTCGGCGTGGTCGGTCGACGAGGTGTGCGAATTCGTCAATTCTATCGACAATTGCGCCGAATACGCATCGGTAAGTGCACTTCACTAATCATGAAATATGATATTTGTCTTTTCATCTCATGGCTGGTATACACTTTGATTAGTCAAGTGTTAAGTGTTTTAGTGTACTGTTTAGCTGATAGTGGTGGCCTGTACTGTTAAGTATGCGGTTCATCCCTAAAAACTAACGAACAACAAACACGAGTTTATAAACTAAACACTTAACAGTACTGTCCCGACGTGTTTAATGCGTTTAGGAGCAAGTGAGGGGCAAAGGCGGGACGCGCGGGAGGAACTACTTGCAGAAAAATAGAAACCGCTGTAAATACTGTACTTCGCTAAGCACTAAACACTTAACACTAAATGGAAACTGTCCGAACGTGTTTTTTACTAAACACTAAACACAAAAAGAGCCACTCGCACTAAACACTAATCAAAGTGTATACAAGGCACACGTATATCAACGGGTCACTCACGTGCTATTTGTCGGGATTGCCGACTATAGTTTCGGACTCGTCGGGAGCCATTTTCAAGGCAAGTATGGGACGCGCGGCAATCCCGACAAATTACACGTGAGTGACCCGTTGATATAATATATATATAATGTCTTTATCTCACGTTAGTTTTAATGATACCTTGTATAGTTACAATTTTAATAGCAAACGGAGCATCAACACATTTTTAAAATATATTGACGGCGGCTTTCTAAACGACCATTACAAATATAATTCTACATATGTTAATATGAATTCTGCTGGCATCCTGAGCATCTCGATAAATTACAAAGCGAACCAGCAGCCTCGTTTGATGCCGGAAACGCATCCAGTTTATTATTAAGCCATTGAAAACATGGTCAATAATCTAAACAGCATCGCCGGATATTGAATTAGCGTTAAAGGCTTCGGTGCACGGGAAGAGTTAAGGGTATAATCACTAGCCTAATCCTAACTATCCTAATTCTAACTTCCTAACTAATATTATAAATGATAAAGTGAGTTAGTTTATTTGTTTGTTTCTTACGCCTTCACGCCGTATCTACTGAACCAATCATCATGAAATTTTGCGTACACATAGGTTAGGGTACTGAGAAGGACATAGGCTATATCATGCGGACGGAGCCGCTGGTAACAGCTAGTGAGCAATAATATTAGCAACTAGCAGCCCTCCCCGGCTGCGCCCGAGCATATTACACATAAAATCCTGGCTCTTAGATCACTCTATTTAAAAAAAAAAGCGCATAAAAATCCGATGCGCAGTTTTAAAGACCTAAATAGGTACAGACGGATCTTCTGTCTGTACCGGGATGCGACTTTGTTTTTGTGTTATGTAGTGGTTGTGATTTCAAACTTTATTGGTAAAAGTATAGACTAGAAAATAGAAAAAAGAAAGCAAAAATAAAAATTTAATGGATTAAAAAATCCGGTCAAGAGCGTGTCGGGCCACGCGCAGTGGTGTTCCGTGGTTGCACGTCAGTTTATTAGTTGGTGGACTCTTTGACTTGCAAACCGTACTTAGTAGAGATAAGTTCTCCTCGTTACTTCGTATATACCTTGATTTTTTTAAACGTATCCATAAACAACCATTAAGCATGCTAGAAGAGGGTACAATTTACTCCAACAAAACAAAGCATTTAGAGGCCTAACTTATAACAAACGTATCCCTGAATCGAAAAATGGTACGACGCTCTCAGCACAGATATCAGAATATTTACATCTTTATGGACCTTGTTTGCAAAAGCAAAAAGTTGTAAAAGAATGGATAGTACATTATAAGCTAGTTCATCTTGTCATACCTAACTCGATTACTATACCGAAGACTTAAGTCCGAAATCTAGCCAGACACTGTATAATCATTATAAATTATTTTATAGTTAGAAACAGCTCAATATAAATTTTATTGCGTGTTAGACTAATAAGTTCAGAGTTGCGTCGTATATGGTCGTATTGAGTTAACATCAATGTAGAGACGACATTGGAATACATATCTCGACAACTCTAATTCCGTGCACTATTTAGGTTCAATAATTTCGATAAGATTTTATGCTTGCGACAGAAATAGGTACCTACTAAAAACATGTTATGATGATAATTAATTAATGCTTACTGGTTTAAAATTATTTTCTTTTGTTATATTTAATGATACACGTATTTAAATTTTATACTTAACCTTTATTTGCGTGATAATATATCGTGATGATTCTAATAAAATATTTATTTTTTATAGTTAGGCGTTATAGTTAGACTGATCCTCATCGAAGTTTGATATCAAATAAAATAACACTACTTGTACCTACTCTACATTGCAGGAAACAAAAAAGGTAAAAAGAAATGTTGAATATTAAGAAGGCTATTCAAAATTGTCAGTTCTTATCATATTAGTCTAGATATCAGTGCCAATTAACACAGTATAAAATTCCGTGTAACATAATAAGCTTCAACACCCATTAGACTTTCTTCGGAAGCTCATCTCGACCAATCATAATAATAACGAACGACTCGAAACAAATTCGTTTACGGAGCAAGTTGTTTTGTGCTTCAAATAGGGTTGGCACGGCATTTTAACCGACTTCAAAAAGGAGGTTCTCAGTTTGACCCTTATGTTTGTATGAATGTTTGTCCGCGATTATCTTTTATCGTTTAAAAAAAGTACTTGTTACATTCTGGAGAAAGTTTTAATATACAATAAGTTGGAGTATAGAAGAGGGTTTCTTCAAAAAATATCCATGCATGTAAGTGAGCTTCTTGTGATTGCGATAGGCTCAGAAAATAACATTTATTTTTAAACTAGCAGCTCTCCCCGGCTGCGCTTGGGCATGTATAATGCTTATAAACCCTCCTCATGAATCATTCTATCTATTGGTAAAAACCGCATGAAAATCCATGCCGCATACTTTTTGCGTTTCTCGCAAAACTATAATATCTAAAAAGCTTATAATATTTAAATACAAACTGCTTTTGGTGTTTTATGATTATTAAGTTCGGTTTCCTGCACTTATGAATTGCATAGTTTTGATAGTTTACATTTTAAATCACACACGTTTAAATGTAACTTTAACTATTATATATAGATATGCGTCTCACTTACAAGGCTAAATTACCATTAGCTGCTCAAGTTATTTACTCAAACTATGCCTTCATAAAATGCCCTGTAATAACCATTATTTCCAACCGAACCCTATGATTACTACTGTGCTTGTTTTCGATAAAGGCCAATGGCTTATCAGTTCAATCAACAAAAGCATTGCAGATTTGCAGAGAATTGTGGCTATGATTTAATAATTCTGTATCCATATCTATGTGGACGTAATGACTGTCAATTATACTATACGTATTATGTAAGTGATTAATTCATATGGTCTCATGTTGTATTAAATTGATTCATAAGTTAGGGATCAATTTAAAAAAGATTCGGATTTATTATGCAATCGTTTTGTAGTCCATTCCTTTTTTATAAAGTCATTTATGCTTAGCAGGGCAAAAATATATTATTAAAACTACATACATTCCACAAACATTTGAATGTTCTAGAAATATAAACCTACAAGGAAAACAAGAGTATTACTGTAAATACTTATGAAAGCTTATGGAAGCTACTATAAAAGCTTGCTAACACAATATAAAAAATACGATTGATAACCATAATTACACGCACCACCTTATTTTTGTCTAGAAATATTAACCTACAAGGAATTGCGTATTACTCTAAACATTTTTTGAAACAAAAGATAGCTAACATAACATTTACAATAAAATACGATTGGCAACCCTAATTACACGCACTACAATAAAGACCTCGAACACAACACATCAGCCCATCACTACCGTAATGCTGATTACACCTACTCACTCACTGTTTCCACACCAATCCGACACCTGTTCTATAGGAGCACGTATTTGTAACAGGGGCTAGTATTTATATCATTTAAATACCGTACTCAAAGCACAGAGCTAGTAATTTGCATTGTTGTTGTACAATAAAGTAATTATGTAACAAATATAGACTTAATTTTGCAATATTATTTTATGAATATCAGAATACCATTATGAATACATAAACATTAAACTCCCATATAAAATATTGTGTGACTTCCTTCATATTTATTCCTTTTTAAATTAATTGAAAATTACTAAAACTTACATTATTAACTAATTCACTAAGGGGTAGTTGTGTTATTTGTTTGGTCAGGATAGGAATGGAACTGGTGAAGAAATATTAATTAGGTACCTAGTGAAGCACTGGTCGCACAAAGATCAAGTCGCCAGTTCGAATTCAGCCCGCATGGGTTTTTTTTTTCACTTTGTCTTATTTCTAATTTCACAAGAGTATCGATCAGTATTTCTACGGTATAAGCAGTTAGGATTTAACATACGTAATTATATAAGCTTTAGCTTCTGGCACTTTTCCTAAAAGCTCATTTTGCGGGCTGCCAATAAAGCACGGTTTAGTAACGTGAACTGAACTTTCCCGTGAAATGATTTTTCAACGTTATATGCTTACACTTCGTTACATGATATCTTGATGTTGTTTTTGCTCTTACGATTAATTTTAATTGTGTTTCCAGTGAAAGGGAACACTGGTACCATATGATGGAGTGCGCAAATTAACCAAATATATTAATCTGTTACGTAAATTCTTTGTTCAGTGTTTGAGCAATCAAGAACTTGTTGTTTATTAAAATTAAAGTACGCGTTCACAAAGAATGCTATTTCTTGATAAATGGAGCGAAAACAAACATTAAAAGAAATAATTAATCTAAGCATCAAATTAATTTATGAATAAATAAATAGGGACAAATCATACAGATTGAGCCCTCTGTAATAACAGATACATTTATACATAAACATCCAAGACCTAGGTCAATCTGAAAAAGATCATTTATCATCATGACCTGGCTGGGTATCGAACCCGGGATTATTGCAGTTCAACGTTTTAACTACTGCGCCATGGAGGCTGTCGAATTTATGAAAATTAAATCAAGTGAGCGACCAATTTTGGTAATCCTGTAAATGTAGACATTTCTGTGAATTTTACCTTACGACTATATTTTGCTAAAATAATGCCATAGCTTGAACTCTGCGAATACCTTATCAAAGGGAGCTAAATTTCAATGTCTGAGTGGGCTAGCCACCTCTCAACAATAAGCTATCTCGCCGGCAGTAAACCTAACTGTTAATATTCAATTCCAATCCTTTTTTATTGGTCCCCGCGGTCGTATACTGCACAGACTGACGGTCAACTAATACGGAAAACGTCCAAGTGTCAACGATTTGCGCCGACATTTCTAATGCATATTATTATGAAATTATATGGAATTTAGTCATTATGTTCTTGAGATTATTAAGGATTTATAGGGAATTTAGTTATTATCTGTACGAAGTGGTCGATGAAATGTGTTTAGTTGCGGAGTATTTGGTTTCGTCTCATTTGATTTTTAATTGCAATGTTAAGCTTCCTTTTAACGCTAATCTGATGAATAAGTTTCTGAATAATAATAGTTTTTTTTTTTTGTTGGCAATATTTTTTCTTCATGATTGATTGCTTTTTGGACACTATGCTTTGATTTATATAAATTGCTTTTTAAAGTACTAAGAAATGTTTGTTTGTTTTTCGTATGCGTAAGTGGCCAACACTGGTGTCAGATTTAAGAAAAGAAAAGAAAGAAATAAGAGAATAATAATTAAAAATTAATAATAATAATAATAATTATAAATTAATCTGTATAATTTCACTAAGAAATTATAAAGATACACGTTTGATGTATACTATATATATCTTCATAAAATAAAATAATAAATCAGGCAACAATAGAGTAAAAACTTCTACAGGATGTTAGAGTACTATTGTCTTTCAAACCATCCAATCACCCTGTCAAAATGATCAATTTTCCTATGAGACCAACATTAGGAACTCAAAATAATTTCAACTGTTTTCATACAAATTGCCGGGCCGTCCAAACACTTTAATATGAAACTCTCGTTTTTTTTTGTTTTCGAGTTCGCAGCATTTGTCCGATAGCAAAAGCTGAGAATGCTTTAAACAAGTCATTTTAATACGGACGCGAAGCATACATACAAAGTCTCCAGACTCAACTTGTATGAAAAATCTACTTGCCTCAATAAGCATGTTAATGTCAACATAGTCATGCTCATGCTCTCTAGTCACAACAAAAACAAAATATAGAGAATAAAGAAATAACCTTCAAAAGTCCTTTGACATTAAATTCTATCACCGCGCGCGACCTGTCGTTTCAAATAAAAGGCGTAATTCTTACCGCTGTTGTCGCACTTTAAAGTCAACAGATAGAACTAAAAATATTGCGTGCAATGCGTGTAATAAGCCTTCAAGTTTCCTGAGAAACTACAGCATGGTAACCTTCAGATAAGACAAGAGGAGAGATTTCGAATGTGGCAACGCGCGTGGCCCTACAGATATTGATGGGTAAACGTCCACTGAATAAACTTGTGAATCGTAACCATTTTTCATTAGGTCTACTGATCTTCTCGCATATAATTTCCCGAGAAATATAAATAGAATCAAAACTAAGTCGAAGATGGTATGAATAAGATGCGGCACTTCTATTTTATTTTAATGTATGAACTATTCGCAAACAAGACATGGACGGGACGGGAAGAAGACGTGACCAATGTTGGCAGCTGACGGGTTGGTCGCAATGTAATTGTTGGTTGTTTTATAAAGAGATTGATATTGGGAGTGAGGCGAGTGGAATGCAAGGATTGTGTTAAAAAGTGAATAGGTTTACTAAGGCATTCTTACGTATTTTTATCATAAATGGCCTGGACGTATCTCATCTATAGAGTAAAAGAGAGCTCTTAATAACTTTTCTGATGCAATTCGAAAACCTCCTTGATTATTTCGAAATAAAGGCAAGTCATAATTTGAATAAATTAAATGACAGTAATAAACGAAACATTATACATTGCTCTCACGATTTTACTTATTATTACGTAAAATACCAATTATATTTAATATTTCAGTGAGTTTTGTCATTTGATCATTTAGTGATATTTGAATATGTCATATTAATGAGAATTTTAAAAAAAGGATATCCATCAGAAAGTTTTTCTAGAACCGTTTCACGCCGCATCAAGTATTCCGATCCGAGAAGCAGCAAATAAAGCAATTCCCATACAACAGCAATCGCACGCAGTATTGACACGACGCCGCGTGACGCGCCTGCCATCGTAATTGAGCAGCTCAAGTAATGCACAGCATGCTCTCGTGTTGAGCAGCGTTTATATTGGAACATTCGCTATCCGAACCGTGTTACATGTAATGTATTCTATCAGAAGTAAGTAAAGAAAAGCAGCAAATAAAGCAATTTCCATACAACAGCAATCGCACGCAATATTGACACGACGCCGCGTAACGCGCCTGCCATCGTAATTGAGCAGCTCAAGTAATGCACAGCATGCCCTCGTGTTAAGCAGGGTTAATATTGGAACATTCGCTATCCGAACCGTGTTACATGTAATGTATTCTATCAGACGTAAGTAAAGAAAATCAGCAAATAAAGCAATTCCCATTCAACAGCAATCGCACGCAGTATTGACACGACGCTGCGTGACGCGCCTGCCATCGTAATTGAGCAGCTCAAGTAATGCACAGCACGTCCTCGTGTTGCAGGGTTTATATTGGAACATTCGCTATCCGAACCGTGTTACATGTAATGTATTCTATCAGAAGTAAGTAAAGAAAAGCAGCAAATAAAGCAATTCCCATACAACAGCAATCGCACGCAGTATTGACACGACGCCGCGTGACGCGCCTGCCATCGTAATTGAGCAGCTTAAGTAATGCACAGCATGCTCTCGTGTTGAGCAGCGTTTATATTGGAACATTTGCTATCCGAACCGTGTTGCATGTAATGCATTCTATCAGAAGTAAGTGAAGAAAAGCAGCAAATAAAGCAATTCCCATACAACAGCAATCGCACGCAGTATTGACACGACGCCGCCTGACGCGCCTGCCATCGTAATTGAGCAGCTTAAGTAATGCACAGCATGCTCTCGTGTTGATCAGCGTTTATATTGAAAGATTCGCTCTCCGAACCGTGTGTAACATGTCACATATTCTATCAGACGTAAAGTGAAGAAAGTAATTCTATTTATTATTACAGCGTGTAAGGGAGAGTATTTATTGAAACATTCTTTCGTATAGTAAGAAAGATTTAACCATTATAGAATTAGGTAAAGGGCCCAATATTCTCGTGCAAACAGAGAATGTAACGTTAAGTTGTCAAACATGGCGCCTAACGTTTTGGTAGGAAAGTAAAAATTACTACAAATGATAAACATCATTGTCAAGAACAGTGTAGTATGTCAGACATTGTAAAAAAAATACGATTTTTTAAGTCTAATTCTTGTCAAATGATATGACTATTGGGAGTAAAATAGTCTGCTTATTCAATTGCTGAATCAAAGGATAGTAATTCAACGAAAAGTTAGAGTAAACAGAATGTTCCGGTAAGGTTGCAGGTTTACAACAAGGTGCCAAACGTCGCATGCATTAAAAGGTAAACGTGGGAATGGCGGATTTAAAACTTAAATATTTGTATCGGGTTGGTTGCGCAAGGAGTGAATGGGATCGCAAGGATACACGCGAGCAGGGATCACTTGTTGGATAAGTCATTTTCAAATGCAGCGTTTATTCACACACTACTCTGTATCAAAAACGCCGTATCTGGCAATGACAGGAAATATTATATATAAGTCTCTAGAATCTTTAGAATCTTTCATCACAAATGTGATGTGTCGGGACCCGGGATCCACTAATATGACAAAGTTTATGCTGTAATATGATTTGAAAAAGTTTTCAGCTGCCTGACATCACTATTTCTTGAGTAACACATTGCCAGAAGATTTGCGTATGACCGATTATAATTTATAGGTCTGCTACTATGGTTCTTTTACGGCAATGTGTATTTAGGCGTGGGACTTGATATCGTGAAACTATTATCTACCTGGTTTAGTAGGGTTACGAAGCAAATTTTTATATAATAATATCCAGCTCTGAACATCTAAATTTGTAACTATAATGACTCTCTATCCTATACCCGTGGCGCAGCGGTCAACACGCTAGCCTGCGACACGGGGGTCCCGGGTTCGATCCCCGGTCAGGTCAAGATGGAAAAAGATCTTTTTCATATTGACCTGGGTCTTGGATGTTTATCTATATAAGTATATATTATAAAATATAGTATCGTTGAGTTAGTATCCTGCGACACAAGTTCACAACTTACTGTGGGGCTAGCTCAATTTGTGTGATATGTCCCTATATATTTATATATTTATTTATTTATTTATTTATTTATTTATTTATTTATTTATTATACCCGGTTTAAATCTGCAAAATTTAAACGCCGTATTAAGAAGACTTTTAATTGGTAGATAAAGTACAAATTCAATTGAAAACTTCATTGAATTTCATAATAAAAACACGGCTTTACTCACATTTCATTTCGTCGGATTCGCCGACTAGTTTCAGTCTGTTACGAAGACCATCATCAGGGCGAGTGATAGAGGTAGCGACACGAGGGTGACGCTTCCCTCAAAACACCCAGTGTGCTTTGAGGGTTTGTGTGTCTACAGTAAGTTTTAATATTATCTTGTACTATTATGTATTCTGTGATATTATAATTGAATTTTTGCTCAAACGTTCGTGTTATAGCTGTAACGTATTTCGCAGAACATGTTTCGCAATGACGTTTGTAGATTTATGCGATGAGCTTGAGACACAAACCTTAAATCTAGATCATTTTGCACAATATAATGTAGCCATTAAGAATATATTCGTATAATATCAAGGCATTGTCGCCGACACACGCGCACGCTACACAAGTTAAAGGGACGTATAGATCTGACTCTTTGCTTCGATTATCTTTGTTAGTCATTCGTAAATTAAACCGAGTCACATAATTTTTATTCAGAATAAAAGTATATTTTTAAAAGCTGAGTCTACCTTATTACGTAAAACCTGAGAGTATTAAATCTTAAAACACAAAAAACTTAAATTTTTTAATATAAATGACGTGCGAACTAAAAATTTTCGCCGGTTTTTTTCTAGGTTGCTCATAGGTAGCTATGTACAGTGAGCCACATAGAAAAGTGCTTCTTATTTGTTTTTCTTGTTTGTTTTGCTCTTAGCATTAAGTCCACCTACTGTAGCTCTATGGGCTCAATAAGTTTTATAAATAAATAAAATAAATAAATAAAAAGTTCCTCTACTATTGGTACCATTAAACGACCACTGTACAGTGGATCTTTGGGTGTTTGATCTGCGATGGGACTTTTCTAGTTCAGGCAAGCGTCAAAAGTAGAGAAAGAACTTTTCAAACTAATTGTATGAAGAGCTAGTACGTATTACATATTATCTCCATGGTTCTGACTCCACTTTTGGCGCTCGATTGTACATCACTTCTATTGATATTCAAACAATGAAGTACCTTCTTAATTTTGTTATCCATCTGTTATATTTTATTTTGTATATGCGGCGTCTTCGTGCGATCGTGCCAGTGTTGCCACATCGTGATTTATATAAATTAGCCCTTATACACGCGAAATGTGTCTAAATTATGGCAATATTCACCTAGGATCAAACGAGTATCGTCATTTAGAGAATTTTCTGTGTCACATTTTCATCGTTCATATTTTGACTAAAATAGTTCAACTATATTTTATTTTGAATTATAAACAATTCGCAATTAAATAAATTAAAGTAAAAGCTTGAACTAAAGGAAAATTTTAAACCTGTGTGTGCCTTACAATATTTATTATTCACTTAAGTTAAGGACAACATCTTATAAACATAAGGAGTAACACAACGAAAAAAAATTCTAGTTAAAATGCATAGTTTTTAACTACTTGTTGATTTTATTTTATTTATAAAACATCTATTGATAATTATATATTATACATGATGGTAAATTTAGTGCTTAACCGGACATACTCATTTATTTACAATTATTCATATAGTAGTCCCGTGACACCCCTGCCAGTGTTGCCGTTAATAAATGATAAAATATCTTGTTTTACCTCTAAGCATTGTAATTGCAAATTCCCTATACATTATGAATCGTTATTTTTCCTTTGACACATTCTTCATTTTTAGATAAGTATATGAAAAAGTTGATTCATGAGTGAAGTCTATATTTAAAAGGATGCCAATGAATTCAAAAATATTACCTCTCAAATCCGTCTGGCTAGTGTGGAAAGTGTAGGTCAAGTCCTTTGACTGCTCAGGCCAATGTCTGGCTTTGGTAGTACAGAGTGGGCCATGCTCCTGCAGTAGAGACTAAAAAAGACTTGATGATTTCCTTCACAGATAAACTAGAATTACTAAGCAACCTTCACTGTATTCGGCCTATGTCCTATTACCCAACACAATAAACGACCTTGCAGTACATTGGACAATCCGAAACCTGTCGACAATTAATCTCCAGCGAACGTTACAAAACAGGTGACAGACGACCAGACAACTCCGGTCGCTATTAATTAAGCCGTTACTCTGAAGAATGTCCGCGTGTCGCAATGCCGGTGTGTTCGTTTGATTAGAGATTACGAGGGTCGAACCCTTATCTACAAAATTGACGAGCTCTTTTAAATTTTTATTCTCTAGACCCCTAAAAAAAAGAGTAACTAACTAGCTTTCGAATTTTGGTTGTCGATTTGTGCAAATAGGTAATTTATTAAATTTTTGAGGGAGGAATTTTAAAATATCTGGTGGAAATGGACGTCTCGTCTACATTGAGCATTTTCTTGCACCCTGTCAGCGGCAATTGATCCCCTAGGGGATTAAAATCGAGGATCCGAGAAATTATATTTATAGCTCTAGAAACGATTTGGCGTAACTGCGTTTGCACCTGTAAAGGAGCATTTATGACCGCATATAAGAATGTTGGGATTTTCACCACCTTTAAGTAGTACAATAAATTAACATTTTAAGTATAGGTTTTAATGGGCATGTTGACTAAAATTTTTTTCTTGTTGCTATATAAAGACCTGCCAAAAATAAACACAATAGTAACAGAAATACATTTCTAAACAAAAAACTCTTTCAGCTATAAAAGTTTTAAGGACACATGTTTTTAGACGTAAATTTTTAGACGTGAAAACGCGCTGCTGAAATGCCTACATATTTGTGACGTCACAAGCTTGTATTTTGTATGGGTGGCGTGAGAACTTTGTTTGGTAGCTATACGAAATATTTCGTTTATGGTAATGGTTTCATAATAAAAGTTGCTATAAATTTAGCAGACTAAAATACAGTATAATTGTAATTAAAGATTTTCATACTTTAAAAAATGGTCCTATTCACCCAACTTTAAAGAAGCTTTAAGATCACTTAACGAATCGATATCAAATTAAAAGTGTTCTTTATAGTGTTTTTAGATAGAAATCAGTCTCATTAGAAACAAATTTTATATAATTTTAACATTAGGCAACTACCGTATTATGTATAACGCGAATTCGTGTTTCCACTTAAGATCAGTAAACCTCGTTTATTGGGACAAATGCTCTGTCATTTACTTCAATTATCCTTAAATAAATAGAGTAAATTTTGCAGATATCTGTACGGTATTAGCAACATTTCGCATTTATATAAATTGGAGGCATCGGACTATCGTGGAGCTAAGCGCTGGCGCACGACGTCACGACCAGCCTACTGGCTCCTCGCAAATTAACCAATCTAATCACTCCTTAATGGCTCATATAGGGTGCACTCTATATCTGGACAGGCAAAAATTGCACTTTAAAGGGGATACAAGGATTTCATGGGGTATTGCCACCATTTTAAATAAATTTATTCAAATAAAATGGAGAGATCATACAAAATTATGTTCTGCAAGGTCCTACCTTTTAAACTATGTTATTATCGACTATTTACAATTTAAGTTTAAACTTTTCTAAGAGTTTTTGTCTAAAACGACCACTTTTGGCGAACGTGCAAAGTAAAGCTTCACGTGAACACTTTTTAATTATCTACCGCGCAATAAAAAAAATTAAAAGAATCTTTCAAATAATTTATTAATAATGGGGCTAGCACTGTACCCCGAAAAATTTATGACTGCTCCTTGTGTACTTAAGCGAATCGCGTAGTGATTCGATATTCGCTTTGATGTTACTCTGCCAGATTTATATGTAACTTATCAGTCCAACAAGTTATAGAAAGTCATGTCACAATATAAGTGTACTTATTTTAGAAAAAAGGATATTAAAAACTTTATTTATCTGCGCAAACACTCCTGTCTTTTACGTGCAAAGAAAATCAAGTTCCTAATGATCTCAGATTTATCTTTCAATAAAGACATGCTAATTTTAAATTGTTAAGTTACATTAATTCCCCAAACAAAATACTTTCAATATTATTGATAATTACAATATCAAGAATTCAAATCTCTAGCGAACTTTCAAACAAATTCCAACCTTACATTCCGCAAATACCGTTCGAAATATCAAGAATTCTCGAATAAATAGCAAAATTAAGTCATTCCGAGGGTTGCTCTACAAAATGCCACACACATTTCGGAATCCCTGTAATTTGCCGTCGAGTTAGCATCAAAAAGCTCATTCATTTTAAATATCACTCAAAAACAATGTACTCCCACATGTAACCGCGAGCGATACACGATTTGACTGAACCAACTATTGTTGAAGACAACCTCGTTTGGCTGTCTCAAAATATATTTGTTGCTATACTAAACCTTATTTCAAGTAATTATGAATATTATTAGCTTCGGTAACCGCAGGTTAAGTATAGTTTTCCTGGGTGATCGCTCTATCGTGACCATTCTCGGACATATTGTTATGATTTGGAGTCGTGAAATCGAAACGTCACGGGTCATCGCGGCATATGAGCGTTTCGCAAAGTGATTCCAGCCTCGATTTCACTTCACTTCACTTCGGTAACTTATCAGGTTTTGTCACGACATTGGCCAGTTGGATCGTCACTAATGTTTATATTAATGTTTCAATGACATCTTCCTCTGTTAGGAATTAAGTTTATTAAGATTTCGTTATGACGTATTTCAAACTATTACAACTTCGAAATGTTAATTTCCTTGCTTTATGTAAAGACAGACCACGATTATGGATCGTGAATTAAGAGAATTGATTAAAGGAAATGTCTATTCATTAAATTTTAGTCTAGCTTGGAAAATATTGCAGTAAGAATTAGGCTCACAGTAGGTTATTAATTTTATAATATACATCTGACAAAAGGTGTGTTTGATTGAGACATCCAAAAAAGAGGCCCAAAACTAACAAAACATTACAAACAAGTTATAAATATGTTTAGCATTTCTAATAATGACAGAGATAATTCTATCTCTAGAAATTTAAATTAAAGAGACAAATGACATAAAGCCGTCAAATCCGTAACACGAGCCAGGTTGAAGCCAAAGAGAAATCAAATCATTTACATGATTACACCGTCCACATGACAGATATCAATCTACGTAACAGCGACTTAGGCTCCGTTTCCACTAAATATGTGCGAGGTAGCGGAGCCATGCTAAGATTTGGTGAAAATTATGAAACGACAAGAGTATTTCCATTAGAGCTAAGTTAAATGTATAGGTATCAAGCACAACGCAAAATTTTGAATATGAACAACTTTACCTTTGGGAATCGCCTCCCGATCCATCCAAATTTACTCTATGTATGATGGTGTGTAGCAAGGATGCGTAAAAATGACAATTTTTTAATATTGCGGTTACAAGGAGCCAATAGCATGAACGAGATTTTTCATCATAACTATGCCATGAAAGTAGGTGTCTTGGCGATGGTTATTAGATCTGTTTTAACAAAATCGGTTTAGCCGTTTACAAGATGGTGGGGATTTTAGTGTCAGTAAGTTGTATATTCATTGCTATCCTGAAATATAATACGATAAGTAATATAACTGTACATGAGCTTAATTGTTGTATATAGTACTTGGTCAGTTAGGCTATGGATCTAATTAAAAAAAGAATAAATACGACGCCTGTTTTTTTTTCTCGCATGTAGATCCACACCCTCTTTGCTTCGCTTCGTTGGAAACCCAGCCTAATCCAACTCGCGTGCGCGCTCAGTTAAAAGCACATCAAAAAGACGCGAGCGTGTCAAATTTGTTCCGTCAAAATATTTCATTAAGTTTCGAGACCATTTATTACGAGATAGCCAAAGAGCCTGCGCGCGGAAGTCGTGAGACCTAAATAGATGCAATTTATTACATACAGGAGCAAACGATGCGGCGATAATTCGGCCCGCTGCTACACTTGTTTCAAATATGTAATTCGCTGCGGGTTATCTCTGACTAATGTTTAGAAAGTTGTGTTTAATTCCAACTAATCAGAAAGGAAACTGTTATTCTGACAATGCAGTAAACTATTAAGTCACGACGCCGTTTAAATATTCAAACCCCCTGTCCGCTAAACAAACATTCGGCGCCCACGCACGACGCTAAATCAATCGATTAAAAAGCTGATTCGTTGAGAACGCGGCTTTCAAAACCGATTCTTTTCGCCATATAAATTCAAATTCGGCACAATTCAATTGATTATCTTTCAAATGTCATAATCTCGCTTACGTTTATTTGACAGCCACTGTTTTTAATTATGACATATGTCGTTTTAACACTGTAAGTGGTGCGCTCGGCGGGTGGCGACGTTGAGTTTCTCCGTGGTAATAACGTGTATCGTTTGTCTCGGACACGGCGAATTGACGCGAGTTCAACGCACATAATGTTTTTTCTAACTAATGATGGCTGAGATTTATTAGATTGGCCATTTTGTTGTTTTTACGGGAGTCTGATTAGCTTGTCTTGGAGCGTGCCGTTGTCTTAATATGTTCGTGTTTATTGTTCTTCTCTGTCTTTAACTTTTATGTTCTTTTTTGTACGAATAGAATTTAAAGAGTGTACCTATGTTGAGTAATAAACTTGTTTTGCAAATTATTAAATACATAGTCAGATTAACCTAACATGAAGTTTCTTTCAGCGCATTTTTATTAGGTCATTCCGAAACAATAATAATTTGCTGATTTTGCAAACATTAAAAAAGGAATAATATAATATGACGTTCAAAAAGAGATACCTACATCATATCCAAATTTAAATAAAATATCTAAATTTCTAACAATCACAGTAACTTAATTTTCATTTCTTCTCTCAGCTTTTTCGTAGATAAGTCCAACGAAATTGATTAATGAAAATGTCACTCGGCAAATAAAGCTAAATACAACCGGTACCAAATAAACTCTCAAAAATGTCACGAAATAATCCGAACCTCTAATCATTGCAACATGAGGTACGATGATGGCCACGTTAATGCGTTCTAGCGACATTAAAACTGAAATTAATCCAAAAGTCACTTTCCCCGGTTACCCAACCGGTCGCACTTAGTGATGACATTAGGGTTACTTCTTGGCGAAACAAGAGCAATAAAGACGGCTAATTTCGGCACCTGCCCGATTCTGTAACCGACATTCACACATCACTGCAAGCTTGTTTTATTTTACATGCAGGTGCGATTTTAGCGTAAATATGCAGAAAGGGTTTACGATCTTTTCTTTTCAATGTTATGTAATTATATAATGATTGGGCCGTGGCCAAATCGTTGTCAAATTGGATGAGTTTTGATTACAAAGAAAAATAAAGGTATATAATTCTAATATCTCAACGGTGAACTATTAAATAAGTATGTTTGACCCTAATATACAGTAACTATATTAAACGTTCATTGTTTTTGTTTCAAATTTTTATTGTTATTTTTGACACACTCATATACTCGTGTACTATAGTGTCGTAGTCTTCATCATCAGGTCTTTTATAGTCTCCACTACAGGAGCACGACCCTCTCTGTACTATCAGAGCCATTTATAAGTATTAGCCTGAGCAGTCAGAGGATTTGGCCTACACTCTCCACGCTGGCCAGACGGGTTGGAGAGGTCTCTTTGATGTTTATAAGCTTTGTATAGCTTGGGTTTCCTAAGTCGCCTTCTACGACATCCACGGGAAGACTTGGAGTGGTCCTATTCTACTCTGCCGGGAACCACACGGCTGATAGTGTCGTAGTATCAGGCAAAATTAAAAATAAGTTTAAACATGCGTAAGTTCAAAATAAATCATTAATAATCACTATATACCTATAGATGATAGAACCATTCAATAAAAAAGTCAAGTAAGATTATAACAAACACATACATAGTACTCTACTAAACACGGTTATTTTAGTTTTATTTGTTTGCATATGACATTTTTACGAAAAAGTATCATATGTATTGTAATATAAAATACCTAATTAAAGGAATATTGTAAGAAGACGAGTGATTTGAAGTGACATTTCGGAATGGCCCACTTATTGAGCAACGATGATAAAATCTCGAATCCTTGTGTAATTAAATTTATTTGAAACACGGATTTACGATACTCTTTAATGAAACAATTACGGAATGTCATCTTCAATAAAGAGTTTATTGAGTTTCTTATTAATAAAATATATTTCTTAATATTTAATTTTTTTATGATCAGTTTAATTCGATCAATTTTTCGGAAAGTTTTTTTTTGACAGGTATAACTAGTAAAAGCTACAATAGTTTCATCCAAAAAATAATTTAAAATTAATAAAGCATACTTAGGTATGTACAAGTTTACTGGGATATTAGTTTGGTTATTTTATAAGATTTTTTTCTATTTGGTGGTTGGCTTTTGTACATGGACAGGAGTTTGCTGCTTTGTGCCAAATTTTGAAGAATCCGTACTTATATTATAAATGGGAAAGTGAGTTTGTTTGTTACGCTTTCACACCGTATCTACAAAACCGATCGTCATGAAATTTTGCATACACTTAGGTTAAGGTATTGAGAAGGACATAGTCTATATATCATGCGGGCGAAGCCGCGGGTAACAGCTAGTTGACCAATAAATCGATTATGAGCACGATAAAAGCAATGCTGTCCTTGTAATAATTACTTCGGAATATGGAACCTCAATTTGTTATATACGTTTCTTACAGTAGAACGTCAAGTATCGAAGTCTAATGGAGTCTGTACCTCCCGTGTGTCCGATGGGAGATAGCACGCCGCTAATAAGACCACCGACGTACAAACCAATCAACGCTAAAGACCATTTTACTACTAGACTGAATATCGTTACTATTATACTATTAGATAGGTACTAGGTTTCAACCGCGACCCGCTCGCTTTATTGTAAATCCCCTAGAAATTGTGCTATATTCTGAATAATAAGTACCCTATGGCTTTCTTAGTAGGTGCCCTTGAAATTAACCTTTTCAGTAGCTATCCCTGAATGTATGCATGCAATCTGTCATAAGTCGGGTCAGTATTTAAGGTGTGAAAACGTAATAAAGTAATCTCAACACATTCTAAATAAAAATATTAGTAAGGTTTGGCCTTTTATGATCCCGCACCAGAATGTGAAATTATACTAACACTATACAAACAAGTTATAAAAATTAAAAGGTGCTCCGATGAAAAAAAAATGTGGTACGAAACTCAAGTGTGAATCTCAGTCCCCTGGGCCATTTATTGGCTCGATGATTGTACTAGCAATTTCCCCGCGACTTCGTCCGCGTAATTTAAAGCCTATGTCACCCGCAGACATATTACCCCTTTCTATGTGTGAAAGAATTTTAAAAATCACTCCAGAACTACCGATGCCAAAAAACATTGCTTAGATAAAAAAAAATCATAATTGCAACCAAAAATGCTTTATTAAAATGAAATATTTATTCCATAGCGGATGAGACTTCCAACCTTCCAATAAACAAAATAAACATCTCCATTGAAATTACAGACGTCGAGGGCAAGGAAACATCTTTATTGCCTCCGGTACACGGGCACAGTAAATGGTAGAGTGAACGTCATATCACTCCACCAGCCAAGTATTTATTAATTTTGGTACACGTAAAACCGCGTTTTGTTAGTTGAGTTGAGAATTTCTTGAACCTCACTCGTACTCTTACTTTAAACAAGTGTATTTTTACAAGGTAGCACTAATTAGTAGAGTGAGCAGTGAAGTAGATTGGAGGAATTTAAGTTGAAAATAATATGTAAAGTACGAGTAGCTGGTCGATGTTGTTTGGCTTACTGTTCAATATATGTCTCATTGTTCTAGTGAGTTATAGAAATATTCTACGAATTTTAGCTTTTATCTCTAATTGTTGAAATTAAAGTATTCAACCAAAGTATATTGTGAATTTGCTCAATTTAACGAGAGTACACACATCTAGTTAGCGGGATAAAATCACAGAAGTGAAAGGTTCAGCATAGACGATAAAAAAATCGTATAAACTATAAAACAAAAAACGTTTAACGTGTGTAGAAATTGAAATTTTAAGTTTATTGTTTAATATTATTAAACGCTATTAAATGAGTCTGCGCACTTTAATACCAAAAGAGCAATATATCCGAGAAGCTACCAATGCTGTTGACATTGGTTTAGAGTAACTCTACCATGTTACTTTTCAGTTTACTCTACTCATGTAGGGAGGCTTATATGACAGGCAATAATACCAGCATGGCTCAATTGAAAGTCAACTTTATGGCAGGTCCGATCGCCTGCTGCTAGCCAATACAGCTAAAGTATTGTCAGGCTCTTTGACATTGCCAATATTTTATGGTGCAAACGAGTTCGATGATTGTTTTGGACATTTTCCTTACGCCATTTTTTAAAAGTGGTTATGTTAAGTTCACTTTATATAGATATCGATCATAAGGTATATTTCTAGGCAAACAAGTGATGTTAAATAATGAAAACCGTATAATACCACATAAAACTAGCAGTTCAGAAGTTCACAGTGCCATGAAGCCTCAAAATATATACGCTTTCTAAAGTCCCCTGACTTTTACGAGTGCAATCCCACAAGTGGCCACAACTGGGCAATTAATTAGCAGCAGTCAATTTACAGCCAAATAGGCGTTTAATTTAAGTCCTACGGGAGCATTTAATTCCGAGCGTTCGGATAGAGTCGTAGATCGCAGATAGCGCGGTTGCAGAGCAGCCGATGTTATCGTTCGGATCGGTTCCAACCTTTCCTATTGGCTTCCTCCTTTAGAATGAGTTTGGGATGGAATGTGACAATGTCATAATCAATATTTGTCAGATTGATTCTTTAAGAATCTGATGCGCTGTCAAGTGACCTTGCTTTTGAACTTCAACATTTGAAAAGCACAATTTTTTTGATACCAGTCGTCAAACTAACTTGACAACAACTTAAAAATATGACAATATTTGTCACTAATGAAATACGAATCCAGAAAATAAATCAAACGGGCAACATAAAATTAAGAGATAAGAATTGCGTGATTGGCTTTAAGAGTGAAAGATTGAAAATATAAGACGATGACCACCGTATAGAAACTCCGTAAATTCAAATCCTGCAATGCAATTCCTTTGCAATTGGACGCATACGCAACTATGCAAGCCAATCTACAGGAGTCAGTCTCAGTGATCCCATAAATCTGGACGTGAAAAAATGTCCCACGTCGTCAGATAAAATGGAAACCCTGAAATGACCATAAAATAATTTTCTAAATCGGTTCTTGGAGTCATCGCACGTTGGGAGCAGATTCAATTTGAGCTAATGCCAGTTCCTCAAACATCCAATAAGGTATGTGGCCATATATGACAGCAATCTATACGAGATTATGTCACGTAGCCTGCGACAAATCGGGCCGTCTCATCTTTAATCAAAATTGGAAATTTTTGCGTGTGAAGACAGATATTGCCGGTTGGACCGTGTATTGAATGAAGATTTAGTGAGAACTGGGATAAACTGCGCTATATAATATATATACACAGAAATGGTTATTCGTAAACTGGATAAATTGATAAGGTTCCCACAGGTCAATAAGATACGACAATCTTTCTTACATCTGAAATGAAAATTTGGGTTGAATTAGACCAGAGTGCCGTTCCATACCTAAATTTTAACAATATTATATGTATTTACAGCCTTATAAATACTATGGAAAAAAAATACTCTTGAACCAATACTCATTATAGTACAAAATGCAGTTGCATACTAGAAAAACCAATCGTTTATTGCTAATGCCGATTATAGTAGATGTTTAGATATATTTCAACTCTACCGCAAAACAAACTAAATATCACCGAACAGCCATTACTCACGTAAAAGTGTGAAAGTTTAAAAACCGATATTAATAACACATTTGAATCTCGCGTGGAGGAAGCCATTACCCGCGACGGAAAATCAATCCAAGCCATAATAAAAAGCCATCGGACCACCAGACACGCATTACTACGTTTAAGCTCCTTTCCAATAGCTAGGAAATTGCTCGGCTTTCGAGGCACACTTCAACTAAAGAAGATGTAGAACTGACACCTAGAGTGTTAGTACCTCAGGTTAGTACGTAGCTTCACAGAATCGATATAGAAGAAGATACTTTAAGAAATACACACTAAACACTAAAAGAAGTTAGGACCTAAATTCAATGTCTAACTTCGTCCCTTAATTTACCAAATCATAGTTTTTATCAAGCACATAGCAAATTTCTATTTTTTTGTTTTATCTTGTACTTTAAAAAATGTTATTAAATGTAAAGTTAATATTTTAGTTCATAAAAAAATCCAAATAATTTATTACAAGCCATATTTCTGGCGAATTACCTACCTTTGACTGTTTGTACCATGTTTAATGTGAACAAATACATTTCCGGAAATAGGTATATTATTTCCACCTATTTCTATGAGCCCAGTGACATAATTACGGTATCAAATTGCATTATTTTAATAGTCGTTATATCGGTAACATACAATTACAATATTTTGTCAGTATATTTGAGTAAAAACGAAAAATTGTCATGTTCTAGTTAGCAATGAGAAGTGTCCGTCTGTGCTGTCACTATTTTATGGCTACAGGAAACGGCACGTGCATATAATGGTCGCGGTCCAGATGGCTGTTTGGTCGCTAGCCGTGGTGTCTATGGTGGTTGGTCTGGCCGCCGGTCCGGCCGCCGGACGCCGGTCGCAATCTCCGGTAATTGTGGCGGCGACCTTTCAATCCAGGAATGTCAACCTGCTGGCGGTTAGAGCCATCTGTGCTTTTATTTAGACGTAGTGGTTACGGTAATGGGATATGAGATTGCTAGGTCTATTAACTTGTATTGTCTTGCATTCCTGCTTGATACAGTTTCAGGGAAATACGGTAAAAGTAATAATGAGGATGGAAGAAATCGCAATAAAAACTATCTCTTAATAATGTTGTGGAAAGGAGATCTCTGGTAGTAGAGAGAGGGTCGTGCTCCTGCAGTGGAGACTACCAAAGACCTGATGATGATGATGATGATTCCATCTTTAAGCCCATCAACATGCTAAACGTGGTCTTTTGGTCTTACGGCCTTAGGCTCTGTCTACCCCGTAAGGGATAAAGATGTACAACACCAAACTACTATTATTGTAAAATCCACTGACATCAAACTGGCAGACACGACACAAAAATCTAAGTTTAGTAGTTAAAATAAAGAAGCCAATGAAGGGAGGCGGGAACGTCGTGCACTCATTGGAGTTTAAGTATGCGGATAATTACGAAGAATATTTATTATCAAATTAATTACAAGTTAATAAAGGACTCTCGTGACTACCGGGCGATTACTTTAATCCAATTAATAAGAAACGGTCTTAGCTTTATTACTAACAGTAAAATTAAATGTTACCACCGGAACTGAACATGTTGGGCTTGATTGCTAACAAATTCAACGAGTCAAGGTTTATACTCGTATTAGAAATAAAAAAATATATATTCCATGCGGTCATAAGAATAAACTTATCATACCTAAATATGATATTAAATATCGATGAGTCGCTAACCTTATATGTACTTTCTTAAAATTCAATTTTGTAAAGAATTTGTTTTGACTTTGAATTTGTAAAGAAAGTCATCATGATTTTTCTAATATTCTTTTCTGGTTCTTCTTAAAATACCTTGATCTTTATTTTATCAAAGTATAACGTCTCTCAAATCGCATTACACATACATACGACATAGGGTCCCATTAGGTCCCATTGGGTCTCATCGGTACCATCGGGTACTATCCACCGATCCAAGATTCTCCAAGAACTAGCCCCGAACTAACTAGTGACCTTGTGTCATGGAATACTAACTCAACGATATTTATTTAATCATCATCATCATTAGGTCTTTATTGGTCTCCACTGCAGGAGCACGACCCTCTCTGTACTGCCAGAGCAGTCAGAGGATTTGGCCTACACTCTCTACGCTGGCCAGACGGGTTGGAGAGGAGTTTCGTATGTATAAGTGGCCAACACTGGTGTCAGATTTTTCAAGCTGCCCATAGGCATCTGACATAGCTTAACGACTGCCATCAACTATGACAGCCAGGACCAACGGCTTAACGTGCCTTCCGAAGCACGGAGGAGCTCGAGATATTTTAATGCCACCTGCGGTCACCCATCCAAGTGGGGACTGCGCCCGGGGTTGCTTAACATGCGAAAGCGCTTATAATGCTTACACCCACTAGGCCATCGAACTATATTTAATACGAGAAACATATATAAAAAAACCCAAAAAACCCAAGCCAATCTCAAAAAGAACGTTTGCCATCTTGACCCGGGACCCTACGATTCAAAGGCACTTGCGTTATTCACAAGCCGCAGAAGTTAACAATATGTAATATCTTCTCTCAACACGAACTCTTAAAAACAGTAACGTCTGTATAAAATTAGCGATGGGTCAATCCACTCTCCTTATTTTTTTCCGAAATACGCGAAGACTCGTTTAATACGTGAATGAATTTGAATATGTTGCCAATGCATTTAATGCTGCAGTGTCATTGACATTTATTTACCTCCGTATTTGTTGTGAATATTTCTTTATCGTTATATGTTAAAACTGTAGCGGGTGTTTATAATATAAAAATAATGGAACACTTTTTTCTCCCATTTCTTTTATGTCCATTATACATACATAATATACATGTTATTTTAAAGTTTAATTATTGAAACGAAAAAGAGATTTCATTAATTAAAGATCCATTTCTTCCATGCTGGGCTGGGAAAAAAGAAAGAAAAATAGAATGTATCAACTGCTTATATTCCCGCGCAGGCCGTAAAAATTGATCAAGAGAACGGGCGAAAATGTGAAGTATGATGTCAATAGGCGGCTAGGAACTTGCTTCTTCTTCTTAGCGTGTCGATGTTTACCAATTTCAAATATTTTTCTTGGCCCAGTATTGGGCAACTTGTACTGCATTTTGTGTTGCTTTATGCAGGTCCTCCAGCTTGCAGGTCGCGGGGCATGCTGGGCATATCAGTAAGTACGCCATTGTCTGTGGAGATGCACCTTGCAACTTGCTATATTGGTCCCATGTTCATCTTAGACGCCCACCAATATGCTTAACGTGTACTTTAGGTCTTCTAGACCTGAGCTCTGTCTACCTCGCAAGAGAGAAAGACATGAAATTATGTATTGTATGTGTGTAGGTTACTAACTGTAAGGTAAACAATTATTTATCAAGAATGGAGATACTATCTGAAGAGTCTCTTTCTATTGCAAAAACAATTATTATGAAAATTATTTTGCGGTTTTACGATGTCGTATCATACTCAAGTCCTATGATGAGAATTATTTTGTAGTGTCAAAATTAACCCATTTTTTAGTGAAAACCGAAGGAAAATTTTACCATATTACTACAATATAGATATACAAAGAATAATATCCCAATCCCAAGAATTATTATAAATGCGAATGTGAGATTGTTTGTTTATTACGCTTTCACACCCTATCTACTAAACCGATCATTATGAAATTTTGCATAAACATAGGTTAAGGTACTGAAAAGGACACAGGCTATAAATAACTCGGCAGAGCCGCGGGTAACAGCTAGTAATATAAAATAAGGTAGTGATTATTTTCTTAAATTCAAAAGACTAACTAACTAGACACACAATTAGTTATCTAGAACTAAAATTTCGTGGCAATCATTTGTCTAGCCACGCACAGTGACATCTGTCTAGCGACAAGTTTATCTCTTCTCATTATTCAAAGCTTTACTACTGGATCTCGACTCAATGAAAACCGGCGATAATCTACCTTTCACTATAAAACAAAAGGATTAGCGCCATAGCAAACTAGTCCTTGCAATATCATACATCTGGTTTTAGTTTAAATAATAACAGGTAAATAAATTGCAAACACAACTTTATAAAGGTCATTCTTATTTAGTGGATAATTTGAGTCAATATAAATGTTAAATATGCTTGTTATATTCATTTGTTTTGTTCAAAGAAAGAAATACTACAACCAATAAATATTTTTATTGAAGGGAGTAAACGAATTCATTTGCATCCGCCATAAATGTTTACATGTAAAAACATTTCTTACGTCAACACCATTGGTCAACACTAAATTATTATTGCTGGCTGTGTACTGGCCTGAAATCACATATTTTGCGTAAATTTTGCTGACCAATTGAATAGATACTGTTTGAAAAAAAAATATTTTATATCGTTTTTGGTAATTCAAGCCTGTTTTAATTTTTGGTTTCTATTTAAAGTAATGGCCTCTATCAAAGAACTAGAGAAGAGGTAATTGTTGCGCAGAGAAATGTGTAATTTAAATTTACTCAAAAGTACTCTTAAATTATTTTGAATACGGTAGTTGCCTAATGTTAAGATTATATAATTTTTTTTTCTAATGAGACTAATTTCTATCTAAAAACACTATAAAGAACACTTTTAATTTGATATCGATTCGTTAAGTGATCTTAAAGCTTCTTTAAAGTTGGGTGAATAGAACCATTTTTTAAAGTATGAAAATGTTTAATTACAATTATACTGCATTTTAGTCTGCAAAAATTATAGCAACTCTTATTATGAAACCATTACCATAAACGCAATATTTCGTATAGCTACCAAACAAAGTTCTCACGCCACCCATATAAAATACAAGCTTGTGACGTCACAAATATGTAGGCATTTGAGCGGCGCATTTTCACGTCTAAAAATTTACGTCTAAAAACATGTGTCTTTAAAACTTTTATAACTGAAAGAGTTTTTTGTTTAGAAATGTATTTATGTCACTATTGTGTTTATTTTTGGCAGGTCTTTACATAGCAACATGAAAAAAAATTTTGTCAACATGCACATTATGAATATAACTAGTCTTTATTTAAAAGAATGGCAATGAATTAAAAAAAACTCGATTCAAGTATATACGGTGGAAAAAATCGACATGTAGGATCGAACCGTGGTGGCCAAATTGGTAAGGTGTTAGTCATATAAAGACTAAGACGCAGTTTGGATTCTGCCAGCGTTGATTTTTTTAATTTAATAACAATATATCAGAATAGCACTAAAAAATTAACCAATCAATCACAGCTAGAAAATAACCATTTTCTGCCATATCTCACTCAAAGTCGGCGCAGAATGAAAGTGACATCGGAATGATAGTAGGGGTTGTTTGCATCGTTACTAGACTTCATTGGTATTCCGCGGCAGTACGTCGGCAGTGGGTATCTGCCTTAATTATTTTAGATTGCAGCCTGTCAGTCGAACGGTTTGATGCCATAATCTAAATACTTTACATACTAAAACGTCAAAATACCTATAAAAATCAACCAATCAATACATAAGCTAAAAAATAACAATTCTCTGCCATATCTCACTCAAAGTCGGCGCAAAATAAAAGTGACATCGGAATGATAGTAGGGGTTGTTTGCATCGTTACTAGACTTCATTGGTATTCCGCGGCAGTACGTCGGCAGTGGGTATCTGCCTTAATTATTTTAGATTGCCGCCTGTCAGACGGACGGTTTGATGCCATAATCTAAATACTTTACATACTAAAACGTCAAAACACCTATAAAAATCAACCAATCAATACATAAGCTACAAAATAACAATTCTCTGCCATATCTCACTCAAAGTCGGTGCAAAATGAAAGTGACATCGGAATGATAGTAGGGGTTGTTTGCATCGTTACTAGACTTCATTGGTATTCCGCGGCAGTACGTCGGCAGTGGGTATCTGCCTTAATTATTTTAGATTGCCGCCTGTCAGACGGACGGTTTGATGCCATAATCTGAATAGTTTACGTACTGAAACGTCCACTGTAATTACAAGCTAAAAGATGCGGCCTAGCTATTTATTTTGAGCCGACCTTTAGTTTAATTAATTTTACGTGCCGGCGTCTTTCATGTTGATATTCCAAAACCTAATTATGCCGCTGTTACTAAACCTAGGCTAATGGCGACCTTAATTGAATTCTAGGTATTATGAATGCGAAAGTTTAGGATGTTACATCATCATTATCATCATCTCAGCCGCAAGAAGTCAACTGCTGGACATAGGCCTCCCCTAAGGATTTCCAATATAACCGGTTGGAAGCGGCCTTCATCCAGCGCCTTCCTGCGACCTTTATCAGGTTGACCGACCACCTGGTCGGTGGGTGTCCAATGCTGCGCTTGCCAGTACGTGGTCACCATTCAAGAGCCTTTCTGCCCCATCGGCCATCGGTTCTTCGCGCTATGTTACATATAATTATTAAATTTCTTGTAATAACTGATTAACATTAATTTATTAAACTTACTTAATATTATATGCTTTAACAAGTGCGACCAGCTTTGATACCCTGAAAATTAAAAGTGTCTAATGAACCAGTAAATAAAATAAAATTTTCTTGTGTTAAGTTATTACTTATTCGAACATATTCCAATGTCTGTGAAAGTAAAGAGAATCTCTTCTTATTTTACGCAAGGAGTAAACATGTTTGGGCTGTCTCAATATTATATTTTTCTAAAGTCAGTATTCCCTAGTAAAAGACTTCAACGCGTTAAGTTCAGCGCACAATACATTTGGTATGATAGCATTTAGCTGGAGAAGGGTTTTAAGGTTTGTTATTGTTATTTTGAAATAAATATTATTGTCTAAATCTGTAACTATAATAATATATTTTCTACTTATACTTGCCCTTTTTACTAACATGATGGTGTGAACAAAAAAAGAGTTATTGACGCTTTAATAACATACGGTTAAGCAAAGAAGATATAATGGAACCTTACTGACAAATCTCAATAGTCCTTAGTTAAGGCATAAATGTTAAAAGAAAATTAAATTTACCACAACATCGCAAAACGCGTATTTGTATAATAATGTATATTTGTATAAGTTACGATCGTTTAAATTCAACATCTGTTGAAATTACAGGGGTAATACTAGCGTAATCATAATATCGCGTAATACATTACACGGCATAAACCTTCTGCAGGAGACCACCAAAGGCTCAGCCATGGAGCCAGGAGTAACGATGACAATAAAAATAAAAACAGGCAAGTAAAAGTAACTTATTCCCACAAATATGGCCTCAACACTAATATAAACTGTAGACACGGCAACTAAATAGTAATTGCACATCATATTATGTTCCTGAAAGAAGTTAACCTTTATTATAAGGTCTATAATAAAAATTAAGTATCTAAAACGATATATATTACATACAACGTGTTAATGAATAAGCGCAAAACCTCTTAGGTGGTGATTGTGCTTATGAATATGAACAATTTTTACTATGGGGCTGACTGTGCAACTCGACAAAAAATACAGCTATTCTATTTATTCTGGTCGAGTAGGTATTGACATTTTGTATGAAACAGCAGATTTTTTTTTGATGATTTAGCTGCATGGCCTATTAACATGATTCCTTAAATTTCCGTATCCTAAAGGTGAAAACGGGAGCCTATTATTGATCTGTTGTCCGTTCATCAAACTCAAAGGGCTAGTAGACATTTGAAATTATCACAAAATGTTTATTTTAGAATACAAAATATTAAGGGGCCCTTCGGGGAGTATCCAAGAAACTTGTTTTATTTTTACTTTTCATGACATAAGAGGTCGTATGGAAGAGATTTCGGGCGTACTTAGGTACAAAAACGGTACAAATTATCCCGAGACAAAAAACGTGGTTTATCTATGTATATTAAGAATGGTAGAAAACCCATAATATATTCTTTAAAAAATAATAATTTCAATAGTAATGAAAGTTTTCCTTTTTTCCATCGTATGTAGAATACATTAACATAGGGGCATGCACTTCTTTGTTTTGTCACGATGATAGAAATATTGCCTACAACCTGCTACGATTACTTTCTAAGTTTTTAATTAATATTTACTGTGACATTTAAGAAGGTTGTACTAATGTAATTTAAGAAAATTTGAAGGATCATTTTTTAGTTATATTAGCAAGTAGTAAAATTAAATAGTTTTAATAAATTTAATTTTGCCAAATACGTTATTCAAAATACCAGTACTATTTTTATGACACTTCGGTTCTGACTCGACGAAAGTTTCTATATAAATTCTCAGCTTAGAACTATAGATTGCTCATAGAAAAAAAAAATGATCACTTACGACAATGACATAACTGGATATCGAAACTCATATTTCTTACAACCTACTAGAATTCTTTTTTTTACAAAAACCTATCATGGCATGCAATACTGGCGCTGTGGGTGGCCCGTGCCTGTATTACGTTACACTATAGAGTGGTCATCATGGGATTAAGATTCGGCTGATCCCATACAAACCGTGAATAGGACTTTTGGCTGAGTTACTGTTAATGGGAAACGTGCCTTTACAATCATGAGGAGGTAATATTAGACGGAGTATTTTAATTGTGTTGACGTTGTAGTTATTTTCTCATAAATATCTATGATTAATTATTTTAAATGTTTTATACTTATTTATTAAATTCGAACTCATAAGATAATGTCACCAATTGTAGCAATTTCATTTTGGTACAACAAAGTTTTAATAACTATTTAGTCACCTGTTTTGTAGTATTACATTCTTTGTTTCTTAAATAAGGCTCATTATCCTTCATTTATATCAACCCTTGATATTACTGTAAGCATTTTATTGTTATGAAAAAACTGCGCAAAGGGCAATGTTAATTATTATTTTGGTACCATCTCTCCACATAACCTTACAATGATAAAGTTTGTACTTCTTACATTTTTTTCATCAAATCGTTTGTAAATCATGTACCAGCAATTTTCCCGCGACTTCATTCGCGTAAATTATAGTCTATGTGACCCGCTGATGAAGTAGCTATCGATGGGCGAAAGAAAATCAGTGTATGAGTTTCGGATTTCGGAGCCTATTCAGTATAAAAAACAAACATACAATCAACTCTTTTTTAAAAAAATAATTTTTGCATTAGGCATTTGTCTCTATATAATATGTGTATAGATTAAATTTGTTTTTTACTATTTAGAACAATGATTCTATCGCCTAACCCTACCACCCATGGCGCAATGGGCACACAAACCCGCGAACTGTCGCGATCACTCCAAATTGCCGAGTCTGCTTCAGATGACAGTCATTTGGAGCAGCTCGCTTTACATTTGTAAATTGTAGCCATTGCGGTGAAAGGCATCGCCCGAGGATTGCCGGGAAATCGTAAAAATATGGTCACTCAACTGTTCTGCCTTCGTTGTAATGATACACAAAATTTAGCTTCCGGAAAAGTTTGTTTCCTAATGAAAGATTTTTGTATAACCTTACCGTTTTCTTCCAAACAATTCATTTCAAATAGGGGTAACACTGGACCTCGAAACATGTTTCGCGCATTTCATACGCGAGTCGTCGTAAAACAGTTCATTTCATACGCGACAACATGTGTGTAAAACGTCTTAAGTATGTATGTAGCGTTTCATTAAATGAAATTTTATTCAAATTTGGATGTCATGTATCGCTCTATAAAGTATTTTATTTATGATAAAAATATATCCTATTTTTTATTTTATTTATTTAACACTTTATTGCACCATTTTACTGAAATATACACAAATAAAACAAAATAAGAAAAACTATACGCAGCTTAACCGCTAATGCAATTTCTTCTAGGCAACCTGAAATTTTTCATTTAGTTTATTTGAAGTGGTTTTTCTGTTTTGTTAGTTTTTACATAATTGTATGTCATAACGATAAATTAATAATAAGTATTTTATAAAACAAGAACTCATAAATCTAGAACCTATTGTTATCAGGTACTAGAACATTTCAGTCTGAATATTAGTGAGTCAGTGTTTGCATTAGAAACTGGCTTATTTGTTTATCAGCAATGAGGGGTAAGAGGCAGTAAAGTGTTGTTCGGACCGTTATTGTGGCTAGCATGTTTATTGAGGGCCTTAATCTAACATCTGGTGCACTGAGCTGCGTGTAAAGTGGACTTTACAATGCACTGATATACCTTCTCCTCTTCATTGAATATTCTCTTTCACAAACAAAAATATATATGAACATATACCAACTAATCTAAAAAAATTACCTATATTATACAAGTTAAAATACAAAAACAGTGCTTTACTAACAAATGAATTGTTACCATTCTATTAATTGTTTTGTAAGAAAAATTAAATCTAAACAGGTAACGACACAATTTAAATTTTATATTTAAGTATTTATTTTTTTACAAAAGTAGCTGATAATGTCCTAATAAGTGTAAAAAAAAAACCTTACACTAAGTTGATAAGCAAGCCACACATTATTTTAAATCAACTTATAAAAATAAACAAAATAAGGTGTTCTGATCTGAAGACAACAAAAAATATTTTCATCCCTATTTTTTACGTGAGTACGTAAAAGTGTAAACTTCTACCATTTGCCTGTACAATTACCAATCAAAGTTAATTTAAATATCATTCAAAATCTTTAATTATAGCCTCGTCATCTTATTTAAATTACTAAGTATAATGAACAGCCCCTTTAAAACGATGTCCGAACTCTGCACGCGTAACCTGCAATAAATCCTCAGACCACTATAACATTGGGTTAAGTCAAGCAAACTGGGTTTAGGAGAAATCCACCGTTGCCGAGCTCATTCTGGAACTGTGTAGCCTACGGATATAGTTACAAGCTATAGGCTTAAAAACCTAATCGTGAAACGTCCTGTTGCAAAGAAGTTCATGAAAATTATGAATGATACTCAAAATAACCAAAGAGTAAGTCAAGCAGACGGAGTTTAGAAGAAATCTGCCGATTTCATTAAAGAACATGGCCTTAGGATGCATTTACTAGATAGGCTGTCGAAGTCCAGTCACAGAGATGTGCGATATTTATTAAATTCAACCTCAGGTAACGCAATTCCTTAATGATCTCTAACTTAATATTAGCCTCATCATCACAAATGTTCGTGAAACGACTTGTCGCAAAAAGGTGACCATCTGGTCAGTTGTCCAACGTTGCAGTTGCCGGTACGTTTTCTATATTTGTTTATGCGTTTACTCTACTCTGTGTATGTGTAAATGCATTTTTCCAAATATAAAAATATACATACTATCACGTCTTTTCCCCTTGCGGGGTAGACAGATCTGTAAAATCTTAAGGCCACGTTTAACATGTTGGTTAGCTTGTAGGTGGAGAACGGAAACAAAATAGTGATGGGCTGCTAGCCGCATCGCTTATTGACATGTTTCCATACGGCCATTCTCTTGATAGCTTTTACGATCTGCGCGGGAAGACAGGCAGCTTGTACATTCTATGTTTTTTCTTTTCTCCCAGACCAGCTAAATATTTGATTTGTAACTGTAAGGTCTATATAATACCTTTAAAATATGTTTATTACCAAGTTTTAAAGTAGAATAAGAGCAATCTCTAACAAGGCATTTACAATACAAATCGTTTTGCGTGTAGGTTTTATTACAAATAGGTGCTTTCATCCATTTGAAGGGAAATCTTTGAATCGACGAACAGACACACATTAAAGTTTATTCGCAATTGTAATTGATCTGTACGTACAATATAGCAGTCGTTAATCTAAGAGTAACTCGCGGATACCGCGTTGCCAGCTTTCCAAAGCTTAGAATTCTATTATTGGAGTTTTACGTAAACCAGGAAAACAAACAGTATTCAGAATTTAAAGAGATTCCTACCAAAACTGGAACAAGTGACAGTTAGTACATTTATTGTCCTTTATAGAGTTCCGTACCCAAAGAATAAAATTGAACTTTATTGCTAAGACTCCGTTGTCCATCATGAACTGTGATAGACAGTTAAAATTTTTACTGATGATTGTATTTCTGATGCCACTATAAAAAAAAACTAAAAATATTAATAGTTAAGGTAGCTCCCATACAACAAACGTATGATTTTTTGCGGTATTTTGCTCGTAAGACTAATGTTGTATAGATACGGAACCCTTAGAGTGCGAGTTCACCTCGCATTTAGTAGTTGTTTTTATTTTGCAAGAATACATATACTTCTCAGCCACCACGTATTCTTTCACAATCACAGAAATCAAAATCGATCCAATTTAAATCGATACCTATAAATCCATCTCGTAAATTTGTCTCGTTTCGCGCGATTACAAAATTTAATCGGATCATTAACTCGTTTGATATTCGAGATGTGAATGATTCCTTAATATAGATATTTCAAAACAGTTATTACGTAATGATTTTATGACATCATGATCGTGACATTTCACGATGCTCTGATTATGTATAGTAATGACTTTATTCGACCTGCAAATGGATAAGCGACACGGAACCAGAGTTGGATGTGAGGAAACTTTATTGTTTGTTTTAGATACAGACGTATACTATTTTCATTATGATTAATTGTAGATCAATGAGGTCCTTTATAAATATCTGTGAATCAACGTGTTTAAAAAAGATGCCAAACGCGTTTGTTATTGTCATATCACGCAATTTGTAATAGGCCAAATATCCGAGCTATGAGAGATTAATGTATTTTTTTCGTACTACAACCACTATTACCAATCGATGTTAATATTCTTAGAAAGAAATGTAAATGAAAAGACGCTTTGCGTTGACGAATATTTTCTAAAGACTAAAGTTGACAGACAATTTTAGAAAACAAAAGGTTTTTAAAAATACAATTTAAAATAAAGATTACAAAAAGTATAAATGCAACAACCACAATGTATGGTAGTATATAATTGATTTACAAAGGTCTTTCTTTCCTTTACGCCTTTTTGTAAGGTCTAAAAGTAATAAATTTAAATACCAAAAAAACACGCGTGAAATATTCATGACTATATAAGTGTACGATATTATAATTGAATTCCTATCACCTAAACTCGTACCGTGCGAGTAATTGATACGAGCTCATACAGGCTCGTACACATTACACTATTACCCATAATTGATCATTACCGCTTCCTACTTATTTGCATAGTAATAACTCTATGCCAACAACGAGTGACATTCTGCAACCTGTTTTATTAATCTTCTTCGGAATTGACCGCACTCCAGTGACGTTAGGGTCATAGAACATTTTAGATAGAAGAGACAACATACACATATTCTTGGGTAGTAGAAACTTTATGTCAATAATGAAAGATATTCCTGTTTGTTGGGTTAATCTTCTTTGAAATCAACCGTATGCCACAAAGTAATCTCTCTCACATATTCAAGAGATTACGCAATTGTGGGTTTCAATTTGTAAAACGAAATTGAAAAAATAAATAAGCAAACCTAAAAAATCCTATCCGCTTGTGCTTTTGCAAAAAACTCTCACTGTGTTACATACAAGTCAAAGTGCGCAGGAAAATAAATGCTTCCTACATTTATATTTCTTTTTTTTTTTTATTAACACCTTTATATCATATTTTGTTTTTATCAACAACTTTATAAGAACAAAATTAACACGACATAGATCATAAATTTTTACTCTGTGACTGCTCTTGGAAAGAAAGCGAACTAGAGCCCTGTCCGGCGTCCACTTATTAAGGTCGGTGTATCTCAATAGAGTGGTATGAAAGCGGCTGTGCTTCCTGAGTCGAGGGCTGGATTGATCGAGGCAATAGGCCTTCATTATTGTACAAATATACTGAGGTTTGATGGCTTGAAGCTTTTATTAACCCTGCTTGGGGATACAATAACCTGATTAGAAAGTAATAGAAGGCGTTTAAGAGCTTTAGATATGCCTATTTTACAAACGTTATTTTCATAACTTAATTAAACCTCTTTTAAATGACACCTAGAGATTTATTTATTTTTGGTGCTTATAAATAGTAATGTTGATATCATACATCAGGACAAACCCATTCATTTCTAGTTTTCTATTTTACAAAAACATATTACCATAAAAAGTAGGTTCTAAAAATAAAAGGAATAATTCGCATTTAATGTATGAATCAGAATTAACATTTTATCGTTCAAATTAACATTCGCAAGTTGAATGAAACGTTATAAAATTTACAAATTAAATAAAACAAAACGCTGATATAGACTACCTTAGCAATTTATTTAATTAAATCGTATCAGATTGATATTAGTTCCTGAGTCGAGATGTAAGTAAGGATCGCAAATCCCGCAAAATTAGATCCCAATATCCTATGAGAATTCGCACAATTTTAAGGCGCTCTTATAGTAACACTAGCGCCACCAATTATAGCAATTAAATTCCGTAAATCATAAATTGTATCGAATTTTAAAAATCTAACAAGTACAAAACTACATAATTACTTATAGTATTTTTTGTATATTACAAGTAATTTACTAGTGTCATATTTAAAGAGAAAAATCGGTTAACGCCAAAAGTGGCCACTTTTGGCGTTGACCTGTTTTTCTCTTATTTTATCAAACGAATATTAGTGAAAATGAATACAAAAATACTACAAGTAATTTACTAGTTATGTACTTGTTAGATTTTAAAATTCGATAAAATTTAGAATTAAAAGAATTAATTGCTGGGTGGCGCTAGTGTTACTATAGGAGCGCCTTAATTGCTCAAATATAAACAAAAATCTATCTAATGATAGTATACGGCATCACGACTACTTATATGATTTTGAAAAGTAATGAGTTATTGTAATTTACTCAACAATTTTATCATGAGATATATTGAAAATATATTTTAAACTTTAAGATTTTTTATTCATATGCGGGATTTCATGGGACCTCTTAAAAAAATATCACATATCCCGCAACGTTCCCGCGGGATTAAAAACACGCTTTCAATCCCTAGAGGAAACTCGATTCAATGCATGCATGCATAAACGAGTTGTAATTTGGGTCGTGTCATGCTCGTGTATAATTAAATCGTCAGATTATCGATTTTATTCGTTCGCTGTCTAATCGAGTTGCGAATAACGATGTTTAGCTGAATTGATTGGGGCCCAAGATTTTGCTGGTGCAAACTAAGAAACTAATGGTTTTCAAGAATTTTCCCTGTTTTATGTTAGTTTAGATGACTATTTCGTTCTTTTGCCAGAAAATTAAGACAAAGTATATTTTTTTTATTATAAGTACATGAAGTCGTCGACATCTTCTGTTCATGAAAAAAAAACACAAAAACCAATTACAAGTCGTATGTCTGGCTTCTAATCATACGTTTCGGCTTACATAGTATTGAATTCAAAAATATTTAAGTCGCATTATTTTTCAAATGTAATGAATGAATGATGCAGACATTTTCAGAAATTATGTTCTTAATCAAGTCATTCTTCTAAGTATTCACAAAGAAGCTAATAATTGCCTCAATATGTCAACATCAAATTACCTCTGACACATGTGATTCATCAGAAATATTAATTGCAAAAAATAAGTAGTTCATCAACGCGTCAAAACAGCATTCCTTGACCAAATACGAGTGGAAGAACAAAATACGGTCGCTGGACATAAAAACATTATGAATACAGATCTAGTTCTGAGATGTGGGCGCGGCTGTGGGCTGGCGAACAGGTTGGCCGAGCGGGCCAATGTTTGGTCAAACGACGCCAATGTTGGACAATTGCAAATAGTCATAAAAATATCATAAATCTTTGCCCTGTTTTGATAAATTTTGCTAGGTAAAAGTATTTTTTTAACAGGGAACAAATATTAGACGAAAATACTTGAAATCATAAAGTTATTTATTTACTTGCATAATTTTGCCATTATATATTTAACTTAAAACTATCTTTTTATTATATGTACAGTTAAGTTAACGGCTCTTCTATATGCTCAGTGATCGTTATCAGATAAGCATTTTAGGCGAAGTACGGTAATTTAAAGCTTGTAAAAATTATGATACTGTAAATATTTGCCCCTAGGGTAGTTTTGGCCTAGTCGCAAAATCACATACGTACACATATTCAGGTCCAAGTACTTTGTTTTTTTTTTCGTGTGTATATGTAGCCATCTGGTGTCATTTTTTAAGCTACCTAAATGCATCTGACATAGCTTAACGACTGCCATCAAGTATGACATCCGGGACCAACCGCTTACCGTGCCTTCCGAAGCACGGAAGAGCATGAAATATTTTTATGCCATCATCCATCCAAGTGGGGACTCTGCCTGGTACTTGCCTGTACTTGGTTAAAAGATTAACCTTTAAGCCCCATTAAGTAGCGGCAGGTAGGCTTTCAAAATAATGGCCAATATTTAGCTCATACGTCCAACACTAGCAAACACCGTAGGTGTAGGCCGTACACAAGAGGTCGGGCTAAATGTCAACTAGGGTATGCGAGGTCGGCTGTCAAAGCCCGGGGCAGCAATTGTAAATCAATAGCGGCGGATAAACAATCTTGTCAGCAAATTATGGCTTATGGCCGCCCGAGGAGGCACGCAGCAGACAAAACAGTATTTTTGTGAGCTCACAATATGTAATGGATCGCACAATGAATAATCGCGAGATTAGAATCGAATGAATGGAAGTACGGGGAATATGAAAGGTCGATGAGTTCGGAGTTTTCTGGAAAAGGTTTCCATTCATGAATATCTTCGATGAGTAAAAAAGTAGTAGATCAAAATGCTTAAGTTGTCGACTTTTCATACAATTTGTCATCTTAATTATATAGTCTTCATTTGTTTGAATATATATACCACATACAAACTAAACGTTGGGTGGTCTGTATAATGCACTGAACGAAATTGAGTACGTATGAAAAGTTGAGAATGAAATAGTAACCTCAAAAAGTAGCTTAAAAGAAATTTCTATCGTATTTATAGCGTTTTAAATACAGTTTTGTTTTATTGTAGTAATATTATTTAGTGTAATCTTCACACTCATTGAAATTACTTTTTTTTTACTTTAGATTTGTTTTCTATTTATAAATGTATGTTATAAAAAAATCTACCAATGTTATTTTGCATTACATTGCGTATAAGTGCCAAAGCTCTACTTTGAAATTGATTTCCTACACCACGTTCTTGCGGTCAGCGTTTCCGTGACACCGTTATATCATGACCAAAACAAATAACTGAACTTAACATCTGACAGTACGTTTTGTATTATTTTTAGGAATTAGTGACTTTTTGTAGACGACGCGCGCGCAGGTGCGACCACAAAGGTTCTTTTTCGTGTACAATTATAATGTTACACGCGTCTCTATAATCTACGGTTTTCGTGGAAAGTGTTCCGTTGTAATGTTTATTCAAATTGTTTTTGTAAATACAGAACCCACATTATGTTTTTTATTGGAAAATGTATAATGTTGCTACTTATATACGGAAATAACAAATTGAAGTTAAATATGTCTTTCTTTAATTTAATTACATTGTTTTTGTTTATTTTGTGCAAATGATGAGCATCTGGCATAACTAATCGACTGACATTAATAATAAAAGCTGGGACCAATGGCTTAACGTGCCTTTTGAAGTTTGCTTTGAGGAGCTCATGAAATTTTTCTATTGTAAAATTCAGATGTTTATATGTTTTCTCTTGTTTTTTTTTTTCATTCAAATTAATATTTTTTCCTCAACTTTAAATGAATTCATAGTAACTATTGTGTTAAGAAACAAAAAGTTTGTTTTAGATCTAAAGGAATGGGTTTTTAGCTACATGTAATTTATCATCTATCAATTGAACTTTACGTTCTACGTCGATTAATTCAAGTAGAGATATCGGCAGACATAATTTTTATTGCGAATGTATTTGTCATAAGATTAATGACATATATTAGCCGCCAACTTTGTCCGCGTGCTGCAGTTGACATCACAATGCGTTGCATAAGATTTTCAAAGGATGTAAAGGTTGCGTCACGTACAGTCAATCTGATTTCATTATTTCCTTTGCTATTCACCAGTATGATTTATATCGAGAATAAAATATACGCCAATTAATATACAATAGTTGGTTTAAGTAGTATCGAGATGGACTTTTAGTTGATTTATTGTAGTTAATGATTCAATCATTGTAATTTTTTTTTGTGTGTTTAACTAATGTTCTTAGAATTTTGTAAGAATTTAAAGAAGCAGTAAATAGTTGCCGTAATAATTGCCCATGTTTAATCATGTCATGATGTAGGTAATTTTTGAAAAAGAAACAGTTATACTTTTTTCCTTTTTATTTTAAAAAGCACAAGTTTATTACTTGCTCAGTTTCTTTGTATGTGTCTGATTATATTTGCACAAAAATGTTTGAGTTATAAAAAATTGATAAGATCTATTTGTATTTTTTTATATTACCAACAGTATAGATAGAAGCGGTCAACAATATTTACCGAATTCAAAAGAAACGCCTATAGAATAGTATCAAAATGTAGACGTATAACATCATTCGATCACGACGCAGCCGAACAAAATACCGACCAATGACCTAGACGAATTCCGAAAATAATTCAAACATTGAATGCTCCAAATTACAGAAAGCAATCAAAGACTCTTGTGCGATCCCCCGATAATGACTCGCGGCACCGAAAAAGAACCTTCTCTATAAAGGGGCTATTCACAGAGCGGCAGTCGGAAAGATAATCTATTTGCTATCCGACCTCACGACCTCACGGTATAACAATATAATTAAAGAGAGATCTGAAGCTGGTATCGCCAACGGAATCCGTTTAGTGGCCGGATGTCGATCGAGTTTAAAAGGAGTGCTTGATTGTTGCCTACGAGTAACTAGTGTAATCGTTACGTGTGGGTTTTTATGAGATCGATCGGCTATTTTCGAGTACAATGAAAACCGATTTTAGGATGCCACATTACAAATTGCGCCTACGTACCGTCTCGCCTAATGAAAACTTTTCTGAAATCAAATGCTTAAAACTCAATAAAATTATTAAAAATGTAGCTGGCCACTGATAATTAAAACTCACCATATTTTTTTCTTAGACCCGCGCGTACGGTTGAGTTTTGTCGCCAGCGATAATCACCAAGTCCTGTGATACGTATGGAGGGAGATACGTGTGAGAATTTTGTCAGTGTCATACATTTTTACAGTATGCAAAAAAACTCCCCGTGACAAAAGTCACACGTGCGCCGGGGCCTTAGCTTTAAAAACAATATTTCATCAATTGATTAATTTGCATCAAAAAAATCGAATACTAGGTGCATAAAAATCAAATGTCACTGGCCACTGATAAATAAAGCAAAGATATTTTTTAAATTTAAATATAACGTTTTATTTTAAATTTATCTTTGCTATTTCATCTGGCTGGCTGGCCCGCTCGGACAGAAGTGTGATTGTATCGCGCACAGTGGGTGTAGCGATAGATTTATCGAACACTCTACTCGTAAAAGCTGATTTGTACTCTGCACCTAGCGGGTATCATCAAGGAGGTTTACACTTCGAACATCTGACAGGTCTTCTATATTTTATTCTTCAGAACGTTTTATGCCTGACCGTTTTATAGATAACTGGACTCCTACGTAAGAATAAATCATGCTGTCTATTATTTATCTGAAAACTGCTTGTTAAATACCACTTATATGATGGCTTGAATATTTTTCAAAAAGTTTATTAATCGCAAGCATAAAAATATTTTGTACAAAATTTTCTCTATATATCCGCTGACTACACGACAATATATAAATTCAAAATATGCCTAGAAAGCATACTTAAATATTCTATTAACATCAAAAATGAATAAACTGTCTGCACCATGGATAAACATGAAACAAAATGGTTTCCACAAAGTGGCGCGAGCGCAGGGTTACAAACTAAAGTCGATAGCAAATGCGACACTTAACATGAAGAATGCATTAGCAAGGACCTCACTTCACCACAACAAAATTATACAGTACTTACGCTAGTAATGTAAGTGGATCCGAATTTTAGTTGTTCTTTCAGTGAAACTTTCACAGTAACTTAAACACTATTTGGCTGCAGTACTGCGAAAATAATCCAAGCTAGGTAATGCGAGGTTAATTTTAAGGTCGAAAATTTTACGCCTTAACGGTTAGGAAGGCTTAAAAAGTTCGAGAAAGGGTACAACTATCTGCCATATAATAAAATGGACTCCTCTTGTCGTGTCCTATCTTGACTATCGTCTGGAGTGGATTCATATTCATCTGATAAAAGTATCGGCACAACAGTTGAAGCACGGGTGTAATTGTTTAATCATTACCTACCCTAGAAACTGCATTGCAATAAGGCCGCTCTTTGCACAATTTGTAAATAATAAAACGGCATTTATGTAAACTGTATTGTAGGTACCCTTAAGTTTCATTAAGAGGTATTCTTCTGTTCCCTCCATTGGCTTCCCGACCAGCCATTCACATAAACTACCGTGTCAACATAACATACATCTGGCCACGTGTGGTCCGCGATTCATGTATGTTAATGCATTAAACGCCTACCACGGAATTATTAGTATTACGTGCGTGCGCACTAGCATCGGACTTTCCACAGAGCGTGTAAATTCAACCTCGACATACCCTTAAAGTGGTGACTCGCCCCAATATTCACAACTTCTCCTACGGGATCAACGCTGGGCACTCAAAAAATAGCCATTTTTATACTAAAGCGAAAGGCAAGTCAAAACAATTTTTGTGTTCCCATTATTGGTTCCATGGGAATATCGAGGATCAATTTAAACGCTGTTTAGTCAGTGTGGTTTTTGCTAGCCGGGCCCAAGTCTGCGCAGGCCCCCCTATGGATATAGAGAGAGTGCTACCTACAGGGGTAGGTAGCACACCACACACCCCTCTGCCCCGAGCGATATTTTTATCTGAAAGATTATTTAAAACACATTAATGTATGAGAAAGTAGATATAACAAAGAATATCTATAATTGATTAGCTACAAAATATATTGTAATTACTAAAAATAAAAAAAAGAGTTACTGCAGTCAATATACATAACTCAGTACCCATAGCTTTGCTTATCAGTGGCATCTTAAATTTTAGAAAATACTTCTACAATACAATGCAACTATGTATATGCACTGCTCTGTTCAACACAACGCTACACCACTACGCGGTAGTTGTTTTAAAGAAAGAAAATTTTTAACACTCTCCCTTTGTTCTAAAGAGTTTGTTACCTCAATATAATCTTTATTAATCTTGACTTGCGGAAAAACAGCGAAAACTTCGAACTTGCGGAAAATTCGATTTTTTTACCTAATGACATAATATTTTAAAGTTAAACACATTTACAGTAACAGTACCACAAATCTACGATTATGATACTAATTTATACTACCTTTATAAGTAGTGCTACAGTGCTCTGTTGAACACAAACGTGTACTGTCACCGCACACCATTAAGCAAACCACGCTAATGCTCGACCGATATGGATAGTGCTCATGCATATTTAACAAACAAACGCGATAGCTTGTCTTACACTAGGAACAGATTCTGCGTCGCTGCTAGGGTCACTACAAAGGTTACAATTATGATTCTATACTCTCTTTATAAGTTAAACTGTAGAACAAGTGGAGTCATGGGAGAGATGCACTTTTTGTTATTTACCTGTGACTATGGCCGGAAATATATGATTCGTAGTTTAAGTTAATATAGTTTTAAGAATGGCTGTTTGTGTCTCTTAAAACTTAACTAAAACTGTTATTGTGTAGACAGTTTAAGTGCTTTTGATTCTGGACTATTAGCCCAAAAGAATAGTAGAACGAAATTTAATATTTGTTTACTTTCGTAATTATTTTCGAGTAATATCAAAAGGTCTATCGGGAAATTGGCTCTATCTCTGTCTACCTTACTTATAAGGTATGTATAGTACGAAAGCTACGAGTATACTTATACGTATAGGTACTGACCCCACCTATCAAGTCAAGACGGACTATAAAACACATTGTCTGGTCTAGCTTAACCTTAATTAACCATGTAGAGCATTGTAGAGCAGCTCGGCCGTATTTTCACCTGCATGGGCGCAGGAGCCCTATATCTGCGCGGGCCCTTATACGGCGTATGAGTAGACCAGTTATCGGAGAAAAGCCGCGTGTTCCAATAACGATACTAGTTATAATACCCGATAGCTAGGTTTGGTCCCCTTGGAACTCTTCTGTAGCGGCCTCTACATATGCCACAATATTTAAGAAGAAGACAAAATTTAGAAGAAAAAAAAGTTGACAAGATGGCTCTGACTGATTCTGAAACGCGCAAACAGAATTTCCTCAATCGAACTCATTAGTCATAATATATCTATACTTGAATAGATTTTTCAATAGAAAAAATAAGAACACACTTATATCATACACAGGATCATAAAATTAATTTTTAATTAGTTCATAAGGGATCTACGAAAAATTCAATATCAATCAACATCAACTTTAATTTTTCGGCATGATTAAACTAACATACTAACATCATAGCGAACCCCGGGCTCCAAAGCACCAGAGGCAAAGATATAAACAGAACCACACATTGAAGTTTTAAATCTAATACTTTCGTTATCAAGGGGTCCAAAAGGAAAATACCAGATCCCGCTACATTTATGATTATGGGCACTAATTTATTTAGGCTATGTACGAGATAAGGTTAAGTCTAGATTGAAATACGCGTGAAATTAGTTAGCTGAACAGAAGAGACATAATTGCTGTTCATTAAAAGTCCCACGAAGTTACCTTAACCTGGTGTCTTTACGTACTTAGAAATTAACGTAAGTCGTTTAATGGTTAACTTATGGGCTAGATGATTGGACTCTGAAAGTACGGTCGCCCTAGGGTTATATATAAAATGTATATTATATTTGATTATGCTTTGTACTTACGGCTACCTGCACGCGCAGTGTAGGGTTCCAAAGATATATGTCAATTAACAGTCAGTCGACTATAACTCATTGACTATGGAACCCAGCTTAGCTGTAGCTGTCACTTTGGTCCGGTTGTTGCGGGTATAGCGTCGAGTACGTCTCCGGAGTTGCTAACTTTCACATCCCCAAACCATCCGAGCAAGTAGCATCCCAAATTATGAGCAGCAATGTCGAAACCGAGATACGCAACCGTAAAGTAGCTTGCCTATCGGTCGGCTAGGATCCATTTTGGCGAGTGTGCGAAGGCGCTCTTTGAGCTAGTAGAACCCTCACCATTCCTCCATAGGACTACGAGACGCAGAGAGAAATTTCACCCTTTTCTCGTAGAAATACCAAAGAGTCGTACTAAACGCTTCGACAGTTCCTTTTTGGTTCGAGTAGCTAAGGTGTGGAATGAACTGCCTGCGTCTATATTCCCAGACAAGTACAATCCCGGGACATTCAAAAGTAGAATAAATGGGTGTCTCTAGGATAGGCATGTAACATCCTCGTCTTCATCGTCACTTACCATCAGGTGAGATGGGAGACAAAAGCCTAATTCAATAATTAATAAAAAAAAAGCCAAACAAACTTCGCTTACCAACTTAGTGAGTATGGCAAACCAAATGGGTCACTCACGTGCTATTTCGTCGGGATTGGGATTTGGGATGTCAGGAACCCTTTTTCAAGACAAGGTCTAGACCGCCACCGCTTCGTTTACCATTTCAATAGGAACTGAAGCTAACTTCTGGTACTGTACTAAAATAAGATAAACATCCAAGACCCAGGTCAATCTGAAAAAGTTCATTTTCTATCTTGACCTGACCGGGGATCGAACCCGGGATCATTCGTGTCGCAGGCCGGCGTGTTGACCGCTGCGCCACGGAACTCGTCGAATCGTAAATAAATTTAACTGCAGTTACTAAAACTAAACTAGAATCTATTGTAGTGTGAAATTAAAGATCGACTGGTTTTACGAGATGTAAACTTGATGAGATAAGTATAAAACAGGCGGTCACTTATTAAAGCCTTCAGGTAGTAAGCTATTTAAGTGGTCATATAAAATTGATTAAATTTGAAGTCAATTGAATTTTGCAATAGCTAAGAGCTACCTCTGGAACTCCTGTAGCTTATCCTTAACTACAGGAGTGGTGTTAGGGTTGCCAACCTTACTGTTAAAAACAGTATTTTACTTTTTTTCACTCGTTAATACTTTTTCTGTTCACTAACAAAAAAGGAAACAAAATACGGTTTTTACGACCTCTGGTATTGGAAGCCGAAGAACATAAGTGGCGGAATGACAAAAATATAACTCCTATTTATTTTATAAAAATATGTCCTCGTTTATTTTAATGCTATCTGTAATAGTGAAAAACCTTAGGTATATTTAAAATTAAAATTGTGCAAGCAGTTCAAAATATAGGTAATTTAAAAATGCAAATAATACTGTAAACTTTATTAAAATTCTTTTCATTTTATCACTCAAACCTAAATTTAATACCCTTTTCTTGTAAAAAAAGTTGCCAACCCTATGTAGTACTGTACTAAAAAATAATAGCTTTGATCCCAATTCTTAAAAAACAAAATTTGACAGCCGTAATTTTTTTTTATATGTAATAACCGCTAAGCTGTCGTATAGGACTCAAGTATAACAAACAACAAAACCAATCAACGAGCTTTTGTAGTCAATTTCTTTGATACAAAATAAACATATTTCGCTACTCTTATAGAAAGTTTCCCCTACATTTCCGCGTAACAAATGTAAATGTAGGTATACGTAACCGTAACAAGGTTCGCTAATGTGAATATCAGATCCCCGCTCGCAACATCGCCTTACAAGTCGGCCGCATTTGTAGTGGTCGGCTTACAGACCGGTCATCACGAGCATACGCACCCTATAGACTATAGGACTTGGCCTTGTGCACTGAGGCTGAAAGGTAGCTCTTATGGACCACGTTATCCTACCTTCTTGCAAAGAAATAACAAAATCGGATTTATTTCAATATAGAATACATTTCCGCGTAACAAATGTAAATGTAGGTATACGTAACCGTAACAAAGTTCGCTAATGTGAATCTCAGATTGCCCGCTCGCAACATCGCCTTACAAGCCGGCCGCCTTGTAGTGGTCAGCTTACAGACCGGTCATCACGAACATACTCACCCTATCCTAACTAATATTATAAATGCGAAAGTGAGTTTGTTTGTTTGTTACGCTTTCACGCCGTATCTACTGAACCGATCATCATGAAATTTTGCATACACATAGGTTAGGGTACTGAGAAGGACATAGGCTATATATCACGCGGGCGAAGCCGCGGGTAACAGCTAGTAGACTATATGGCTTGGCCCTGTTCACTGAGGCTGAAGAGTAGCTCTTGTGAGGCTCACTACATTATTCTACTTTCTTGCAAAGAAATAATAAAATCGGATTTGTTACAATATGCAATACGTAACCATAACAAGGTTCGCTAATGTGAATATCAGATCGCGCGCTCGCTACATCGCCTTACATGCCGGCCGACTTGTAGTGGTCGGCATAGAGACCGGTCCTCACGAGCATACTCACCCTATAGACTAGTTTGGCCCTCTGCACTGAGGCTGAAGGGTAGCTCTTTTTAGGCTCAACACATTTTCCTACTTTCTTGCAAAGAAATAACAAGAGCAGGTTTGTTACAAAAAAACAATACGTAAACGTAACAAGGTTCGCTAATGTGAATATCAGATCGCCTGCTCGCAACATCGCCTTACACGCCGGCCGCACTTGTAGTGGTCGGCTTAGAAACCGGTCATCACGAGCATATTTACCCTACAGACTGTATGAATAAATAAATATATATATACGGACAAATCACACAGATTGAGCTAGCCCCAAAGTAATTTCAAGACTTGTGCCTCAACTAATTCAACAATACTGTAGTTTATTACATATACAATTATTGATAATCATCTAAGACAATCTGAAAAATAAAATTTTTCATTCTGACTTGATATGGGATTGAACCCGGGACCACCGGTGTCGCAAGCTGGCGTGTGTACCGCTGCGCCGCGAAGGTTATCAAATTATAGGACTTGGTCCTGTGCACTGAGTCTGTAGGGTAGCTGTTTTGGACCACGTTCTCCTACCTTAGTGCAAATAAATAACAAAATAAGATTTGTTACTTTATAACATTAATATAGTTCATTAACTTACATGCTGCTCGAGCTTGGAGTGGTCTGTTCCCCTTTTTTAGTAGTTAAGAAAATTTCAGAAAAAATAGTTTCAAAATGTGTTACAAATTTCTGATATCGATTGCAATTATTGAGCTGCAGGCACGACCCAACGAAACTCGTACGCTATAAATTTGTTCGATCAGCGTATTCGCAGTCTTTTATTAGCCAGTTTGTTATGTGTTAGCAGTTAAACGTCGCCATTTAGTTGATCAGTCATTAAGAGTAATTCCTCTTTATATAGCTATTGTCCTATAATAGAGCTAGATCGAGGTTTCAGTCTCCATACAACCCGTTTATCCTGTTTACTTTTCATTTACACCTAAACACGAAGCACTTATTAATACTAAAATACTTAGATTCTATTGCAAGTTATTCAAATAGCTTAACTATTTACAATGCTATATTCTACTAAAGCTAGTGTATTAAAACTAAGACCTACCATTTGCATAGAGAATAATAGAGACACAACCTACGTGTATACGAGCAAAGCTTTCGAAACGTGAATCGATACATTGGATTAACGATAATAACAAGCCGGTAATCGCTATCGGTACGTTATTCTAGTGAAACAATCTAGTTGTATCATCGACTCGATACTATCGGACTCGTGCCACTTGTAAACTTGTAGGGATGGTTTCAAATCAAATTATATCGATTGTTTTTGTTAACTCCAACGTACCTACTTAACTCAAGAAATTGTAGATATGGGTTATATGGTAAATTTAAGAAACGCAATAATATATAAATATCTGTAAAGAAATACAAATAATTTTTTAAATATTGGATGCAGACCAATTCAGAGTCAAAACCTACTTAGAAGTGTGCCATTTCATTACTTGTACAATCAATTTATTTAAATAACTTGCTCTTAACGTTGTTCAACAGTGTACTTTAGCTACTGTACTCGAAAAATACATTAGATACTGCAAAGGTATGTAATACTTACTAAACAATTTTTTCATACATATTCCTCAATAAAACAATTATTCAAGGAAGCGCATCAAAACATAAATCTCAAATTAGACTCTGCACCTTACACCATTTTATTCATCAAATTTATCGACATCGATAAAAATACCTGTTCCACAATGTCCCATCCCTAGCTGCGCAGGAGTAGCGGTCGCGTGCCGGCGCGGCGCGCCCTCGTGAAGAAAGTGGCGGGTCGATATTACAGATAGTAATCTTTGATTTAACTGCACTATTGTTAGTTTTACCGCCTTTTTAGGAAAACAATCCGGGTCAGTTAGACGCTGGTTAGCGTTAATGGCTTAGATAACGATTTTATGCTTGGTTAATTATAATAAGCACTTAGGAATAGGCCACTTACGCCTGAATACTTAAAGTCATCTTAGATTATGACGAGCTCCGTGGCGCAGCGGTCAACACGCCGGCCTGTGACACGGATGGTCCCGGGTTCGATCCCCGGTCAGGTCAAGATGAAAAATGATCTTTTTCAGATTGACCTGGGTCTTGGATGTTTATCTATATATGAATTTGTTATAAAATATAGTATCGTTGAGTTAGTATCCCATAACACAAGTCTTAATTAAGAACTTACTTTGGGGCTAGCTCAATCTGTGTGATATGTCCGTATATATTTATTTATTATTATGAACTAAAAACGTTCAAAAGTCTCGTTCTGTCACTGTGTAGATAACCTAGCAAAACAAAGAAAAGTAAAGATAAATAAAAGTTAAGATTAGTTTGAATACCCTATTCGGGAGTAAGAGCTCCAATGAATTTGCTTAACTTTCTAGACTAAATATCTTAACAAAACAGACTGATACAGATACACAAAAGACTATTTACAGAAAAAGTATCGTTTAGGTTTTTTTTCTTCGACCGTAGTCGGAACATGACCTTTTAGTTCTTTGTCTGTTCTCAACACTTACTTTAACTTAATGGGTCTAGATTTTATATATTCTTCAAATAAATAAATAATGTTTCAAATAATTTACCATTGTACTTCGCATGTTCTCTTCAGATGTGATATGTATGTATATTCAACACAATACAAAGTTTCAAATCATCGATAAATACATACTTCCCTACATTGCATTGCACATCAAATATTAATTTGTACTTAAAGAAATCCACTTCAGGCAAGTCAACAACTGAACCATGCGCTGAGAAGTTAACGGGCTGCGCTTGCGCATCTCAAATGTTTGGTTAACGGGATTGAACCCCGGAACGGCGGACACTCAACCCGCAGCACTAATTAACTTCTGCTATTAAATAACCTTATCTTAACCTTTCGATGTTCAATTTAACGTACAGCTAAAGGTGTATAATGAATGGAACTTTTTAATTAAAAATTAATCTTTAGTATCCAACTTACGTTATTAAAAAATATTTATTATATAGTAAATTTTAAAGTAGAAATTTATCTTTTACGACAACTTTTATCAAAATTTCTTAATTTGTCACATGTCTTCTTTGTTCGTTATGGGAAGTAAAGTGTGCTTTAGAGGGATGGGATGATTATGAGGGATATGTTTCTCAACATAATGGATTTTTAAATTTATAAAAGTCCATTATGTTCATTAAATTAATTTTTTAATTAGTTTACTGTGTGTTTACTATATGGTGTCATCTACTTTATATACCTAACGAGTTCTTTCTATCAGTTATTCGTTTATTCTTGAATCTAAGTCGTCGACAAAACACTTAAGTACTTACTCTTCATTTCAGATGTTATTTATATCGCAATGTTCCATCTAAACTCTCCCTAAGGTATCGATTTAACTCCACAAGGCATCGATAAAATTGCGCATCACTACTTATTACACCTTTTAAAGGATTTGTCGAGATCGTAACGAGGCTCGCCTTATAATTGGTGTTCGGCGTGTTGAGATGTTAGATAGTAAATTAATGCGTTATTGTTGTTGATAAGCGGTTATGAGATAGGTAGTTATCTGCACCTTTAGAATTCATTTAATTTTAAGGGTGTTTAATGACACATTCATCGTTTTAACTATCCTGTAGCATATCCCATGCAAATCTTTTTAAAACCACATATAAGCTCAACCCGTCTGGCCAGCATGGGGAGTGTAGGCTAGATCCTTTGACTGCTCCGGCTAATAAATGGGACAGTATAGAGAGGTCCATGCTCCGGCAGTGGAGATTAAAAACGACGTGATGATGATAATGATGATTATAATATCAAAGTAAGTTCGAGATTGTGTGTTATGGGATAATAACTCAGCGATACCAAATTTTATACAACAAATAATGTAAAGATAAATGCCGAAAGTCCAGATCAATCTGCAAAAAATCATTTTACGTCTTGAACTAACCGGAGATCGAACCCCTGGTGTGACAGCCTGGCATGATGACCTTTAGGCCACAGAGGACGTAAATCTTGAAGTAACAAATCTACATTTTATTATTTTATAACCCGCAGCATATAAATTGGATGGAACAAAATAGGTGACCCAGTAATTCTCATAAATATCTACGTAGGTCAGGCTATATAGGTTTACAATTTACAAATGGACACTATGGAACTTTTAGTCTGTTTAGTAAAAAGTGTTTCGATCGTCCTTTTAAAATCGTTTTTCATTTTTCCAAAACGCAGCAAATCACCAATAAGTACTCGGTTGGGTAAAACTGGACGTCTCACAAAACATCCATTGCCAGTAGGTATACAGTACAAAAGTTTATGCAAATATTTATTTGAAAGCATCTCAATAATGTTATCTAAAGTGGCAAAGTTTACAATAATAAAAACTTCAACTCAAGAAACACAATGCAGGCGTGAAACCCAGTTTTAGGACACACTTTATGGATGCAATTTAGAACTTATTCTATTAAAATAATTTAGCACATATATGTTGACATACTTCAGCATAACATTGCATATTCGTGAGGAATAAAACCAGTTACAATGACCAACCTAAACTAGCGCTGCAATAATTAAAATCTATCATCTCCATACACGCAGCATCATTTATCCTGACTCCTGCACACCTCCGACTATTACAAAAGCCATTATAATTACCTGCCCCTCTGCTGTTCTTAAATCCACCGCAATTTACTACGGAACCTAAAATGTGTAAAGTACTATTATTACTTCAACATGCCCAGGAAATCTACAAGTTGCACATATGCTTATTAATTTTAAAATTATAGTATGATATCCTGCTTGTTAGAATCAGTATCTAATGCATTGTTTTGTTATATTGATAAACCATAAAGTATTTTTAGGATTTTTAACTTTTAAGGTTTTCAATGTTAATTAAGTTAAGCTATGTCAGATGCCTTTAGGCAGCTTGAAAAATTCGACACTAGTGTTGGCCACTTACACACACTAAAAACAACAACAACGATGTTAAAAATAAGAAAAGCTATTCTATGTGCTTTTGTTGTAAGTACCTACTAAGTATACTTATGTAGCTTAAACTATTGTTATGCTCCTTAACTCTTCAACAATACGGCACTTGACCAAATACGAAATAACCGAACACTGTGTTATCTATACTTGAAAGAATAGATGCGCGAATATTTGAGATAGAAAGGAAGTCGAGCTGCATTGCAAACATTGTTTGTAACTAATACTCCAGCGTTGCTTGACCCCAGTTGATAACATAGTAAAGAAAGCGCAGAGGTCAAACGACTTGGTCGATTTGTGCTTAGCATTAGCGACTGGGCGGTATCCGCTCGGCTAAGATCGGGAGCGTCCGTACCTATTCGGACTAAGACTCTCCGCCCACCTATAAGCGATAGTATCGTCATCTCGCTCCTACTCGACCCGTTTCCGCAGTGCGTCTCACTCGCACTCGCGCCACTCCCACTCGACGTTAGGCTATTTTCCAATTATTATGTGGAAGCTTTTTGCGCCCGCGCCGGTCTCGTCCACGATAAGTTTTCTAACAAAATGAGTGAAGTAATCTCTATTGTTGTTATGAGGTTCGTTTTAAATTCCTTTGAGGTTATGACGCCATTCAATCTTATGTTTTATGATGTAAATAGTTAAAGAAACTACTTAATCTGACTAGTATGTGCCTAGTATGTGCCTGTGACATGTAATGTATTAAGTAGGTTGATATTTTGATTACTTCATAAGTAAGTATAAAGTAATATTTAAATGTAACACAATAAAATAAACAAAGATATGAATGAAATTTAACAATTAAATATGCTGTTAGTACTTATAGAGCAAAACCGACTTGCATCTGAAACAAAAAGAATTTGCTGACTCACCCTGTGCCCATAATTCACGCTTACACACCACCTATCCAAAAAGTGCGCAACATTTCAAAAATAATAACATAAGTAAGTACCGGCGTTCATAATGGATACCATTACAAAGTAAAAGTTAGAAAGTCGCCTCACAATAGCCCAAAACGACAATTGATAAAAAAGAGCAAAACGCGTCCGTCCCATGACCCCTTACCTCTTACTTTTAAAAAATAAACGGTATTGAAAATAAGATAAAAAGTTGACCATTGGCGATGGTCTGATAATTACACCGCTCCACGGCAGCCTCTAAATATAAGTCGCTCTGTGCTTTAGACTTAATAGCAATCTTTATAAGAGTCATGCGGCCTCCGAATAGTGATGCTATCTGCCCGCGATTATCGATGTCGATAGTCTGTCATTACCGGCGAAACTACGTGTTGCTAATGTTGCTTTGTTTGTTTTGCTCATTGGAATGCATTTCCGTTCTACTTTTTCCAATTGCGTACTGTCTGTGATTTATGTAAGCCAATAATTACTGATCTTGATTTCTCACAGTTAATAGTCTAACTTTATTACGGAGATGCAATAAAACTGATCGGAAACGGGCAGTCAGTGTTAGACCAACATTTCCAATAATTAGAAACAGAACACCGTCCGCCATTACGGATCGCACCTGCGCGATTACGCCGCAATAATTCTAGCGCGAGCGCGGTTGTCGCGGTTATCGAGTGCACATCACTAGCCGGGAGCAAAGGTTCTTAGAGGGCGCAGGCATCAATTTGCGCGGTAGCCGCCGCAGGCGCCGCGCCGCCCCTGTCATTAGCCTGCCTGCCCTGTCCCGCGCGCGCCCCGCACCCCCTCCCGACCCCGAGGGAGCATACTTTAACCTTTTTTGCTCCCCGACAACCTGTTCACAGGACGTGGCTGCTGTGGCTACACGCCGCAATTTAAGATCGGTTCATGGCCACAGGCGATACGCAGTATCCGTGCCCTGTTAACTATACAACTGTAAATATAGCGCGGGCAGGGTTGCCAACCAGGCGCCATTATCCTGTCACGGGAGTAAAATATTGTATCGCGCCAATTGGAAAAAGACGTCTAGTTTGTTGGTCGTGCACCTGTTACGCGTGTAGGGGATTAACGTTGCTGGGTTCGATATTTCGCTTTATTGGGCTTCGCTTTCGTCTGTTTCCCTTATACGTATGAGTACGTGTTGTTTGTGGCTGGTGTCAGCCCTGGCGTGCAGGAGTTATCGCGAGCTCCTCCCGGGCGATTTAAGCGAAGGCAACAATGAGTTTTGTTTGCAAAAATAACTTGAGTGATGATAATTTCACTTGCGATACAAGTCTGTCTTCACTCGACGCAGCTGCCGCTGTACAAAAAACGATGAGTGGCCAACTCCTTGCATTTTCTATTTTAAGAATGGATAAATATTCATCTAAGTTAAATAGCGGAATTAATTTAGAGTGCCGGCTTCTTTACTGCGCAGTAGGTACAGTATATGCAATTTAAGAGAATTTGAAAAAAAATCTGTTATCTGAGCGTTTTTCCGGTTGCATCCTTAGCTGGTTGTCTTCGGAACCCGGAGTCCGCGGTTGACGAGAATTTGGGTTTGTTTCATAGCGGTGAGGTTTGTAAGTCACAAAATCCTGTACATTTTGATGTGCCTTATTCCCTAAATATCCGGCAAAAACGGAAACTGGCTAGTCTGCCCGTCTATTAGATGCATATACATATGTATGCAGGTTTTGATTTTACGTTTCTAGAATTATGAAAGTGTATATGATTTTCATATCCATCGCAAAAAACTAAAAAGTTTAAAAGACAGATCCACATTCCTTACCTCATAAAATAAAAAGATTAAACAATGATAATTTTTCGAAACTTCGCCGAAAGAAACGGGCGCTGCGTCTGCGCTCATCCTCCGAACCCGTAATTTGACCCCCAATTAAACAATTTTCTTAAATATCATTCCGATTCATTTTACCGCCGAGGGTCACTCTTGACCCCCGGGCACGGGCATTAGAGAGTCCCGAACCGCGCCGTAACCCCCATTATTCGTAAACATGCCCTCCAACCAAACAGTCCGAAGGTTAACCGGGTCGAACCCTCGTTCCACTCTAATTCCCTCCTGTCGGGCCTTGAGATGCTTCCAATCATTCCTAAACTTCTTCACAGCCAATTGACGGGTAAGAAAATCGCTAATGGCAGGGAGCGAAATGAGTCCCGCAAATTGACCTGTCCTTCAGAGCGGACGCGGCCGCCGCCGACCTGTCGCCGCTAAATAATTCCGTTCCCATGATCTAGCCAGTAGCGATCTCACTTTAATTATTCATAGAGTTTTTTATACGCTATCGCTTTTTACCGGTCGGCCGGCGGCTGGCTTCAAGCCTTATAAAATTAAAAAATAAAATCGAACGACGGCGCAATTTAAAAAAGGAATACGTCGGATGACACGGATCGAACTCCGGGCAAATGTCGCGCGGTAAAAAGTGGTCGAGCGTGGAGGAACGAGGGGGCAAGGAGCTCGGAGATGCGGTGGCGGGAGGCGAGGGGCGCGGGGGAGGCAGGACGTCACGTAGGCGGCTCGCTTTTTGTCAACGTTCCCGCGGAGATGACAGGTCGCTGGACGCTGCGGCCGCGACCCGCGCCGCCCGGCTCAAATCGTTTTGATACTTTCCATTTTCACCATTTTTGTGGTTAGACACTGGCATCTATTTTACACACAACAGAAACTTTCGTCGAATTTATAGTTTCAAATGAAACTCATCTATAATAATAATACACGTTTACCGAAACGTTACTCGAAGCAGCTTAAATTTGCTTTTTTTGTTTTTTCATCTTATTAAAATTAAATTATAAAATATATAACTAAGCTACATAGAATCAAAAGCATATTTATATATGCTTTTAGATATAATAATATTATCATTATACTACTTTTCCCACGGTATGAAAATGCTTTTCTATTGTGTTATGTATAAAAATTGACAGAAAAGACATTCAATCGCATGAACTGAACACACTTAAATTATAGGTTATCGATCTCCTTAGATATCACACATGTAAAGATATATGTTTTTTTGTACAAAATAGCACTTAGGTACTTTTGATTTTTTTCTTAGCTAACAATAAATTAATTTGAGATAGTTTGGCTGTAGTTTTTACCAAATTATTTTCTTTGATTATATTATTATTGTCGTGATTTTACCGTAGAAATAGTTTTCTTTTTTTTCCGAATGCTTTGTAGATATATTACAAAATTTTATCAAATTTTTAAACATACCTTTACCACCCTAAAAGAAACATTTTACTTGCTCCCAAGTTATCAAGGACCTTGATTGCTCGTCTGTGGTACACGACAGGTGCATCTCGGACCCTTCCTGAACCTGTTCTGTGCAATTAGATTTACTGAAATTATGCTTCATTGCTTTTTTGTTAGTGAAACACTAGTCAATACATTTCAGAAACACTTAACTGAATCTCAAGGACCTCGTTGGGTCGTTCGCGCTATACGACAGGTGCCTCTCAGATCTTCCTGAACCTGCTCGATTCAATTAGATTCGTGGAAATTATGCTTCATTACTTGTTTGTTAGTGAATACACCAATACACTTTAGAACATTTAACTGAGTCTCATGGACCTCGTCGACTCGTCCGTGCTACACGGCAGGTGCATTTCGGACCCTTCCTGAACCTGTTCTATGCAATTAAATTTACTGAAATTATGCTTCATTGCTTATTTGTTAGTGAAGCACTAGTCAATACATTTCAGAAACACTTAACTGGATCTCAAGGACCTCGTCGGGTCGTCCGCGCTATATGACAGGTGCATCTCGGACCTTCCTAAACCTGCTCGATTCAATTAGATTCGAGGAAATTATGCTTCATTGTTTGCTAGTGCTTCGGCTTGTTAATACACTTTAGAAACATTTAACTGGGTCTCAAGGACCTCAAAAGACTGGACTGGAAAATTTGACTGGACCAAAGAGATAGCGGAGGATAGGGAAAAATGGAAAATACTCCACCGACAAGAACAAAGTTCTTAAATATATATGATGACAAGGACCTCGTCGGGTCGTCCGCGTTACACGACAGGTACTTCTTGGACCTTCCTGAACCTGCTCTGTTCAATTAGATTTGTCAAAAATTATGCTAGCATTAATTAGGTACTTCAATGATGCTTCAGCCATATAGATAACATGCCCTAAATATCTAAAACTAATAATTATTTCGTATATGTCAGTACATAATGTAAGTGCCTAATATATCGAAATCATTGTTACAAGTTTCCGATAAACATATATGAAACGAGATGTCCAATGTAATGTTTGCCGACAAAAGTTTTATATCGATGGATGCAAGCCGCTTCTATCCATTTATTTTGGAAATGTAGGTAAAGCCTATGTCCTGCTGTGGACTTAAAGCGGCTGAAATTATGAAGATGACCTTAATAGCGTAATACTAGCAACCTTGGCTTTGGATCGATTATAAAATAAAACAAAGTTCTACTAAGTATGATTTTTTCTTAGAGGACGCTCTTGAGAGTCCTCGCATTATTTATTATGTACTTACAGATTCTGTTGTGTGAGATTTGATACCTAGACATAATCCTAGATCAAAAATGCAAAAGCTGGAGATGAAAATGGGAATTCAGTTAGTATCGAGTTACTAACTCGTAGATTTTATCGATATTATCTCAGATTTTACGCCATTTCTATAACGTTACGATCTTCGACATCTGAAAGCAATGACATTGTATTGTTCGACCTTCAGTTTTTCTCCTAGACGAGTCTTAATAGTTATGTATAGTTTTGGTTTTTCTCTTAGACGAATAGACACACCTAAAATTTTTATTCTCTATCTTTTCAGAACTTCCGAGACCAAAGAATTGACGGCGCCGTCCTGCCCCTCATCACAGAAGAACAGCTCACAGGCACGCTACAGATGAAGCTGGGACCCGCACTGAAGCTTAAAATGGCGCTGGCCAGTCGGCTGGAGCTCTGCAATCAATGCAAGGCACTCAACCCAGGGCCCACCCCAGCACCGCCAGCCCTTGGCCCAAGAATCAACGGATCTTCCGTCAAGTCGGAACCACGAAGCAACACTACCAGTCCCAGTTAGAACAACGTTCTATTTTTAATTTAGTTCTTTTATTTTTTTGAATTCGCGTTCGATTTTGCTTCGCCGCGTTGGTTTTGTGACATAGACAATCTGACAAGGGTAAAATTATTTTTAAATTGTTTTGTCATCTTCAAAACTGAGATTGTCTGTGACATTTAATCAACGCGTTAAGTATTTACTGCCTTTTCTATTGAACAACTTCGTGAAATCTTCACACACAATTCACAGTAAATAAAACAGCATTCCTATTAAAATATTAATCAATTAAACAATAGATTCAGCAGCACGCACTAATATTATATAGGCATTCAAAATAGGTAAATGTAAACTGAGGTAAACGGTAACACAACACTTTCATCTCTCATATTTTTAGTTACGCTGATTTAATAATATTTATTAATGACATAATGTAGCCCATGTCCCGAAACTTCCCTTATTATAGAAATGTTACCAATTACCTCTGTTATTAATGACCCACATTGACCCTAACAACTTTAATCAGCAGCAGCAAAGGCAGCTTCATACGATATCATAATAATTCTAGTTAAAATATAACATTAGTCACTTCCACAAGCGTAAAGTCTTCCTGATGTAGATTTTGCATTTAGTTACGTTGTAAGGCGCCTTAGAGTGTTCTTTAGTGGAGTTTAAGTTTTTTTAACTGTAAATAAACTTGTTTATAATGTTACGTGTTGCCGTCCAAATGTTAATATGATTGTGAAATGTTTTTGTATGTGTTCCATGCAGGATTTCCCTGTATTTTGAATATTTGTTTTGTAATCAATTATATATTTTAGTTTTTCTATAATATCGATTTATAGGAGAATTGATCAATGGCAAAATGTGTACCTTTTCAACACGAAAATATATACTTTAGTACTTTTGAATTGTTTACAATCGGTCTTAATTTTTATTGGAAGATCGAAAAAAATACTTAAAGAAGATACTTTCTTAGTACACACAAAGATATTTTTAACAATTTATATCGAATTACGAAAAATTTCGGTGCTAAGAGACCCTGCGATAATTTAATATTATGATTGTAAAATTTATGTGTATATAATGGCCGATATGTAAAAATACTACGTAATGATCGAGGCTACTACTAGACTATAATACAGGGTCACAAAGTTATAAATTTCGTATGTACATTACACATGTATAGTTATATAGATGTATTATTTTATACGTCAATTATAAATAGCATTTATTTATACCACACCTGAAGAAAGCTCAGTAATATACATACTTACCGATTTAATTGCAGTATGTTATTATATTCTAAGGGTAATTTAAGACATGCGTCTTTGGAATTTTGTGGAATTTCGATTTTTGTATATATCGTACCCCAGTTGTAATATCTTAAGAGTAGATCAATATGTAAACACGGTTTTTACCTGTGGTTATCTCCTTAATTGCCAAAATAGTATATAAAAGATCATATATACGAGTATTACTATATTTTGTGCATCCATTTTGTCTATCTTAATGTAAACGACCTCTGTATATGAACATTTTACAAACTGTAAATTAAAACAAGAAAAGGATTAATATTTGTAATTTTGTGTACATTTGATTTGACTTGTTTCCTCCGTCATTAAAGTGTGATCCGAATATGAACCAAACAAATTGATCACTATTGCCGAAAAAAATGGCACTATTTAGATTAATGATGGTTTAAACCAAGTACTTACATCTTTATTTTTGACATATGAGACAAAAGGTGTTCACAACAATAAAAATATCAATATTTTTGAAATATGATATAAGAGGTACTTAGTTCCAAGTAAAATGGATAAGAGGTGCTAACTTTGTTAATTTTTACTTAATCCTCCGTGCCTTATCGGTCTTCCTTATAAATAAGATAAAATAAAAATATATTTTCACAAGTATTACGGTTCTACGCTTTAAACTGACGATAATACATAATGATACTTATATAGAGTATAATAGATCGACGAATTTGTTTTAGGTGATTTAATATTAATAAAGGCTGGTTTAGATGAGTCCAGTCACTAGCATGTCAGCTAAACCACAGCACTTTTGGAAAATACCGGTCACGATAAATGTGACACCCCTACAATTTAAAATCTGTTTTTTTTTCAGGTTCATCTTCCCCGATTGTACAACTATTTTTTTTAATAAATAGCATTCTATATCCAATGTAAACTATGCTGGTGCTTGTTGGTCCTTGCACAGAAATGGACGCTTAGTCTACTTTTCTATACTAGCGACCTCCTAAAGTTTCTACGACAGTTAAAAACACTTGTGTTCGATGTGTAAAAGTGTAATTTTAATTAACATTAGTCAGATTGACTGACTAACATAACAAATTAAATTATCGTAGATTTTTATCGGTTTTAGAATTAATCAGACAAATACACGACTAGCGCCAGTACTAGTATATATTTCTTTTATACAACAATGTAGAGAAACAGACATACGGCCCACCAAATGGAAAGCGGTTACCGTAGCCTATAAACGCCTGCAACACCAGGAGTGCCACTCGCTCGTTGCCGACCCTGAATACATCTTTTCATGCCCTTTACACTATTGTGAGCATAGTAACATTACTGGCGCCAGTGACTAGACTCGTCTATTTCAGCCGTAATATACGATAGTTCACTGCTTTTATTTCGTAACTAACGTATTCTAGATCGGACCAGTGACTTACAATGTATAAAGTATAAATAAAGTGTGTTATACAGATTTAATTTGTGTCGTACAGGTTTTGAAATGTATTACGAGTATAAATAATGGTAAAATGGTTGTGTGGTGTTACTCGAGATTCTTTTAAACACTTGCATACAGGTAATCAAGTACTTTTATAGGTGTTCTTATGCATTCACAATGCGATTCTGATATATTCTCATTCAATTTAAAAAATAAGAAATGGGAAAACAATTCCTAATATTAAGATTTTTTTCCCATATCTTATTTCTTAATTTAATAGGAACATTCGAATAATTCTATATTAAGGGGGCACACTAGGCACAGTAGCGACGCCAATCATTTTATTCCTAATACTTTACAAATAGAAAGAATTATGATATAAAAATATAATGATTTACATTCTTGAATTTCTTTCTATTTGTAAAGTATTAGGAATAAAATGATTGGCGTCGCTACTGTGCCTAGCTCCCTTAAGGCAAAATATACCTAAATATTTACTTTAAATGTACACAATCGTTATACCACATCCAAATTGACCGATGTAACACCACACGTCTCTTCTTACCATAAAGACTTAAAAAAGGAGTATCTTCGTTCCAATCATTTTAAAAAAAACAAAACCTGTGACCAAACGAGAGTATGTTTGTTGTATTTAGTGTTATGTTGTGTATAACAGTTAGTCACTCTGATACTTGCTATCGTGTACTTAGATACGGCTTGTTAGCGTTCGGATTGAGTGTAGTCCACCCTAAGTATTTATGTGGAGAGAATAAAAACGAATGATTTATTGAAACTAACAGTTTTGTTTTATTTACACATACTTCGCCTTATTTACAAAATATTTCTTAATAATAACTTAAAAATAGTTATTCTAAAATGATTAGTCATCATCATCATCATCAGGTCTTTATTAGTCTCCACTGCAAGAGCACGACCCTCTCTGTACTGCCAGAGCAGTCAGAGGATTTGGCCTACACTCTCCAAGCTGGCCAGACGGGTTGGAGAGGTCTCTTTGATGTTTATAAGCTTTGTTTAGCTTGAGTTTCCTAAGTCGCCTTTTACGACATCCACGGGAAGATTTGAAGTGGTCCTATTCTTCTCTGCTGGGAACCACACGGCATTTATAACTTTTATAAGTATCTAATATAAAATACACTATCGTTAAGTTAGAACCTTACGACTGATGATTAGTATATTGATTTTTTTTTTCTTAAACAGTATATCTGTATCTCTATCCGCCGGGCGTTATCCCGGTGTGTCCTCAGTTGTGATGCGTTCGAACTAGGAGTCCGCCATTATGACAGCACTCATGCTGTTACATAACTTGGTAAAGTTTTTACAGTCAGCTGCCTGCATGGCTCCAGTCCTGCTTGCTTGAATATGTCCAGAACCCAGGCAAATACATGTGAAACTGAAGTACAAACTCGAAATTTGGATCCGGCGTGTTAACCATGTATTCCATCATATATTTTTTACTATCATAATCTTAGAAATATACAAAAAAGTCACTCAGACACAATCATATTCCGTACTATATGTGAATGAGTATAGCCATACCTAACAGTACAGTGTAACTGTATATTTTTGTTTCTGATGAAAGTAACTCGACTTTGCTTTCAAACATCATTACATGATTTAATTTGTCGAATTTCAAAATGCTTACCATAGATATAAAGAAATTAAACAAAGAAACATTGAGTTATTGTTGTATGTTACATAGTACTCGCCTCATGGTACTCTACTCTATAAAAAACTTATAAATATATCCTTTTATAGATAGATAATCGTACTTGTATTTCATTCTCTCAAGAAGAGGATTTGGATGGTACATAGTATGTTGAAGCTGTCAGGTATGAAAATAAAATAAACAAATTAGTTTGCTTTCTATGTAACGTAGAACTAACAACTATGGCAGCGACTAAAGTGTGTGGCCAGAAAAATACAACCTGGGATCATTTGCTATATTTTTGACCCCCGATGCAAAAAGAGGGGCGTTATATATAAGTTTGAACGCTGTGTGTGTGTTTCTATGTCTGTCAGAGACCGTAGCTCTAAAACGGATGAACCGAATGCAGTTTTTGAAGTGAAAACGCATTTGGCATTTTTGAGATAAAACCATGGAACTCACGACACCGTTAACAAAAAACCGACACTATAATATTTCCGGCACAGTATAACATAGTAATCCTTACGATTCAAAAAATACACACGCAATGGTCATGTTTTCACTTCAATCGGCACTCCCGGAGTGCTACTGTATTATTTTTATTTGTAATCTTATTACTTGGCAGTGATTCTTAGCTTAGGTTCAGCCATTATCAAGATGAAGAGATTTTCGTGTCGGGGTTGTTTACTTTTATATAATTTGTGACCAGATTATTTAAATCAATCTTGGTCCTTCCTTCCAGTGACAAGCTCAAAGTTCCTTTCCAAATGGTGAGCTCTCTTGGCTCGATACTCCATTAGCTCTATGGTGCTATAGCCAGAGAACCCTATGAGAAGGAAACCCAACAGAATGTGAAGCCTGAAACAAAATAACGGTTCGGAATCATTATTCGATAGAATGTTTGATTTTTTTCCTGAAGAAGAAAAGACATCAACGAGCCATTGAGGTTCCTATTGAATTTTTTTACACATATTATTTTTATTACACTTATTATAATTGTAAATTACAATGCCAGTTGTCGCAGCCTTTCGAAATAAGTAAAATTGTTGAAGTGACACATGTGGTGAACCCTAAAAGCTGTGATTTTTTTAACAAGCCATATATTTCTTTCTTCTTTAAAAATAAAAGAAAGAAAAAGATACAAAATCTATGTAATAGTATGACTGTGAAAAAAAAAGATTAAATTCGGTACCTTGTCCGAACGCACAAGTAAGGTGCAGAAGCATAAGAGAGAACGCTGCCGGTCGCTTCCCACAGCCTGAAGTTCGAATATGCTGCTTCTTCGTCACCCGGGAATAAGATTCCGGATAGAGCTGCAATATGCATCATCCATTCTAATTCAGGTAACTCTTAAAACATTACATTCATCAATTTTGTTTTTAGCCGTGTGGTTCCCGGCAGGGTAAAATATGACCACTCCAGGTCATCCTGTGGATGTCGTAAAAGGTGACTAAGGAAACACAAGCTAAACAAAGCTTATTAATATCAAAGAGACCTCTCCAACCCATCTGGCCAGCGTGGAGAGTGAAGGCCAAATCCTCTGACTACCCAGGCTAGTATATGGCTCTGGTAGTACAGAGAGGGTCGTGCTCCTGCAGTGGAGACTAGAAAGACCTGATGATGATGATGATGTTTTTACTAAGTACGGTTTTCTTTAACGCAATTCTATAAAAAATAGCTTTAAAGCTTTTTTTATAGAAAAGCTATTTTTAAAATTGAAAATATGTGATGAAAAAGAATTCGCCACAGAAACAAAAGCTATTTTTTATAGAATTGCGTTAAAGAAAACCGTACCTACCTAAATCACAAAATTATTGCAAATCCTAAAATTATTTAAAAAATATTAAAAATGAATTATAAAAATGAATTCATTAGTCTTTTAAGAAATTTAAAAAAATACGAAAGTATTAGGTAATTTAACACAAACGCTTTCGCGAAGCCGATTAAAAAGCCCTTAACGTAGGGACTGTTTACCCTGTATGATACTAAACATTTTTTAGGTTAGACATGCAGATGCCTAAGCTGGCGAGGACCAAAAACTACTCTTACCATTGACTTGAACTAGCCACACAGCGTCCGCAGTGCCCCACACGGCAGCGAGGAAGTAGAAGGCTATCCATTGATCCGGGTTAGGACGCCAGAGTAAGAGAGCTGTGAGCAGGCATAGGTTCAGGAGCTGAAAATAACAAGGCATATATAATAACAAAGTGGTTTATCAAAATTCTATACATCAAAAGCAGAAAATCCTGTCAACACGCGCGCTTTTTCAAGTAAGGCCATTAGACCGTCGTCCCAACGTGATTATCATGAAGATATTTTTTTTGAAGATTATTATCGATGGGCACTTCACTATTGAACTTGAATATACTTAATTTCTTTTTCTTAATTTCTAGGAAGAGTAAATAAGTTATGTATGTAGCAGTTTGAAAATTTCACGTGTATCAATAACACATTATATATAACAACGGGTCACGTGAGTGACCCGTTGTTATATATAATGTGTTTAAATTCTTTATTTATACTATTGGTAATAGCGATTGTTCCGAGAAGTTTGGGCAAACACTATCGTATATATTATAAAATTACATTGCAACGACCACACAATTACAACATTTTGTCAGGGGATTAGGGATGGAAATTATGACTCACCAAAGCGGTGACCATGACGGGGAATCGGCCGGTGAGCTTCACCACGGACCCAGCTACTGGGGCAGCCAAAGCGTTGAACACTCCGAAGCAAATCATCACGTAGCCGATGTTGTGGATGCCGTACGCGCAGCCCACAAACGCCTGACATATATTTAAAGCAAAGTTATTGTACTGTGTTGTTGATATGTCATTTAAAGCATGACTAAAGTCGTACTTAATGTGTTTTCTTATTACGGTGGTCACATTTGAATCTACAAGCGTATTCATATTTTTGTCATTTACTTCATTAGCGCTACAAATATTTTTTTTTAATGGCACAGAAAACTTTGTGAATTGTAAGCCTAGTCGTAAAATATTTAAAATAAATACCTAAAAAACAAAACACTACATAAGTAATTCGCCAAATTTAAATTGAAATATACAAAACTAAGTATAGAGTAAATTTTCAGCTTTGAAGTTCGATAAAAATACCGGAACGTTAACAAACGCCTGCTAAAAAAAGTCAAGTGATGCTGCAAAGGACTAAAGTCGACTCCAATTAGGCGAGATCTGAGCGAATTCCACAAACATCATAACAATTAATCAAAATAACTAAGACCGAAATACACCAGGAAATTAAGATGAATATGAAGCAGAAACTAGGAAGCAAACAAGTTAAATCACGAGCAATAAATGTGTAACTAAAGATCAAAAGGGTGTGCAAAAGATTAAATGATGAATGATTCTTGACTCTTAGGCCCACCAATCTTGTCCCACTGTTCTGGGCTCGTGGTCCCACTTCTAAGTCCAACTAATATTAACAATTATTATTGAGTTGTTTTACCGCTCTCAGTGACATGATCCCTCTTGAAGCTGTTAGAATATATAATTCATTTGACCATATTACTTATGGTCAAATGAATTATCAAATACGTCAGATTTAAGTTGTAAACGATCCTTAAGGATTTTCCCATGTAGGATCGATTTTTATTTGCACCACGTCTTCCTATTTCTGCTTCATTCATCATCATCTCTTCAAGGTCTTCTTCGTTAGCATTGCTGCAGTTTACTTTAGACAAACCTGCGTAAAGTCAGCTGCCATGAACGCCTGCTCGGCTCCAATGTACCCGATTACAGGCAACAGCAGCAGCTGGTACTTGTGCCTCAGCTGGCGAAGAGTCACCGCCAAGAGATGCACTCCTGATTTGCCATCTATGGCTGTCTTGCGACCTGATGTGTACCTGTAGAAATACAATAAACTACTTGGTGAATTAAGGGGATATATGAAATTTACGGGGTCCAGTGCTGCCCACATTTTAAGTTTATTATTTAAGAAGAACAAAATTTTAAATTATCGCTCCGTTTTCAATCAAATTACCTATTTCATTAAAATGTGTACAGCTCTAAACCCCGGAAAATTCCTGCACCCCCTTAATACATTCAAATTAATCACGTATGTATCCCTTACGAGTATAGTACGAGTCAGCAGTGGACCAGTATAGGCTGATGATGATGATGTATCCTGTACGGGGAATAGGTTTGGACATTGGACCTTAAGGCCACTTTAGCGCGGCCGCATATTATAAGAAATTTCTAACAGAAAAATTCTGACGCTCGCCGGAAGCACCCCGCATACTATCAGAAATTTTGATCCGGCAGTCGTGTTTCATCTGTATGCTTACGCACATCTACCTATATGAATGAAGATACGTATGTTATTGCTCTTAGAGCTTTTTTTATTTAAATAAAACAAATCGGCCAAGTGCTAGTCGGACTTGCACATGGAGCGTCCCGTACCATTATCTATACAACATTAGACAATCGGGCAAAAACTGCAACAAAAATCATGTTCTTAGTACGACAGCCCTTAATATATATTTAATTTTGATTTAATTATTTATTTTTAAAGCGATGAATATACAAATAAATATTTTGTGAATATCTGAAGCGTCTACCTGTTGCCGTTATAAATAACGAGCAAAAGATGGCAAAAAGATCACGTTTGTTGTATGGGAGCACCCCTTAATTATTACCAATTTTATTCTGATTCTAGTGTTTATTGTTATAGCGGCAAAAGCAAATAAGTACATCATCTATGAAAATTTTAACTGTATAGTAATCACGGCTTATGAGATACATCCTGGTGACACACGGATATCGAAATCTCGTGAATAGGGTCCCGTTTTTACGCTTTGGACATGGAACCCTAAAAACCTTGATATTGAAATATGGATTTCAATTCTTAATTAATATTTGGTATATTCGCTCCCTAGCTAAGTCTCTGTGTATTTTATTCTGGTAATTTTCATCATCGCGTTCCACAAACATGGATATTTTTCCACATCGGCAATTAAATCTTGAATTATGCTCATTTTCGTCAAAAACGTAGGTTCCTAAAATACAACAAACACGTGTGCAGCGTACGGCGGCGGACGGTAAACTGACGCGAATTTCTGATAGTCTGCGGGGCCTAGTACAAAATGTATGGAAAACACGCCTTCCGCCATTTCTAACAGAAAAAATTCTGACGTCCGGCTGAGGTGCCATCCGGCGGGCATCAGAAACGGACGACCCGTTAGAATTTTTCTAACAGTGTGCGGGAGCTAATACAAAATGTATGCAGCGAGTGCCTTCCGGCGAGCGTCAGAATTTTTTTAACAGAAATTTCTGATAATATGCGGCCGCTCTTAAGCGTGTAGTATCAAAATAGTGACGTGTGGCTAGACCCATCACAGACATCAGATTTCTTGGATTTCCGCCCATTTCCCCGACTAGTTTTCTACGTTTTTTGCGAGAAGTAATTGGTATATTGCACGTTTTTCTTTTCTCCCCTAACCATCATGGAATTCATAATGTGTTCTTATGACGACCGGATTTCCAACTGTTTTCAATCCAGACAATACTACAGCTATTATGTGCCAGTTTTTTATTACCTAGTTCACACCATTAACTATTTTTGTAACTATCAACACATAAGACAATTCAACATACAACGAACCTTTTCAAGGAATCCACTCCAAACGTGACGAGGATCACTGCAAATGCCATACACGCCAAATATGTTCCTGATATCACCTGGATCTTTAAGGGCGAAGGCGGCGCCAGGTTTGTGTTTTCCTGAAACACATTAAAAAGGTTTAATCCCGTGATAATATATAAATATTTTTATTAACCTGTGTTGTCCCACTGCTGGGCAAAGTTCTCTACCATCTCAAGTTACATTTAAGCTTTTTGCTTTGTGGGTCACTTTGCTGGTCACAGCTTTTTGAGCTAGGGAAGAGTAGAAGTTTCTAAGACTGGGAGAACAGGATAAAGGTAACTACTTGCTCGGATGGTTGCTTGGGTAAGAGAAAGCAGAAGCTCGGGAGGCCGGGCGCGCGTTACTGATGCCATACCTTCAACCATTGGACAGGCAGTTGAGGATAACACCCCTGACCATAAAGTAAATATAACAACTCAGAAGAAAGTGCTCAGTAGCTTTGCATTACAAACTTTTGCCGCACAATGGAACTCCTGCAGACATTATCCTTTCTCACAAGGTTTAGTTTCACTAGGCTGAATAATAAAATTATGCCCGACTAAGCTCTGAGTCAAACCGTTTTCCCTTCTACCACCAAAATTCAGTCCTGTCCATAGACTTCATGATTCATCATCAGCATCAAGTCCTTAGGATTATCTTGCCTCTATTACATACATTACATTGACATACTCACGTGTGATTCACTGCCGCTGCAAAAGTTGACCCCGCATGTTTCGCCCAAGTTCAGGACCGGAGCTATTGTTGCATTGATGACCTCGGCTGAGCTCGTTGATAGAGTTTCATTCAATGTAGAGACTACGTCACCCAAAGATGATGATAGTACTGAAAAACAACGCAGATAAAATATAGAATAGAATAGTTTTTATTAACTAATGGTTATGCAGCCTATGAACCTTTGAACTATATTGTAATCTAGCGATCAGAATCCTTAATAGAATAAAGAATTGTAAGAAAAATAAGGAATAAAACGTAAAATTTTTTATACCTCCCCTACAAAGTCACCGATGAGCTGGATGAATTTCTATGGGAAGACTGATTTAATTTTTCGATTTTCATCTTTTTTTCATTCCATTCTGTATGCCATTAGGGATTCTGATTCCGAGATTTTAATATAGTTCATAGGTTCAAAATCAGCCCGTATAAGGGCATAAATATTACATTTAAAAAGTGATAGCCGTGGCGTGTAATATAACAATTGACTTAAACTGAAGTTCAAATTCTTACTTTGAGCTTTTGCTTCAAAATCTTATATCGCCATTATCATTATCATCATCATCAGGTCTATATTATTCTCCATTGCAGGAGCACGACCCTCTTTTAATAAAATCTTCTAATATAAAATGCCTACATTACATAGAGACTGATAAGCAGTTATGACAAAAAAGTAATGGATGAAACATTTAGCTCTTGCTCGAACAGAAAAGAATGGTACAACTTCCATTAGCGAGCCAGCGGTTAAGGGTGCTCCTTGGCATTTCGACTATGTTTAACCTCTATAAAAATGATCAAATATAAAGAACAATACCCAAAAAAACATATATTGTAGAATGGTTTTTAATCTTTACTTGCTGAGGACTTTTTTCTAAAGTTCATAGTTTTTTAGAAAAAAAAAAGTACCGCTTACATCGATTTTTATTGCAAATATTCATAATCTACGTAAATCTTTGTCTTAGAGTCACACAATTTTTATGTTCAATACAATACCAATCAACCTACAAACGCTCCCGAGGATTTTTTTTTACTGATTATTCTTCTTTTTAATATTTAATTTATGTTATTTAATATTTTGAATGCGCGCGGGCGACGGGTGGCAGTCGACCGCTGACTTTCTGACGGGGAACTAAGGTTCAAAACTCGGCCCATATCCTGAAGGTCATTAGCGCATGTACAAGCCTTAACCTCTCGAATTGCATCCAAATAGGTACAATGTGTTTAGGACGCAGGTCTAGTGGCTAGGCACAGGTTGAGCGCGGGTCAAATATCACTTGACCCAACAGCTGTGATAGATTAGTTTCATTCATACTAATAAATTTTCACCAAAATCAATCAATTCGATAAAATATTTAATTGCGAAAATCTCGAAAACCTTGGAACACGGGTATAATATAGAACTTTCTTTTTGAAGCCGGCGCCACTTTACTCCTAAATTAGACCAAATTAATCTGATTTAGTTAGTTGCCTGATTTGAACCTTTTATAAGTACCTATACAAAACCCTCAGACAAAACCAAGTGCCGCGGCAAAGTGATATAAAGTAAGTACCTATTTACCAACCTATATTTCAAGTTTATAAGCAAATGACGATTAAGGTTTAAACATAAATACTATCAGGAAGTGGTCTCTATTGCACCAACACATAAGGGTTATTTGCATAAGTTAATAAACATGTATGTTTGTAACTTATATATAGTTATTTAAGTTAAAATAAGTTTTTGTTTGCATTGACCGAGAGAGCTAAGCATTGCTTGCTTAGGCCTTCAATTTGAATTGGGGAGAAATACATTTTTGTAAGTATGTAGATAATGTTTGCTCCGCTATAACTCACGAAGCGGGGCTCCAATGCTCCAAATGATGAAATCTAAAACGTATGAAGTCAAAGTTAAAGTTTATTTATTTGCCATAAATGTGGTAGCATAGTACAATCTTTAGCTATAAGTATCACACATTTAACTGTTTCCAGCATGCAAATATAATTAAATACATTATAGAAGCTAGTCCCATTTTGAGTCCAATTATGTTTATGTCATGATAAATAAACAATTATGATAATAATACAGTGTGAACCCTTTTCATTTTAAATACTCATTTACTGAATAAAAACATTTTTACACTAACCATAAATGTAATTCATTTTTAAAATTATTTAGTGTGGAATGGTACTAGTAGCACAACTTTCAAGTTCAATGGGTATGAAAATCGTTTCAGAAGTCTATGACATAATTAAATAAATGCTCGCGAGAGCCAAATTCGCAACTACCAACTAGTCTAACGGTGAGAAATTACTTTTTGTTATTCCACTTCTGTCAACAGCTTTCATTTAATTAAGGTATATACCACTTATATATACATAGCTATTATAGGTAGGACCACAGAGTAATGATTTTCAACTCACGCGGACGAGTGACACTAAAATTCCTTGCCCCACCCAAAAACCCACAGAGGATAGGACTTTAGCTTCACGTGAGATCAAATTATTCCTTTTAGTTCGTTTTGATTCACATAACCTACTAAGCCCTTCCACGAACCATTTTTTCCGTACTTTGTCTTGAAACCTGCGGTAAACAGTACGTCATACTTGCCACCGCTTGTTGTCAAGTTAAATACATTAATTTATTAAAATACAACCGGTATATGGCCCAAGGTCAATATCGCGACCTGTCGCCCACTCACTGCTGATACCTTGACCGTGAAATGACATGTACTTACCGTCGTTTATATGTTCGAAGGACCAAAATACAAAAGTAGCATTATAAGCAAGACGCATTTATTTTCTAACCTATGTTTTAAGCTATAAGTATCTAGTTATAAATAAATACATATACTGTTTATTGTTTATTTTGATAACATTTTGTTACATGTCATAAATTACATATAATCATACATAGGTCAGCGTTAATGATTTACAATCAATCAAATCAATTTACAATCAAGTTTGTGAGCAAAAGGCTGGTCGAGGTGTCGAATGACCAGAGGGCTGGCAACTATTTTGTCCAAAGAATAAGCATTGCCATTCAACGTGGCAATACTGCCAGTCTTCTGGGCACATTACCGCAGGGCAATGACCTGCTGGACATTTTCTATTTATAGGTAAGTTTTATTTATAGGTAGGTTTTATTTATACGTAGTTTTATTTTATAGGTAGGTTTAATTCTTAGTTTATATAAGTTAGTTTTAATATTGTTACTTAATTCTTCGTCAGATTATTGTTATCTACATTCTATAATAAATGTATTAAAAGATAATCTACAATTATATAATAAATAATTAACTTTGACAAAATTCGTCAAATGAGTAAGGCGCTAAATCAATCAGCCAATTTTTTAATTTAAATTTAAAACTATTAACACTTTCAGCCGATGTGATCTCATGAGGCAGTCGATTATACACTGTCGGGCCCATGACGTGCGTTAATTTACCAGATTTCTGTAATGTGCATGAAATAGAAGCCAATTTGTCTGTGTTTCTCATTTTGAATGTCAAATTATTATCTCCTCGTTTTGGGAACGTCTTAATATTCTTATAAATATATAGGGACAAACCACACAAATTGAGCTAGTTGTGAACTTTTGTCGTAAGGTTCTAACTTAATGATACTTAGTGTATTTTATATCACATACTGATAAAAGTTATGAATGCCGTTTGGTTCTCGGCAGAGTAGAATAGGAGCACTCCAAGTCTTCCTGTGGATGTCATAGAAGGCGACTTAGGAAACACAAACCAAACAAAGCTTATAAACATCAAACAGACCTCTCCAACCCGTCTGGCCAGCATGGAGAGTGTAGGCCAAATGCTCTGACTGCTCAGGCTTTTATATGGCTCTGGTAGTACAGAGAGGGTCGTGTTCCTGCAGTGGAGACTAAAAAAGACCTGATCATGATGATGAAAAGTATAAAGATAAACATCCTAGACCTAGGCTAATCCGAAAAAGATCTCTATAGATGACTGCATACAATGCTTCTCTAATATATTCTTATTAAGATATGGGAAAATTGAAAATTTTCCTCAAATCTTATTTTTCAATTTAGTGATTATAATATGTACACCTATCTTAAAAATATGATTTTCCATCATGACCAGCCCCCGTATTTACTAACTCGGATGACAGGTGTCGATGCCTATCAATCTAGAATTTACAATTACAATACGGATTTTGCTTGCTCGAACTTTTTATTTGAAATACAAAAACCGCATTGTAACAGCAAATCCTAGATTGATAGACATTGACACCTGTCATCCGAGTTAGTAAATAGGCCGGCTGGCCGGAGCTCGAACCCGAGACCACTCGTATTGCAGGCTGTCGTGTAAACCGCTGTAATAAGTACATAGGGACAAATCACACAACCCCCTATAATATAAGTATGTAATATTATTCATTGTTTCGGTTTTGGCATAACAAATTCGTGTTCTTAATATAACTATTATTAATTTTATTAATAGTTATATTCATAGTTATTCATTTATTAGAGCCCATTGCAAAACTGCCTACGTCTTAAGAATTAAAATATGTAGAGACTAGTCACACAGATTGAGCTAGCCACACAGTAATTTGTGTTATTTAACACAAATGCAAGATAATGGAACAGACCATCTAAAAACACTAAGTTGGTGGCACAAGTATAGGACATGTGTTGGAGACGCATCCTGGCTCTGACGGATATGTTCGGGTTACTACTATCAAAACTCAATTGAGTATTTTCAAGCACCCCATGGTCAAGCTGTAACCCCTTCCATTTAATCAAGAAGCCGAAACTACCGATTCTGATACTATGTATGGGACTAAACGATGATGTGGATGATGTCGTGAAAATATTATTAAAAATGAACTTTTGAAACATATCCCCTTTTTTAAGCAGGTGTTCAAAAAGAAGATGATTAACTCACTAGCAGAGGAAATGAGGTTGCCCCAGATCTGCGCCATCTGGTAGAACATGAAGAACAGCCCGAAGAACCGGACCACCAGCACGTCCACGGGAACTCCTGAGAGCTTTGCGTATGGCTCTGCCACCTGAAGAAAATATTCATAGGTTTATTTTCCACTAGCAGTTTCTTGTGCCGTCGAAGATGGGTGAATTGAGTGCATAAAAAAGGTCAATAACCGAATGGCCGCAACAGTATTTAGATGTTCAGTTGAAATTCCACAAAATCTAGGGTGGGCTGAGCTTGTTAAAAAATTTAGGAGAGACCCAAGGCTCGGCCGTCGGCCTCGCCACCTGGGGCTCGCGTTTACCTGGGGGTAGGGGGTGTTGAAGGGATGAAAGTAGAGGGGGTTTCTTAATGGGTTGGGTGTTATGAGAGGCTTAGGCTTCTCCCTTGCCACGGAGCTCGGCCTTTAGCCTGGCAGCGCTCGCCTGGAGGGCTCGCGTAGGTACACTTTGCGCACCACAGCAGCCTCTGAAGCCCGCCATCATACCTGCTGGGATGATTCGATGTTGTACAGACGCGGGTAAAACTGGGCAGCTATGAACGGTATGTACACTATAAAGGGAGTTTAATTTTTGCTAAATGTTAGAGGGAATTGATACTTAATTCCGAAGATTTTATTAACCTACCATAGATAAATAGGTACACTGTTCACCACAGCGGCCCACCTCCAATGTCCACCATCATCGCCGCTGGAATGAGGTTGTACAGGCGCAGGTAAAACTAGGAGCCATGAATGGTATGTACAGTTTATTTTCCTGTAAAATTTTAAAAGGCAGCGATAAAATGTACCCTACCACAGACAAATAGGTACACTTTGCGCACCACAGCGGCCCCCCTCCGAAGCCCACCATCATCCCCGCCGGGATGAGGCTGTACAGACGCGGGTAAAACTGGGCAGCTATGAACGGCATATACGCTATGAAGGACACCGCCACGGCCCACTTGCAGCCCAGCCATCTGTGAAGTAGACAAATATTTACTTGTACCAAATATAGAAAGGAAAATTCCGATTGCGTAAAGTTGTTTATTTTTGACAAATGGGTACATACTGAGACAAAATACTATCGAGAGTTATTCTGGTCTGATTTACCAAACGAATACACTTAATTTTATCAACCGACGAAAAAACTGAGGAGGTTCTCAAGGTGACCAGAGTTGTTGTATGACCACGCGCAACATTTTACACAATTGTCTGAATTTGATAATTTTATTGAAAAAAGTATACTGCAAAGATGGTCTCATATAAAATTTGGTAAGCATCTATCCCCAAGGAAAACAGGGGATGATTGAGTTTTTGCTTATTAAATTAATAAGGTGGTAATAATATTAAAACTTACGCGAGATAAATTCATTATGAAAACACGGCTTTACTCACGTTTTATTACGTCGGATCTGCCGACTAGTTTCGGTCTGTTACGAAGACCATCATCGGGGCGAGTGAAAGGGGTGGCGACACGACGGTTACGCATCCCTCAAAGCACTGAGGGCCGCCTCACGCGTCGCCGCCCGCGCCGCTGCCCGCGCTGCGCGGCTCGAAACGATGAACAGTGGAGGGGATGCCAAAAAACCAGAGGATGTTGCCTGTGGTGTGTCTTCATCGTTTTGTGAGTCCGTTGTTACGAAAGCACTAGTATGAACCGAGCTGACCGTGTCGATACCTTTTACAGTATTGCTATAAGAGTTTTCCAACGTTTGTCCCACAGTGACAGGGCACCTCGTATACGCCGGGCACATTCAGCGGGTCCCTATCTTTGGGAGATCGTATAAGGCCTCTTAACTTTGTCTGGGGTCGGAAAATGGCTTTGATGCTGTATTTACGCCGTAATAAATGACCTATCTTATCCGTAACCCCCTTAACAAAGGGCAGAAATACGAGGGCTCTATCCACAGATGGCACCCGTGCTATTGTTTTTTCACTGACTCTTAAGCTCTGCTTCCATGTGTAGCCATTCGATTCTAACACTCTCCTAACGTGTGTTAGTTCTGCATCAAGATATTCAGAGTCACATAGGCGAAGGGCTCTATTTATAAGAGTGCGCGGAACTGAGGCTAAGTGAGCTGGATGATGATGAGAGTCAGCCCTTAAGTCAGCCATTAAGCATCCCCTCCACCGGTCATCGATTCGAGCCGCGCAGCGCGGGCAGCGGCGCGGGTGGCGACGCGTGAGGCGGCCCTCAGTGCTTTGAGGGAAGTGTAACCGTCGTGTCGCCACCCCTTTCACTCGCCCCGATGATGGTCTTCGTAACAGACCGAAACTAGTCGGCAGATCCGACGTAATAAAACGTGAGTAAAGCCGTGTTTTCATAATAATAAGGTGGTTTCATTTTATTGGTAAAAAGTAATAAGGGGTTTTGAAACATTTACAGTTCCCTCTGGCTTGTGAAATAAAAAACGTTCCATAATAACGTTTCGAAGCTATTGCTGTCTTTAGACGGTAGCAGTTACAATATTGTATTTAATGTTCCCCAGTCCCCAGTATACATACGTCTTAATTATAATTCACCGTATGTTTTGATTCCATAACAAGTCACAGAGCTACGCTAGTCAATAAAACTTGAAGAAGGAATTTATAATCATCGAGTCACGATTTACCCATACATTGTTAAGCATGTAGGTAGTGTAATCGCGAATTGAAAACAAGTTTTAGCTTGAATATTAATCGTTTCATTATAGGTATCGTTCAGAAATTGTTATATTTTATTGTGTCGTCATTCAGGAACTGCACAATTTAATTTATCCTCCACCATTCCATCTTCGAATGACTCGCGTGGGCAGGTATTCCATTCATATGTAGTAAATTTTCCTGTTCATCGCACCTCTAGATTCACCACCTCCTTTATCATGCGAACCGCGAAGGAATTAAATTCCCTCCCCGCGTCGCTGTCCGACCGATTCGTACAATTTAGTAATTATCAAGGCAAGATGTAGCAGGCTGTGGTAACTTACTGATGTGAGACCTGCCTATTTACTAACTCGGATGACAGGGTATCGATGCCTATCTTTAATCTATAATTTATAGGTTGCGGTTATTATATTTAAAAAAAAATCGAGCATGCAATACCCGCATTGTAACAGTAAATTCTGAATTGATAGGCATCGACACCTGTCGTCCAAGTAAGTAAATAGACAGGCTGGACTATGACCCTAAAAGACGAACAGAAGTTTGCTACGTTTGAATTAAAAGTGAAATGAACTAATAATGAATAAAGACACTTGATAACCACAGTGGGTAGGAATATACTTATTAGGCAATATCAGTGAGAAGTATATCGCAGCCAAAGTGAAGGTCCCAGCTCCAACATCGCTATTGACCGAGCTCTTAAGATTTGTAACTCCGAGGAAGGTGGTAAAGTGGGCCCTCAACTGAAGTTATTATGAAAGTGATATAAAGACACTTACTTGATAATCACAGCGGGTAGAAATATATAAGACAATATCAGCGAGAAATATATCGCAGCCAAAGTGAAGGTTCCGGCTCCAACATCGCTATTGACTGAGCTCTGAAGATTCGCAGCTCCACGTAAGCCGGTGAAAAAAACTCCTGAAGGGACATAACAGCGATATAAAGACACTTACTTGATAACCACAGCGGGTAGGGATATATTAGGCAATACCAGTAAGAAGTATATCGCAGCCAAAGTGAAGGTCCCAGCTCCAACATCGCTATTAACCGAGCTCTGGAGATTCGCAGCTCCGTGGAAGGTGGTGAAAAAAAATCCTAAACTGAAGTGGACATGAAAGCGATGAAAGACACTTACTTGATAACCACAGCGGGAAGAAATATATTAGACAATATCAGCGAGAAGTATATCGCTGCCAAAGTAAAGGTTCCGGCTCCAGCATCGCTATTGACTGAGCTCTGGAGATTAGCAGCTCCGTGGAAGGCGGTGAAGTGAACCATGAATGCGAAACCCAGCACGAAGATGTTGCGGTTGATGCGCCACTTTTCATTGGTGCCAAACACCACTGAGTCCGCCATCTTGTGTCTGTAGGTAAAGCAGAATACTCGTAAGTTAAATATTGAAATGTATCGCAAAGACTCAAAAACCGGTATCTATATACAGACTGGAACATACCTACAAATATTTGCAAAACTGTCGTTTTCTCCCTATTTCTTTATTTTTTTTCATTTCCCCATTTGATATCCTAACTAGCCTAATTTCCTAAATCCTAATCCTAACTATCCTAATCGTAACTTCCTGTCTAATATTATAAATGCGAAAGTGAGTTTCTTTGTTTATTTGTTTGTTACGCTTTGATGAAACGATCATTATGAAATTTTGCATACATGTAGGTTAGGGTACTGAGAAGGACATAGGCTGTATATCACGCGGACGGAGCCGCGAGTAATAGCTAGTCCTAATTAATATATAAGTATATGTATTATTTTGCATACACATTGGTTAGGGTATTGAGAAGGACATAGGCTATATATCATGCGAGCGAAGCCGCGGGTCACAGCTAATTTCCACAAAACTAGGTTGATTATTAATTTATTTACTTAGAAAACCGTCTGAAAATGTTTATCATTGTTGAAGTCGGCGTGTCCTTGAAATTTTATTTCTCTCTTGCGTAACTCTGTGTTTTGGCCCATGAAATAAACGCACAATTTACAAAAATTAAACAATAAAGAGGAAGTATTGTAGGCCAATCTGTTAATAAATCGCACGCGCAAAAACTACTGAATTAAAAGCCTGTCCTTGTTAATTATTATGTAAGTAAAAAAAGAATTTATTTGACAGTCCGAACCGTGGTCCAAACCTAAGTACGCAAATTAATTAACCAGGCGGATTTATTTAATTATTGTGATTATTATTCATGATAATTATCATATTATGTAGACTGGGTATTTAAATATAAATGTAATGAATATAATAGATATATATTCATTTTGATGGCCTCGAGGGGCGCTGGGTTCGATTCTCGACGCGAGCAAATACCTGTACTTACTTCTTTACTTTATTTTTACAGGTATTTGTCCGCGGTGCTGGAGTTATCCAAGAAGCTTGGGAGCAGGCAATCAACTGAACAAAAAACTCTCACCAAATCATATTACAATACTCCGTGGCATAACAGCTAGGATGCAACCGAGGAAAACAGGGATGAGGAGAATAAGGCAACATCAAACAACAGAAAAGACGCCAAATTTCAGTGAACCACAGAATAAGTACATTATAGTGAAGACTGAACTAAATGTTAAAAAAGCCGGCCAAGTGTGAGTCAAACTCGCGCAATGAGGGTTCCGTACAATATGCTTCGTGAACACACACACAATGTGCAAAAATGTTTTATTCAATTGACTAGCGCTATCTAGTGGTGTTTTAGTGAACTATTTCCCTAGGTAAACTTATTGTAGTGAGATTACCACTTTATTATTAACTGATAGAATGCAATAAACTATATATTGTATTTTTTTCGAAATTTTAGGCCCAGTAGTTTCGGAGATCAGGGCAATGGTCAAATTTTGCCTTCTTTCGTGAATAAATCAAAAGTATTGATTTTTCCCGAACAACAAAAAAATTTTTTTGTGATCCTCATAATAAGCCATTTGATATATAACAGGGTAAGGTTTGCAAAACTTTTTTTTAACATTTTCTATTCGGACCCCCTAAACTGACCCTTATTTAAAAAATATATATATTTACTTTGCACATCCGTGTTTGGGTCATACGTTTACACCATCTTACCAAATTTCGTTTAATTTGGTTCAGTAGATTCGGAGAAAATCGACTGTGACTGTGACAGACGGACGGACGGACAGACAGACGCACGAGTGATCCTATAAGGGTTCCGTTTTTCATTTTTTGTACGGAACCCTAAAAAATGCATATTTTGACAATCGACACTTTAAAAATAAACTAAATCTAAAAATAACTACGTAGTTCGGTTTTTTTTTTTGGTGAAATAATTAAAAATCTTATCTTATGTGTTCACTCTGAGAAGTTTGTTTAATGTACATGTTTTTATATTCTTCCCTTTTAATTGTTGCTAAGCTTGTAACAACAAAATTGCGAACCAAATAAATAAAAAAAATATCTACACGTGAACTAAATCTACAGGATCATTGATTAGTCGACCTACATCCGTTGGCCCCTCTACGGATGTAGGTCGACTAATCAATCATTAGAGATTTGATCAAAACAGTATGTTAAATCTTCCCAGGATTTACTAACTCGTAATAGGCCGTGGCTCCTAACGCAAGTTTTTAATGTGTAAGATAGTGTTTGGAGACTATTTCCAAATTTGTCAAAACATATTTTAGATTAATTGTGTCAAAATTCTTTATTGGCACGATCAGCAGTATTGTTCCGAGTACATTCTACCCATTTCTGTCACGGTTTCAGGGAGCATTGGCCCAAACGTGATCACTGCTGACTGCCATCGAAGTAAATAACTTGTAGTATTTTTTAGAATCATTTGGCAAAAGGACTATAACTTAAAGCTGTGCCGCCAGAGTGCACCACTAGCACATACAGTAAAAATGGTTTGACACTGAAAAGTATGTACTTGAAAATGTCAAAGTCGCAATTAATTTGAAAAAATTTTACATTATTCCTTTATTAATTAATTTGATTTTAAAATACTCCTATACGTATTTAAATATTAAAATGTTTTTGTGCTGCGTATTCGGATGTAAAATAAAGGGAATTTATTGCAACTTTGACATACTTGTCAATGTAAAACATTTGTTTACTGTCTCTGCTAATGCTGCCCTCTGGCGGGAGAACATTGCAGTATTATCTATTCTCCTATTGGTGAATGCAAAGTAGTTCCCTTGTTTTGATTTTATTTACTGAAATAAATGAGGGTTGGCCCCTTAATTATTATGTTTTAATTACATTTTATTTAATTTTGAGATACTAGGACTCGCTATCTTTATCAAACTATAATACGAGTAAGTACATAAAATTCTTACTTGTCAAGTTTTCTATGACATTTAATACGAAAGTATTTAAAAATAAAACATGATAAACTTGTATACTATTACAATGTACATAAAGTAATAATAGAGGTCAAGCGAAAGGTCATATAGCCTAACCTTACTTCACCTAAAATTCTTTAATTAGAAATCATAGTCGCTACCCAGTCACTTAGTAAAAGTGTTAATACGTATTTAGCTGACTAGACCAGGTGGTTTATTAATTGATGTATTTTTCTTTGGCGTTCTCTTTGATTTTTTTGGACTTGATGGTTATCAGGTTGACAGGTTTTAGTTGACATTATGTGGCAAAAGGATCAGCCAATCTGCGTCACCGACTAGACTGTACTTGCAATTTTTTTCCCAGGATGCGCCGGACCCAAAGATGTTTTCAATGAGTCACACGGGGATGCCACCCTTTGGAGGTACCATAAATGTCTCGCTTCCTGCACACAAGAGTTAGGAGGCAAATAACAATAAGTTGTTGTGTCGTGCATACTAGGTGTAAATGTAGATAGTAATTAAATAAATAACATATCATCAGACACTACTACTGAGAAGAAAAAGAAACTTGAGAGGTGTTACTAAATTTGTCTTGGTTATAAGAATTGGGTGGATATCAAAATATGACTGGAAGTCAGCATTTTTATTCGTCTTTAAATCTGTTGCTTGCTTGCTCACTCTCTTGCTCTTTGTACAGATTGTTACAGAATCTAGAAATTATTATCCGATTACTCAATCTTTTATCTCTTTCTACTCTGAGCATGTGCCCAGTCACATCCTCAGCTCAGCAATTGGAGCCAGGGGCCATATTCCCACCATTTTGGCGATCATCGACAGCCCAGTGGTGTAAAGTGGATTTTTGTGCCTCTGTGACCGATCAAAACTTCGCCAATGATCCTGGAGGCTAACCCAGAGGACGGGAGGTTCAAATCTAAAAATCAACATCAACATTTCATACAAATTGCCTGGCTGATTGAACCATTTTGTATGGGATTGACTTTTTTTTTAATTCTGGCATTAGTCTCTTAGGAAAAGTTGTTCATATTGACGGGCTAAATTGCCCCTTAAAAGATCGGACGGGTTTGATTAGCATATTGTAAACATGGTCTCTGAAAACATATCACACGCATCGTGTGTGACGTGTGTGCACACCTCTATAATAATGGTCAATCATAAAGCACAATACCCAAAAAAAACATATATTGTAGAATGGTTTTTAATCTTTACTTGCTGAGGAGGACTTTTTTCTAAAGTTCATAGTTTTTTAGAAAAAATAAAGTACCGCGTACTTCGATTTTTATTGCAAATATTCATTAAGTACGTAACTCCTTGTCTTAGAGTCACGCAATTTTTATGTTAAATGCAATACCAATCAACCTACAAACTCTCCCGAGGAATTTTTATTTTACAGATTATTCTTCTTTTTAATATTAAATTTATGTTATTTAATATTTTGAATGCGCGCGGGCGACGGGCGCCAGTCGACCGCTGACTTTCTGACGGGGAACTAAGGTTCAAAACTCGGCCCATATCCTGAAGATCATTAGCGCATGTACCAGCCTTAATAGTTCAATTTGTATGGGAGACCAATGTTTTCGTACAGCAATGTGCAATGACAAGGCAAAATCGCATGGAAATATAGATAGTTATTTGGCGTTCACTTCTCCTTTTAAATTCAAGGATACGACACTGGATACAAGCAGTTCTGTCCGTGATTTGTTTCGGCCATTTTTTTCCTAGGTCCAAAAATAACCCATATCGGAACCGCGAAAAGTGGAAGTCGCCTATTACCAACATTGCATTATTTTTTCTGTAACGTACTTCGTTGGTTATTTTTTTGCTACACCCTAACAAAAACTAAGTTTGTCATTAACGAGCGGTTTTATTTTGAGAGTTCTTACGAAAAAAGAGTGATTTAGAGTAAACCCATACCTACCCAATACGTATAAATTTTCGGATTCTTACATAACACATTACCACCATGTACCACAATATGTACGAATGTACGTATTGGGTAGATATGGTTGTATGGTACTACTTTTTTTATAATGAAAAATTTAAGACTATGAGCAATAAAGATTTATGATATTATTCACTTAAATATCAAATTGCTTACTAAATCCATTTTTAATTTTAAGTACTGAATGAATAATTAGGTTCATAAAAAAAAACACGTATTTGGTATAATAACTGAAATATGCAAGGTTTAACTGCCCCCGTCTGTACATTATGTTTTTTTTAATTAGATATGATTAACAATTTATTAAAAGAATTAATTGCTAGGTGGCGCTAGTGTTGCATACCACAGCGCCTGAAGGACATTTCAAATACGTGCCTGACAGTATATTTCTGTATACAACTGTATGTTAGTAGTATGTAGTAGCTATGTCAGAAGTATAACGAACAATGTGCGTAGAGTATTTATAATTGTCGATAATTGGCGCGTGAATGGCCCCGATCGAGGATCGTTTAGCGACTTCGTGCAACCTATAACCGAATGCATTGGCATTGGCATTCGAACTGAAGTACAAAAGCGACCTTAGCAATATTAAATAGATCGCACGCATAAAGTAAGTACGCCATCTATGTACAGTACAATTAAGGATATCAGAATTTATTTTTCCCATGCTGGTTTGGGAGAAAAGAAAAAACATAAAATATACCAGCTGCTTTTCTTCTCACGCAGACCGTAAAAGCCGATCAAGGGAAAATCTAAAGAATCACATTGATAGGCGATGCGGTTAGCACCCATCACTATTTTGATTCCGCTTTCCACCTTTACGCCCACTACGGTGCTAAACCTGGCCTGTAGGTTTTGTGTACTCCGCAAGGGATAAAGACGTGATAGTTTGTACATATTTTTCCCCCAGGTGGCGGCACTGTGTCGAGAGTTATTTTTGACACGAGCTGTCAATAGCCACCAATCATAAAATTGATGATTATACATGAGTAATTAATCTGAGTACCTACATGATTGATGGGGTTTTACAGCACCTGTCAAAAATACCTCTCAACATAGTGTCGCCACCTGGGGGAAAAATCAATTTTATTATCTTTGGGGCTGAAATGAGGAGGATATCGTGCAACCTATAACCAAATGCACTGGCATTGGCATTCAAACTGAAGTACAAAAGTGACCTTTGTAATGTTAAATGGATCGCTCGTTTACAGTAAGTACACCATCGGGCTGAAATGATGAATAAATAAATATATACGTACAAACAGATTGAGCTAGCCCCAAAGTAAGTTCGAGACTTGTGTTATGGGATACTAACTCAACGATACTATATATAATAATAGATACTTATATAGATAAACATCCAAGACCCAGGTCAATCTGAAAAAGATCATTTTCCATCTTGACCTGAACGGGGATCGAACCCATCGCCATCCGTGTCGCAGACAGGCATGTTGACCGCTGCGCCACGGAGCTCGTCAAATCGATGAGGATAGTTATATCTTTCTAATAGCAGCTGAAATTATGATAATGTTGCACGAGTTGCCTCAATCTAGTATCATTTAGCGACTTCGTGAAACCTAACCGGCCGCACTAACATTAGTATTAGAACAGAAATATAAAGGTGACCTCAACAGCGTATACAGTACACATAGACAGTCATAAACCTAACAATACTTAATAAATTAAATAAGTAACTAACTAGGTATACCTTGGAATCCCAGTGACTTAAATTTTTCTTCGATCGGATCCGGACGTTTAGATAAGATTAGAATATAACAAAACAACAAAAAAAAACACAAACGAACCCCCGGCTATAAAGTATAGCTGAGTATGTAACCAGAAACACGCAAGAATAAGAAAGAGACAAAACCTTTTCTAACTTTGGCTCTATCTTTTTATCATGCCCATTTTTTTTAATGGACTACGTAGCTAGCTCCAAATGAGCTTTCGCTACTTCACCGGACTTTTTGAGGTGAGAGCAGAGTGCCCTCAACCTATAAGGCAATCTTCACCAAAGGGTTCCCAGGAGGGACGAACCTCGGCTTTGGGCGTTGCCTGGGTGCGCAAGGCTTGGAGAGACAGCAAACTCTCATATGCCTGATGGGCCGCAGTGTCATGCCCATGCCTTCAAACGAGTTTTTGTATTTCCGATGGGTCCATACATCTAAACCCTGAAAGATATAGTAGTGATCCAGTATCTGTAAAAGATAGGGTGCCACGCTAAACTCAATAGATTGGCATGGTTATCCTACAATTACAGAGACCAATGTCCTAGCACATTCCCAACCCAAGTTATCAACAGAAATTATCATTGTAATCCAGAGGGTAATATTCGAAAACGAACGATGTTTATATGGAAAAATGACTCCCTTGCAAATTTCCTTGAAAAATTACCCTTGCAAAATTGTTATCCCTGGTCTACGTAGGTCACTATTCAGTACGGGCTCTAGAAAAGCTTGCCACTATCTAAGTAATAGTAAATTGACTTGCCATTGGTACTACCAGTCATCATCAGGCCTTTTTCAATCTCCAATGCAGAAGCACAACGACCCCATCTAGACTACCAGAGCCATATTAGTCAGAACAATCAAAGGATTTGGCCTACACTCTCGACGCTGGCAAGATGAGTTGGAGAGGTCTCTTTGATGTTTATAAGCTTTGTTTAGTTTGTGTTTCCTAAGTCACCTTTTATACGACATCCACGGGAAGACTTGGGGTGTCCTCTTCTTTTCTGCCGGGAACTACGCAGCCATCTACCATTTTTACCAAACATCGTGTGTTTGTAACAGATAGACAAAATAATAAATGACCCGCATGGTTAGCACAACCTTCTCCAGAAACGTAATACGATTATATACTATATTATACTAGCCGTTACACGCGTCTTTGCGCGCGTGATATATAGACTATGTCCTTTTCAGTACCCTAACCTATGTGTATGCAAAATTTCATGATGATCGGTTCAATAGATAGGGCGGGAAAGCGTAACAAACAAACAAATATATAAACAAACACTTTTTCCTACAAAAAGCTAATTTATCGCCGGGTGACATTGGCTATAATTTGCGCAGACGGGGGAGCGGGACGCGGGAGAATTCCTAATAAATAATATAGTCAGTTTGTATTTTGAATACTTTGTCAGGAGATATAAATGAGGATATAAGGGTCCTCAAGCACTGATGCCAATTTATTGTCATCAATATTCGATGTAGTTATGGATAGTTTAAAAGCTACCTAATCATTGACAAAAAATCTGAACGTAAAATCCACAATCACTCACTTACCTTTTAAAACTGGCACAAAATTTTTAAATCAGAAAAAAACTGACATTCCAATTTCAAAATCACGCACTTTTAAAACTGAATGCATAACAATCAATTGTGTCCATAGGTCTTATCGTGTGGCGGTGTGAGCGGACTATCAAATAGCGAAGGCTTCGCGGGCGTTGTGGGCACGGTAGAGCCTGCGGCACGTTTCCACAGAACTAAATAATTATAGCACATGAGATTTACACTTTTGCATATTTCAGATTACTTATGTAATTAGATACTGGGATGTCGGTTTTCAACTTGCAAGTTTTTTTTATCTTGCAAATAGCAAGCTTCTATTACTACAATTTGCGAGATTCGATCTATTCCCTTGTTATTTTTTTATATCTATGATTATACCATTGGGTGAGCTTTAGAATAGCTTAGCACGAATTTGTTATTTCTGAGCATTGGATCTAATAGAACTTGCCTTGCCTTTCTCAACAGTATGATTTTTAAAGCGCGGAGATGTAATTAAATTTTTCATACTAAATAGCACTTAAATTTTTACAAGTAACAAAAAAGTTGGGGTTTCGCCATAAGTTGAGGACGGTCGCTCGCTCTATTTCGGTCACAAGGAAACCTAACGAACCTAACCTACCTTCTTTGACCGACTTATTTTTATTTGTCGTTTTGTATGTAACATATTAAATTTAAAGTGCTTATAATTAGTAAATGGAGTGACTCCGCGCTTTAAAAATGGTGTCTTTATCAAGAGGAAAGTTCCAATCAGAAGAATATCTAAATTCATGCTAAGCTATTCTAAAACGCACCCATACCATTTCCAAACTCATCCATTAACAACAACTTATGCATATGTTAATATTTATTCAATAAAAAAATCTTCTCCGTCAAATTATTTAATATAAGGTAGTTACAGTAATATTTAAATTTGCAGGAAAGGAAAATAAAACAAAAATCTGTTAAGTGACATTCATATAATGTTAACAGGGCAGGTGCATTTCATCGTATCGTACGAGACAATGGAAATTCTTTATTTGCAGTTTAATCTGTATAATATTCATTGTAACTTAATGTACCCAAACCAGCAGTAGTTTTATCACGATTGTGAGTGGGGTTATTCGTTAACTGACTGTGAAGGTAACTGTAACATTTAAAGTCATCACAGTAAGTAAATATAATATAATAAATAAGAAGCATTATTTTAAAAAAATATGAATCCGACTGCCATTTTTGACATATTTAGCCTCCCATATTGATTTTTTGCTAAGGTTTGTGGTGGGAAGTCAAGGGGTGCGGTTTGAGTTTGCCTAGACGATTTTGCAAATTGATTTTAGTAGACTTTATGATGTAAAATTAGTGTAGTTTGGTGTTATAAATGCTCGTGCTCATGATCAATTTGTGACTGTTATAGGGACTCGTATAGATTTGTCACCAGAAGCTCCCACGAGGCTATCAAAGAACATACGCCATCTTTGATGTTATTTGTGAAAACTAAACCGTACAACACCGATACTTAGTTCCTATCTCATTAAACTGGACATTGACCGAATTACTGAAATCTAGACGGAAGCTATAATATAAAGCAGAAGAAAAAGATTTTTGACTGACGTCACATATTTTAGGAAACTCGGGGGAATAATACGAATCTAATGACACCTCACATTTCAAAACCGGTCAAGCCGTTTTGGCTACACTAAATGTCAATCGAACAGACATACCTACTTACATAAAAATGATTTGTAGTAGTAATCCCAACTTCCCAACTAATATTATAAATGCGAAAGTGAGTTTGTTTGTTTATTTGTTACGCTTTCTATCTACTGAACCGATCATCATGAAATTTTGTATACACGTTGTCTGGAGTACGGAGAAGGACAGGCTACCTTTCATGACACTAAAGCAGGCGGAGCCGCGGGAGAAAGCTGGTGTAAAAAAATATGTATATATATATATGAAAAACATTACCCTTCTATTAAGTAAGTTGGGTAAAAAAATTCTGTATTTTTAATTCGAAGGAAAAAGACATGATAAACCTCTGTCTTTATTGTAAGTGATTTTTTTATAAAAGTAAGTAACGAATATCATTCATTTACACCTAAAAGCCACGAGCGTTGTGTGTAGATGGTTGAGAGAATGAAAATAAAGATAGGTTGGTACAGGTATCGCCACATGCGTTCTGAATTTCTGATATATTCGCACCATTCCTTCAATCAACTTTTAGAAGAAAAACCTGGGTATGTCCATAGGCTCTGGGTATGGCAAGTGAAACCTTATTAAACCGCGCGCGCTGTGCACTTTTTGTGATGGGAAAAAATGTTAAACTCGCGACAGGTCACGTGACCGACAAATTTGTCAGATTGAAAAATCGTAAGACGGTGTCGGGCGCTTGCGCGAATGTGCATGCGTGTTTGTGTTGCAGCGTCTCACATCCGTGGTTACTGCTGTTAGGAAAGGTATTAACTTTTAAGTGATAGTATTTAAGTTTTCCTGCCTCCGTGGTCCAGTGGTTAAGGCGTTTGCCTTGTTGACCCGGGGGTCGTGGGTTCGATTCCCGCGGGAAGCATACTTTGTTAAGTTGTTTCCAGTTTGGTTAGGACATTGCAGGCATGAATCACCTGATTGTCTGATAAGAAAGATGATTCCGTGCTTCGGAAGGCACGTAAAGCCGGTGGTCCCGGCTGCCATCTGGTAGTCGTTAAAGGAACCACGTCAGAGGCCGAGAGGCGGTTCCGAAGAACTTTGACACCAGGGTGTGCATGGTCGACTGACGGTGTCACCTACACGAAATGATGATGATAATGATTTAAGTTTTCACTTCTGCTGACACTCCTGGAGTCAAACCCGTTGTTTTCTTTTTTATCAAAACTCCGCGGAAACGACTAACCACACAGAAGGTCAAATCCGAGTGGCAGTGGGCAGTCTGGGAATAACCCATTTGCGACACTGTACCGGTTTTGATATTATACTTTATTGTATTGAGAATAAACCGGATTGTCCGACTATGTGTTTAGTATTGTAACTACCTATTGTACTTGGTAATTGATAATTTACAGTTTATTAAATCTACGATGCTAATAAATTTATAAATATAGCAGTGAATCAAATCCTGCTAGTTAATTCTAGAAACATATAAATACATAACCGCCAATATTCTGTAATAATCTTATTAAGTTTTCAATCAAGTGATTGATTGAAATCATGCAACTTAATTAACCTAAAACATTTATTTGATAATGCAAAGTATAATTAATTATATAAGACACGAGAGTTTTTATTTATTTATTCATAAACTGAGTAACCGAAAAACCTGTATGTACCTCAAATTCTTAAAACTATAGAGAAATAAATACAAAAGATGTTGTTTAGCTAAAAGAAGGATTTTGTTAATCAATAAAGAAGAATTTCTTCTTCTTCTGTTTTATAAAATTTCATATAATAAAGCCACCGAAATCAATTTGCAAAATCGTCCAAGGTAGACCCCAAGTGCACCCCTCGACTTCCCACCACAAACTCCAAAGAAGAATTTATTTAAATTGCATGTAAATATGTTCGGGATAATAATACAAAAATGAAAAAAAAATGACACGTCGTTTATTAATTTAATACATAACAGTAAAAGGATCTATTTATCCATTTATCCTTGTTAATTAATTCGTTGTAGTCAATCATAAATTAATTAATGAACTAATATAAATATAATCAGTGGAAACATCTAAAATCTTATGTGAACACGTCATTACAGTCGTATAATTAATTTGTGGTCTACAAGGAGGTGGAATGTCCCGCGCATATAATTAACATTTTCTCGACATTATAACTTTAATATAAACCTAGCTAGACGTATTATGGTTACAGTAAACATAACGTGACGTAATACAAAACAAGAAAATCTCCGACGAGCTCCGTGGCGCAGCGGTCATCACGCCTGCCTGCGACACGGATGGTCCCGGGTTCGATCCCCGGTCAGGTCAAGATGGAAAATGATCTTTTTCAGATTGACCTGGGTCTTGGATGTTTATCTATATATGTATTTGTTTTAAAATATAGTATCGTTGAGTTAGTATCCCATAACACAAGTCTTTCATTAGAACTTACTTTGGGGCTAGCTCAATCTGTGTGATTTGTCCGTATATATTAAAAAAAAAATATTAAATATGCTTAAACTTCAGTAAATTTTCATACTTTACATCATCATCATATTGACGAGCTCCGTGCCGCAGCGGTCAACACGCCTGCCTGCGATCCGGAAGGTCCCGGGTTCGATCCCCGATCAGGTCAAGATGGAAAATGATCTTTTTCAGATTGACCTGGGTCTTGGATGTTTATTTATATAATTATCTATTATAAAATATAGTATCGTTGAGTTAGTCCACTGCTGAACGTAGGCCTCCCGTAAGAAGTTTCAATATGAACTGTTGGAAGCGGGTTGCATATTTCACATAGTATTTTCAAAACTGGTTCTAAAGAAAATCCACAATGTAATTTCGAAAATATTACACCACGTTTAATCCCGGCATAACTTTATCGTTAATAGCGATTTAATTTACAGTAAAATAAACCTGGAAGCCTTAACATTCTTCATTATATAAAACGTTCCTACTATAAAATATAGAATATGTCCTCGGAAAGTCAAATCCCTATAAAAGATTGTTGAAACCTAGTTATTACTTAGGGTTGAATAAAAGAAAATGACTAGGTGTCAGAAAATATATACGTTTTCTATTATTTATATGTAGTTACTAGCTTTTACCGGCGGCTTCGCCCGCGTAATATATATATATATATATATATGCCCGCCTATGTTCTTCTCGGTAACCTAACCTATGTGTATGCAAAATTTCATGATAATCGGTTCAGTAGATACGGCGTGAAAGCGTAACAAATAAACAAACGTAGTTGGGATGTATACACGATGACTGGCAGGAAATTTAAAATAGGTGCTCTCGGAGCATGATCAGAGTACATTAAAACAAACAACTTTCAGATCAAATTTGAAATAGCAAAATTATTTTGAATGTCTTACTGGTCCTTAAACTAGTTATAAAGTAGTTTTAACATTTACCCTAATTAACACGAGGCATGATGGCCCTTCTTTCTTGGCTTGATTTGAAACAAAATAATCAAGTTACCGAAATATCTAGGTAGTGACCTGTTATTTTGTACGCTTTCGTAACACGAGCACATGGTCACGTCATGTCATTCACGATGCGGGACAGCGGAACCACGGCCTGTCATATTAGCCATTTATCTGTATAGTAGCCACGGGCGTAGCCAGGGGGAGGGTTTTGCGGGTTCCAATCCCGTCCGGAAAAGGAGAGGCGAGTGCCATAACTTACTACTGACTAGCTTTCGCCTGCAGCTCCGCTCGCGTCAATTCCGATCCCTCGGGAACAGTACTTTTCTCCAGGATAAAGGGTAGGTCCTTCTTCGTACTCTAGACAAACGTGTACGCAAAATTTTATGATGGTGGGTTCAGCCGATAGGCCTCGAAAGCATTAGGATTGAGATTAGATGGGATAGTTGGGATTGGGTTATTACACTATTACGTCTTTCGGATCCCTCTCTACTACCCACCACTGCTGTGAATTATCACATTCCGCATTTAGAGTGAACGGCTTGGGTCTCATGAATATAAGTGAAAAACGACTAAAAGGGCATGATATAAACTGTACCTAATATATTATGTACTTTCAGTGGTTTTTTTGACATAGGACGACAGACAAGCAACCGGGTCACCTGATGGTAAGTGATCACCGCTGCCCATAGACTAATGCAACACCAGGGGTGTGACATAAGTGTTGCCAGCCTTTTGTTTTTCCCTCCCCAGGGGGTATTACCTCCGGCTCCCTAACTCTCCAAACAAAACATAGAAGCGCTAAAGCTACTTCTAAAACGTCGATTTTCTGTGAGTGGTACTTCACCAGACGAGCCGGTCCATTCATGCTACTAGCAAAAGTGAGTTTCACGAGTCGGATGGCTCTACCACAACTAAACTAAAAGTAGTTTCATATTTTTGCACCCTCCCCGTTACTAAAACCTAGCTACGCCCGTGATAGCGTATTGCATTCTGATGATGCAACAAGGAAGTGGTAACCTTAAACTACGCCAGTTTTCAGGGACCTTACTGATGAAATTGGCAGTGGTCTAGGAAAACGATCATAATCGAACGGTCTCGGGTTCGATTCTCGCCCGGCCTTTCCTTATACAGTGTTCCATACCCACGACATTCCCTGACAAGGCGACTCGGCCCGTCCAAATGCACAACATTTTCTGTGGTTCGGAAATAAAAAAATAATTAACATTTTTATACAAAATTCCTCGGCCGGCCTGGCAATTTTTATATTATAAGAATGTAAAAAAAAACTGTGTTTTCACAGAACTGGTCACATTAGAAGTCTCGAGAGAAGTATTGAGGGTAAGTTTACATGCTGTATGATAATGGACAACACTACTAGTAAGTTTTGGTTGAAGAAAAATATTATGAGAATAAAAGTCGAGAAGGCAACAGCAAATCACTTTATTATTCCTGTTAATAAAAAATGATTGTTTGTGTATCTTTCCACACAATGACCGTTGTATTTCACAGGTATCAGTTACTTCGAAGGACAAATACTTTAATTAAAAGTTCTTCTTTTTTTCGTGATATTGCACTTTATTTTCACTTTACAAAAATGGCGATGGTTGGCTGATGCATGATTTTTATAAACAATAATATATTTACATGACTTATTATTATTAATCTATTATAGTAAAGGCATAATACCTTATAATACCACATTAGGACTCGAAACTTACTTTTTCTTATTTTAAACCTATTTTGTCACTCAGTTTTTTGGAACGCGAAGTTATCGTGTCCCTTCTCAACACTATTGTCTTTATGGTCCGTAACCACATGAACTTCGAACTTCTTAGTTTTCCTATCCCGATACTCCACGATAAAATACCCTGCAACGCCGGCGACTAGCGTCGCTAGTATCAGGTAAGTTTTGTCACTGGTTCTGAGGTATGGTGATATGATGTACGCGATGATGTAGCCCATTGACTCCCATAGTCTGAAGTTGGCGAAGGCTGCCTCTTCTCTCCCGGGGAAGAGGATTCCGTAATAGGCTGAAAAGAATAATATCAAATGAGTTTTGGCATCTAAATTGATAACATCCAAAAGTACGGCTCACTACAGAAGACAATTTTTGTATGGTTCCCTATCTATAAGCATACAAATTTAAGTCATAATGTAACATGGCATACTGTTTTTAGGCATAATCATTTTTAAGCATAACGTCCTTACGCATAACAGAGTACGCATAATAATTTAGGCATAATGTACCTAAGCATAATCATTATTTAGCCATAACATTTTAAAGCATAAAAGTATGTAAGCATAATGATATTTAACCATAATTTCTCAAGGAATAACATTTCTTTAAGCATAAAAATTCTTAATCATAACATCTCAACAAACCTTTGATATACCGTTTTATCGGTATAAAACTTAACAAATTGATTTGTTTTACGTATAATAAACGTTATATATACTTATTATTAAGCGTTATAATCATTGGTTATACAAATAAAGTGATAGAAGATCCTAATCTGCGTTCTGTGACTAAGTCGCTTTCGCACCCAGTCGTCGCTCGCTCGCTCATATGGTGGTCTATGAGTCACCACAACCTAACCTACCTTCTGTTACCAAGTCGCGAATCCAAACCAGTCGCTGCTCAGTCGTCGCTCGCTCGCTTCGCTCGCTCGCTTATATGGTGTTCTATGCGTAACCATAACCTAACCTACCTTCTGTTACCATATATTATTTAAAATATATGGTAACAGAATATGTGGTAACAGTAGGAAAACATACCCAGAACACAGAACCTTTAAAATAACTTAATTTTGTTTCTGTTACTCTTAAAAATGTTATGCCTAAATACTATTAACTTATAGTTACTATGCTATGGAGATTATGACAATTAACATTATTCCAAAACAAATTAGCCTAAAAGATAATTATGCCCATATTACCCGTGTGCCAAAAGCCAATTATGCCTAAAAACTATTATGACACCATATTAACCATATTAGGACAAAAGAACTTATGGGAAAAAAGGGGTCCCTTTTTGTACAGAACGTCACTAGTTTGGGTGACAAATAATACATCAGCTGAACTACTTTCTCCTCCTTATTCACAAGAATATTTAAGAAATATACAAAATACGTTTTCCTCAGTAATAAATATACACAAATACGGTGGTGTACAACGATATATTTTAGATGAGAGGAGCCGTTTAAGTTCTCGTAACCCTTTCGCCAACATGCATATACGTAATTAGAGGGCGCTAAAAGCAAGCATATTGATAAAACATGCTCGCTTTCGGAAATGTCAAAAACGTAATCAGTATAGTACTAACCGTTGACCTGGACCAGCCACACGGAGTCGCACAGACCCCACAACACGGCTATGATATACATGACGTGGGTCTGTCCGGCTTGTGGTCGCCACACCAGTACAGTTACTAGCAGACCAGCGTGGACTACTGCTGCACAGCACATCAGCGGGAGCCGACCTGTGACCTGGAAAAAATATATCAGAAAATGAAAATCTGTTTTGAACCTACTTTCTGACCTCTAAATTTCTACTGTAAACATTGTTTTTTTATATAATTGTACGGGCAGACAAACTTTCGAATTTATTCATGTAAGTGTCATCGTCGCCCATGGGCATCTGCAACATCAGCGTTGTTAACAGAGCACAGCCGGCATTTTAAATAGTTATAGTAATATTTATAATGGTACCTTTTTATAATGTTAAAACTAAGTAAATCCTGACATTAAATGCAAAAACGGTCATTTTCACTGACCACTGAACCGAGCAAATTTAGTGCCCATATAAATAATTAAGAAATTTAAAACGCTTATTTCATGTCAGGCACGGGAACCTTATAATGTAAAATGGAACTACCTTCGCTATGTATCCGGTGACGACGCAGCCGATCGCATCAGCAATACCGAAGACCAGCATCACGAAGCCAACAGTTCCTGTACCCACGGCACACGACACGAACGCCTGAAAGAACAAAGACATTCTCAGTTCTTTAAGTATCATTTCTGACTAATAATTTGAATGTACGTTCGCGCGGGTTTTACTCTTTTGGTGTCAGACCCACGTGAAATTTTTGTCACTTTTGGAAGACAAAAAAAAAACAAGAATGGGCCTTGCAGTTGTAAAGCAATAAAACCAAAAAATTGGTGGTTCGTTCAATAAATTTTATTAGGAGGTTTAGCCCGTCTGATTCTGATTACCACTATAAAAAGTCCTTTATAGTTTGTATTCTCGACCGATTAAAGGGTAAAACTTAAGAGTCGCCTGGAAGCGCATGTCTCCATACAAACGAAAAAAGGGAATTGTGGCAATATTTGATAATTTTAGGGCAAAATTAAGCATCCAATCAATTAATCTCATCTCATTATATATAACATATCTCATTATATTCTACGTACGTTCCTATACAGTTTGGTTAAATTATCAAATGTTTAAGAACTATACGCTTCTCAAGATTTCCATACAAATTTGAAAAGGCTTGTAATTCTCAAACCATTGGTATTTTAACCAAGCTATATAGGAACGTACGTAGATCATAATGAAATTAATTGATTAAATGATTAATTTTGCTCCAAAATTATCAAATATTGCCACAATTCCCTTTTTCCGTTTGTATGGAGACATGCGCTTCCAGGCGACTCTTAACACTTCCTGTCGTCTTTCTTTTCTTTTCAGTATTATACGTTGTAACGCCTGCTTAGACTTAACCGCAACATGTGAATGGCATCATAAACTCATCAATGCTAGCACCAAAATTAACGTACGTAACTTTTACAACTTATTTGCGTTCAGCCCTTCAGCCACACATAATATTTTTTTCACCCAAAGACACGACTGCTTTTCTAGAACTTTTATGTCCAATAGTATTACTTAATTTGAGGTAAGGATTCCATTCCAAAAATAGACCATAGCATCGAAAAATTAGGTTTACCTTAGAATAAAGCATAGAAGTAGGAATATCATAGGAATATATATTTTTTTAAATCTATGGAATAAAGGAATCATACAAAAATAAACTCTATAGACATAAACTACTTTTTTTGGCTTGAATAGGCTCCAAAACTACTGGACCGATTTTCAAAATTCTTTCACCTATAGAAAGCTATTTTATCTGTGCGTGTCATAGGCTATAATTTACGCAGGCAAAGTTGCAGAAAATTTATAAGTAGATTATACACTTACAGCAGTAAAATCAGCCCCGAAGAAGGCCTGCTCCAAACCAACGAAGATGTTGATTATGATGAGCAGCATCTGATTGGGTTCCACTAGCAGCTTGACGGTGATGGCCAAAAGACCGAACCCTGACATGGTGGTCTCTTGCGGCTTCCGATAGGCTTCGTACCTGGAAAAAGCAAAAACATAAATTAATAATCGGAAAATCTGACCAAATAAATATCTACATCTTTAAAATGTTATAACTGTTAAAGTTTGTATGGGACATGGGAGTGAGAATGTGTGTATTTCCTTCTAGCCGCAACTTAGGCATAAAATTGTTAAAATTTTACCAAGTTATCCATAGCATATACGTCAGAATAGCACATAGGCTAAAAATTAAGCGAACACAAGCTAGTTATATAAAAACTAGTACCTATCTCACATTTTAAAATTCGTTGTCTCTGTGGCTTTATGATCCTGCCAGTGCCTTTCAGCCGCAGGGTCCCGTTTCGACTATCGAACATGCCAAGATGGAAAATGATCTCTTTCAGATTGTCCTGGGTCTAGAACGTTTGTATATATTTGAAGGTATTACGAGTATAATATACAGTATCTTTGACTTAGTATCCAACGGTATAAGCTCACGAGTCACGACTAAGTGTGGGGCTAGCTCAAACTGTGTCTGTACTACCAACATTAAAATAAATTCAAGTTCATTTCATTTTATAAACTATGCTGCTACTACAAGTCATTTCAGGATAGCTACCTTTTCATAGAATCCACTCCAATCGCCACGATGAGAGCAGCACCAGCCATGCAAGCCAAGTAAATACCTGTCAACAATCCACCGTTATCGTTAATAACTCGACACCTTCAATATTCCATTTCCAAATTGACCCTTGACATTCTGAGACAATAACAATATGAACAAATTTTCCTATGGGATCAATGCTAGGAACTCGAAACTATTTTGACTTTATTTCTTTATATCTCGCTAACATGTACATGAACATTATAACAGGTGGTAGAATATAGTGTTAATGAAAGTACATGAACCCTGGCAGGGTGTTGCGATGTCTCATTGCTGAGTAAAAACAATTAAATTATACATAAATAATATTTTAGTTATAAAAGTCATATATTAAATTTATACAATATTAAAAGATCATAATTGCGTTAATTTTAAAAGAAGTATTAGGTACTATTAAATTAATTTGCAGGATAAAAATTACAATGTCAAAATAATAATAATAATAAAATAAAAATATAATCTGTCATTCAGATATTCCTTGATTGAGTAATAGCCCTTCGATAACAACAATATTTTTAATTTTTTAATGAATATTTTATCATTTTCTTCCAAACGCATTTCTGGTGGCAGTTTATTAAATATTTTAATTGCGCTTACATAAGGTCCGTGGCTATACATGCCTAACGTAGACACCGGTACTTTCTCATACTAATTGCCCGGGCAGCTGAACACTTTAGTATAAAAAGGATTAATTTTTTGAGTTCCCAGCATTGATCCCATAGGAAAAGTTGTTCGTATATTGACGAGCTGTGTCAATCTTTTAGTGCAAGTTTTCCAACCGGTGGGGCGCGCCGCCCTAGGGGGGCGTAGAGGAATGGCAAGAGGGCGCGGCATGCGTATGCACTTTGATATAATTGCCTTGAAATGCCTTGAAAATTATTATACGTGGGTACCACTGAAAGTTTTTAGAAGTGGCCATTTGTAAAAATTAAGCTTGGATTTTGAAAAAAAGATGGCGGCCTCGTTCTTTGGCAGGACAAGACATTACGGAACAATAGCTATAGAGGATAAAAAAGCAGTTACTGCAGAGTGGTACACTGACACCTGTTTGCCAGTTGTCTTAGAAAAAGTTCAAGAGAAACGACCTCGACACAGAGTCCCTCTGCACCACGACAATACCTCGTCGCACACCGCCAAGCGAACGATCGACTTTTTAAAGACAGTAGAAGTGGAATTACTGGGTCACCCGCCATTTGACCACGGCAATTTGATCAGTTTTTGATTTTCTAAAATCTTTCAGTTTGACCTAGTATTGTGGGGTCATAAAATTGTTATTTATAGTACGGGGAGGCTTCACAGAAAATGGTTGGGAAACCCTGCTTTAGGGTATGTCGAGGGTCAATTTACAAGCTGTATAGATATAACATATTCGACAAACCCGCAATCATCTGGATCTTCTCTGGTGGCTGCGGCTGCAGTGCCTCGGCCGCATCAGCGCTGGGCAGGAAGTGGGCCCCACACAGCTCTGGGATCATGGACGCGTTCACGGATGTCACCGCTGCTGTGTTGTTGCCGGAAGATAGAACTAGAGACAGACAATTTAATTGATACATGAAAAATTTTACTAACGATTTTTCCATTTTTACAAGCTTTTATTTTGTTTTATTTAACTTGGCTTGCAACTCAATTTTTTTTAAATATCCATAACCAGGTGTGCTGTTTTTTTTAGAACTACTTTTGTTTGTTGGTCGGATACCAATGTAAAACTGATCCGATAATGAAGTCGCAAGATTGCCATTGGCACCGCTGAACTAAAAAATGTAAACCCATTGTGTTTAGTGGTAAATACTGAAAAATATATAAAGTACAATATGGCTAATGTATCATAATCAATAAAAAAATGTTATGACGAATCGATGTTAAAATAGAAAATCTGTGTGGAAATGTACAAAGTGGAGCCTATTCAAATTAAAAGAGCAAAGTTACGCCAAATGATAAGTTTGCTAGAATAACGAAGTTTATAACTTACCCAACGACGAAATGAGGTTGCCCCAAACTTGGTTCATTTGGAATATCATGAAGAATAGACCCAAGAATCTAACCAGGAGCGCTTCAGCATTGATTTTTGAAATGCTGCTGTGCGCTTCTGATACCTGGAATAAACATCGTCTTGGTTTAACTAACTTACATAAATCGTCGTAAAAGTGCTTAGGTACTGTTACTAAGTTTTGGAAGAAGAGGAAAGAAAGAACACAAGCCTGGACAGCTAATAAAAAGAGGACACCTACCCCTAGTTTCTGAGGCTCAAACACGAAATGAATGAACTTTGCTAGTTATTTGATCACTTGAAACGGATAGATTCAAAATGGCACGAATGTATTTTTTTTTTCATTTTAAAATAATTATTGTTGCCCTTTAAGTCTTTATTTTTACCCGATTGACCCACCCAGAAAAGGGGTAATGTTTTTCGCGCGTATGTAGTCATGCATATCTGTTGTAATGTCTGTTCTATTGATGCTTCCTGTAGACTAATCGCTGGATTGATTTTGAAGAATGAGGTATCATTAGATTCATATTTTTCCCCAGAGTGACATAGCCTATATCGTCGGTGAAATAGGCAAAAAAATCAATATGGCATACGTAATTAAGACGGGTTTTTTATTTTTTGAAATAATGCTACTTGTTATAAAAACCTACTCACAACTGAAATGTAAGTGCACTTCGCACACCAGAGTGGGCCGCCTCCCAAGCCGACGAACAGGCCAGCTGGTATCAGTGTGTAGAAGCGAGGGTAGAGCTGAGCAGCGATATACGGCATGTAAGTGACGAAAGAGAGTGAGATGGCCCATTTTGTGCCCAGCCATCTGGAACGTAAAATTAACGTTTGAGAACAAACAAGCGTAGAGGTACTTAAAAGACACGGTAAAATATTGTCGTTTTGGATCCTTTAAGGGAAGACAAATTCCAAGGAAGGGAAGACCTGTCTGGGGAACTGTTTTTTTTACATTCACATAGAAATTGACCACCCGGTCAATTTCTATATGAATGTAAAAAAGACTGAATATTATGTAGGTATGGATAATAATGGATATGTCAAAAAAATTGAGTTTCCTAAATTTGTCCCATAGTAAAAGTTGTTCAAATCGATAGACTAAATCACTCCTTTAAGTGTCCAAAACGATCAATATTTCACCAGATAAATTAGTGTACCTACTTCTTATACGTTTATACACAAGAGCCGATGATCAGCTGTCATCGCGTCGATTCACTATACATTGCTGTTCAACTCATAAAAGCTCTTGATAGTTTTCTATCTAACGCAGCAATATTCATTAAACTGTCGCAATGATAGCCTTTTCAGCGATTGTGTAGAGGACGCATTATATCTGCGTTCAAATCATTGATCCGGTCGCATCAGAAATCACTTTAATCATCCATCACCTACACAAATCTCTTATTGCCCTCTTCTTCTAATTGAGATTGAAGATACCGATAGATATAAAGCGATTTTAGTTTCACATTTCAGGATATGTCATAAAAGTTAATGTCTGAAATATGTTGTTCACTAGGTGAAGGTGAACAGCATATTACTTTTCGATTAATTCTTGTTAACCTCAAGTTTCAGCCGACTGTTATCGCAACTTAATGGGAATGTTCATTAGGTAGCAATTTAGGTGTAGGTATATAAACGTATCGGTTTATTATGATGTAAGGTTTATCATCGAAATTACCTGTTAAGTATATGAAACTTATCATCAGAGAGCGGAATGCCTAAGAATGGCAATATATGGGTAAAAAGATGAAATTATAAAAAATAGAGGAAGATATATGGGTGTACGAGCTAAAATCTTAAGTGTCTGCATTTTTAACTTAAATATTACTTCCCATTAGTTATATATTCAGTTCAAGAGTTCATTTCAAATTCAAGAGCCCGAACAAAAGGAGAGACTTAGAAATGGGAAAAAGGAATGAAGAAGGTCATAGATTCGAATCTAATCAGAGGCGATTTTTTTTTCATATCACATTATTTCAAATTTAAACTAAAGAAAGGAAGACAAAAATGTTACATATGGACTTACTTGATAACCACAGCTGGTAGAAATATGTTGGAGAAGACGAGGCCGACGTAGACTGCGGCTAGGGAGGCCGTCCCCAGCCCGGCCTCGGCGTTGATGGAACTCTGCAGGTTGGCAGCTCCCTGAAATCAATAACACCTTTAATTAAATCACGGATTAAAAAAATATATTACGTAGGTACTATCATTGATTTATGTATCATATAATTTGGTACTACTTATGTAAATATTTTGTGTGTTATCTTATCTTTTAAAGATTGATTATATAGAACTGTAGAGTCGGGGGCAGGTAAACTTAACCCCCTACAATGTGAATCTGTTCGTAGAGGGGTCAGGATTATCTGCCCCTGACTGTACGAACATCAACTAGATATACATACATAGTATCACGTCTTAATCCCTTACGGGGTAGACAGAGCCTAAGGCCATAAGATGTATAGGCCAAGTTAGTAGTTTAGCAAGTTGATGGGCTTAAAGATGGAATACGGCTTCAAAATAGTGATGGGTTGCTAGCCGCACCGCCTCTTCATATGATTCCTTAGATTTGCGCTCTTCACATGATTTCTTAGATTTCACGGGAAGAAAAGTATGACGCACAGTTTCTACTTGGTAGAGTGAAAACAATTAGGGCTAACATTAACATTCCTAATGCAGGCTTTCTCAAACATTTAGGTCTCTCGGCCCACGAATGCCATATTTTTTTCAACCCGATTAAAAAGTTTAGCTCTAGGTACTTACTTACAATTTTTAACCCAACAAAAAAATATAGCTCTAAAAGTTTTTTCATCTCGACCAAGTTAAGCGCGCACTATGGTCTCTCTCATATTTAAGAGGGCACCCTAGGCACAGTAGCGACGCCAATCATTTTATTCCTAATACTTTACAATTAGAAATAAATTCAAGAATGTAAATCATATAAGCACTAGTAAATAACTTGAAGTATTTTTGGAATCGTGTTTTAATATTATGAGAATCAGTAAATAAAAATAAATTCATTTTTGGCGGTAAACTGATTCTCATAATTCTCACTGATTCTGATAATATTAAACATGATTCCAAAAATACTTCAGGTTGTTTATATGATTTATATTCTTGAATTTCTTACTATTTGTTAAGTATTAGGAATAAAATGATTGGCGTCGCTACTGTGCCTAGTGTGCGGCCTTAAGCGCTGAGTTCTGATCGTAAAAATTATGGGAAAAGAAGCCATCTTCAGGTAGTTAGTACAAAGAAAATATCGTGACTCTACATTTAAAACCTTTTCCTAGAGTATTGGAGTAGGCAAACGCCCACTATCAACAAACCTCCACTTTTTTAGGGTTCCGTAGTAAACTAGGAACCCTTATAGTTTCGCCATGTCTGTCTGTCTGTCTGTCTGTCTGTCCGCGGTTTTACTCAGAGACTATAAGTACTAGAAAGCTGAAATTTGGTATGGGTATGTATATTAATCATATCAAAAAAGTGGAAGTTGAAAGAAAAACTATCAGAGCTGAGTAGGTACTAAGTACAAACTAATAAGTTATAGGCAACCAACTTATAAAATGTACTCGAAAATGTAAAATTTCATACATTTTCATTGTTACATGTTTTTGATCGTTAAACTGTGATGTGCGAGTGTGAACAGTGTGAACTCAAAGTTGTCATTCGCAACTACGGAACCCTACACTGCGCGTGGCCGGACACGCACTTGGCCGGTTTTTATACGTAAGGAAAAGTGTAAAGAATTAAAGAAATTGCAAATAGGGACTTTTCTGTTGATGTACCATCTTCGTTCATATATGTAGATTGACCAAGATGAGTCATGATGGATTTTTGACGAGTCCGGGAGGTCAAAATAACAGTTGCCCTACAACTACACAGATGGCAGTAAGTACTATGTTTATATTCATATTATATGTTGTTAAATGATATGGCAAAGTTTAAAGATCAGGCCGCCTGCCCTCAGTCCTCGTTGGATAGTTCCATAACTGCGGACAATAACCTTTGAAAGTAAAGTAACAAGTTTCTTTCTACTCACGTCGGGAATCAAACCCGGACTGGGTTTGATTCCCGAATATTTACACTCATCATCATTATCAAGTCTCCACTGCAGGAGCACGACCCTCTCTGTACTGCCAGAGCCATATATTAGCCAGGGCAGCCAGAGGATTTGACCAACACTCTCCACTCTGGCTAGACGGGTTGGAGCTCTTTGATATCTTTAAGCTTTGTTTAACTTGTGTATAAAATACTTACACTATACGCCGTAAACTGTGCCATAAACGCGATACTGATCACGACCACGTTCTTCAGGATCCTCCATGTCTCCCGCGGTCCGAAATTCGGGTCCGACTTTTCTGTACTCTTCTCCATTTGACCCATTTTTATTTTGTGGCTTGTCTGTCGATTTTCAGTCTATGATCTATTTATATAATCTCTTGAGGTCTTCGGTTTCGCCCTGTAAGCAATTATTTTTTTTAATAATGTAAGGTACATTTATCTATTGAAATTTTCAGAGTAAATCATAAACTTATAAGTCAAACATCTAAAAAGCGTTGGAGTGGAAAAATTCAGTTCCTAAATTGTGGAAAATTGCAGACAAATATAAATATTAGTTCAATAAATGAAAAATCTTTTGAATGCGACCAATGTCAAAAATTTATAAAATCGGGTATATTGGGGACAAAAGTAACACTCTCTTTCCGATTTCAGGCTCATTATTAGAATCTGTTTGTCTCTATCTATATAATATAGAGACAGACACATTCTGAATCTCAGAGCAATATTTAATCTTGGAATCGGGATCGTTAATTAGATACAAAATCGTAAGAACAAAATAAGAAAAATATAACATATAAATTCACCAAACAAATACTAATGAAAGTCTGAATCTTTCTTTCGGTTTTCTCTACATCTAACTAAATGTGTAAAATAACACACATCTACAATAGATATCGAAAATTAGCACGAGTGTGCTTATTTGATCATCAATGTCAAAAAACGTTAAATAATTTATTGTTTGGTTTTCGCGATTAAATACGCAGACAGTACTTTCTTCCCCGTTTCCCCCACGTTTCTAAATAAAGCTGGCAGGTGTCCTCAGAATTGTGACATGAAGGTCAATTTTTATTCATTTTTGAATTCATTGAATTATTAACAGTCAATATACATAGAAGGAGATGTCAAATTCGATTTTTGCAAGGTCGAACTTTGGCAAAAACTTTGCATTTAAAATGACCTTCCATTACTAAACTACCTACGTGTGTATAGTTTAAATATTTGTAAAGTTGTGTAGAGATAATCTGATTTTATCATTTTATTGAGATATAAGCCTAATGACCTCAGTAATGTCTGAGATTATTCAGAACAAATCCTATTAAATCCCTTTTAAAATTTAGCTTGCGATTCTCATAAGACTGTTTCTTTAAATCTTATTGTTATAAGATTTAACGCCGAATGGCGGCCGAATAAAAAAAGAAAAGTTTTTTATCCTTTATCCAATTCTGTGGCCCTCAAACCTAACAAGAGAGGTTACAACAAAATGTCCATACATGAAAACGTGGATTTTGTTTTTAAATATTATACGATGTTACGGAACCCAAGTGTGTGTGAATCAGAATCACACTTGGTCGGTTTTTTGAATTCACATGACTTAACCACTTTACTAGGCTAAGGTCAGATGTCACCGAAAAAGGTTAAGCGCGCAAACTACAAACATAATTAAAAGATAATGTACACTGATTTCAATGTAAACTTAATTGTAGATGTTAATCTATTTCCGCGTTTAAATAATAGTTTATTTATAGTTAAACAGTTTAATCCCAAGATCTTAGATTAGGGGTTATCCTAAAGTCGAACGGTTTTGGAGATTCCCATTGCAAACAATTGTTATGGGAATTTAATTATTTTTAATTATATACCTATTTGTATTAAAGGTGACTGTCTTGAATAACTTTGAAATTAAAAACTACAATTTTGGAACCTAGAGCAATATTTCCATTAATTTTCATACTTTGGAAGAATTAATAAAAATAACCTAACCTAACCTAACCCCAATTTCGGGGTAGACAGAGCCGAGACTAAAGGGCCATGTAGGTATGATTGATTGGTAGATTTCTGAAGTGTAATTTGTAGGCTTAGTATATAAATAATCGTCCGATTTAGCACAGATATATAAATAAAAATAAATAAATATATACGGACAAATCACACAGATTGAGCTAGCCCCAAAGTATGTTCTAAAGTAAGACTTGTGTTATGGAAAACTAACTCAACGATACCATATTTTATAACAAATACATATATAGATAAACATCCAAGACCCAGGTCAATCTGAAAAATATCATTTTTCATCTTGACCTGACCGGTGATCGAACCCAGGACCATCAGTGTCACAAAACGGCGTGTTGACCGCTGCGCCACGGAGCTCGTCAATATATGAGGTTAATTGTAAACATGTTGGTGTATATGTTTAGTAAACTCGGTTCGTTTTTGTTTCACATATTTTTATTATTCTCATACCTGTCCCACTTAACCCAACTGATGTCTCCTTTCAGATGCCTGGTTGACTGGAGCAGATCCTCTCCAGGGAGAAGTCCGCCTTTGTGCACATTTGCTTTTAGTTTTCAGTTCTCTATTTTGATGTATGTTGCTTTTAAGTGTGTGTGCATTAAAGTGTTTACAAACAAACAAATAAAACTTCACGAATGTTTGTTTATTGACAATGAAAGTATGCCAAGACTGTACTCGTCACGGCAAATATCATTTAATTTTTCTTTCCAGTTTTCAACTTTTTTTGACTTTTAGCCAATCTTTGACAATCCCGGTAGGAACAGTTGTAATCTTCATTCATGGAAATTTAAACCTTTTATATGAATTTAATGAATACATAAAAAACGGCCAAGTGTGAGTCGGACTCACGCACGAAGGGAAGGGAAAATTTAACCTCCTTGCTATTACGGTTCATGAGATATAGCAAAAAACGCCAACAACCACTCTGTTGTATGGGAGCCCCCCTTAATTATTATTATTATTTTGATTTTAGTATTTGTTGTTGTAGCCACAATAAAAATACATAATCTGTGCAAATTTCAACTGTCTAGCTCAAGATAAATAAATAAATAAATATATACGGACAAATCACACAGATTGAGCTAGCCCCAAAGTAAGTTCTTGACTTGTGCTATGGGATACTAACTCAACGATACTATATTTAATAACAAATACATATATAGATAAATATCCAAGACCCACGTCAATCTGAAAAAGATCGTTTTCCATCTTGACCTGACCGGGGATCGAACCCGGGACCATCCGTGTCGCAGGCAGGCGTGATGACCGCTGCGCCTAGGAGCAAGATCAGTCATAGCTAGACAGTTGAAATTTTCACATGTATTGACACTCTTGACGGAGTGGTCGTGACTATGGGTTGTTGGTCCAATTTACCACTTTAAAAAAATCATGATTCTACGTCCACTTTATAATAGACGAGCTCCGTGGCGCAGCGGTCAACACGCCTGCCTGCGACACGGAAGGTCCCGGGCTCGATCCCCGGTCAGGTCAAGATGGAAAATGATCTTTTTCAGATTGACCTGGGTCTTGGATGTCTATCTATATAAGTATCTATTATAAAATATAGTATCGTTGAGTTAGTATCCCATAACACAAGTCTCGAACTTACTTTGGGGCTAGCTCAATCTGTGTGATTTGTCCGTATATATTAAAAAAAAAAAATGTACTCTTTGAGATCCACTGAAAGTAGCCTAGGTTAGGTTCTCTTGCGATTTTGCTATTTACTAGGTATATCTTTAGAAAAAGCGTAGACTGCATTCAATAAAACAAAGAGGAATTAACAAAGGAGAAATGTCACTTTGAACCATGCTTTGTACACACTAGTGACATCATTTATAATAATATTTTTATAAACATAATCCACTTGTAGACAATAGTACATTGTGTAGGAAGGGCGGTAATGAAGACATTCAAACGAGTAACAGTCTTTGTAACTCGGAAATAAAATTCAGTCTCCCATACAAAATAAACAATCACCTAACCAATCGAGTTTCTACAGGAGTATTTTTTTTTCTCTAGTGAGATGTTTTTCTATTGGGGAATAGTTCTTTGATATTATGGACTGATCGTGCCCTTTAAATATTATTTCGCCATTTAGTTCCTTACTGCATAAACGTCTGCCATATATCTTCTTCTTCTTCATCAGGTCTTTTTAGTCTCCACTGCAGGAGCACGACCCTCTCTGTACTACCAGAGCCTTATTAGCCAGAGCAGACAGAGGATTTGGCCTACACTCTCCACGCTGGCCAGACGGGTTAGAGAGGACTTTTGATGTTTGTAAGATTTGTTTAGCTTGTGTTTCCATATATCTTACTAGTCATTTTGTAGTACTTATAGCCTCTAAGCTAAACCGCGGACAGATGGACATGGCGAGACTATTAGGGTTTCTTTTTTACTACAGAACCCTAAAAATACGTGTCCAAAACGTTTCATGAAAATGGTTGACCTTGAGAAGTCAAGAGTAATGCACAAACTCAAATGCTCCGCCTAATGAGGTGAAATATAATAAAAAAATTGACATCATCCGTATTTATCAAAATGACTTTAATGGTACCTATGGTCACCGACCCAGTGTTGCGGTACTAATATCGATTATTTTCCTGACGAAAGTTGACCTCGGAAACTAGGTATTTATTTAGGATATCACGTGTAAATTCTATCGATAGTATTGCAGAAACTAATAACTAAAAAAAAGTTTTTCTTTTTTGTTATTTCTATAGAAAGAAAGAGTTTCTTACTATCGTTTGCCAGAGATATTTCAATACTATCTTAAGCTAAATAATATCACAAAAGTATCGATACTGTCGATAGTATCGGACGTAAACTCTCGATAGCAACGATAGTTTTGCTCTTAACAATGGTATTTCTAAAACGCTATCGATAAGCACCACTGCACCGACTACGACCACTATTAGTTCGAACAAAACAAAAGACTGTGACTGAATCTACATACTGTGTGTAATCTCGTTACCAATATTACTGTATTTTGAATATCGCTCAAATATATTGTAACGATAAAACATCCCGGATTTCATGTGGTTCCCGGCAGAGTAGAATAGGACCACTCCAAGTCTTCTCGTGGATGTCATAGAAGGCGACTTAGGAAACACAAGCTAAACAAAGCTTATAGACATCAAAGAGACCTCTTCAACCTGTGTAGGCCAAATCCTCTGACTGCTCTGGCTCTGGCGATACAGAGAGCATTGTGGTCTTGTAGTGATGATGATGATGATGAACAAAACACGGAAGAAACAAAAAAGTATCATAGATTTTCCGACTTTCCTCCTTGTTGATCCGGTTCAGGGTAACCCACTTGAGGACAACAACACAGGTTGATCTTGACAGAGCCTAAACAAGACATATAGACAACCTTACATACAAACATATGCGGAAACATATTATACGTCTGTTATACAATTCATTTAAATATTGACTTCCAAAGTGGTCTGTAATTCATCACACGGAAAAACTGTCCAAGTGTCAATCGTTTCCATTGCTCAAACAGTTTTTCTGAACAAATGGTTCTCAAGGATGGTAGGTAATTTATTTATTTTAAGATCGTGGTTTTCGTGGGCCTACGATTAATTATTACGAAATATAAGCAAAATATACTAGACCCAAAAAATACAGTCAGCAGATCAAACTAATGTATGGGTATATATAGTGTGAAATATTGTTAAATTCCGGGTTGAGTCCCGGTATTTAACGCTATTTAGCGCGGACAATTACTTGTTGGCAATTTTCACAGGTATTCGTCTGCGGTTCTGGAGCTACCCAAGGGTGGTTAGCCTCAGGCAGGCAGCTGGACGTAAAAACTTTCGTAAAATAATATCAGTGTAAATGCCGTCATAAGGCCATTCAAGTATTACGTAAACAGAAAAATAGCTATTTTTCACCCCCTCCTCCCTCTTGTCAGCAAAAGTAAGAAAAGTTTTACCCTCTCCCCCTAAGCTTAGGTAAACATTCGTATCATTTTCACAAAACAGGCCAAGTGCGTGTCGGGCCACGCGCAGTGTAGGGTTCCGTAGTTACGAATGACAACTTTGAGTTTACACTGTTCACACTCGCACCTCACAGTTTAACGACCAAACACATCTAACAATGAAAATTGTATGAAATTTTACATTTTCCAGTACATTTTATAAGTTGGTTGCCTATAACTTTTTAGTTTGCACTTAGTACTCAACTCTAATAGTTTTCCTTTCAACTTCAGTATATATACTACAGCTGTAATTTTTTTCACGTATCCATATATAACCGTTTAGCAGATAGAGGGAGTGGGACACTTACCTCTAACAAAAATTTACATTTTAAAACCAAATATTTCGGAAACGGATCCCTAAATCGAAAAATGGTGTTCTCAACCTTACAATATTTTTTAAAGACCTACCTATTTGACGATACCCCACATGATGGGTAAGTAGAGAAAAAAAATTACTCCCCCACTTTACTTGTATGGGAGATATCCTAAAAAAAATTTTTTTTTCAAGATTTTTTTCTACTCCTTTTTTGCCATGATTAATATACATACCCATGCCAAAATACAGCTTTATTGTACTTATAGTCTCTGAGTAAAACCGCGGACGGACATGGCGAATTTATAAGGGTTCCTTGTTTACTACAGAACCCTAAAAAATGCTAGTGTATTTTGCGAAATGTTGCTTATGTCATCACCTCGTCAACCCCTCCATCTCCCATGTCATCAAAAATAAGCCAAGCCTGGACCCATCTGTTACATGCTGTTTAACCAAAAGCTAAGTTCTACAAGAAAAATGTTTGAGAACCTTTGATTTTAAACAACATATTCTATTGAGTTTAATGGGCGTTGCTGATTGAAGATCATATTGTGCTTGAATGGGAAGAAACCAACCTAAGCAAATAAGGCAAGTGGTCGTCGTATGTTTTAGTAAGTGCCTACTCATACATAGCTAAATAAGTCCGTTTACGATCGTTTGCGTTCAACAACTATTTGCTTTAGCTATTCAACGTACTAATGTTAAGCTACGCGTTCTTTGATTAATAAAAGTCCAAATGTCTCCACACCGAATAGCATAAGTATGCACTTAATCTGCATTTAAACAGGCATATTTGCACCGCTTGGCAACTTCGGCGCCTTCTGCAGCTGACCCAGATCTGGCGACTCATCCCCTGAGATGGGAAGGCACCAGTGTGTCGACACCTGTAGCGTCGCCGCGTTCCCAAAGGATCAGTAACACATCATCAGGCCTTTTGCCATCATCGTGAACCACACCCTGTGCGTGGAACGTGAATGGTGGTAAAAGCCCTCATGGAACGTGAATGATGATAAGAGATTATGTAATTGATAGAACCGAGTCACGAAAGTCTACCTGCGCTCAGAGGGCAATGTAAATTAAGGAACTGTTATTTTTTTATTAATAAAAAAAAACATTTTTCAAATCAATGAAAAACTACCCGAGTTAACCGAATTTATAATGTTTAAATATTTATTTGAAAATGTCAGGTTCAAAGCTGAGACAATAAATATCTATATATTATATATTTATTATGATATATATCGATCGATATATATTATACTAAAAATCCGCTGATTCCTATCAGTGAACCTTGAATAGTACAAAAAAAACAGTAAACTAAGGAAATCCGTGTAAACGTGATATTTATTATATAGGTACTTACTCGTAAATGTGTAAAAATGCCGACAAATGAAGAGCACGAAATTCACAAGGTTCATGTGCTTCTCAATCTTGGAATGTTCTTATTTGACAATAATACCGCGATTAACTTATGCCTTATCTTTGTATACAGATCAACAAATTAAACGAAGTTTTTTCTAAGCAGCTATCTACTAGGTATAAGTATTATATCTTCTCATCTCGAGCCTCGGCTGACTAGTTTGATATAGTTTATTTCCGCTTGCTATAATTTTCTACCTGAATTCATAGAGAATACAACTTCCTATTTTCCGAATAGTTTGCCTTTATCATATGATTACATACGTATGTAATATAGTATAGGTATCTCATATAATTACTTCTTATTATACAGCTGTAATTAGCAGGCTCCAAAGCACTCCAGCGATTATAGCTCTGTATAGTGTAAAATTTTCAGCGAAAGACTTTGTATTCGACTTGTGTTTTGTATTTTGTAGAACCCTATATTGATTTTGTAGAATTAACGCCCGTATGTTAGAATATTACAATTTAAAATAGTTGGTTAGTTATTGTCCTTTATAGTCAAAGGTATTGTCGTACAATGACAAATGTCAACTTAGTCTACCTGCGACCACGAACACTGAAAACTGTTCGAAACGTTAAGTGTATAAATTATAATGTAATAAACGCGATAAAAACCGTATTAAAACAATTTTATTTAAATTGTCGTACAATATTATCATCATCAAAATATCTTAAAAAACTTTCTTGATTAAACCTCTTAAAAATGTAGAGATAACTGTACCTAGATGCCTGCCGTAGGTCGGTTGGTAGAGTTAAATGCGGTGTTTTTCATTTTGTTAGCTTTTTTTGTAATATTGACTGACCTATGAGTACCTGACTCTGTTACATGGCAAAATGTAATTTTACCACATTTAAAACTCAAGTTACAAGCGAAGTTAGAACTTTTAAAATTGATTTGATTTCAGAGTAAAAGGAATGAAATGATTAGTGGCGCTAGATTGATCGATACTTAAACCGTTTAATTGATAATCACGGAAGCTAATAAACGTGATATTTTTTCTCCTGTGCTCTTAATATTAAGTAAAAAAATTGCACATCCAAAACATCCGTAATCATGATGATACAAATCGGGCAAATTAGAAAAAATACTCGAAGTACTAGAACCTTGAAAACCTTTTATGATGTCTGTTCGTCTGCAGCTAACGATTTCTGGAGCCTTGACCTTTTCTTTTTATGTGCATTTGCGACTAAGTCATTTTTGTGTAATAAGTAATAACGTCTAATTACAGGGGAAGTGCAGATTGAAACGCGAATCATGGTCAATGCACCTTTTAGACGCCAATAAACATTTGGTCTTTATTTTATCACATATCCTACCGACAAAAATCGTATTTAATTATTCAAATAAATCAGTTTATTTAATAATCCAGCCAGTCCAGCTCGTTTCTAGTTCAGAGGTTGGCCATTGGAATACATCGAGGCGTTTTAGGCACCTTAGCACCGGAGATGTTAAAAGACGGGTTATATTTTCAGACATTGACTGTAATGTACATATATTCTGATGTATTTATTGGATATACAATTAAATAATAAGTATGTACAATTAAAATTGCAATATTTAAGAAAAGCTTAAAAAAACCTCAAGCGTGTTGATTTTATAAATTTTATGTTTTTACTTATAATTAAAACAAGAATGAATGAACTACCAATACGCCTAAAAATAAATTCATTGAAACATTATCAAATTAGGCGTCGGCGTCATTTACGCAAAATATTTAATTTTGGCTGGTACACAAACCAGCAATGCAGTGTTATCGCAAGAAATGTTTTTACATGTAAATATTTCTTGCGGGGATCAACGTAATTTTTAAATACCTTTTTCCGTCAAACATGAAATCACTTAAAACCATCAAAATGGTCAATTCTCCTTATGAGAATGCCCTGCGAAGTCCAAAAATCAAAATTTTCATACAATAATTTATGTATTCGACAATTTGTTTGAAATATATTTTTTTTTATTTCTCGCTAACCTGTACATGAATGAACATTATAAAAGGTGATAGAATATAGTGTTAGTGAAAGTGCATGAACCCTGGCATGGTGTTCCGATTTAGTTCTGAGTCTGAATTCCCATAAAAAATGTTAATTTTTATGGGCTGATTTGATGGTTTGAGGTATATAATTACGTAGTGAAGAAGATCTCAAGACACATAATTCTGTGATCGTTACGTTTTTGATTGAGATATAAAAAGAAGGAAAAGTATGAAAATAATTCTATTAAAAGTATTTTTAATTAGATCTTGGAAAAAAAATAGCCTATTCGGTATGTCCGCCCGCCGGTCGCTATGAACGTACGCATGAAAATCGATTAGATGTTTTCTGTAAATAGATTTTAAAAAAACCGGCCAAGTGCATGTCAGGCCACGCGCAGTGTAGGGTTCCGTAGTTGCAAATGACAACTTTGAGTTCACACTGTTTACAATAGCACCTCACAGTTTAACGACCAAAAACATCTAACAATGAAAATTGTATGAAATTTTACATTTTCCAGTACATTTTATAAGTTGGTTGCCTATAACTTTTTAGTTTGCACTTAGAACTCAGCTCTGATAGTTTTCCTTTCAACTTCAGTATATATTCTACTGCTGTAATTTTTTTTCACGTATTCATATATAACCGTTTAGCAGATAGAGGGGGGGGACACGTACCTCAAACAAAAATTTTCACTTTAAAACCAAATATTTCGGAAACGGATCCCTAAATCGAAAAATGGTGCTCTCAACCTCACAATATTTTTTTAAGACCTTTTTAACGATACCCCACACAATGGGTTAGTAGAGAAAAAAAATGACTCCCCCACTTTACTTGTATGGGAGCTACCCTAAAAAAATTGTTTTTCAAGATTTTTTCTACCACTTTTTTGCCATGATTAATATACATACCCATACCAAATTACAGCTTTCTAGTTCTTATAGTCTTTGAGTAAAACCGCGGACGGACAGACAGACAGACAGACAGACATGGCGAAACTATAAGGGTGCCTAGTTTACTACGGAACCCTAAAAAGGTATGATTTTTGCACACCTTCATGGGACCGCAGATCTCATTATGTGATAACAATTTCAACTTGATAGTTCATGCGTTTCCGAAAGAAAGGTTCTTGATTGACAGGCGGACAACGAAAAGGGTTCTTTTTAACACGCTTTTATTAGCTTCACTTGTATGTAAGAAAAACTTGGAATCGTTATTTGACCCACTTCCCGGTCTTCGATTAGGATGAAATTTTGCACACGCTCTGAGTTCTGATGACAAAACATGACTAGCGTGCTAAAAGCGAGTTTTTTTAGTTTTTTAAACTAATTATAAATTATTTATCTTTTCAGGTATGGACCCCCAAAAACCAATTACTCTCTTTTTTAACACCTGTCTAAGAACACTGAAAACAAAGAAATCCTACAAGAAACAACAGATGGCCTATATTACCTAATTCGATTTACTCAGTTTTATGACTCGCATTAATGAGATTAATTAGAGACAACTGTATGCACCAAATGTTTGAAGATATTACCTGTTAGGCGTTAGTACTTAGGTATACACTGCTCAAACACACACTAGCATTATTCCAAAAAAAACCCCGAATGCTTTCCCCTTTTTACCTAGATATCTAAGGGCACTTGGATTTTTAAATGCAATTTGTTACCATATTGTCGAAATCCATTCAGCCGTTTGTAAGATACGTGCTTAGGACACGTGGTCATGGACCTAAATTTCTGTGTCCTGTGACACAGATGGTCCCGGGTTCGATCCCCGGTCAGGTCAAGATGAAAAATGATCTTTTTCAGATTGACCTGGGTCTTGGATGTTTATCTATATATGTATTTGTTATAAAATATAGTATCGTTGAGTTTGTATCCCATAACACAAGTCTCGAACTTACCTTGGGGCTAGCTCAATCTGTGTGATTTGTCCGTATATATTTATTTAAAGATCGTGACAGTGTTTAAGGCGTTTACCTTGTTGGGGGTAGTGGGTTCGATTCCCACGGGAAACATACTTTGTGTTGTGTCCAGTTTGGTTAGGACATTGCAGGCATGAATCACCTGATTGTCTGATAAGAATGATGATTCCGTACTTCGGAAGGCACGTTAAGCCGTTGGTCCCAGCTGCCATTTGGTAGTCGTTAAAGGAACCACGTCAGAGGCCAAGAGGCGGTTCCGAAGATCTCTGACACCAGGGTGTGCATGGTCGACTGACTAATATGACTGACTCTTATATATAATGAGGATTTAAAAACTGAATATCTTTAAATCATCATTATTTCGTGTAGGAGACTACACGAAATAATGATGATTTAAAGATATTTACAAACATACAAGATACCTGCGAAACAATAACCCTCATTCATTAGCTAGGGTTTAAAAGTTATGCATATTATCCCACTTCAGATCATTCCATTTCAGGAAGATGTCAACCGACGAAAAAACGGAGGAGGTTATTGTATTTTAATAAGAGTATAATTTAGAATAGCATTGTGAATGCAAAATAACACCTATATTTTTCTTTTATTGGAAAGGGTAGGAAACGGCGGTTGGATTATTTTTTTGCTTTTTAACGGTTTAATTTTTGCGGTAATATGTTTTATTGATATATACTCTACGGGACTAAATGTCCAAACCAAACTGTACAAGTTTTCTGGATGTTGAACGTTAAAATTCAATTATCTGATGTAATTTAGTTTTAGAATTACATACAATTTGACTAAAGGAAATATAAAAAACATAGTCAACTTAACTAATTGCCGGAAACCGTCATTTTTATGTCGTTTAACCAGTCCTTATTTTTTTTACATTTAATACATTATATGTACTTAATTGATTCATTATCATTTTGAAAAGTAGGTATGCAGCCCTAAGCAAACATTGCAGTGGAAATAAAGTATCTGGAAACGTCCAAGTGCGTGTCGGACCACGCGCAATGTATGGTTCCGTAGTTGCACGTCATTTTATAAGTTGGTCGGGTATAATTCTTTGACTTGTGAACTCTACATCCTTTTAAGTTCGTTATTGTATGCTACTGCCTTGGATTTTTCACGTATCGATATACATTAATTAAGCTTAAAGAGGGGGCTGACTCCAACTAAAATTAGCACTTTGAGGCACGGGTTCCTAAATGAAATAATGGTGTTTAAACACCGACAATATTTTTGAAAGACTTATCTAATGAGACTTCATCATCATCATGATGTTATGCGTATCTAATGACACGCCTAACAATAATAGATTGCCGCGTAAAATAAATATTTCCACTTGAGGACACCACGTGGGAGGAATCCTGAAATATTATATTTTTCCTGAATTTAATTTTACCACTTTTTGAAGTTATTCATACTCATGCCATTACAGTATTCTAGTATCTATAGTCTATGAGCTAAACAGACAGCATAGCTCGCTCCATAGCTCTTTGGGCGACCTTAAGCTTTCTTATGAGGCCCATAGCAAAGACAATATAATACTAACGTAATAGACTGCCCACCTCATACAAAAATATTGGACCAAATTAAGGTTGCGAAAAGCAGGCGAATGTATGGCGCAGGAGAGTTGCCTGCTACTCGATACTAGATGGCGGTAATTTGCGTTAGCCCTTATCTTATTAAATATACGGTGTCATTTTAATTATATCATGCCTAAACTATTGTTTTGATTTTTAATAAGATATATTTTGTGAATCATGTTTTTATATTCTCATAATACGGTAGATATAATGTTGTGTAGTTTCGAGTGGCGCCATCTATGCGAGGCTCTGAGAACAAATCGTACGATTAAGCCGTTGAGACCACACGCCTTATATTGGTCATAGTAAGGGACCACGTTGCGGACCCGTAAGTCATCACATTGGTCGAAGACTTTCGACTTAAGGCACCTACTTTATACATTTTTCCAATAAACGCTCTTTGTTTCAGCTCAGTATAATTGCATATTTTAAAAAATGCATCTCTGTGTATGCAGATGTAGATGCAAATGAAGAAATTACTAACTAATATAATTATAGTAATGAGCAATTCAGTTTTGGTCCAAAATCAACTTACTTGGATTTTTATTTTATTATCAGTAAATAATATCTATTAAGAATGTAATAACATTAATATTTTACTCGACGACGGAAACAAAAAAAAAAAGATTACTTAAAAATTCAGAGGACAACGAGTTTTATCAACGTTTATCAACGGAAATCCTTCGTTTAAATTCATATAATTAGGACTACATTATTTTAAAAACGAATTGATTAATTGATTTGCAGCCAGTGTTCTTGGCACTTTGCCAAACAACCTTTATTTTAACCTTTAGTTTTAAATTATAAGTATTTTTTATATTTTTTAGTTTTTAATATTACTTTCAATTTTTCATTGTTTTCTTACATTTTAAGTTTCTCAAATTTCAACTATGTAAATCAAATTAGTAGTTTTTGCGTGACACTATAGACAGACAAAGACATAGGTAAATCAAAAAAGGGTGATAAATTGTCATCTATTCAGCAGTCCATCCAGTGTAGTCTGCTACTGTTTCATTATATATGTATTATGTAGGTATTGATAGATATAGTATTATAATATTTCTAATGTACATTTCAATCTTCCTTTTCTTAAAGTGACACGGGCCAGAACTCCACCTATATAATATTGTCTTTGCTCCACCATTAAAAAAGCATTGTTACAGGTGTGGTATGCAAATGTTTTAATACTCTCATCGAACTGGCATGCTCTTGCGACATGGGTGGCACGACAACATGCTTCGGGTACCTACAGTGAAATGAAATTTCATTCAAATTGAGATATTAATCTTTTATTGAACGTAATTTTGTTATTTTTTTATACTTGCAAAATCGAGAAACTACTTGTAATACTAGCAACTTCAACCGCATTGAATAGTGAGTTATTAATAATTTAAGATATTTTTAACAAAAAACGAAAACCGTCTTCAACCCTATCAACTTGTTTAAATAAGCGTAAGAATAAAATTGAAAAAAGTCTAAACCGAACAGCATACTTGTAAAAATTTTTTTGGATTTTTGTGTATTTATTCAAAAAGGGCTCGACATATTTCGGTAATAATTTAATGGGACCATCTGTAAAGTATTACCTATCGAACATAAAAAGAATTTCCTAAATCGGTCCAGGCGTCTTCGAGAAATCGGGGAACATACATAAAAAAAATAAAGATTATGACGAATTGAGAAACTCCTCCTTTTTTGAAGTCGGTTAAAAAGGCCTATTTCTCAGGCTCTAGACTAGACTATCCGTGTACCAAATTTCATTTAGGTATATCGGTTCAGCAGTTTGGCATGAAATCGAGACATAGTTACTTTAGCATTTATAATATTAGTATATAATATTGCAAGAACTTTATTGATTGGCCGGTGGCGCCTGCCTAAGCATACATGCATATTATCACGTCTTTATCCCTTGCGGGGTAGACGGAACCCAGCAGGGTCATAAACCCATAGGCCACGTTTAGCGTGTTATTTTGATGTAGAAAGCGAAATTAAATAAGAATTAATTATTAATAATGATTGGTTGCTAAATAATATAAAAAGTTTTAGAAAAGAAACTGCACAAAATAAAATAGCTGTTTAAACATTATTATAACGCATTAATCAAAATACCCTATGTGTAGAAAATCAACTGTTATCAAAATCTAATTAACTCTTGAATCTCATCTTGATTCGGAAGACGGAAGGCGGGTGAACCTTGACATGACAGCGATGCGCACTACCTACTTAACGGTGGCAAAAACCACGCGGTCACGGCAGTGATGAATGGTTAGATATAACTTATTTAAATTAATTTTTATTTAAATATCTATGTTTCTAATCTAGGTTTTTATTTGAGTTAGTGTTTAATGGTCGCAATCGCCAAAAGTCTATAGTCGTCTAACTCGTCCAAATCATCAAAGTTTAAGAGCGAAACTCTTGTTGGTGGAGCTCCCTCCATCTGTCTCTATCCTCTACCAATCTCATAACACCCTGGTATGACACACTACCCACTTTTTCCACTCGTCTAAAACGCAACTCGAAAATGCAGTAGCAATTCGACTATGTAGTAAATAGTCTGAAATCTTATTAAGTCTATAAGTTATTGTAGACCCCTTACTATTGAGACGAATTATCTTCTCTTCACATGTACGCCAAACCGGTAAATTCGAATCAATATTGGAATATAAGTTTATTAATTTTATATTTAAACGACTCGTTATAAATATAAAATTATTTATATGTCCATTAATTATTGTAAGCTTACGAATAAGTAATAAGCATGTAATAAGTCTTGTCAGCATTATCTCTTCTTAGGTTTTTTACAAAATCACAAATTTTCTAAGGTGATAAATATTTATGCCATTTGATTAAATACGAGTACATAGGATTTATTATTATCATATAACTATCATGTCTTTTTCCGTTGCGGGGTAAACGGTCTATAAGACCACGTTTAGTATGTTGGTGTAGGTGGAAAACGAAATCACAATAGTGATGGGTAGTTAACCACATCGCCTACTAACAAGATTACTCAAATTTTCGTCCATTTCCTTGATCGCTTTTCACGATCTGCGTGGACAGAGAAGCAGCTGGCGCATTTTATGTTTTTTCATGCCTTCCAGACCACATGAAAAATAGATGGGTTCATAGGCTACGTTAATATCATATTTTCTTTGGACAGGCTTATAGAGCTTAAAGAATTATAGTGCCTATACAAGACGATGCGATACTGCGGAAAGCCAATTTTAGTCAGTATTATAAAATAGCTGTGCAAGCTATTTTACCAATTTATCAATAAATACGTGCTCGCCCAACAATTTGAAAAACTGATAAAACATAAACTAGCAAAGAACATTGTATCTATAAACCTACTAAACTATTATGTTAAGTGAAGTGAACTTTATAGTATTGTTAGTAAAATGTTTATTTTATTTACAATCCGTGACAGTGAATTCTTATCACGTATAGTGATAACAGTAACATGTTACATCACTGTCTAAGTCTGTCTAAACCAAAATACCGTGCTGTCATAAAAACTAAAATGTAGGGGTAGTGCCAGTAGTGCCATGATTGGATGTATACGAGAGCAGGAAATATGAATGTCGCTCATAGGGCGCAAGCGATATTCCGTGCTCTACTGGTAGACGCAGGCAGTGGAAGAAGAGTAGAGAACTTCTCGCCACAGAAATTAAAGAAGGTTGGCTGGTGATTAAATAAAAAGATATATTTATTTCATTATCATAGAGGCTAATGATGTAGCCATGACTATAAACCAAGACCTCTACGGAATATTTAAAATAGAAAAAAGGTTTTTTTTTCAGCGAGTGAATGCGTAGAAATTGCAATGCATGTTTTAAAATGATAACATGAGATACTTGCAAGCACAAACAAATACAAAATCTAAAAGTTGTAGTTTGCAGATTTTTTTTTATAAAAATACTCTTTATAAACCTTTATGAAAAAAAGATCATTTTTGTAATCCCTAAGCCGTGTTGCTCGAAGCTTCATAATGATATAATGATTGATTAAAAATTCAAATATAATTTGTTAGTATCCCATGACACAAGTCTTTCATAAGAACTTACTTTGGGGGTAGCTCAATCTGTGTGATTTGTCCGTATATATTTATTTATTATTTATCACCAAGTTTTTTTTAAAGGTGATAAATACGTGTTTGCGTAATCTACCGAATTTTCACAATTTTTCATGCACTTAATGGCACTTACAGAATTTCTTTAATAGCAACGATGAGGTTTATGCATTTATCAATTTCGCCTGAGTCTGTGTCAACACTTATTATCTTTATCTATACGAATCTATACTTTAATAATATTAAAACTTACGCGAGATAAATTCATTATGAAAACACGGCTTTACTCACATTTTATTACGTCGGATCCGCCGACTAGTTTCGGTCTGTTACGAAGACCGAAACGTGTCGTGTTACGAAGTCGTGTCGCCACCCCTTGCCCGCTGATGGTGTTCGTAACAGACCGATACTAGTCGGCGGATCCGACGTAATAAAACGTGAGTAAAGCCGTGTTTTCATAGTGAATCTATACTTTATTGTTTTTTTTGTGAGCAATGAATAGGTTTTGAAACTACTGCACCTTTTTCAAAATTCATATTTTTTTATGGACTAAATAGTCTGGTGAAGTAGCAGAAGCTTACTTGGAGCTAGCTCTTTCTAAGGTAAGAGCAGAGTGCCCTCAAGCTGTAAGGCGAAAATCACCAAAGTGCCCCCAGGAGGGACGGACTTCAGGTTTGGACTTGAATGTTTGGCCGTATGGGAAATTCTTTCACCAATAGAAAGCTAATTTATCTGCGGGTGACATAGGCACGCGGAAGAAGTTGCAGGAAAATTGCTAGTCTCTTAATACGGCATTATCTCTTGCCATTACCTGGTTATTAATATTAATTATGTATGCTTAGACGCTGTGCAGAAAGATTTGAATAACGATCCGTCCTGTAAACATAGGGGTCAATGCCGGTCCCTAACTCGTCATTGCAACGTCAATAAACTTTATGCTGTAATTTAACGTATAAGGAATCGTAAATAGCCTGACTACGTTGAGTATTAATAATAAATTATAATCTAGAAAATGCAGTATGTACTAATTTATGACGCTAATTTAATTAATAATTATTAAAAAAAAACACAGACAAATGTACATTTTTTTATTAATTTAAATCAAAAATGAAGTATATATAGGTAATCAAGGTTGAACAGAATTTTGTAACTGTACTGCTAAAATAATATATGTGACTAGCTATTTATCTGCCACTTCGTCCGCATGCATAATTGGAGCCTATGTCTTCCGCAGATAAATCACTTTGCTTTAATTTTGAATTTTGAAAGAATTTTGAAAATCGGTTCAGTAGTAACGGAGCTTATTCAATGCAAATAAACAATCAATCAAATATTTTCACTTAATAATAGTAGTACAAGACCGCAATTTGTAGCGATCTATGGGGGAGGCCTATGTCCAGCAGTGGACGTCCCTGGCTGATTGAAAGATAAATAGATAGATAGTCATAGAATACATAATAGTACAAGGCAAAGTACTTATAACATTAACGGAAACTTTTTAAGGTGTGACAAGTGACAAGGTTAATAACTAATGAAGAGAACGATGAGTGAACCATAGACAAAAAGTTAAACGACTGGAGCGAAAAGTACCGAGTCAAACTGAAAGTTCATAGTGTTCCTCGAAGGCACATTAAGCCGGTAGTCCTGCAGGCTTATTTGGTAACTTTTGACAGCTACAGTGAACATCATTTTCATGGTAACTTCAATATTCATTACGTCTTTGGTATGAATGACTTTTTAGGGTTCCGTAGTAAACTAGGAACCCTTATAGTTTCGCCATGTCTGTCTGTCTGTCTGTCTGTCTGTCTGTCTGTCTGTCTGTCTGTCTGTCTGTCCGTCCGCGGTTTTACTCAGAGACCATAAGTACTAGAAAGCTGTAATTTGGTATGAGTATGTATATTAATCATGGCAAAAAAGTCGTAGAAAAAAATCTTGAAAAAAAATTTTTTTTTGGGTAGCTCCCATACAAGTAAAGTGGGGGAGTCATTTTTTTTTCTCTACTTACCCATCTTGTGGGGTATCGTTAAAAAGGTCTTTGAAAAATATTGTGAGGATGAAAACACCATTTTTCGATTTAGGGATCTGTTTCCGAAATATTTGGTTTTAAAGTGCAAATTTTTGTTAGAGGTACGTGTCCCCCCCCCCCCCTCTATCTCCTAAACGGTTATATATAGATACGTGAAAAAAATTACAGCAGTAGTATATATACTGAAGTTGAAAGGAAAACTATCAGAGCTAAGTACTAAGTACAAACTAAAAAGTTATAGGCAACCAACTTATAAAATGTACTGGAAAATGTAAAATTTCATACAATCTTTATTGTTAGATGTTTTTGGTCGTTAAACTGTGAGGTGCGAGTGTAAACAGTGTGTACTCAAAGTTGTCATTCGCAACTACGGAACCCTATACTGCGCGTGGCCCGACACGCACTTGGCCGGTTTTTTATTTAAGATATGAAAACCGTAATGGATGTTCAAGTGACTATCAAATCGTTGTATACTGAGTTAGCAAATCGGCCGGCTTGACGTCTTTACTGATGACAGTTGTTAAGCTATATCAGATGCCTCAAAGAACCTTAAAAAATCTTACACCAGTGTTGGTCACATACACACAAGAAAGAACAACAACTTAATAAATCCAAAAATAATGTATATTTATGTTTCTTTTTTTTCGCAGACAACTCCCGTAATACTGAACTCCCGGACCCAGTTAAAATGTGCCTAGTTACACGACTGCTCAAACAAAACAAGAATGTTATGTTTTCAAAGATTATGCAATCATTCAAAAGATTTGGATGTAAAGTATCGTTTGAATCCTTATTTATCCTAAGTGACATCTTTAATTTTTTGTCAAACAGTCTTCAGTCTTTTTTAACAAAATAACTTTTAATGCTGTTTTATCGCATTCGATTCGAAAACTTTACAGTATAAACACTGCCACCGTATTAATAGTCATTTTATTTCAATGTGTAACAATCGCGAAAACATAAGAAAACATTAAATCTTATATTATTTGCGTAAATAAATACAAATAATTTAATAGAAAAAACTAATTATTTACAAAAGAAAAATAATTTACCTTAGTCATTAGCAGGAACCATCTCCAAGTAAAAACGAACAATTAAAACAAATGATTGCGACAACGGCAAAATATAACGCGCGCGCTTTATAAAATTACACGCACGCGGCGCGGTTACGACTGCACGGCGCGAATTATACTGAACTAGAAGATTAAGGTGGGCTGAAGTAACCAACTCCGTTGATCTGATAACGTAGATTTACGTAGAGTAAGTCACTAGCAGGTTTGGCAATGTATTGAATGAAAAGGGTAGCCACTTTTTCAGAAGTAACCATGTGACAGACTCGTGCGTGTACGCCAAGAGGCTTGATTCCAAAAAAAAAATATATAGTTATTCCGCCAGTTAGATACCTACTTAAAAAAATATAGAACACGACTTTTTATTTCGTTAATCCCAACTAATATTTTCAATGCAAAAGTGAGTTTATTTGTTTGTTTGTTACGCTTTCTCGCTTTATCTACTGAACCAATCTTATTGAAATTTGGCATATACGTTGATAATGCTACGGAGAAGGACATAGGCTATAACAGTAGCCAAATAATTAAGATATGGCCCGCTAAAATTCTATGTGACGTCACAGTTTCATACCTTTTGTAGAAAATTATGATGTTACGAGCCCCCACTCGTCAAGACATGAATGATGGTGATTCTTGGGCTTTATCTTAATCACTTATTGTTTAATTGACAAAAGAAAAAATACGTTTCCAATTATTATTTTGATAATGTAAGTAACAAACTTATTTTAATTTCAGATATATTGACGAGCTCCGTGGCGCAGCGGTCAACACGCCGGTCTGTGGCACGGATGGTCCCGGGTTCGATCCCCGGTCAGGTCAAGATGAAAAATGATCTTTTTCAGATTGATCTGGGTCTTGGATGTTTATCTATAGGTATATGTATTTGTTATAAAATATAGTATCGTTGAGTTAGTATCCCATAACACAAGTCTTGCTTAAGAACTTACTTTGGGGCCAGCTCAATCTGTGTGATTTGTCCGTATATATTTATATTTATTTATTTATATTTATATAATTTTGACCCGGCAAACAAGTCTTTGCACTTTATGTACATAAAAGTCTGCATTAAGTACTTAATCGATGCAGCGGCAGAGTTTGCACCAACAAATGAAGAAACCAAATAAGAACTTGGTCATGAACTTGGCGTCCGCTCTGAGACCGAAAAGACATTTCCTCCTACTTGGAGGGATGGTTAATTACTTTTGGATGGAATTTTTTATTTTACTTTTAAAAAAAAACTTTATTCTAAAAACGTAGGTACTATTTAACAAAATTAATGGATAGAGCTGATAGTGTATTGGATTATAAGTTACTAGCTGTTGCCTGCGGTTTCACCCGCTATATAGCCTATGTCCTTTTCCGTAGCATTATCTACGTGTATGCCAAATTTCAAGAAGATTGGTTCAGTTGATAAAGCGTAAAGAGGTAACCAATAAATAACCAAACTAACTTTCGCATTTATAATAATTATAATACTACCCTTGTCTTAAAAAGCCTATGTCGTAACAAAAAACAAACAAACAAACTCACTTTCGCATTCATAATATTAGCTAGAATTAGGATAGGATTGGTAGTAGTTAGATGGAATTGGGATTTTCAAGGTCCTACGAACATATCGACAACTCGAGCAGTCTCAGAATAAATATGGCAGAGTTGAGTTGGGTTCCTACAAGCCGAACCACCACTGCAACAACTACTCGTATTACTGAATTAAGTCATTGACCATACCACAAAATATAAAATAACAGAAGGTGAGGTCAATTCAGTTGTTTTATTTATTTCGTATCATCTTCTCTCATATTAAACAAATAAGCTAAGGATGTTTTTTGATCGGTGATGCCTGATAGATAATAACATTTTAAAATGTTATAATTATTAGATAAAGTAGAGGGACCACATATACATGGTTTACACACGTTAACTGCCCCACTCTAATAAATATTTAAAGCGTTATTTAATTTCTACTAAGGATTTTTGGAAAAGACTGATGGGAATATGTATTTTTGTGACAGTTTTCTAAGTGATTAATTCCGTGTTGCAAATGGCACGTTTAGCTATGTGTGGGCCCCGAACTCCATCTGGTTTTTGTTTAAACTTATCCTAGGATTGGTCTACTTGGCAGTCGCTCTGTGTAAAAAAAAAACCATTAGTTTCGTCAAGTGACCGCTCGCTACCTATCCTATCCTAGGGGATAGGATAGGTAGCGAGCGGACCTGAAGTATTACCGCTGAGGCAACCAGGAATATGCTCAGATGAACACTTATGTCAGCTTTACCTCCGTCAAACTGCGTAAAGGCATAAAATAAATATCTTAAGATAAATCACACTAATTAAACGAGCACACTAAGATGTGAACTTGTGTCGTAAGATACTAACTCAACAGTACTTTATTTTATAATACTACTAATATAAATAAACATCCAAGACCCAGGCCAATCTAGAAAAGATCGTTTTTCATCTTGACCTGGCCATCTCGCTGGCTGGCTGGGATCGAACCCGGGCCCCTCGTGTCGTACTGAGTCGTAAGCTGGCGTGTTAACCACTGTGACACTATGCCTGTCAAAATGTCATAACAACTGAGACATGCGTACGTCCAAGGGGTTAAGGAGTTCTTTCTGTGTTGCGTTATGTTGTGGCCACAAATTAGTCACGTGGCGACGATTTGAAATGCACGTGGATGGCCTACTATTTCTTGTCGACGCGAGAACTCATTGTCAAGGCTAACGTATTGCACGTCTGCTGAAAGAAAGGAGTGTTATGTTTTCAGAGTGCATGTGAGTTATTTCAACATAACTTCTAAATGCTAGAACAGATTTGGAGTGTAGTATTATAGAAATCTTTGACTTATCTCGAGTGACATAGGTTTTACATATTTTGGCAGAGCAGTCATGATTTTTATTGTCTTCGCTTCCGAAAGTACAAAGTGCTCTTTATTTCTGAGGGACGTGACTAATTAAGAAAGGAGTGTTATGTTTTCAGAGTGCATGTGAGTTAATTCAACATAACTTCTAAATGCTAGAACAGATTTGGAGTGTAGTGTTATAGAAATCTTTGACTTATCTCGAGTGACATAGGTTTTACATATTTTGGCAGAGCAGTCATGATTTTTATTGTCTTCGCTTCCGAAAGTACAAAGTGCTCTTTATTTCTGAGGGACGTGACTAATTAAGAAAGGAGTGCTATGTTTTCAGAGTGCATGTGAGTTATTTCAACATAACTTCTAAATGCTAGAACAGATTTGGAGTGTAGTGTTATAGAAATCTTTGACTTATCTCGAGTGACATATGTTTTACATATTTTGGTAGAGCAGTCATGATTTTTATTGTCTTCGCTTCCGAAAGTAGAAAGTGCTCTTTATTTCTGAGGGGCGTGACTAATTAAGCATTAATACAATCGTTAAACACGTTACTTTTAGGTAGGCACCCTTTACATTATATACCACAATAGACAAAACCTGCATCAATAAGACCAATAAGCAACAGTCCACGTAGATAGGATCAGATGTAGCTCGGTAGGAATGAAAATGAGATTTAAAACATTGTCTGATTCCTAGCCACTACATTTAAAAATCTGCAGCATTTCGCCTACTTAGATAAAACTAAAACATAAACAATGTTTGTTATTTATAAATTTCAGTTCATTTATAAATTTGTACAACAAAATACCAAAGCAACCAACAGATATAGCAAATAATATGACTTTTAAAAATAAACTCTAATCTTTATTGTAGATGTTACTATTCTGTCAAAGAATATTTGATGATAAAAAGGTTTAAAATCTTCAATATTTATAGTATGAAAAAAATTAAATCGAACTATATTAATTTATTATTTTGAATTTGACATAAATTGTTTGTTATTTGATTTGTATTTAATATCGCAACACCTGAATAGGGTAAGTCTTGGGTAAGTACATGTGCATTATTTTATAATCTTTTGTATTATATTGTATGTGTGTGAAGCGATTAATAAATAAATTATGTTTGAGATGGCCATTTAAAGTAAAATAGGTGCCTAATACCTAAAACCTAGTAAACTAATGATGTTCTCTTTTTTCAATTATTTTAACGTTCCGAAAGAACTTTTCAAATTGCATCTCGACATAAGGGCCGCCGTATAAAATCGTGTGCTTCTTAAATCTTGCCCATGTGTTGTACTGTACTAAAAGTAGATAAACAATTATACTACAGTAATTATCTACGAGATGAACCGTTCAAACTTTATGAGATTTGCCACATGTAATTGAAGTTTGATCTCATCCGTCATTACATGGCAATTAAACCTGCCATCTCATCATCATGAACGCAGGAAGTCATACCTACAAATAAATAGAATTACAATTCTAATCTATTACAATTTTTTACTTCAATTACGCCTGATTCTTTATGGGCGTTGCACGTTAAGTGGATATCCTAATCTATGCTTACAACTTACAACCTTTCTTACAACTACAGCCCTACATGGGCGAGTTCGCACTTGCCCCTTTTTTTATTACCATAGCAGTCCCTTCTGAGTTGAACGTTGCTGGATGGCATTGATGACACTTGCGAAGCCACTCATTCCAGTACATCACCAGTAACCAATTATGCAACATCGAATTGACTCTCAGATGTAGACTGATTATAATCACAACATAGACCCATGAATTCATCGATGAATGAAACTAACAACGATTAGCAAAAACAAACTATTACAAGGTTGCCGACTGCAAAACCCAGTTTTTTTTATAAAACATCTTACAATAACATCCTAACTAATTTTAGTAAAGATATGATCTACTATTGTGCTTTGGTGGTATTCCCTTGCGCGAAGGGAAGTACAGTGGAGAGCAAAAAGTGGATCATAATGAATTTTCAAATGCGGTAATGTTGCGGCTTCTTGGATTGGCAGGCGGAACTGTGTAGTGAAGATTCCCAAATAGATTGGTGCGTCATGCTGTTACAGTAGGATAGGATACAGTTTTTATTCTTCAATGTATTGTTATGCAATAACAAATCCGTGATCCGATATCATCAAAAACCTAGCCGCTAGCTCGTATTCGCTTGCCGTAGTTTTAATTTCAAACCCCATGTTTTCTTTTTTATTTGTAACGCCGCTCAATCAGTCGCATGAATCGATTTTAATGATTCTTTTTTTCGATGGGCACAGTCCGAATCAAACTTTATGGGGGTTCAGATATTAGCTGCGAACTGCGCAAAACGTGCGAGGCCTCCCCGCGCGCGCCCCGCTGAACCTAAAATTGTGTATTGCGCATCCACTCGCGCGATGATCGGAGCCGCTCCGTGTCAGAAGTACTACCGAAAAGTAAACTGGTAGTACAAATGATACAACCTTGTATCATTTGTACTGCTACAAAAAAACACAAGCAAATAGCTTAGCCGCCATAAAGTTTGATCGGACTGTAATGCTCATAATTTTATTTTTTTCGAAACGCGTAGTCACGTGCAATAAAAGAAATTATACTTTCATACTTAATCTTATGTATAGAGTTGAAGTCAGGTTTTGGTCTTTTCTTTAATATTTTTTATCGTGCGATTTTCATAGTTAAATTAAATGCAGTACGGTATAAAGTCCACTACACTACACACAGCTCCTACGCACTCGGCGGCCGCCATTGGCCGGTAAGTGCGAAGGGGCTCTAAGCGCTTGATTATAAAACAACTTATAGGTATATTGGTAGGACTGACCCATAGTTACTTTTGGAATAGAGACGGAAGTATAAAAACTTTATTGCATATGTGCGAGTGGGACACCAACCTAGTATTTCTGAACTCAAAAAAAAAACAACTTTTTTCATACTAAAGTATTGAGCCGCCCGGAAAATTTGTAAGAGTCAAAAAATTTGGAGTCCCCAGCATTGGTCCTATAGGAAAACTTTTTCATATTGACGGTGTGAGACACCCCTTTAAGACAATGTCGAGAGTCAATTTCATAGATACAATTTACACGTTGTATAGACGCCATAGAATTCAGAATTCAATGGCCGCCTCAACCTCCTTGTATTTCCCCCTTACTTGCTCTTGGTAAGTTTTATTATATCCGATATTTTATCATCAAATTACCGTGTAACGGCTGCCTATCGATAGGCTTGTCCCAGATAATTTCAGATCCTGGTTTTTGTCCCATTAGACACCACTGGCTACGGGAAGTGAAAAGGAGTATGAGTACCCTTCATGAAAAGCCTTTCGAATAGTAAAGGGAATTCATAAAAATGAAACAGATAACTGGCTCGTCATAATTGTATTTATTTACGTTTCAGAACAGTTGTGAACAAACTAACCCTTGTCACTAACCATCCCAGGCATGTTACTACTGAGGTAACAGTACTATTAGATCCGACAACACTAGAGGCTAACCAGTATGTATATGTTCAGACTTCAGGAATATTCCTTTCGAAGAATACTGACGCGAGTTATCGCCTCCATTTACATAAAGACTGAAGTAAAAACGTCCCGATATTTGCCCAAGTTTTTACGCATTCTGGTCAGCCTTTACATTGGTATAGTAAAATAAAGTACCTTATGTACACATCATAATGATTTTTTAGTTTACACATAAGCGAATTTTATACAAGACTACAGACAAGTAATGAAATAGATCGAATATACATTATTTAATTATAAAGGCAGTTCAGAGGAAAGTGAAATTTTTAGAAATTCAGTATATCAACTCCGCTTATATGTTTTCTAAACAATAGTTGTCATGTCCATCAAAACAAATTGGTAAGCAACTGTATTCAATAAATTATGCATAACAGGAATAACCGTGTATAGAAAAACCTCTGCACGACAAAAATATTGAGTAAATATACAATATATTTTGAAAGATTTAGGGGCGTCCTCCAAACAAATTTATTCTTCTCTCCTGCCTACTTTACATTCGAATACTCAAAAGCAGTTTAACTAATGACGTCCGCGGTATCTGTCTCGTTTAGGTCCTTAGTTTAAATGCATCTCAGTATTGAGGTTTTATTTGGTCAACATCATTTCGTGTAGGTGACACGGTCAGTCAACCATGCTCACCCTGGTGTCAGAGTTCTTCGGAATCGCCTTTCGGCCTCTAACGTGGTTCCTTTAACGACAACCAGATGGCAGCCGTTATTTGGTTAATCTGGCTAAGAATTCATTCGTTCCTAAGAAAGCATGCTGGACTAATTCGTTCTTGCCTAGCGTTAGAATATGTCTAGAGGTGGACTCTGGAGGACGCACTTATTGCTATGAGAATATAATCAACACGCGCGTGCATTAAAATATTGTTAATTGAGTTACCTATGATACCTTACTTATCAGCGATAGCGCCTGGTCAATATTTGATTCGTAATTAGCTAGCCGGCAGAGCGCTCGCGTCGACGGATACCCGTCATACGATGAGATCGAGGCTATAAAGGCCTACACGTCCAGCCACAATCGTCAGCACTTTACTGTTTATTCCGGTTTTCATACGTTCGATATTTAATAACGAGTATACGAAAACGGTGTCGATAAAAAAGTGGCTGGTGGCCCTATATCGTCGCATCGTTCACTAAGCTACGATTACGCTAAGTCGCGGCGCGGTACAAAAATAAAAATCCAACTCTCGGTCGTCAGTCTTCCTAGTTCTCATCGTACAGCGGTGTCGCGTCACCCAGCGACATCGAGCGCGGGGACGTGTTGGTGTGCGGCGTCGAGCGCACTGAATGCGCGCGCGACGAGCGGCCCGAGCCGTGCCCGTGCGGGGTGTGCGGCGGGTGCGGGGTGCTGCGTGCGTCGTGGCGGGGTGTACTCCTCGCGTCGTGTCTCGGCGTCGACCGGGGCTCCGTGCGCGGCGTCCGGCTCGCCGGCCGCGGCGTAGATATATCTGTCGACGGCGTGTCGCGCACGGACCGGTGCCGGACCCAGTCTTCCGCCGCCTTCTGCCAATCGGAAGGATCCGCGTACGCCGCTAGCTGGGGCCCCCGAGGCGTGTGCGCGGGATGCACCGAGTGCACAGGTAGTCGCGGGGCGGGGGTGAGGAAGTCCGGCTGGCGCGGCGTGGTCGCGAACGGGGTCATGTACGGCGTCTGCGCGGATGGAGTGTACGGAGTGTTGATGTAGTTGGGGCCGGGCGTGTGCGCGGGGGTGTGGAAGGCGGGCGTGTGCGCGGCGGGCGTGTGGTACATGGCGGACGTGAGCCCGCCGTGCGGCGTGCGCAGTGCGGGCGTGCGTTGCGCAGGCGTGCCGCTGGGCGGCGGGTCCCGGAAGTGCTCCTTGAACCATTTGAGCAGCCCGCCGAGCGAATCAAACATCCTCTGCCTGAATTTATACCCGTCGGGCATCACAGATACGTACTCGTGCGTACACCGAGTGCGCGGGAGGTACGATAGCAGGAACCTTCCGGGGTGGTTCTTGGCCGCGGATATGACGTAGTGTATCTTGTTGGGGTTCTTGGCTTTCTCCTCCTTGAGCCACTCCTCGGCCTTGTCGCGCATGCCGCCGAGTGGTTTATAATACTTGTAGGAGATGAGGTCCCGAGCGTGTCCCGCCATCGGGGTTACGTGACGCGCGATGATTTCGTCGAGATCTTCAAACTCGGAACCCTGAATCCAGAGACTTCGACCTAGGTAAGAAAAGACAAATAATTACTTCACATACTTATAGAACGACTTCTCGAAAACTCGAAATCAAATGCCGTCAAAAATAATAAATTGCATTAGCTTTCTTTTTAGATAAGGTTTTTACGTACCTAGCGAGAAAGCATTTTCTTTCCCTTCTTCCCGCACGTCGATGTGTTGACAGATGCCATCGGCCACTTTCCATGTGACAGTCAAGTGGTCAGAACCCTACAACAAAAGGCAATTTTATCATCACAATAATGAGTACAGTCTATCTAAGACCATTAGACCCTAATTATTTTACTTACTTAATCACTCATCAATTACCCGTTCAAAATGTCCCTGGTCTGTAGCTAATGTCACTAATACAAGACAGCTGTTGCTAAAGTTTTCGTGGGCTGATGATGATAGGTAAGTAGAACCTACCTTGCTGCTGGGCCGCACGATGACCTCCCCCTGCGCCATGTTCTCCATGAGCCGCTCGGCCTCCGCGAACGAGATGTTGTGGAAGGCGGGGTGCACGATCACTCGCTTCACGTACTGCATGCGCTCTTTGGTCTGTTTCGCTTCGGCGTCTTTGCGGACGTCCTTGTCTTCGGCTTCTTGGTCGTAGTACGGGTCTTTTGGAGGCCTGGATTGGAAGGAATTAGGTAAATATAAACCGTGGTCATAACTATAAATATGAATCTTTCCATGTGAATAATCCACAGAACAACTAACACATTAGAAGTGTTATGACGCGTGATTTCTATGAAAACCAGCGTCGCCTCATTTCATGCATACTACTAACGCAACATAATACTTATAGTCTTACGCACACTATTTGCAAATTCGAATGCCGCTTCGTGATTGCGGGATAGGCGTCACGTGACATTTACTAACTTCCAATCATGTAGAAGTAATGCATCCACTGGCAGACTTGTACCACTATCATTACGTACGGGACTTTTCGAACGTAATGTATTACATTGAGCGTTTACTTCGTTACTATCGAAAGTCAGACGAGTACATTACCCGCATTGTATATTTTTTGCAATTTTATTTTTAATATTTTCGTTCAATCGCTATGTTGGATGAATAAAACCAATTAAATATCATATCAATAAGTTTTCTGATTTGCCGGTGATAAGAAACACCTAATTTAGTCAAAGTTGCACGGGCACTTGTCACTTTACACGTTACAATAGTGCACGCCGGCATAGTTTTGGTTTTTTTTCACTTGTTAATGCACTGTTGTTCCTTTGACGATTGCGGGACAACTACTTAGGTGATTCGCGGGGTCGGGGTGAAGTGCGATGATCGAGCGTAGTGTCGGCGCGCGGGCCACGTTCCCTTGCCATTTCTAATGTGTTTGTTGTTCTGTGGGATAATCAAAACGTCACCATGCCGTTGGACGGCATGGGTCAGTGCCGTAGTGATGTAGCTGCGGCCCTAACTAGATTGTAATTGTATGTTTGTGTTTCGTGTGTAACAGGACAACATTGATGTCAGTTTTTCTCCCCTTTCGTTTCACTTTGCTCTTTCTCTCTAAAAATCTCATCAAAAGCAGTTTTACAACACGAAGCAGGATAGATCTAGCTAGACATTAATTAAAATTACTATGTTAAAACCCAAGCCTAAAGATCGATAGCTTATTTGAAAGGACAAAAATGAATGTGTTGGCGGCCTATTGGTGTTGCTATCTGGTGGTAAGCATTTCAGAAACCCTCATTCCCTGTTAGCCTAGCTATAAATAATATCTCTCACACACCTAAATTCCTTGTTCTTATCCAACAGATCCGAAGACTTCGACGAGCAGTCCACAGAGAACCTCTCCACGTCGATCTTCAGTATCCGGCAGTGCACCGTCTGTCCGATCCGCACGCGTTCCGTGGGGTCCGTCACGTGGCGGTCGGACAGGTTTTTGATGTGAATGTAGCCGGACAGACCGTTGTCGAGTCGGATCCGAACACCGGTCGCTTGGCCAGGACACGCGCCAGCGTCGAAGTGGTTCCATACCTATGAAGAACAAGATTTATTGAAACACTTTATAGAGAAAAGTTGTAGCTATCAGTGATACCATAGGCGTCAAACAAATAAACAAGGCGCGCGGCGCAGATATTGTCATACTCAAAGATACCAGCATCGCGAGAAGAAACGCTACCGCAAGGATGCCAGGTGCGAGCAGAGGCGTCAATTTTTTCTTAAGATATTGGTCGTATTGTAACAATAAGTCTTAAAATCCTATCATAGTGTCCCACGCTCGCATCGTATCTTCGCTGGACGCTTTTTCTGTGTTTCATGCCATAGATATGTATTATAATTCTACAGGAATAGATATCTTATCCGGAAGCACGCGCCCTGGCATAGGCTCTGTCAAGTTTAGTTCTAAAAGTCATCTTTACATGGTTAACTGCTAGTCAACTTCACTTGACGTAAAAAATATATAATATATTTAATCAAAAGAGAAAAATATAATCTGAATAAATATAATAATCGAAAATGCTTAATATTGTTAGTAGTAGAAAGAAATTAAGCATGTAACGCCTTGAGCACAACTCCAGTTGTATGAAACATAAAAACTTGAAAGATGATATATAGTGAGTGTTACTAAACCACATATAGATATAAACCCAAGAAATATGTGATGAAACAGTAATCAAACTCAAAGCAAAACTCTTGTTCATACAAATGAAAATCATTGAGGTTTGAGGAAGCTTACCTCAGACAACTCGGGGAAATCATTCTTATGACAGAATGGACACTCCCACAGTCCAGTCTCGTCGTTCCTCACAGGGTTGGCCTGATCCAACATCTCTCGCTGTGGCTTCCTGTGCGTGATCCCCACCACTGTTGCCAACACCATCTTCCCCACATAGAACGTCTCTGGCGACTCTTTGGTCAAAATGTCAAACAACTCCTCAGGCGTGGGCGAGCGATAAGGAACCCTAAGGTCTTTGTATCTAGAGTTTAATTCTGCTCGAATGTCGTACAGCGTTATGCACTTGTTTCCGAAGCCTTGCCGCTCCAATTCTTCAGCAAAGGCGTCAAGATCCAAGTCTTTTAACCTTTCTGGAGCTTCGAGGATCTCTTCAACAGCGCCTGCGGGGTTTGCGTCCTCATCTTCGTACTCTAAAGCGTCGACAGCCATCTTCCTTGCCCACTCGTACGTCTCAGGATGGACTCTAGAACCGTCCAGAACTTCAATATACGCCTCAGTACTGTCTCCAAGACTGCTGGTGTCGATTTTGATGAACCCTGAGCAATTGATGAAGACTTTGGGTCCCATGTGGCAGACTGTGACCAGCTGTGTCCTGTTTTCGAGCTTCTGATTGGTTTGTTTAAAGAGTTTGATCAGCGCTTGTGCTTTACGAGGCCCAAGACCACAGACGAATTGGAGTAATTCTGTTCCTCGCCCAGTGAGTATAGCTTCGTTCATATCCACACCAACTTCATTAACTCTGTTAACAAATTCCAGTTCAATGCCTTCCAGCAGGTCTTCCTTGGCTATTTGGTCTTGGAGAGTGTGGTATCTGAAGCAGAGGATTTCTTCATCAGGGCCGCAGAGTTGAGAGATTTCCATGAGAGGGTCTTGCAGTAAACGTCCCTGGCAGATAGCTTGCCGGAGGATGTCAGGGTATTCTCTAAAGTCATTCTGTGAACAAACAGACACTGAACTAAATTGAAATAAAAATAAAATTTCCATCTACAGGCAAGTGTTTAGGAAGGTGTCATCACAAAATTCATCATCATCTGGTCTTTTAGTCTCCACACCCATCACAAAATTAGTAAAATCAAATGAATTGACCAGGAATATGCAATGCAATAACTTAATTTGACCAGGAATATGCAATGCAGCCAGCACATTATCATCAGTTCCTTTTTAGTCTCCACTACAGGAGCATGACCCTCTCTGTACTACCAGAGCCATATATTAGCCAGAGCAGTCCAGAGGATTAGACCTACTTTGGTGGTGGGGGCCAGTCGGCCGGCAAGACCTCCGTGCTCGAGATGATCGTGCAGGCCAGGATCTTCCCGAGAAGCGCAAGGGAGTGTACCAGGTAAATCATGATGACCATCATCAGGTCTCTTTTAGTCTCCACTACAGAAGCAAGACCCTCTCTGTACTACCAGAGTTATATATCCAGAGCAGTCAGAGGATTTGGCCTACACTCTACACGCTGGCCAGACGGGTTGGAGAGGTCTTATTGATGTTTATGGGCTTGTTTAGCTTGCGTTTCCTAAGTCGCCGTCTACGACATCCACGGGAAGACTTGGAGTCCAATTCTACTCTGCCGGGAACCACACGGCGGAAATACAATCCAAATCAAATTGAATGGCATCTCGGATATTAGCTGCGGGCTGCGCAGTACGCGCCCCGCCTCCCCGCGCGCGCCCCGCTGAACCTAATACTGTGTACTGCGCTAAGACTCGCGCGATGTTCCGAGCCGCCGTAAAGTTTGATTCGGACTGTAACGGTTAATAAGTTTGAGAACTCACCCTGCCGCGGATGCTGTTGCTGTAGATCTTGCTGATGTGGTTGTCAGCGATCTCTATGGGGATGCGCGGGAACTGCTCGTCCTCCACCAGCTGCTGCACGCACTCCGACACGTCCGCCTTCACGTTCTGCGCCTCGCGCGACTCGCCGCCTATCACGATCACGTGCGGTTTCTTGCGAAGGATGAATCTATGACAAGAGATGGATAAATGTGAAATGTTTTTCAATACATTTGCTAATAAAACGGTATTTATGCAATCGTACTTGGTTCTTAATGTTGTATTTTATGGACATGACTTTTTTCCAATCACAATTGCTCAATTTATTTATAATAATCGCAAAAGTTATTGAAAAACGTCATGTGATGCTTATACTACACAATTTGGCTATTATAGTAGTCAATTTATTATGAGCACTCGGCTTTCTCAACTATAATATCCAGCTTACAGTACAAGAGGCAAACTCAAAAAACAGTCCATATTACGTGTTAATGTAATCCCGCATATAGTTACCACTTGGTGACCACAACTGGTATGAAATATCACAAGCTCTTCCATGCTTTCGCATTGGAAGGCCGGTTTAACTGTTGGAAAAGGATCGCACAATTCGAAAATCTATAATATTTACATGCAGATAATTACAAAATCTTCATCTCTTCATCACTTCACCACACGGATACTTTATAGTAACAAGACTACCTTCTCAAAGCCGTCATGTCAGCCTCCTTATTCTGCCTCTCGAGCGCGTCCCAGGCGTTTCTGCGATAGAGCAGGTGAGGCAAGCGCAGATGGTCGGCCACCTCCCCGCCGCCCGCTATGAGGCACGCGAACGCTGAGTGCTGGCGGTCTGGAACGTACGCTATGGACAGCACGCGGAGACCTGGTGGGTGTTACAAACATAAGTTTGTTGAGAACATATCAAAATTAATTTAGTATACAATAATATAAGTATTATTAAGACAAAAATCTTGTGAGTTTGTTTGTAATGGACTTAAAAAGTATAAGACCTATTTAAAAAATTCTATCACCAATAGAAAGCTACATTATCAGCGAGTAATATAGGCTATATTCTATTTTTTTTAAATAAGGGAAATAAAAAATAGTATAACCCAAAGTTAAACATTTTTGCCTAAGTCGTTATTTTTTTTTTATGAACTAGGCCGCAAAAAGAATAATTGTGTCACTAGATGTTAAGTGATACATTGGGCGAGCGCTGCGAAAAATATTGATGATTTTTAATCCCACTGTCATCTGAGCATGAGATAGTTCAGGTCCATGGTCAACCCAGGGGCCCCGGTAGATTATGTGATAAAAACCTAAACCTGCTAGTAAATAATAAACTGATATGTATTAATTTTCTTACCACATGGTAAAACCAGCAATCTAGCTCTTAAAATTAAATAAATACATAGAGAAACTTACCGTTGGAAGCATCCCACTCTTCGTCATCATCATCCGAAACACGTGACTCATAAGGCGCCACCTTCAACCAGTCGTATAGTTTCCGTCGACAGCATCTACATGAGAAGTAATTAAACGTGAGCCACAATAAAATAAAATAAAAATACATTAATTTAATCCTGAATCGCCATCAGGTCCTGTTTAGTCTCCACTGCAGGAGCACGACCCTTTCTGACTACCAGAGCCATATATTAGCCAGAGCAGTCAGAGGATTTGGCCTACACTCTCCACGCTGGCCAGACGGGTTGGAGAGGTATTTTTGATGTTCTAAAGCTTTGTTTAGCTTGTGTTCCCTTAGTCGCCTTTTACGACATCCACGGGAGGACTTGGAGTGGTCCTATTCTACTCTGCCGGGAACCACACGGCAAAATAATCCTGAATATTTTTTACTAATTTACGAAATTGTGGATAAAATCAAACTACATGCTGGAATTCAGTTACACTAATATATTAATATTATGCCTAATATCCAGCTAGTATAAAAGCATAATTACTTTTAACGAAAAAGTAAAACCGACTTCAACCCTATACGTAATTGTACAAACTAGAACAAAAAATTAGGTTTTAGTGGGTGTGGTAGTTCAATCAAAATAGAGGAACAACGTCTTTATCAACTTGTCTTGATTCGCGAAAAAATTAAATAGAAATAAAGTTAAACCAAACGGCATAGTTGTACAATTTTTTTTGGTCTTTGTTGATTTTTCTAAAAGCACTGGATACAAATTGATAAAAAAAATTATAGGGCCACCTTTGAAGTTCAGTCAAAATAGATGAGTAACGTTCTCATCAATTTGTCTTGATTCGCACATAAGAATAAAATACAAATAAGTTTAAACCAAACGGCATCACTTATCAATTTTTTGGATTTTTGTTTATTTTTTTTTCAAAAAGCGTTCGATGCATTGCGACATAAATTTTATGATTAGCATTTTTTTATTAGTTTAGTTTAGATTAGTTAGAACCACCTCTGGAGCATTACCTATCGAACAAAAAAATAATTACTAAAATCGATCCATAACTGACTGAGTAATCGCATAACAAACATACAAAAAAACATAGACGAATTGAGAACCTCCTCCTTTTTTAAAGTCGGTTAAAAAGGAACTCGTTAATCTTTGCATATCTTGCGAATATTGCGAGCTTTCTATATATTATGATTATTTGCACTAAAAATGGAAAACTGATATATTTTAAGGGTTGTCCTCCACCCTGAATAGTTAATGATTGCCTCGTTTTGGAGAAACATAAAGGGAGCGTGCACGTTTCTTACTTTTAAATTAAGTACAATGAGAAGTAACAAGGGGTAGAAAAACAATAAAAATATTGAAATACGTACTTGAGCACATATTCCTTGGACTCCTGCAGTAGTACGGCATTCAGTTCCCTCCTCAGTTCAGGCATCACGAACTTGGTGAGCGCGATAGTGACCGCTTCGGCTCGCAACTCGTTCCACGCTTGCACCGTCGACGCGAACTCGTCCTATGATAAATATTTACATTACTTTCTTTTTCTTTGAGCTACACCAACACCATTTTAAAACAGTACACCCTAAGACAATAATGGAAATGGGCAGGACGTGTGGACGATACAAGGACAAAAGGTGTACTAAAGAAGTAACCAAATGGAAGGGACCGCTAAGAAATAGGAGCGTTGGCAGGCATAATAAGAAGGGCAGACGATATAATACAGGCGGCCGGGAAAGAATGAACCAGCGTCGCCACAGATAGAAGTAGATGGCTAAAGATGGAGGAGGCTTTCACCCAAAAAAGGACGGTATAATAAAAAAACAGTATAGATCGTCATCGTCAGCTTTAGGTATTGTCCATTGGGTTTAACGACCTTGGGCTCTGTCTACCACGCAAGGGATAAACATGTATGTATCTATCACAAAGCTGCCTACCTTTTGGTATAGCTGTTTGAGCTCCTCCAGGTAGCTGGGCCCGGTGTTGCCCTCGATGTTCTCGCTGATGCTCATCTCTAAAAGCTTGTCGTCTACGGCCATCGTCAGCTTCAAGTATTGGTCGCCGGTCAAGTCACGAACTGGCTTCTTCTTCAAGTATTTTAGACTGCAAAGAATAAAAGTAATTTATAGATTCAACAATGCTATTTGGGTGAATGGTTCCCTATGTCTTTTTTAGGTTTCTTTATTGACGAGAATATAAAAAAAGAGAAAAAGGAAAAAACGGGACTTTCGGGGATTCGTTTTCTGTTGCCCGTGCCACAACAAATACTAAAAACTAAATGTAGGTATATATCTAAAGACTATTTTTGAGTATTAGGCGGTAAGTCATGAATGCGTTAAAACAGATAAATAAAATGAATTCAATTATCTATATGAATAAGGATCTTATCAGGTTTTTGGTCATCTTGAACGACCGAACTAAGCGGCAACTTTGGATTAACTAGAGGACGTCATTCTAAAGAAAATGGTTCAGAAAAAGATTGACTTACCTAAAGCAGGCGTGGTTCTCGTCGATTTCCTTCATGCCGCGCTGCGTGGGTCGCACGTTGATGGTGGCGCGCTCGCGCAACGCATCACGCAACGTGGCGCGCAACAACGGCTCGTGCGCGAGTTGCACGCCGCACATGTACACGGCGCGACGGAGTACTTCTTCAGCGGAGCCCGTTTTGCTCATCTAAAACAAAAGTCATCATCAGCATCCGGGGGTAACTGGGAATTTACGTCCTCAGCTGGATGCTTCGGAGTCAGGTTCCTCTACTATTATTACGGTATTCATGATATTATAGGATTTGGTGAAAGGGAATCCCCTTTGGGAAAAAATAGAGAACACGAATTTGGCAGCAGTGGGAATCGAACTCAGTGCCCTCGTATCGCTGACTGACGTGTTAACCGCTCTTCAAAAACAAGTCTTAATTACAAATCGTGCATAGTACACAAATTGTGTTGGAGAAGGATGAAGGTTTTTCGTAAAAGTCTTATAACAGGCATTTAGGAGAAATTACATGAGTTGTTAACTAAGAACTCGTCCACTAACAACTATCTATCAGCCAGGGACGTCAACTGCTGGACATAGGCCTCCCTCATAGACCGGCGACCCTGATGAGCTCGTCTAACAACCAACTACCTCATATTTTATAGAACCCCCGATAACAACTTAAGTAGCGCACCATCTATTCAGGCAACCCTACATGGCGACCCCGCCATGGTTCACTGAAGCTCACTGGCATACTTACATATTCTTCCATGCTGGTTTGGGAGAAAAGAATATACTGCTGCTTTTCTAGCCGCGCGCGCCCTTGACCGGCTTTTATGGTCAAGGAATTGGCGAAAATCAAACGAATCGCGTTATAGACGATGCGCCTAGCAACCCATCACCATTTTGGTTCCTCTTTTCCATCTTAACGCCCACTATCACGCTAAACGTGGCTTTTAGCTTTTATGACCTTGGGCTCTGTCTACCCCGCAAGGGATAAAGACACGTTAAGCCGTTGGTCCCGGCTGCCATCTGGTAGGTGTTAAAGGAACCACGTCAGAGGCCGTGAGGCGGTTCCGAAAAACTCTGACACCAGGGTGTGCATGGTCGACTGACCGTGTCACCTACACGAAATGATGATGATGGATAAAGACGTGATAATATGTATGTATGTACACTTACATATTCTGCGGCGGCCTCTATCGGCGGCACGGGCTGCTGTTCCACTTCGTGTCGCTGGTAGTTGTCTCTCACGTTCTCCGCGAACTGCTCCGGTGTTAAACCAAACTTCTTCACCAGTGGTTCTGATAAACACAATATTTATATGTCAGTTTCTCTAGGAGTCCATTTCACCTAGCTCACCTAGTCTTATGGGCAGTTTTTCATACTTGGCCGTTTATTTTTTTTTTTCTTGCAATGAGAGACTTAGTTTTACCTAGTTCCTTCCTTGCGGTGTTGGCGTCAACTTGAGGAACAGCGTAGAGAACTCTTTGACATAAAAGATTAGTCGATTGGAGAAAATAATATAAAAAACGTCAGAGACGCCGGATGAGTCTTCCTTCTATAACGATTAAAGATACGACTTCAAAGTGTCCTCAAAGTATCTGTGATATATCATGGGAGACTCACTAAAATAATCAGGAGTATGAAACCTTTTCGTTTATCATCAGAATCATTAACTGTCTAGTATTAGTTTGATGACATCGTAGAATATAACATCAAATATACTCACCAATACCCGCTTTCCTACACAGCTCATATCGTCCAGACCGCACGGCATACTTCACGTCAGTGGGCTCTTCTTCCTCAGTAGCCCGAGCCTCCACCTCTGCCGCGGCTTCCTCGGGATCTTCGCCGTTCTTCTCCGCTTCCTCGCGAGCTAATTTTCTGGAGAAACATTGAAAATAGAGGAATATAATTCCAAGAACTTAGCAATGCAGTTAAAAGTTTTGCCTAGGTGCGTAAAAAATCCCACAAGACCATACCAAGTAAATCATTAATCCCACAAAGCAAGGAATGTGACTGTTGCTCGCGTGCTACTAGAGGCCTTTTCAACTCATTTCGAACTGACGGCCGAGTATGCGACTTTTTGTGCCCAAATAGTGAAACACGTTTGAAATCAGCAATACTGGTGATTTCAAACGTGTTAGGTTTTATTTATTCATCAGAATTATCTGGCCACATTCCAGTTTTATTCTTGTAAATACTTTCCTTTTTTTGTTTACTAACCCTTATGACAGATGGCAAATGCGAAAGAATACTCACTTTTTCTCCTCTAGTTCTTTCTTCTTCTCCTTGGCACGCTGCACTTTCTGCATCTCGGGCAAGTCTCCCGAGTAGTACAGCAGGAAGTGCGTGTGCACGTCTCGGAGCTCTTCCGGCGTCTGGACGTTCTTCAGCCTGCCACACAACCAAAAAACCTTACTACACAAGTACTGAGCCCGGTTGTTCAGAATGTAATGGCCCGCTTACATGTCTATGGCACGGCGCAATGCCGTCCATCGGTGCGGCACGGCGCCGGCCAAAAATAAAGATTTTATTCAAAATTAGATAATTGTATCCTTTTTAAAAGTCATATTTTTCATTCTTATTATTTTTAATTTTTAATATGCAAAATCTAAAAACTACTAGCGTTTCGCATTGACCACTGGCCGATGATACGACACCTTCCTGGCTCATAAAACGGCACCTTCCAGGCCGATGACACGGCACCGTGTCGTTCAACGTCGTTGTGTCTATCAAACGAACGACGTAAAGCCGTACAGAAAAAAAGCTGTTTTGTACACGCGTTATTTGAAGAAATATCGGATTTCTTTTCACAACCCTTGTCGTGTCGACGAGGGTTGTAAAAAGACAAGCAAAAAAATGCCGCGGCGGAGGGCTATCACACATCATCATTTCGTGTAGGTGACACGGTCAGTCGACCATGCAGACCCTGGTGTCAGAGTTCTTCAGAACCGCTTCTCGGCCTCTGACGTAGTTCCTTTCACGACTACCAGATGGCAGCCGGGACCATATCCTTATCCTTACTAATATTATAAATCCGAAAGTGAGTTTGTTTGTTTGTTACGCTTTCACGCCGTATCAACTGATCCGATCATCATGAAATTTTGCATACACGTAGGTTAGAGTACTGAGAAGGACATAGGCTATATATTACGCGGGCAAAGCCGCGGGTAACAGCTAGTATATCTATCAATGTATCACTAACTTCGTGGGTCTAGAGTTACTTGTCAGAAAAGAATTTAGGTTCATCTCAAACAGTTGAACGGTAATGTAACAACAGTTTGAAAATAACCCTGTATGTAAGTTCTCATTTAGTTTCTATATAAATTATTAGCATGACGATCAATAGCTTCAGTAAAAAAAAACCAGTTAGCTGCCTAACCACCTAACTGCGGACGAATGTCTTTGAGACTTCTCCAAGAGTATTCTTCCGTGGTTATGATGATGTAAGCAGACAAAAGACTCCAGTACAATGCAAGCTTCTGTATTCTACTTAGACATTGTAGGAATACCACATACCTTTCTATGTCTTCGTCCCTGATGAGCCTCATGTTCTCTGGGATGGGCGCGTCCGGGTTTTCCATCACCTTGTCCAGTTGGTAGTCTCGCATGTTCTCCAACAGCTTCAGAAGATTCTCCTTCCGCTGTTTCAGTTGGCACCACTATAACAAGAACAAAAGTAAGTAAAAATACTTTTATATTGCACCAAAACAAGATTTTTTCAAAGAAAATCAATCTTTTTTTGAAACCTTTAAAAGAAGAAAACAGAGTTTCTTGAGTTACAAACACAGAAGTTCTTCTTTTATATTATGGCTTCCACCCTGGTTCCGTTGATTCTGCCAACGTCATGGTTTGAAGGGACACGAAGTTTCGATATCGGTTGGTACCATGTTGGTACATATGAGCCAGCTGAAAGTGTGGCACACTATTGCCATGGTGGTATCATCTTTGACGTGTTCGCGAAGTTTCATACATACTAGCAGTGGAGCTACTGCCATCTAAAACTTAGCTTGCCAGGGCACATGCCAGCAGATTTGAGATATCTATTCATGTAGAATTATAATATCTATGCTATTGCTTTGACGAGCTCCGTGGCGCAGAGGTCAACACGCTTGCCTGCGACACGGATGGTCCCGGGTTCGATCCCCGGTCAGGTCAAGATGGAAAAAATATTTTTTCTGATTGTCCTGGGTCTTAAATGTTTATCTATATGAGTATCTATTATGACATATAGTATTGTTGAGTTAGTATCCCATAACACAAGTCTCAAACTTACTTTGGGGCTAGCTCAATCTGTGTGATTTGTCCGTATATGTTTATTTATTGCTCACCTTAGCATCATACTTGTACACCTTCCACAAGTCATTGATGTTCAGCTCAGGCTGCACATACTCTTTGCGGTAGAACGCTATGAATGGAACCTCCAGCGTCTGGTTCCTCATGAAGTCTAAGGCTTGACGGATCTTTGTGATTGTGCTTGATCCCCTGTGAAAATGTATAAGTGTTTATTATGTAATTCGAACCGACAGAAGGCCGAAAATTGGACACCTTCTGTTCACAAACAATGGGCCTGAATAGGTGGACTAAGTATGGAAAATAGCTCACGGAAACAGTAGGTAAGTATGTAATTCGAAGTGTTGAAAATGTGTGCACGTAGGTGTATAAAAATTACTAAGTGGTTGTCTAGAAACAAACTTCTTAAAATTACTAGGATCTAGGATTTGAACTACTTGTTGAGCTGACTAGACGCTCATATTACAAGTTTGTTTTTCGTGTGTGTAACTAGCCAACACTGGTGTTCGTTTTTTCAAGCTGCCCAAAGGCATCAGCCATAAATGATAACATCCAGGATTAATGGCTTCATGTGCCACTTAACCTTTCACCACGTAGTTCCCAATGAGATGTGATGGGAGACCAATCCATCTCATTCCAATGGTAACCACGCCTTAAGTGACAATAATGCTTACGCCAAATGGGCTTTTGAACTCCTGATTACAGTTTTAAGCGATTTAAAATAACTCTTGACTTGACGTGTGAAAAATGACTAGGATACCATTAGGCTACTCCTAACACGAAGCGTTCTCAAAATATTACTGAGGACACAGTAGTTGTTAAGTACCTGCGAGATCTCTCCCTGGCCTCCTGCGAATCAGCTTTAGACACTGAGGGCTTCAAGAATGCTTGCTTGTAAATCCACTCGGCTTCATCTGCCAATTCTGTACTGCCTTCCTCCACCGGCGTGATTGGTACTTCACGGATTTGCATACGCTCAGGTACGTCCGTTTTACGTATCTACATCAAAAAAGTTAAATTCATTACAGGTACTTAGCTGAAGTACCTATGGAGAATGGAACTCTAAAAGCAGTGTTGATCAATCTATTGTCACATTCGGCTAAATCAGTATACCTCTTAGGGAGACGTATAAGTCTCCCTAAGAGGTATACTGATTTAGCCACTTAGTCACTAAGATAAATTTCATACTAGAGGTCCCCCATGAGGCTAGTAAAGTATGTATGACCAAAGTATTAAACCTTCGTCATTTTTTTTTTCTTTCTATGTAGAAAATCCCAATCCCAACTAATATTATAAATGCGAAAGTGAGTTTTTTTGTTTGTTTGTTACGCTTTCACGCCGTATCTACTGCACCGATCATCATGAAATTTTGCATACACATAGGTTAGGGTACTGAGAAGGACATAGGCTATATATCACGCGGGCGAAGCCGCGGGTAACAGCTAGTAAAATTTAAGGTTAAAAGTAATTACATGTTTCTAGCTGGAGTATCTGCAGAGAATGGATTGCTGAATGCAGTGTTGAGAAATCTCTTGTCACATTCGGCAAAATCAGTAATCTCTTATGGAGGTGTATCAAGTCACTAAGATAAATTTTATACTAGAAGTCCCCCCATGATCTTACGACTTAAGATTCTTTACGAGGAAAAAATAATAATAAAAAATTCTATAGAATATAAATTGTAAGATTGCATACCTCGTTGTCCAAGTCCGTGAAGTGGCTTCTCTTCAGCTCACTAGGCTCGTATATCTCAAATATGGACTTTTTGCTTGGCCTCTTGGCTTTGCCCTTTTTAGGCTTTCTTCTGCCTTCACCTTAAAATATTGACGATATTAAATTTCATATAATAAAATTCGAGTGATGAGATGAGCAGTATAAACCTATGATGCTTTCAAAATCTTAAGATATTTTATTATTTTTTCATCAGACCAAAATATTAGATAACATTTATCATAAACATGTTATTTCATTGAAAAGATGTCAAGCATTTCCTATGACCTGTTCTAGAATCTATTGAAACCTAGTGGGTTTTCCACTATGGAAATATTAGAAAAGAAATTATTAATTAAGGCACGACCGCACGAGAGAAAAGCTAGAAAAATGATATTTTGGAATAATTTTGTAGACATAGGAAGCACTGGTTGTGTTTGCCATTCATTAGTTTATACATTGGTGAGAAACACAGTTTCAATCTACCTTCTTCCTCTTCTATATAAGAAACCACTTATAATAAACATCGACTTAATTAAAAAGGTATCAAGCACTTCCTATAACCTGTTCTGAAACCTAGTAGAATTGTGAGTATGCAGTATGTTAAAAAATAAACTTATCATTAAGAGACGAAAAAAAGAGAGAGACATTAGGAAGCACTGGTTGTGCTTGGCTTTCATTATCCCAATCCCAACTAATATTAAAATGCGAAAGTGAGTTTGTTTGTTTATTTACTTGTTTGTTTGTTACGCTTTCACGCCGTATCTACTCAACCGATCATCATGAAATTTTTAACACATATAGGTTAGGGTACTGAGAAGGACAAAGGCTATATCTCACGCGGGCTAAGCCGCGGGTAACAGCTAGTTTTATATATATATATTAGAAACAGAGTTTTACCTTCTTCTTCTTCATCCGTAATATACACGTCGAGGTCTTCTTCTTCCTCGTCCTCATAGTCTTCATCGCCATACTTCTCGAACTCGTCGTAATCGAAGTCCACCCCAAAGATATCTTGACCTTCTTGCAGTGACCTTTGTAGAAAATGTAATATTTATTAGAATAAGACACGAAGTCAGCTTGTAATACATAATAAAATCCACACTAAATTATAACATTACACACTAAATGATACTATCTCTCGTTGAGCTAAGAGTTCAGAGGATTAAATAGAAAGATAATTTTCTGACTGCATTTGTGTTTCCCCTGAGCCAACTCATTGACTTTATCAATAAGTTTTTTTTAAATATTGTTTTACGGCCCTGGATACAAGTCCTTTTGAGCCTTTCTTCATTTATTTCGCCAGTTGGCGAGTTATTCCTGATTGTTATTGGGCACAACTTGTCAGCTGGAGTTTTAAATATTGTCAGAGAGGAGGGAATGTGATTGTCGCTCGCGCTTTACTAGAGACTCCTTTTCAACTCATTTCATTCGAAACGAGCATTTTAAGGGGGTGGTACCTTTATTGAGGTGTTTGTAGAAATGCATATTATGCCATATTTATAATTTTTTTTCCGCACGTTTTTATTTCCTGGCCGAGTTCCAGGCGACTTTCGCCTACTAGAGGTCGCAGGTTGACATGCTTTATTATTATAATAACTGTCGTCTCTTGTTCTATCAGGCACATAAGAAAACCCTCAAAAGCACTTATTCAGAATATAAGTGACGGGGCGGTGACGGGAACACAGGAGCATATTAACACAACTTCAAGGAAACAGATAAATATGAGTCCTAGGGTACTATTTTTGAACGCGTGACACGACTTTGAACGATTTTACCATACAAATATCGTTCGAAAACGAGTGTCACACGTTCAAAAATATTACCCCAGATGATACCTACGCAACGCTGTGCGCGCTTTTCGTTCGGGGTATGTCTTAATTCATCAGTCAAATCATTCGTGATTTGAGCTTTTTTTAAGCTAATTGTGATTCTGATCACTGCTCATAGCTAAATAGAACTGCGAATAACATTGTTCTTATATGAAACTCTTTGAATTTACCTTAACTGGAAAGTCTTATTAGTATGGTAGGTACTCACGCGTCCGTAAATATGGGTTTGCGCTTCTTCTTACGCTCAGCAATCGGGCGTCCATCATCATCTACAATGAAGTCGTCAGCATCCGACTCCATATCCTCATTCTCCTCATCATAGTCAACCTCACCACGAGGTGGGGCTGGTTCTGATCGGTTCTCATCCTCCTGTTAGTATGAGAAATGATTAGCAAAGAAGAATGGCTTCCAATTTAATGTAAACATACGGGTGAAGCCATTGGAACTGAAAAAAGGACCTGGCTCATGATAGAGCGAAATGGAAAAGCTTACATGCTGTCCCGACCCCACATAAGTGGGATAAGGTGAGGAAGAAGATACAGGTGAAGCCAATCTGAACATTATAACATGCCATAAGGTGTTGCCCTGAGCAAATCAATTTCATAATTGAAATAGAGTGCACATGGAAAAGGTATTTGTTTTGTTTTAGCATTTTATTAGAAAGTAATCATCATGATACCACTTATAGTCTGTTAAATGTTTTTTATCATACACTTGTTTTCTCCTTCAAAGGTCTAATGTGAATGTCTCGTTTGAATGTAAAGCGGTTAGTTGAGAGCAACGTGTTGGTAGTTATTTAACTTGATCATGCGAAATTGGACAAGAAAGTAGCAATTTAGAGTCTGAAAAACCATTTTAAATTAGATGCTGATTTCATAGTTATACCTCATCAGATCCTCCAACAAATAGCTTCTCAGCAATGACCTCTCTCTCCAACTCGGGGTCATCAGCTCCTTCATTATCACTGTCATCATCTTCAAGCCGACGGAGACGTTTGAATTTGTTCTGTGAAAAGCGTGATTGCAATATTACAAAATGGCAATGACATAAAATTATTCAATGTTATGTATGCACTAGATTTACATGAACACTCAGAGATTCAAAAATAGTAAGTAAGAATAGTGGAATTACTCACTATTTTTCATCTATTCATCATCATCATCATCATCATCATCATCATCATCAACAGGTCTTTGTTAGTCTCCACTGCAGGAGCACAATCCTCTCTGTACCACCAGAGCCATATATTAGCCAAGGCAGTTAGAAGATTTGGCCTACACTCTCCACCACGAAGACCACTATATCAATGGTAAAAACTGAGTTACTCCCTATTGACCAATAATCTGTTGGAATATGCTACATGGTAGATATTGGTGGAGCAATACACATCCTGTGAGTCTGTGGCACATGCCTAGTGCCAACTCTGATAGTAAATACTAAAACAGGATTGTTTGTGTTTTAAGCCCCTAGTGCATTGGCCAACACTGTAAATTTTTTGCCTAACACTTACTGCTTCTGAGGGCTATTTTCCACACTTAAACTGCCCATTGTGTGTGAATAGAAGGTGCTTAACACTTATTGATGAAGTTGTTTTTTGTTGTTTCGGGTTGAAGCGTTTGTTACTCTTTTGCCAAAAGTAGAAGTGCTTTTTTATGAATTTTTGTATATCTGCATACAAGTGAATGTTTGCATAAATACTTTAGCATGGATATTGAAATTGCAATGGTGAAAGTCAAGTCTTTGTTTTATGAGTCATCAATTTGAATTCAACATTTTTCCTTACCCTAGCAACTTTAACGCCTAAATTCTCCTCAATAAGGTCATAATCTTCATCTTCTAACCGATCATCTAACTCATCATCACTTTTTTTTCTTTTCTTAGGTCCTGCACTAGCATCTGAATCCTCTCCGTCACTGCCAGATTCCTCTATAGGCGCGTCATCTATCAAATCCTTCAATTCCTCTCGCAGGCGATCCTCGTCATCTAAAAATGGATGGACAATGTCATTTACACTGAAAGTATGTCAAGAAGCAAATCTACGTAATGAGGTTATAAATTGCCCCAATTACTGCACTTTTATGGGAATCTCATGAATTATACATTCTTCGTATAGGAAATATCAATTTTACAGCGCAATAGGCTTAAAAATGACTGCATTAGTAACATAACGTGGACTATTTCGAGCCATACCTTCTTCATCTTCATCCTCGTCGTCGCTTTGAACGGCTGCTTTACGTTTTGGTTTTTTACGCTCAGTCGGTCCCTCATCTTCCTCAGAATCAACCTACAAGCATAAAGGGAGTAAATGAAAAGAGAAAAGGACATAAATGATCAGTCGCCACAACGCAATCACAAATAATTGCCATCGCAATCAAAGCTGGGAAATGTACTACTTACATCGCTCTCCTCAGCCTCAGACTCCAAGAAGTCCGCCATTTTCACTTATCACCTAAACACGTTATTCTAAATGCCTAAAATTACAGCAAATGCTTGAATTATTGGAAGATATTGATGTATTTTCTTTGTAAACTACCAGAAACACAAGTTTCAGATCCAGCCAGAATGTAAAAACGAAAGATGAATGAAAGAAGGAAAGGATTTCTTCATTCATATTAGTCTATAGTCTATGGAAAATCATTCATTCTGGAATCTGGCAATCGACGGACCAAGGATCTAGATCTTGGTCTTGGTCCGTGAGTCCGTGGTCTTGGTCCTAAATACCGATGTTACCATATTTCAAATATATTATATGCTTTTGACAATGACAGGTCAACTGAGTAATTTTTATCTTATCAGTTTTTGGTGCTGTTATCAAAACATTGCAATTGTTGAAGTGTTTTATAAATGAAATCGTATCGTCTTCAGTTTTATAATGAGTTCCGAAGCACCTGTAGTCAAAAATTTATTACATGCTGGGCAAAAATACATACCCATTGCTGAAGGAAGCAAGGTAAACAGTTGCTTACTGTTTTTACCCTTATTTATTTTAATTATTTTATTGCTCATTATAATATTTACAGGCCCATTTCCATTTCCAAACATGGAAATTAGGAAAAGAAAGAGTTCTAATTGATGACAGCAAGAAAATTGGCAAAAAGGAACCAATGATTTTAGTCATTGGCCACAAATTCAAGTTAGAAGTTTGGGAAACCATTGTAAAAATGATGGCGGTCGGTGAAGTAGCTAGTTTTCATGTTAAGAAGGAGGTAATATACCAAGTGGTTCATGTAATTACATGGAAGAACTTGCATGACAATGGCACTTAAAAATTCATTATTTTTTTCATAGTTGGTGTACAGTTACCCCTTTGTGTCCAAAACACTGCGAGAACTGGGCAAGGAGGCTCACACTATAAAGCACTCCTGCACAATGACACTGCATACTGAAGGCATTGGCTATCCTGACTTAGACGAGTTGATAAGCAACCCCTGTGATCTTGAATTTATTATTGGTAAATATAATTCTAACTACATACATATCTTTTCACGTCTTTATCCCTTGCGTTGTAGACAGAGCCCAAGTTCATAAAAGGCCACGTTTAGCGTATTAGTGGGTGTTAAGGTGGAAAGCGGAATTAAAATAGTGATGGGTTGCTAGCCACATCGGCTATTGACATAATTCCTTAGATTTTTGCCTATTCCCTTGACCGGCGTTTACGTTCTGCGCGGGAAGATAAGCAGCAGGTATATTCTGTTTTTCCTTTTCTCCCAAACCAGCATGGAAGATATTCTTCTAAAATAATCCAGAATTCTAACTAAATTCTTAGAAATTTGGTTAGAATTCTGGATTATTTTAGCACCCTTTGCACATGGGCCTTGGTGTTTAACTTAGTTGTATTTGTATCTGCTTAATCATTCAGGATGTTGTAATAGATGATAAAGGGAGTGTAAACATGAAGGTTTATTTGTTTTATCATAGAGTGCAATTATTGACGAAGATTGATTTTTGTGAAAGTCTGTTTCCAAGTATCTGCACTCTCTCAATTATGATGAGACTGTTCAGCTTCTGCAACTTCTTGTTTGAATATCTCTTAAGACCTTCATCAACAGGTCTTTGTTAATCTCCACTGAAGGAGCACCACCCTCTCTGTACTACCAAAGCCATACTTAGAGAGGTTTAGGTACTGATTGGAGAGGTCTCTTTGATGTTTATAGCTTTGTTTAGCTTGAGTTTCCTTAGTTGAATTCTATGTAATAGGCTAAGGTTGTTTTTGTCACAATAAACAAATAAACAACATCCATGGGGAGACCTGGAGTGTTCCTATTCTACTGTGCCGGGAACCACACGGCTATAACTTAAGACCTTCAACACTATATATCACTTACCAATAGCAAATATATTAATACATAATGTGAAAACCCATACAATAATTTGCAATCCTTCACTGCAATTCTATCTATTCATACTACCCTATTGTTACATTTATTCAATTCATTATATTCTTAAATATGATAACATGTTTTTAGAGCTACTAAAAGTAGAAAGATCTGATGAATATGAGAAAGAAGTCTGGCAGCTGACTGCGCAAGAGAGACTGGACCTGATTCCTACCCTGAAGGAGAAAGGAAACAAGTTATATGGGGAGAGGCAATATGATGCAGCTGAGGAGGCCTACAGCCAAGCTATTGCTATTTGTGAGCAGCTGATGGTTAGGTAAGCTGTTTCAGATAAATGTTTTTCCAACTTTTGACAACATCTATGGCACAGTCTTTAACAAGCCAGCCTGCTGGATTCGATTCCTAATGCAAGCAAATACTTGTAACCACTTCGTCTTCATAGGTAAACATTTATCTATGGTGCTAGGGCTAGCCAAGAAGGGCTTGTGCCTTTCTTGGCTAGCCCTAGCACCATTATAGGAATTTAACATAGCAGCTGGCTTGTGCTAGCCTGCTGGGTTCAATTCCTAATGCAGGCAAATACTTGTAACCACTTCATTTCCATCAGTAGGCATTTATCTATGGGGGGTCTACCTTTCAGTACAGTTGTTGTTTGTTTGTCGTGTGTGTAAGTGGCCAACACTGGTGTCAGATTTTTCACGGTGCCTAATGGAATCTGACATAGCTTAACAACTGCCATCCTACTATATTTACTGTACTATAATACAGTACATAGTTCTCTATCTATCCATAATTTTAGGACTGTGTTCTTGTTGATGGAGTGTGGATTTGTTTCATACTTAAAACATAGATGGCGCCATAGGCGCCATACATTCACATTTATGTATCCACCTCAGATTTCAGATAAATATATAGGGACATATCACACAAATTGAGCTAGCCCCACAGTAAGTTGTAAACTTGTGTCGCAGGAAACTAACTAACGATACTATATTTTATAATATATACTTATATAGATAAACATCCAAGACCCAGATCAATATGAAAAAAAACATTTTCCATCATGACCTGACCGGGGATCGAACCCGGGACCCCCGTGTAGCAGGCTGGCGTGTTGACCGCTACGCCACGGAGCTCGTCGAGATAAGTATACAGATCTGTGCTAGTATCCACCATATAAGAACTTATTGCTAATACATTGTCAATCAGTTTTATCTAAGGGATGATTGTTTTAGGGAAAGGAAAACTGACGAGGAATGGGTAACTTTAAATAAAATCAAGCTTCCCATACTGTTGAATTACGCCCAGTGCAAACTAATCAAAGGTGAATTCTACCCAGTCATAGAGCATTGTTCTACCGTGCTGCAGTATGATCAAGGTAAAAACATATTTCTATACCTGTTTCACTAACTTAAATAAGTTAACTATATCATTCTTTTATTTTATGTTGGGAGAAAAAACGCCTATATCATCATTCACATCCCACCCTGCCACGGGAGTGCAGGGTGGGTATGTGGGGTTTGAACCCTCTAACCCCCAGGCCCCAGAGTCGCGCCTTTTGCCGTTTTTGCCGGAGCTACATGGTAGTCTCGCCCCACGGCACCCGGCGCGGCGGTCACTAATGAGGGTTTTCTCAAATGGTCCTTACCAGATGGCAGCACTGAGGCGTTGAACTCGATAAGCTGTTGTCATTGGATAATAAATAAATATATACGGACAAAACACACAGATTGAGCTAGCCCCAAAGTAAGTTTGAGGCTTGTGTTATGGGATACTAACTCAACGATACTATATTTTATAATAGATACTTATATAGATAAACATCCAAGACCCAGGTCAATTTGGAAAAGATCATTTTTCATCTTGACCAGATCGGGGATCGAACCCGGGACCATCCGTGTCGCAGGCAGGCGTGTTGACCGCTGCGCCACGGAGCTCGTCAATATTTGACACAATGTGGCCCAATCACAGTTTGCCGGAACCGACGCCTCAGTGCTGCCGCCGCTTATTTCTGAACACCCTTCCAATGAAGGGTGTTCTGAAAAGAAGGCACCAAGACCGAGCCTTCGGGACCGAGCGGTCTTGGTCCCTTCTCTATCGAAAAGGTTTGTAGCGACCTGCAGGGCGACCCATACGGCTTTCTTTTCTACCTCCTTCGGTGGACGCATCACGACACAGACACGCCTTCCGTCCGAGGGCCTTATTTTGACGAGTGACTGAATCTCATTTTCGTCACCCAACTGGCTCTCTGTTTGGCCGTAGTAGGGTATAAGATATGCTCTAGAGCTCAATCTGTCAATCTCATTTTCTTGCTTACACATAATTGACGCAGTTTAATTTTCCAACTGTCGCCCACAATAGAAAAATTTAGAAATCACATACCTACTATGAAATGGTGTATATAGGGACATATTTTGGTTTACAGATAATGAAAAAGCTTTATTCAGGCGAGCAAAAGCGCACATAGGCGCCTGGAACCCAGACCAAGCAGAAGAAGATTTCAAACGCCTCAAAGCTTTGAACCCCAGCATGACGGCGGCTGTGGACAAGGAACTGGACCAAATCAGGAAACTGAGGAAAGAGAAGGAAGATAAAGATCGAGACTCCCTGATAAAACTGTTCCTTAAAGGAGCTTAGCGTTGAAGTCGAATCAACCACAAATTAGAAATCTGTAAATACGAGACTCCGCTACATACATATCGCGCTTTAGCAAAGCATACATACTCGTAGGAACTTTGTTTTATAGCCCGGTTGCAACTACTGTCTGTGACGGTAGATGTGGTCATAGCGGCATGAACATTACTTCGGGAACTTTTGCTTTTCTTGAAAATGGAATTGGAATTTAAACAGCGTGTAAATTCGATTTTTTATTTTACTTTCTCACTGAACACTTGTATGTAAAAGACAATTTCTTTTTGAGTTCCCATCATTAGTCCCATTATCCCATAGGAAAAGTGTTTTATATTGACGGTCTGAATCACCCATTCAAGGGAATGTTGAGGGTCAATTTGCACGATGTTTAGGTTAATCCCGCACTGAAACGGGCTACGGTGCCGGTAAAGTGCACCGTAGTCCGTCTACGGTGCCGGTAAAGTGCACCGTAGTCCGTCTACGGTGCCGGTAAAGTGCGTTTGTTTTCCTCGAAAAGGAAACAAGAAGCAAACAAAAAACATGTTTTCAATGTGTACAATGTTCAAACTGGCGTACGAATTTTGAAATTTTCCCGTTTCGTTCAAAAATAGTACCCCTGGTTAAAACGCACTTTGCATGGTCTTTCGGATTTGCGGATATCTTATTTGTGTATTTACCATAGTAATATAATATTTTTTTCTGTATGTATTCTATTGTATGTTTAAGAGAACCTGAGAAAGCGGCTGCTTCCAGACATCTCCTTACTCCAGCAGACCAATTATGATGATATCTTATATAACTATCGTAAGATAGCGAGTTGCTGCGACTGGCTGCCGCTCGCGTAGAAAGCGATTTTGTGGAAAAAATCGACTTTCATTTTGATTTAATCATAAGAATTTGTTGTTATGTTCAGTTACCTCACTTTGTACCTTTGGTACTGCCAAAATGTTTTGTCTTCTTACAAAGTCTATATAAATGTGATACTAATTGCTACTTGCGATGCTTGTCGTATGTTTCAGTAATATATTTAATACTTCTTACTAATTATTGTTTTTTTTTTGTACTGTATGGGTTCATAGTCAAATCTCTGTTGAACAGGGGCGGAAGTGGTACTTTTTGTATATGCAATCGAAAGTACATAGTATGTATATACTTTCATATTTTTTTGTAATTTTTTTAAACCAGTATGTATTTTTTTATGAATTTTTGAAAATAGGACACAAACGTAGGATTTATAAACAAATATCTGTGCCTTATTCCCTGTCATTGTCAACCTGACGTAAAATAATGACATTGACAGGACTTTGACTGTCTGAGTTGCCAGATTTGAGAAATTTTACCCGGGAGTCTGGACATTTTCTAAAGGCTTTGCCTCTCCAAATGTGAATGAAAAATATTATATCCGCTTTCACTGTTTCTTTTTAATGTAAATGCCGGCCATAATGTTTTTGATGTAATAATGATTTGGTTTCGCTTATTTCTTTTAGCTGTCAAAATACAAAAGTCGAAACCACATCTCTTATTCTTTACAGACTGGACAGAACCTAAAGTCGACTGTTCAAAGCAATAAATAATGGTATGGCGTCAGTTTTGTCTCGGTCTTCGCCGTTGCGCTTGATTGAAACCTAATGATTATTACATCGAAAAACATACTGGCCGTCCCCTACATTGAAAAAAAAAACAGTGAAAACGGATACGATATTTATCATTCACATTGGGAGAGGCACGGCCTTTAGAAAATTTCCAGACTCCCGGGTAAAATTTCCCAAATCTGGCAACTCAGACTGTCAAGAGTCCTGTCAATGTCATAATTTTACTTCAGATTGACAATGACAGGAAATAAGGCACAGATATTTGTTAATAAAACCTACGTTTGTGCCCTATTTTCAAAAATTTATAAAAAAATAAATTCTGTTTTAAAAAATAATAAAAAATATGGAAGTATATACATACAAGGTACTTTCGATTTCATATATAAAAAGTACCACTTCGAGTCATAAACAAATCAACTTCTAAATGTAACTAAAGAGATATGTTGATACATATATCTACTTTATATACTATACATCCATACCTATTCTTTTACCACAAGTAAAACGAGCTTGAACTATGGCACAATACGTTATCATTGTTTTTGAAGTCGGTTGAAAGGCTGTATTCTATTTGGCTTCTGTGCGTGCATAATTTATTTAAAAAAAACCAATTGACTTCCGTTAAAAAATGCCAAAATTGACATTGACACTATGAATAAACATAACCTCAAATTATTTCACTTCCCGTTTACCGTAAATATTTACAACAAACTACAAAATGAGTGAAATTATTGAAAACACCGAGAAAGTGTGTGAAATTGATAATAAGGAACAGAAAAATGATAACAAAGAGGAGTATGCTTACTTAGATAAAGGTGGCTTTTCTTCAGAGAAGTTTAAAATTGAGTTACGAGGATTGCCTAAGTTTTATGGAATAGTCGTAAGTATAGGTTTATATTATTTGTGTTAGGAACAAAAAGATAGTTTAAGCCTATTGAATGATTAATGTAATAATGATTATAATCATTTCAGAATGCACTATTCTTATTGGAACTCGTAAATGTGAACAGAAAGCATGGTAGTTAATTAGGTGTTGTTTACAGAAAACTTTTTGGATCAATCCAAAAATATAGTAATTTCACATTTTGCTGAAGTGACATCGAGAGACGGCATGAGCTGATATAATAGAACAGTAGCTTAATAGTAACTAAGTAGATATAATAGAACAAATCAAATAAATTTAAACGAAGTATGTTTGACTTCAAATCAGATTCAATTCATCGTCATCATCATTAGGTCTATTTAGTCTCCACTGCAGGAGCATGACCCTCTCTGTGCTACCAGAGCAGTCAGATGATTTGGCCTACACTGTCATGCTGGCGAGACGGGTTGGAGGGGTCTCTTTGATATTTATAAGCTTTGTTTAGCTTGTGTTTCCTAAGTCGCGTTCTACGACATCCACGGGACGACTTGGAGTGGTCCTATTCTACTCTGCCGGGAACCACATGGCAGATGCACATACCGGTGTGCAATTGGTGCAATTTAACTTCCAAACTTACCAACTATATATATTCCGCAATATTATGTGGATTAAATAATAAAATAAAGCTGAAACTCACATAAAGTACAGTCTTAACTTAATTTTTATCTAATCCTAGGCATTTAATCTAAATATTTCACACAGGAACTGAAGAAACTGATGAATGACAAGCTTGGTCTTAATGCAAGCAAGATAAAAAGACCAAAGGTATCCAGCAATTGGCTATTTGCATGTTTTCAAAACGAGGAGGAGAGAAGTAAAGCTATTGCTGCTCTTAATGGCTACTCTTGGAAAGGTAATAATCCTGTTCACCTGCATTATTATCAATACCAATATTGAGAAGCTTCATAGACCAATGAACATTTACATTGTTAGGATTTAAAGCTATAGACAATTAGAGGGGCAAACAAGGACAAAATATATTTAGTGGGGTACATATCACATATTATCGGGAACAATGAATTGTGGCAAAATTTGATAATGTTGGTATTAATTAAGCTTTAAGATAAAAATCTATCAATCATTTTATATCATCACAATCTGTTTATTATCTGATACAGCTAAGCTAAAAAATTCAATTTTTTAAAAATTATTAGCCTCCCTAATATTCGTATTTTAGTACCATTTGTAATCTAACTTTGGAGGAAAATACCTATACCATTATGAAAATGAAGATTTCAATATTTCACTCATAAGTTTAAATAACATAAATCTTTAGAAGTATATGGAATAGTTTGCTCAAAACACCTTATTTACGGAAGTATGGAGAGCCCATTAAATTAAACTGAATTTAGCAATTTATGCAGGCGAAACAGCAATAACCCGGAAATGTGTCCAACACCAAGGTGCTGCTGCTGTACAGTTAACTCTTGAGCGATATATGATTGTTGTATGGTATGGCACTTCAAATCAAATGTTCAAATGTTTATTCTAAAATAAGAAATTTATCCAGATAATCTTTGTATTGTAGGTAAAACACTAACAGCAGAAGAGGCAAAACCTGCTCCAGATCCACTGGTCAGAAAGAGGAAACAGGAGGAGGTCAATGATGGCCAAGAGAAGAAGAAAAAAGAGACAGAGAATAAGAGCCAAGACGAGAGGTTGAAAGACGCCACCACTCCTTACTGGAACATTCCTTATGAGGAACAGGTAAGACTTACTAGCAACTTGTGTTAGTGATGGAAGATCTTAAAGATTTTCCCATTCCTAATTTATAGTAAGTAAATAAATAAATATATACGACAAACCACACAGATTGAGCTAGCCCCAAAGTAAGTTCGAGACTTGTGTTATGGGATACTAACTCAACGATACTATATTTTATTATAAATACATATATAGATAAACACCCAAGACCCAGGCCAATCTGAAAAAGATCATTTTTCCATCTTGACCTGACCGGGGATCGAACCCGGGACCATCCGTGTCGCAGGCTGGCATGTTGACCGCTGCGCCAAGGAGCTCGTAAAAGTACCTTATGCCCTGCAAATTGCCTTAAAGCGTGAAGAGGAACACACAGATAATCAAACTGACACACACACAAACTGACAGACAGAAACTGTTCATCTTCAGAGGATTAGGCCTACACTCTTCACGCTGGCCAGACAGGTTGAAACCAAACCTGCTAATATTATAAATACAATGGTGACAGACACGGTTCCTGTTGTATTTATAATATAAATACGGTTTGGTTTGACACACTCTTTGTAGATTGCCTTTTATTCCTAAAAACTAAGTTGAACTTTTGTCTCTTTCCAGCTGATAATGAAAGAGAAAGAAATAAAGCACCTACTCATGAAGTTTGACAATGAAATGTGGCAGAAAAACGTTGGCCGACGAAGCGACATCGAGGAGAAACGGAAACTCCACAATGGCTTGACTTTTGACCTGATGAGTATAAAGGGCTCGCCAGTGACGGAAGGATACAGGAACAAGTGCGAGTTTTCGGTGGGATATGATGAGAACAATGAATTGACAGTTGGGTTCCGACTTGGGGCGTACGCTAAAGGCACTATTTGTGTGGGCCCCATTGGTGGCCTGTGTCACATATCGGAGGCGACGAAAAAGGCGGTGATGGTATGTTTTGTATATTTCTATACATCATTTGAAGTGTAATTGGCATTAGATATGAGACATATTTAGTGTCCGTGCGTACAGACTGTCCGTTAAGTTTTTAAAAAAGTCATTGGATAGTAAACTTTATAATTATCCCTCTAAAATATACTCTCTGCAGCGCTGCTCAAGGTCTGGGCTGACCCTAGTGCATGATCGGCAGGTATCCCTTTATCTCACAGTATATTTATTTTTTACCTTGTGTATAAAGAAATAATCGGCGTCGTGCGAAACGGGCTCGCGCACATAGAGAGCAAAAACGGCAAAAAAAAACAATTTTTGTATGAAACTGTCTAGCTATCACGGTTTATGAGATACGGCCTGAAGACAGACAGACATTGAAGTCTCGTATATAGGGTCCCGTTTTTACCCTTTGTATACAGAACCCTAAAAAAGAACTTATTTTTAGAAAAACTCCATCCGTAAAAAAATCTAGAATGAGGTTTCAAATGCAATAGATAAAATTGCTTGCATTGTTGTTTTATCAGCAAAATATTAACTAATAATAATCTAATTTGAGCATTTTTATACTTGGCATTAAATAAATAAATATATACGGACAAATCACACAGATTGAGCTAGCCCCAAAGTAAGTTCTTAGTAAGACTTGTGTTATGGGATACTAACTCAACGATACTATATTTTATAACAAATACATATATAGATAAACATCCAAGACCCAGGTCAATCTGAAAAAGATCATTTTTCATCTTGACCTGACCGGGGATTGAACCCGGGACCATCCGTATCACAGGCCGGCGTGTTGACCGCTGCGCCACGGAGCTCGTCCATTTGTCGCATTATACTGTCTTTGACTTGGCTTTGTTGCTTCATACCCAATCCCGAGTTTTAAGTTTTTGTAACTTTCTACTTTAACAGTAAAATGATTTCGCATGGTTTTTACGGCTTGCCAACTGCCTGACTTCAACCCATTTATGTAGGAATTTATACATGTTTCCTATTTTTAGCTGTTCCAAGATTTTGTGCGGAAGTCGAATATGCCCCCGTTCTCTCCTGCAGACTACTCGGGACACTGGAAAGGCCTCACTGTGAGGCATTCATCCTCTGCCAATGAAATCATGCTCATAGTTTTGATGCATCCACAGGTACCAGACTTCACTGAGTACAGACAATATTTGCATATTTGTTTACCAAAGCCTAGATCATTAAGAGCGTATACTAGCAGTATTTTTTCAATATGTTTTCCATACAAATGTATTTCTCTATTTTCTCGCTGAAAACTGATTCTAGAGCCACAGTTCTTTTTTCATAAAATCTAGTACTAAAATAGGAATGCCTCTATTTTTTATTCTTTCAAAAAAAACTGTTTTTGTAAAAAAAAAATTCTTTGAAACAGGTTTTTAGGAAAATATAAAACATAGGGACATACCTATTTTAGTAATAGATTGTATGTAAAAAGAATTGTGCCTCTAGAAGCAGTTTTCAGCGAGAAAATAGAGAAGTACATTTGTATGGAAAACGCACTGCTAGTATACCCTCTTAAAGAATGGTCAAAAATTATAAAAATATTAAAGAGGCTTCATCAATCAACTAGCGCCACCAATCATTTTATTTATTTTACTACTACACCAGATTACATTGAAAAACACCTAATGCAGTACTGTTTGCTAGTAAACTTTTGTATTTTGAGTATTACTTTATACTTCTCTAGTATGATCCGATGAACCTGAACCCCTCTTCAATACTTTTATGCAATACCACATTTTCGACAGCATCTTGGTTTGGTTTGAAAAAAGGCAAAATTCCAAAATTAATTTTCTCGAAAGCTATTTATTAGATGCATTACACATTACCACAAATATGTGTATGGTATCATTTATTACGTACATGTCGTATCCACCCTATATTAGTTCAAATACCAGAGCAAACAAACAGGGGCACTCGTGAAATTGGTCTCGTAATCTTTATTTCAGGACCTGTCTCAAGAAGAATTGGATAAAATTAAAAAGGATTTAATAGATCACTTCAAGACTGAAGAGGCAGTTGCCTGTGGCATCAAGTCACTGTATTTTGAACTGGTCACTAAAAGGTTAGTCACTAAAAACAAGTAGCTAATAAAATCATGTGTAAAAAAGACACTTGTGGATTTTTTATAGCCCTTGTATTCTTTATTTTTCACTAGCAGCCCTACCCGACTGCACCCGGATATGTTTTATACCTATAAACCTTCCTCATGAATGAAAACTGTCATGAAAAACGTGCAGTAGTTTTTTGAGTTCATCGCGAACAGACAGACAGACGCGGCGGAGGACTTTGTTTTATAATAGGTAGTGATTGTAATAATAATTTTCAGAAAATCTGGTGAAGATCCAGCCAAAGCGGTGCACTTAATGGGTTCGACACATATCGTAGATTCAATATTGGGGCATCAGTTCAGGGTATCACCGGAGGCTTTCTTCCAGGTAATGTATGAGTAACGTTTTCGCAAACTCTGCTATTTTACAGTGTGATTCTGAACTACATGGCAATATTTTGAAGATGGAATCAGAATCCCTATCCTGATCCTTATCCTTACTAATATTATAAATGCGAAAGTGAGTTTGTTTGTTTGTTACGCTTTCACGCCGTATCTAGTGAACCGATCACCATGAAATTTTAGGGTACTGAGAAGGACATAGGCTATATATCACGCGGGCGGAGCCGCGGGAAACAGCTAGTAGAATATACATACGCAAGAAACAAAAGGTGAAAAAAAATTGGGCATCCAATAAAAGTTTTACCAGCTGATTGATGAATTTGTGTGCTCACAATAATTTTTTTTTTTAACTTTCGTCAAGTAATGATTCAAAAACGTTATTTTTAAATTCACGCGTTGAAAAATAGTACCCCTGGTACCCATTGTGGTGGATTAAAAATACTCTTTCCTTGTCCTTTCCCAGGCTGTAAACTACCTCCACACCGTCATCTTAATCGGTTTAGTAGTTAAAGCGTAAAGAGATATCAGACCCAGAGGCAGGTAGAGTTACCCACGTATATATTTTAGTGGAGACTTTCCCGTGACTTCGTCTGCGGAAAAATTCACCCCCTTAGGGGTTGAATTTCTGAAAATTCTTTGATGGTGCTCACTTACGTCATAAAAAGAACCTCTGTTCTAAATTTTAAGTTTCTCGGTACAGTAGTTTCGCCTATACATTGCTATGTAAGTCAGTGGGTTTACCTTTTAATTATATAGAAAATATGCAGAAGTAACTCTCGATCTCTAGGATATTGAGATTTATACAGCTTAAAAATCTGATATCAATTTTAACACTCATTTGTATTTTTAGATAAATACAGCGGCAGCGGACATTCTGTATCAAAGTGCTATTGACATGAGCGAGGTGAGGAGTGACTCCACCGTGGTGGACATCTGCTGCGGCACTGGCACTATTGGCCTGTGTTTTGCTAAGGTAGTAATATGTTTTAATACTTCTTATTCTTAGAGGAGCACGGTAGCCTAGAAGCTGTGAGCATTAATTAGCGCTCACGCATGTTAAGTAATTCCAGGCGCAGTCCCCCACTAGGATGGGTGACCACAAGTGGCTAACAAATGTACTTCCGTTCTTCGGAAGGCACGTTAAGCTGTTGGTCCCGGCTGTCATCATTGATAACAGTCGTTAAGCTATGACAGATGCCTTAAGGTAGCTTGAAAAATCTGCCACCAGTGATGGCCACTTACACACACGAAAAACATACAATACTTCTTATCGCGCCGGTAATACGGTATCGTACTAATATCACAGCGGCGACACTCCATGTACATTCGAGCACCGGTGACCTTGAGTCGGGGCGTGTAAACGTTAGGGTTGACAACGTGTACTTAGTCACTACTCACTTCGTGCCTGCGTGCGGTGCGAGACGTGAGAGAGACGCAAACACAACACAGACAGCCCTCGACCAAGCCAGTTCCGTGGCGGGCGTTCAACGCCCCGTGCGCCTCTTGCTGCCCCCACAAACGCCCAGACACCCACACATAGACGCAACCGTTTTACGTGCACACATGCTTAAGTGTTGCTTCTTTCCGCGTAGTGTATATATTCTTTGCTGATGTTGAGATTATGTGTAAGTTATGTCAAATTTTACTAATATTTATCTAAAATTAATGTTATAGACACTATTAAATTCGACCCCGGAACGCTGAATTTTGTGCTTCTTTGTTGTTTTTTTTTTACCGTATTCATTTATTTTACTATTGTTATCTATTAAAAAAAATGTGGTTAAATCGATTTATAACGCATATATCTCTCACTCGTTGTATATTCTAGCCATAGATTAAAAATAAAACTCTCTATTCTAGCACTGCAACAAAGTCCTCGGCCTGGAAATGGTAGCAGAGGCGGTGAAGGACGCCAAAGCTAACGCCGAGCTGAACAACATCAGTAATTGTGAATTCTACACTGGGAAGGCGGAGGACATCCTGCCCTCAGTGCTGGCCCGGGCGTCTGACGACGTGGTGGCGATCGTTGACCCTCCGAGAGCTGGACTCCGTAAGTTACTTCTGTTTCTCACTTTTACTCTTTCTCTCTTCTTTCCTTATCGCTTTCTCTCTCCTTTTGCTTACATGTTATATATGTATGTATGCATATTACTCAAGTTGTTTAGTCCGTCCGTTCAAATGATTTGCGCGCTTTGCCAAGGCGACGCGACACCAGCAGCCGAGTGCTATCGGCAGTTTCATATACTCGGCACGCAGTACGCTGCGCGGACCGGCTGTTTAGTTTTGTTACACAGCGATTAAAGTACACGAATAAAAATATTTTTTCGTCCTTGGGTTACACCAATACATGTATGTATTGCACTATGAAAGTAAAAAGGTGGTAATATTTAGTACTAATAAAAAAATTCCAAAATTAAATAATTTCATTATTTTAATGTTTTCTAAAATCTCTTGTGGGTGTACTGCAAACCATTTGCCCGGACAAACTATATCTAAAGCGGAAATTGAGCTGGACCACATCCCGAATTATGAATGCATCGATCTTCGTGATAACATCGGTTAACCTTCTGTGTCCCTCCCCCCTATCACTCCATTCCGTTTCCATAAATATTAACGGGACTTTAAGCATTATTTTTTATATTTCTATAAAGTCCTCTGACTGCACTGGTTAGCATATGGTACTCTAATAGTACAAAGAGTGCCATGCTCCTGCAGTGGAGACTGATAAAGACCTGATAATGATCTTTGTGGAACGCGATGTTGAAAATGACCAGAATAAAATACACAGAGACTTAGCTAGGAAGCGAATATGCCAAATAATAATTGAGAATTGAAATCCATATTTCAATATCAATGTTTTTAGGGTTCCATGTCCAAAGCCCCTTTATAATAACAAACACACATTTAATCTGTGGATAGCGTAGTGGGTTGCATGATTATATATATATTTTGTAAATTTAACTTTAAGTAGATAATAAGTTTATTATGTAACTGTTTGCTGTTCCCTAATAAAAATAAAATAAAAAAATAAATAAAAAAAAAGCGTAAAACGGGATCCTATTTACGAGATTTCAATGTCCGTGTGTCACCATCATACATAAACCGTTGTTTGTTTGGTTATTCGTATGTGTAAGTGGCCAACACGGGTGTCAGATATTTCAAGCTGCCTTAAGGCATCTGACATAGCTAAACGACTGACATCAATGATGACAGCCGCTACCAACGGCTTAACGTGCCTTCCGAAGCACGGAGGAGCTCGGGATATTTTTATGCCACTTGCGGTCACCCATCCAAGTAGGGACTGCACCAGGGGTTGCTTAACATACGTAAGCGCTCATAGAGCTCACACCCACTGGACCATCAGGCTCCTCAAATACCTCTCCTCATAAACCGTGATTACTTTACAGTTAAAATTTTCATAGATGATGAACTTATTTGCTTTGCCGTAAACACTAGAATCAGAATAAAATCCTAATCATAACTAATATTATACGAGTAAATGCGAAAGTGAGTTTGTTTGTTTGTTTCTTTGTTACGCTTTCACGCCCTATCTACTTAACCGATCATCATGAAATTTTGCATACACATAGGTTAGAGTACTGAGAAGGACAAGGCTATAATTCACGCGGGCGAAGCCGCGGGTAACAGCTAGTGATCTATAATTCTATTTATCAGACATGCGCGCCATCACTCAACTACGCAACACGAAGAAAGTGAAGCGCCTGGTGTACATATCGTGTAGCCCGGCGTCAGCCGTGAAGAACTTCGTGGATTTGTCGCGCCAGTGCTCCAAGACGCTGCGTGGAGCGCCCTTCGTGCCCGTACGAGCAGTTCTTGTTGATATGTTCCCTCATACGAAGCATGTCGAGTTAGCTGTACTCTTTGAGAGAGAACAGGAACAGGTATGTACAACAGTATTGTTAGTTTCTAGTGGTAAAATACGTGGATATGTCGCGCCAGTGCTCTAAGACGCTGCGTGGAGCGCCCTTCGTGCCCGTACGAGCAGTTCTCGTTGATATGTTCCCTCATACGAAGCATGTCGAGTTAGCTGTACTCTTTGAGAGAGAACAGGAACAGGTACGTACAACAGTTTCGTTAGGTTCTAGTGGTAAATTCCGTGGATATGTCACGCCAGTGTTCCAAGACGCTGCGTGGAGCGCCCTTCGTGCCCGTGCGAGCAGTTCTCGTTGATATGTTCCCGCATACGAAGCATGTTGAGTAAGCTGTACGCTTTGAGAGAGAACAGGAACAGGTACCTTAAACGGCCGTTTTTGGCGGTAATCAGTAATTCTCTTAATAACTGATTCTGATAATATTAAAACATGTTTCCAAAAATACTTCAGGTTATTAACTAAGGCTTGTATTGTTTATATTCTTGAATTCCTTTCTATTTGTAAAGTATTAGGAATAAAATGATTGGCGTCGCTACTGTGCCTATTGTTCCCCCTTAATTATTGGTTTTTATCTAAAGTAATAGCCTCTTTCGAGGCGTTTGAGATAGTTATTGAGTTTTTCTTAAATTTGAAAAATTTGTAATTTTAATTTATTCGAAAGTAGTGTTAAATTACTTTTTATCATGGGTATAGTCTATATTTAAAAGGATGCCAATGAATTAAAAAACACTCTGTATATTATTTTCTTTTATATAAATTGTTTACTTGTTTTCAGATGCCAACTGCACCGGAGACGAATGAACCTATCTCCGAAGAGGCTAATAAAGAGGAACCGGCAGAATTTAATGGATTCTTCTAACATTAAAATTTACATTGACAAATGTATTATAATTTATTGTAAATACAATTTGTAAAAATATGTCTTCTTTCATTATCGCATCATTTTAAATACAAGAAGTTACAGCCAGTACTCAATACATTAGAGCACTAGACTCTTAACTAGACTTTGAGTGGTTTGAGGAAAAAACACTTTAAAACATACGTTAGTTGAATTTTTAGTGCTGAATATGGATCTGATTCAAAAGACTTATAAATGAATAGAGGCAATTTGAGTGAATATTTATAAAACCTATAAGATTATTGAGTAACTATTTCTATAGTTACTCAATAATCTTATTAACTGTTTCAAATACAAAACACAGTTATAAGTATCATCTTTGCACATATCAAATATCTGTACAAAATAAGGCAGTAAACATCCTATTAGAGGAAGATTCCGTTTAACACCTTAATTGAGTTGTGCGGCGGTCCCTCAGGAATTTAATATCAGGCGCGGCATACCGCCGCGGACGCCGCGCATACCGACACGTCTGCAATTTAAATACAGATAGATAAGATGTGGATAGACCCATCCATAACCACATCCAACAATACAAGCTAATATTAGATTCAAAAATAAAATTATTAACTACATAAAAAAATCATATATTAAATGTTAGAAATGGGTAATAAAAATTAATTTTAATTATCACATAGCAGAACATTGCAGATATCGAACTGCACACAATAAGGTAGTAGACATCCTATTAGAAGAAGATTCCTTTTAACACCTTAATTGAGTTGTGCGGCGGTCCCTTTACACTTTGATTCAAAAATAAAATTATTAACAACATAAAAATATCATATATTAAATGTTACAAAGGTACAAAAATTAAATTTTATTATTACCTTTAAGTCATCAGCGCATTGCACATATCAAATATCTGCACAAAATAAGGCAGTAAACAACATATTAGAGGAAGATTCCGTCTAACACCTTAATTGAGTTGTGCGGCGGTCCTCAGGAATTTAATATCAGGCGCGGCATACCGCCGCGGACGCCGCGCACGTAATATCTGCATATCAGCACGTCTGCAATTTAAATACAGACAGATAAGACGTGGATAGACCATCTATAACCACATCCAACAATACAAACTGATATTTGATATCAATATAATGCACAGTTACTCATATTTAAAATAAGAAGCGTATTTATACAGCGTGTTAATGAAAAAGTGTAAATCCTTAGACATCCCAGATGTATGTACTGCTGATTTTTCTCTTTATGATATTATCATTCAAACTTAGCTCATATACTTTTTATAATATTAGAGCAAATCCTTGGAAAAAATACCTATTAGCGCCAACACTTTTGTCCGCGACTGTACGTCTATATTGCATTCGTCGCCGAAGTATGTTGGGGTTGCTTAATTTTCAATGTACTTGGGAAAATCTGCTGATTTTCTCGTTATGATATTATCATTCAAACTTAGCTCATCTAGATACTTTTCATAATATTCGAGCAAAACCTTTAAAAAAAACATACCTACTTAAGTCAACACTCTTCACCGCGAGTGTACGTCTATATTGCATTCCTGGCCGGGGGGTGTCGCGGCTTTATTCCAAATCAGTGGGAAGCGGCTGCCTTTTCATTATCGCCTTAGCATCGAAACTGTCTCATATATAAAGTCGGCTTGGTAAAGTTCTTGAGAGGAAATGTTTTAAATACTTATAATGATGTACACCAATGAAAATGGCAAAAAGGGCCTTTGAAAAAAAAAGTTGAGCCAACATTTTTGTCCGCGAGTGTACGTCTATATTGCATTCCTGGCCGGAGGGCGTCGGGTGGCTTTATTCCAAATCAGTGGGAAGCGGCTGCCTTTTCATTATCGCCTTATCATCCAAACCGAACGCTGAGTTCGTCCCAAGCTAGACTCGTTTCGGTAAAAGTTCTTGAGAGGAAATGTTTTAAATGTATTAAAAATGAGAGCGAAGTGTGTTGTATCAGTAATATTAGTGTCAATATGTTCCCATTATTCTTATTTGATCAGAAGCACATCGGGTAAGTCATTTATAAAACTATTACATTATGATGAAATTTAGATGAATTGTTTTTTAATAAATCAATGGGATTCCATTTTTCCTAGTATTTTCCTTTCTGTCTAAAAAACAGTGCAAGTTTCCCCAATACAATTTATAGCTAAATCTTTTTCTACCAGTTTAAAATTTTGTATGGATGGGCCTATTTATATATTTTTTATCTTGCGAGTACATTCACGAGGTTTTCAGGTTTATCAAACAGTCTGTCCGGGCCCCCGGATTGATTTTCAAAATTCTTTCTTTTAAAGAAAACCAATTAATCTGGTGCATAGGCTATAATTTACGCGAAAAAGTCACGGGAAAAATGCTAATCAAAAATAATTTGAACCCGTCATTTTATGTCTTCAGATACAGACAATCGATTGGCTGAAAGCGAATCAGTGTTGGACCCCAACGGCGAACTACTATTAAAATGGAGGGTGGACTATTCCCTCCGCCGGATACAATTCGAGCTGTCTCTATCTGAGAAGGCGCCTTCGTTCAAATGGTTCGCTATAGGGTTCTCGGACCGAGGTGGTCTGGAGAATGCTGATATGTGCCTCCTCTGGACTGACTATAAAGGAAAAGACCATTTTGAGGTAAAAAAAAATTTTTAGAACCTGATTAAGTACCATTTATCGCAGGATTTCCAAAGGGCTTTGTGCCTTTTGCCTGGCTTTCCCGGCGCTTACGACATGGGTTCTTAAAAAAGAACGCAGAGAGTATGTTAAGAGTCCCACGTAAAGCCGCAATCACAAGTTTTCGATACGAAACTTCAACTTGCTGTAATTTTGTATAGGTATTGTTTTTAAAATTGAAATCTGATTAAAAACATCAATATGCCTTATCCGGTCATATGTACGAAATTTGGTTGAGATTGGCTTAACTGTTGTTAAACTAAAACCAAACTACGTTTGTATGGGATTGCGGCTTTACGTGGGACTCTTAAGGGAAAAGCACAATGAAGCACCTCAGGGGCGCGTTGCAGGACCATTACTTTTCATCGGGTGCATCGTATGCCTGTTTTTTCTAGTAGTGTGCCCAATATCATTATTTTCTTTAATGCAGTATTACAGGTTGTTCTTAATTACAGGATATGCATTCAGACAAATGCGGAAGACTTGTAAGGGATGAAAAACAACACTGCGAAGGATTTTACTTAGACAGCAACAGTAGGAGTGTTATCTTTGAACGCGACTTCGATACGTGCGACCCGCATGACTACGTCATTGAGGTAATATTGATTATTAGTCTTCGAAAAAGAGCCTTCGCTGTATGGATATTACTAATTCTTCGCTGTCCGTCCATCCGCATGTCTGTCACAGGGCTGTGATCTATTGAATCGTAATAAGTAGAGACTTGAAGTTTTCACAGAATGTTTATCTGTAGTAGCGGCAATAAACGCTATTACAAAAATATTAAAAACGAAACGTCTTAAAATTATTCACAAAACGTGCTTTGAGAGCGTTTTGTAGTTAAACTTTTTATGATAGTACGGAACCCTTCGTTTACTATTCGGTCTCGCACTTGAGTGGTTTTATTAGTGTCCATAAAATGGGATAAAAGCAAAGAAATACTATTTGAACCTCGGAATGTGTCTAGCGGCACCCTTGTCACTGTCTCTATTAAGGCACTTTGTTCGTGTGTCTATTAGGCCTATTATTGACGCCATCCACTTTCTTCAGTATCGGAAAGTTGGACTTTTCTCAATCACCATAGTTAGATTTTCTTTTCTTATCAAAAAGATTATGCGTAAGTGTACAACTAAAAACCATGGATTTATCCCAGTCCCACTATCTCTATTATTAGGGGAAGGCACTTTGTCCGTGTGTCCATTAGGCCTTTAATCTTGTAATAAAACTTTACATATTTCAGGATGAAACTGTCCATGTAGTGTGGGCCAGAGGGGTTAACAAACTATGCTCATCATATGGATTACGCGTAACTCCACAACTAAAAACTATTGTTTTATCCGCGGGTTTCTACCGTCTCTATTAAGAAAGACTTTCTTCGTGTGACTATTAGGCCTATTATTTATCCTAGCCTGTATATATATCGCGTAGTAAAACTTTACATATTTCAGGATGAAACTGTCCTTTTAGTATGGGCCAGAGGGGTTGACAAGCTATTCTCATCAAAAGAATTATGCGTAACGTGTACTGTACAAAAACTAAAAACTATTGTTTTATCCGGGTTTTACTCTCTATAAGAAAGGCACTTTGTTCTGGGCCTATTATTTACGCTAGCCACTTTAGGTAATTTTAGGATGAAACTGTCCAATGTACATGTAGTGTGGACCAGAGGGGTTAACAAGCTTTTCTCATTAACAGGACTATGCGTAACTTGTACATAAACTAAAAACTATCGTTTTATCCGCGGGTTTTTACCGTCTCTAATATGGGGAAGGCTCTATATTCGTGTGTCTATTAGGCCGTTCATTGACGCTAGCCTTTAATCTTGTAATAAAACTTTACATATTTCAGGATGAAACTGTTCATGTAGTGTGGGCCAGAGGGGTTGACAAGCTATTCTCGTCAAAAGGATTATGCGTAACTTGTACAACAACTAAAAACCATGGCTTTATCCGGGTCCGCCTTCTAACTCCTCCCGGGCACAGGAAAGTGGACGGGAATGAGTTACGCTTTACCAATAAGGATCTGAAAGTACCTGGCGATGATACAACTTACTGGTGTAAAGTGATCAAGCTCCCGGACTATATTACTCACACCCCGCATCATATCATCCAGGTAAATTATGAAAAAGTCTTAAAAATGTTATTTAGTCTGTGACAATTCAAGTCGTTCTTTTTCATTTTGGCACTTATTCTATACCAAACAAATGTTCGACAATATCAGAGGCTAATAAAGGTCAGTTCATTATATAAGCACTAAAGGTTAGCGTTCAGTTTAATGTTAATAAATTGTCATCCTTATTATATTCGAAGAAAGTTGAAAATGGCATAAAAATAGTGAAAAAAATGCACTGACAAAACATTTATCTCTGATTTTCATATATCGAACAGTAAGGCGCTTTAAATTTTTTATTTTGTTTAAGTTTATTTATATCTTTTTGTTATAGTTCCAATCAACAATCACGCGAGGCAATGAAGGTTTAGTTCATCACATGGAGTTGTTCTACTGCGACACGGATCCCAAAACAGACATTCCTTTGTATGAAGGGAACTGCTTTGCCCCAGCAAGGCCTGAAATCACCAAAACTTGTTCAAAGGTAAACTTTATACTGATTTACAGTTAGTGAGAGTTGGTGATACATATACAACGTGACAATGAAAAAGCGCAAAACCTAAAATTAGTTTGTTCAGTATCGAGAGTAGCATCGATTCCACAAATAAAAAATAGGGCTCAAATTTTAACCAAAAGATAATTTTAATCACGCCGTGTTTTATCATTACTTAACACTATAATTCGGCGGTACGCGAAGCGGCAACGTCGCCCTAGATCGCACGTAATTACCATAGACGCAACAAACACAGAAATCAAAAAAGCTAATATCATCAGAAATAATCCGCGAATATTAAATTTAATAACTTATATAAATAAATAAATATATAGGGACATATAACACAAATTGAGCTAGCCCCACAGTAAGTTGTGAACTTGTGTCGCAGGATACTAACTCAACGATACTATATTTTATAATATATACTTATATAGATAAACATCTAAGACCCAGGTCAATATGAAAAAGATCTTTTTCCATCTTGACCTGACCGGGGATCGAACCCGGGACCCCCGTGTCCCGGGACCCACGGAACTCGACGTATATAATACTTTTATAAAAAGTAAGTTGGGGTGTCTGAGGTTTTGCGCATTTTCATTAACATGTTGTACATGTTTACTTGTTACGGATTGTTTCTTATTCTTACTTTGATTTAGGTCAAATCAGCGTGGGCTATGGGCGCGCCTCCCTTTATCTACCCCGAAGAAGCTGGACTGCCTCTAGGCGGGCCTGATAACAATAAGTACGTCATGTTAGAAGTGCACTATAACAACCCGGAAATGAGGAAAGGTATGAAAATAGAAATTACGATGATTTAAATAATAATTATTTAACTTGACAATGATTTATTGTACCTATATGGCAACAGGGTTTTCATAACTTAAATGTGCCTAAAGTAGCTATAATCTAAGCTTATAGACTTATGAATCTGTACAATATATTGTTTATATCGCAGTTGGATTGAATATTAGATGTAACACTAAATTGCTAATTAAATCAGTAGTGCCGATAAATACATAATAACCTAATGTAATTTCATTGTCATACTATTAAATGATTAGGGTTTGGGACTTCGGCTTCTCCCCGTTTCCGAAGTGATCACCAAATTATATGGAGGGATATTTTTTGAACCGCAATATGCCCAGTACGCAGCAACTATCCGAAACGCAATAGAGTTTGGTTCGACCTTCTGTAATAGCCCGGGCTCACAGGTGACTTTTGACGCGGTGACTTTTTCGGCACTCAAAATGTATGAAGATAACAAAATTGACACATGCATCTCCAGACTTAACGGACGGACTCGGTGATTGTCTCCGTCGACAAAAGTCACCCTACGCGCGGTCTCTAACGGGAGATCTCCACGTGCGAGAGAATCGCTGCGATTTTAATCGCTGGAGTCACAACCATTGTAGTCGTAGGGAGAAGAGCTTAGCGTGCTAAGTCTGTTTCATATGACAATGTACTCGTAAAACGAAGTCAAAATGTGTGTGTCCATTGATATACTTCCAGATTGGGTGGACAGTTCAGGGATAGTAGTGTATGTGACGGCCAACAGGCGCCGGTACGATGCGGCTATAATGGAGCTCGGCTTGGAGTACACGGACAAAATGGCGATACCAGCCGGACAGAAAGCCTTTCCCTTGTCTGGATATTGCATACCACAGTGTACTGGAGTGGTAATACTTTTATTATTATACATACATACTATAACGTCTTTTTCCTTTGCGGGGTAGACAGAGCCCAGGTCTGTAAAACCACCTTTAACATGTTTGTTTACGTGGCCTATTATTATTAAGTTATTATTATATTTAATTTAATGTCACAGTGGCGCCCATGGATACTATACTATGGTACTAAAATTATTAGGGATGCTGTCCTGTCCTACTGATGTGAAATATTGTTTTCATACCAGCATTTATTTCCAACTAACTGTGCCCGCGACCTCGTCCGTCCGTCTTCCTTTCTCAGGCTTTAGACAATCTGTGTTGCAATTTTTTGGCGTGAAAGCGAGACAGACAGACAGAGTTACTTTCGCATTTTTAATATTAGTACGGATAGTACGGATTTCTACTTGAAGACTAAGTAATGTTTTCTTATGTTTTCGCGATTGTTACACATTTAAATAAAATTATTTTAATACGGTTTTTATCGCGTTTATTACATTATTTATACACCTAACGTTTCGAACACTTTTCAGTGTTCGTGGTCGCAGGTAGACTACCCGCGGAACACACTAACACTGAAAAGTGTGGGAAATCTTGAGAGGCGTATAATTCTCTATGTATTTTACCCCAAAATTATCAAATATTGTCACAATCCTTTATTTCCGTTTGTATGGAGACATGCGCGTCTAGGCGACTCTTAATTCCAGTTGATATATATAAGTATTTTACTGTCGTCGTTTGGAGAAAATGCGCTGTGCAGTTTGTCGCCGCTTCTTCTGCACTCCGCTTTGGAAGCGTTAAACTAAGCGTTATAAGTAAATTTAACAAGTGTTCTGAGACAACTGTATTCAATAAAAAATTAGAATTTGATTTTTTTACTGCTTTCAGGGCATCCCCGAGCACGGTATTGTTGTCTTTGGCAGCCAGCTACACACCCATCTAACAGGCGTGGCAGTGTACACGCGCCATTCGCGCCGCGGCGTCGAGTTGCCACCGCTCAATAAGGACATGCATTACTCTACGCACTTCCAGGAGATCAGGATCCTGCGGAACCCTGTTAAAGTATTGCCGGTAAAGTTTTTAAGTCCAAAGGCTCGGGTTTTAGTTAGCGCGTCGGAGCGAATTTGGGGCATTGTGGCTTAATCACAGCTCACCGAACCCGACGCTTCAGTGCTGCCGCCACTTTTTTCAGAACCCCCTTATTTTACCACTTGGTTACCACCGCTACAACTGTATTTTTTTCTTTATCTTATAAGTATATTAAGTTAGGTATTATCATTTAAATAATCTATTTTATTTACAGGGAGACCATTTAGAAACCACATGCCTATACAACACGGAAGACAAAGAAAACGCCACCATTGGCGGCCACGCCATTACAGACGAGATGTGTGTCAACTACCTGCACTACTACCCCGCCACGGACCTGGAAGTCTGCAAGAGCGCAGTGTCTAATGCAGCCTTGGAGAATTATTTCAAGTTTGAGAAAGAGTTAGTGAATTTTTTTTATTATTTAGGACGGCAAACGAGCAAGCGATCACCCATCTTTGTAATAAGCGGTTCTCCTTAGTACCCTGGCAAAGGTTTTGGCATTGAAAGAGATGGAAATACTACAGGTTGTTGTCCCGCTCGCACATATTCAATTGTATTTAATATACTTGTATATTAATATATCTATAGTTTTTATACATTATAGCATTATATGGGAGCGGGACACCAACCTGTAGTATTTCCGTCTTTTCCTATTCCAAAATTTACGTTAGGCTTAGTTATGGGTAGATACTCGGTCCTTCTACCAATATATAAGGTCCTTGGGGTCACCTAATGGTAAGTGATCACCGCTGCCCATGGACAACTGCAACACCAGGGGCGTGACAAGAGCGTTGCCGGCCTTTGAAGAAATCTTAGACTTACGTTACGACGTTAAAATGTACCCATGGACCTAGGAATAATATGGACCCGGCATTAGACACATCAAAAGTGAAGCATAACTTACGTCACATCAAGTCACATGTGTGCAGCATGTATTTGACATTTGGGAAATTTGACATTTCGTTCGACCGGGGAAAAGTGTAGGGATTTTTGTGCCGATGTGTGCGTGCGCTAGTGTCGCGACACGAGTGTAGGGATTTTTATGTGCGTCACTGTTACATTTTCCAAGGGCATATCCTGATTATTCTTAGATCCATGAATGTACCTACAATCTATTATTGTTTCAGATGGGATAACATGTCGATCTCGTTCACCTCGCCTCCCAGGGCTAATTACTTGGCCATAGAGCCGTGGACGCCATTGAGAGCGAAAGCTTTGCACGGTTTGTACGTCGAGTCCCCCATATCTATGCAGTGCAACAAGTCGGATGGCAATCGTTTCCAGGTAAGATATATTTTATTTTATTAAGTACAATCACAGATATCACAATAATTCTGAAATCCTACATAAGATTGTACACAACACTTTATAAAGTATAATACATGCAAATACAAAAGAAGCACTAAGTGAAAATGTTATCTTACTTACATAACCTTACAATATCAAAAGAAAATAAATTGAAAATGTAACAGTATTAAGTATTTAATGATCACGTTGATTGACAAAATTTCTGAACTTTGTGTAACTATCTGCAAAGAGGTCACATGGGATAGTGTTACTTTTTTTGTTATACAAGTTACAAAGTTAATAAGACGATTGTTTTGTCCTACATTGTTTCTGGCTGGTGGTACCATAAACAACTGTGGATATCTTTAGGTATATACCCTTTATCCTTAAACCTTTTCAAAGGCAGTGGGAAATATTTAGCCACCAAAAATTGAACCTTATGCCCCGAAGATAAATTCCAAAAACAATAACTATTGAATATACCTACTGCCTTGCAAAAATCAATCGCCCCTGTTTCTCTACCTTTAGGGTTGGAATTTTCTAAATTTATTATTTAGGTCTAGCTTTGGAGTATACTCATTCCAGTAAAAAAAAAATACAAAGTCGTACCACCCTGTAAAAGTCACGCGTCATTCATGAAATACGCGTCGACTTGAGAACCTCCTCCATTTCATCCGCACGCAAGTCGCTGCCGCGGTCTGTTTCCATCTTTTAAACTACTCAACCCGTTAAATATTACGTAAGCAGTGAAATGCGGGAGGGGTTAGGCTAAGCTTATTTTTGATGATATGGGGGACAGGGGATTACATGGCGTGACGACAACAATTTTTTGCAAAATACACTAACATTTTATGTAAAAATTATATCAATGTTTATGGTATAGCTTGGAGGGGGCAAAAACTTTCGTCACTTTTGCGACAAGACGGGGTAAAATTAGCTTATATTCTACTTAGCTATAGCTTATGTATTTTTTGTTACAGGGAGATTGGGAAGGACTGCCTATTCCAAAAATTCAGGTCCCTTTACCTCCGGCGCCGAGAATGTGTTCTACAAAATATAAAGCATTTCAATACAATAACTAAATTATAATATAAGTACCTACATAAGGCTCTATTATATTATACATGAGTATGTCAAAATATTAAACATAAAGGAACCCTAAAAAACTTATTCATGGCAAAACTTAGCCTATCTTATTCATACTCACTTGTTTGTAAAATAAAATACTAGCAAGATAAAAATAGTAAATATTTATATTTACTTATTAAAAACGCTTATTTAACTAGAACTTTAGATACAAATTAATGAAGCTTATCTTTTGTGATAAATTGTCTAGCAATACCTTATTTTAATATGTCTACATTTGCAGTAGAGTTAAATAGTTATGTATCATTTATTGTAAATAAAAATTGTTTCTCTGATGTTGATAGAACTATGAAATAAATATTTAAAACTTATGTTGTTGTTTTCAAAGTTCCGTACGTATAAAGCAGCTAAAAGAAAGTTAACAAAGAACAATACACCCCTTATTTATAAAAGACTAGCTGTTGCCCGCGGCTCCGTCCGCGTGATATATAGCCTATGTCCTTCTAAATACCCTAACCTATGTGTATGCCAAATTTCATGATGATCGGTTCAGTAGATACGGCGTGAAAGCGTAACAAATAAACAAACAAACTCACTTTAGCATTTATAATATTAGTTGGGATTGGGATTTATGTTAGTAATATTTTAAAGAGGAAACATATTTGAGCCAATACTGCGTACATCCGGAACGTTATCAATAAATATTTTAGGCGGTAGATTTTGCAGTTCTTATAAAATACTAGACAAATGTCAACTTAGTCTACCTGCGACCACGAACACTGTAAAGTGCTCGAAACGTTAGGTGTATAAATAATAATAAACGCGATAAAAACCGTATTAAAATAATTTTATTTAATGTGTAACAATCGCGAAAACATAAGAAAACATTATATTTTGATTGTTTGTTAACATTGATAGGCTCTGAAACTACTTTACCGATTTTAAAATATACTTATAGAAAGCTAATTTATATACTATAACTTACTTACGCGGAGGAAGTCGCATTAAAGTACTAGCTAGAAATACATTTCGCTTCAGTGGTTACGTTTGACTGATATGAATTGTATAGACCGAAAGATTGAAGCGTAGAATTACAGGCCACGCAAAACTTTATTGCGGCACCGAACATCGCGCGAGTCGATGCGCATTATACAAATAGGTGGGCCGCGTACCACAAACTATATAGAGGTACCGCGTACTGTGCAGTTCGTACCCAGGCAACGCCCAAAGCCGAGGTTCGTCCCTCCTGGGGAGCCTTTGGTGATGTTTGTCTTACAGGTTGAGGACACTCTGCTCTCACCTCAAAAAGTCCGGTGAAGTAGCGAAAGCTCACTTCGAGTTAGCTACTTAGTGCATTAAAAAAAACGCAGCTCGCAGCTATCCGACGACTCGCAATAAGGCGCAACCTGCTGTACTAATCCCAACTTATATTATAAATGCGAAAGTGAGTTTATTTGTTTGTTACGCTTTAAAGCCGTATCTACTGAACCGATCATCATTAAATTTTGCATACACTTAGGTTAGGGTACCGAAAAAGACATAGGCTAATATTACGCGGGTAACCGCTAGTGAACAATATAATGGTGTCTCATCAAGATCTCAAAAATCAGTGTCTATACTTTTCTTTATTAAAAAATTAAATAATAAATCTTAATCCTATCCTAACTTCCTAATCCTAACTAATGTTATAAATGCGAAAGTGAGTTTGTTTGTTGATTACGCTTTCACGCCCTATGTACTGAACCGATCATCATAAAATTTTGCATACACATAGGTTAGGGTACTGAGAAGGACATATACTATATGACGCGGGCGAAGCCGTGTGGTTCCCGGCAGAGTAGAATAAGTACCACTCCAAGTCTTCCCGTGGATGTCGTAGAAGGCGACTTAGGAAACAAAAGCTGAACAAAAAAATTCTTCGTACTACAACGCCCTATCCCGAGGATAATGTTTGTAGGTAAGTAAACCTTTTTTTTTCTCTTAAATCGTTGTCAAGGTTCCCTTTATCATTTTTCTTTACAACCTGCAGTTCAAAAAATCACCTCACCGATTTTCTTAATAATTAAATAAATATATATGGGAAAATCATGCAGATTGAGCTAGCCCGAAAGTAAGTTCGAGACTTGTGCTATGGGATACTAACTCAACTATACTATATTTTATAACATATACATATATAGATAAACATCAAAGGCCCAGGTCAATCAGAAAAAGATCGTTTTCCATCATGACCTTGTAAACAGGGCGTCTACCCTGTATATTGCGCATTACAATGAAACAAGGGAAATTGGTATTTATGTTCATTAGTTAAAATTCATATTGGAATGGTTGGGCAAGTCCATTTCAAAAATATGAAAAAAGTAAAAAATATTATTACCATTAGAATAGAATAGAATAGAAAAATCTTTATTCAGTGATTTACAAACGGTACAGTACAATAACAATAGTTAACACTAAGTTAGTTCAGTTCACCAATTTTGTAAAAATAAAAATTAAACAGATATATTTAAACCACTGAAAGTGAGTTCCACTCAGCATACATTGCTAACTGTCATACAACAGTCGGCAAGACTGGTCTTCCGTGGAAGCACAATGAAATAAAAATATTTTTTTAGAGGTGCTGTTGGCAACGTCTACAAGTTTAGCGTGAAATATAAGTACCCACAGTTCTTACAAACTCACAACTAGGTGTGTAATCAATCATATTAGATATACATAAAGTAAAAATATATACTCGAGAATTAACATAGAGAATAGAAAGAAAGAATAGGGGAAATTTAGATAAAGTATTTCTGTCCGGAGTAATATCAAAGTTGCATTTCAAGAAAATACTGTTTGGAACTTCGCTTAAAAACTGAAATGTAGAGTTTTTAATAGGTGGCGGCAAATTATTCCAACATTTCGTAGCAGCATATCGAAAGCTACCACGAAATGCGGAACATCTATATTGTGGACAGATAAGTAAAGAGGAAAATCTTGTGCTTCTGCTAGAAAAGTTTAATTTTTGAAATAAATATGTTGGGGTCCTATTATAAATGATTCCAAACAATAAGACTGATAAGTGATATGAGCGACGTGAAGCCATGTTCATAAGTTTGTGTTTATTGAGAAACGGAGTAATATGAGACCTTCTAGGAACTGGAAAGCAGAATCTTGCGCAAGCGTTTTGGACTCTTTGTACTAATTTTATAGTACGTCCAAGAAGACAATGGCCAAAAACTATGTCACCATAATTTAGTTTTGAAAGAATGAGACTATCGCAGAGTTTAATACGTAATTCGACGGACAAATAATCACGCACCCTGTACAGAACTTTTAATCTATAAAAGCAATTTCTAACAGTATCGAGGACATGTTGTTCAAAATGGAGTTGTGAGTCGATTATGATGCCTAAATTACGACCTTCATTTACACGCTCAAGTTGATCACCATTAATAATTATTTTGGGATAACAGTTAACAATATTATATACTTGAAATTTACTGCCTAATATCATATATTTGGATTTAGAAGAATTGAGGACCAGGGAGTGACGTTCAGCCCATTGATGTATTTTACGAAGGTCATTATTCATTTTAGAAACAGCAAGGTCACAGTTAGAGGGTTTGAATGATATATACAACTGGACATCGTCGGCATATATATGATATTTACAATGTTGTATACTACTTACGATGTCTGCACTGCATAAGAGAAATAGTATTGGACCCAATATCGATCCTTGCGGTACGCCTCTACAAACTAAGGATGGGGATGATGATAAAACAGAGCCATTAGAATTTTGGACTACAACTTTCTGGGTGCGTTTACTCAGATAATCTGAAAACCATCTAATTGAAGACGAGTCAAAACCGTAGTATGATAGTTTCGACAATAGTAAAGGAATATTCACAGAGTCAAATGCCCGTGTCAAACATTACATAGGTATATTTATTACTCTAAATATAAAGCAACTTTTATTATTAAACATTACAATAAACGCAATATTTAATATAGCTCAGGAACAAATTACCCATACGTTCCATACATTTTACAAAACTGTGATCACGACTCATTAATAGCATTTTCGGGGAGCGTATTGGTATCGCCCAAAAAAAGTTTTTCTGAGCTACGAAGCGAAACGTGAGGATGTAACCGGGAACAACCTTATCTCAGTATATACAATATTCATCTATGCTTATCGCCACGTGGGTTTACCACGAAGGCTATATGGGCCCCCTGGCCGACCCCCGTTCTTGAGACTTCGGCTTCCGAAGCATCTGGTGAGGATCACGGGACAACAAAAATTCAAAAACAAAATGTATTCTCTTATGACCTTCTTGAACGCAAGCGAAAACGCGGGCAAATTCTAGTCCATCATAGAATAAAAAAAATCGGCTAGTGCGAGTCAGACTTCAGGACATGGATTCCGTACCATTATCATTTATCACACAACACTAAACTATCGAGCAAAAACGGCAAATATTATGATTAATGTTTGTTGTGTTGCAAATGTTATGTTTGTTGTCAGAGATGGCCCCCCAGATTCAATATTTATTTTATTTTTATTTATAACATTTATTTTCATTATCAATACCAATCTATCTATGTTTTAATTTAAGAACCATGTTCTTATCGGTGTCGGTATCAATAACTATACAACTAAATATTCTGTGAAGACTGAATATTTCAAGAGTGGGATTGGGATTGGCCGGGCACGTGTGCCGTATGCTAACCGCATGTGATCAGATAGATGGGCTTGGAAGGGCACCCTGTAGCCGATGGACCTGATCTGAGAGGTAGTAGGAGAATGAAATGGCGGGATGACCTCGACAGGTTTTGGAATGGCTGGCGGCAGGTTGCACCAGATAGGGACGAATGGAAGAAGGAAGGGGAGGCTATTGTCCAGCATTGGGACACAAATTAGGCTAAAAAATGTAAGGTCTACCTGTTGCCGTTATGAATATCGAGCAAAAAACGGCAATAAACCACGTTGGCTGTATGGGAGCTCCCCTTAAATATTTATTTTGTTCTGTTTTTAGTATTTTTATATTTACAACAGAAATACATAATCTGTGAAAAATTGAACTGTCTAGCTAATACGGTTTAGGAGATACCGCCAGGTGACAGACGGACGGACAAACACAATGAAGGATACGGAAGTCTTGGTAATAGGGTCCCTTTTTTACGCTTTGGATACGGAACCCTAAAAAAAAGATTTTATAGTCATTATAGAGAAATTTAACTCTATGGTTAGCTTTTATATATTTTTATTTGGTTGGCTAGGATAGACGTGATATGCGTGATATATTATTTTGACATTGACATTTTACACTGGAAGATTGATGTTATTATTGGACTGACATTTTGTTTTCTTTCTTGTGTGATTTTTATTTTCCGTATTTTCAAGTCTTGTTGTTGAGTTAAGGTGATCATGTCTAATGATTACGGTTTTAATAGCGATGATTCGCCTAATAAAACTAATTCCCACTTACAGCTTCCTAGCCCAATAATAACGCGGCGAAATCGAACTGCATCAACGTAAGTTTCCCGTGATTCCTGTGATGTATATTTATATTTTATATTTGTATTAAAATATTTATATAAAACTGATCAATAATCCAGATGTCTATGCCTTTAGGTCAGAAAGGGCCCTTGGAAATCCTATAGAGAGTGGTAAAATTAAATCTTTTTGCCGGGAGAAGGGGCACGGTTTTGTGAAGCCGGATAGAGGGGGAGAAGATCTCTTCGTGCATATTTCTGAGTAAGTATTGCTGTAGTATGTACCCTAATGTATTTAGTTTGATACTAGAATTTTGTATTGATCGCGATAGAACTTACGCGAATGGCGCAGTAATTGAGCAATATTTGTATTTGATAGTGACCCAAATCGTCCCATTATAACAATAGTATACCGAGTTTTATGCACGAAATTGTTTGCGAAATAAAGATTTCTTTATTTTTGTTCCAAGGTTGTCTTTTTATACCTTGATTTGTAAACTCTCATGATAATTTCCTAAAATCTGTTATAAATGATCCATTTGATGTCAATAATGATCTATTGCTGTTAGCAATCTACACCCACAACTATGTGCTAAACAAACATTACAAGATTAAGTATGTAGGCGTGAATAGAATCATTATGTGTGTTCCTCTATTGTAGTTTTATGTCTGGCCTTGGCACCTTGTGTCAATTTTCTCACAGTAAATATGAAGAGGTATATTGGAAATTGACTCAGTTGATGTTTATGATTTTTCTATTACTTTGTTTTAGTAATAAGAACTTGCATATTTTTTATGATTTCTATATACTGTTTTCTATAAAACAATAATTTTATAGGAATAGCTATGATAGGGATTTTTTTTCCAATATTATAAAAGAAATTTGGTACCATGCTTGAGGAAATGTATTTTTTTGTTGCATTTTAGGACACTTCAGGTATGCCTCATGTTTACTTATTATGGGGAAACTATAATTGGCACATTGGCCATCAAGCTTGCTATAACCACAACCCAAATATCTTTTCAGCATTGAGGGTGAATACGTGCCATTGCCTGGAGACGAAGTCATATACCGACTCTGCCCAATCCCACCCAAGTTTGAGAAGAACCAAGCAGTCCACGTTAGAATCGTGCATCTCACTCCTGAGAAACACCTAAAGTGGGATGAGCCCCCGCTGTAACAACCTCTCTACAGCAACACAACTTCATGTTGCCTTTCGAGAACGTAGAAAACCTTATCAGACTAATCCTCATGATTTTCTTTTTACCTATAAGTGGGTATATATTGAATACTTTACAAATGCACCGGAGTTCCAGTATATGTCTTAATGGTCTGGGGGATGAGTTTTACTGTCTGTGTCTTCATTTTCTGTGTGGCTAAGTATGATGTTATTTTTTGTATTGCTCCTACAAGTAAATATATACATCCTACAAATATGATAGCTCTGGGTATCAATATTTCACCAAATATAAACAGAGGAATTTTATATTTTTACATCTTTATGAAATAGTTGCCAAGAATACCATAAATAACAATGTGAGTAAAACTTACAGGAGTATGCAATGTAACTATTTTTGTTTAGTATACAATATTTTTGTTACACAAGATTTGTGTATTATTCTGAATAATTTTGAAATAAAACTAAACAAGAACATAATGTACTTAATAGGAATTCAGGTTTAGAAAATTAAAATGAAAGACAGGTGAAGTAGACTAAAAATATGGTAAACCTCATAACCCAATACCAATGGAACTTTGTCAATTATACTCCCACTATCTTTTATGTATACTTCTTACTACTTGTATTTGATGTCACATGCATAATCTCCTTCTACTTCATAATATCATTACTGTAGTATACCTAAATGTTTAGAACAGTAAGTGTTTTCTTAACATTATGGCTAGTCTTAATTTTGTAACTCTGGTTCCACATTGACATATTACCACATTAATAAATTTCAATAACTCAGTTGTACATGCTATATCAAAGAAAAATAGACCAGCTACCAATTAAATTATTGTGATAAGGCAAGGATTCTAATGACACAAGTACCTAAATCAAATCTGATCAGGCATGGTTCAGCCATTTACAAGGTTATGGTGGTATCAAGAGACAGACACCTACTTACTTTACATACATACATGAACTCTGAAAATATAACACTCCTTTTTTGGACAGCTGTGTAAAAATGGTCACAGCGGTCTATATTTGATTTAATTTACTAACATGTATTTAAGACCGAACGAGCGCTTAGCGTCACCTTGGGCTTAGCTTGGGCAATAAATATTTCGTATGTCCCACTGTCCGCTTTTCTCCTCTACAGGTCGTATTTATTAAACGATTTTCGTAAAATTTTGTGAGTAATTCAATAATTATATGTTGAAATTTTTTGTCGATTCAGTTTTTAGATCTTATTCAAAATGAATTGGCACAAAGGATCCTCCATTGGAGTACTTACCATTGACCATTTGAGCATTGTGAGTTCGCTCTGATAGGTAAGTCTCGCGCGCTAGGTCTACAGTTCAGAGCCAATAATTTACTATTGTCAATGTGGAAGCATGTGTACTGTCAGTATTCTATCATGCTCATCTAGAGATCTGGGACTTTTGAACCTCATTTCGTTATCGAAATCAAGGTTGTATTAAGTATTTGTATGAATTGCGCAAAAATTCAACATTGAACAAAGTGAGAAGCCAACATGTGGTGCTAAATTTTTGAAGGTTTTACCATCTATTAGATTTGTTATCAGTTGTCGCAGGCTATGGCTTCTTGCAAGTTTAGCTTTATATTTCTGTCAACGATTGATTGGCCTAATTATTATATTCTATCTATGTATTGATAAGGTGAGACATAATTTGTATCGGCCTACAATGTAGTCAATAATTTTGCACAAATAAGAAAGTGCCCCTTGTGATAAAGTCAGAGAAAAATACTTATTTTTTATCACAGTTTTAAATTGTTTGTACGGTTCTGATTACAATGAATTGTAAGAGTAATAAGTGTAACCCAGCATTCCGAACGCGTAGCATTTTATTTGAACCTATTGTGTAAACTGTGTATTTTTTCTGCCTCGATTTATGTTGCGGTTTTCTGTCGTTTATCGGTTGCCTCGTCGTTATTATTTTAGTTTTAAATGTGTAATCAGTCGTTTTGCCATGCATAATTTAGTTATGATAGCAGTATTAGGTTACGCGGCGAATAAAATGTAATATGTGTAAGCATTTTGGTGTTTTATTTACCCATCTAATATTACAGATAAGGCTATCGATGTATTCCCGTTGTACCCATAATATTGTCCCCGTTTTATGGAAATAATAACGTGTACGTCATAAAAATTCTTCACTGTATTTCTGATGTTGGACAACGGGAAGTAATTTTAATTATTTTATTACATTTCCGTTGTCCCCACAATGTATATACAACAAAAAAATTATACACCACAACAAATTTTAATGATTTTTACTACTTTCCCGCTGTCCCCTTTAATGAGGGCACCGTCTCGATGGGGTCAACGGGAATACATCAGGCTATCATGGCTTTCGGCTGACGTCGCTTTCGATTGAGAGTGTAGAAAAATACTCTGTATATTTTACCTACTCATAGTAGACAACGCATAGTAAGCTAGGTAAGCTTTTTAAAACGTTACAGTTTTCAAGTGTTTGAGTCATAAACCGACGACTATAATGTCAGCATATTGAGTACGAGCATCATATGACGTTTTTTAATACATTGCACATGCCTGATCGCCAGCTTAGATTTCTAAAAGCACCAACATAAAGACTTATTTATTTATGAGAGCAACTATTTGCGTTCTTTTGCCCTAATATGAGTTAGTCACTTAAATAACTCTTGGAGAAAGAAGGAATATCTTATTTTGAATATAATAAGATTTTTCTACCTAGGAAGCAAAAAATAAAACAATATATAGGCGTAACATATTTATTTATAAATTCAGTTTTAATATACACTCGACTCATATATTCTCTAAAAGTGTAAATACGTAATTAATTAACACATTTTAACGAAACTCTCTAGAAATAGCTGCAAATACAAGAGCGTGGCAAATAAAGAATTTATGGCTGGTAAAATACTGTTAATATGCGAGAAAAATAATTTCGCTGGGTTTTATATAATAAAGCCTACATCATAAGAAACTTACGTCATACACTCAACAAAGATATGAAACATACAAAATATTATCTCTATACATAAAAGTACATATCATTACGATTCCCTTACTTAGTCTTTGCTTAAAGCTTAAAGTCTCGTGATTATTATCATCTACATGTCGTGGGGATACACAAATACATTTGGTGTTAAGTAGTTAATTTTATTACTAGCCTATTTTGCTAAACATTGAATATTAAAAAAATTGTATGTATTCGCGGGTAAATCTAATCGTGGCTAAGTAATGTATAACTGGCATAACAATACATAAAAAGACTAATTCCATTTCGTATAAAATTTGAAATAATTAATTAGTGGATAAATTAGATAACTCGAAGTTTTAGTGAACTTATAGCCATTTGTGAAATATGTAAGTATTGACCTATCACTAAAAAATATCTCGAGCTCCTCCGTGCTTCGGAAGGCACGTTAAGCCGTTGGTCCCGGCTGTCATCGTTGATGGCAGTCGTTAAGCTATGTCAGATGCCTCAAGGCAGCTTGAAAAATCTGACACCAGTGTTGGCCACTTACACATACGAAAAACAAACAACTAAAAAATATTTTGTTATCCTTATCTATAATTGCCCAGAAGTTATTTCAAGTCACAACACGGGTTTAACTCTACACACGTATAACATTGAGCCTTCTCTACCGGAAGAACGAGGATTCTCTCATAGGTTTCGTTCAGTGGTCACGAAAAAATACAATTCGTTGTACACAAATGCAAGTTGAGAATGATTCGTTTAACGAAATGCAGGAAAATATTCATAAGTGCGGCAATGAGGTACATTTTTACCGGATACAATTTCTAAGACATTCGTATTCGTGATCTTCACTCTTTGCCATTCGTAATGCCACCATTCTGTAACAAAAAGGAGTAAAGTAAGAAAGACGAACTTTAGAACAAAATATTAAACACTAGGACGGATTATTCAACTTACGAAGCCATCTCCACGAGTGAGAGAATCACGAGGAGTCCGCGCTTTTATATAACACATTCAGAATATTTTATTCTGTAGGCGACACGATTGAAATTTGCTCGCACTCTGCCACTCGTCGGATTGCCGCGATGACATCGCCGTGTAAAGACAAACCTGTCTACTACTCGCTCGTGGAGACGGTCCTTACATAGGTGTAGGCGGCTTAATGTCGCTAAAGACTATACCTAATACCTGTATAAACTGCCAACTTTATACAAAAATATTCGCTTGATAAGACCTGCTATAGTATAGGCACGTATGACCACTGATCTGTATTAAGTTCCACAAAGTGCCACGTGGCAGCTGCTAGTATGAGCGGCAGCAATGGCACTGCAAGTTATAGTCAGACAGAACAAATCGTACGAATAAGGGGTGGTGGCCACACAGCGCGCGTAATGGGAACTAACACTGCTTTTTTACATTCGTATAGAATTCGAAAGTTTGCCCGATTAAATATTATTAGGTTTCACGTATGTCTTAGTTTAGTGTCGTGTTGTAATCTTGTATTCTTGGCCAAAAGCATGTCGAAGAAAGGTAAAAAATGCGGTTTTACGAAAAAAACAAAAGGAGTGCTCCTAAGTTGGTGCAATGTAACGCGAAGTTTACCCAATTGAGTTCGAACTTGAAAAATGTTATACTTTTTCGCTTGATATTATGTATTGCTTTTAGTGAGTCTTGGCCTCGGATTCAGCTTTCTGGCGCACGCAAGGCCATTTTACTTAGCCAATATGTCAACGTGAGAGGAGAAGGAGCCCTAAAAACCCACCTCCTCCATCTGCGCGAGGTGGTAGTGCCGCTTGCGTAGCGCGGCGAGCCTGGCTCTCTCGGCGTCCAGCGCGCTCTCCAGCTCAAGGGAGCGCACTTTGCTCTCCATCTCCAGGCGCCGCGTGGCCGTCAGCGTTAGCGCAGACGTGTCCAATGCCTCTGCAACAAAAAAGGAAGAACATCAACGATGCTGTATTAATTTTTTTGTCTTAGTGAATTATGATACATATATACAGCGTGTAATATGACCCACGACACACCTTTAAAAAGGTGACTCAGCCCATCAATATGAACAACTTTTGCTATGGGATCAATGCTGGGAACCATCGCGTAGCCACCTTGCATGTTTGTACCTACGATGCGTTGCTGACCAGTTTTGCGTAGGGCACGAAGGTTATTTTTCTTGTGGAGCTGCATAGCGTTACGTGCCGTAGTGCATCTACATTTTTGGCGATAATGCTTAGTAAAACTTCACGTTAACACTTTAAACTCTTAAACAGTAAGTTTCAAGTATTGTCTTGTCCTCACAAACAAAATTCAATACGATATCTCAGTTTTGTGGGCAGCATTTGAAACTGAAAACTTATTAATCCATAAGGAATTTTCCGCCACCTCTTCCTAAGGCTACATACAAGCCGGCGGCATGAACCGCCGGCTATTTGCTGAGCGGCTTGCGACTGTGCCTTATTAGTACTCAATAAGGCATTATATGGCCATGTCTAGCGCACAGTGACTTGCCTGTGGCATGGCCAGCAGTATAGTTTTTTAGAAACATTAATAAAACTTCCAATTTTATTCAAAAAATATATAAATATAAGTACCATATGGCGAAATTTTGATCCTTAAAGGGGTTATTGAATGCTGTGAAATAAAATATTGACTTGCCAGACAAACCTGAATATTTTTATATGGCTAAGCTACTTTTATTACGAGTTTCCGGCATCGGTCGCATAGGAAAAGTTGTTCATGTCGACGGGCTGAATCAACCCTTTAAGGGTCCTAAACTACTATTTTTATAAATATAGACATTAACTTATCATCCTCGACTAGCATCTTTCCGTTAATGTACTCACCCTGGTCGTGCACGAGCGCAGAACCGGCGCGCACGGCGGCGACGACAGCGCCGGTGGCGGTGGCGACGGAGCGAGAGGCGCCGGTAAGGCGCACCAGCACGGGACGCCGCTATACTTTAAGAGATGCTGCTAGACGTTATACGTTACGATAAGATGTAGTACCTCTTTATTAGACTTACCCTGATCGTGCACGAGCGCGGAGCCGGCGCGCACAGCAGCGACCACAGCGCCAGTGGCGGCGGCGACGGAGCGCGAGGCGCCGGTGAGGCGCGCTAGCGCGGGCGACGCGGGCGGCGTGCGCGCTTGCCGCCGCTATACGTTAAGAGATGCTACTAGACGCTATACGTTACGATAAGATATATATAATACTATTGGACTCACCCTGGTCGTGCACAAGCGCGGAGCCGGCGCGCACGGCGGCGACGACGGCGCCGGTGGCGGCGGCGACGGAGCGCGAGGCGCCGGTGAGGCGCGCCAGCGCGGGCGAGGCGGGCGGCGCGCGCGCGCGGGACGCCGCCACGAGCTGCGCCGTGCTGCCCGCCACCTCGTGCGCCGCCGCCGACACGCCCTCCACGCGCCCCGCCGCGCCCACCGCCTCGTCCGCTGACGTTCTGTTACAGAAAATCTTCTAAGGTTGGCCTTTGGATGTGTCTATTATTAAATATCTTTGAGTTAGTATCCTAGGACACAAGTTCACAACTTACTATGGAACTACCCACAGTAAGTTGTGAACTAGTGCTACTACCTCAGCGATGTTATATTTAACTAGCTGTTACCCGCGGCTTCGCCCGCGTGAAACGCCTATAACCTTTTCATGTACCCTAACCTATGTGTGTGCAAAACTTCATGATGATCCGTTCAGTAGATAGGGCGTGAAAGCGTAACAAACAAACTCACTTTCGCATTTATAATATTAGTTAGGAAGGATAGGATAGTTACTTATATAGACACTAAATTTGTGGAATTTGTCCCTATATAATTCTTTTCCTTACGAAGTTTCGGTTATTCTACCAATATCCAGTTTAATAAGATACAGTATCGGTGTTGTACCGGTACAGTTTTAACAAATAACAATCAAAAATGATGTAGGTCCTTTGATTGCTTCTGGTGACAAATCCATATGACAGTGTTCTATAACTATTTCACATACTGATCATGAGCACGAGCATTTATAACACCAAAATACACCAATTTCATATTATTAGTTAACTAAAATATATTTGCAAATTCACCTAAACGAAACCCCAACTGAACACCTTCACAAAAAAAATATTTTCATTAATTTCTAATGTACCTTGAATAATTTGATTTCGCGAAACGCCGAAAGAAAAATGTTATAGAAGGATTCCGTAGTAAATGAGATGGAAGATTTAACTCCAAATATTTAACCACGTAACAATTGTAATTTAAAAAAAAAGGCGAATTTAAGAATCCCGACTTGTCTATGGTGACGTCATAAAAAAAGCAGACGTAAATAGTGAAGAACGAACTCCTATTTTGTACATTATTTGAAACAAATACGAGTAATTAACTTACACGAGTAATTTAGCAGCAAAAACCACCGCCTTAGCCGCGGATATCAGCCCCTCAGACCACTGCGGGTTGCGGCGGTACATCTTCTGCCTCGTGTGCGGGTCTCCAAGCTCGTTCTGCAGCTTCCTGGCATCCTGCACCAGCACCTTGACAGCCGCCATTAAAGTAGTACAGGCGTCGAGGATCTTGCCGTTGACTTCCAGTTTGACGCCCGAGTCGCCGGCCCGACTGGCTGCTAGCATACTCTGTGGAGTGAAAAATAGTAAGAACTTGCAGGAAAATATGTCATCATCAGATCTTTCTTTAGACTCCACTGTAGGAGCACGACCCTCTCTGTTCTACCAGAGCTTTATATTAGCCAGAGCAGTCAGAAGATTTGGCCTACACTCTCCACGCTGGCCAGAAGGGTTGGAGAGGTCTCTTTGATGTTTATAAGGTTTAGGGTTGTTTCCTAAGTCACCTTCAACAAAATTCACGGGACGACTTAAAGTGGTCCTATTATATGTACTCTGCCGAGATCCGCACGGCACGCAGGAAACCATGTAACGAGAGAAAATCAATGACGATTTCAGCATCATCATCATTTCAGCCGCAAGAAGGACACTGCTGGACATAGGCCTCTCTACATCCAGCGTTTCCCTGCGACCTTGGCCGATCGGTGGATGTCCGACGCTGCGCTTGCCGGTATGTAACCCCCTTTGAGAACCTTTCTACCCCATCGGCGATCGGTTCTACGTGCCCCGCCCACTGACAATTTTAGAGCTAATCCTCTGAGCCTAGCCGTGTGGTTCCCGGCAGAGTAGAATAGGACCACTCCATGTCTTCCCGTGGATGTCGAAGAAAGCGACTCAGGGAACTCAAGCTAAGAGAAGCTTATAAACATCAAAGAGACCTCTCCAACCCGTCTGGCCAGCGTGGAGAGTGTAGGCCAAATCCTCTGACTGCTCTAGCTAATATATGGCTACGGCAGTACAGAGAGGGTCGTGCTCCTGCAGTGGAGACTTAAAAAGACCTGATGATGATGATGATGATCCTTTGAGCTATGTCGGTGACTTTTGTCTGCGCTTTCAGAATCTCTGCTGTGATTCCATCATCACCCGGCGCTTTGCTGTTTTTGAGGTGTTTGAGGGCAATCCTAATCTCGTATAGGCTGATGTCGAAGATGTCTTCGGCATAGTGTCGGGTTAGCTTGACTCTTGGATATTTAGCCAAGCTGACAGCGGGCTTGCCAACTGACGTATACAGCTTTCCGTAAAATCTCGCGATCTCTGTAAGCACCTCAGCCTTTCTCGACGTCACTTTCCGTCATGAGCTTTGACAACCGGCTCTGCCAAATAGATTTCACTTTCGTGAAAACTTGGAACTCTATCGTCTACTTAATACGTTCAGTATTAAAGGAGCTGACATCGTGCCACAAGGACTTCTAGATTTGTCAATGGGCCACCGATGAGCGTCGGTAACTTCGAAAATCTGCAGCGCAATGGAACGTCGTTCAGCAATCATATCACATCTGACATCGATATTCCTATCGGTGCCTCTTAATTATCGCTTCCGATTTTAATCTTGCTGACCACGGAGACATCATTGAAAAATATATCTCCTGATTACTGGAGCCTGACCTTTTCTAATAAGACCTAGCCAGTCACATTTTCTTTGGGGTGACTTTTTAAAGAAAGTGTCCATCGCAAAGAGGCCCTCTTTCTCCAGAAATTCAGCCTGAATATGGCCCCTTTCATTTTGCTCCTCATATCTAAACTGCCCCACCCTAAACTCCCCATCGCTCCGTTTGCCAAGTCTTGCGTAAAATCCACCATAACCCGCGTAAAACAGGTTTCTAAAGTGTGTATGGCCCTACTTATGTCCTCAGACACCATTTCCACCTCTTCATCTGAGTATTGCCCGGTCATCATGTTCACCTGTAAGACCGCCAGCGAAATCTTTTGGATACCCTGAGTATAAGGTATATCACCCTGCTGAAAATACTCTCAATGGTTACGTAGGAGGGATCTGTGGACGAGAAACCTAACACCATACTGGGATTTTTTGTGTACCGGTGGTAAAGTTGGTAACCAGGCTTCTGACAACCCATATTGGATTGTCTGAAGCCTGTCCCATCGTAACCTACTCATTTCCTCCTCCACTTCTTCAACTTATTCGTCAAGCCTCATCGTACGAATGTTGTGTTACCAAGGCTAGTCGTCATCAGGGGTGGTAGCTGGGTCGAATCCGGCAATTCTCAGCACGCTCAATAGCGGGAGTGCCGGAAACTGTGGACTTGATCTTTTTTGAGTTTTCCATGAAGGATATAGCCATACTCACCACGCTTGGCAGGCGGGTTGGCGAGCGCAGTTAATTTAGCTTCTTGTGCTTCCTGTGCTGTCGCCCATCGGAAGCATTTTAAGCTGAGAAAGGACAGGAATTTATTGGATTTGGGACAGGAAAGAAAGTATTGGGATAATACTCACTCGGATGAATGGGTAAAAGCAAGTAGCAGCTCGGGAAGCCAGGAACGCGTACCCTATGCCATACCTGCAACCACCGGACGGGCAGTTGAGGATGACATTCTTGACACTTTTCAGCCCTCTGGTAAATCGTAATTTTCCAATCATCCTAGTTGGTTCTATTATTTTTCAATAAAGTTTAATGCAAAGTTACCTTCAATTTAAAAAAATATAGAGGGCCTGCATTACAATATCCTACAGGCAGTCAATCGCTCTGGTTGGCTAATGAACAAATTTTATGCATCCAGAGCGAAGATAGGCCAATTCAAATTCTCAAAAGACCGTAACGCGCTCTGATTGGTTAATTCAAAATTGTGTACAGTCGTCAGGCGCTCTGATTGGCTAACGTACCTCGATCTGCTCGGCCGCCTGCTCGATGGCGCGATCCATATCTGCCAGCTCGTCGTCCACGCTGCGCGCGCCGCTCGCCGCCACGTCCGCCTTAGTGGCCTGTGCTGACACCTCTGACACCAGCTTGCGGGCTGACTGACAGGAGGAAGGCTCTATTGAGCCTGCCGTCAGCGACTCTAGGCATTGCTTCGTTGACGTTAGCATCGTACGGCATTCGTTTGTTAGTTCTGAGGATAATGGAAACAAATTGAGAATTATCATTAGTACATGAAACATGACCTACCGAATTTTTGACACTACACGAATGCATTTTCATTGCAGTCAGACCGCAATAAAAAGAATTAATAATACGTTTAGTTAAATAATGATGAATTATTTTTCCTCTCTCAGTGCTTTTGGACAGCCTCCATGGCGCAGTGGTTAACACGGCAGTCTGCGACAAGAAGAGCCTCAAGTTCGATCCCCGGGCAGGTCAGTATGGAAAACGATATTTTGATTAGCATGGGTCATGGATGTTTATCTATATAAGTAACTGCCTCCGTGGTCCAGTGGTTAAGGCGTTCGCCTTGTTGACCCGGAGGTCGTGGGTTCGATTCCCACGGGAAGCATACTTTGTTAAGTTGTTTCCAGTTTGGTTAGGACATTGCAGGCATGAATCACCTGATTGTCTGATAAAATAGATGATTCCGTGCTTCGGAAGGCACGTTAAGCCGTTGGTCCCGGCTGCCATCTGGTAGTCGCTAAAGGAACCACGTCAGAGGCCGAGAGGCGGTTCCGAAGATCTCTGACACCAGGGTGTGCATGGTCGACTGACCGTGTCACCTACACGAAATGATGATGATGATCTATATAAGTATCCATTATAAAATAAAGTATCGTTAAGTTAGTATCCTACGTCACAAGTTCACAACTTACTGTGTGGCTAGCTCAAAGTGTATGATTTGCCGTTTATATTTATTTATTGGTCGATTACGGACCAATTTGCCTGAAATCTAAGAATAAACTTACTGTCAGAGAGCTCCATGTCGGTGGAAACATTGCACACGTCAGTCACGTAAGCAGACAGCCGCGCGGCGTTGTGGGCAGCTGCGATTGCACTGCGCGCGACTGTTTCTTCCGAACCGGTGATTTGCTGGAGAAAAGGTTTTTGGTTACAGAAATCAGATTTACAGTTTACAGATATAGTATGGCAAGTGTTTAAATAAGGGTTTACTGAAGTGCTCACCACCAGATGGCAGCACTGCGCCGTTGACCTCGCTGTCATTGTATATTTGACATGCAGCAACAATAACACATTGTGGCCCAATCACAGCTTACCTGACCTGCAGCCGTAGTGCTGCCGCCGACTATTTCAGAACACCCACATTACCAACATAATTCGTCAGCCACTGGTCGTTAAACAAAGTACTCGAAGGTCGGTTAACAATATTAATAGCAGCTGATACAGATTTATTGCGTTGTCGTATCACCCTAATCACTTTGAAATTAGCCGTGTGATAAGATCGGAACCAAGCAGTCGACATATTAATTACATCTCTTAGACATGTGACATCAAAGTTTTGTAGAATTCATACCAAAAACAATAGGTCACATTAAAACTTACCTGACAATATTTGGCCAAATCGTCTAAAGCCCGAGCGGCCATGTCGGCGGCGGCTCGGTTGGACTCCTGCGCGTTGGCCCTTTCAAGCGACGCGAGCGCCTCTTGTGTCACTTCCACCGCCGTCTCTCCCGCGCACTTCACTATGCTCGCTCTTTCTATAGTGGCAATAAAACAATCTATTCTATATATATCTCATGAATAACCAGTCAAGAATCGAATTAAAAAAATAAAAATACTTTCTAGTGTCCCGTATGGCATCCTAGAATGCCATGTGGAGGATATTGAGAGGATAATAGCTAATAATAATCAGAATTAGGTGTATTGGTAATAGGATTTCGTTAACGAACTAACAAGTTACGTCTTTAATGCGACACATTAATCATGTTAAAAACGTTGGTAGAAAAAAAACACGTCAAAATTTTATATCTTTCAATTAATATCGAAACGTCAAAAGAAATAAATTGGAAAGATTGTATTCTATATCGAAAGGTATCATCAATCACACCACCACACTCTATGGAGTCGAACCACTGGGGGTTGCTATGTTAGAATTTGGCGCCCGTGTTGCCAACGTATATGCAACGTCGACACCACGTTGGGCGTCAAAGTGCTACGCGTCACAAAGTAAAGTGTACGACACTCACGCGTCTCCAACTGTCTCTGGGCGTCTTCCAACTGTTTCTTCAAGGTAGCGACGTCTGCTTCTAGCACTGAATTGTGCTGGAGCAAGTCCTGTAATTATGTCTGGCGGTTAATCGATATCATATCTATAAATATAAAACTTTGTACTATCGACAAAATAGAATATTTCGTATCAATATTTCGCGAGAGACGAATCGGCCGATGCTTGACTCAAAGGTATGACTCTTATAAGTCTTCGTCCTTCGAGCAACACGGCCTTCCGTACCGGAAGGGAGTAGCCATACGTAATATATATTTATTTTTTTATTTATACGCTGCGTTCCCTCAAGGCATAAGCCAAATTAGGCATACGCATGTCTATGTGTTAGTTGTGTGTGACTCATCTCTACACAAATTATTGCTTCTTTTTTATGTCATTTTTTGTGACAATGTCATAATTACTATCAAGTGACAGCTTAAGTTTTGTATGTAGGTGTGCGGAACTAAACTTGTGTGCACATTTCCCCCCGCAAAAAACGCCAGAAAAATTGTAATAGTAAATTGTCGCTTTGCCCACTCCCTCCGTATGGAGTCCGTGTTGCTCGAAGTCTTCGTCGTAACATAAATCAAAACGTTTTAGTTGGACTGATTCTCAGGCGTATTCTAAAATAAGTTAAAAAGCTAACTAATCAAATCAAAAGATCCTTGTAGATATAACTGGCAGTCGGCCCCGGGTTCGCCCGTGGTACATACATACATAGACTATGGCACAAAAGAAAAACGCACCTATTTAAGAGTGAAATAATTTTTGAAATCGGTCTAGTAGTTCCTGAGATTAGCACGTTCACTCTTCAGCTTTATAATATTAGTAAGTATAGATAGATAAATATGTTTTTTAAAGGTTGTAGAAAACTCAATTAGTATATTGTGATATCGATAGGCGATTTTGTACATTGGCATCCTTACCTGCAACTCACACTCGACGGTCAGCCGCTTATTCTCCGTATGCTCAAGCCGCGCCTCCATCAGCTATAGCCAGGAAGAGAAGCGTCCAGGCGAAGGGAAGATACAAAACATGCATTAAACTCAGGCCGAGGCAAAGCAGTTGCGATGTGTTTCATTTATCTATACGTTTGTCGGCATTTCATCAAAGCTGTGATAGGTGGAGTATTGTGGAAGTGCGGTAAAGCGATTTTAAAATCATGCTACAAACCTTGCAGTAAAATATATAAAATAGGAGAGAGGGGCAGATTGCGTTATAATATGTATAAGTTAAGTAGTACACAACGTATTTTAAACGCCCAACTCAAAAATAAAGGTGTTTATGTTTGAACAGTATGTGTATGTGTGTGTCTGTAACATGTTTATGTAGCCCTTGAAAGGGTGAAACAAATAGGTTCATCATCATCATCATCATCTAATTCAAAGCAGATTTACTAGCGACTATTTTTTGTTTCAAATCGATCCCTTCGTTTATAATATAGAGGAATTTTCGTGTCGGAATTTACTTAATCTTTTAATTTTATAAAGTTTAAATATATAATATCGAGTACTCGATAGACCAGTTATTCTTGCCTTTGCCTACCTAAAAACCTAAAAGCACATTGCATTAAAAAAAAAAACAGTAGCCCTTTTGAATATGGAATGGAAAAAAATAAGCTCTTTCTTTTTCCAGCTCCATCAAAAGGAAATAAGGAAAGTGAATAAGTGCTCGTTGTGCTACCATGCATATAACTAGGACAGCTTTGGTGAAATCCAGCATGTACAAGGGACTCTTATTATTATAGACATTAAAGAGAATAGGAATCTAATTTCATATAAATTAGATGAATACTAATGTATGTAGCTTTTTTGCTCTCACCTACGACAAGATAAATGAAACACACAAAAATATACAAACCGACAAAACATAAGAGAAGTGAAATATGCAATAGAAAGTGGCGGTCTTGTCTGATATTGTGATCTAGAGACTATCAAATCATGTGAGAATTTGCAAGTGTATTTACCTACACAATAAGTAAACTCAACTGATATTCGTAATGATCTCAAAAAATGGGTGTGAATAAAGAAAAATCTTTGATTGAAAAAGTGAGGCAAAATGTTCTTATCCAAAGTATCACTAAGATCCAGAGCCAAGTTAGGAATATCTTTAACACAAAAATATAAACATTGTATACAAGTACACATGAAACAACACTATGAATGAAACGTATGACACAAACACACCTTCACCACATTAATTGACGTGTACAAAAACGCATAATCACTGTGAACGTTAGTAGCCTAACCTGATTGTTCTTGTCACTTTCCGATAACCTTAGTTCGACATCTTCCATCTCTTTCTGTTTTGATGTCACTAAGCTTTCCAGTTCAGCTTTTACTTGGATTAAATTATTATTGAGATCAGCGATAATATTGTCCTTATTGTTTAATTGCTGGTTAAGGTCCGACTCTTTTAATTCTAGATTTTTCTCCATTGATTGTAGCTCCTCATCTTTTTCTGTTTTTATTTGTTCACACTCCTTTTTCAATCGATCTATTTCCGTATTTAAATTTTCTAATAACGCTTCGTTCTGTCGTTGGGCATCATTGTGCGTTGATTGCAACAGTTCATATTTCTCTTCAAATTCCTTAAGCTTGCTTTCGTACACCTAGCAAAAATTACAATTAATAACCATAGTGTTAGTAAATAAACGACACATTACACATAATGTATAAACAAACCTGTTGATGTGAAGTGAAATCACTAATGATTTTATCTTTTGCTTGAACTAATACAGCCTTTTCCTGGGATAGTTTCTTAACTTCCTCATTAAGACTTCTCAGTTCCTGATTTTTCAAAGCTATGTTATCATCACTGCGCTGGACAATCCTGGTATGTTCTTCTTCTAAAGTGAACAACTCATTTTTACCAATTTCTAGTTCTGCTTGCGTTTCTTTCAGCTCATCCTGTAGTCTTTCAACGTCCGCAGCGAGCTTTTTAACTTCAACGTTTAATGTTATAACTTGTTCATCTTTAGTTGTTATCATACTCTTTAAATTATTTATTATTTCATCCTTAGATTCAACAACGTTCTTCATTTTATCTTTTAAGATAGTAATTTCATAGTTAAAGTCTTTCTCTTTTTTGTCAAAGTCCTGCTTCAGAGTTTCTTGTAGTGATAAATTTTCTTTCAGCTTTAAATTGAGATCTTCAATTTCGTGATTTTGGTTAGCTAATTTTACCTCGAGATCTGCAATGGTCTTTAACAAATAATCGCTTTTTGATTTCTGTTCATTTCCTAATTCTGTATTTTCTTCTAACAATTTTCGTAACTGCAAAACTTCGTTATGTTTTTCTTGGATTTCCAAATTGAGTTTCGTCTCAAGACTAGCATACGCCAACTCGTTATTTTTTTCAGTTTCAGCCAACTTCGTCTGATAATCGTTAATAACTTTGGCATCTAACTCTCTGCTCTCATTTAGCTCAGTTATTCTTTCTTCAATACGCATTATCATTTCAGTCTTTTCTTTAATGATCTCGTCATATTTTGTCTTAGTACTTTCCATTTCGCTTTCTAATATTTCAAGATTTTGTAACGCTTCTTTTAGTTCGCTGTCTTTTTCATCGAGCCTTTCCTCAAACTCTCGTTTTTGTATGGTAAGTTCTTCATTGATTTTGTCATATTTCACTTCATAATCTGAATCGGTACTGATAAGTTTTTGTTGCAAATTCTCTAACTCTTCGTACAATTTGTTCATGCAAGCAACCTGTTCCTAATAAAATACCAAAGCATTATCTCAAGCATGTTATTTACAACCTACATTATCAAATTAATGTGTTACTACATAAGACAACCTATTCAATTACTATCAGGATAATTAGAATCTAAAATAGTACCAATATCCATGCAAATGGGCCACTAATAAGTTTTAATTACACCCTATAGTGTACAATATTTTGTACTATGTACACATACATTCATGCTTATTATTTACATCATGCAATATATTATACAGGTACAAACCTCTTTTTCCTGTTGGTACTGCTGCGTCAACTCCGCCACTTGCTTCAGCGCCGCCTCTTTTTCTTCTACTACCTTTTTATACTCGTCCCCACTCTTTTCTCTCAGACCTACTAACTGTTCCTTAACTTTAGTCAATTCTTCATCTCTTTCTTCCTTCTCCTTTTTAATTGCTTCTAAGACGTCCTTCGTCTCTTTCAGTTCGTTGGTGACTGTCGTTAGTTTTTCTGTTTGTTCGGCGGTGGCGGTTTTATGTTCTATTTCTAAGGCCTCTATGGAAGCTTTTAACGTTTCTAATTCTACCTCTTTTTGCCTAGCTTGTTCTATTTCAGAGCGGAGATTTGATATTTCAGATTTGTAAGCGTCAATCTCTTCGCTCGACGAGGCACTTTGTTGGAGTAATTCGACATCCCTAGGAAGTAAATAAAAACCGTACTCGTAAGCTTCAATAAATCGAAATCATTTTTGTGGTTATACAATTAAATCTATAGCTGGTCTGGTGAAATATGAGTTTGAGATAATCTTTCAACAGAAAATTATTTCCAGTTAATGATAAACATTGTAATTTGTGAGGACCACATTTTTTTTATTTACTGTATATTTTAATATATTTGTAGCATCGCCATCTATCTATAGGTCATTATTGTTAAAAATATTACTTACTTTAGCCTGTCATTAAGTTGTTGTTGTAGCGCCATTTTAGCGCTCTCGTGCTGCGCTGCCGCCGCTCGTAGACTGGTCGCCATTTTGTCTACTTCTGCTTTCTAAAAGTAAGATTGATCAATTTGTAATTGATTTCTACGCCTGTTAAAATCAATAATAATCATTTAATGACGATAGATCCTGTACGGTTTTAAAGGAACCCAAGATAAGATTCCACTAAAAGACATTCTACCAAATACCCTAGCCACGTCCTTAGTTACATGTCATGCATTAAAATTAGGTAATTGACAAATTGTACACACCTGTCTGATTAATGTTATGTGTTCCTGCCTCAGCTGCGTGTATGCCCCTTTTAATTTTTGGAATTTTTCGTCTGTCACTTTAGCCTTTTCTTCAGTTTCCGATAATTTTTCTGTTAAACAAAACTTAATTATTAAAATTAAAAAATAAATAGTCTGTTGAATTATCTATACTAATATTATAAAAAGAAAAGATTTGATTGTGGGTGATATGATAAGCTTAAAAACCTATAAAATAGATTATATATTTTTCCACCAAATTTCCAGCATTCGAAGTCGCGGGAAGGTCATTATCATCACTCATCAGCATCAGGGCTTTTTAGTCTCCACTGTAGGAGTTTTACCCTCTCTGAGAGCCACTCTTACTACCAGAGCTAATATTAGCCAGAGCATTCAGAAGATTTGGCCTACACTCTCCACGCTGGGCAGACGAGTCAGAGAGATCTCTTTGATGTTTATAAGCTTTGTTTAGCTTGTGTTTCCTAAGTTCTTTCGTAAGTTCTACGACATCCACGTGAAGACTTGGAGTGGATCTATTCTACTCTGCCGGGCACCGCACGGTAAGGTCGACAATGCTACTTACGTTGCATCTCCGGCGTTTGTGCTGATAAAGTTTCAGCCTTTTGTCGCTCTTCTTCTAATTCAGTCTGAAACAAGTTTTTTTTTAATTTTATTTATAATTAAATAACAGCATTGTATACCAGTTTTTACATTATGTAATTATTAACATCTACAACTTTAGAGGTTTGGAATAATAATAGTGTTATTTTTAAACTAACAATGTTCCATTTTTTAAGTCGCCAAAAACATTTGATACAAAAACGACCCTAGCCACAAACACCATTATATCGCTCTATAAGCTATTGCTATAGAGCTCTTTAATATTAACATAAATAATATTATTAATATAAACAATAAAGTGACAGTCGATAAAGAATCGTTGTCGTGGGTGACACTCTCTAAGGGTAGGAAGATTGCTTAATGCGGCTTCTGAACCACTGAATTCTCAAGGTCGGCATTTGATGGAGAAGGGATAAATGTAACTTACCTTGACACTGTGTAACTGCGTTTCCAGCTGCGTACAGTGTTCCCGCATGGACCCTAACATGGTGTTGCGTTCTTGGACCATCTGTGATCTCTCAGACCTGGAAGCAAACATTATGGATTTGATGTTATCCACGAACATATAATCTTATAAGTAACTAGCCGGATAGATATTCTTTGATATAAGTGTGAGTGTAACCTTTGCTCGTCAATGTTTTTCGGTATTTGCTTTTTTGTCGGTCATAGGTCTGTCTGACAACAGTTTATGGCCTAAAATTTTCACAATAAAGGTACGCGTATATTATGACGGGCCGCAGCGCAAAAATTCGCACGCGCGAAAGTCCGCTTAAATCGCTCGTGTGTAGCGTGTTTTCATTAAAAATACACACGAGCTATATAAGCGGATTTATGCAATAATACAAGAAATATCGTTCTCCGTAGGTAGGAATCGGATGGCTCTGAAGGGGCGTCCGTCCGGTCACCGGAACACTGACGGCCCGGCCCTGAACTGTGTGATCAAGTGCAGACAAATTGTATGTAACCAAACCTACGACCCGGACTAAGGCTGGACATTCGAAAAAAAATCATCATTGTTATGTTTTTTTTGATCCTATTTCCAGCAATAAAAGTTGTTCATATTGACGTGCTGAGCCGCTCCTTTAAGGATTGGATAAGGTTTTATTAACATACTAGCTGTAACCCGCGACTCTGCCCTCGTCATATATAGCCTATGTCCTTCTCAGTACCAACCTATGTGTATACAAAATTTCACGAAGAACAAACAAACTCACTTTTGCTTTTACAATAATAGTTAGGAAGTTAGGATTGTATAAGACTAAAAGAATATTTACCTTAGTCTCTTGAGCTCGTTCTGTAGATGTTCTATGAGCTTATCCCGCTCCACGATGGGATCGGGCTGCGGGGAGGGGGTTGCGCGAGTTTCGAACGCCTCCAGGTGGTCGGGAGTAGTGGCCTGCAAGTATTCCACATCTGTACACTATTAGAATCGAGTTGCCTACTCTCTATAGAAACGCTAATAAAACTAGCGAAATCAAAGCAAATTCAAATGACGTCTAAAACAGGCTTTGCTCGAAATAGGTCTCTCTCTCTCTAGACACCTTTATTTCAATGAGTAAAAAACTGCCCAATTTTCCATGCTTGTATGCGTGACAGCTTTGTATTAGCATATGCCTCATGTCAACTTCTGGCATCAAATCGGTAGATAATAGTTAGTATAATTTCATAGCTGAACTGGACTCAATTTTTATCTTTGCTTTTAGGCTAGCAGAATTTTGCTAGATTTATATAATCTAAGATAGAAACCAACCAACAAAGTGACAATGACACATAGTTAGGCCTTCTATATTTTATTCAACTTATTGACATCATGGAAGTTGTCAGAACAACTTGACATGGAAGGATGTGTTTGGCACAATGACAAAAAAACTGGGAGTTTGTGGTGGGAAGTAGAGATGTGCCGATCATGACTTTGGCCGACTAGCCGATAGCCGATTAATCGGTTGTAAAGAGGCCGATTAATCGGCCGACTAATCGGCCAAGCCGATCATTGTTTCGTGAGCGCTCGGCAATATCCGTGATGCTTCGTTGACTCGCGCCAATCGCACTCGTCGCCCGCGCCACCACCGCTGCTTGTGTGCGAGTTCTGACATATTGTATTGTTTACTTTGCAGTTTAACTTATTTTTACGTTTTGCGAAAAAATAAGGTGCGTTTTTTAAAAACAGTGAATATACAGCAAGTGGAAGTATCTAATCTAATACAAATAATAATCATGTCGAAAAGGAAATCACGTGTTTGGATGTTTTTTGACGAAGTGGCCGATGATTCCCGAAAAGTGAGGTAACCTCTCTCTGGATCTGGGATCTCTTTGTTCTAAAATGTTACTGAGTTGATTTGTTTTGTTTATTAATTAATACTTACGTTTTGTGTGTTACGGGTGATAATAGAAAGAAATTAATGACTTTTAAATTTGAAAAAGACTGATTACATTAATAAATAAATATTCCTAATCGAACATCAGACTTTTATTTCGTAAAACGGACTCAGACCTTTTTTTTTAGATTTGAGGCCGGATAGTCGGCTGTTTTGGCCGACTAGTCACCGACTAGTCGCCGACTACAAAAGTGGCCGGATAGTCGGCTTAACCGATTAGTCGCCGACTATTCGGCACATCTCTAGACTGGGAAGTCAAAGGGTACAGTTAAAGTTTGCCTTAGACAATTTTGCAAATTGATTTTAGTGGACTTTATAATATGAAATTGGTGTAGTTTGGTGTTATAAATGACCGTGCTCATGAACAATTTGTGAAATAGTTAAAGTGGACAGATGAATGAACTCGTATAGATTTGCCACTAGAAGCTCCCACGAGGCATCAAAGAACATACGCCATCTTTGATGCTACTTGAAAAAACTTTACCGTACAACACCGATACCAAAGACAATATAGATATATATTGTCTTTGACCGATACTTAGTATCTCATAATACTGGACGTTGGCAGAATCACTGAAATCTCGGTAGAAGCCAGAATATAAAACAGAAGAATAAAAAAACCGGCCGAGTGCGAGTTAAACTCGCGTGGAGAACGTACCATACAATGTTAAATTCAAATGTTTATATACAATTGCCTAACGCTATCTAGAGGTGTTATAATAAATTATTTTATGTTCCGTTGTTCCGTTTTTGTACAGATCCTTAAAAAATATAAGTATAATGTTAATACGAACCTGACTGATGGTGTCCGAGGTATCGATGAGTGAGCCAACTGCGTCCACTTCATCTGGGGGTGGTTCTGGTATTGACACCACAGGGGTGACATATGTGCCAAAATCACTCTGAGAATAAAGAAAGGATGGTTGATTTGCGATATTTGCAAACATATAAAAAAGCAAATTCCATACAAAAATGTAAGAAACAGAATATCGGTCAAAGCTGCACTGGACGCATGGTGAAGTATGTATGGACGGACTGCTTTGGTAGCTTATGTGGTCGTGAGTCAGGATGGTTTGCAGGAAGCGTCTAGGTATCGGATCATCATTATCCGAAGGGCGTCTGCAAAGCTTAACGACTCATCATCATCATTTCGTATAGGTGACACGGTCAGTCGACCATGCACACCCTGGTGTCAGAGTTTTTCCGAAGCACGGAATAATCTTTCTTATCAGACAATCAGGTGATTCATGCCTGCAATGTCCTAACCAAACTGGAAAGAACTTAAAAAAGTATGCTTCCCGTGGGAATCGAACCCACGACCCTCGAGTCAACAAGGCAAACCCCTTAACCACCATCGATGATGACAGCCGGGACCAAAGGCTTGTGTTGTGCATACCTTCCGAAGCACGGAGGGGTTACAGATATTTTTACGCCACTTGCGGCCACCCATCCCAGTGAGGACCCGCCCGGGGTTGCTTATCATGCGTTGATAAAGCTCACGCACAATAGGCCATCGGGCTCCTGTCGTATAATCGTACTTATTATTTACCTGCTGTAAAAAGTTTGGAGGATTGGAGGGCAAGACAGGCAAAGTGAGGAGGTTTCTGTAGTACTGGAGACTGCTCGCGTGTTTGTAAAACGAGCTCAGCTTCTTGAACTGCTGCCGAAACCTGCCAAATTAAATAATAGTAAAATAAATTTCGCATTTCATATTAACTAACTGCTACCACAGATAACTAAGCCAAGGTGGACTATCCCAAGTCTGGCCCTAGAAAGGCAAGGAGGGACCAGTAAAAATGACACTGGGTATACTCGTACACTGAAAATATTGAATATCACCATCAATCCATTATATATAAACTTTATGTATGCTGTATCGGTACTGCGACTACTTGAAAGCAGGGCTTAAGCACTGATCAGTACTTCTATGAAATCGCCTCATTGTCTCGCGGGTGAATTTTTATAGCTTACTATAAAATAATGAAATAAAGTTAATAATTTTCCGTAAATCCGAAATTTTCAAATTTCCGTCGCTTTTCCGCAACAAAAGAGTTAACTTCAAATTAGATGTAAGTAGTTAACATCCTAAAGAAGCTGCTAAACGGTCCTTGTGTACTCAACTGTCATGCTTTGGCGCGAAACAGACGACGGACAAGAAGGCCACGGCGCGCTCTTATTAGTAATGCAAGGTTTCATTTTGTTCGCACAATACCTCATGTCGCCTGGCGGACATACGCAGACTAAGTGCAACCTTATTGTAGTACTAATAAGAGCGCGCCGCGGTTGCGCTTTAGTTGTGGTAGAGCCACGCTACCGGCGACATTCACTTTTGCTAGTAGTATGAATGGGCTGGCTCGTCCATACATAAAATTTGCTTTAAGTAGTAGCTTTACCGCTGCTGTGCTTCGTTCGGTGAGTAGGGACCCAGAGGCCCATCCCCTCTGGGAGGGGAAAATAAAAGGCCGGCAACACTCTTGTGAAACCCCGGGTGTTGCTGTTGTTTTATACCTCTCTCTATGTCCAACCAATGTGTCCGCCGGCAGGGCAGCGTGCAGTCTGAATAACAGTCGCACATTGCAGTCGTAGATGTGAGAAGAGTCCTGAGCACATGGTATGAGCGCCGATAGTCGGCACTGCCCACTAGCTGTCATGGAATTCGCTCGTGCATTGCCCAAACTGTCGAATACTGGAACAATTTCACAAAAATTAGGTTTTTCTGAAATGCTTAACACTAGTTGGCGGAACGGAAGCGTTCCGGAACGATACTTTGGCGAAACCGCGAAACGCTGTTGTATGATTCCGTTTCGGTTTCGTCCCGCTTGCGGTGTGAGACGCACCAAACAAAGTCATACTAGACAGCGTTTCGCGGTTTCGCCAATGTTTCGTTCCGGAACGCTTCCGTTCTGCATTCGCGACTGTGTGCTACAGGCGTTAAGCGTCGAATTCGATCAGCCGCTGTCATTGGATAATATTTGACGGGCAGCAACAATTGACACATTGTGGCCCAATCACAGCTTACCGGACACGACGCGCCAGTGCTGCTACCCGCTTATTTAAGAAGACCCTCATTGAGCCGTGTGGTTCCCGGCAGAGTAGAATAGGACCACTCCAAGTCTTCCCGTGGATGTCGTAAAAGGCGACTTAGGAAACACAAGCTAAACAAAGCTTACAAACATCAAAAAGACCTCTCCAACCCGTCTGGCCAGCGTGGAGAGTGTAGGCCAAATCCTCTGACTACTCTGGCTAATATATTGCTGTGGTAGTACAGAGAGGGTCGTGCTCCTGCAGTGGAGACTAAAAAAGACCTGATGGATGGATGGATGGACCCTCATTGTTATAATTTAACATTTAGTACATAGAGGAACGAACTTTCTTCAGTGACTTTACTTTAGTTAGATACTTAGTATTAAGATATTAGACTGAATATATCGAATAAAAGCAATCACTCTTACCCGCAGCTTGTAGTGTCAAGATTTCATCCATGTAGTCGAACAGCTCCACACAAAGTTGAAAACTGTAACAAACATATATTTTGTTCAATTAACATAATGTTCAATGATATTATATTTTTAGGGTATATATTATTATTTATTAGATATTATTTGTATGTGGCTGCAACTAAAATATTTTTCTTTGTATCTCCGTTTTCTTCCAAATGATTTATTTCAAACTACAACAACACTTACAAGCCCACCAACATGCTAAACGTGGCCTCAAGGTTTTACAGACCTGGGCTCTGTCTACTCCACAAGGGAGAAGACGTGGTAGTATGTATGTATTTATTTATTTACTTCAAATGGGGGCTGCACTGGTCCCCGTAAACTTGATGCTTCCCCTTATTTGCGGAAGCAGTGGTCAGTGCTCATCTCCGTTGACTGCTTAAGCACTGATCATTGCTTACCAAAATCGCCTACTTATCAGTAGGCAATTTTTCAAAACTACAAAAAAAAAACATTGGCATAAGGACTAAAATGATCTTTTTCAGATTAACCTGGGTCTTGGATAAAATATAGTATCGTTTAGTTAGTATCCCATAACACAAGTCTCGGACTTACTTTCAATCTGTGTGATTTGTCCGTATATATATTTATTTATTCCGTCGCCGTGAGGTTCCCGGCAGAGTAGAATAGGACCACTCCAAGTCATCCCGTGGATGTCGTAGAAGGCGATTTAGGAAACACAAGCTGAACAAAGCTTATAAACATCAAAGAGACCTCTCCAACCCGTCTGGCCAGCGTGGAGAGTGTAGGCTAAATCCTCTGACTGCTTAAGCTAGTATATAGCTCTAGTAGTACAGAGTGGGTCGTGCTCCTGCAGTGGAGACTAATAAGACCTGATGATGATGATGATTTATTTATAGTTTTTTTGGCGTCACACGCAACTTGTGGCTGTGCGCACAGAAACAAGCGCGGCACTCACTAGTTATTGACGTCGTTCTCCGCGATGTTGTCCAGCTCGTCGGCCGTGAGCTGCATGTTGCCGGGGAAGCGCGGGTTGCGGGCGTGGAACTTCAGCTTGCACACCAGCAGGTTGCAGTACAGGCTCACCAGCTTGCCGTAGCCTTCGCGGAGGTGTACCTACAAACGATATTTAAATGAGCATATAAGGTTATTTTATGTCAAGGCTAAACTAGATGCTTTGTCCAAGCCCATCAACATGCTAAACGTGGCCTTTTGGTCTTATTTCCTTAGGCTGTGTCAATCCAGTAAGGGATAAAGATGTTATACTATGTATGTGCCACCGTATGGTTCCTGGCAGAGTAGAATAGGACCACTCCAAGTCTTCCCGTGGACGTTGTAGACGGCGACTTAGGAAACACAGGCTAAACAAAGTATATAAACATCAAAGAGACCTCTCCCACCCGTCTTGCTAGAGAAGAGAGTGTAGACCGAATCCTGACTGTTCTGGCTATATATATGGCTCTTGGTAGTACAGAGAGGGTCGTGGTTCTGCAGTGGAGACCGCTAAAAAAGACCTGATGATTACGATTATGACATGATGAAACTTACCCATAGCCTGCCGAGGTTCTCGATCGCAGTGCCTCTCTGAGTCGTCGAGGCAGGCGGGGTGCCCCTTGCGCAGCAACTTGTGCGTCACGTGGCAGAACTTACCCATAGCCTGCCGAGGTTCTCGATCATGCCGCAGTGCCTCTGCGAGTCGTCGAGGCAGGCGGAGTGCCCCTCGCGCAGCAACTTGTGCGTCACGTTGCAGAACTTACCCATAGCCTGCCGAGGTTCTCGATCATACCGCAGTGCCTCTGCGAGTCGTCGAGGCAGGCGGGGTGCCCCTCGCGCAGCAACTTGTGCGTCACGTGGCAGAACTTCCACGCCACGATGCGATTCTCCTGCAGCGGCAAGCGGATCGCCACCATCTGTTTAAACAAAACACAAAAATATAAAACAAAATTGATGCAAAATATCCGATTTTACCATCGGAATCATTGGCGAGGAGCCCGATGGTCCAGTGGGTGTGAGCTCTATGAGCGCTTACGTATGCTAAGCAACCCCTGGTGCAGTCCCTACTTAGATGGGTGACCGCAAGTGGCATAAAAATATCTCGAGCTCCTCCGTGCTTCGGAAGGCACGTTAAGCCGTTGGTCCCGGCTGTTATCGTTGATGGCAGTCGTTAACCTATGTCAGATGCCTTAAGGCAGCTTAAAAAATCTGACACCAGTGTTGGCCACTTACACATACGAAAAACAAACATCGGAACATGATAATAAAGCTGAATCAGACCTATTCTATACAACTTCGTTTTATTTAATACTAGCTGTGACCGCGATTTCAATCGCGTGGTAGCCTATTCGTTTATGGTTTCGCCTCCAAAATAAGTAACCTTGCAGTAATTAGGAGTCTAGTTGTCAATAAAGTTTAGGACTCACGGTCTTCGACTCCCGGTAGCATATAAGCATATGAAAATGTTCATGTTACTAAGTGAAATTTCAAAGGCCTTGCATGTTTGACACATTTTTCATAACTTTATGAATCATGCTTCATTTCAGAAAATTAGTATCTTACCCAGTAAGTGATGGCGCTCTGCTCCTGGAAGGTACCGATGATCGCGCTGCGGACATGTTTCTCCTTCACTGGAGTCTCTACTGAGTTGATCGCCTTCTGGATGGCCATCGACTGTAAAAAATATTTTAATTGTTAGAATTTTATTGTGATCCTTATAGGCGGAAAAGATGAACCTTGTTCTACAACGATTTGACGAGCAAGCGGGTCACCTGATGGTGAGTGATCGATCACCGCTGCCCATGGACTACTGCAACACCAGGGGTGTGACAAGAGATAGCTCAAAGAAAAAACCGGTCAAGTGTGAGTCAAACTCACGCAATGAGGGTTCCGTACAATATGCTTCGTGAACACACACACAATCTGCAAAAATGTTTTATTCAATTGACTAGCGCCATCTAGTGGTGTTTTAGTGAACTATTTCCCTAGATGAACTTATTATTGTGAGTTTACTACTTAATTTTCAAGTGATAGAATTCTTATTATTTTTCCTGTAATCTTCAAGGAATGAACTACATTTTGTAATTTTTTCAAAATTTTCGGCCCAGTAGTTTCGGAGATCAGGGGGGGGGGAATGGTCAATTTTTGCCTTCTTTCGTGGATAAAATCAAAAGTATTGATTTTACCCGAACAAAAAAAAATATTTTTGAGATCCTCATAATGAGCCCTTTCATTTGATATATGACACAGTAAGGTTTGCAAAACTTTTTTTTTTAATTTTGTAATTGGGCCCCTCAAAATGACCCTTATTTCAAAAAAATCTTTATTTACTTTGCACATCCATGTTTGGGTCATAGGATTACACTATCTTACCAAATTTCACCTAATTTGGTTCAGTAGATTCGGAGAAAATCGGCTGTGACAGACGGACGGACGGACAGACAGACACTCGAGTGATCCTATAAGGGTTCCGTTTTTCAACTTTTGTACGGAACCCTAAAAATTATCTACGGGAAAACAAATAGTTTTCCGGGTCTCACTTTACAATATAAAACTCACGTTTGCTTCACATTTTTAACAACAAATCAACCGAGCAGTATTCTGCTATTAAAATCACGCGATTCCTTAGAACTCTTATAATTCAATCAAAATTAAGTCCTGTGACTCAGCAAAAGCGGTTTCTGCAAATATGGCAGAGTAAAAGATAAACAGAATTTTTTTAGTAAACAGATGGACAGATGTGGGGCGGAACTTTGTGCGTATTTGTTATTTTTTCTACGGTCACAAATGTTTAGTCAGGTTTGTTTGTATTTTCCGCTCGATATTACCATTGGGTATCTACGGTTCAAAGAGGGACGCACAAAAAAACTAAAAACCACACATATTTTTTCTTTATTCTTGCCCAATCTAAATAGTTGAAGCGTAAAAACTGAAGAAGTTGCATGGGCTTTGAACCTATATAAAACCTAAAAATACCTATGCACATAGTCAAAAGTTCGTTTGTTATTTTTCCTATAATAGTAGGATAGAAAAAGACACCTTCGATCCGAATCGCAGCCTGTCCTTTTTGGTGTAGCGGTTTTACCGTAACAGATGTCCTCAAAACAGACCTTTCTTATCTTAATCCTCTTTTACCAAGAAAAAATACCAACAATCTTTAGCAGGTAATACATAAGTACCTAAACCGCTCGAATCTGACCCAAGACCAACGCCAGGTGGTTTCCGTCGTTTTGCACCTGTTGTTGTTTTGCTCGTGCCAAATGTATTGGAATAAATTGCTTCCCTTTTTGGAAAGACCCTAACGGTGACTTAATTTTTGCGCTATGAATGTGTAATGAAATGAAACAAAAGAGCTCACGGTCACAATTGTAAAGGATTAACACGGTCAAGCAAGCCACAAACTGCATAGTCACATGTGGTCACATAGATAGGTATCATCTGAAATTGACCGCCACTTATTAAGTTTATATTTTATCCATCGTAAAATATTTTAAATATCTTTTGGTGGACGTTAACTTACATTTAGACGTAGGTAAGTATATTGTTGATGTCAATGATTTACTAACAGCTAAGTTTTATGCCGCTTCCACAGCGGAGTGCAGAAGAGGAGTAACAAACTGCACATTTCTTTGAATCGACTGTTTTATAAAGTCACTATCTGTATCCCACGCCCACGACTTGTCTATGTTGGTTTCACTTTTATCAAACAATTTATCCAGGCCTCAGACCCCGCGTTTAAAAGCATTTCAGGTGAGGATGGTGTAAGTTGACAAACACGATTAGAATACTGAAACATCAATAGTTTTTGCAGCGCTTGCCCAATAATGACCATTATAGGACGTACAATTATTAAAATTAATATAGCCCTTGTAACTCGCTGATTGGTGATTTTTTAACGATCTAGTATTTTTCTGATTTTAGCCATATTAGCGAGCTCCGTGGCGCAGTGGTCAACACGCCAGCCTGCGACACGGAGGTCCCGGGTTCGATCCCCGGCCAGGTCAAGATGGAAAACGATCTTTTTCAAATTGGCCTGGGTCTTGGATGTTTATCTATATAAGTATATGTTATAAAATATAGTATCGTTGAGTTAGTATCCCACGACACAAGTTCACAACTTACTGTGGGGCTAGCTCAATTTGTGTAACAAAAAAAAAAAAAAAAAAAATATTAGTCTAGAAATCTAGATAGGTAAGTACTCTTAGTAACTTAAGATGTAAGTGTACTTTTGTTTTGTTTACATTATGAATAGCCCATTTTGAATAAGGATGGATTACTCATTATTGAGCAGCTAAGATAATATTGAAAATTATAAGCCATCCAACAGATACCTAATGTAAATGTAAAGAATGTAAATCATATTACCTTATTGAATGACTGATTATGTTTAGTTAGGTACCTAATTTTTCTTAAAGTACGTGGTAAATAATGAACTCATTCATGAATAATGTTATTTTTAAAATCGCAAAGCTTCATAAACAGCGAGAATGGGTCAATAAAGCCGCGATGGGATCATGGGAGTTATCCAGGGGGCCGGTGGGTCGCCGGGCGCCCCGCTACGCCCCTCGCTCCACCCCTGCTCGCCAGGCTAGTAGCAGGGAGGCGACGCGCGCCTATCTTCGTGGCTCCCCCCTCGCGCCTCGCTACCTCGCTTAGCTAGTACCCTAGCGACTACCTCGGTGTGCGGACGCGATATCGCAGAGTAGATGCAAATGGACGACACGTTAATAGCAGCTGTTTACAGGAGGGAACCGCTGTGGGACCCAGCGCACAAACTGCATCGGAACGTCAATGTCTTGAAGAGCTTGTGGGACGAAGTGGCCCAGGAGACGGGGAGAGATGGTGAGTTTTATGGTCGCGCTCAATGTCACCAGACAATGGTTGTTTGTTAATTACTTACGTAGGAAGATAATAATATATCCGTTCGCAGCTCTAAGTATATGTATTTGAATAGGATCTTACATACAGTACCAAACAACCATTTCAAGGAAATTTTTAAGCATAATGTAACATTTTCAATGTTTTCTTATTTACATCGCGTATAATAGTTCATATTACTGTTCAATATTTACCATTGAATTGGCCCAGTAATGTACCGATGACGTTGGGTTTTATCCAAACCTACAAATACACAAGGAAACCGTGCCGCTCGAATCAACTTATTCCGACTAATCGTGTCAGAAGAACATGTTATTTATGACATATGTGGTAAGGTCGATTCAATACTATTTCAAAGTTTGCAAACTACAAAAGCGTTGCACACAAGGACAGTAATACACACTTCAACCTTCATCTCCTTGTAATAAACAAGTAGCATTATTTCAAGAAAATAACAGAAGAAACTGTCATAAAAGACAATTGACAGTTTTCTACCACTCTATCAATTATGTACTAAAGTCTTATAGCCCATGAGACTCCGGGAACAAATAAGAATCTAATGACACCTCACACTTTAAAATCGGTCAAGCCGTTTAGATGACAGAAGGTAACAATGTAACAGACATAATTACACACATACAGACGAGCGAAAAACATTACCCTCTTACTGGGTGGGTCAGTCAGGTGAAAAATTTATATTGTGGGGTGGATGCGGTGTGGAAGGTGTGTTGGCTGATTCTCTTTATTGGGGAGGATGATGCCAACTTGATGCCTAGATCCCTAAACTTTAATTATCAGTAGGTATTTTGGTGCACCAAAGAGTCAGTCTTTCTGTCTCTTCCTCCTTTTTATGCTGCTGATAATTTAGATATTTGTACTTCTTAAGCTTTGTTAAATTAAATAATTTAAGAGGGTATACTAGCAGTGCGTTTTCCATACAAATGTATTTCTCTATTTTCTCGCTGAAAACTGCTTCTAGAGGCACAATTCTTTTTAAATACAATCTAATACTAAAATAAGTATGCCCCTATGTTTTTTTTTTCTAAAAAAAACCTGTTTAAAAGAAAAAAAAAAGTACAAAAACAGTTTTTTTGGAAAAAAAATAAGGGCATTCCTATTTTAGTACTAGATTTTATGAAAAAAAGAATTGTGGCCTTAGAATCAGTTTTCAGCGAGAAAATAGAGAAATACATTTGTATGGAAACCATATTGAAAAAATACTGATAGTATACGCTCTTAATCAAGGCATATGGTGTTTATGCCTAACAAATAGGTGGCAATTATTAAACAAGCCATTTGCTTAAGTTTTCTTTTTTTATTAATAACCATCAACTATTTTGTTTCAGTAAAAATTATAAAGACGAGATGGAAGAACCTTCGAGCATATTACGTGAAAGAATGCCAAAAGATACCAAAGCCCACCAAATACGGCATCAAGCGAGAAACCTTCCCTAGTACGTGGCAATACTTCAAAACTCTGAACTTCCTGGGGACGACATTCACCAACGTAGACAAACAATCAGTTGACGACAACACTGATGATAGCAACTCTACCTCCCTTGTCGATGTCGATGATTCTTTTGATACATATCAAGAACAGTTATATCCTATCGTCAAAATAGAATCTGGATACAAATTTCGAGCGCCGTCGCCGCAAAGTCCACAATGTAAAAGACATCGACCGTCAATAGATGAGTCAGTAGACCCTCAAAAAGATGATTTGGAAAGAACTAAACTAGATTTGCTTCAGCAAGAAGTTGTTAGAAGAAATAATGATGATCTGTTGTTCTTTGAAAGTCTCCTGCCTTATGTCAAAGACATTCCTCTAGCTCGCAAACTTAGACTGAGATCCGCTATCCAAGATTTAATATCGAAAGAACTGGAAAAACTTAGTACTGACAAAAATGCTGAACGACAAGGAGAAAATAATGAAGAAGGATGATTTCATATGCTAAATTACTAACTTATATCAAGAATACAACTAAGAATTGTAAGGAGTCAAATAGTATTGTTTTTCTTTATGTTTTTGGTAAATGGTGACTGATATTGAAAATTATTAGAGATATAAATAATTATAAATCAAGTTGCGAAACTGTTTAAAGATATATAAAATGGTATGATATAAATGGTAATTTTATTTTTATACTTTATGTATGGCCGGTCTTTTGACGAATAGAACAAAGCTATCCAATTAACAAAAGCATACTTTTGCATTAGAGCGCTAATAAACTAAGTAGTTAAGCAATACATGCTGCTGTCATTCCATGCAAAATATTTCATACTAGTACCGCCTGCAGTTATTGCCACTTCAAAGTCTACCTTCATAAGTAACTGCAGTAAAGGAAAGACACATTCGATTACATATGATAATGCTCATGCTTCGGGTAAGTAACTAGCCATCGGTCGAACGACTTTTGTTATCAGGAAGTAAAAGCCATGCTATTCAAAACACTGTAAAAAATAACTACGTCACACACGACGTCAACGAAGCAAACATTTTAAAAAGAAACCAAATCCACGCTGTCTGGGAGACAAAGAAAAAACGTAAAATGTACCAGCTGCTGTGTTTCCCGCGCAGACCGTAAAAGCTGATCGAGGGAATGGGCATCAGGAATTGTCAATAGGCGATGCGGCTAGCAACCCATCACTTTTTTGATTCCATTCTCACCTACAAGCCCACTAAAATGTTAAACGTGACCTCTCGGTCTTATGGTCTTAGGATCTGTCTACCCCGTAAGGGATCTTTACCCCTTACGGGGTAGACAGAGCCTAAGACCGTCGTCGTCTAAGGACGTCTTTACTTGACACTTTGTATATAACTGAACAAAGAGAGAAATTTCCGGAAAACAAAGCTCCGGAGATAGCAGAAGCGCTTTGAGAATTACAGTAGTTTGCAGACTCTTTCTTTTTGCTCGAGACGAGGAGACGATGACAGTTTTATCCACTCTAGGTGCTCTCTTTGAGAAAATATTCAGATGTTCGGGCAATTTATATGTTAACAAGGGCATTAAAGAAACAATTTATGACGAATGATAATGCTCATGCTATTTAGGCGTTAAACCACAGTAGAGGATCGAAAAACAAACATTTCAAAAAGTGACTATTAGATATTCAGCGTAATAAAAGCAAAGACAATATTTTATTATTCCGGAGGCGGCGAAAACGCTTTGAATTACAGTACTCTGTCTACTGTCACCTTTTTCTCGAGACCGAGACGGGCTTGCTTTTAGACGACCGTTTTACATTTATCCACTCAGGCAGCTTTCTTTGAGAAAATATTCAGTTGAACGTGCAATTTTAATGCAATGGAAATCGAAATATTGAAAGAATATAGATATACTAATTGATGTCCGATGTTAAAACGTCAGATCTTCTCAGTGATACAGATCTTCTAATAGATGATCTTAATAATATGCATTGTTCTTTTGTTGTTTGTGTATGTAAGTGGACAACATTTGTGTCAGATTTTTGTAACACCGACTTATTTCAGGCTATGAACGACTGTTGACATTCGGGATCAACGGCTTAGTACAAGGAAGTCCATAATATTGAAGTAATTTAAGAAAGAAAATAGTTCAAATAGTCACACTCGCCTCGTACCTATTGATTAGATGAGCTGCTCATATAGGATTCGTTTTTAGATCTGTAACCAATCTAGCAATCACTTAGTTTACTTTATGGAAATATTATTTTGAACAATTTAAATTCTATTGAAATGGAAATATTTGAACTTCAATGGTATAATTTGATGAGACTTCTTTTTTATCTATGGGTCCGATACTTTTAAATACAATAAAGGGCATTACTTAGTAGAAATTTAAATAATGGTAAACAACAACAACACAAATTGTTTAGTATAACAACAGAAATGTTTATTCAAACAACAATACGAAATAATGATGAACAATAGACACAATTACACTTTGTTAATGTGTAGATACCAACGTCACTTCACGCCTGTTTGTTGAGAAAAACTATAATTCGTGAAGCCCACAGTTGGTTGAGTTTGTACATACTATGTCTTAAATTATCATCTGTTGCCTCACACCGACGTCCGAAAATGTCCTTGGATACCGTTTTGTCGTGAGGGTTAAAATTATCATTCATCAAGTCTATTACTAAATATAAACTGGCCACAAGGATCTGCAGGCCTTTTTGCTAACTTTTGACAGCTACAGTGTATATCGCTTTAATGGTTATATTAACATCCATTACGGTTTATATATGTAAAATAAAAATAGTCACTCATACAAAAGCCGTAATGGATGTTGAAGTGACCATCAAAACGTTTTACACTGTAGCTGTCAAATGTTAGCAAATAGGCCTACAGATCACACATGTGGATAAAAATCGCACCTCAATAATCATGTAAATGTATGAAGTATACCAGATTATCACTTCTTCAGTTATTACTGTTACCTATTAGAAGACATTGCACATAGGTACCTATGTTTATGTTTGTTTGATTAGTGGCGTTTCTTCCCAGAGTAAAAATAGAATAATACCTACATAATAATAAAAATATATAAGGAGCTGGATGCGAGCAGCCGAAGATAGATCTCGATGGCGTGCAATTGGGGAGGCCTATGTCCAGCAGTGGACAAGTATAGGCTGATGATGATGAAGAAGGACAAATCACACAGAATAAGCTAGCCCAAAATCATAGATTACTTAATAATTTTACCCACAGTATAAGCATGATAATAATGAAGATTTCTATTCGATAGCCTAACATACGAGTAGAATCACGTGATTATAATGTGCTAAGATTTCCAAAGTTAGACTAAGTATTTGAACATTCAGATCAATTTATAAAGAACATCGTTGAAATGATAATTATTGTAACAAGATTGTAACCGTAAAATTTGCAAATCTATCGGCAAGGTTTACCGTTCCGCGTAGCATTTCAATATATTCCGCATACAAAATGCATTTGCAATAAGCACAATAAGCAAACCAGGTAAAGTTATATGAATTGTAGATTGTGCACGTCACACCACAGGCATTATAAACGTAGCAAGCGATGCAATGCAGTTGTGATTAATATCGCGTAAGCTGAATAACATTAGCACAAAATGTGCAAGGCCGCCAGCGCAAACGAGCCTCACAAAAAATTGCAAAATAAAGATGGATACAGATCTTGCGTATAACATTATTCCTTTTGTGCCAGCCTGCACAAAAGTGAAAAATATTATCACTTGAGGATAAATAAATTCGCAAATCGCCTTTTGCCCATTCCCGCCTAATCTTTAGCATGCTTCTTATTTTGTAGATTTATTCTGTTTAAGTTCCTCCATAATAAGATAAAATTTTTGATTTTTAAAAACCCCAAAAAATAAGATTTCAGCGCGCCTCCGCGAAGTCACTGGGGACCAAAGGGCTGGTACTTTGCACAGCGAATTGCCATCGCTGTGCAGAGGGGTAATGTCGCCAGCCTACTGGGCACCCTTCCTCGCGGCGACGGGCTGGAATCTCTTTTTTATTTATAATTTAAAAAAAAATCTAAATACATGCTCCTTGTTTTATTGTATGTCAATTATTTCTGCGTTATTCTGTACAATTGCCAATTGTACAATATGGAAATACGGATAGTCAATTGGTGATCTGTGCTAAAATATATTTTTTTTTATTAGGGGCGGCTCCTTTCTTTATTGTTTGAGGAGTTGGTGACTATCATGGGCTGATCTTCAATTGATTTGAGTGAACCAACCAAGAATCACAATAATGAACTATAATAAAACGGATATCCAGTATTCGCTGTACCTATATAAAGTGTCATATCCGCTAATCCTTTTAATTTGTAAAAAAAATCGTATCCGAATAAAAACGTGCGATGATTTAACGCGCTTCGTGAGCTCGACCGAATTGTTTTTTAAATTGTTTGTTGTATTAGCGACATAGAGTACATTATATATATTAGCGAATATATCAAATGATTATAACATGTGGTCACACAATGACATATGAAGAAGGTGCCTGCAAATAATATGTGGAAAAGGTATCATACTTACTTTATTTAGCCTAGTATTAATCAGTATATAGCAATCAACATTTCAGCATGCATTGAGACAAAGAGCATGCTCTTTTGTATGGGCGGGTAAAATATATAAGATATGTTTAACAATAAACAAAAACCGACTTCAACCCTATCAATTTGTTGTTTGAATAAGCGTAAAAATAAAATGGAAATAAGTTTAAACCGAACGGCATCCTTGTAATCATTTTTGTGTATTTTTTCAAAAAGCGCTCGACACATTTCGATAAAAATTTGATGGGACCATCTGTAAAGTATTACCTATCAAACAAAAAAAAATTTCTTAAATCGGTCCAGGCGCCTTCAAGAAATCGGGGAACACACATAAAAAAAAAGATTACGACGAATTGAGAACCTCCTCCTTTTTTGAAGTCGGTTAAAAATACGGAAATACTTTTTCCCCGACCTAATATTATCTCATACTGAGTGTCTTACGCTATTAAGAACAACACGCAAGAACATATTATACATGTCACTAGTATGCTTTGCCGAAACATAATTTAAGACATGCTAAGAAGAAGAAAGTAAAATAGACTCACCTGCTGATAAAAGCGTTTATCGTTGGGGTTCATAGCGGTTGGTTAATGCCTGTGCTGCCGGCATGCATTAGTAAGTGCTGGCGTGGGGTGGGCGTCCACTTAGTACTGTTAGTGAGAAAACAATCGTGTTATAGGCGTAAGACAAACTGAAAAGGCATACGGCGAAGGCACGGCGCAGACGTAGGACACTATGATAGGATTATAAACCTTATTTTCATAAGCAAAACGATCAATATCGCAAGAAAATATTGACGCTTCCTCTTGCTGCCCGTCGAATCTCGCGATATCTAGCGACTTAGTTTTTTCTCGCGAGTATGGTCGCTTTGAGTATAACTGTAAGGTTTAAAATCCTATCACAGTGTTTCATGCCTGTGCCGCATCTGCACCTTTTGCCGTGTGTTTTACGCCATAGTGCTGCCATGCAGAATCGGGCCTTATCAGTTATATTATGACTTTCTTATTATATTTTACATACGAAAAGCATAACTTAAGTTTGAACATGACAAGAATATTAATATTATTAAATTATGAAAGGTATAATATACGTATAAAGGTATGTTAATACCATACCTTTACACGTATATTCTACCTTCATAGTACTCTTCTTATATCAAAAAATTTTTTATATAAGAAAAGTTCTATGAACTATTTAAATCTCTAATTAATTAATTATACTATATTGAGATTTATAAACAGCCTTTACTTAACAACAGTTAATGAGGAAACTAAGTTTTATCGCTTCAAAAATATATGAAACTACAATGATTAATTAGTAAACAAAAGTCACTTTTAACAGTTGTTAAAGGTGGATATAGATTATAGACAAGATCTAAGCATAACAAATCCAAAAAATGCATCATTATAACAAATACTACAAGTAATTTTTTTCCAAAGTACAGAAAGTTGACCTGATTAGGTAGCGAAAGAAATAAAATTATGGGTGGCGCTAGTTGGCTTATCTTAGTTTCTCAATCAAATACCAAAAAGTAAGTAAAATGTTAGTGCAATCAACAAACCTGTTTAGTAGTGTGTGTAAGAGTTACCATACATAATCAGGATATCAGCTCATTTTTAAAAACTTGGTGAATTACCTGCAACAAGAAATATAGATATATAAATATATATACATTCAATACAACGAATACAAGAGATATATTGTTACACCTTTAACTTTTGCTTAGGCGTTTAAATATGTGAAACTATAGCGTCGGCCGTCGCCCAGCAATGTAAAAAAATATAAAAATAAAAATAATAAATATATACGGACAAATCACACAGATTGAGCTAGCCCCAAAGTAAGTTCGAGACTTGTGTTATGGGATACTAACTCAACGATACTATATTTTATAATAGATAGAAATAAAGCGACGTTCAAGTGTCAACTATAAGACGATTTAGAGAGTAGGGCTTCAGCCAACAGCTTAATATCTAAGTCGGCCTAAGCCTTAGATTCTTGGCAGTAAATCGAGGTTAAGAAGTAAATCAAGGTTTATAAACACAGGCCATAAATGGAGTTATAAAGTTGGCCAATGCTTAATAATAAAATGTTTCATAAAAGAAAGCTAGTGCTAAGATTAATGAAATAGTATAGTTATAGGCATGGAATCGATTAAATGATTGTCGAATATATAATATATATTCGTATTGTATGTTTTGTGTACTAGAAATTTTCCCGCAACTTCGTGTGCGATAAAATAAATAAATAAAAAAAAAGAATTTTAAAATCGGTCTAGTCCAGTATCTTTGGAGCCTATTCAGTTCGAGCACAAAATCAATCAAATCTCTTTATAACATTACTAGCAGTACGCCATGGCTTCTCACTACTATAGCACTCAGGCTCAGGGCGATAACGTACCTATTCAAAGGTGAAATAATTTTTGAAATCCGTCAGTTCTTGAGATTCCCACGTCCAACCAAACAAACAACTCTTTAGCTTTATAATATTGCAATTTCAAATTTTGTTTAGAAATAACCAAATCTAGGTTCAGTGACTGACTGTCTGATCGATCAGATTCAATCACGGGCCGGAACAATTTTTCAAATTTTTAATTTATTTCATGTTGTACAAACTATATGATCTAGTCTACATTTAGTTAAAAAATTGCACGGAGATTTACATATTCTTATCCAAATCTCTTATCGAAGCTATTTGTTCAACGTCATACCAACTTAAAACTTTTGCCTCACATGGCATTTTTACCTGACAAAGCACTTTAGTTCTATTTCTGAACAATGACTTCACTAAAACAACTTTGTTTATCATAAATTAAAAATTATCTCTGAAACTTTTAAGGAAGCTATACTTTTATTTTATTTTTTCGCTTATCTACTTACTTTCGTACACCTATATCACAGAATTAATAATAGTATGCCGTACTGTGACCGTATAAATTCCAATAAAGTCCCTCCCTTCAACCGCATCGGGTGGGACGTGGCAGGCTAAATTAGGATGCACTTTACCAGATTGCATCTCCCGCACCGTCCGGCCGGCTCGAACGGTGCCCGGATGCGAGTGCAATGATTTTATATTGACGTGACAAATGCACAATAAATCCTTCAATCATTTAATTTGGGTAATACCACAGATGGTTCCATGCTTCCTGGTGAGTTGGCGCTCATCTTCGTTTTCACGTGCCTTCCGAAGCACGAACATAGAAGATTATAGATTCGCAGTTTGTTTGTATATTTCTTTGTGCGTATGATACGCTTTTGCGCTTGAAAATACTACTAGACTGGATCCCCTAGATATATTTGCATACACCTTGTCAGGGGTACAGAGGAGGACATGCACATAATCTAGAAATAAAAGTAGTAAGTGTCTCTCTTTTATCTGAGCGTTTTCAGCTCAGCTCCTAAAGCCAACTGAGCTGTAAAGTGTCGGAGTGTTTTATGACAGCATTCATGCTACTTAAATACAAGTTCTATGCAGGATCATCATCATCAGCTTATTGTCCACTGCTAGACATAGGCCTCCCCAAGGACACGTCAAAGTTTACGATCTTTCATTTTCCTCATCCAGGCACTACCAACGACCTTTCTCAGATGATCGGTCCACTTGGCAGAGGGACGTCCCACACACATTTGCCGAGACGTGATCTCCATTCGAGAACTCGTCTGCTCCAACGCTCATCCGTTCTTCGACAGATGTCGCCAGCCCGCTGCCTATTTGGAGGATAGCTAAACCGAATTCGGAAGAACCTCAGTGATTTTCCTACAATTCTATTGACTGGATAAAAAATAGACAACTAGGTTCCGCAGTGGCACCTAGCGCGACAATCGCACGGCACAATGATTTCACAACCGCAGCATTGTGCATTGTCGGAACCTGTATTATGGCTCTGTGATCTATTCCGTTGCCTTTGTTGCCATTATACGGGTGTCGGTGTGAAAACCGCGGAAGAGATTGTTACTTGGAGGCTCTTTATGCAGTTCCCAACTTCAAACCTATGTTGAATAGAGGTACTAATTAAATTGACTAATGTGCATTATTTTCCTCTAAAAATCTAAATTGTCGTATATTATATAAGTAAATCCCTAACCATCAATTCGCGTCTAAAAATACCATCTTAAACCAAATAACTAAACCAAACGAACTTCTTCTGACAGACTTCCTAACTTTATTTTTCCAGTTTTTTAATCTATAGAAATGTTATCGATATAATTCGGACTAGGTATTAATCTCTCGATGTTAAATCTCACCTCGACTTATTCACTAAAATAGAAATTCACTTCAAAGAAGTTCAGTAACGACAAAAAAAATTGTATCGGTGCTGATATCAGCGAACTGGTATTTTAATTATAATATAACAATAATAACCGCATGCGAAAGTACAGTTATGCGACCGAATCACACCCTGTTCCGCTCAATTTATCCCGTTCCTTCACACCGTCACCGATACTGCATAACAGCTATATTATACCACTTTACTTTTACATTACAATACTTGTGGTCGGCGGTGCGCGAAGTGTGAAGCCGATCAGGGTTGCTTATCTGACCACATGGGCCTGACTGATCTCATGTGATCAGTTGGAGAAACTCACAATAAAAATTCTAAAAGACATAGTTTTCTATTTTTTATTTTATTACAAATTTTTCTGTGAGATCTTAGTTTCTTTGGTACGGGCCCGGAAAGCAAAACTACCCCAAATTGTGCCAAATTTGTGAAAATGTTGACATAGTTTGACAAGCAATGATTCAATAAAAGTCAAAGAGAGTTCAAATTATACTCAAACGGTACTTTATTTCATTTTATAAAAGCGTACCACAAAGATAACCGAAAAAGGCTAATGTAGGTAGTTATTTCGAAAAAAAAAATGAAAAAAGTACTACCTATTACTTTCGGATCCCGCCAGGTACATGGTTAAGAAAGTTGCAAAATCGGGGGTAAGCTATTCTTAGGGGTCTCTACAATTACCTTTACATGCGCGTTAGCAATGTTTGCATTGTTTATGTTGATATTGACTGGCCTAATAGAGATGTTCTACAATCATAATCAGCTGACCGGAAGCGGAAATCACTTGTTGTCGGTTGTTGAACTCTCTCAACGTCTGCTAATGCTATCGTTATTTATGAATGGCAACATTTTTTAAACCATACTAGATATAATTCTGGTTGTTATTCACATTCTAATAAGTTATATTTAATATGTGTGCATACTTACATTTTCGTTAAACTCTACTTTGTATATTACATATCAATTTGACAAAATAACGAAAAAAATAATTATTGAAATGGAAATAGTAGCACTTCTGGTAATCATTAAATGCTACGAGTAGGTATTACGCGGCTATGGTCAAAATCCATTAAGTAATTCATACATAAAAATTAAGTAGGTAGGTAGGTATATTGTTTCGTAACTTAAACCACAAACTTATGCAGGGTTGCCAACCGTACGAGGTTCCTCGTACAAATACGAGATTTGTGGTCTTCCGTACGAGGTACGAGGACGCTGTCAACCTCGTACAGTTATGTACGAGATTTTGATGATATTATGGCCATGCGATTTTTTTTGTTGGATTATGTAGCTAGCTAGCTCAAAATGGGCTTTCACCACTTCACCGGACGGTATAGCTTAGAGCCATACCGTCATTTTGGATCACCATTATAAATTATTGAAAACTAGTGCCATCTATCAAAAATAGTAGGAACTTCTTACGTCATAAATTGCACTGCCGGGGATTTCCCGGTTGACAATCATACGGTACCATAGACAATCATCGCGTATATGGTAGTTCAACCAAGAAATCCGATTAAGAATATCGTATCTGCATTAGTTATTTGCACTACGTTGTGTAGCAAATTGATTATTTTCTCAAAATAAAGATTTCTATTGTTTTTTCCATCTTTTAGTGATGTAATAAAAGTAATAAGTCTCGTTATGAGTGATAAAGAAGAAAATAGTGACCGTAAGTAGCGCCATTTGCAACATTAAAGCATAATATTTTTTTATGTACGAGGTTTGAAAGTCAATATACGAGATTTTCAGCTGCACATGTACGAGGGACCTTATTTTTTTGTTGGCAACTCTGAACTTATGTAGGAAGGTTCACTATACTGAACACACACTACTTGTAATTCCTTACGAAACTTACTATTGAAGCTACCCACACGTGGTAGACTCCAAATCAGGTCAACTGTGTACAATACAATACATACCTTTTTTGTGCACGTACGTGTTACCATATCAAAAGAATATGATACATGATTTTGCTATAAATTGTTGAGTAGACAAATCCTACGATTATGCATATCAATGCAAGTCACTTTGACAAAGCCGCTCAAAAAGTATTGGCAGCACTGAAAAGCTGTTTCAGAAAAGCAATTTGTGGCAGTAATTTTGTCAACCAAATAAAGCTGATCAAACCACGTTTTATGTAAGCTTCCAGAAAAACTTATTCTGGAAGAAAATTCGTAGAACAGTCAGAATACCCTTACTATCCCCAAACTATTTGAACTACCTGAAGGAATTCCTATGGACACTTTTACTTCATACTGAATCAAAAAAGCTCATTGACTCTACATATAACATTGTATTGTCATCCAAATACACAAGTATACAAAACATCTAACTTACCATAGATTTAAAAAAAAAAATTTCGTCTCTCTGAGTAGATGTCGCATAAAGCCATTTTTGTATGAAAACCTAGAATGTCGAGCCGGGGGGGTGTGAAAAAGAGGAAAGGGGGCCGGGTTGATAGGGGTGCTATTTTTGAACGGGTGATATCATGAAGACGTACAAAAATTTACATAGAAATCGTTCGTTTGATTTTTCAAACAACCGAAATTCAAACCAGCGTATTTAGTCGCCAGTTTGAAAATAGCACTCATGACTTTTGACACTGCTGTCACAAGTGATGTATTAACACCGCGTAATATCGATATCGAAAACACAAAACAAACCATTTTGTTGCAATCACAGATTTAATGTAGGTTTACAGATCAGCGGTTGCAATTTAGAAAACAAAGGTTTTTGAATGTGAAATTATGTTTTTATTATCATTGCGTAGCTACCTAAGAGTGCAAATACCATCAAAATTAGTTTATTAGTCATCATTGTCTGAGCTATTTCCTATTAGCATCATAAGCTTTGTTGTTCCGCTATTATGACCGTATTTATGCGGTAATATAAGAATTGGCAAAGTTTTTGCGGCTGTTATGGGAGAAATGAAAAAGATGTAGAATGTGCAAAGAAAGTAAAAGCAGGCAAAGGGAAAGGGCGAAAATATATTAAACAATATCAAAAGATGATGCGGCTTGCAACTTATCACTTTTTTAATTCCATTTTCCACCTATATACAAACATGCTAAACGTAGCATTTGGGTCCGACCTTGAGCTCTGGCTGCTTGTAAGGGAAACAGACGTGATTATATGATTGTATGTATGTATGTTGTGGGTTGTATCTCCGTGGGTAGCTTCAGAACGGCGGACATACACATGTGAAATTTAAGTTGAAATATTTAGCCGCGCCAGACATCGAATCTGGTACCCTCTTATATTAAAGGTGAGGCTGAGAAAGATTAGTCACAAGTTTTTTTATATCTGCGATCTATACCTCTAAACACCTCTAAAACTACACCCCTATCGAATTTTCATAGGCGGTGCCCGCAATCTTGGATCCCAAAATTGAAGTTATTTGTAAATCACACCCCTAAACCATCCAAACATTAGAAACAAACTATTTTATCTTGACACTTTAAGGACAAACAAGTGTAACTGGTAACATGTTGTATAGGTATATCATCCTAATCTGAGCGTATTAAGGCATTCATGCCAATATATAATTTGGCAAAAATATGAAGAAGAAGTACTGTCTATAAAGAAGTTTACTAAAAGGCCGGTTAGGATTTTAAAAATAAAATTACTTTTACTTTGATTATTTGACATTGTCAAAAAAGGAGAAATACGAAAAATTAAATATATGTTTCTAAGAAAAAAGAATAATGAAAACTAGCAAAAATTAAAGGCATTGCATTAGAAATATTTTGAAATCAAGGATTGACAGGATATAGAGGTAAGACATGGTCTGTTATATGAGTTAGTAGAATCGGGTCACAATTATACTTCTGGTACGCTCCTTTGTACTCATGTCGTATTCATGTACATTGTTTATCGATATATTGTAAGAGTAAGTAGGGGCATCACTATTCGTACTATCTTCTCTTACTTACTAAGGATTTTGACATTTAAAATGGCGTATAAATACATTTAATTTTTTTAAATAAAACATACATTGCCTTACTTACATGTGAAAAGTAACAGGTCGGGATAACATTTTAATATTTCTGTCAGTATTTTTGCAGGATTTCACTGCACAACTAGGCATGTTTACGGCTATAAACAATTAATTTCGTTCTGATATTTGCACTTCAACAGACGTCAGATGACTGGGGTCGCGAGAAAGCCGCGTGTATGTTTTACGAGTATAAGTCGTAGGACAGATCAAGCAATATTCACATTCTAGAGAGTATTCATACTTCTATGTAACTTACACACACAAGTATGCAAAATTTCAGCTCAATCGTTTGATAAATAACTGCGTCATAAACTCAATAGCGCAATATCACACAATACCACAGACAATACAGAAAATGTGAGACATACTCGTAGCAAGTTGTAACAAAATATCCGAGTCATTCTACCAATTTGTTCCACATGGCTTTCCCAGAACATCTTCATTAGTTTCATTGCTTTACATATTCACGGTTGCATTGATGGCATCAGAGAATAAAATGTTCGCTTTACACAGATAAAATCTGCCACGGGTGGCGGTGGTAATTAGAAAGCTGCTCCTATATCGAGATTCGAGACACCATGCCTTACATGGCGAAGAAGAAGTGAAATGCGGGAAAGTGTTTTTTACCTTTTTGCGTCTTTTATTTCTTTACAGAATAATATAAAATTAAATTTTAAGCAACCTCCTTTCGAATAAAAAAATCTGCAACCACATTGGCTAACCCGTTTTAGAGCTACGGTGCTAGAGGTCGCCAAAAAAATAAGGCTCCGACCAGAAGGAGGTATCCGTAGTTTTGTGGCCATGAGTGGCCAATAACAGGTCAAAGAAACGTCGATCTTCCTTCTATAATAATTAAATATACGTATACGGATAAATCACACAGATTGAGTTAGCCCCAAAGTAAGTTCTTATGTAAGACTTGTGTTATGGGATACTAACTCAACGATACTACATTTTATAACAAATACATATATAGATCCAAGACCCAGGTCAATCTGAAAAAGATCATTTTTCATCTTGACCTGACCGGGGATCGAACCCGGGACCATCCGTGTCACAGGCCGGCGTGTTGACCGCTGCGCCACGGAGCTCGTCGATATGTGTATTCTATGTGATAGGTGTGTATGGTCGATTGACCGTGTCACCTACACGAAATGATGATGATGTGATAGGTTTATTTACTACTGTTGTAGCCAAAGTTGCTGGTCGCATAGGCATAGGTAAGATGCATGGCAGAAATGCAAAGGCACAAGTAAAAAATTACTTTTTAAGAAAGTGTTCGGCAAAATACATTTTTGGTTCAAATCCATTTTAAATCTAACTAAACACACTTTAATCTAAGCAGTAATTAATACATTTCGAAGAATCACCTAGCCAGGCACACCGAAACGAAATTTCTATTTAGATGATGATTATTGAATAATTTCTACAATGCACGCAATATGCTGCAGTAAATTGTAGCATGATTAACAAATTTATAATATGACGTACTTACAACCGGCATGGTCAATGTCAGTCATTACGTGATCATCCATTTGGTTTATCAAACGATGACTAATGACACTTCTAGGTATGTAACATTGGGTGGTCCAAATTCTGCGGTGACTAAGCTGATACACAAAACTCTAAAATCTAATCAGTTCCTATACATTCGAGAAAATAATACACCCTGGTGACAAACCTGTGAAGGACATCGTAGCGACGATATTCACGACAATAGAGGACGTACCGGCGAATCCTGGGCTACTACAGTATACAGTTATACTAGTGGTACTTACTGCAAAATAAATGATAAACCAACCGACATAATATATGTATCTGCAATAGGTGCACGTAGAATGTCGAATACCAAGGAAGATTTCGAATATTAAAATGTTTGGTCCTCTGTTAACACTTATTTGCTTTAGAGATGATTAGCAGAAGGGCGGATAAAGCCATAATCATAATTTGATCAATCGCACTGAGTTTATGGCCACTGAACCAGACGAAAAGAAAGAAGAAATGAGTTTTATCACCTTCTATGGCCGACCGGTAGATATATCGAATAGTGAATTTTGACAATGTGCAATTTCGCTACATTATGTATGTGTGCCATCGAGATACCGATCAACACACTTAGAATTCTGAAAGTGATTCAGTCCAAGAAATTGACAAATGCAGTGACGACAACGGTTGTTTTGTGACACTATTTCTTGGTATACACGTAGGATAATGTAGCGCGTATCAGATCGACATGATCTTGGCACGCTAATATCATCGTTTGAGAGGGCCATGCACGCACTCTCCAAACAAACGGAAACAGGGAATTGTGGCAATATTTGTCGTAGTCGTACGTAGAATAATGATGATGGAATGCTTAATTTTTTACCAAAATTTTATACCAAAATGTGCTATGGTGGCTCAGTCGCGTATATTTTAACTAATAATAAAATTCTGTTTATAGCTTTGATGCCAATTCCAGTTTTTGTTTGGCTGGCTCCAAAGTACGTACAAAGTAAAACAGAGCTACTGTATGTAAAACGACTAAGACTTGGGTAGGTACTTGTAAAGATCTGAAGATTTTTATGTATGATCGTGATTAACTTCTTTCTAACGCATTCAGAAAACATAAATATTTTCTTAATGGGTCAGAAAGAAGTTAATCACGATATGATAGTAGATATTAAATAATTTAGAGAGCCGGATCCAACTTTACTCAATAAACTTTTTGTTTTACTGTAGATCCAATTATTTACTAAACACTTAAAATTATTATTGCAATAAACCTAGCACAATAATAATTTGAGATCGCAAAAGAAACAATAAGCACGAAACTTTTTATTTTTTGTAATAGCGTGTACCAATAATGCATGGATTATAAAACGACATATCAAAAACAAATAACATGTTATTCAACATGTTTTCATAGAAGTGTGATGATGACATTTCCCTATTGGTACAATTTGCCTTCCTCATATATTTTGCTAATGACCAATTTAGGAAAGGACACCAAAATAAAATAAATGATAACAATTATAATATAACGTAAAAGATGAAAGTAAGTAATAGAGAATGCTATCAAAAAACGCACTTAAAAACTTAATAGACATGAAAGTTTACGAAATAATACATTCAACAATATTCCTTCATTGTTCGCTTGGCATGGAAATTGAGAAATTGTTAGTCGTAAGTGGTACAAGGCAGTGGCGGCCGCTCCTTCAGTGCACTCGTGCACTGCACTACCAGATTTTTATGTATTTCCCTATTTTTTTTTCGACACAATTATTATTTATCCAAAAGTATGTAACTTTAATTACACACTGAAAAAGAAAATATTTTCAAACAAGCTTGATCTTTATTACCTAAAATTTAAGACTCATTTTAGCTAAACCAAAAATTGGGCGAGCGCTTTCAAAGTGCGCACGAAGCGTCTCCATAGAAACTATATGGAATGAGACAGAAATGCTCCGGCAGGTGAAACGGAAGATGATCCGTACTCAATGTATGAGAAAAATTGCAAAACCGGATCGCCGCACGAGTCCCGAATACTCCCGAACGGGCTCGCTCGGGCGGCATCGGCCGGGGTGTCTCGCTCGCTCGTTGAAGATTTTTGTTGCGACGGCGTGTCCTTGACCTTTACTCAAATCAGTTTGTTTGTTTTATTTCGCACCTGTGACACGGTGTGATAGATAACGCGCGCGAAATTACCCAATAATTATTCATAGTTATGGTTTTCTACTTTGTGTGTGCTTCAAAGTGTAGTGGTTGAAAGTGGCTTCAAAGTGTGTTTTTAATGGGATTATTTGAACAAGAACTAAAAAAGAAAATAGGCTATGGCTTATTTAGGCGGTATGCCGCCTAATCTGTTTTTTGAAACTATCTTCTCGTGCTTTTCAACCTGAATTAGTTAAGTACCTAGGTACCTACTCGTAGTTATTAGAATATTCATTAGCGCGTAGCTCCTCTCACTAAACCAATGGTAAGTCAAGATGATGAGATATTTCACTGCATGTAGGTACATAAGTAAGTGATACTTTTTATACAGAAATGGTTTTACAATATGCATTAATATTAACAAGAATTGTACCTAGAGTAACTGATTATGTATAGGTACTGTACAAATATTATTAAGTAGGTGGTATAGGGGCAGTCGACTACAAATAATTGACGAACGTACGGCATTTCAATAGGTCGTTTTGCTTTTGAGAGACAATAGGTAAGCAGGTGAACCACCACTCCTTGAAGTCACGAGCCGCCACTGGTACAAGGTAAATAATAAAGCAGTTAAAAAGGACGCCATTTCAAAATTCTGAGTACATTTGATCGGTAGTAACACGAAGCACATAAGTAAGGAAAACCATTGATATTTCAAAGACGAGGTCTTGACCTTTTAATACCTTTACGTCAAAGGCACGACTAAGTGGACTATTTTGTACAATAACTTTATAAATACAGCAAATCGAAATTAAATAAAGACTACGTTTTATAATAACGGCTTCTTTCATAGTGTAAGGTAAAATAACTTTTCTTTTAATTTTTCCGAAGTCTATTGAAAGAATGTGAACTCCCCAAACAATTTCACACATTATCCTGCTCTTTTAGGACCTGCTCCTGTACTTTGCACTATTCAATGACAACTAAATAATGCCATCGAAGTGGCTGAATACTGGAACGGAACCAAAAAATAAAATCAAAAGAACGAAGAAAAATTTTCCACCGCCACAAAAGAAGACGAAGAAGAAAAGTATCAACAGCCGCCTATTTGACAATTCTCTTTATGTAGATATGTAGGGCTGGCCCTAAATACAATACTTCCCCAGAGGTGGGGAAGCTTTTTAATTCGTTAAACAGATACAAATAAAGAAGGTTTATAGCAGCCATAAAACGGCATATTAAGTCATTCATTACAATGGGAGCGAATTAATTAAAGTATTTTATTGTCTGAGGTCATGTTACATACTGCCTACGAATGTTTCAAAGTTTACGTGCGAAGTGCCTCTAGGTCATGTCTTATATGGCACAGCTTGAGTAATTTCGTCACGTACTTTATTTTATTTAAGTAGTTAATTGAAATATCCAAACGAGTAATCCGAAATAGGGTGTTCTATTTTAACTAGGTTATGATGCCTGCTACTTCGCTTTCATCATACTGCTCTATATTCTGTTTTTCTGGCCCTTTCATCGCAGAAACATTCTGATTAACATGTTATCATATTTACATTACAAAATTATATTTTTCACGAGAGGAAAGAGGATGGAGCCGCGGGAAATCTAGTCTAGGACACTTAGTTTTCTCGCGGCTCCATTCTCGTAAATTATAGCCTTCGATATTCATAATATAGATGAGAAAAGGTAAAAGATTGTTCAATTGATTTTGTTGAGATGATCTTTGTCATCATTATATATGCTTCCCAATAAGAATTACAATAAAATACCAAATTATTTCTCCACATCCCATTTAAAATCACAACTACACACGCACGCTGTTTACAGTGTCAAGATGACTCATGCAAGGTAGGCAACATGCCTACACATACAAACAAGCGTCTGCAAGTCTGTTTGCGTAACACTCCCCTTGAATGCAATTAGCGAAGATTATTACGACTTTCTGTAGGATTTCTATAATGCTGTGTTGTTGTACCTATATTTAGATTGCAATGAGTCCTGTATTACCCAAACATAGAATGAATAACAATCATGTCTTGATTTTCTTAGGGATACATTGGCAGGCCATGGTTAGGCAGTTCACGGGAGTCAGTCAGTCACTTTATTAGTCAAGATCGGTTGAAAACCCTGTTACGATCTTCGCGGAAGAAAAGGCTAAATTATTGATATAAGTATCAAGTCAATGCTAGAATCCTGGCTTGATGCTGTCATGGATAAGATGCCAATAGTCTCATAATAAAGGATGCTGAGGAGCGAAAAAAGTAGACAGTAACAATAGTTCTGTGGTAACAATCATGAAAGTGGAACCTAGACAATAAGCATTAAAGCCAAGGATGCACAAAAATTACGCGTCTCGGAATGCTTCCTTGATAGTGTCTTTGATGATATTATGCTTATGGTTTCACCATAAAGGATGCTGAGAAGTGTAAGACGTTGATAGTAACAAGTCTGAAAGTGGAACCCGGGCTACTAACATCACAACGTATGATGTAACCGAGACTACGTGCTCAGATGACAGAGAGTAAGTATGGCAATTTTTTTATCACTAGCTGGAATGGAACCACACCTCAATAGAAAGAACATAGGACCCAACACGTTTCACGTAAAAAGGAGATTCTTTGTGTTTGTTTGTGATTGATTGTCTCATTAACTACTCAAATGATTTTCAAAATTATTTTACCAATAGACAGCTACATTATCACCGAGTAACATATATTTTCGAACAAGTAACGGAGCAGTACGATCATGGACCCGTAAGAAAATTGCATTTGTAACCTATAACTATAATACACTAGCAGCCCTACCCGGCTGCGCCCGGGCATGTATTATACCTTAAAACCTTCCTCGTGAATCACTCTATCTGTTGGTGAAAACCGCATGTAATTCCGTGCTGTAGTTTTTGAGTTTATCGCAAACAGACAGACAGACAGACGCGGCGGAGGACTTTGTTTTATAATATGTAGTGATAAGGTATCAAAAACTTGCATACAAACATCATATTTACCGAGCGCTGCAAAAACTATTGAGGTCTCCGTCATCTAAGAGTGTGTTACGGAGATGACTCAGCACCGTTCCGGCGGCCGGGTGGCGGCCCCGAGGGCCCGGATAGACTTCAAAGTTGATAAAACCAACACCCACGCGGTCGAACGAACAAAAGGCTAGTTGTCAATAACAAATCAATAAAATCACCGTTGTGCCTATTTATGCAAGAAGCAAGTTGATTTTACGCAACAATTGTTGTATTCATCGATGGAGAACCACAGCCGTGCCATTTATCGACCATTAAGACATTCTCAGTGCATAGCAAACTCATACTGTAATTTAACGCGTGACTAACACACACGACTAATAGTTATTGTTAATAACATTTATACTCAAAAGGTTTGTTTCTATGCCTTCGCACCAGTAGTATATTGGGTATGGTGTAACTATTATGCTTCAATACTAGCAGTATTTTTTCAATATGGTTTCCATACAAATGTATTTCTCTATTTTCTCGCTGAAAACTGATTCTAGAGCCACAATTCTTTTTTCATAAAATCTAGTACTAAAATAGAAATGCCCCTATTTTTTATTTTTTCCAAAAAAACTGTTTTTGTACAATTTTTTTTTCTTTTAAACCGGTTTTTAGAAAAAAATAAAACATAGGGACATACCTATTTTAGTAATAGATTGTATGTAAAAAGAATTGTGCCTCTAGAAGCAGTTTTCAGCGAGAAAATAGAGAAATACATTTGTATGGAAAACGCACTGCTGTATACTAGCAGTGCGTTTTCCATACAAATGTATTACTAGTGATTAATCATATCAGCCGCTGTAATAAGTCTACAGCTGGACATAGGCCTCCCCCAAGGATTTCAGGTAGACGGGGTGGTGTACGCAGTTTGTTTAGCTTATCTGTGTTCCGACGCTGCTTATAACGCCTCAGAAAATTAAGTAGGTACCTACAAACCATTGCGCCTGACTCATTGACATTAACGACCAACGAGGCCAGATCTGCACAGATTTTGAGTTACTAGTTTATGCCTGCGAAGACTAAAACAAAGCGAATTAGCTCTATAGAAGCAAGAGCATCATCTGGACTACTACCTCTTTCATATTATGAGTACAGCCCGCCATTTATATTTGTTTATCCTGCATCCGATCGGCTGTTTGGGGCTGACAATGGCCAGTTTACTGACGCGATAGATTATATTGCGTATTTAAAACAAAGCAAATTAGCACTACAGAAGCACGAGCATCATCTGGACCACTACCTTTCCCATACGCATTTTCCTCGACAAACTCCAATCACATAGGGGCAGCCCGCCATTTGTATTTGTATGTCTTGCATCCGATCGGCTGTGTGAAGCTGGCAATGGCCAGTTTACTGACCCGATAGATTATAATGCGAAAGAGATAATCTCTTTCGTTCAAGTTACAAGACTATTTAAAACAAAGCAAATTAGCACTACAGAAGCAAGAGCATCATCTGGATCACTACCTTTCCCATACGCATTTTCCTCGACAAACCCCAATCAAATATCAGGCAGCCCGCCATTTGCCGCCAGTTTCAGATTAGAATCACGTCATTTAGATTACCATAAAATTATACAACTGTACGTATTCCTGTCAAACAATTATGGTCCAAACGAACCCGACAATGTTTGTATTTAAAAGTTCAAATTAGCGTTAGAGAAGCAATGGCTTCATCTACTTCTCTCATGTTAAGAGTACAGCCGTTATACGTTAGTATAATATTGTCTTTGGTACAGCTAAATCCTTTTACTCGACAAACCCCAATCACACCAGGCAGGCCGCCATTTGTATTTGTTTGTCCTGCATCCGACCGGCTGTGTGGATCTGCTCGTGGGCGGAAGCCGGCAATCGCCAGTTTACTGACCCGATAGATAATAATGTGTGTACGAAAAATATTATATGGTTTCAGTTTAGTATTACGTCATTTAGATTACTCTAGTTGTACGAGTATCAATTTAATTACAGGATACAAACGTACATAATAGCCTGTTAGTCTTTCTTATTTGAGTAAACCCTGCTCTTTCTTGGTTGCACCTCAAGTGTTATGCTTTATATGAGACAGAGTGTAACACCAGCCTTCCTTGTTTATAATTTTTCAAGATATGTTAGTGCCTTTATCCTTTAGTCGCATCTTACAACATCTGGAAAGCTTTAGTTCTAAATATTCAAGCTAAATCTGTTCCTAGCATCCAGAATAGGCAGCGCCAAATTAGTCCGAAACCAAGCAAATGCTTAGGACATCACGTTTTGAGAAGCAGCATCATCATCATCAGGTCTTTCTAGTCTCCACTGCAGGAGCACGACCCTCTCTTTATACCAGAGCCATATACTAGCCTGAGTATTCAGAGGATTTGGCCACAGAAGCAGCATTAATTAGAGCCCCAACAAACCACGTTTCAAATCGGGCACTGAGAGCTTATACTTTATTTATTTCTAATTCTTTGTTCGGTTCTATATTTATTAGATAATGAAAGCTAACGCGTCATGCATGTCATTGACATTCACAGACCAATTCTTATCTCTAACACATTTTTATCCTTGCAAATCTTAAATTGCGTACTTAGGTTATTAACCCGATATGTTTTGTTTACTGTATTTGACAATGTGACTTTTATAACGATCACAGCCTGACGATTTATACGACGACCTCGACGACATACCAATTTGCACGAGTAGGTACTTTAGGAACATGCCGTCAAGAGAAATCCGGCAATCCTCAAACTTATATCAAAAAGAGAAGCACTGCCATGCCAAGACGAGCTAATTGATAGATATTGGCTAGATTATATTTCACATCAAAAGTTGACAATAGATTTGAATACATCAGTTAATTGATTTCAATAATAGAGCGTATTCATTAGTAATAGATTATAACGTCGTTGTTGTAATAATATTATCATTCTGTATTATTGTAGTATACCCTCAGTATACCTAACATAATATAGATAGGTACCTGGATTCACTGGGATTAGTCATCACCGCTCTATATAGAGGTAGACCTAGATCTGTGTATTGATTGAATTTATTTTAAGAGCCAAAATTGACTTGCTCGAGATGCGCTAGACCGTTCGTTACTTTGCTACTTACTTAATTACTTAGAAAATATGTTCTTCTTGAAAAATTAATTTCAAGATTCCAATGAAATTTTTTACTAAAGCTGCCTTTTAAATACATATGTTTTAATATTAAACTTATGTTGTAGTCCACCGATTTTACGGAAAAAACTAAAAAATAAGCTCAATTATAGTACCTTAGAACTAGGATAGTCTAGCTAGATAAAGATAAGTACTTAAATAAATCTTACAAATTTTTGCTAGCCTTTTCTCAAGTAGTATTTATTATTAGTAATTATTTGAATAAAGATTTTATTTTATAATTATTAGTATTTTAGAATACCTATACATTTACCGATAAATAATCGAACACAACAAAATTACAACCACATTTGATATTCTATTAGCGGCATGGCGGCAGCATATAAGGTTGCAAGCTTGGTAGAGTAAAAGAAATTATAATCTTGATTTATGATGTAAATGAATCTTTGTCAGTTATTTATAGTTTTACAGAAGATACTGCTTTGACAGAGAAAAAGAATTGATACTTGATAGATAAAGTAAATAAATCCTAGTAGAAGACTTAGTTCAAAGCTCTCAAGTAGGTACTTTCAATATTTTTACAAGGACTTACCGATAATCTCAAACCCATATAATAATAACATATGTCAGAGGATCTTAAAACTCTGACACCACAAAATCACAACAACAACACTACTCAACTACTACTACTACTACTACTTTTTTAATGATATTGAAAATGCTTATAAGGAGAGAAAGAAATTATGTTCTTGACAGAACACATAGTTTAAGGATCTCAAGTACCTACTTTACCTACTTCTATATTTTTACAGAAGGTTTACTTACCGATATTTCAAACTCAGATAATAATAATATCAGAGAATCTTAAAACTCTGACCCAAAATAATCACAACCACAGCACTATTCTATTTACTTATTTCTCCACTAGAATATTCTATTAACACTTACTATTGCATGCAGTATCGAAAGTGGTTTGGCACTGAGCGCGGAGGCGTAGATAATGTTATCGACGCCGAGTCTTCACAACAATCAGCTTATCACGGCTGATAAGAAAAAAGCTGAGGTGCTATCGGAAATTGACTGGCGAAATTTTTGTTTTGAATATTACCTCTCCTACTTTATAGCATCTGGGATAAAGGGACACTTGTATGATGCATCAATATAAACATACGTGTTTAAGGGGGGGTTGCAGCTCACATAGCTCTGTTAGAGTGGGCCTCACATAAGTATCAGATAGGTAGAGAAGGTGATAGAGTTCAGAGAGTAGAAGGCAAGATAAGAACGCACAGGAGCATACAAAGCAAATGATAGCTATAACAGTAATTTTCTAGACAGTGTGTCTAGAACCAATGGTCGAAAAGGGAGTGTCAGATGATGAGGAAGGGCTGTGAACAAGTCGTGAAGAATATTTTGACAATGGAACTTGGAATTTTAAACTAAGTTCTTAAATAATTAAAGTGGGCAGGATCACGATGATTGAATGAAATAAAATTAGGTGAAAAGCAACATAACTACAGCATGAAAGGATCATGCAGCATTGTTACTCGTGAACTGCACCTACATAGACTTTGGGGTTTGGGGTCCATGGTGTGCGATAAGAAGAAGCGCCATGAATGGTTGACTTGACGGAACCGAAAGAACTTTCCCGTCATTATATACGCTCGCAGCCTAAAGAGGTCTAGGAATAACAGAAAAACAAAATTTAGAACTCATGGGGACTGTTTAGAAGACTTTCTACTTCTGCTTCTGCCAATTATTCTTTTACATTCGGAAGGAATCCAAAATTAGGAGCCGCATGGATGGAACTAACGTACCTCGTGGGTAAGAAGTCGTCAGCATGGAGTATGCTTGCTTTGCTCTCGCTCAATTAAGAATTCTCACACTCGTGATGGTATCGTGAAGCGGAAAGAAGCATCCTATTCGCGAAATGGTCATTCCTCGTCAGAGGTGTCCGGTGGTTGCGGCATGTCACCGGCTCATATCTAAACCATCCGAGCAAGAAGTGTCCCAAATTCATTTATCCCGTTTCCTCAGTCCAACAAACTCTGCCCTTACCTCGCTTAAAAAACGGTTTCGATGGGCAGCAGCGTAGAATAGTAACCGATATAAGTGGCCACTCAAACTTCGCCTCTCAACCCGTTTGTCAAGCGTGGTGAGTGTGGCAAATAGCCCCATGTTCATAAAAATTACAGGGATATAGTAAGCTTGCTGATAGCGACAACGAATCTAGACAAGACTACTCATTAATGACGTCAATTGAATACGCCAAATTCGGCGCCTTTTGTTAAATTTACAAGCATTGTATTAAACAATACCGTAATAAAACATAAATTATTACTCAAACATTGTGCTGACTGAACAACTGGTGTTAATTTTCATTGACATTCCTATGCTATCATCATCATCATACTCCCCATGGTTGGCAAAAGGGTTGGTGAGCGCAGTTTGTTTGGCTTATATCGGTTCCAACACTGCTGCCCATCGAAACCGGGTTTTTTAGGAGAGGTTGAAGTTTATTGGATTACGAAAACGGGATGCATTCGGGATACTGCAACGACGCGCAACGGAACCCTACACTGCGCGAAGCACGACACGCACATAGCCGGTTTTTTTTAATGTCTTTTAGCAGTACAAAAGGAAATCTATTATTCAGTCCAAATTCAGTTGTAATTTATGTACAGCGGAGCACGCGACGTGTGATGTAACATGACACAATTTCGCGCGAGACTATCCGTCCGTGGCGTGGCGTAACGACCTGCTTCCTTTTTAATGGGGCTCCGGAGTAGGCCCTAGTACAAGTATGGATTTGCTGGATGCGTGTTGTGAGAGGTCTATAAGAGAGGATGATGGAGACCACAACTATATAAAGTTCTGGCTTTTTGGTATACCTGTACAGCATCAGAATCTGTGATTGGGTTGTGGTGTGGTGTCAGACTTTTCAAGCTGCCTAAAGGCATCTGACATAACATAACCACTGCCTTCGATGATAACAGCCGGAACGGCGTTACGTGCCTTAAAGAAGCACAGTGGAGCTAGCTACTGTCCATCAAAACCTACTGCCTCTTCTTCAGTTTGGGGAAAAAAATCTGATGTTCGTAGATCATTCTCCTTTACAGGTTGCATCTCGCAAATAATTCTCGTAATTGTTGCGGGGTAAGGAAGCAGGTTCAATAAAAACATACTTACTACGAATTTTTGTAGATTCTGTTTATGGAATTTTTACAACATGAACAGCTGTGATAACTTGATAGGACGTCTCTTACAGAGGCAATAGTTATTTTAACTTTGACAGATATGTTTTATTAATCTAGCAATTCATAAATCAGGAACTTGATTAAGGCTTGTGGAGGGTAACTAACTCTTTGCAAGAGACATGGCATGAACTATGCAGGCCTTGATACCTTATTGTATTTGTCAGTTGACTTTCGGTAGATGTGTAGACCGCTGATCTTGAAAAAGGAAAAATTAAGAACCTACTCCCTTGTGTTCAATTGTGTTGAAATATTTGATATACATGGACGTCTACTTAACTCTGAATAGCTCAGGGAGGACACCGTGCGCGCGTCTCAATTCACATTCGCCCTGAGCTCCAGATAAGGTTGAAATGTCGGCCAGTAGCTGACTATTTACGTGAGTAACACGTTGTCACGTATTTTAATAAGCTCAGTGACAACTGATATATTCCATAAATTAATATGAATAACAATTAGGTTACAAAGTAATAAGCATACTTAAATTTCGTTTTTTCATATTAAGACCTGGGTCTTGGATGTTTATCTATATAAGTATCTATTATAAAATATAGTATCCCATAGCACAAGTCTCAAACTTACTTGGCCAGCTCAATCTGTGTGATTTGTCCCTATAACTATAATTTACGCATAGATTATAATTGTTTTTGTGCAAAAATTGCTCACAATGAATATACTTTTCCAATTTTAAGTGTTGGGTTTCCCATGAAGACACTTCCTCCCCTGGCGCATTATTCAGCAAAATTGCTCATAACTTTAACTTCAGTAATTTTTTTAACAGTATTTTTTTATTTCTTGTTTTATAAAAATCCAGGGAAGAGACTCTACTCCATATAAACAATGCAGTCTCTCCCCTAGTCTCAAATTACAAATTGACTTGTCATCTTGCAGACATGCACAATTTGTTGTTCTAATAAAAAATGTTATAGGTAGGTATATTAGACAAAAATTCTATTTTTTTTTGTGTTGCTATTCTGTGTAAGAAAAAAACCACTTACCCATATAGAACTAAATTTGAATGAATGTTTTAAATTTTTTGATCCGTTGTGTGGGTTTTCTATCTTGGTGAGATATGTGATAATCACCTTTGAACCACTTTATTTAGTTATATCAGTAAAAGTAGCACAGTTTAGATAAGATGGCTTCTTTCGACTTTAACATTTCCTTCACAACAAGACTGTTTTGAACAAATGTTCAAGTACACTTCTGACATCGGATATTACTAATTTGAGACCAACTACTTTGTATTTAGTTCTAACATATTAATAAAGTTGAGTATTGTATTGGTACTTAGAAATAGGCTTTTACATAAAAAGATATATTGTACTGTAGAGCAAGGCAAAATTATCAATCAGGAAAGCAGCTTCTCATTGAAAATCTCAGTAACAGGATGTCAGCCAATATGCAAAAAATACAACAGATGTCCATATATGTATCAAGGTGTGCTTGATTTATTGACAAACCGTAGTGCTTGTAAAATCCCTGCGTTTGATGTGTGGTCGTATTATATCCATAGCCGATAAGTAAATCCACAGCTGATACAGAGACTGGCAACTGTTCGCCATACGTTTTTACGCACCTGGAACTTCTCGAATTGTTCCCGTTCAGCATCCAGACTGTTCTTCTTCAGCTGGAGCACTCGCGGAAGAGATAGCGACGCCATGGATATCACAATTCACACATACGATGCAAAACACACCTACGAACTACCGCGTACCGACCCCAACCGAGATTAAATTTTCAAATGAGGACGATATTTTTAATATACCTTATAATAGTCTCACAGTCGAAATTCACAGGCACGCTTTTAAAACGACCTTTCTGCAGTATATTGTAATTGTTTAAATTACAAAAACTGTAACTAAAACTACACTACAATATCGTATTATCAAAATGCTTGAACACCACACACGTCCATTCACAATAATCAAACAATTGAACTGTCAAACAAAGAGCATATAATCACTACGTTTTAAGAGACGGGACTTTCATACTAGCCAATGAATCATCTAGATTTTGGTCAATTTACAAAGTGGACTAATACAAACTTTCACAACACTAATGTCACAAGCAAGTCTGGCAACCGAACAGTCTAACCAATTTTAGAGCTTGCCTACTACGTTAGTTTATCGATATCGATACAATGTGGTAGGTGGCGCATGGTTGCCCTTCAGATTCTTTGATGTACTAAACTTCTATAAATTAAACGAGTCCTCATTGTCAATACAAATCATTTATTTTGGACACAATTTACCATTGTTATGGTGTTACCACACACAATAACATTCTTGATAATGTATGGTGTTATATAATGTTATCGTTGTGACAAATTGTTTTATGACGTTATATAACTGCTGTGTGGGAGCACCTTTACAAAACAACGTTTAGAAAAATAAGTCTATTTGGATAATATATAGATTTTCGAATCATCGATTTTAATAAAATAGGATTGATTGTGTGGGAAATATCAACCCTCCAAATAGAAAAAGTTTTTTGAAGTCGATGTTTTTCTCATTGTTCCCCATCACCAATGACTGTTGTTGGCTCACGAAGTCTGCAAAAAATATAAATAAAAGTTTGATTCATTATTTCAATAGTCACACATTCAGGTAATATTATGTCTACACAGAAATAGCAGCTGTTTTGACCTAAAAAGTTAACATAACTGAAGGAAATCAAGAGAAATGATGGATTTAAAAATTTGATTATGACTTCATAAAAATATACTTTTAACGAGATTAGTGACATATGTATGATACAAAGAACTAAGGGAGAAAAAGAGAAAGGACCTACGTGGTAGGCCGCCTAAATATATTTTTATATTTTATGGTTGAATAACACTCACATATGTACATAACATATATGTTAAGTATGTGAATCATGAAAACATAACTTACCATCATTTTTTGGTATCTCATTGATAGTTATTTTGCACATAAGTACATAATATTATGTTTATCAGACGTAACTAGTTACTTGGTCTAGCGACTACTTCTACTTGTAGGTATAGAATAATTACTTGCATGTAAGTGATAAGGAAAGAGCAACATTTCATCAGGGAGAAGAAAAGCTTTTGAATGCTTCGAGTGGACAGCATAGGGCTTGAGGTGACCTATATCCGTAAGTGCTCTCCGGAATATATATAGTTTCTCTATTGGAACATATATCAAATTTTCTTTGTCCACAAACATCGCCCACTGGCCTACACCTGAAAAATAATTACATATTTTAACTTTAATAACAAAACCTAAAACAGCAACAAATGAAATTTTAGCAACTAGATTTTTGTATTGATTGGTAGTTACGTATCGATAAGGTATCGAATGTTGAAGTGCACATCACTAGTTGAACAATGTAAAATTAAAATATTCATCAAAATCTTTATTTTCACTATGTTATTGTAATAATGGCATGGTGTAAAATATGTAAAAAGATAATATTAATGCTTACCGTGCCTCATATAATGGAAATTTTGCTATAAACATCCTCTCTCCAGCCTCTTATTGTTAGTCACTCCACTGGTACGAATACCACATATTAAACAAGTAATACAAGATACTTGAGGCGGAATTGTCATAAAACTAATAAGTTTACCAAAAACACAGTGTAATTGTTGTACTTTTCACTAATATTCATAACTAAACTAGTAAAAATAAAATTTGCAAAGTTAACTTCAAGATCTTCAAAATGGCGGGAGTTTTTACAGCAGTGACAGAACTGGGGTCCTATTTTTGAACGCATGACACTCGTCTTCGAATGATTTCTCAGTCAAATACGAGTGTCGCACGTTCAAAAATAGTACCCCTGACTGAATGAAAGAAAGAGAAATGTAGTGAAAGACAGAGATAGCAATATGGCTGCCATCGTTGCTACAGCAAACGCCATACATTTTTTGGTTCCTTTGAGCTGCGTGGGCCTGCTGTCAAACAAAGTAAAAAAAAATTCTTTGAACCTGACAGACTAGTAATGTTTTTATCGATACAAATCGAAACAAGCAATAAGGCAAGCACGCATGTGCTCGATCGTATAAGGCCACCTTTATGTTCATTTTCATCTTCAGGTTGGCACTTGAAAATATCGTTCATTCGGTCTTTTCGTTCTTTTGTTTGACTCGCACCGCACTCGCGGTCAATTTGACATTGACATTTTGTCGCTTGTGTTGAAGACGATTTTTCCGACTCCTCGTGGTTTGAATCGTATTTTCCTTGACTAATAATAGTTAAATCCATTTATTTATAATACAGCACCATAGTTTAATCTACAAATAATATCACACAATGGAGTTTCTTGAATATAATGACATCTCCGCCGAAATAAAAGGGAATATGGTGAGTGGTTTGGAAGCTTATTGTTTTCACTCGTTACTGTATAATTCTATTAGAATTTTTGACTAATCCGTTGTGTATATCAGGTCCAAGGGAGATTGAAGATGACTGACCAAAATATAATATTCAAAAACAGCAAGACTGGTAAGGTGGAACAGATTTCTGCCAATGACATCGAGCTAGTAAATTTTCAGAAGTTTGTCGGATCGTGGGGTTTGAGGGTGTTTATGAAGAACGGCACTCTGCACAGATACGGTGGATTTAAGGAAGGCGTAAGTTCATGAGCTTCTTCTTCGTTGTTTCCCTATTTGGGGTCAGCTCTGTATGCTAACTCTCTCCAAAGCTTTCTGTTCCCAACCATATTGGCACTTGCTCCCCGTTCCTTCATATCATTCCTCACACAGAGCTTGTTATTTGTAAAACTTGGAGCAAAATGTTCTTACGAAACATCTTGGACTGGTCTTATTACATTCTTCATATATTAACTACAAGAAAGTGATACTTAGTAGCTACTACTGTATTGTTCATACAGCAAAAGTATATGCACTGACTATAAAACAGATCTCCTGCCTGACTGTTTCTTATCATATCTTTTATATAAATATTGATACAAATATAATTTAATGAATTAAAAACAAATAAATTGTAGTATATATCAGATCCAAAATCTAACCATAGGTCTCAAATTATAGATAGATAAACAGTAAGTACAAAAATATTCATTTCAGGAACAAGAGAAAGTGTCGAAATTCTTCAAAAACAATTACGGTAAAGATATGTTGGAGAAAGAACTGTCTCTGAAGGGCTGGAACTGGGGCACGGCTAAGTTCAACGGTGCTGTGCTCAGCTTCAATGTGGGCTCCAACACAGCTTTTGAGATCCCGCTGCACTATGTGTCTCAGTGTAACACTGGCAAGAACGAGGTTACCTTGGAATTCCATCAGGTGAGGTTACTAAACTTAGCATATGGCTAGGCAACACATGAGAAAGTTTAATACTGTTTATGACTAAAGGAAGGTTATTTATTATCATCGCCACTCTATTATCAGCAAATCTTTTTTTTAAAACAGCTAACAGTCCTAGCTTTTGCTTAATAAAAAAAGTAATTTGTAAGTTTATTCCTTATTAACACTTTTTTTCTTTCAAATTACCATCTAGAGTATTTAGACAAAATTTCATCCGTCTTGTTCTACCAAATGTAATCATTAAAAACATACTAGTTATTCTTATTTCACAATGGTTTGACAATATTATGCAATCTTTACAAAAATATATTCCATAATACAAAGCCAACTTTATCAGTCAACTGCAGCTACTTTATATATGTTATAATTGTGTATTCAGTGACCCTAAATTGATTATTATTGTATTTTTAGGGTTCCGTACAAAAATAAAAAACGGAACCCTTATAGGATTACTTGTGCGTCTGTCTGTCCGTCCGTCCGTCTGTCACAAATTAAATAAAGATTTTTTTCAAATAAGGGTAATTTTCAGGGGCCCAATTACAAAATTTTAAAAGAAAGTTTTGCAAACCTAACTGTGTCATATATCAAATGAAAGGGCTCATTATGAGGATCTCAAAAATTTTTTTTTTGTTCGGGTAAAATCAATACTTTTGATTTTATTCACGAAAGAAGGCAAAAATTGACCATTCCCCCCCCCCCCCCCCCTGATCTCCGAAACTACTGGGCCGAAAATTTTGAAAAAATTACAAAATATATTTCATTCCTTGAAGATTACAGGAAAAATAATAAGAATTCTATCACTTCATCTAGGGAAATAGTTCACTAAAACACCACTAGATAGCGCTAGTCAATTGAATAAAACATTTTTGCACATTGTGTGTGTATTCACGAAGCGTATTGTACGGAACCCTCATTGCGCGAGTTTGACTCACACTTTGCCGGTTTTTTTTTTTATTAATATGTATTAATAATAATTTATTGCATAGTGACACTGTTTATAAGATTTAAATATTGCTAGAGGGCTCAAAATCAACCTGTATGGTATGGCTTATATTAATTGTGATAAAAATAATAGTGTAATATGTTTTTCTAGATTAATAAAAAGACCATAGGTCCTTGTCAGACTGCTGTTGATAATATGTTATCAAAATTGCTGATGTTTACCACTTGCACTTGGTTTGATTACCGGCATGGGCAGTTTTACTACATTTTCACAGGTGTTTGTTTGCAATTCTAATGCCTCCTCAAAAACACTGTTGATGAGGAGGCTATATCATTTTCCAATATTCTTTATTTTATTTCAATTAATTAGCATAATACTTTGGCAAAGGCTTTACAGACTAAAAGCAAGGGACAAATAATGGAACTAAATATAAATATATAATTAATATATACGGACAAATCACACAGATTGAGCTAGCCCCAAAGTAAGTTCGAGACTTGTGTTATGAGATACTAACTCAATGATACTATATTTTATAATAGATACTTATATAGATAAACATCCAAGACCCAGGTCAATTTGAAAAAGATCATTTTCCATCTTGACCTGACCGGGAATCGAACCCGGGACCATCCGTGTCGCAGGCAGGCATGTTGACCGCTGCGCCACGGAGCTCGTCGAAACGGAACGGAACGTCACGGCTCGTCACGGAACTGCAACATTAGAGAACATTCAAGTCTAGAAATGAGGCTAAATATATGAATAATACTTTGACTTGATAACATTTTACTTTCCTGCCAGAATGACGACACACCGGTATCTCTAATGGAAATGCGTTTCCACATCCCCACCAACGAGCTGGCGGGCGACATGGACGCCGTGGAGGCGTTCCATCAGCAGGTCATGAACAAGGCCAGCGTCATCTCGGTCTCCGGAGACGCTATTGCCATCTTCAGGGAGCTACAGTGTCTTACTCCTCGGTAAGGCATATTTTTTTAGTATCCCCATCAACTTCTAGCAATTCTTTGTACTTAGTTAACACCTGTAAAACTAAGGTGATGTTTGCGGAGAGGCGGCGCCGTCAATGACAGGAAAAGGGCAAGGTGAAGAGTGAAGAAATTGACTCAAGAAATTTATACTACATTTACTGTTCCATAAATTGATAATGAATTGCATTGTTTTTACACTGCGTGAACTTGGGGCGATAATCAGGTGATTCAAGCCTGCAATATCCTAAGCAGACTGGATGTTTCAAGTCTGCTTAGGTAATTTCACAAAGTATGCTTCCTATTGGGATTTGAACCACAACCTCTGGGTATACAAACGCCTTAGCCATAGGACCACAGAGGTAATCAGTTTTTCGTCTGCCTTTATAAGCACCATTTAAGGTGCTTTGATAACTAATGCATATTTATTTGTTTCAATAAACCATTAAGATCGTGACGCGGTTAGCGGAAACATTGTACTGTACACCTAGTGCTCAGAAAGACACAAAAGACAAGTACTTAAAACTTAATTGAATACAACATGATTTTCTCTACTTTTCCAGTGGTCGCTACGACATCAAAGTGTTCCAAACGTTCTTCCAACTCCATGGTAAAACCTTTGACTACAAGATCCCCATGTCAACAGTACTCCGGCTATTCTTGTTACCCCACAAAGACACGCGGCAGATGTTCTTCGTGGTATCACTAGACCCACCCATCAAGCAGGGTCAGACGCGGTACCATTATCTGGTGCTGCTGTTTGGCATTGAGGAGGAGACCAGCTTGGAACTGCCATTCACTGAGTAAGTTAATATACCTTTGACTACAAAGTCTCCATGTCAACGGTACTCCGGCTTTTCTTGTTAAAGGATACACGGCAGAAGTTCTTCGTGGTATCACTGGACCCGCCAATCAAGCAGGGTCAGACCCGGTACCATTATCTGGTGCTGCTGTTTGGCATTGAGGAGGAGACCAGCTTGGAACTGCCATTTACAGAGTGAGTTAATATTTTTGTGTGTGAGAAATGACATTTCGAATTTTTTTTGGCCTTATTTTATGATGCCATTATGATTATACCTAATCATGAGTGAATTATATGACAATTTTACTTATTTCGCCGTGTGGTTCCTGGCAGAGTATAATAGAACCATGCCAAAATATTCCCATGGATTATATATAGCAGCTAAAAAAGTCAGTCAAAGAGATCTCTTTAACCAAACAATCCTCTGACTGCTCTGGCTAAATTATGGCTCTGGCAGTACAGAGAGGGTCGTGTTCTTGCAGTGGAGACTAACAAAAACCTTATAATGATGATGATTTATTTATTTATTGAATACTGTCAAAACATGTGTAATGTTTTTTCATTACCAAAACCCTAAAGACTGGAACCAGTCAATACAGACAAGTTCTGCCACACCTTTTCCTATTGTTATTGTATAGACTATTTATTGTAATATATGTGTTTCAGGGAAGAACTAAAAGAGAAATATGAGGGTAAAATAACAAAGGAGCTGTCAGGACCGACGTATGAAGTGCTCGCCAAAATCATGAAAGTCATCATCAACAGGAGAGTCACAGGACCAGGGGACTTCTTAGGGTATGTCAATGGTCCCTTTTTTATTTATTAAATATTGAATTAGGCATTTGTCTCCCATTTCACCTGATGGTAAGTGACGGTGAAGACGAGGATGTTACATGCCTATCCAAAAGATATCCATTTATAGTTACATTATTTGAATCCTTGTCCTCCCGTATCCACTCGAAAACCCTGGGATTCCGCTATGATATAGGAAAATTTGGAGAGGAGAAAAAATAGCGACGTTCCTGTCACAATCCTTTATTGCGTCTACTTTATCATTACAATAGGATGGTATCATGACCTATCAAAAAGGCGACATCTGTATGAACTAAACTAAACAATTTACTGCTATGAGAAGATGTTACAACAGAGCGCACACGCCGCTGTCTACTTAGTGTATGACTAGCCGCCATAGATGGCGCTGTAGACATTTTGTGCCTGTGTGTAAACATTATTATTATTATTAAATGTTAGATTTCACGCGGGCAGGATTCGAACCTGCATCGTAGTCCTACCTTTCTAATCTAATTCGGATAGCGCGTTCGATCCTTTACAACGAAATTCTCCACCATATCCCATTCCTCTTATACGCATTAGGACTTGTCACCTAACATTACTACCCCACCATTACAAGTGTGGTATTTGATTTAACTCATCCATACATATTTTACAATAAGCCATTCAAAATTATTCTTATAACATAAAAATAGACACAATTATTGATAGATTTTATCCAATCGGGCGGAAAATACATCGAAGATATTTTTATCTCCTTTTATCTTATAGATAAAACTAAATAAAAATAAATATAAGATAAACACAAATAGAAATAAGGAAAAATTATGAAGTAAAAACTTAAACCAAAATAAATCATATTAAATTTTCTTTTTGCTTTTTTTTCACAGGCATCACAAGACTCCAGCGATCGCGTGTTCCTACAAGGCAGCTGCTGGTTACTTGTATCCCTTGGAAAAGGGTTTCATATACGTGCACAAGCCGCCCGTACACATTCGTTTTGAGGAGATCGCTTCTGTCAACTTCGCTCGAGGTGGCGCTTCTTCTACCAAGTGAGTTATATAATTGTCTTCTTTGTGCAATAATTTGATAAGTGCAATTAAAATTATTCAATAACTATAGTCCCGACAGAAATGTTACATACTATTCGCCATATCGTCGTCTCAGCTGCAAGAAGTCCACTACTAGTCATGGGCCTCCCCCAAGGATTTTCATTATAGGTTTGACATACTCACCACGCTTGGCAGATGGGTTGGTGAGCGTAGTTTGGCTTATCTCGGTTTTTAATCGAGGGAAGGGAAGTTTGGACTGGGGAACGGGATAATGATATTGGGAATGCTACATGTTCCGATGGATTGGGGATGAGAAAGTACCATCTCGAAAGGCCGGACGCGCGTTCCCGACCCATAGCTGCAACCACCGGACGGTAGTTTAGGATGACGCCCCTGTCCACGTTCGCCATATATAACATACAAAATCAATGCTCTTTAAAAATCATAATATAGGTATATCTGATGCACATAGCAGGTTTGAAAGTTTTCTGTCTAGTGAATATTCATCACCATAGATTCTGATAAAATAAAATGTTATTTATATTGCATTGAGGTGTTGGTTTCCATGTGTTCTTTTTTTCTAGATCCTTCGATTTTGAAATCGAACTGAAAACGGGTACCATACACACATTTAGCAGTATAGAGAAGGGCGAGTACGACAAGCTCTTTGACTACATCACCTCCAAGAAGCTGCACGTCAAGAACACCGGCAAGAATGTGAGTATACAAGTAATTAATGCTTATATTTATTGATTGTTTGACTGCCTGTACAAATCCCACTGACAATATGTATCTGACTATATGTATCCATCTGCAATACCATTCATTTTGACACCTAAACATTAGCGGCATGCTTATCTATAGGTACTATATATTATAAAGCTGAAACGTTTGTTTGTTTGGTTGAATGCCCTTATCTTAGGAACTATTGGATCAATTTCAAATTTCGTAAGTATGTTATCTCTGAGTGCATTGGCGAGGTATGTACCACGGGCAAAGCCGGGGCCGACTGCTAGTAATTAAATAAGATTTAAACAAAATATATACATATTATAACAAATATAAAAATTTATATTTATATCTATCCGTATACATACCATAGAATGATGCCAGACAAATGGGCCAATAAGGGAACTGCTTGGATACCTGAGGTTGGTCATGGTCGTAGGGGCTGACCTAGAAAGCAATGGCGCGAAGACCTCGATATTTTTAAGCGTGGCTGGTCAGAAATAAATATAAATATATAGGGACATATCACACAAATTCAGCTAGCCCCACAGTAAGTTGTGAACTTGTGTCGTGGAATACTAACTCAACGATACTATATTTTATAACATATACTTTACATAGATAAACACCCAAGACCCAGGCCAATCTGAAAAAGATCGTTTTCCATCTTGACCTGGCCGGGGATTGTACCCGGGACCTCCGTGTCGCAGGCTGGCGTGTTGACCACTGCGCCACGGAGCTCGACTCGAGAAATAGCTCTATCGATCGAGATGAATGTAGAAGATGAGAGAGACCGTCTAGCAGTTGAACAGGTTATTAAAAAAAATCCTATAATTATATCTATTTATGTTACAGGACAAAGCCCTCTACGATGACGACTTTGGTGACTCGGACACAGAGAAGGAGCCCGACGCGTACCTCGAGAGGGTCAAGGCGGAGGCCAAAGAAAGGGACTCGGATGACAGCGATGGGTCTGATGAAAGCACCGATGAGGACTTCAACCCCGATAAAGCTAAGGAGAGCGATGTGGCTGAGGAGTGAGTGTTATTTCTTGCTTCTTTGCTAATAGATAAACATAGATATTTGACGGTTTTGACTTCTCGCTAGGAGAAAATATCTATATGTAAATTACTGATGTTAAGATTATATGACCTAGCTGTTACCCGCGGCTTCGCCCGCGTAATATATAGCCTATGTCCTTCTCGGTACCCTAACCTATGTGTATGCAAAATTTCATGATAATCGGTTCAGTAGATTCGGCGTGAAAGCGTAACAAATAAACAAACAAACTCACTTTCGCATTTATAATATTAGTTAGGTAAATTACTGATGTTAAGATTATATAAAACGAGCTGTTACCCGCGGCTTCGCCCGCATCATATATAGCCTGTCCTTCTCAGTACCCTAACCTATGTGTTTGCAAAATTTCATGATAATCAGTTCAGTAGATACGGCGTGAAAACGTAACACAGACATACTTACTTTCGCATTTATAATATTAGTTAGGATTGGATTGGGATTTTTGTGTCAAGTGTTACTAATTCCTATCTAAAAATACTGTTAAGAACAATTTTAATTTAATATCGATTTGTTAAGTGATCTTAAAGCTTCTTTAAAGTTGGGTGGATATGACCATTTTTAAAAGTATGAAAATCTTTAAAGACATACTTTACACTGTTATTACATAATTACATACCAGAAACTCAAAAGCCAATATTATCCAGAGCAGTCAGAGGATTTGGCCTACACTCTCCACGCTGGCCAGACAAGTTGGAGAGGTCTCTTTGATGTTTAAAAGCTTTGTTTAGCTTGTTTTTCCTAAGTCGCCTTCTATGACATCCACGGGAAGACTTAAAGTTGACCTATTCTACTCTGCCGGGAACTACTTCTACTTTGCTTTAATTTCAAATAAAAGTACCTAGGTTAAACCAAATGCAATAACCGACACGAGTTAGGTGTCCGACATGCTTGGATGTACGTAGCACACTGAGGCATTCACAAGCATGTAAACGACTTCCAAATGCCAAGCGATATTTGTGGACGCTGGACGCCGCCTTCTGGTCGCTTGCCGAAGTTTGGCCAGCATGTAAACGGACCATAATATAGCTTCCAAACAAAGTTCCCACGCCACCGGTACAAAATACATAGTACTGTCGTCACGAATATGTAGGCATTTCATCAGTGCGTTTTTACCTCTGATAATATGTGACTTTATAGCTTTTATATCTGAAAGATATTTTTTGTTTAAAAACGGTTTTTTCACTATTGTGTTTTTTTTTGAGAAGTCTCTCCATAACAACACGTTTTTTTTATTCGACATCTTGTGAAATAAGACAAATAATAAGAGTTCAAAGAAAGCTATATTAAAGAATTGAACTTATAATAAATTGTCAAACCCGAATATTGTTTCATATTCATTCGTCATAATTTTACTTACTGACGATAATGCAATTGACAGGTACGACACCAATCCCTCCTCATCAGAAGACTCGGACGCGTCGGGTGCGTCCGGCGACAGCAAGAAGGAGAAGAAGAAAGAGAAGAAACCTAAAAAGACTATCACTATCGTGAGTTATTCAATAGTTTTTGACTACAGCTTTGTAACTCAGTGTGTAACGAGTAACCGTCAGTGTAACGAGATGGCGAAAACATATTATCCAGAATTTGAAATTTTTATTCAAAATTTTCATATTTAATTAAAATCCTTAATTGTATTCTTTACAATATACCTTCTAAGTTAAAAGGGATTTCCAATCTTTTTCTAGCTTTGCAAGAATTTGAAATTTAAGTGTTACTTTTTAAATTTCAACCAGTTTTTTTTCTTATTGTATTTTTGTGTTTTTTTTTTAAAGCTGTAATATGTTTTGTGTGTTAATAAATAAATAAAATAAATAACTTAACAATCCCAAATGTACTGCTATAAAAATTTTACGTAACTAGTTTCTTTTTGTAATTTAGAGTGATTATGTCTCTACTTTTTAGTAAATGTAACCTCTATCTTATCATAAAGTTCAATTCAATCAATTCATTTATTTTAAAAACACTTTAAAATAACTGGTAAAACAACAAAAGTACTTGATATACCTATGTATGGACACCGACCATGCTCCCCGGAAGACCATCTCCGAACTAGACGTAAAAAGTCTGTATCACGGTAGATGGGCGACCTGTGGAATACTGGTGTACCTTTTTTTACTTCACATAGAAGATCTGAAGTAAAAAAGGTCTCTGGTAGTGTTGATACAAATCTATAATAATATAATTAATATAATAATAATTTTAAGTCCACCCATATTTCAGCCCCATAGCCCATTAATTTCCCTTTTTCTAATGCAATAGTCCCACCTCTGGCCAAAACCTGTTCGAGGACATATCATTCATTGGTATTTCCAGGAATGGGTTCTGGCTGGCGACCTACATTACATCAACTTCTCCAAAGGGCCTCTACGTGTTGGATCTATATCCCCACGCAAGCCTTCCAAAGGACCGGGGTAACACCCGTGAGTCTCAAAGAGATACAAATAATAATAATAACTAACTAACTAGTTGTTAATAATTTTCTATAGGGTTATAGTTTCCTATAATTTTGTAACGCTATAGAAAACGCTAATACTAATAAGAAAACAATTTCTAATTAGAATAGTTCTCCTCAAACTGCAACAATTAGATTTGCATCAATACACAATCAGAATATGTTCGCTGGTACAATGAACCAAAACAGGCAAGATACTCGCATTATCTTACATTTTAAAGTCAGCACACACCGAGAGCAGAGCAGTGGAGCATTTTTTCGAAAATATACTTTAACTTTATTGTCATAAAGTGCAACTATGCTGACAAGACAAAAATGGTGCGTGGTCTCGTGCTCAAACATGTATGCACTTTATGGAAATGGTTTTAAAGTTTTTTTTCGAGTGTCTTAAAAATATTCTCTCTGCTGCTCTGCTCGCGGTCTGAACTGACTCTTTGAAGGTTTTCTGAAATGTTCACCGTAAAAATGCAGCATTGAGGCGTTGACATTGATAAGCCGCTGTCATTGGATAATTTGAGGAGCCCGATGGTCCAGTGGGTGTGAGCTCTATGAGCCCTTACATATGTTAAGCAACCCCTGGTGCAGTCCCTACTTGGATGGATGACCGCAAGTGGCATAAAAATATCTCGAGCTCCTCCGTGCTTCGGTAGGCACGTTAAGCCGTTGGTCCCGGCTGTCATCGTTGATGGCAGTCGTTAAGCTATGTCACATGCCTTAAGGCAGCTTGAAAAATCTGACACCAGTGTTGGCCACTTACACATACGAAAAACAAAACAAATTGGATAATATTTGACAAGCAGCAACAATGAGGGTTTGCAGAATTGATTTTTCCCCCAGGTTGCGGCACTGTGTCGAGAGGTCGAGCTGTCAGAATCCACCAATCATACAATTGATGATTAAAAATGCCTCTCGACACAGTGTCCCCACCTGGGGGAAAAATCAATTCTGAAAACCCTCATTGACACGGAGTTTGTGGTGGGAAGTCAAGGGGTGCAGTTGGGGTTTGCCTTAGACGATTTTGAAAATTTATTCAAAGTCAAAGTCAAAGTCAAAGTCAAAGATTTTTATTCAAAATTGGATAATTGTATCTCTTTTTGAACGTCATATTTTTTACTTTCTTATTATTTTTAATTTTTAATATGCAAAATCGAAAAACTACTAGCGTTTCGTAATGACCACTGGTGAGAAGAATACGCCGAAAGAAACTCAATCCAGACTTGGTCCCTACGTGCCTGAAGGGCTTCGATTACAATATTTTACAAGTATTTATTTATTACTAATGTTATTTATATTAATTACAATAAATTACAATCAATTAAATTACTGCCACGCATTTTTATCATTTAAATAATCATTAATACAATAATATGCCTTTTTTACTAACTGGTTTTTAACAGCAGTTTTAAACTTATGTAAAGGTAGACCCGAAATTTCTGCGGGAATTTTATTATAGAAGCGTGCTCCGAGACCCATAAATGAACGCTTAGTTTTCTGCAATCGCAAAGCTGGTGTAGCCAACTTATTTTTATTTCTTGTGTTTCGGTCATGAATGTCACTATTTTTCTCATATAAATGTAAATTATGGTGTACAAACATAATATTCGCAAATATGTACTGAGAATGTAAGGTTAAAATATTGAAATCTTTAAACAATTCTCTAAGAGATTCTCTAGCACCAAGTTTATATATAGATCTAATAGCTCGTTTCTGCAGGATAAATATTGTGTTTACTTCTGCAGCGTTACCCCATAGTAAAATTCCATAAGACATAACACTATGAAAGTAACTAAAATATACCAAACGCGCGGTTTCAACATCGGTCAGTTGTCTAATTTTCCTGACAGCATAAGCCGCAGAGCTAAGTTTACCTGCCAAGTTTGTAATATGGGCACCCCATTGAAGCCCGGCATCAAGAGTTATTCCAAGAAAAGTTGTTTTATCTATCATATCTAGTGGTTCATTATCCATTACTATGCGAGTTGGTATTTTGGCAACATTTGGTAAGCAAAATTTAATACACTTAGTTTTCTTAGTATTCAACAAAAGATTGTTCGCTGTGAACCAATCTAACACTTGAGCTAATGTACTATTAACCTCGTCAAAAAATTCAGTTTGTCTATCTATTTTGAACACAAGAGAAGTATCATCGGCAAATAGTACAGCCTTACATGTAGTGACACAGTAAGGCAGATCATTGATGTAAATAAGGAACAACAAAGGCCCTAGGATAGATCCCTGGGGTACGCCCATTTTTACAGATGATCCGGAGGATTGAACCCTGTTTAAACTAACGGTTTGAGTTCGGCTACTTAAATATGATGCAACTAAATTAAGAGATTTACCTTTGATTCCATAGTGCTCCAGCTTGGATAGAAGGGTATTGTGGTCTACGCAATCAAAAGCTTTGGTAAGATCACAAAACACACCAATGGCATTTTGTTTTCCCTCCCAAGCATCATATATGTATTTTAACAGAGCTACACCCGCATCTGTAGTAGACCGATTCTTCGTGAATCCATACTGTTCACCATGGAAGAGACCATTACTTTTAAAAAAAGCTAATAACTGATTAAACATTATCTTTTCAAATATTTTACTGAGCGCTGGCAGAATAGAAATAGGACGGTAATTAGTGGGATCATTCTTATCGCCAGATTTGTATAACGGAATGACTTTGCTTAACTTCATCAAGTCAGGAAAAGTTCCTGTATCTACACACTTATTAAATATAGAAGCTAAATATGGCGCAATTACTTCAATAATACTACTAATGACAGGTACTGAGATATCCCACAAATCTCCAGTCTTTTTATTGTTTAAACTCTTAAATGTATCAATTACTATTTCAGGTGTTACATATTGAAATATTAAATGGTTATTACATTCTGGTATACAACTTGCTAAAAGTTTTTTAGATTCAGCGGGTGATGAACGTAAGGAGGCAGTAATGTTGACGGGAATATTTGTAAAGAAATCTTCAAAATATTGCGCGATATCTTCATTACTATTAAGGAGCTTGTTATTGACTTTTAATTCGATTTTGTTATTACGTTGTTTACTTTTACCGGTTTCCTTGTTAATAATTTTCCAAGTTGCTTTTATCCTATCATGAGAATCTTCAATAGTTTTCCTAGTGTGTAAAGATTTTGCACACAAACATACCTTTTTAAAAACTTTTGAATAATTTTTAACATATTTTATGAATTCAGTATTCCGATTATAAACTTTCATTGCTAATAATTCGTATAATCTGTTTCTACTAATGTAAATGCCAGTAGTTGCCCATTCACTAAATTTTTTACGGTTACGTCTAGTACATTTTTTAATTTTGAATGCACTATTGAATTCAGATTCAATAACACCAAACATTTTATTATATAGGGCATCCGGATCATCTCGCGTTTCTTCAATTAGTGGCATTTTTTCAGCTATTTTTTGCTTAAATACCTTTACTTTATCTTTAGTAATAGATCTAAAGGTAATTTCTGCTGAATCTGCTTCTGAATTATTTATAAGTTTTACAAATTGACCAAAGTGATCGGAGGTTAGATTTTTTGTTATATATTTGTCAACAGCAGTGCAATTGCAGAAAACATTATCTATACATGTGGCAGAATCTCCATCAATTCTAGTTGGTTCTAAGAAAAAATTGATTAAATCAAATGATTTAAACAAATTTAAAAATCTAACACTCTCGGTTGTAGTAACTAACAAATCAACATTAAAGTCGCCACACACTATAATACTTTTGCGGCTACCACATAATTTTCTCAACACATCTTCAATAACTAATTCTAAAGTATTAAAATCTGAATTCGGGGGTCTGTATACACACACTATAATATAATTCCCTAGTTCAATACATGACAGCTCAACATTACAATCTACCGAAAGACAAACAATATCCTTACGTTCTTTACATTTAACGTCACTTCGTGTTAGAATTAAGCTCCCGCCTTTCTCTTTAGTCTTTCTGGTATATGAGCTTGTCAATGAATAATTCTCTATATTGAATTGTTGCTGATGGGACTGCATAAAATGTTCAGTCAAGCAAACTACATGCAAATCTTTACTATTTATAAATAACTCTAATTCTAATAATTTGCTAGTCAGGCCTTGAATATTCTGATGTAAAATATTGAATTCATCGGCTTTGACTGTTGTCTTATTGCTTAGTTTAAATCAGTCAAAGTATTACTTATTACAGGTATATCACAATTTGATATACCTATGTCGGATTCATATTTATTTACAGTTGTACTACTTACAACAGGTAATTGTAAATTAAAAGCTACAACAGTAGCTATTTGTCTTTTATAATTATAAGGTAGATACATTGTATCATGAGTCAACTTAAATCTACTAATAAACTTATTTATATCTAAATAAAAAATAAAATTGCCATGACTATATGTCATGTTGTACATATGTACATTCAAATGGTAAATTTGCTTGTTTGTACTATTGTCTAAAGATTCAGAGTATGGAAAGGCACCAATCATAAATTTGCATTGAGTTTTTTTGTTTAAATCTACTAATTTGTCCAGACTTTTTTTAATGTTCCTTTTTGATACAGAGGAACTGTCACCACATAAAATTAATATTGTACAGTTTTCATCTAGACTGTCATAATTAATATTGTTTACTAGATCTAAATACGTAGCGCCGGGTATACATGTGTTAAATACAGAACAATCTTTGTGGAGGTGATTAAAAATAATGCTACTAAAATCTTGACCTAACTTATCAGAGTAAATTAATAGTTTGTTACAGTTAATTTTTTTATTTGAACTGTTATCAACCGTACCTATCCTTGATTGAAAGTTACACTTCCTGGTATCATACTCTCTTGACTCAGGAACAAAGTTAGGTGACATAGTAACTGCAGTTTCAGGTGAACTATCGCACTGCTGCTTTTGTAGGAGAGCATCATACCGTTCTTTATTATAATTAGCTTCCTCCACTAATTTTTGAGCCTCTAAGATATTTTTACTTAAATCTTTTTGTGATAATTCATATTTATTTGATAAATTATTTAAGGACTGTTGCAATTCCGAGATCTGTGACTGTAGTTCAAAAATCTCGGTATCATATATACGGCTAGCCATATACAGGTCATCTTCACATGATTTTAATTGATTTGACAAAAATAACTTTTCTTTGCTTAACTGTGCTAAAGATTTCCTTATTTTTTGTTTAGATATAGTTTTCCTAGTACGTTTTATTATTCTGTTTATTTTGACATATTTTTTAATTTTATTATGACTATTTAGAATAAAATACTGAGATTGTGGAGTATTCGCAGGTATTTCTATGACTGGTCCTGAGCCACACTCCATGAGTTCGCTATATAAATGAAGCGTATTGTTACATAATTCAGCCTCTTTTTGATCTTGTATTTCTAATGCAGATTTTTGTGCATCATATAAGCTACGTTCTAACTCATTTATGCGACTTAGGGCCCGTTCATGAACTGTACTGCACTCCTGAGCTTGATTTAAACATTCTTTCAAACTAATATTTTCCTCTAATAATTCTGTACTTCTAATGTGAAGACTGGTACATTCATTTTTTAATTGATTATTTCTATCATTAATTTTCTGAAATTCTTCTTCGGTTTCCTCCCGTTCCTGTAAAAGTTGTGACTTTTCCTCTCGACACGCTTTAAGGTCAAACAGAGCCTGCCTCAGCTTCATGGTTAGGTCTTTAATAGTGGCCTTCCGTGTCATCATAGTGAATGAGATAGTGTCACCAACTGAAAATTTATTTTAATATGTGAGAAGAGACAATAAATATATTTTTCAGACCGGTAGGACAATTGTTTCTGTAATAATTAGGTATCTATTTGCTCAGACACAACCCAAAACCAGACAACATAGGATGTAATAAACAAGTTTAGTTGGAATGCAAGTTATTCAAATTATCCTAAGCATAAAGTTATAAGTAAGGCAACAATAATATTATTGAGTATATGATTGATAGTTATTTAAAGCATTTATGAAATTATAAACTATATTCTTGCATTTGTTTTGTAGTCATCAACTCAGCTTTTATAAGCGCAGCGAGACCTCAAAAACAGAGCCTGATATAGATATAAGTATAATCTAAGTAAAGTTAATCAGAGTATTATTGTAGATAAAACGGTTCTTATATTTCAAAATATGGAAAATAATGGAAAAGTTAAAATCTCCTTGTATTGTTTTTTATATGTAGGTATTTATATTTTACAATTTGCCATAAAATAAACAAGAAGGATACGGCAGATTATGCGTTGCACTGTCTGAAATATTGTTTGTTATTCAATATTTGTGCATGTAGCCGTAGTTTGAGACCATCAACACCGTTTGCACTAGGAAAACGGAGCGAGAATCGACTGAACTACGTTAGCAAAACAGTTAGTACCTACTAAGTGAAATTTATTTTTATGCAGACGGTTTATGTGTCGGGAGATGCACTGCCTGTTAATCATAAGATTATAAAACACTATACTCTCCTGGTTTAATTGAGGATACTCCACAAAATTCCTTTGTTGTTGGTTTGACAACTGAACAAATCCAACCGCCGCGCCGGTCGTCTGGTTTTTAACGTCGATTTATGATATTATTCCACGATTACTTGTTGATTTAATTAACTAGTGACTTATTGTACTTAATTAATTTAATTAATTTTAGTTTTATACAAATATTTGCAATAAATTATTTAAAATTACGGATCAGATGATTTTGACATATTTTATTCTCTATAATATGAAATTGGTGTAGTTTGGTGTTATAAATGCTCGTGCTCATGACAATGTGAAATAGACTGTTATATGGACTCGTATAGTATTGTCACCAGAAGCTTCTACGAAGCTATCAAAGAACATAGTCATCTTTGATGCTACTTGTTAAAACTTTACCATACAACACCGCTACTTAGCATGTCATTATACTGGACATTGGCAGAAATCTCGGTGGTAGCCATAATATAAAGCAGAAGAAGAAGAAGAACAATTGACACATTGTGGCCCAATCACAGCTTGCTGGACCCGAAGCATCAGTGCTGTTGCCGATTATTTTAGAACACTCTTATCAACAGGTCTTTGTTAGTCTCCACTGCTGGAGCACGACCCTCTCTGCCTACTAACTGAGCCATATATAAGCCTGGGTAGTCAGAGGATTTGGCCTACACTCTCCACGTCGGTCAGACGGATTGGAGAGGTCTCTTTATTGTTTATAAGCTTTGTGTAGCTAGTGTGTTCTAAGTTGCCTTCTACGACATCCACGGGAAGACTTGGATTGGTCCTATTCTACTCTGCCGGGAACCACACGGCACAGTTATGAGAACACTCTTACTGCGATTTAATTTTTTTTTTTTTTAAATTTAATTAAAAATACCCAATGAATTAATATGATTAATTACAGTCTGAGGCGCCTCGCAAGCGCAAAGAGAAGTCGAAGAAACGCGAAAAAGACGCCAACGCGCCCAAGCGGCCCGCCACCGCGTTCATGCTGTGGCTGAACGAGAACCGCAAGAGCATAGTGGACGAGAACCCCGGCATTAAAGTCACGGAGATCGCCAAGAAGGGCGGCGAGTTATGGAGAGAACTAAAAGACAAATCTGTAAGTCATTATCAGGTCTTTGTTAGTCTCCACTGCAGGAGCACGACCCTCTCTGTATTACCAGAGCCAATATATTAGCCAGAGCAGTCAGAGTATTGGCCTTCACTCTCCATGCCGTTATCGCCGTTACGCCACCATGTTCATGCTGTGGCTGCACGAGAACCGCAACAGCATCATGGATGAGAACCCCGGCATCAAGGTCACGGAGATCACCAAGAAGGGCGACGAGCTGTGGAGAGAACTCAAAGACAAATCTGTAAGTCATCATCATCAGGTCTTTGTTAGTCTCCACTGCAGGAGCATGACTCTCTCTGTACTACCAGAGCCATATATTAGCTATAGCAGTCAGAGTATTGGGCCACACTCTCCACGCCGTCCCCGCCATTACGCCAACGCGTTCATGCTGGGGCTGAACGAGAACCGCAAGAGCATCGTGGTCGAGAACCCCCGCATCAAGGTCACGGACATCGCAAAGAAGGGCGGCGAGCTGTGGAGGGAACTTCAGGACAAATCTGTAAGTCATTATCAGGTCTTTTTTTAGTCTTTACTGCATGAGCACGACCCTTCTTTGTATTACCAGAGCCATATATTAGCTATAGCAGTCTGATCAAGGCATCAAGGTCACGGAGATCGCCAAAAAGGGCGGCCAGCTGTGAAGGGAGCATAATCTGTGAGTTTAACAAAGCTACTACTAACTTTTTCCCTCCAGTTCCTGTAGGATGTAAGGCACTAACAATATTTTTTTTAGGAAATGGCATTCGTTTTTACCCCTAAGTGGAACGAAGCAGTCTAGCATATAATCCTCTGTGTAGCGAGAGGGGTTCTAAAGTAGACTCCTAAATGGAATGGGAGATTTAAAATATGTTGCCTGTAGTAAATATATTAGGTTAGTTCCGAAAATAACACGTTCTCCTTTTAATCTTTCACAACTAGTACAACATACAGGCGTGTATAACATTATCATCGTCATTGTCTTTTTTAGTGTCCACTGCAGGAGCATGACCCTCTCTGTACTACCAGAGCCATATATTAGTTAGAGCATGTAGGATTTGGCCTACTCATGTTTATCAGCTTGTGTTTCTTAATTCTCCTTCTACGACATCAACGAGAAGACTTGCTATGGTTCTATTCTACACACGGCATAACATCAAACCATGCCTCAACCAAGAGTGATTCGTCTTTCTAATACCTTACTGTATAACTATCTGTATTTCTTCACAGGAATGGGAAGAGAAAGCCAGCAAAGCGAAAGATGAATACAACGTCGCAATGAAGAAGTACAAAGACAGCGGCGCGGCCGACGAGTTCAAGCAGAAGAAGAAGGCGGCCGAGCGCGAGCGGAAGGCCGCCGAGAAGAAGAAGAGCACGCCGCCGAGTAAGAAGCCCAAGAGCAACGCTGGCACCGGCAGCGGCGGCAAGTTCACCAGCAAGGAGTATATTGAGGATGACGACTCTAGTTCTGACTCTGATGGTGATAAGAAGAAGGAGAAAAAAGAGAAGAAGGAGAGCAAAGAGGTCAGTTTATTGCTAGCTTTGTTCTGGCTCAGTTGTCTTCAGACAGCGGCGGCAAGTTTACCAGCAAGGAGTACATAGAGGATGACGACTCTAGTTCTGACTCTAACGGCGACAAGAAGAAGGAGAAAAAAGAGAAGAAGGAGAGCAAAGAGGTCAGTTTATTGCTAGCTTTATTCCGATTCAGCTGTCCTCATACAGCGGCGGCAAGTTCACCAGCAAGGAGTACATCGAGGATGACGACTCCAGTTCAGACTCTGACGGCGACAAGAAGAAGGAAAAGAAGGAGAGCATAGAAGTCAGTTTATTGCTAGCTTTGTTCTGAGTCAGTTCTCCTCAGACAGCGGCGGTAAGATCACCAGTAAGGAGTTCATAGAGGATGATGCCTCTAGTTCTTACTCTGACGGCGACAAGAAGGAAAGCAAAGAGGTCAATTTATTACCATATACGAAATATTTCGTATAGCTACCAAACAAAGTTCTCACACCACCCATACAAAATACAAAGCTGTGACGTCACAACTATGTAGGCATTTCAGCAGTGCGTTTTCACGTCTAGAAATGTATTTCTGTCACTATTGTGTTTATTTTTGGCAGGTCTTTACGTAGCAACACGAAAAAATTTTTAGTCAACATGCCCATTATTAGTCTAGTTAACTACCTGTTTGTTTGTTTTTCGTATGTGTAAGTGGCCAACACTGGTGTCAGATTTTTCAAGCTGCCTTAAGGCATCTGACATAGCTTAACGACTGCCATCAACGATGACAGCCGGGACCAACGGCTTAACGTGCCTTCCGAAGCACGGAGGAGCTCGAGATATTTTTATGCCACTTGCGGTCGCCGATCCAAGTAGGGACTGCACCAGGGGTTGCTTAACATACGTAAGCGCTCATAGAGCTCACACCCACTGGACCATCGGGCTCCTCAACTAACTGTTGAACTACAGCCATCTAACGATGAATTTTGAGAGCCTGTGCGTCTGGATGAGATATCAATTCCAGTAGATTAATAATATCTTTGCTATTATTAACGACCAAAATATTATTTTCTTACAAAAAACAAGTGCTTTATTAAACTTTATCTTTTACAGAGCGCCAAAGATTCGAAGAAGAAATCGAAGAGTTCTTCGGAGTCGGAGGCGGAAGCCACGTCGGGCTCGGCCGACGAGAGCGGCAGCGACTGATTCTGTATAAGAGTATTTGGGGTATAACTCTCAGCTGTATGCTGGGTGTTAGTATGAACGCTCTTATCCTTTAAATGATCAACCAGCCCGTCGAAATGATCAACTTTTACTATGGCACCAATGGTGGGAAAACTAATTTTTTTTTTTATTTCCATACAGTTTGTCCGGGCGGCTAAACATTTTTGTACAAAAATGTCAAAAATTATTTTGAGTTCCCAGCTTTGATCTCATAGCAAAAGTTGTTCATATTAACGGGCTGAGTCACCCCATCATTAGGGGTGTGTCGAGGGTCATGTTACACTCTGTATGTGAAAATCTCAAATCACATTTCACGATAATATCATTAGTCCATGCCAAGAAATCATTTTCAGACTATTTTTCAAATATAACTTGCTTGAACTTGAATTACTCTGTTTTAGCATAAAAGTAAATTATAATATACATAATACAAAGTTTAGTTCCAGAGCAACTTATTTCGAGAAAAATAAAATAAATTACAAAGCGTTACAGAAATCACAAATTTGAAATTGTGATGGTTCTTATGCTATAGGATAATATGGTTTTAGTAAGAGAAGCATGATGACAATTGCTATAAGTTATTGTATGTATACAAAACTCAGTTTCACTATAAAAATAAAATAGGTGGAAAGTGCTGAAAGAGAGCCAATGTATTCTTCAGTACGATAATTTTATTACAGCACAGAAAATCCACGGCCATAGGTATTCCTTTCAAAGATTCATTAGATCAGCAGGCCGATTTGCTAACTCGGTGTACAACGATTTGATTGTCACTTTAGCATCCATTACAGTTTTCATATTTTAAATAAAAATAGTCATTCATACCGAAGCTGTAATGAATATTGAAGTTGCCATGAAAATGATGTACACCGTAGCTGTCAAAAGTTAGCAAATAGGCCTGCAGATCAGCCCCCCTATTTACTAACTCGGATGACAGGTGTCGATGCCTATCAATCTAGAATTTACAATTACAATGCGGGTTTTGCTTGCTCGAACTTTTTACTTGAAATACAAAAACCGCATTGTAACAGCAAATCCTAGAGTGATAGGCATCGACACCTGTCATCCGAGTTAGTAAATAGGCCGGCAGATAGTCGGTTAGAATGGCCAAAATATCATCGAAGTATGTTTGTTTAAAACAGCGAAGCAGACAGCACAGCGAAGTATTTATCAATATAATCTGCCCCCGTAGCATGGTAGGCGCGAAAACGTTTATCGATTATTGTCATCTTGTTTTCAGTAATATTCAAAAGTGAGATGGGGATCATTTAACACGCGATATAAACGGCGTCGCGAAAGCCATACTACGGTGCTGCTGTTCATTATTAATCGAATCAATGAATTATGACACGTTTCCCGTTTGCTATGTTAGAAGTAGCGGTATATTGTGTGTTTAAAATATGATTCCGTGATCAATTGTTCTTGTTGTTGTTTACTATCAACAACAAGAAACGTTATTTAAAAAATAAAAACCTCGAAAAAAGGAGGTTGTTAACCCGTATGTAGGTTATATTGTCAGAATTACCCAGTTTTTGTAATGTTAGTCTGTATACCAGTTTCTAAACGTGCGTGCCAAGTTTCATGAGTGTATGTTTGTCCGCGCATATCTGAAAAACTTAAGTTGGATGGGATTGCATAAATTCTTTAGTATTGACTAGGTATTTTCCAACTTCTAAAGAGTTAAGAAATCAGTTTAATTGTTTAGTAAATAAATTGTTCTTGTTGACAGTTTACTAGCCTAGCATAATCCACTCCGGGGAAAAATACGAATCTGGCGAAACCTCAAACTTTACCGTTTTTACAAGGAGCGGTAATGACATACTTGCGTATTCATACATACGCCCAAAAACACATTACCTTCCTTCGGGGTGGTTCAGTCGGGTAAAAAATAGTCACCTCAACCTGATGTAATGCACAAATGCGAATGATATATTCATTCATTTTATTGTACCTCCAAAGGAAAATATAAAATTGAAAACACGGCGCAGGAACGCTGCTGTAATTTTAAAAAAATATGTAAAGTTTAAAATCTTTTTAATTATATATTCAATCTTGCAATTATTTGTTGTTACAAACTAAGTTAAAAACCCAATTGATTCGTGTGAAAGAAATGTGATATTATGTAAATGTTGTACTTCATTCGTTTTTCATTCCCTTTTAATTAGACAATGTTGTGTCCATTGTGAGATAATGTATTGTAAATTGGTATAGCGGCGTACATATTATGTATTATTGTTTTAAAAAGTTATTTCAATACACGTTAACCTTCGCCGCTATGCCGTTATGTTAAGGGGCTTAGATCAGCCAACTAGCGCTTCCCTTCATTTATTTCTTATACTGCTAAATCAGATCAAATTAAAAAAAAAAACTATAATCATTAAATTTATACCAAAAATACTACAAACAAGTAATTTGCTACATAGCAAATTACCCTTCGGCCGTGTATGATACCAGAGTTTGGTAACCGGTATCATACAAAGAAAAAATGATCGTCGTAGGATACTGGTATCCAACTAATAGGGTTTATTACTTTTCTGATACCCTTTATCATGTTTGGTAACCAGTATCCAGTAAGGAATATAACATTCTGCCTATGAAACCAGCTGGGCAAAACTGTGTTAAACAAGGGTAGTTCCCAACTCAACACTGAGATGAGAACCCTAACTGCTTATGTCATTATCCACTTCTGGTTATATTATTGTCCTCTTTCATCCGAGTAAAAGCCATCGGATTGCATTTTGTACCTACGCTTATTGTAAAACCCTCGCTTTATTGAAAACATACAAGAAAACAAGGAAATAGTTCAACTGTGAATCGTTTATTACCTACAACCTATTGGAATAAAATGGTGAAATGATTTCGATACAATGTCCAACACTAATTTCGTTTTCATTTAGCTGAGATATGGCATCATTTATTTCCTCATCAATTTCTTTGAACTCTCGGCTTAGTTTTGATTTTCTCTTGTATATATCCATTATGGTGGTTTCTTTTCTTAAAGTATCTAAGAGTTGAGCCAATGTCGGTCTTTTACGTCCAACATATCTGTTAAGGCGACTGTGCCAACCTTCTATATTATTGGTAGTACGTATTTTAGATAATGAACAACAGCAAATTTTTTCGAAGTCAGTCTTTGCCATCCATTGGTTATTGAAATATTTGTTAAACTTTGTTATCTCTTCTCCAGACGGACTCTTTGACATAACGTATTCATACCCCTTTTGAAAATAGGCTTTGGGTAAACGTGCAAGGCCAGCACACCTGGCTACATGCCTTTTTTTTACCCGTGTGGTTAATTTTAACGATTTAGCTTTTCTAAATAAACACCTATTCAGATGATAATAACATCCCTTAACATCAATGTTGGGAAAAACTTTTCGAACAGCTTTAATTGGAGCCAACTCGAAGTCAACAGTAATTGTTTCTGGTAGCCACTGCTTGAATCGGGAATTTATCATATAAAATAGTACCTCGTAAGTTTGCTGTGTCTTGTCTGGTAGTAAACAAAAAATTAAAGGTACAACAGCCGATGTAGTTTCGTCGACGCCATGAATTGTATATAACTGATGAAATTCAGTCGGGCATGACATCAAAACAAAACATCAATTGTTATGAAAACTTCAGTTATCTAAAGGGCCAGTGCATTGATATCAAAAGAGGTGATATATCAATGCACATGACATGCTTATCAGTTACATACGAGGAAATATTAAGTACTCACTTGTAATTATTTAATATTTTCCTGAGCTGATACTCGGTTACATAAAACGAAAAATTCCTATTAGTTGGATACCAGTATCCTACGACGATCATTTTTTCTTTGTATGATACCGGTTACCAAACTCTGGTATCATACACGGCCGAAGGGGCAAATTACTTGTTTGTAGTATTTTTGGTATAAATTTAATCAATGTCATCATTTCAAATTGCTTAATTTAACTACATACTAATTACCGCCAAAAGTGGCAACTTTATAATAAATTAGTAGTTCTCTAATTTACCAAATGCAAAATTATGAAAAGTAATACCAGAAATACTACAAGTTATTTGCTACCTAAGTACTGAAGTAGATTTTTTCAACTTGATCTCTTTTTGGCGTACAAGAATAAAATAACGGGTGGTGCTAGTTTCTCTGATAGTAAGAAGAAAAAGGTGTAAATACGTAGCTTTTAGTTAAAAATAGTTTATAACCACTGGGATTTCCCAAAAAATAAGTGCTTTAACATTTGAAGGTTATTATAAAAAGAGGAGGATCTTATAAACCAGTATTTTGTATTATTCAAGTGTAAATTTTTTGTGATTTCCCAGTTTTATAATTACATCTAGGATGACTCGAGGACCTATAGCAAATGTGAATTTACTATGGAATGCTTAAGAAGTCCCGAGTCATTTTGATAAGTGCGATAACCAGTAAGTTAGTAATAAGGTTTTATGTGTTTTAATAAAGAACATGTTTTGTAAACAGTTTTGCTTTTATTTTTAATAATCCACGAGCATTACACGGCTGATAGACCAATATAAAAAGAATACGAGCAAGATAAGAATATTAACCCTTTAGCCGCGAACGTCGCATATATGCGACAAACATTGTCGGGCCCATTCCGCGAGCGTCGGATATACGCGACCAAAAACTAGTCCTTGAAAAACCCCAATTTTCTGTTTCATTTTGTTGTATTTGGATAAAAAAATATTCATAATAGATACTATATAAGTAGTCGAGCAATCATTTACAATATCTTTTACTATAATCGTATAATTAGAAGCCTCAAAAATAATCTCAAAAGTTTGACGAATTTTCAAATAAATTTTACGTAACTTTGTCCACCGCGAACGTCGCATATATGCGACACGCGGGATGGGACATCTACGATTTATTTACTTATAAAAAATAAACGTAAATTGAAATATCCTTTCTTATACCGACTAAATCATCATAAAAAGGTCTAAAATTATCACATTTATTATTTATAAATCATTATGATACTAATATTTGTGTATATTTTGTTTAAGCCTTTTTTCACAAATGCAAGGCCCCAAATCGCGGTAATAAAGATGCACCCACAGTTCCTACTAAAAATCATCGATCGCCAGCAAGATCATCAATGTACAAGTATGTCTTAACTGAGCTGAAACACCCCCCATATCTTCGTGCAACCCCGAATATGGCTTAGTTTGTGTGCTAAGTTTAACCCTAATATCATAAGTTCAGTACACTGATCGTTAGACTGAGAGTCGTTCGTTATAGACCTTTGTCCTAACTATTAGGTGATTCTGATAATATTTTTACGAAGCTTTCAGAATATATGAAGTTTTCTTATTATAAATTACTTAGCTGTATTTTCTGTAAACGTGCGCGAATGTGGGCGTTAGGTAATTTAGGTATGTGTGTACTTGCTTTCGAATTGAATAGTAACGAAAATACTATAGGGAAAAAGTTATACTGGCAGTCAATCATCCTAATCCTAACTATTATAAATGCAAAAGTGAGTTTATTTGTTACGCTTTCACGCCTCATCTACTGAACCGAACAACATAAAATTTTGCACAGACATAGGTTAGGGGTTAGGGTACTGATATGGACATAGGCATATATCACGCGGGCGGAGCCGAGGGGTAACAGCTAGTCTAACATAGTCTAAAAACCGGAGCAATATTATTAATAATAATAAATAAGGGTTCGCCAAGATTAATGATAAAATCAAAATCCACGTGGATGAATTTGCGGGCAATGATAGATAACATATATTAATGGAAATATTTATGTTAAAGCCCAAGCCTAAAGATGTGATAGTTTCTTCCGTATGCTTAGATAATTGGTCTCCGCGGTACCTGTGTATGCCTACTATTAATAGTACTTTTTTCCTTTGCAGTAATCAATTAAAAAAGCCCAGTGTAGTATTACAGAAAAAAATTGCCGCCATTTAATGACAACACAAAAAAATGCCGCCATTTAATTAGATAGGCCAATGCCTAAAAAAATTACCGTTTTACTTTATTGCACTCAAAAAAATTGTTAAGTGGAATAAAGTAAAACGGCAATTTTTTTTATGTTGATAGTCAGTGTAGTAATACAACAACACAAAAAATTGCCGCCATTTTTTATTGATTGGCTTTCATCAATATTCATCATCCTTAAATGATGAATATTGATGAAAGCCAATCAATAAAAACTGACTTATCCATGAGTCTTAACTCTCATGGATAAGTCAGTTAAAAATTAAAATCAAGGTTTCCAATATAACAGTCTCGTGCAAAACGTTAGGTAATCACGAGATTTTATTATAATATCGGCGCTACTTAAAATATACTATCTGATAGCGTACTGAAAGGTGCGGATGATAACCGCAGCGTGCCACAGCTATCAATAAAAAATACCGCCCTAAACATCCTAACATCAATGCCTGTAGCTTTGTTTGATTGAAAATATTTGGATTTTTATTTGAAAGAAACTTGGATGATTGTTGTTTAATCTTTTAAAAACGTCGAGTCACAGGATATAGACCTACTAGACTTTAGTTAGTAAGTATGTACCCGTTTCAATAATCTTAAAATCCTGTTGACTCTCCGCGCAGATAGACCTAGAAGTTTTTTCCCCGAAATAAGTAGGTTCATGAAATACTCCATCCGACTTATTATGGCAAAATGAAAAGAAGAAATACTTCTATTATGAAAAAAAATAACCATATTTATGTGGATGTGGTTCATTAAATACGTGTAAAATATAACGACCATAAAAGATGCGCCTGCGCCTATGACGTCACGGTTTTAATAACAGACCGGTCGGGGTACAAAAAACCGGTTGATACTGCATCAGTATCGGCGGCCATGTTTAACGAGGGTCGCGTTACGCTGGCTGGCCCCCGCCGATGACAAAAGTGAAAGATAACGGTCCGACTTGTTGAGATTCTGCTAAATGGATTGAAAGTTGAGTGTATTTTTTTACACTTTCTACCTGTACCTTCTAGTTTTGAACGAAGGAGAATCCTAAGATTCATTTTATGTACCTATGTACTTATACATACATATTTCTTTATATTATTAGATATTTAGGTAGTTAGGTACTTTAATTTCTGTTTTGTAGCGAAGATAATTGTACTCAAGCGAGATATGATAAGGCTATCCAAAGTTACACTCACAAAGATATTGTACCTAAGTTTTGTTTTTAACTAGGTAAGCACCTACATACTTATCATTATATTTATACGTCTGTAAGTAAGTATTTAAATGAGTACAGGTAACTTAGGTAATAAATATTTTTTATACCTCTTTTGAAAGTACTTAGGTATAAGTCATCATCGTCATCATCAGCCTATTGCAGTCCACTGCTGGACATAAGCCGCCCCAAGGGCACGCCAAATTGTGTATAAGTATCTAGTTAAAATTCATGATCTATCCCTATGTTTAATACTAGGTACTTACATTTGCGAAATATTATTAATTTGCTTTACAATGAGTATAAATCAAGATTTTTTTGCTATGTTACTAGGGTAGTCCAATCGACTGGGGATCGAGTGGGAATGCTACGAAAACAGGCGTCCCATAGCTCCAGCGAAATAATAACGAACGTTCGTTGCATAGCTCCCTGTGCTCCCATAGACCTTCCCCATAGCTTAGGCGACGCAACGGCGCGACGCGACACCCGCAAAATTGGCGCGAACTATCCTAAACGATCCCTTTTTTGTGAAGCCCTATTGTTGCATATAATACAAAGGCGCACTGCGCTTCGCCTTGCGGAAGGTTAGGGTACTTCCCAATAAATTACCTACCGCGTGCTAAAAAGCAACATCTGGGCTATCCCTGTGTGAAAATACTTAAGTATAATATGTAAATACGTCTCAGTAGATAGATACCTTATAGATACTCTAAGGTAGATACATAGAAAATACATACGATTTTTTTATTATTGATCATACCTTTAATGCAATACCCATTTGCCTCTGAGCATAAAATAGTTTTTTCTTGTTAGGTATTTGGTTTATTTTGGACCTAAAATAATCCAGATGTAAGAATACCTTCAAAAATGATAGGTATATAATTTGCAGTCAGCCTTCGGGTTTATTGTTCCTACAATTAACCCTATTCTACCAGAGCAAGGATTTTTTTCAATGTAGCTGGCGCGAGACATTCCTTGTTGTGTGTATTCTAATGACACTTTTGAGACGCAGCAACGTCCATACCTACTTCGAAATCATTAACAGATGCAAAACTGGTCGGCTACTGCCAAGCTTCTTCTCATCAAATGATTAAGGGCAGAGTGAAGAAAGATGCAACAAGAAGCACGTCTTAGGAAGATGCAATGGAGAAAGAGTGACGTCATTGATACACCATTGACATGGAGTGGAGCATTAAGTCTGTTCAACTAGGTACATTCTGGCTAAGATAATTTTATTTTAATATTTTGGGATAGCGAAAATAAATGCTGCTGATGGCAGCAGCATTTATTGTATGGACATGGGTCCATGGCTGTATTTTAGTTTACTTAAGAAGTATTGTAAATAAAGTAATACGTACAAATATTATTCGATGTCTTGTGCTATAGGTAGGCATGAAGAATTATAGCCGCAAATCCGAATGAAATACATAACTCACTATAGGTAGGTATATACAAAGTTCTGGAGATTTGGATCTTTTCATTTGTAGACAATGCAGAGGAATAGGTACTTATATACATTAGAAATTGAATTAGATAGAATACCTACGAGAATGGGCTAGATATCATAATATTGATGGGTCATCTTATAATGTTCCAGCAATGTCCAAGTCATAAAGTTCATTCGTTTGATAAGCTTATCAATGCATTGTGCAGAAATTCAACAATACGCAGTTTACGCCACGAGCTGAGAAACGAATTTTTCACCGTTTCAAACGAAACACATTTTCTTTGGAGCTTATAAAAAAGCAGAATGATCCAACTGTCTTCCAAATTTTTTACACATTTGCCCACATCCATATGGAAATGTGCGAAAATCTATGAAGTATGATTACCATTTGCACCTAAAGTATGTACAGACTAGGCTAGTTCTAGGCAGTAATGGTAGCGGGCATACTTTGCCTGAGCCAAATGTGATAAAATTCGCACATACTTTAGGTCAGGGCCTCAATAAAATTTATCATCGACATGCTATCAACTAAGCATGCGGTTGCTGGAACTTTTTCATCACATATTTACAAGCGTAGAAATCCTACTATGCTGGTCTGGAAGAACCCAGAAAATCTCTAGAATGCAAGTTGCTTCTCATCTCGCGTAGATTTCTAAAAGTCGATGGTTTGGGCGAAAATTCGAGGACTTAAACTGGGTCCATAGCCTGGCTGGATCTTAGAATAATATATAGCGTCACTTTTGACGCTCCCGAATTCCCGACCCCAGTATTCTTAGGTCTAGCTATCTAACGCTAAACGCGGTTTTAGTAAGTAACTAGGTAAGTATACCTTTGTCTCTAGATTTGTTTAACTCAAAATTATGTAGTTTAGAAATGATGTTCGTCTCCTTGTAGTGTAAGCAAAGAGCTTCTCTGCATTTGACATGACATGCTTAGCGAAAGGCAACAGGTGGTCGGATCCTGGGCGAAATGTTTATTTAGTTTGTTGCCTCTCCAAAATCTACCACCTAATCTAGTGTTTAGTCTACTCAACTTGCTGGGTAATCTTAAGGCTTTGCGCTTTTTCATTTACAGGTTGTATATATATATGGACCAAGAGCCAGCGATAACCAGACGTTTAAGGCTACCCCACACAGGTGCGTTATTATACTCGTAGATCGATAATATCACATGCGGTATTGCGATGTTTTCAGTACATTTTGTATAGGATGGTCATGTAGTTACACACTGCTGCGATAATAACGCCGCAATGGAAGTAGGACGTTGCGTTTCTCAGTCCTGCGATATTCCGATAGGTATGAGTTCTAGAATGTACGACCGTTCACATACCTGTAGTACTTGTCGGATGTTTTATCGACAGTTTGAGAGAGAGTAGTTACATGACTGTATGAGTGTCCTAAAAACTTTTCTATAATATGGATATCATATCATCAGATGAAGAATGCTTATTACTAACAGTAGCAATGGAAGATGACCAAAAAAGACGCCAGAAACAAAGGTAAGTAACACAGCGTGGAATTACCGCAATCAACATTAGCAAAACCCTAGACTTGGAATGTCATTCTAAACAATTTTCCCATTGTAACCATTGTTGAAATATGAATTTTAAAAATCAACTCCTCATACAGGAGTGTTAACATAAGTTGCTCCTTTTGTATGAAAAGTTGATTTTTTAGGTTGTATTTCAACTATCGTTACTAAAGTTGTTTTGAATGACATTCCAAGTCTAGCCTTTTGCTAATGTCGATTCCAGTAATTCCACACTGTATAAGGTAAATCATTTTAAATCAAATAAAGGTACTTACTAACGAGTACTGTGACTATTGTCTTTGTACATTTTTAATACTCGAATATTGTTGTTGTAAATAATTATTATATTATATCAGCGACTTACCGTACAAGGTACGTAGTTGCTACTGTTTCTGAATAGTATCTCTTACTGTTACTTACTTAAAACAGTTCTTATTACTGTTGGGAAACAGTGCTTACTTACTACTGTTAGATACGTAGTTGCAACTGGTTCTAGACAGTAGTTTTGACTTATAGCCAACAAAGACGACAGTCAGTACGCGGGTTTTCACCCGCAATAATCCCTTATTACTACTACTGTAAGGTTGAATTTGAAAGGAAATTTTCGCGTCTATTTTGAGTTGCCTTACGCCAGTAGAACTATGGATATCGCGGGCAAAATTCCACGTACTAACTGTCGTCTGCGTTGGCTATTATGCCGCGTCAGTTGTAAGAATTGTTCTTAACAGTCAGATCTACTGTTTAAAAACAGTAGCAACTACGTTCCTAACAGTAATTAGTATTGTGTCTCAACAGTTATAAGAGTTGTTCTTAACAGTCGGATATATACTGTTTAAAAACAGTAGCAACTACGTACCCAACAGTAGTAAGTACTGTTTCTCAATAGTTGTATGAACTGTTCTTAACAGTTAGAACTACTGTCTTAAATATAAGCAATTACGTAGGTACCTAACAGTTAGTAATTACTGATTCTCAACATAAATAATAAATAACTGTCCTAAAAGTAGTAAGTACTGTTTTTCAACAGTAATAAAAACTGGTTCTAAACAGTCAGAACTATACTGTTTAGAAACAGTAGCAACTACGTATCTTACAGTAGTAAGTACTGTTTCTGAAGAGTTGTTCTGACTGTTCAATCAGTTTGAATAAATGTTGAGAAATAGTTGCAACAACGTTTTTTGAAATATTGTTTTTAGTTATTCTGATTTTTCAAAACGGAAAGAACAACTATTTAGATATAGTTGCATGCAATAACGTAGCAAATAATAATAAGTACTACTGTTTCTCAACAGTAGTAATCTAATCTCAACAGTCAGAACTACTGTTTAGATACAGTATTTTTAATTATTTTGTGAATTGGTAAAATTATATTATATAGTTCTTATGATTTTATTCAAAAGCATGTCGAAAAAGTATACCCTTTGACATCTATGACTATGACTGTGAGATGCAGCAACGCTCCTATTCTGTTTCCGTACATTACTATTTTTGTGGTCAATATGTCCAGGAAATATCTGCCCAGTCGAATAAAAAGTTTACTTCGGTTCGGACTGGATGTCTTATTGCCTTTGCCTGCCAAGGCACAAAAAATGCATCCTTTTTTGACTTCTGTGGCCTACACGGCCGAATCTCATCTGTGGGCCAAACGCCCAACCTGCAGTCGATACTTTCCTTGTCAGTCATAAAAAATCTGCCGAGTGCGAGTCGGAGTCGCGCACGTAGGGTTCCGTAACATTATCTATACAACATTAGACTATCGAGCATAGAAAATATTCCCTTCCCTTAAATATTTATTTTATTTTGATTTAAAATAGTTTTTATTTTTAAAATGAATATACTTCTAAATATTCTGTGAATAGAGAGATATTGACTGACGGACAGATAAACAGATGGATATATAGAAGTCTCAGTAAAAGGAGCCCGTTCTTACTCTTTGAGTACAGAATCCTGAAAATATTGATTCTCGACCCGTCCCTAAGTTGCTGTCTAATTAAGTTATGCATATTTATTATCTTACATACAAGTAGCTTTAGCTCGTTACGCATGTATTTTGTAACTATTAGGTATAAATATATAGGGACATATCACACAAATTAAGCTAACCCCACAGTGTTGTTAACTTGTGTCGCGGGATACTAACTCAACGATACTATATTTTATAATATATACTTATATAGATAAACATCCAAGACCCAGGTCAATATGAAAAAGATCTTTTTCCATCTTGACCTGACCGGGGATCGAACCCGGGACCATCGTGTCGCAAGCAGCCTGTTGACCGCTGCGCCACGGAGCTCGACAAACATATATGGCCCACCCAATTCCACTTAAACCTTGCAGCTTAGCACCCCACATCGAATGCCTATCTTTGAGCAAAGTGTAGTATTTCATAAATATTTTTTCGCAACTCAACCGCATCCGCAGCAAGAGGTTAAATTCTTGCAAATCAGTACGGCAATTTTATTTATTACTTTTTGAGCACTATGATAGTCGCTAATAAGAAGAATCTCGGAAGTTCATCTTTTATAGGGGTCTAATAAGGCTCAATAATTAATACGGAAATTGGAACTATTTTTAAAAATGCATCGCTTTGAAACTTGATATTTATTAACTTGGGTAAATACTAAAATTTATTTGACTAAATTTTATCAAAATTTCACCCCTTAAAGGGTAAATACAGTTTTTCAAGTCGTTGTTATGAAACTCGCTATTTCTATTTTGGGGTAAAACTAAATCAACCTTCAATGGAGGTGTCTGACAATGCACCCTTTAAAGAGGTCCAATGTTGGTACCTTTGATAATTATACACCAAATTAATACGGCGCCACCAAATTATTGCACTGAATTGATTACTTCGTTACAATAATAGGATTTTCGAGTGATCTACTTAAACGCAAGCGAAGCTGGGGGCAAGTTCTACAGTAAAATAAAGGAGCTTAATTTTTATGATTCCATAATAAATAGTACATTATGTATGATGCGGGGCGAAGCCGAGTGCTTGTATCTTAAAATTACTGAGTACTAGCATTATACGACGTTTTACATTTACGATTACGATTACCAAAAGTAAGAGAAGCAGATAAGGGATTCAAGTTAAGAATTAAAGCAGTTGGTAAAAGAACCTATTGGTAAGTTGGTTTTTACCAGGTACAATTTATTTTTTAAGGGTTTTTTTTTTAACAAAAATCACTCCTCACCTCAAACAAATCAACAAATAGATAGTTTTCATGGTGAAGTGAAAACTTCTGGAAAGGAAAGGTTCAGTTATGCATCTGTGCCGTTGGGCTATTGTCGTATTGAGCAGTTGTAATAATTGGAGTCAGTGTAAAGTCACTCAAGTAAGGTCACTCCGTAAAATACAACATAAAAATTCAAGTTTCGATGTCATACTCGTAAGAACCAAATGTATTGAAAATGTTTTTTAATATGACAAAACCTTAAAGTGGCAACTCATGTGTACTCAATGAACGATTTTTCCTATAGGTAGGTACGATAGGTACCTAGGTAGGATAGGACCGATTTTAGGTACTTACATAAAAAATTACATTCCTATATCTGGGCGGCCGAACATTTTTGTTATAAACTGTCGCAATTTTCTTCGTGTTTCCATCATTGGCCCATAGGTAAAGTTATTCATATTGACGGATGTCGAGGTGTAGCACAACCGGGCGTCGCATGTGAAAAGGTTGATGGAGGCGGCAATAATATCAATAGGCAATAGCCCACGGGCGGCAAAAATGTAAATCTGGCACTGCCCCCACTAATATTTTGCGTCGGTTGCCGAAGCTTCTGTATCAATCCTTCGCGACATCGTGTGACTTCATATCTACTTTATACTCCTCCACATCTTCTCATCCGAGCATTTTTCTGGTGGTTCTTGATGTTTCGGAACCCACGGCAGCTTTCATGTTACGATATTTACGGCCGACTGCCTGCTTGACGCCAATATTCCGCGGGTATCACCAGAAACGCAGACAAGATACCTGTAAAAATGAAGTGCTTAAGTAGATACAATAAAGGACGTAAAATTGGCTGTGCTGTGCACACTCTTTGTTTTCTGTTAGGTATCATATCAACCTCAGATCACATCAGAGATATCAACCCTAACCCTAATAGGTACCTATCATAATCAACCTAACAAACTACTGTCCATCTGATGAATAGCGGTTATCGAAGCAAACCGAGATAGTATAAGCCAAACAAGGGATAAGGATTTGAGTGTTCTACACGAGGCAATAAACGAGTTTCATGTTCTTGTATCGTAGATTCGTAGACCATAGGCAATACTGGATGTGAAAAACTCATTTTATCACCCCTCATGTAAGTTAAACACTAACTTTTTATGGATGATGGAAAGTGGTCACCGTCGCTCATGGATCGTAACATATTGAACAAACCTAGAAAATGTTGTTTCATCAATCAGCGTCGGCGCAAGAGCTAAAGCAAAAGAAAGAGCTTGTCTTTACCGAGCGAGACCTTCTATATGAAACCAAACTTGTAACCACTGATAACTCTAACTCTAAGCTAAGTAGATATAGGTACCTACCTACCTATTTATACCCCTACTCTCTATCTCCCTTGCCGGTCCCGGTAGGTATGTAGCTTTCTTAGCTATGCTATGTTCTGTGATGCTATGATCCTTTCAAGCTGAGTTTCCAAGATACATTTAACTTTCTGCCTTCCTAGGTAGGTAAGTACTATTATGAATGACCTACAAAAACAAGTAGGCATGTAGGATGGTATGGTACCTATATGTACTTATGTAGTCTATGTACTTCTTTCTGTGTTCTGCGTAAGTACCTACTAGTACTCAGTACTAGTAGCACTAGCACTCTAGCACAGAGGCAAACTAATACTTCGTCTAGACGTAGGACGATCTCGATTACTCGGTACCTAACTTAGATACCTAGGTATGTAAGAATTTTGACTAGGACTATCTTACTAGCTATGAAGTCAAGTCATTCATAGGTAAGGCCTAGCCTCAGGGTTTTTTCGGATCTTTGTTGCTCTGTCTTTTTTAGACCTGAATGAGTAATAGTTATTGAACAATGTATTTTATCGCAATCGCCTTAAGTTCTAAGGACATCACACCCTTATTTCTTAAGAAATAAAAACTATTTCTCGCATTCCCACGAAATATCAAATCGTAAACAAACGTGTCTGCCATTCAAGCGCTATGTTTTATTGGCGTCCCTTTCCCCCGAACGTTTGCCGCGCTTTTTACCTTTTCGAATTCAACGTTGGCGGCATTTAAAATAAGGCGCGAGTTAATTTTGGTTGGAATCTGGTAAGGGGAGCCTCGAGAGGACTGGGTCACATTTTGATGTACTTCTTATATGATTGTATGAAAAGTATTTATAAAATATATTTCTTTGTATGTCAAAGAGTTCAAATTTACGATATCTTTTTGTTTAAATGCCTATTTCTTGAGAAAACCAGCAAAATAATTTTAGTAAGTAAATGTATGGAAATTAATTCTTCAATATAATATAAACCTTATACCTTAAACCGATAGTTCAGAATTGAATAAAAGCAATTTTCGATACGTCACGGATATACGTAGTACAGGATGTCACTTTGACTGTATGCGGTTGGTAGCTTTGCAACTGTCAGCCAATCAGCGTCGAGATAGATGTCGCTGCGGTACCGACGCGAGTCGACCCCAAGCTAGCTTGCACTGGGAACATTTTGCTTGAGCTCCATACATTTTCTTCTGGTTCTCTACGTCTACAGTTTGGTTGTGTACCAGTTCAAAAATAATTTCAAAATTTTTGCCATCAGGTAAGTCCAATCATTTTTCTAATTAAAGTTAAGTGTTTTATTTAGCTTAGTTGTATATTTCATAGCGTGATTATGATATTGGTTTTCTTTCCACGTTGGAATTCTCGTTCAAACATGGCTATAGGCTTCGTCGTACTTTCCTTAGGAAGCGTGGGTATGGCGAAGGACGCATTTTCAATAATTAATTTCTCTTATCTTTTCCATTAGAGGTCCTAAACAGTTCTTCTACGACTTTTAGTTCAATAATCGTGCAATTAATTTGTAGAAGCGTCATTTAAAGTTATTGCGTATTTTCAACACAAAACGTGAAAACAAAATGGCTCGTTCGACCCAAGCTTAGGCCAGTGAACTCGTTATATGGGACGATAACTATTTTCGAAGATTTTAAGTGATTTTATCATTGTAAACTGTGTGTTTTGATTGTAATTTTATTGTGAATCTATCGGAGTAATTATTTTTTATGTAATGTGGCCGTAAATAGCTTTCCCGCCAAAACGCCGCCCTAGGAATGTTCCAAGCGACGCGAGGTCTTACCAACGCCTCTTTAGAACACAGCATGGGCTACATAACCTGTTGCCCAGCTATTGCCTAGTGTTTAATAACATTTTGCGTTATTTTTTTGCAGGAAAAAAGTTAAAATGACGGACAAGCCTAAGCGTCCTATGTCAGCTTATATGCTGTGGCTGAACAGCGCCAGAGAACAAATTAAGGCAGACAACCCCGGGCTAAAGGTCACCGAAATTGCCAAAAAGGGAGGTGAAATATGGAGGTCGATGAAGGACAAGAGTGTAAGTATATTTTCTATCTCATAGCGTCACCCACTAAGTTGGTTATTATGTCAAGCATCCTTGACTCATTTTGTGTTTTATATCACAGGTATGGGAAGAGAAGGCCGCCAAAGCGAAAGAGCAATACACAAAGGACCTAGAGTCATATAACGCGAACGGCGGCGGTGGTGAAGGAGGTGGCAAGAAGGCACAAAAGCGAGGCAAAAAGGGCAAGAAAGCGGCAGCGCCCACTGTAAGTATTGTTATCTTCCCTGAACCCAATATCTGTAGATAGCTTTGTTTTTGTTTATAGTTACTAACTTTCAATATTTTCTTGTAGAAGTCCAAGAAGAAGAAGGAGGAATCAGAGGAGGAGGAGGGTGATGAAGAAGAGGAGGAGGAAAGCGAATGATCTCCCAGCCTATAAGACATTTCTGTTCATATTGAATAATTTACTGGACTTAATTTATTACGAGTTAACGGGACTGACTTTCCAAAGTCTGTGCAAGAGTTCACAATTTCATTTGATGAATTATATTTCACACATTGTATTGCAGTAATATTCTGATTCCACTATTTTGTCCAATCTATTGTCTGATGAATGAAATTGTTGAATTTGCTATGTACTACTTAAGTTTTTTGTAGTATTAAAATAGGATTAGATTTACCTATTGTAAGGAACTGCAGAGTTTGGAAAGTTTCACCACAGGCTAGGGTCTAGATTTCTAAGCCTCGAAAAAATAATGTTTAAGTGTTAGCATGTATACACCGGGGAATTGTACAGTTAGACCTCCCTTGTTAAGTTCGCTGTGACTACTGGATGCTCACATGGAGATTTACCTCAACACTGGTTTTATCAAAACTCGTATGTCGGCAGCACTATCCAATATTGCTGTGCAACCTGTTAGTTTTGAAGCTGCGCTTTGATTGAGTATGCCATAAATATGATTTACAGTGTAACATGAAGTTGTGCGCTTTCTTTAGACATAACAGTTTTGGTCAAACTAAACTAACATGTAAAATTAGAGACTATTTCATGGAAATGTATAATGGCTTATTGTTAATTAAACCTACCTCTTTCTCAATGTAAATTTCAATACTAATGACTTGTACCAAACTTTAAGGCTAAGACACGGCAGCATGGGCGTAGCACTCGTGCAATTTAAATAATTTAGGAAATTGAATGTATGTTGTATTTTTAGTTAATTTGATAGGTAGGTTTTCGATGTGATTTGTCTCTCAAATTTTACATTTGTGTTATTTTGTAAATGAGAATAGCATTCCTCATGTCAATACCGATTTTACATGTTCAATAAAGTAATTTCATATAGACATTGTTTTTATTAATTTTCATACGTTTAGACCTAGATACAGGTACCCAAGTGCTTAGTTTCAATACTATTTGATAGGTACCTAGTGGTTCGGTAGGTACAACACGCGGCGTATAAGTTGAACTAAGTGTGAGCGAGACACACCTATATTAATCAATGGCAATGTATTGCGGTGTCCTACTCACACTTAGTTCAACTTATTTGCCGGGCACTATACCTACCTACCTCTGCAAATAATATTGACAATTCGATAAAAATTAGCCAAGTGAGCGTCACTCACGCACACAAGGGTTCAAGACAACTAACCGTAAATAATTGGGGTGAATAGGGTAGGTTTAAAACAACCATATACTTTACTGTACTTCCATCCTACTTACTTCCATATTATTTAATTAATTTTTAAACAAAAAAATATTTTTTTATAATTTTTTGAAAAGAGGACACAAGCGTAGGGTTTATAAACAAATATCAGGAGTGCTATTTTTGAACGCGGGCCACTCGTCTTCGAGCGATTTTTGTATGGAAAAATCGTTCGAAGACGAGTGGCCCGCGTTCAAAAATAGCACTCCTGTGCCATATACCCTGCTTATACCCTGTCATTGTCAATCTGACGTAAATTTACACTCTGTCACTGCTAATCTGACGTAAAATGATGACATTGACAGTCAGAGTTGCCAGATTTGGGAAATTTTACCCGGGAGTCGGAAAAATCTCTAGCTTGTATCCGTTTTCACTTTTTTTATTGTTAATGCCAGCTAGAATGTTTTGCGATGTTATAATGATTTGGTTTTGCTTATTACTTTCAATTAACGCGACCGTTAAAACTCTACTTTTCTATACCTTCTAAAGCACAAGATGATTGGTGCGTTGCTGTTAATAGAAAACTTGCTTAATGGTGCTTTTTATATACCTATGTGAGGGTCACTTGAACGTACGTACCTATAACTTTTTATATTAAATAGTACAAAATAACAAGACATCGCAAATATGTAGCACGTTTACTTTCCGCCGTTACGATTGTTTCAAATTGTGAAAAACTTAATCACATTGAACTATTTAATACCAAATTAACTTTCCATATATTATATAACCTATAGGTAAAGAATTTTCCAAATGACTGTTTACGCAATACTAGAGATTTTCACAATCTACATGCGACGCCAATAATTTTATTCCTCATACTTTATAAATAGAAAGAAATTCAAGAATGTAAATCATTTAAGCCTTAATCAACTCACATCGCAAAACCTTCTGGCTGGCATTAATAGTAAAAAAGAGAAAACGGATACGATATTATAATTTACATTAGGAGAGGCCTTATAGAGATTTTCCCGACTCCCGGGAAAAAAATCCCAAATCTGGCAAGTCTGACTGTCAATGTCATTATTTTACGTCAGATTAACAATGACAGAGAATATTTTTTTTATGAATTTTTGAAAATAGGGCACAAACGTAGGATTCTTATACAAATATCTGTGCCTTATTCCCTGTCATTGTCAATCTGACGTAAAACAATGACATTGACGGGACTTTGACCGTCTGAGTTGCCAGATTTGGGAAATTGTACCCGGGAGTCTGGAAATTTTCTAAAGGCCTCTCCCAATGTGAATGATAAATATCGTATCCGTTTTCAATGGTAATGCCTGTGCCAAATATCTGTGCCTTATTCCCTGTCATTGTCAATCTGACGTAACAGAATGACATTGACAGTCAGAGTTGCCAGATTTGGGAAATTTTACCCGGGAGTCGGGAAAATCTCTATAAGCCCTCTCCTCATGAAAATGATAAATATCGTTTCCGTTTTCACTGTTTTTTTTTTTATTGTAAATGTCGGCCAGAATGTTTTACGATGTTATAATGATTTGGTTTTGCTTATTTCTTGTACCTGTTAACTATGTTTCTTATATTTTTATTTGTTTCTTTTACGTTTTGAAAATACGAAACCAGCCCCCCTATTTACTTACTCGGATGACAGGTGTCGATGCCTATCAATCTAGAATTTACAATTACAATGCGGGTTTTGCATGCTCGAACTTTGTTCTTGAAATACAAAAACCGCATTGTAAAAGCAAATCCTAGAGGGATAGGCATTGACACCTGTCATCCGAGGTAGTAAATAGGCCGGCAGGTACCATACAAGGTACTTTCGATTGCATATATAAAAAGTACCACTTCCGGTAAAGTACAGTGCCACCCCTATTTAACCCTTAAAATAACCATCATAAGCTGTGTAATACAAAATACAATAGATATGGTAGTAATCTGTGATATGGTATCAATGAGGTATCAATAGTAGTAGTTTCACAGCCCGTAACACACGGTCCGATTTGGCAGGAGCCGACAAACTACCTACCGTCGGAAACCAACCATCCTGCAAGCCTACACACGTTCCGACCGCTATCGTCCGACGAGCACCCGATCAGTGTTGCCAATGCTACAAATAGTATCTACAATCTAAGTTACCCCTACTCTGGGGAAAATCTAATGAACTAATGGAGGTATTGTAAATACACGCAAATATTTATGGTTCATTGTGTATTAAAACTGAATAACGATAAAATGCATATAGTTACGTGGTAAGTTATTATGACAAAAATAATAATAGTACCTAAAGGATTTCGCTACAACGTTATTATATTGTTTCTGCCTGACACGGGAAAATAGTCAGATCTAGCTATGAAGTTGATAAGTTAATTGGCAACACTGCATCTGACTGTCTGTCTATGTCACCTCTTACAGAATTCGCTACATTTTAAAGGATTACGTTATTTATTTGTTTATATTGAAAAGTTCAGTTTTAAAATAGATAAAGTATTTAATTTTAGTTATAATAAGTAGGTAAAAATGTCGTTAACGATGTGGCTAAAAATTGAGTATAGTGGCAACACTTTGTCGGACCGACCGTCGAAACATGCTTCCGTGATCCTTCTACACGCACCGATTTGGCAGATGGTAGGAAGCCGACCGCGTCGGAGAGCCAACCACTCCCGACCGGTATTAATAATAATTATGTTGGCCCGAGTGCTCTACACACGGTCCGAATTGGTCGGTTCCGACGGTCGGCGTCCTGCCAAATCGGAACGTGTGTTAGCGATAATTGGCGATAACCAACACTGGCATTCTGGCATCATTGCATGTAATGACATATGTCAAAGTCAAGTCAAGTGATAAACCTTAGAGTAGGTGATAATAATGTGATAAACAAATATTTCCTTTGGTGCGTTTCGAAAAAAAATCAAGAAAAGATTTGAAACTATACTTAAATATTTATCTACTTCAATTTTCTAAATATAAACATTGTCTAGTTCATGGTATTCAAAATAACTTTCATTTACCTATATAATTAGATATCATTGAAAAAGTTGTGACAATTGGAGTGATGTCTGGGGATGGCAGCGGCGCCGGGGGCTCGCAGGTGGCTCTCGTCACTGGGGGCTACGACCACACCATCAAGCTATGGCAGGCGCACAGCGGAGTATGTCTCCGTACGATGCAGCACCCAGACTCGGTAACTATGTTTTTTTCCAACTTACCCTGATACTACCCTCTTTTATCAATTATTTATTAATAATCATTTTTTCGCACACGACTCTGACCGCCTATGTCCGAGTTTCATCCGAACCTAGTCTGTTTGAAGTGAGATTGTGTTAAAAACATAACCGACAAACCACCTCCAAATTACTATCTAAATTAGATTGATCCCATTAGACTTTGTAATAAATTGATGTCTCTCTCACTGTAGTGAATTGCTGGTTACTTCTTCACCTGAGATAAGTCGGGATCTCGAGTCCAGACGCCGAGTGTCAGCCGGGGGGCCCTGATTAACTGTATGCTAAAACTGAAAACCATGCATTGTCTTCGAGTCATAAGAAACAGCTAGTAATAATATAAAATCTCTATCATCATGTGTCATGAAATATTTCAGCAAGTAAATGCACTAGAAATCACACCAAATGGACAGATGGTGGCGGCATGTGGCTACCAGCATATCCGCATGTACAACCTGGCCAGTGCCAATCCCGATCCAGTCATGAACTTCGAGGGAGTCACTAAAAACGTCACCAGAGTTGGTTTTCAAGTAAGTAATGTTTGAGAGATAGATGCTCCTTATGTCAATGCTAGTTACCCTACTTTTACTATTTTTGGTCTATCAAGTTGGCCATTTGCTTAGTTATTCAAGGATTAGGGAATGGGCCAAAATCTAAGAAATAATATTAATAGGCGATGCGGCTAGCAACTCATCACTATTTTGATTTAGTTTTCCACCTATACACCCATTAATATTGTAAATGAGGACCTTTGGACATTATGACCTTGGGCTCTGTCTACCCCATAAGGGATAAAGACAATACTATGTGTTTCAAGGATGTAAACTATTTTAAAATGACAATTTCTACTTTCAGGAAGACGGTAAATGGATGTACACAGGTGGTGAGGACTGTACAGCAAGAATATGGGACCCACGGTAATAATTTATGTTTCTCTCAATCCTAGTAATATTATAAATATGAAAGTTTGTACAGGTGTGAAGATGTTATTTACTCCATTATACAAAATTACTTGTAGTATGTACATATATCATAATGGTACACCCATCTCCTACCATAATTAGTATATTAATTTATCTGCTGTACCACCTAGTTTCATGGACAATTTTCCACACCTAGGCCTCTTGACTGGGCTCATTGGTGTGAGCAGAAAATTTCTGTCTGTTGTCTTTTAAATCAGGCTTACTGAACACTGAACCAATTTAATTGAAATTCGCTTTATACATATAAGTACTTTGAGGGGTCTAATTCACGGAGCCCCCTGGTAAAAAGCTATTGGGCAAATAATACCAGATAAAGTTGTAGGAAGAAGCTAGTTCTAAAGGAATCTAGTAAACTTTCAATAATTGCTGGCAGTTTATAATTTTACAAAAAAAAAATGTTCTTGGTACAACCCAGCTTTGCATAGATGGGTTCAATTCCCACGGGAAGCATACTAAGTTGTTTCTAGTTTCGTGAGGACATTGCAGGCATGATTCACCTGATTGTCTGATAAGAAAGATGTTTCTATGCTTCGGAAGGCACGTTAAGCTGGTGGTCCCGGCCGCCACCTGGTAGTCGTTAAAGCCACCACGTTAGAGGCCGAGAGGCGGTTCCGAAGAACTCTGACACCAGGGTGTGCATGGTCGACTGACCGTGTCACCTACGCGAAATGATGATGATAGATGCCGTTATTTTGTACAGAGCCGGCTCACAGCTGACGTGTCAGGGCATATTCCAAGTGCCGGCCCCGGTGAACGCCGTGGTCCTGCACCCGGACCAGACCCAGATCATGGTCGGCGACCAGAGCGGCATCATACACATGTGGGACCTGCGTACAGACCAGAACGAGCAATTGGTTAGTACCATATAAGCCATAGCTCTCATATATGTGAATGCCACTGTTGATGGCCTGCCGTGGTACTCTTAGGCTACTGTAATGTCAGTAGATAGAAGTAGTCTCTCAATACAGTTTTGCAACCACAGCAGTATTTTATAAAAGTTTTAAATTGCAGAAGAATTTGCCTGTGGACAAGTCATATAGAGATCATAATTATACACAGTATTTGTTTAGAAAAAAAGACAAATCAATTTAAACATTTATTCAAGAAATAGGTCTATGCAGACACTTTTCAATCCTCATGCAGGCTTTATTCAGTTTTCATGCTGGTACATGAGGAAGAATAATGCCATCCTTTACCTGTAGATTTAAGCAATCTATTTTGACAGGCAAATAAGTCGGCAGACAAGGACCTTTCTCTGCGAGTTTCTATAGGGTTATTTTTTTTTTGCATTTACTATGCTATTCTAAAATATTCTTAAGAAAAAGACGATGGTTCAAATATGTACTGCCCGCATGATTTTTTTTCCTACTACTTATTTTCTTTATTTAATAAGAAGATATCTTTAATATATAAAAAAAAAATATTTATATTTATCTTCTCTCAAAGACAACTATTGTAGAATTTAAATCAATAATTTCCTTAGATACCAGAGGCTGAAGCGTCCATCCAGGACATAGCCATCGACCCGGAAGGCAAGATGATGGCGGCCGTGAACAACAAGGGCAACTGCTACGTGTGGTCGCTGGGCGGGGAGCCCCCGAGGCCAGTTCCCAGGAAGCACATACAGGCGCATAAGAAGTATGCGCTGCGCTGCAAGTTCAGCTTGGATTCTACGTGAGTATTTTTGCAGTTTTTGTCGCCGCCAGCGTCAATCTGAAACCAGCCAGAAGTCGTAAAAAATTCCACGCGGACAGGATTCAAATCGGCGACTTGGGTCTGTGTACGACCAGGATTTATTAATTAAGCTTTCGCATCCTCTTCATCAGGTCCACTGTTGGATATAGGTCTCTCCCAAGAAAGGGGATTGTTTCAAGTAAGTTGTGATTAAAACTGAAGTAGTAAAATGGTTTCAACTAGAAAAATAGGGGTTATTTCAGACGATTTTTTCTTTATTTTTTTTTTAAATTACAATTGATTAATTGAAAAACTAAATCACTATCATATTTTCGTAATTCCTGTATGTGTTTTTTATTTCCGAAAGTACTATATTTTATGAAAAAAATGGTTACGAAGTGACTTATTTTCGCGGTATCTTATGGCGCTGTGGTATGTATGAGACACTAGCCGCACCCAGCAATTAATTCTTTTAATCCTAAAACATATCAAATTCAAAAAATGTAATATTGGAATGCCCTAGTAAATTACTGGTAGTCTTTTCACTATTTTTAATTTGATTAGTTATGAATTATCTTAAACTTAAATTATGATATTTATGAAAAGTGATACCAAAATACTACAAGTAATTTACTAGGTCAATCCGCTATTAGATTTTTTTTGACATGATTTAGGATTAAAAGAATTAATTGCTGTGTGGCACTAGTGTCTCGTACCACAGCGTCTGTGAGAATGTCGGTGTGGTCGCAGCATGCTGGTGACGACGTCGGGCGACTGCTCGGCGCGCGTGTGGCGCACCAGCGACTGGACGCTGCTGCGGGAGCTGCGCCACGACTCCCAGCGCTGGGTGTGGGATGCCGCCTTCAGCATTGACTCGCGCTACCTCTTCACCGGTCAGAGACAACTCCTTAACATAAAACGACGAATATGTAACTTTCTTCTTCTTCTGTTTTATAAAATGGCTTCCACCGATATTTCAGTGATTCTGCCAATGTCCAGTAAATTGAGCTACTAAGTATCGGTGTTGTACGGTAAAGTTGTAACAAGTAGCATCAAAGATGGCGTATGTTCTTTGATGCCTCGTGGTCGGGAGGTTATGGTGACAAGTCTATACGAGTCCATATAACAGTCCACTTTAACTATTCCACAAATTGTTCCATGAGTACGAGCATTAAGAACACCAAACTACACCAATTTCATAGTATAAACTCCACCAAAATCAATTTGCAAAATCGTCCAAGGTAGACCCGAACTGCACCCCTTGACTTCTCACCAAAAACCCCCATATGTAACTTTACCTAGTACTAAAACAAGTTGTCATTGACACGTGTAAATACTCGTACATCAAGTCAATTGATAAAATGCTAACTTATTTTGGTCGAATAATAGATTAAACCAGAGACAGTCAGAATCGACTTTATGGCTGCTCACTGCGCAGTACGCGCCCCGCCAACCCGCGCGGCCGCTGTACCTATTATTGTGTACTACGCATCGACTCGCGCGATGTTCCGAGCCGCCATAAAGTTTGATTCGGACTGTACCACGTTTAATCAATTAACCGCCTGAAACAAATTCTCATTGACATCTGTGAAAACGTAAAAGTGATGTGTTGACTTATTTTGGTCGGATAATATTAGATTAAACCAGCCCCCGTAGCATGGCTCCCGCGACGCCGTTTATATCGCGCGATAAACTATCCACTTCTCGCTCTTCAGTATTGCGAAAAACAAAGTGGCGATAGTCGATAAACGTTGTCGCGCGTGCCATGCTACGGGGGCAGGTACTAGTTAGTACTCGTTTTATAATAAGAAGCAATGCGTTTGGTATGGAGCTAGCGATAATTTAAATTCAAGTTCTCAACATACAAACGAAATTTTACTGCAATAAACGATTGGTTTACAGGTTCATCCGACAGCTACGCGCGTCTCTGGGACGTAGAGAAGGGCACGCTGGAGCGCGAGTACTGCGGACACCAGAAACCGATCACCGCGCTCGCGTTCCGCGACCAGGCTGTGTAGTACATCTGACATGACTGGGTTGTAATGTAAATCTCTTCGACTCGACGTGACCCCACCGAATGAAGGGAAGTTCACACCGACAGCGATCGAGGCCGACGAACATCGTTTCATCCCATATCATACTTTGGCACACACAGCGATATAAACCATGCGGCCGAAGATATCCGAGAGAGATCGCTCCCCCTTCCTTGCTACTTCTCTCGCGGTTTGAACCACATTGCTTAGCTCATAGTTTTGTTCGCCTCGTTTACTTCTTTCGCCTCACTCGCATACTGGCGACTGGCGGTGTGAATCTCTATTGATGGCGGGCTCAAACTGGTCTGTGGTATGGTAAGAATTGTTTGGTCTATCTTACACGCAGAACTTGTTTTACTGTGCCGTAGCTAGCCGGACTGGAAATCTCATACAATCGAGGCCGATAGGGTTTTCTGAGTACCGATCGTAGGAAGTATGGTACAAACAAGTAATTTTTTTTATCCAAGAAACGATTGGGCCAAACTTTTCTGTAAATTCTGAGGTACGAAGTAGACATACCTAATTAAATTGTTTTTGAATAGCATGACAATGCTCGGTATATTATAAAAAATGAAAATATGTGATGAAAAAAAAACTCGCCACAGGTAGGATTTGAATCCACGACTCTTAGGTATACGCCCTAAGTGTGATACCAACTACGCTTCGATGCCAGTTCGTTTTTATCACATATTTTCAATATACTTAGCAAGACATGATTCTTTTTCTCTGTCGCATCGCAGATTTTAGTTCGAGTCCTAAGACTTTATTATTGCTGATCGTTGTAGAGATTTATCCCGTGAATACTACTAGTCAGGAGTTCAGGATCCTTAAAAAATTAAAATATTTCCTAGCGACCCGCATGGCATTCCAGAATGCCATGTGGATCTTTAGGTTACGAATAAATAAATAATAGGCGTACAGGCGGTCTCAATGCATTTGTTTTCGTGTGTGTAAGTGGCCAATACTGGTGTCTGATTTTTCAAGCTGCCTAAAAGCATCTGCGTGCAAGTGATCGCGACTTGTAAAAATGCGAGCAACGCAAAAGACTGCATTACTGCGTTTTCAGTCACAGAACAAATATAAGATGCAGCTAAAAGATTTTATTGGCAAAAACAAATATGTGACTTCACTTAACTAAAAAAAATTACTAGGTAGGTAAACCTCAGCCCTACCTCACGTGCTATTTGGTCAGGATTGCTGACTATAGACGAAATAGCTCGCGCGTGACCCGTTTTTATACATAATGCTTCTATTTTTTAATTCATACATAAGATATAATTTTTTCATAGTTCCTCATGTGTTTAGTTAATAATTTAGTGCATATTGCGACATGCGTGTATTGTAAATAGGCTAGAAATACTTTTATACAAGTAATGCTGATTGGGGAAAAATATTGACGGTAAGGAAACGTGAAGTAATGAACAAAGCAACGGTTTCATATTTATAATAACTCCGCAAAAAATGCGGAGGGATGTTACGAATATCATATTTTCGACTGGCGAATGCGAATATTGGTCATGCGAATGTGCGAATGCGAATATTCCGGTAAATCATTAAAATAACAAAAAATACAAAAGATAAGTACGTTATCACAATATTTATTAATAATTATACATATTAATAGTAATAAAGGTACAGTTAGTAGGTAGGTTAAGATATGAAATTATAACAATCTTCAATGCTGGTCTGGGAAAAAAGAAAAAACGTAGAATGTACCAGCTGCTTCTCTTCCCGCGCAGATCGTAAAAGCCGATCGAGGGAATGGGCATCAGGAATCATGTCTATAGGCGATGCGGCTAGCAACCCATCACTATTTTGATTCCGTTCTCACCTACAAGCCCACCAACATGCTAAACGTGGCCTCAAGGTTTTACAGACCTGGGCTCTGTCTACCCCGCCAGGGAAAAAGACGTGATAGTATGTATGTATGTAACAATCTGTAGTAGGTACCTATTCAAATTTTAACACGGGCAAATTATATTTAATGAAAAGTAATTTGGCAGCCTTTTCTCCTATGAGGCGATTTCTGAGTGGCTCAAAGATGAGCCCGGCTGCACTAACTATGACCCCGCCCACTTCTAGCATGCACCGACATGCACAGATTCGCATTCGCAAAACATTCGCATCGTTCGATGCGAATGCAAATGTTGATGCGAATTTTTAACTGATGCGAATCATTCGCTTATGCCAATGCGACTACAAATATTCGTAACATCCCTAGTACATAGTACATGTCTTAATACTTGGAAGTTAAACGATATGAATTAATTTAGTAATCTTTTATTTTCACGTGTAATTTTTGTAAATATTCGTATAAAGTTGTGTTCAGTACTTACATTTACTATGTAAATGTAAGTAAGATAAATAAATGTAATTAAATGGGATAATTTTATACTACAATTATATAGTTCATGAAATACCAAATTTGTTTTATTTTCTTGCTGATCTACATTATGAATAAATTTATCTACATCATTAACAGCGAGTTAAGGTTACTCACTTAGTTTCTGATATTAGCATGTACTGACAGATATACAAGGAGGAATAGTGATGAACTAACTTTTGCCCTCGAAAATTGTTTCCTACTTATGATATTCAACCTGCTGCTAACGTTGTACAATTTTCAAAAGTCATATGTTACTGCAAGAGACTTGCAACAACGGAGTGTCAACATTTCGATCAAGTATGAAAACAAGATATTAAATCTGCGACGAAATGTATCCTGTTTGTCACCATAATAGTACCCACTTAAGTGTGCTAACGATTTAGTAACGACTGAGCATTCCGTTTAAATTTCATGAATTCCGAAATTTACGACTAATTCAACTTTAAATCTGCAAGTAAGGTACAGCCTCCGCGGTCCAGTGGCTAAGGCGTTTGCCTGTTGACCCGGGGGTGGTGGGTTCGATTCCTACGGGAAGCATAACTTGTTGTTTCCAGTTTGGTTAGGACATTGCAGGCATGAATCACCTGATTGTCTGATAATCAAGATGATTCCGTGCTTCGGAAGGCATGTTAAGCCGTTGGTCCCGGCTTCCATCTGGTAGTCGTTAAAGGAACCACGTCAGAGGCCGAGAGGCGGTTTCGAAGAACTCTGACACCATGGTGTGCATGGTCGACTGACCGTGTCACCTACAGGAAAGGGGTCGTTTCGTACCTACGTAATCAAGTTCGTAACATAATAAAATCGGACTTTAGTGAAGTGTGAAGTTATTTTTGTAAGTAATTTACCAACAAACAGCTGGGCTATAGTATATTAATTTAAAAAATAAAATAGGTTTGTTATTTATTAAGTCATTTATTATAAAATATAAATAGAAGGACAACACTGACATAAGTATCATATAATAACATTTACGAATTGAACCAATTTAAGATAATCGTCACTTAGATATTGCTCAGCAATAGTATATAATAAGTAAATATAAAATATATTGTACATTTAAATGCAATGTTGTATGTCGCAATCGTTTTGAAATTCGTCAGTCATACAGATTTTGGATTAAAGCTACAAAAGATGGGAAAACATTAACTTAAAATAACAACGTTAGATATCCGAAATATTTACCTTTTATGGAAGAACAATAGGGTTGAGATTGAGATATGGCAGCACCGAAATACTTTTCTATGTTTTTATCACTTAAAACCCTCATTTATTAGAGCGACCGAGTTCTGTCTCTCTCGCTCGCTCTAGTTTATGACTATTTTGCATGAAAGAAAAGGATAGAAACATAGAAAAGGGAGTTTCCGTGCCGTCAGATGTAGGTCAACCCCCAATGTAAATGAAATACATCACATTCGCATATTATAGACAAGATCCCATGGTATTATCATATAATTTAACTAATTAGTATAAAGCAATTTTAAATACATTTTCTAAGTACATCTCATGCCAAAAAAGATTTTTTTTTATAAAGCGAATCTATGCATCTTTGCAACATACGTAATAATACTGAATACTCTTACAATTATTTATTTCCCCAGATCTGTAAGTCACCTATAAGAATAATAATAATATTTTTACGTATTTAAACAACTAATATAAAATTAAAGATTTGTGAATGTTCTTTTGGAATGTAACAATGATTTAAACATCCGATATGATGATACAGACTAGAACAATTATTCAACTCTCACTCAATCTAAAACATTAAGTCGCTAAGGAAATTTAGCTAAACATAGTTTGGTAGGCGGCGATGCTATAGGACCACTTTTTCACATAACTTGCGTCAAAATTTTACTGTTGCTTTGTAACAGAGGCCTGTATCGAGCCATATAACAACGGGATTAGGAAAGAACCGGTTGGGTGTGACTCCGATATGAATATAAATGGTCATTTACTAGTTTTTTCTGCTTTCTTCTGGACCACTTTTACTGACTTTTTTTTTCATTATTACATGGAAAGTCCTCCCAAAACTGTTGATCTGTGACATCACGGTTTTGTAAAATGTATGGGACGTATGAGTAACTTGTTATACAGCTATATTAAATATTGCGTTTATGATAATGGTCTTATAATAAAAGTTGTTTTATAAGAGGAATATATAATGGTAATATTCATATTAATGTATACTTTTTTCAAACTTCCAAAATGGACTTGCCCAACCAACATTAGGTTATTTAGCGTTGTAAACGAATCAATATCAAAATGAAAGTATACTTTAATAGTCTATTTAGACAGATTTTAATATAATATGAAACATTTTTATGAATTTAAGGACCCAGTTATCATGCCCAATATTCCCGTTTTAACCCCTGGAGTAGTAAACCTTAAAATTTATAAATATTATAACAAAGCTTCAAACTCTAACCACAGAAAAAATATACAGGTCTGCTTTAAAACAGAAGTAGTAACTGCATAGGTGAAGACAGCTAACTTCTCAACTCCTGGGAGGTTACTGGTGTTTTACAAAAAAAAACTCGGTCTAGTTTCTTTTGTTTCTACCGCTAAAGTTTTTTTTATATACCTCACATAATTTTTGTAAGAATAAACTAATCGAAATAACAAAAAATGATCGCACAGCAGCGCCGCATCCTTAACACTATAATTGCTTTGCTTTAAGTACTTGCTAGCATTATATGTCGTCCAGCGGCAGCTCCTTGACCTCGCCCATCTCGGAGCAGACGTCGTCGTCGCAGGTGTAGGTGAGTACGAACTTGAGGCCGATGCGCGGGGCGGGAGCGGGGCGCGCGAGCAGTAGTACCTGTGTGAGAGCGGCGGGCGGCACGAACGGCCGCCAGCCCGGCAGCGAAGTGCCTGACGCGCTCAGCAGGCGAGCCTTGCAGCCCTGCACACAAACACGCCAATGTGTAGAAACCAAAGACTTCTAATTGAGGAAGACATGCCCTACTCCAAGAAACAGACATTTAAAAGCAATCGTATCTCTTGTCGTGGACGGCCTTTTTGGTACAAAGTTTAGATGTGAACTGAGCGCAACGGTGTTAATTCCCGCTTGCTCCCATTTCAACACTTCACCACCATGTGGTTCCCAGCAGAGTAGAATAGGATCACTCCAAGTCTTCCCATGGATGCCGTAGAAGGCGACTTACGATACAAGCTAAACAAAGCTTACAAACATCAAAGGGACCTCTACAACACAACTGGCCAGCGTGGCTGGCCAAATCTCTGACTGCTCTGGCTAATATAATGGCTCTGGTAGTACAGAGAGGGTCGTGCTCTTGCAGTTGTAACTAAAAAGACCTGATGATGATGAATAGATTATTAAACGAAAGAAGTCTGCCCCAGTTTTTTTTAATGAATAATTTGAGTGCATTTTGTCCTACAAATATTTTTTTTAATTAAATACATAAATATCAATTCATAAAATACTAATGTAGTAACTTATTTTGAGCTAAGTATTTCTATTTAATATTTAAAAATTATTTACTGTACCAACTATGTAACCATTTTTTTATAGCCTAATTTGTGTTCCACTGCTGGGCAAAGGCGTCCCGTTCCTTGTTCCATTCGTCCCTATCTGGTAACCATATTTGATGCAAATAAAATTCTGATTCTTTCTTGCCTGATGGAAAGCAACGATGAGGTCTAGGATGGCACACGCAAACTCAAACAGTGCCTTTAGATACCGCAGTCTTAGTATTTATTCACAGATTTCTCTCGCCTGTCTCTTCAGAGCCTGGGCCATTCAGGATTTCGGGGAAAACTAACTTAAGATTGAAAACTGGTAATATTATCTGTACTGGCAACAAGGGTAGAATACAGAACCTTTTTATTGCAATTCTTAATTAAATCTTTATATATTTAATGTTTATACATAACTAGAAATTTTATTTTTTTATGTGTTGTTCCGCGTAAACTTTAGCCTATTTCACTTACAGATAAAATAGGTGAAAAAATTTCGAAAATAGGTTCAGTAGTTTCAGAGCCTATTCACTGCAAACAAACAATCAGATATTTTCTCTTTAAAATATTAGTAAAGATTCTAAAACTTTGGGAAGGGCCATGTATTGCCACATGACAGAGCATTTAAGACAGCATTTGGGGAAAGTGTTTAAAGTTTGCACTGAACAATGGTAAAATAGCTGATCAAAACTTGCAGTGTCCTAATAATCAACAAAATATGATTATATTAAATGAAAAGAAAAACATACCTTCGGCACAACACATTGGAACTTATAATCCTCAATGGGGGATCTATTTTTACTAGTCGTCGAGACCACTATAACATTGACATCCGGCCTTGGCTTATCCTTACAGAAGTGCAATACAACGGTCACTCCATTTTCCTCCTCAAATGCAGTCAACGGTGGCACTTTACTCGGCTGCACACTTTCCAAATTCACATTTATATCAGTTAAAGGTTTAACTTCTCCTGTTTTCTTAACACTATCTTTCTTTTCAATTTCATTACTCCCTACGGGCGTTTCTACACTATCACATTTGGCGCTGTCATCTAATGGCAATCCCAAATCCAGGATTTTATCCAACGGACTGTCCCCACCACCATTATTATTATTATTATTAATAACTGTTGCTCCATCTGTACTAATGTCCACCATCACATCGTCATTGGTGGTAGGTGTCTTCGGAGCCTCCACTGGTACCTGCTTCTCTTCCGGCTTTTTGGTAAAGAAATCTAAGTCAAATACTGCACCGTTATTAAGTATCTGTGCTTCCTTTTTAGGTGATTTTTCTAATGCATTCATTGGTATTTTCTTTGATGTTTTGCTGAAAGCAAAAATGTATAACATTCGAGTTATGTTTAAAACAATTTTTTTCAAAAATTCTATCTAGTCTATGTAGGTACTCATAGGTTTTTGGGACAAACCTAATGATACATCAACTATAAAAATTATACAAGCCATTGAAAGATAAAAGGTAATAAAAAAATTTACACAACATACAAGAAACGCGCAAAACATATAACCTTTCGTGACAGTTTGCGTTATAAGGAATTATCTGGACTTTCATAACCTGACTTTTATAACATAGATGTATCAATTATTAAAAAAATTAAAATAATTCGTGCTATTTTTTTAAGAAAAGCAAAATCGCCCTGCCCTTGGGACATTTTAGAAACTTACCCATTGAAACTATCTATTCGTTTTGAACTCTCAGGCAGAGACTGCTTCAGTAACTGCTCTCCAAGAGAGTCCAATTCATTCCAGCCCTCTGCTTTTGGTTTCTCGCCTAATAGATCCACGTCTTCTGGAAATAAAGATTTTTACATGTACATGGACATATATTTTAAGCATAATATATAATTTAATATTACATTTACAAGAGCACCTGCGGTTAGGCAGACGGTCGTTCGTAAAACAATAGTAAAATCACAAATATTACCGCCTCGTTTGTTAAAAATAAATAAAATAGCTAAGTGCGAGTCGGACTCGCGCACAAAGGGTTCCGTACAATATCTATACATTAAACTATTGAGCAAAAAACGCAAAAAATCACGTATGTTGTATTGGAGCCGTAAAAATAATTAAATGAATTTATTTTTAAAGAGAATATACAACTAAATATTCAGTAAATACTTGCTTGTATCTATTGCCGAAAAAATAGACGTCAAATATCAAGCAAAAAACCGCAAAAAATGACGTTTATTGTATAAGAGCCCTTAAATAATTATTCCGTTTTTAGGATTTGTTGTTACAGCGGCAACAAAAATACATACCTAATCTGTGAAAATTTCAACTGTAGGTATGTATAGTTATCACAGTTCATTAAATGCAGCCTGGAGAAAAGACGCCACGGACAGTGAAGTCTCGTGAATAGGGTCCCTAAAGAAAGTAGATTAATGACAAGTTCAGGCTGAAATAACATCCTAGCTACATGCTGGGAGCTCATATGTGAGTACTTGGATGTTTGTCATAAAAATATATGATCGTTATAAAGATAGATTATTTTACCTCTATTTATCTAACTATTTGGTACTATTTCTTACCACTTGGAATAAGACTGACAGGTTTCAAGGGCTCAGCAATATTACTGCTGGTTTCTGTTGAGAATATATCTCCCAGTTCATCAATGACATTCTTCTTTTCCTTTGGCTGGTCCGAGTCGCCCTTGACGAGGTTTGCTCCGGCGAAGTCCAGCAGACTCTCGTTGTTGGGCGCCGTGGTTTCCGGTGGAGGAGACTTGACTATTTCTTCTTTTTCCGAGACAAATGCATTGTACTTTTCGAATACTTCGTCTAATACATCATTTGCATGTAGAATGTCACCTATAATAAATATATGTTTTTAATAAATAAAGTCTTTTTTTACCTAGCCTGTAGATGTTGTGTCCCACTGCTAGGCAAAGCCCCCCCCCCCCCCCCCCTGAATGCTCCACTCTTTTCGATCTTTCGCTATATCTGGCCATCCTTGTTTAAATATATCCATGTCATCAAATAATTTTTTTACGCACTTGAAAATGTGTCATTCTTAAATCTACAGCAAAATCGAAATCGTAAACAGTATTGCTACTTCTATCAAGCTATAAACACAATTATTAGAGTCTGATTGATTCGTTATGGTTTCGGCTAGTTTCAGCGTAAAAGTAAGAAGTCAATACATACAAGCGAAGCGAAACGATGTTAATATGGCAAACGCACATTTGACTCAAGATCTTTAGAGTCGGCTGGACGCGCATGTCTCCATACAAATGGAAAAAGGGAATTGTGGCAATATTTGATAATTTTGGAGTAAAATTAAGCATTTAATCAATTAATCTCATTATAATCTACGTACGTTCCTATACAGCTTGGTTAAAATACCAATGGTTTAAGAATTACAAGCCTTTTCAAATTTGAAATTTGTATCTTGAGAGGCGTATAATTCTCAAACTATTGATAATTTAACCAAACTGTATAGGAACGTACGTAGAATATAATGAGATTAATTGATTGGATGCTTAATTTTGCCCTAAAATTGACAAATATTGCCACAATTCCCTTTTTCCGTTTGTATGGAGACATGCGGGTCCAGGCTTATTTTCCTGTGAGATTCAAAAGCGCGAAATTCGTGCGCAGTCGTGCGTATTCACGCGTCATATATTTCGATCTCAGGAATATGAGCATTACGTTGTTAGGTTAAAAGTGAGTATTCCATATAAACATCGTTTCGCTTCGCTCCTACTCTGCGCTAGTATGATTTGACCCTTAAAGTTTCAGCGACGTTTTCGGTTTTGGCATAAAATCGGCCGAAACTTCAGACTTTGTTGATTTTTCATTATCATGCTTTGCTTTTCTGTATATTCGTGAAATATACTTAATTTTAGTACACAATAATAGGTACTATAATTACAGTATCGCTATATTTTATTAAATTTATTGTTATTAACAAATTGAAATAAGTTTCCATGCTGGGTGGTCTGGGAGAAAAAAAAAACGTAGAATGTACCAGCTGCTTCTCTTTCCGCGCAGATCGTAAAAGCCGATCGAGGGGATGGGCGTGAGGAATCATGTCAATAGGCGATACGGCTATTTTGATTTCGTTCTCCACCTACAAGCCTACCAAAATGCCAAACGTGGCCTTAAGGTTGTATAGACCTGGGCTCTGTCTACCCCGCAAGGAAAAAAGACGTGATTGTATGTATGTAAAATAAGTTTCGGTTTATGGCCGACACTTAGATCGAAACCAAAAGTTAATTTTCGGCTAAATGTAGAATAGAAGAGCATTTATTTGAAAAAATAAAAAAAAACAGTACAGCAGTGGGATATAGAGAAAAAAGAAACACTTAAGTGAGTATGAAGTTCCATTCCCGCGCGAGCAACTTCAGAGGACCTTTCCTCAAAGGAAACCGTCTCCGAACCGTACTGTTTAGGTTGGTGTCCAGAAATAATACACTCACTAAGATGGTCAGCATTAGCGTCAGCTGCGGTCAGGCGCAGCAACAGGTGGCTGCAGCTCGTGGATGAGTTGCTGCTCGTCGGGCGACGCGTTGCGGAGTAGCCCTGCGCTGTCCGGCTCAATGTCCTGTTTAGTTCGGTCTCCCGAAATATTGCACTCACTAATATGGTCAGTATTAGAGTCGGCTGCGGCCAGGCGCAGCAGCACGGGCCGCAGTCGCACGCAGCTGGCGTGCAGCTCGTGGATGAGTTGCTGCTCGTCGGGCGACGCGTCGCCAGCGTGCTCCAGCATGTCGCGGAGCAGCCCTGCGCTGTCCAGAGCTGCACCCACCTCCTGAGCGCGACGGCTGTTTGCTTCGCTGCGACGCTCCTCCTGAATTTACATAAATACATGTACACATTATAGGACAAATAGAGCTAACCCCACGGTAAGTTATAAACTTGGTAAGTTATAAACTTCGTGTCGTAGGACTCTATTTTGTAATAAATACTTACATAGATAAAAATGCAAGACTCAAGCCAATCTGAAAAAATTGTTTACCATCCTGACCTGTCTGGGTTGAACCTGGGACCGCTCGTCTCTATATTATTATAAAATTCTGAGGATTTGATAGCTTTATGGTGCAATTGCAATGTTATTGAAGCTATTCTTCCTTTCGAGTCAATCTTATATTGAGTTAGACCAGCAGCGGCGGATTTACAAATTTGCCGCTAGTAGTCTATTCAAACTTGCCGCCCCTACTGAGTATTGAAATTCAATACGTTAGTTTAGTTCACAATCATATTAATTACATTTAGTTATTCAGAAATTGCTACTTTATGATGTGTTCTATCGTCCTCATTACATCGACTTTTTCCCGTTATTAGTATGATTGTGAAGTAGGTGATATAGTGAAGTAGCCGCGGGTAACAGCTAGTCTTTTATATACGGATTACGAACGTAATGTGTATAAATATAATTATATTTTTTTTTATTATTTGGGCTAAATTTGCCGCCCCTCTAAATATGCCGCCCTAGGCTTCAGCCTACTAAGCCTATTGGTAAATCCGCCACTGTAGACCAGAATTTGGTGACTTCAATTCGCACGATGTTCTGAGCCGCCATAAAGTTTAATTTGGACTATATAATATGCAATATGTTTGAGCACCTTATTTATCTAATATTTCACACAACACTTTCAGATCACACAATTTATGAAAAGCCATACGTATTAATACAAGACTACTGAATATTTTATTTGAGCTAAAAATATAGGCAACTAACAATAAATCGTAACATAGATTTGCATTAAAAAAATGTATGCAGCAGACAACTATTTACATACATATTTTACACTATTGTCACTATGGAAATTACCAGATTGGTTTTGAGTTGACAATCAATCAATTGCGGTAAGTCCCATAGTGAAAAAATGGTTTAATTAAAGAACACAATGCAAAGTGTGAAATGCCAAATAAATTTTGAATCATCAAGATTTCGCCAGTTTGAGGGAACCTGTTCTTAAGCATGACCATGATTATGAATGTGCAGAAAAATAAAGTTGTAATGATAATTTACTTACTTCCCGGACCATAGTTTTGATGAGTCTATTAGCATGTTGCAGGTCTTCTGGCTTCTTACTCTGCAGTAACTTTTGGAGCAGTTTAGATTTCTCTTCATCATCAAAAATAGCATTCTTGGCCCTGGTTTTGGGAGTTACAGTGCCCTCAGGAGGTAAAGGTGGTGGAGTCTCCGTAACTACGCCCTGGTTTTTCAACATGTCATAGGCAACCTTGAACTTGGTTTCTTTAGGATATTCAATTGACCAAGCATGTAGCAATTGTAAAACCTAAAAATATTTTAAGAGGTAAAGTATTGTAACAGGGAAGTTAAAATACATTATCATTACGGGAAAGCCTAGTATATTAGATACCCGAGTTATTAATTAGAAATGAAGCCAGAGCTAAAAATAGACTGTTTATTTACATTAAAAGGATTCTCTTACTTACTCTTGTCCTCACTTCAGGTGTTGTTCGGTCAGCCAAATACTTTGGTGACACCAACTTAATCAATTCGTTCAAGAAGCGGAATTTGCCGATTTCGGCGTGGAAGTCAGGATCGCAGCGACGCATGCAGCGGTCTAACATAGCCAGCGCCAGCAACGCTTCTCGCGGATTTTGCGAGTGGATGCGAGCCGCTAATGCTTGCGCCGCCAGTTGCGAGCCCTCTGAGGCATCTCGCAATATTGTGCAGAACGCTTCCATTGCAGCAGATTCCGGACATGGCAGACTTTCATGCGTAGCTTTTACTAAACAATAAATATGAACTATGTAATGTTTCCGTAGCAAGGCAGTTTTTATTCAAAAATTAGACAAAAATATAGTACTCACAGATTAACGCTTCTAAACTGGTTAATATAACATTATTCATTTTCACTGGTAACTGTACGTGGAACATCCAATAAAATAAAAAGGATTTTATTTCATTTTTACAATAAAACTTCTCGTTTTCTCGATTAACAATTTTTGATTATTGACATTTGACGTTTGTCGCAATGGCAAATGGCAAATTAAACATAGAGTAATAAAAATCCATAGACACTCACGTAAGTTCTATTCCCATATTTCCCATTTCTAGCAGTGGGAATTTCCCACTCATCTATCAACTAAACACAACTAAACGTTATTAATCTGAGTAACAACCAAAGAATAGTAACAACCCCGTGTACGTCGACGTCAGTCAGCCACGGCACGGCAAAGGCAGCATGACATGACAGTGACACTGACATGACAGATTTGAAGATTAAAATTTAGGGTGAAAATCCTAGCTAGCTGTCAAAAATCTAAATATATTTCGAATAGCAAGTGCTTAGACTATTATTCAACATCGTAAAAATAAAATAATTTAAAATGGCCATCTCTCGGTTGCCGCAGCTTGTTCTCCGGGCCAGGAACCTGCTTCGGCCCGAGCAGGTCGTACAAAGGAGGTCGGCAACTACCACTCCCACGGGCGCGATTCTTCCAGAACCTGAGAAGAAGCCGTTTGGTCTGCTGAGCATCGTCGCTGCCGTTGTGCCTGGCCTGCTCATTGGAGCTGCGATTAGTAAAAATATAGCAAATTTCCTAGAGGAGAACGAGCTGTTTGTGCCGTCCGATGATGACGACGACGATGACTAAGTAAATAGGAAGCTAAGACAATTACATAGGTAAATGCAATTGTTATTATCTGAAAACATTTGTCCCTTAGTGGCTTTATCTTTTGTTTATACCAAATTCCCCAACCACCATTATGATACTATACTATACAACATGTTACTTTTATCAGTGATGTTTATTTACATAGCTAATGCATTTGTAATTATCTAAAAACATTTGTCCCTTAATGTCTTCCCATCTGTGTTATAATATATTTATCTAATAGTACTACTATAGAATCCTGTCCCACTCTGTGTTATCCTAACTAATATTATAAATGTGAAAGTGCACTCAGCATAAGGCAGCATAAACCAGCGGTGGTATTATCACTGCCTTATAATGTGTGGCACTATTTTGGTCCTTAAATAATATAGTTATTGATTTTGTTCTTGAAATTTTTTAATATTTAAAGTATCAAATAAATTATTTATTTTTAGAATAGAATAGAATAGAAAAATCTTTATTCAGTGATTTACAAATGGTACAGTACAATAACAATAGTTAACATAAAGTTAGTACAGTTCACCAATTTTGTAAAAATAAGAAATTAAAAAGTTATATTTAAACCACTGAAAGTGAGTTCCACTCAGCATACATTGCTAACTGTCATACAACAGTCGGCAACACTGGTCTTCTGTGGAAGCACAATAAAATAAAAATATTTTTTTTAAATTTTTTCTTTCTTTTATTCTTCATTATCTTTTGTAAATGCCAAATTCCCAAAACTAGCATTATGATACTGTGCTATACAAAATGATACTTCTATGAATGATTTTTTAAGTGCTCTCTTTCTGACCTCTGCATCAGATCAGAACTAGTGTACCATAATATATTTGCCATCAAACATACATAAGTTTACAAAATACCAGCGCCATTGGTTAAAGGATAAATGCTTCATAAGTTGCAAGATTTGACCCTTGCAGACATACAAACAAACTAATAGGGGAAGTAATATAAAAGCCTCCAGGGCCATAAAATTCACTTGACAGCTTGTAAAAAAACAGCCAAAGATATCGAGTATATATGTTATTAGTAATATGACATTTATTATGTATTAAATTGTTGCACAAACTAATGAAAACCTTCTTTTGTTTGCAGGTATAAGCAGGTATTAAGTGAAAACTCATTGTTATTATTAATTTTTATTACATAATTTTTATAAAATGTTTAACTTAGTTTGAGCTCAGTGGCTTTCGAAACTATTTATTGTTCATTGATTCAATATTATTAATAAATTAGGGCCACATAAATCTCTATTCAAATATTTACATAGTTGTAAAACAAATTTCAATGCTGTTTGCTTACTATATACAGGATTATTATAAACTCATAGTTAATAAATATTTAAATGCATTGGAAAATGCATAAACTTAAGGAGAATTGTGGAAAATCTCTTAAGATCTAGTCAAATTGTTCTCTTGTTTTTTTTGAATAAATATGTTGAAAAAATGGCATGATCTCAGTCTTTCAATTCAATGAATTTTATACTCCCTATGTCTTTATATTATATATTAAAAAAAAAACAAAGCAATCCCAAAATATTGTTATATATAACAATAAAATACACAATTAGGATTAGGTTTTTATAAAAGTTGTATTTTTTAGTAAGTATGATATTTTAAATTTTGATTGATAATATATTTTATAAAAACCTTATTCAGAAATGTAGTTTGAAATTAATTTAATTTGTACAAAGATAGCTTCTGCCCTAGGGTTGCCAGGCATCTGTATAAAAACAGACATGATGCCTTTTAAACTAAAAAGTTAAGGGACTGGCCTTTTTACCCATATGTCTAGCTAAAATGGCTGCACTGTCCTGCCTTTTTATCCACATGTTCAGCTAAACTGGCAACTCTGTCCGGTATTCATCTTAGACTCAGCAACCTCAGGTATATTTCACATAGGGAGAACAGTCGTAATGTCTTTTGGAAGCCCTTCTGGACGAAATAAGCACTTTTCACATTAAGTAACAAAGTGCTTAGCAATAATATATTAATACTGATTTGTATGAAACAAGGTGAATAATCAAAATATTTTAATTTTGGTTTACAATTTGACATGAATATTTAGTAACTGAAAGCAATAACATGAGGTGGGTATGGTAATTCTATTGGCAATCACAATTTGTGCTTTATCAAATACTTTATACATTTCTAAAATGTCTTTTTATCAGTTTTTTGGCTGAGTTGACTGAAGAATATTGTTTTATACAATGGATAATACTCATTTTCAAACATCCAATAATAGGGAAGCATATATTTTAATGCTCTGAATTTTTAAAATAACATTTTATCATATTAAAATGTGCCACACATAGCTTTTAACAATACGGTATGGCAAATGAGTGTGTCTATATTGAATTTTATATAAAATCTTTACCTACACTAAAAAACACAACTTGTTTCATCACTTTAATATTAATGGGTTTAAAAATGTAAAATCTAAGGCCTAATTGCTATCAACTTCACAGCTAATATTATCTGGGATATGAAGTTTTAGTTATCCAGTGACCATGAGTGATGTAACTCGGCTGAAATGTCTGGAAAACGATCTTGATATATAAACTCATTAGTAAAATAAACTGTCCTACTATTAGGCTTTCTCATAGGTTGGTTTATGTCACTATAGACTATGCTTGATAAAACTGGTATGACTTGAATTAGTGGTAGGCCCCGCAGGTGCTTGCATGTAGTTAGGGAGTAAAATATTTAAATTATAGCCAATACATTTTCAATTTAAGTGAAATGAAATTTCTTATGAGAATAAAGTTCTTTAAACCTATATGTAACCATTGACGGCCATTTGAATTTTAAGGGTCTCTTGATTGACAAACATACAATTCACTTATACCCCGGTAGGACATTATTGGTGGGACCACGAGTCAAAAATCACCCAATCATTATAGTAATGAAACAAGCCATGGCTGTTACAGTTTTACCTCTTGCAGTTCACAAACGCCTGCATTCTGATGTACGTTGCGGTTTTTGTGTGCTGGTATTCATTATTTAACCTATAAAAACTGTGATGTATACAGAAGTTCCAGTGTTTGTGGTTTGCGAAGGCTACTAATACAAATGGTAGTTGGTTGTTCAGTCGCAGATCTACTCGGGAGGCCGCTTGTGCTCGCCCCAGCCGTGGAAGCACTTGGTGAACCGTCGAGACTCCTTGTTCTTGAGCGTGAGGAACAGCTTGCGAGGCCGGCTGGGCTGTACCGACTTCATGTGCTGGATGTATACCTATGGGGAAGAACAGCCGTAGTCAGTATGACACACTACCGTCTTCTGCTTTATGTTTTGGCTTCCATCGAGACTTCAGTGATTCTGCCAATGTCCAATTTAATGAGATACTTAGTATCGGTGTTGTACGGAGTTTTATAACAAGTAGCATCAAAGATGGCGTAGATTCTTTGATACTCGTAGCCTAATGGGAGCTTCTAGTGACAATTCTATACGAGTCCATATCATCATCATCATCATCATCAGGTCTTTCTAGTCGCCACTGCAGGAGCTCGACCCTCTCTGTACTACCAGAGCCATATACTAGCCTGAGTAGTCAGAGGATTTGGCCTACACTCTCCACGCTGGCCAGACGGGTTGGAGAGGTCTCTTTGATGTTAATAAGCTTTGTTTAGCTTGTGTTTCCTTAGTCGCCTTTTACGACATCCACGGGATGACTTGGAGTGGTCATATTCTACTCTGCCGGGAACCACTGTTCATGATTTTGTGATCATGAACAATTTGTAAAACAGTTGCTCGTGCATTTATATTCCCAAACTACACCAATTTCATATTATAAAGTCCACTAAAATTAATTTGCAAAATCGACTAAGGCAAACCTCAACCTTTGACTACCCACCACAAACTCGACACACTACCTGTCATCTCCTTTTAGCCACTGCCGAAAACCTGCCTTTAGGCATAGCACACGCGTTAATTGAGTTTGAATTTGTGGCGTGTGGCTAATTGTATTACATTTAATAATCATAACCCTCACTTCAAACATCAACATCATCATGATCAGGTCTTTTTTTAGTCTCCACTGCATGCAGAAACATTACCCTCTCTGTTCTACCAGTGGTTTGGCATGAACCACGGGCGCAGGTGGGGCGTACTGCTAGTCTACATATAATCTTATTTGTTATGACGAGCTCCGTGGCGCAGCGGTCAACACGCCGGCCTGGGACACGGATGGTCCCGGGTTCGATCCCCGGACAGGTCAAGTTGAAAAATTATCTTTTTGATTGAGTTGGGTCTTGGATGTTTATCTATATATGTATTTGTCATAAAATATAGTATCGTGGAATTAGTATCCCATAACACAAGTCTTGAACTTACTTTGGGGCTAGCTTAATCTGTGTGATTTTTCCGTACATAATTATTTATTTATATGTAATCTCCCCATAGGGAAGTACGGATGTCATACCTGTGCGGATTTGTAAGCGAGCTTGATCTCCACCTCGGAGCACTTGGCGCCGAGCCACAGGAACACCTGCTCGCCGTTGTCCAGAATCATTATGTCGTCGTCCGCCAGGTCGTCCTGCCAATACACACGTTTATAAGCATTAAGCTTCGTTCAAATTGTTTGTGTTCTATATACTTTCATTTTATTTAGATATATTGGTGCAATAAAGTATTTATTCATTAATTCATTCATTCAAACTGAGGCGAATCCCGCGCGGGACGCGGGACGCGATTCGCTCGCTTAGCCTCCCAAACTGAGGCGAATATCGCGCGACATTATTTTTAGTTTCTCAATAGGAAAACGCCTCAGTTTGAACGAAGCTTCATAACTCATTTGTTGTTATGATATGTCTTTTGATCGCGTAAAATATGGAATAATGAAAATAGTAATAATAAGAAGTAAATGAACGTTTCAGGTCCCGTGGTAAATAGACCTATCATTTTACACATGAGTTGAATAGAAGTACGTGTCATTTCGCGATAGTAGAAAACGTACGTAACGTACCGTACATCTCGTATCTAACAGTTTTACACAATAAAATTGCGAAAAATTTTCTCTTTAGCGGTACTAAGATTCATCGTTAAAAGTATAGCTAAAAATATATCAGACCTTTGGGCTGTAGATCCCCCCTCGTCGAGTTTCAGTGTTGGAGTAGTCTCAGTGAACAATGAAATGAACCAACCTGGCAGAAGTCGGTGCACTTCTCGGAGACGGTGAAGTAGCCCTTCTCGTTGGAGCAGCGGAAGAGGCGCGTGTAGTTGAGGAAGTCCGCGTCGCTGTCGTACGGCTTGCGCCCGCCCAGCGCCACCCAGAAAAAGTTGTCTGGCTCGCTGCCCTCCGTCAGCACCTGAGCGCACATAAAGCAACCGCTCATTTGGGAGTACTATTTATCTATACTAATATTTGTAAATGATTGGGCGAAAATCTAAGGAATCATATTAATAGGTTATGCGGCAACCTATCACTATTTTGATTCCGCTTTCCACCTTTACGCCCACTACAATGATAATTGTGGCCTTTGGGTCTTATGGCCTTCGGTCCTGTCTACCCCGCAAGGGTTAAAGACGTGATAATCTATATGTATTTACGTACGTATACTAATATTACAAAGCTGAATTTGTTAGTTTGGTTGGACGCTCTAATCTCAGGTACTACTTGTTTGAGTTAAAAAATATTTTTGTGTTAGATAGTTCATTTATCAAGGAAGGCTTGAGGTTTTATAATATCACGCTGCTACCAATAGGAGTGAAAAAAATAAATCGAAAACGTAAAAAAAAATATTCTTTTCTGAGAGCTTCCATTGCGAATCTAACACCAGACTATGCAACACCAGGGGTGTGACATGAGCGTTGCCGGCCTTTTGTTGTTCCCTCCCCAGAGGTGTCGAGGGGATGGGCCACTGGCTCTCTCACTCACCGAACGAAGCATAGAAGCGGTAAAGCTACTACTGAAACGTCGATTTTCTGTGAGAGTGTAATACTTTCCCGGACGAGCTGACCCATTCATGCTACTAGCAAAAGTGATTTTCGCCGGTAGAGTGGCTCTACCATAACTAAAACCTACGAGTCATCCAAGCATACCTGCAAGCTGAGCCACGGGTTGTTGAACTTCTCCTCCGCGATCAGCTCGATGAGCCGGGCGCAGTTCGGCGAGCTGTTGGCGACGTCTCGTTGTTATTTCTTCATTTCTAATAACTTTGTTGTCCAATTTGTCCTTGGTAACGTAACCTATGAGCCATCCAAGCATACCTGCAAGCTGAGCCACGGGTTGTTGAACTTCTCCTCCGCGATCAGCTCGATGAGCCGGGCGCAGTCCGGCGAGCTGTTGGCCCCGATCCACGCGTACACGATGGCCGACGACGTCTCGTTGGCGCCCTCTAGCGGCACGTTGAGGATGTAGCTGGATAGAAAAAAAGTTTTATTTGAAAAGATAACACTAAAAATGAGTTGATGCTGAACTTTGAACTCTGAGTGCGGTTATTCTCATGCTGTCCTAACCCCGCATAAATTGGGATGAGGAGAGGAAGAAGAATTATTTTCTAAATCGCTTCGCTTTTTGGTAAGGCTCATATGGTAATGCATATACCTAACACAAAAAATTTATTGATGCTAAACTTCGAACACTTTGAGTGTGGTTATTCTCATGCTATCCTGACCCCACATACAGTGGAATGAGGAGAGGAAGATGAATTATTTAATTATCGAATTACTTTTTGTTAAGGCTCATATGGTAATACATGGCACGGAATTCGTCTCAGCCGCAAGAAGTCCACAGCTGGACATGGGCCTCATTAAGCGAAGGAAGGGTAGGAGTTTGTTGGACAGGAACGGGTTATTTGGGATACTACTTACTCGGTAATATTGGGGGATGGGAAAGTTGCAGCTCTGGAGTTTGGGTGCGCATACTGGATGCCATACTTGTAACCACTGGCAGGCAGTTTAAGCTTGCCCTTGACCAGCCAGCGTACGAAATTAATGAATAACCAATATAATGGGAGAAATGAATAGGCTAGAAAAAAAGAAAGGGTCCTAGTGCAGTGTACACTTTGCCAGTTATGCGCGCCTTTGTGTATTAAGCTTATGAACCGTTATTTGAAACCTAATTAAACAACAATTGAGAGTAGCGAGCTTGACTTCCGGTAGCAGGTCGGCTATTTTACCGATTTTCCCTTACGACGTCGGCTAACTTCCGGTGGGCAGTAGGGGGGCACGTGGCGCCGCGCCACTGCTCTGAGCCTCATTGGCGTCTTGACTGTCGTAGCAGTCGGTTGTATTGGTAAGTGCACGTACTTACATTTTCGCTTTTTAGCTTTTTATTTTTCAGATTACTGATTTTCCCTGAAACATGTTATTATTAGAATTCAAAAATTCAATATAATAACGGATTTTAACGATGCAAATCGTTCGTTACTTATATATTGGTTATTTAACAGTCCATCTGATTATCAAACAGTACTATTTAAATGTTGAATTCTTAAGTTGTTATATTCCTATATAATTTAAAGTGACTGTGTCAGTGAATAAATTGAGAAACTATCCAGACCAAGGAATGTAGTGTTACTATGCGGAGCATGTAAGTGCTATTCAAGATTATATTAACACGTTGGCGTTGCTTATTAAGCCTTTTTGAAGTTAAGGCCGTTGCCTTTATAAAGATTAACTATATGTCAAGAAAATGTGCAGCCATAGACTGCGTAATATTTTACGTTAATAAGCGATTGACAAGATTAACAATAAAACTTAATATAGATATGAATGATTTTCATTTATATCACTTCATGAAACTGGTTCTTTGCTGCATAATGAATAATATAACTAGCTATTGAGCTACTCAATAAAACATTTAAATTAACGGAAAATCCTTTTCGATTGCGAAGATTTTTTGTTTTGTTTTCATATCACCTACCCTCAAGGAGATGAGGATATGGAGATCAATTCCGTATATTAATTTTGTTTCTAGAGGTAACTAAACATTTCATTAAGTATATTAAAAGATAGTATTCATTAAAAAGTTGAAGTGTGAACTTATCATTGAATTGCTAGTTTATTCAATTGTCGATTACGGTGGACAATTTTGTTTATTTCTTTTTACTAATTTCTTTGTATGAACAAAATCTTTGTATGGAATAGAGAATTGATACATAAGTGAATTTTATATAATAGGGTGATACCTTGACCACCTTACCGAAATAATGCTGTTAGCTTAGCTATGCTTAACGTGCAGACTCGGGTCAAGCCCAGTCATGCTGGAACATTGGATTATTTATAAAGCTGCTGCGCAAGCTCAGCTGAACGTGCAGGCTCGGGTCAAGCCCAGTCATGCATCGAATGCATACGAACATCGTATTGTTGATAGTGCAAATAAATAAAGCTGCTGTGCAAGCTCAGCTGAGCGTGCAGGCTCGGGTCATGCCCAGTCATGCTAAAACATTGTATTATTCATAGTGAGAATAAATAAAGCTGCTGCACAAGCTCAGCTGAACGTGCAGGCTCAGGCTCAAGCCTAGTCATGCTGCCTATTGCGTCTATTTTAATTATAGACATGCAATACATGAAGTAAAATAAAATACATTTTGGTTCTTAATATTAACTTTTATTTTGCTGAAACAAAGCTGCTACGTAAGCACACCTGAACGCTTGAGCTCAGGCCAAGCCAAGCCATGTCGCAATTTCGGATTATTTTATGAATGACGTAAATAGAACTATTTCATGATGAGTAAAACTGCAGCAAAAGCTCAAATAAACTCGCCAATCGCGATGAATCAAGAGGAGTTACATTCTTGTTGTATAACAATTTTATTTAAGTGCAATTGATTAGCTGTTGCGTATGCTCAGCTTAATGCGCAGGCTCAGGGCAAGCCAAGTCATGCCATAACATTATCATTATTATTTTTTTTATAATATGTGGAGCGACATTTTGCGTCGCGAATAATGATCTCTTTAAATATATTCATGAAGTTATTAAAGTAACTACATTTTTCATGTTTATTTACTTGGGCTTTTTTATCATAAAACTAATGTGAAAGCTCAGTTTAATTCATGGGCTCGGGTCAAGCAGTATTTCCAATGCTGAAAATATTGTCAATTATGAATTTTAGAGTCGTTTGGGCTATACTTGAAGCCAAATGTGTATGATCTAGATTTGGCTCCTTATGAATAATGTTAACGTTAAATTGAACACACTGGCTCAGATCAGACCTGTTGCGGTATTAGCTAGTTATTAACTTTCACAGTAAATTGAACTGTATCCCAAGAAATTATAAAATTAATGTTTAAGTTAGCCACTTGAATCAGTTACGAACTTAAATAAAAGCTACATCGCAAACTTTGCCGAAGAGGTGCAGTCTCTGGTTAACACATTCACTGCCGGAGTTTCACAATAAAGTGTTCTACGAAAGTACTCGTAGTTTGCACCGAACTTGTTTTTAGTTATCCTTCACCATCTCATTGATAATGAAATATTTTTATATTAATATCGTATAAAAATAATTGTCTTGATCTAAGAAAGACTTTTACCAACTTTCATTGCAAAGTCGAACCGGCCAGGCGAGTTTTTCTGATTACACCATAATGTAATGTCGCAGATATTTTTCATGTTCAAACTATGACACTAGCTATGAAAATTGACTATCGATTTTTTTTTATGGTCACTTTACCGTAATGTATGAATAAGTGGAATGCACGGTATGTGCTACACTAGTATTTAATGCAAACGTATAACACATAATCATCATCAGCTTTCTACGCCCACTGCATACTATAAGCCTCCTTTCTATCTTTAGAATCTAGCATTTCCTAGCATTTTTCCTAATGTCATAATGTGCAACAATAGTAAAAAGATTAGAATATACTTCAAGTCGACAAAGAGAGTTCGTCTTTTGACCTTGCTTATTTTATTTACCGACCTCAGGCGGTGATTTTAACGGTTCGTCAAATTATTTTTAATATTTTAAAGAAAACTTTAGCAGCTTTTCTTCGTAGATTAGCCTCCTCGTCATATCAAGAGGCTATTTTTGGGCTTGGCAGGTTAAAGATGCGCTCTAATTTCACAAGGCAAAGTCGGTTTTATGTTGTAATATTTCTTACAAAAATGTTTGGTATCGGTATATTGAATAATATACTTCAGTTTAACATACTTTTAAAAGTTGAATAAAACTTAAAAGACATGCATGTTAAGCAATAATTCTCGGTGTTTTCTTTAGCTACTAGCTTCTTAACATCTCATCCAGGCCCTTCGCTGAGTGATGGATGATTGGTTTGTCCTATATCGTTTGCCCGACTCCTCTCTCATCTGAGCGTTTTTCCGGTTGCATTCTCAGCGGGAGTGCTTTGGACACCCATGGCTCGGGGCCTGCAGACATACATATCTTCGATTTTCTTTCAGTCTAAATCTGTTTCAGTTTTGAGGCTTTATCACGGTTTAAGGCTTACAACAGCATTTGACATTTTGTAATTTATTAATTTTTTTTTTAATTAGTTTATTTATTGGACAACATAAAATATTTTATTGGACCACATATATTTGAGCAGTGAATGCAAATCTGATTGCAATCTCAGTATTTGGAGTTTATTGAATTATTTAATGTACGTAAAGAAACTACAATAAATAAAAAAGTTCGTATAACAATCTTATTAAACTTGCTTTCTTCTGCTTCTTTTATTGAAACGGTTCTACTAATCTTCACTGAATAATTTATAAAGGAACTCTTAGCTGGCCCTAGTCTTACCAAAAATGGTATTAAAAGGTGTGTTTGACACTATTTATCACTTAAAATGATAATATCGCACTAACTTTTATGTTTGTTTAAATATAGGAACAATCCGAATTAGATTTTCAAATCCGAACTTTAATCCTATACTAGGATGGAAATCCAGATCATATTGCTTTAACAAGGTATATTGTTTATGTGATATTTTTTGCCTGTTTCAAAATTCGAAGTATTTGAAATACCAGGTTTGATTGTTTTTAATATCAATAATGATAAGACTATTTATTCATCTTACTAATGAACGGTCTCCCGTTTGTGCCTCTGTAAAGTTGACTAGTACTATTCCAGCCTAGCAACAGAAAAGCAAGATATTTGTAGTCAAAATTCAATGTATTACTTTCTTAGTTTGCTTACTACTTGAGGTTTAGTTTTACTTTGTCTTGTGTAAAAATAAAATGTTTGTCATTCCTCTGCATTTTATCATCTCAAAGACAATACAGTTGCGAGAGCTGTTTGTATCTACCATATAGCCTTTGTATTACAAATCTTCTGGGTATATTTTAGCCAGAAAGAAGTTGTTTTGTCCTAATTACGGCTATTATCTTGCTAAGTGCGGTGCACAAGCATATTTTACTTTATAAAGATTAAAACGGTCAAAGTTCATCTCAATTTTCCTTACTTTAAAATTACCTTTTTGGCTTTATTCGAACCAATGTACATATATGTCATATATTTTGAAAATGGAACAGAATTACTCATGGCTAATTTTAACAAATTATTCTATTTGTTTCCATATCTACGTAATAGGACTTGAACATGCAATTCAAATGGTTTTATACCATGGATACTGAATAAATACTTATTGCACGTGACAACAAGACTGTATGATAAAATGGTTATAGAAAAATAAATATTTTTCGCAAGGTAAACCTTGCAATTTGTTAAGTGAGTTTTTGAAGTTCTTTCCTCCAGGTGAATTCTTTTGTTTTTTTTTTTTACTATTGAAAGTAGTCCGGTTATTATTGATCTTCGATGAAATAAGGAAAAGTACCTACGTCATATGATGGTTATTTGATGTTCTGATGCAAATCCTGTTTTACAATATTTTTATTATAAAAATAATAATGGTTCTGAATGTAATTTATATTCAATTTCGTCATTTATTTTTGGCCAGGTATAGTACGAGTTATTTGTACTCATTACCATTTATATTATTGTAAATTTGATATTTAAGCTTTACCTATACCATCTGTTTTGTTAATGAATTTGACACTTAAACAAGTGTTTATTAATTCAGTCTTTGTTTACTTTATTATCATTCAAATACTTTTTATTTTTTATATGATATTTTTTTTTTGTTTATAAAGTCCGATCTAACCTTTGGTAAAATAACGTTTTTTTTTATTATTCTTTCTTGTAACTCAGTCTTGTCATGCATTTTATTTTCACATCTGATTTATTTAACTATTCAGTTTCACATGATATCATATCCATCATGTTATTGGCTAAAACCGGTACACCAGGCGATAACAGACAATCTCTCAATTGTTGTTTAATTAGGTTTCAAATAACGGTTCATAAGCTTAATAGCAGCGTTTTACCTACCAATAAAACGCTTATTAAGCGATAACCTTATTTGAAACCTAATACACAATCACTGCCAGGTGTTTCTTATGCGAATCAATTTCGAGATCCAATGAGGCTCAGAGCAGTGGCGCGGCGCCACGTGCCCCCCTACTGCCCACCGGAAGTTAGCCGACGTCGTAAGGGAAAATCGGTAAAATAGCCGACCTGCTACCGGAAGTCAAGCTCGCTACTCTCAATTGTTGTTTAATTAGGTTTCAAATAAGGTTATCGCTTAATAAGCGTTTTATTGGTAGGTAAAACGCTGCTATTAACGTGGGCAGCGACCTAAGTTACACTTTCATAGTACATTTTGATTCAAGTACGGTAAGCTGGATATTATAGTCGAGGTGTTTATAGGCACGAGGCGAAGCCGAGTGCTTATAATAAACCGACGACTATCATAGACAGCTTACCGTACGAGTATCATACGACGTTTTTCAATACATTTGCGATTACCATAAACCAAAACAAGATTGCTTCAGCAAATAAAAGTTAGGAACTAAGCAGTTCGTAAAAATACATTTATAATAATCAGGTACATTAACTCAGGTTTATTTTCTGCAAAAAGTACATTGATAACCTTCTCCTTTTCGAAGTCGGTTAAAAATCACATCTCACGAATCAGAAAAAAGTTTTCATGCTGAACTTGAAACTCTTTGCTCGGTTTCTATGAAAAAGTTTAAATTTTGCATCTGTGGCATGTAAAGTAAAAAGCACTAGTGCCGTAAATACGTCATTACGATACAGATTGTGATGCGATGTCATAATAACCGTATTATTAGCAAATGTATAGAAAAATATAATTACTGAATACCATGTCCAGCAGTGGACTTCTTGTATCAGAGATGATGACTTTATACGGTTAAATACAACACGTTTACTACATAGACGTTTGTCTCTGATTTTGTAAGAATTTTGCAATAGTTTTCATAACAATTAAGTCATCATCATCATCATCATCAATAAAGTAATCAATCAACAATTAAGTAATTTTATTTAAATATGTATTTGGCACATTTGAATCCACAAACAAATAAAACATTCAAAACTGTCTTTCAGGCAAAAACATGAACTTAACAAGATATGTTCTAGCTAAACAGAGATCTTACATACATGTAGTATGTTCTCGGTCCATCTACGTAAACGTCAGGACCCCTGGACCAATAGCGAAATTTGACGTTTGTAAAATACCAAATTATACTACCTTTACGCTACTATTTGAAACCTAATTTAAAATTTTTGGTACTTCGACTAACTGCAAAAAAAATAATTAAGAAAATGGCCAGAGATTCTGACGTCAGGATGTCTGGACCACCTTTTTTTTCATAGTTTGAGACAACATTATTTAATTTTTTTCTTTATAAATATTAACTACCTTTTTAGTACCTTACTATTTATATAAAGCTTTATTTTTTTAAATACAGGAAAAAAATTACGCATTAAAGATTTTTTTTCATGCTAATTAATTTTCCTCATAAAGAATTTGTTTTTAGGATACCTATATATGTAATTCTTCATATTTCAGTGTATAAACAGACACTGAAATATGAAGAATAAATTTTAATAATAAAAAAATAGGTACATGATCGATTATCAATAATTATTATTACTTATTTCTTGGCGTATATATAACAATGAGCAGTTATATTCTTCTTACAACTTACAGTATTCTTTCGTCGGCAATGCGATAATATCGCATTGCCGACGAAAGCCGAAATGGCAATATTATGACGATATGTCCACCAAAATTACTGTAAGTTGTAAGAAGAATATAACTACTCATTGTTATATATACGCCAAGAAATAAGTAATAATAATTATTGATAATCGATCATGTACCTATTTTTTTATTATTTAAATTTATTCTTCATATTTCATTGTCTGATTTGTAATAAATTCAATTACATATATAGGTATCCTAAACACAAATTCTTTATGAGGAAAATTAATTAGCATGAAAAAAAATCTTTGATGCGTAATTTTTTTCCTGTATTTAAAAAAATAAAGTTTTATATAAATAGTAAGGTACTAAAAAGGTAGTTAATATTTATAAAGAAAAAAATTAAATAATGTTGTCTCAAACTATGAAAAAAAAGGTGGTCCAGACATCCTGACGTCAGAATCTCTGGCCATTTTCTTAATTATTTTTTTTTGCAATTAGTCGAAGTACCAAAAATTTTAAATTAGGTTTCAAATAGTAGCGTAAAGGTAGTATGATTTGGTTTTTTACAAACGTCAAATTTCGCTATTGGTCCAGGGGTCCTGACGTTTACCCATCTACCATATGTTGACTGGAAGATGTCGCAAAAGCGATAAGTCCGTCCACCAACATTGTTTTTTTTTTTCATCTAATTAAGTAAATAATTATTTTGTTTAATATTTGGTGCAATAAGGAATAATCTATTCTTACCAGAAAGCACTATTGAGCTGCGAGGCGTCTGCTTTGACTTGTATGAGCCTTGTGCACAGCGCCGAGCCGTTGCTGCGCAGCTCGAACAGCTCCACGGGCTGCTTGCCGCCCTCCTGTCACCAACAATGTGTATTTGAGAATTGAATCCTTCAAGATCAATATAACAGCCCTAATATAGGACGTGATACGACTAAGGAAACTACAGTAAATATTTAGCAAATTATTGTGTGTAAGTGCCGTGTGGTTCCCGGCGAAGTAGAATAGGAGCACTCCAAGTCTTCCCGTGGATATCATAGACGGCGACTTAGGGAACACAAGCTAAACAAAGCTTATAAACATCACAGAGATCTCTCCAACCCGTCTTGACAACGTGGAGAGTGTAGGCGAAATCCTCTGACTGCTCTGGCTATACAAGGCTCTAGTAGTACGGAGAGGGTTGTGCCCTTGCAGTGGAGACTAAAAAAGACCTGATGATGATGGTAAATGACTCACCGGCTTCTGGTTCCGCTTGCCGTCCCTGATGATGAACTTCCTGTGGAAGTGCGCCATGAACTTCAAGCTCTCCTGCTGCTGGTGCGTCCGGACCACGTCCAGCCTCTTGCACAGCTGCTTGAACTTCCTCTCGAGGCCGAAGGTGAAGGTCAGCCAGCCCATATTGCTGGCCTTGCGGCCCTGCCAGAAGTACACCACCCACGAAACTGACTCGGGATCTTCATCGGCTTCGTTTGAACCTTCGCTTTCTTCTTCTGGCTGTAAAAAAAAGTTTTCAATTTGTAAGACAAGACCCTTTTTGAAATTAGACCTTATGGTCAGGACGTAAGGAAGTAATTCATCAGGGCAGCTTAACGTTTCTTTTATTTACATGAAATGGGTTGAAAAATGAAACTTCTGACTTCGTTGCTCAGGAGTAGACACAAACCTCGGCCGGCGTGATGTAGCGGCACAGGAACACGTAGCAGTCGTGGCTGTGGAAGATGCCCAGCTCGTGGTCGGGCAGGCGCACGAAGTGCCTGCCTTCCAGCACAAACGCCTCCATGGCTTCCAGGTCTTCGTTCCACTCGTCGGCGAGGGTCTTCGCTTCCGAAGGCTGCATGGGTGGCTGCCGCGGCGTGAACAGCGCTGATAGGTCCGTTCTGTGATGAAGATTACGATTTACGTCTATTTTCCGTTATCATATGATCGTCAATAAAGAGCGTAGATACATTTCGTGTCAAACTTTATTGAGTCTCCGATATTAGCTGCAAGTTGCGCAGTTCGTTCTCCGCTTCCCCGCGCACCCCCCGCTTGAAGTAATATTGTACAATGGGCATGTTGACTAAAATTTTTTTCATGTTGCTATGTAAAGACCTGCCAAAAATAAACACAATAGTGACAGAAATACAGTTCTAAACAAAAAACTCTTTCAGTTATAAAAGTTTTAAAGACACATGTTTTTACACGTAAATTTTTAGACGTGAAAACGCGCTGCTGAAATGCCTACATATTTGTGACGTCACAAGCTTGTATTTTGTATGGGTGGCGTGAGAACTTTGTTTGGTAGCTATACGAAATATTTCGTTTATGGTAATGGTTTTATAATAAAAGTTGCTATACATTTTGCAGACTAAAATACAGTATATTGTAATTAAAGATTTTCATACTTTAAAAAATGGTCCTATTCACCCAACTTTAAAGAAGCTTTAAGATCACTTAACGAATCGATATCAAATTAAAAGTGTTCTTTATAGTGGTTTTAGATAGAAATTAGTCTCATTAGAAACAAATTTTATATAATCTTAACATTAGGCAACTACCGTATTGTGCATCGAATCGCAAGATTTTTTGAGGTGCAATAAAGTTTGGCGCGAGCTGTAACGTAAAATGAAATACATGACCAGCATGACTTTTCGAAAGAAGATCTCTAGGGAGAAGTAGTATCCAGTACCAACAAAGCAAAACGTATGAATCACATTTTACGCATTCAGTAATAAAACGTTACCCATATGGCTCATTCCTTAAAAGGAATAAATATCTTACTTAGTCTCCTGCTGTTTGGCCCAGCTGGCGAGGTCGGCCCCAGTCCTGGCAACGGACTCGGCCGTCCTAGTGAAGTCCACAGCGATCACCTCCTCCCAGCCCAGGAAGTAAGTCTTGAATACCTGTTGGATCATTGTCTCATATTAAAAGAAAGGCTCAAATTTATGGAACTTTTTCATCCCCATTGTTACATCTTTAATTAAGTTTTATATAAAATTAAACTATTTTATATATATATTTTATTTAATAAATTAACTTTTATAAGAAATACTGAATACTAATGGCACTGTCAGATCTGGCCAATGATCTCTGCTCACCTGAGTTTCCGTAGCCTCTTGTAGCCTAGTGACGAGTGCGTGCGGCGGTCGATCCAGCATCGTAAATAGTTCCTGTGCCAGCTTCACAGCTGCTGCGCGCACGAGCCGGGACGACTTCTTACCGAACCTGCAAAGCGGACATAATTTTCAATTTCAATTTCTTTATTACAATTTTTCAGAGTTTAGGTGCGAGCTAAGCGCCACGGTGTTAATTAGCTCTTAAATTTTTCAGAATTTGGTGGAGGTACGGCTGGTCTACCTCATTTTATATACTTAGAAGTTTTTTTATATCATAGACCCAGTGGCGTAACTATACAACATATATCTGAAGCCCGTCGCAAATTAATATACAGCCCATGAAAGCTTTAGTTCAGCGAGTAGCTTCTTGCTCGCTTAGTATTGAAAGCTTTTGCACTTCTGGACTGCTCTCTAGGGCCCGTGGCATTATGACCCTGAAGTTACGCCACTGCTCCCATCAACCATCAACCGTCACAAATTTTAAATATTCATAAACGAAAGTTTACACACTTAAATAATACAAACATTGGCTCATCACTCTTTCATTCTATTTGTCGTTTCCTAAATAACTTGCGCTATGACGGGGGTGGAACACTCTGGCATGTTAATTGGACACATATTGGTCCTATACCATAGAGTCCCATAGGATCCAATTTTTTTATCGCGCCATAATCAACCCCATTTCCCAACATACACCACTTTGCTGTAAAATCAACTTACATCAAAATCTATTAAAACGAAGCTAATACAAAACTCACCAAACAAACACGTCTGTATGTGCGTCCAATATGTACACGTTGCGCGTGGCCAGTACAGTTCGCGAGAGCGGGGCGGGTTCTGGCTGGGGCAGTTCCAAATAGCCCATGCCGAGTTCGACTCTGTACAGGCGGGGCGGCATCCATGTGAAATCTTCTGGCACTGTCTCCTGTTTACAATAATATAGTAAGGATACAAACATGTCCAAAGAGGGTAACACTGGTAAAAAATGCAAATATTCTGGGAAACAAACTTTTATGGAAGTAATAATATATCGACATTATTAACATATCGGTCGTTCGCAAGCTCGAAATATTGGCTAAGTGAGGGAGTACTATACCTTTGTAGCCGGTACTGGCACTTTTAATTTTGAAGTATTGCTAGAAGTTAAGGTTTTCACTCCCATATACGGATGGCGTAGATTTCCAGAAATGTCTAAAAAATGTAAAGAAAAAAAAACGTTCTTCTAAGAACCGGCTTGCAGAGCATACAACGTGAATAAAAAAGATTTGTGTGAGACATTGAGTATGAGTGAGATAGAAGCAAGGTCGGATCTAGCTTTGGCGCCAAGGGAGGGTTACATAGTCGTGGCCTAGTCACAAATACCTTCCTATATTTAAATGGTGGGTGGGGGCGTGGGTTTCGCTTTTATAATTTAACTTTGCGAGCCCTCATAAAGCACCGCTTTTGACTAGTGCTTAACAATTTTAATTAGTGGTCTGCCTAGGACCTGTACCCAGCCTAGGGGGTCATGACCTCCATGACCCACACCCCCCACCAAGAGCGTATCCCGAAGACCTGTGTATAAGCCAGAAAATATTCTAGATAATCTTCTGTCTGGCTAGATAGTGGTATGGGTATATGTATGTGGTATGAATATGACAGAAGACCAGTGTAAGCCACATAGAAGATATTCTAGAAAGACAGAAGAGATATGTGGGCTAGATAGAAGCTATACCTGCGGCACGTAGGGCAGCTCCCCTTCGTATCCCAGCAGCGTCCAGAAGCCGGCGGGCTCCTTGCCGGGCGGTTCCGCGACCAGCTCAGCCTTGTTCTTCCGCTCTTCTTTGTTGATTTTCTCGGCGAACAAACGCGCTTTGGATTTCAACGTATTCTTTGCTTTTTTGCCGTTCCTGTTCAAAAAGAAGACACGTGTCAAAAAAAAATTGCTGTATATTTTTTATATTTTCGCCGTCGCGACATACCACCTGGTTCGAAGCACCAATAGAAAGCCAGGAATATGACATGATGTCAGCCGCAGCTCCCGCGCGCTGCACTCCTATATATAACGCTGCGTTCCCCCGCGATAGCCCTTTTATCCATTTGGTCACACTCACTGTCACATATCTTGCATTATATAGACTCTTCCCCAAATTATGCAAAATTGTTGTATTTTAATTTTCTAATATAGTTGTAAAAACTCCCAATTCCTTTATTTAAAAAATCCTTGTTCCCTTCTGGAACAAATATTTTTTAATCACGGATCGTTAAAATTGTATGGATGAAAGATAACCTTTGTCTTTACTGTTACCAACAGTGGATTCACAAAATCGTTGAAACGTAAAGGTGTAAAATGTTACAAATAAAAACTCACTTCCACGGTGTTAGGATTAGTTCGCATTCAGGAGCATTCAGTGTTTAAAAATCTTACCACAGGTAGATAGTGAGTCCCGCATCTAATAAGAACACGTATCGTGGGTCCAGGGACTCTGCCTGCACCGCCACTGGCTCAAGATGGATGCTATTGCCCGCCGCATGCACGCGGTACAGCCGAGTTACGTAATGCTGGCAAAGAAATAAAAATAAATGTGAATGAGTAAAACATAAAGATATATATAAACAGAAGAATTCGTCTGAGTCAAGATAGACTGAATGTGAAGTCAATAAAATCCAAATTTTATTGGCAAGAAAGTGGAACTTGTTAGGGCCATTAAAACAAGAAAAGTCGCATATTTTGGTCTCATTTAGAGAACTCCGCAGTATCGTCTTCTTCAGACCATCATGACGGGTAAAATTGCCGGGAAGCGCAGTGTGGGAGGACGCAAAATGTCATGGCTAAGAAACATCCGCCAGCGGACTGGCATTAATTCGCTTGAACAACTGTTCAGGCCTCTTCGCGCCGAGGAGGTTAGCTACTTACAGGATCGTCCACGGTAAAGAAGCCCGAGGCAGTGTGGTTGCAAGCGATGTACATGGGCGGCTGCGGGAACAGCGCCAAAAACTCCGCGCTCTTGTCTCATTGTTCGTGTCACTGTAATCTCTTCAGGAGGTTAGCTACTTACAGGATCGTCCACGGTAAAGAAGCCCGAGGCAGTGTGGCTGCCCGCGATGTACATGGGCGGCTGCGGGAACAGTGCCAGGAACTCCGCGCTCTCGTCCCCTTGTTCGTGGCGCTGTGTTCTCTTCGCGCCGAGGAGGTTGCGGAGGTTAACGGCGTGCATCGCTGCGCACGCGCCTTTGTCCAGCTGTTGGCAAAAGGATATTATGATTCAAGTAAGCTAAGTAGTCCATAACGTTAACTATCATTTAATAAATATTTTAATTTAAAACTCTGTGCCACTTTACGGAACTGCACGTTATTTTCGCGTAGAACTTTTTGAAACAACTCGTAAACGCTTTTTACTTTACGCTTTTTGCATTATTTTGGCTTGCAAATAGGCATACGGCCCACCTGATGAAAAGTGGTCACCGTAGTCTATGGACACCTCAACATTAGGGATGCTACTACGATGCTAGTTGTTAGAAGAGTTATAATAATATCTAATATAGTTAGAGTAGCTGTAAGAATATCGATAAGGTTTAAATGATTTTACACTAAAAGTGCACGGTGCACTTTTTCCGTCTGAGCCTCACTCAGCACACTCAGTCATCGCAGTCGTCCGATTCCGAAAATCATATCGAATGTTTCGTTATCGATGCGAAGCAGACTGCAGGCAAGTGTACAACAATAAGATGTGTAAGGCACTTGAGTGAGAACTTCATCTAAGCTTCACCGAATAAATCTCTAATCGATGAGGTTATTTCGCTAACGTGCGTCGCTAAAAATATTTTGAATAGAATTACCCCCGAATGCTAAAAAAGGCTAATGACATTCTTAAATCTCTTTCTTCTCGACGATCGACTGTCTTTGTCTTGTTAGACAGTAACAGAACGAGATTTGAGTATGTTTTTTAGGTTACACCTTTTCAAGGCAGTGGCAAATTTATAGCCACCAAAAATTTAACCTTATGCCCCCGAGATAAGGTCCAAAAACAATGACTTTTGAATATACCTACTTGCATTTTAAAGGGTAGGTGCTACTAAGATGCCTTTCTTTGAGTATTCGAATTCACCCCAATTGACTGCATAAGCACTGATTAGTGCTCACAGAAATCGCCTCGTAACAGACAGGTAAAGAATTTTTCAAAAAAATATTATAAAACAGTTTGAAAAACGTCTAAAACATTTTGTTTTCTTTTTTCCAAATTGCAAATATGCAAATATCCGCCAAGTGTCAGCAGTTTACGGGATAAGTTTTTCAGCGCTAAATAGAATTGGTTCATATGGTTATTAGTTGGCTCATCAAAGCGCCAATAGTTATTTGTGAAATAAAGTTTATCGATTACAACTTGATACATATCACAATGCTTAAACTCACCTTTCACACTACTATGATTTCACACTAGACGATTCGAGTGAAAGAAACGCATCTGCCAGACGTCTTTTATATCAAGATTGCCAAGTATGGAATGGTTTGATAGACACTACAATAGATAAACACTTTTTGTTCACGTGGGATGATTATTTGAATGGAAATCAATTATTCTAATTGTGGCCACAAAAAAAACTATTTATTCGTAAGTACGTTTTTATGATTTACTTAAACCGTTCATTGTCAAGGAAAAGAGTAAAAGAACTCTTTCTCAATGACTGAAATTGAGGTTCTTCTGCAAAATTCCTCAAACGTGCGTCAGATGCCGCTTCAGAAAAATACTCACGGCCGACTGGGGTCGCCTGCCGCGTCAAATTAAATCGTATATACGATAGTTTGTTTTCACGAGTAGAATTACACATCAATAAAGTACCACAAACATCCCGCCTTGTTTACAAACAATATTTCGGTTGGAATGACACAGCGTCATACGCAAATTGGATTCTTATTACTACATCTACTACAAAGAAATATCGAATAGGATTTATGTAAATGGATGAAAATGCGTTCATCATATTAATTCCATTTACATAACTCCCATACTTAATTTCTTGAAAAAACAAGGATTGAAACAAACACAAACGAACGCGTGGGAAACTTGTTAAATGTATAACGTCCAATATATAATAGAAAAAAAAAATTACGCCTGCTCTGCTCGCACGTGGCATCCAGCATCGCGAGAAAAACGTTACCGCATACCAATTTTTCTGCGATGCTGGTCGTTTTGAGTATGACAATAAGGCTCAAAATTCTATCACAGTGTTCCATGTCTGCGCCGTATCTTCACCGCGCGCCTTATCTGTTAGTTTTACGCCTTAGAGCTTGTCAATATAAATATATGTCATTGTTTGGACTCGCCGTGGCTTTAGAGCCGATCCAGAAGTGTATGTCCCAGCTCAGTTGGCCCTGCTCCTCGACAGACGTTTTCAACACAATGTAGCAGTCACATTCGAAGAACTAGCCGTATTATCGCTTGTCAATATAAGTATATCTCATTGTTTGCACTCACCGTGGCTTTGGAGCCGATCTAGAACTGTATGTCCCAGCTGACTTGGCCCTGCTCCTCGACAGACGTCTTCAACACGATGTAGCAGTCACTTTGAAAGATCTTGCCGTATTAGAGCTTATCAATATAAATATATCTCATTGTTTGTACTCACCGTGGCTTTGGAGCCGATCCAGAAGTGTATGTCCCAGCTCAGTTGGCCCTGCTCCTCGACAGACGTCTTTAGCACGATGTAGCAGTCACCTTCGAAGAACTTGCCGTGTTGCACCTGTGTAGCAAAAATACGATTCATTTTAATAGTCTAATAGTCGGATTCGATGCTGTAAGGTTTGATGTGGGCGCCACAGATGTTTTATATTAGATTATGTATGACGGACAACATTTAAAGTGAACTTTGATTTTTTTTGTTGCGTCAGCCAAGAGCCAAGATAGCGCTAAGTGACCAAACAGGTCACTTTTAGCGCTATCTTTCGGCGGAATGTATGACGCATGGCATACAATATCACAAATAATAGATATAAAAGGAAATTAGTGAGGCGCTTGGACCTTTGGTGGCTATTGAACAAAGTTCCCGAGCTGCTACTTTCTTATCCCCAATCCATCCAAGCAAGTAGCATCCCGAATACCTTCATCCCGTTCCCCGAGTGCAACAAACTCCTACCCTTCCCTCGCTTAGCGAACGGTTTCGATGGGTAGCAGCGTCGGAACCGAGATATGCCAAACAAATTGCGCTTCCACCCGTCTGCCACGCGTGGTGAGTATGGCAAAACCACCCTTTGATGGAAATCTTTGGGGGAGGCCCATGTACAGCAGTGGACGTCTTTCAATGCTTTGGTCTTGAAACAAAGTCTTAAGTTTTTATAATTGATCAAGTCGTAAAAATGATTTGATCAATTATAAAAACTCGTTCTTCTTCTTTTCGAGTCAAAAAGGCTATATTTATAAAACTTATATTATATTACCTGGACGGCGTTAAACTCGTTTCACGTTTAAGTTGCAAAGTTTGTCGATTGCTAGCTCCGGAGGAGCCACAAACATGCAAGTACGAGCACAATTAGTACCTCATCAACTGGCGCCGGGATGAAATTCTCGATCTCCCATACTTGCAGCCCTGGCGTCTGGCCGGTGTCTTCGTCGAAGAACTCCGAGTAGTCGAGCGGGGGCTTCTCTAGCGTCTCGTCCCAACGTTTAGGCCTGGTATGAATAATATTACTAGTTTAAAAAATCAATCATACAAAACCTAAGACAGATTCTTTTTTTTTAATTGAACTTTATGGCCTTAATAACAATGTACGAAATTAACTCAAATATTACATATATTTTTAAGGGTTTAATACAGTTTGTAATAAATACAAGTTATAATTCCCAGCAGCGAAGTATAGGACCGCTCCAAATCTTACCGTGGCTTTCGTAGAAGGCGACTTAGGAACCATGACACAAGCTAAACAAAACTTATAAGCATCATAGAGACCTCTCCAACCTGTCTGGCCAGCGTGGAGAGTGAAGGCCTAATCCTCTAACTGTTCTGGCTAATATTTGTCTCTGGTAATACAGAAAGGGTCATGCTCCTGCAGTGAAGATTAGAAAAAAATGGTGATGATATAATACTAATGCCTGCCACCTGCTCCTGCATGCCGCGCAAGATCAGTGCGGAGTCCTTCTGCTGAGGCTCCGGAAACGCAGCTTGCGGGCTATAGACTTGACACCTGCAGAGAGGTTTGAACTTACTTGAGCTCGCTGTTCCGCTGCTCAGTTACTTGCTCGTTGTGCTGCGTGTTCGCCTGCTCCTGCATGCCGCGCAGGATCAGTGCTGAGTCCTTGTACACGGACTCCGGAGACACAACATTCGGGCTATCAGGTCTGACTTCACGCCTGCAGAGAGGTTTGAACTTACTTGAGCTCGCTGTTCCGCTGCTCAGTTACTTGCTCGTTGTGCTGCGTGTTCGCCTGCTCCTGCATGCCGCGCAGGATCAGTGCTGAGTCCTTGTACACGGACTCCGGAGACACAACATTCGGGCTATCAGGTCTGACTTCACGCCTGCAGAGAGGTTTGAACTTACTTGAGCTCGCTGTTCCGCTGCTCAGTTACTTGCTCGTTGTGCTGCGTGTTCGCCTGCTCCTGCATGCCGCGCAGGATCAGTGCTGAGTCCTTGTACACGGACTCCGGAGACACAACATTCGGGCTATCAGGTCTGACTTCACGCCTGCAGAGAGGTTTGAACTTACTTGAGCTCGCTGTTCCGCTGCTCAGTTACTTGCTCGTTGTGCTGCGTGTTCGCCTGCTCCTGCATGCCGCGCAGGATCAGTGCTGAGTCCTTGTACACGGACTCCGGAGACACAACATTCGGGCTATCAGGTCTGACTTCACGCCTGCAGAGAGGTTTGAACTTACTTGAGCTCGCTGTTCCGCTGCTCAGTTACTTGCTCGTTGTGCTGCGTGTTCGCCTGCTCCTGCATGCCGCGCAGGATCAGCGCGGAGTCCTTCTGTTCGGGCTCCGCGCGGCCGCGGCGGAGGCGCAGCTTGCGGGCTATTGGGTCTGACTTTACGCCTGCAGAGAGGTTTGAAACTTTAGAAGTAAATAAGTAAGCTAGTAAAAGTATAAAAATAGAGTAGTCCGTCTTTTAGATTAGCAAAGATATTAGATTTTTTTTTCATAAATCAAGAGGTCATAAAGGAAAAGCGCTTCAAAGTGCAAGAGTGGGGGGCTCATGAACGACACAACAGGCTGGTAAAAAGTTTATCGGTCAGTGACGTCACGCGGAACTTTAACGGGCTATATCTTTGTAAATTTTTGCTTGATTGACAAAATACGAGTATGTGTCCAATATTTTTAAATAATCTACTAGACGGAATAATTATGTTATTACTTGGTTAACTGTCTGTTGTCTGAAGCTGCTATTAGATAACACGCTTTGGTGTTAATGAACTCATTTCCATCTTTACTTCTCTATTACACGCGGTATTCAGCGCACGGAAATCTTACTAGGTAACGTCAGCATTTCTTGGATTTGTCCACTAAACTGGCGATATTTTCATCAATGAGCCCGAGGGAATCGACATGGTAAGTAAATATAGATGTAATAGTATTGATAAAATAGGTTTTCTTACTGCTTGGAGTTGTAGGCTCCGAGGTTGCCGCCCCCGCCAGTTGCAACTGGGCTTGGAGCGAGAAGTCGATGTTATAGTACGCCAGGCCTGCGCCCTTGGACCGCTCCACCGGCTTTGGGGGCATTACCAAGTCCGGGTTGCCGTGGAGCTGCAGACTCTCCAGGTCGCTCAGCAGATGAATGGCGTCAGGCAGTGTGATGAGCTTATTCCAACTCAAATTTAGTTTCTTGAGTGAGCCGCATCTGAAAAGAAAAATTAAAAAGATCGAAGGTACTTATAGATAAACAATAAAGGAGTATTTTTTACCCTTTTATAATTCATATTGTAATTGAACAAACTAGGCAAAATTGTTGGTATCTGAACTTAGTATTTTCACAATAGATGGTATAAACTTCGACTTTAGTGTCTTCGTCGCCATCATCTCAGCCACAGGAAATCAACTCCTGGACATAGGCCTCCAATGATTTCCAATACGACCGGTTGGAAGCGGCCTGCATCCGGCGCCAGCATTTAGTGTCTTAATACTTAGTAACCTAGAAAACATTATCTCATTCAACTGAGCATATTCCCGGTGTTATCAGTCAGTATTCAGTATTTAGAAAACATCGTTACTATTCAAAACAAATAGATAGATCCACCAAAACAAGTTATGAGCGAAAAATTATAAACAAAGGATTGTTTACCTCAACTTAGTTCTGTAATGTGTTGCAACTGCGTACATTCACATCTGTTCTGAAGTAATCATATGAATATAATGGGGCGATGCACGTGCAAAAAGAGAAATGAATTACTGCTCCGTCTTCACAGCTTTTTACCCATTACTTAGCTATTCTATCGCATAATGACAGCCCGACCGCCAGGCACGCGCGCCGCGCATCTCACGACTATCACAACCACAGGGCAGGGGGATGTGACTGTCGCTCACGCGCTACTAGAGGCGCCTTTTTACCACATTTCATACGAAACAAGTCACAATTTGCCAGGGATTACCGTTTATTGAGGTTTCTAGTTTCAGAATTCATTGTTGTAATGAATTCTGAAACTAGAATCTGCTATTTCTTGTGATATAGCGTTGTGAAATGGGCGTTAAGAATCATGTCAATAGGCGATGCGACTAGCAACCCATCGCTATTTTGATTCCATTCTTACATACGAGCCCAACAACATGCTAAGCGTGGCCTTAGGGTTTTACAGACCTGGACTCTGTCTACCCCGCATGGGATAAAAACGTGATAGTACGTATGTATAAATAAATAAATATATAAGGACATATCACACAAATTGAGCCAGCCCCACAGTAAGTTGTGAACTTGTGTCCCAGGATACCAACTGAACGATACTATATTTTATAATATATACTTATACAAGAAGATAAACATCCAAGACCCAGGTCATACTGAAAAAGATCGTTTTCCATCATGAACTGACCGGGGATCGAACCCGGGAACCCCGTGTCGCAGGCTGGCGTGTTGACCGCTGCGCCACGGAGCTCGACTCATTTCGTGCTCTGTGATCACAACACATCTGCTCACGCGATTCTATGAAATCGCATGGAGCAATAAACCATTGGGGCGGGAAACTCTCCCGATCATAATCAAATTTAACTGCACATTAAAATGTAATCTAATAACCTTGAAATACAGCTTATATTTGCATAAACTAATCATGGTGGTGTAAGTCGACGATTTGCATATGCACATAATTGAGGTATATTTACAAGTGAAAGCGTCACAAACATTGAATGGTATCGTGATCGAGAGAAGTATTTGTATCACCTTATGCAGATCTATTCAAAGATACCTCTTCAAACTACAGATTGTAAAGAAATAAAGTCGAGTTAGTTTTTTAGGGTTCCGTACAAAAATTAAAAACGGAACCCTTATAGGATCACTCGTGCGTCTGTCTGTCCGTCCGTCCGTCTGTCACAGTGGATTTTCTCCAAATCTACTGAACCAAATTAAATTAAATTTGGTAGGATGGTGTAAACCTATGACCCAAACACGGATGTGCAAAGTAAATATATATTATTTTTTAAATAAGGGTCAGTTTAGGGGGTCCAAATAGAAAATGTTAAAAAAAAGTTTTGCAAACCTTACCGTGTTATATATCAAATGAAAGAGCTTGTTATGAGGATATCAAAAATATTTTTTTTTTGTTCGGGAAAAATTAATACTTTTGATTTTATTCACGAAAGAATGCAAAATTTGACCATTCCCCCCCCCCCTGATCTCCGAAACTATTGGGCCTAAAATTTCAAAAAAATTACAATATTCATTGCTTGAAGATTACAGGAAAAACAATAAGAATTCTATCAGTTGAAAATAAAGTGGTAAACTCACTATAATAAGTTCACCTAGGGAAATAGTTCACTAAAACACCACTAGATGGCGCTAGTCAATTGAATAAAATATTTTTGCACATTGTGTGTGTGTTCACAAAGCATATTGTACGGAACCCTCATTGCGTGAGTTTGACTCACACTTGGCCGGTTTTTTGCTGTAATATATTCACATGACTTACTACTAGTGCATGCTATGTCTCCGTAAAATCAAATAATGTATAAATAAAATATGTTTCAATCAAAAAATAATACTACAGACAAATATTGTAAATTGCGGTGTTGGCATTTTACGTCAACCTACCTTTTCCACATTGCATTTGGATGAATAGTCATCTCAAGCAGATGACTGGCATCAGAGACCACTTCCAACGGAATGCCCTCATTATTGTTGCCTTTTATTACCTACTAGCTGACCCGGCGAACTTCGTACCGCCTAACAGTCAATGATTAAGTATTTATTACACATATCGAGCTTTCATTGCTTTTAAGATGTATTCTGCTATTCGGGGCAGAGACAAATCCAACGAAATTGGTTCAGCAGATCTCGAGTTATAAGTGTTGTAACAAACCCGTCTTTGTTTTATATATATATAGATGCAATCTTCATCAGTAGGTAGGGCCCAGAGGTGTGCTAAACTCAACAATAACTATATTTTTCTTGCTACTTCGTCCCTCTAAATTATAGCTTTGTATAGGTGAAACAAATTATTTGTGTGTTGGGTGAACCCCACTGACTTACATATCAACGCACAGCCGAAACTACTGTACCTAGACATTAGAAATTTGGTACAGATGTTCCTTTGATAAATTAAGTGAGCAATAAGAAAGGATTTTTAGAAATTCAACCCACATTCAATTCAAATAGGGGGGAAGTTTACTGCGGATAAAGTTACCAGGAAATTGTTAGATATAATATAAGGGTAACAAACCTGCACAATCCTTCAGGGATCATCTCCAGCAGGTTGTTAGCCGCCGAAAACACCTCCATCGCCCCCAGCTTTCCGATGCCCGACGGGATTCCTTCGAAGTCCAGCTTATTGTCGTCCACGTGCAGTCTCCTCAGATTCTGAAGCTTGCAGAGGGACGCCGGCAACACAGTCAGTTTGTTCCTCGAGAGATTCAGGCTTTCCAATTTCTGCCACATGTCCATTGCTGGTAAAGAACAAACAGCATAACTTTAAAAAATTCAGAATGCCCTTTTTCACAGCTTACGTCCGGCATATTGATTTTTGCTGACGTTTTATAGCCTATGATACTCTGGGAAAGACTACGAATTTAGTGATACCTCACAGTTAAAAACAGGTCAAGCCGTTTAAAAGGAAACGGGAAGCGAATATGGAACAGACATACTTAAACCGCGCGGGAAACATTCTCTCCTAGGAGGGTTAATCGTAAAAAATAAGGAAACAAAACGCCGTTATATCGGAATCACTTTTCACAAATACATACTAATCATAAGGACCACGTTTAGAGTGTTGGTAGGCGTGGGGCATCAAAATAGCGACATGGGCCGCCTCTTGGCCATTTCCCTACCCCCTAATACCTGGCCGCACTAGGCCCAGTCCTACAGAGCTATCTAACCATCCACCACTGGTGATGGGTTTAGATGATGTGTTATGATGGTAACAGTCCGGAATCCTGTACTTCCACTCCTCATTTCACCGGCGTGTTGCTGGGGAATGAAGCAAGATTCCTGAGATATTCTCGCATTCGTTCGTACGACTTTTTGATTTATTAACTACTAGCAGCCATCCCGGGCTGTGCCTGGGCATTTATTATACTTAGAATAGAAAAATCTTTTTTCAGTGATTTACAATTATTTTGTAAACCTTACTCATGAATCATTTTATCTAATGGTGAAAACCGCATGAAAATCCGTGCAGCAGTTTTAAGTTTATCACGAAGAGACAGACGCGACGAAGTACTTTGTTTTATAATTTCATCCTCATCAGGTCTTTTTTAGTCTCCACTGCTAGAGCATGACGCACTCTGTGCTACCAGAGCCATATAAAAACCAGAGCAGTCAGACAGATCTAGAGTACTATTTTTGAACGCGTGCCACTCGTCTTCGAACGATTTTTCCATACAAAAATCCTTCGAAGACGAGTGGAACGGTTAAAAAATGGCACTCCTAGTCCTCTGTTTTATAATAGTAGAGTATAATATCTTGTTACATTGATTGATCATCGAAAGTGTAATCGCAAAGCGTAAAGTTAGATCTGCAATGCTAGGGTAATCATATCTCGTTAACGTGAGAAAATAATACTCAGATATACAGCGAACGCTTCACTGCACATTGTAACGCGACACTCGGCTTCCTATATCTTAAGAAACTTGAATATTTATTGAAATAGTTTTTTTTTCATTTTGCAAACTATCTTTCGCGCGCAGCTTCGCTCGCGATGGTAAAGATCTCACGAGAACAGTGGTTTTTACGGGATGAAAGGTACTCTATGTGAAGGTCATACATCATACATATTATCACGTCTTAATCCCTTGCGGGGTAGACAATGTCCGTGGTCATTATCGTGGTCAATATTTTCAAACCCATTCGCTTAGCCGCCTTCTACGGCTTACTCTGGAAGAGAAGCAGCTGGTACATTTTACATTTTTGGCTATTCTCCCAGAAGAATAGAAAATTCAATTTGATGCTTGATATATTTCAAGAAGTGGCCTCTATTCGAAATGCATTGGCGTCACCAAATCTGAAGTCCTTCAATAAACCACAAGGAATCCTCAGGGGGCTCTAAGTCTAACGATTGGAAAATTGTCGTGAAATGCTAGTATTAAATATAAGTATATTATATGACGAAACTTTGAGGGGTGATACAGCTTTTCCTATGGAACCAATGCTGAAAAAAAAATCCATATAAAAATATTCAGCCACCCTGAAGAGCTGGAGGTAAATTGTTCACATCGACGGGCTGAATCCTTTATTAGAAATTAGCAACCCCTTTATCGGTCCAAAACGATCAAAATTTCACCATATACAAACAGTGCTTACCAGAGGATATCTCCACGATCTCATTGTCACTAAGATTCAGTCTCTTCAGATTCTGCAGTGAATACAGCGCGTCCGGCACTTTGGTGAGCGCATTCTTGGACAGGTCCACGTCCGCTAGGTTGGCAAGCGTATCCAGGGAAGTCGGCAGGTTGGCGACGGTGCGTTGCGTGTTGCGCATGTGCAGTGTCTCCAGGCTTTGCAGAGAGGGCAGTTGCCTACAAAACAATATCCAGGCTATACAACATTATTTTTCACATTCATATGCTTTTGAGGATTCAGCATCTAAAGGGTACAAATGGGACCCTATTACTGTGACTCCGATGTCTGTCCGTACGCTTGTCACAAGGGGGTATATTATATTTAATTATAATCTATTTTTTTACAGATTGTGTATGTGTAAAGGTATCTTTTACTACTTTAACAACAAATAATAAAACCGACAGCATGATTGTCCCAGAAAAAGAGATACATTATTAAATAACATTAAATATTAGCATAATTTGAAATGTTTAAAAACCCATAAAAATTATATTCACATTCACATAAGAATGAAGGATAAGATTCTCACCTCAATTGAAAGAGTCCAAGTGGGTTATCATTAAGTATCAGAGTCTGGAGGTTCGCCAGCCTCCTGGTCTGAGGGGGCAGGGTCTCCAACAAGTTGTGCGACAAGTCGAGAAACAGTAGGTCTGTCAGCTGAACAAACAGGGTTGGCGGTATGATTTCAATCCTGCAACAAACAGTCAGCATTAAACCCAGCGGCAAATAAAAGGACAGCAACACTCTTGTCACACCTCTGGTACTGCAGGTATGACATAAAAAAAGGAGTACCAGTTTGGAATGGACAGCTGAATGTCGTATTGAACAGTCTTGTGGAAGATTATGATGAACAAATATCATCATCAGGTCTTTATTAGTCTCCACTGCAGGAGCACGACCCTCTGTACTGCCAGAGCAGTAAGAGGATTTGGCCTACACTCTCCACGCTGGCCAGACGGGTTGGAGAGGTCTCTTTGATGTTTATAAGCTTTGTTTAGCTTTAGTTTCCTAAGTCGCCTTTTACGACATCCACGGGAAGATTTGGAGTGGTCCTATTCTTCTCTGCCGGACAAATATATTTGTCTATAATAGGATTCCCCATGAGGCTTGCATAGTCCTATCAATCTACTAAGCCTCACTAAAAACGACGAGTTTTAATGTATTTTGAGGAATAAAGGTATAAAAACAAACAAAAATTACTTTATAGAGTATCCATAACTCTCGAGAATTTAAAATAGCAGACTGCGGAATTTCCGTTGTCCATGATCATCAAGAGATTTGTAAACACAAGTAACTAAGCAGTATTGTATTCTATTTGATTTTAAAAAACTAGGCTAAACAAGAGCCTAAACTAAACAAATAATTTAATAACAGGCAGAAATTGTGACCACTATCACATACTTATTATCCTTATTCATAAAATTTTAAAGTTCTGAGTTTGTCTTCACATGAAAACTACTGAATGGATTATGAAAAATGGTCAGAATAGCATGTTTCTATAAATTATGATGACAGAGTTGCAGGTAAAAGCTAGTCTATGTCATTGACTTACTAAATTACTATGCTGCAGTTTTTCTCATGCCTTTTAAGCTCAACCGGTTGCACCAAAATGTCTCAGCATTTGGGAGTTATAAATTATCATTGAATAAATAAACTTGTGTACATATACATAATAGACATGAACTAATAAAACATAACACTCCTTTTTTAGGCATTTGTCATTTACACATCAAAATCTGTATAGCCATTTAAGTAATTTTAATAAGGTGGAATAAAGATTCTCACATACATACTTAAGATCTTACTATTAAGTATTAAGTACATGGGTATTGGAGTCCGAGGTGACCTTCTTAAATGAATAAAGGACTTTTTAACTGGAAGAACATTTCGAGTCAGAGTGGGGGAATGTCTATCTGATACACATTCTGTGCTAAGTGGGGTCCCACAAGGATCAGTGTTAGGACCAATTCTTTTCGGGATCTATTTAATGGATCTTAAGAATATAACAAAATCCGAACTATCCCTTTTTGCAGATGACACAATAATAATGGGTAACCCACTAATAACCCACAATGTAATCCAAGAGGATTTAAAACGTATCCTTGAGTGGACAAAAGATTGACTAATTGGACGAAACCTTAATAAATGCACTGTTTTGCATATCGGTAAAAACAACTTTAAACATAACTACACAGTTGCATCGAAACAACTTATGAGCGTAGCCAGTCAGAAGGACCTCAGCATAATTATAACTTATAACTTCAAATGGGATGAACACATACTGGGTATAGAAAAGCAAATTCTCTCCTCTACATAATCAGAAAGTCGTTCTCACACATTGATAAAGTGCTGTTTATAAAACTATATAAGACGTATGTGTGTCCATTACTAGAAAATGGCTTTAAAATTTAGAGTCCGTATTTTCAAAAAGACATAAACCTACTGGAGAAGGTGCAAAGAAGAGCGACAAAAATGGTGTCTAATATAAGCAACAAGGCTTATGAGAATAGACTCAAAATTCTTGGCTTAACATCATTGGAAAAGCAAAGACAACATGGAGATCTTATAGAGGCCTATAAAATACTGACTAGTTGCTATGATGTCCCAAAGCTGGGTAACATCTTTGTTATGAATCAAAACAAAAACCTGAGAGGACACTCATTAAAACTATCATGATCCTTAAGTGCAAGCAATCCTCGGTATCACTTCCTGGCTGACCATGTAGCAGACGCTTGGAACAAACTTATTAGTGCCACCTCAGTAAATGCGTTCAAAAATAGACTGGATGGACATTTAAAACAAGTGCAATGATATACATACACGCATCAGCACCTAGTGCTGCTAATGTATTAATATAAATAAATAAATGTGAAAATATTATGATAATATTATGTACTGAGTACATAATAATGTAACTCTACTTCATTGGGTAATTGTGTAATAAATTGTTAGGCACAGATTATGGGGTGGTAAACTAAACTATATGTTTGTGTTTATATTGTTGATATGCCTTAATAAATAAATAAAAAATAAAAATAAACACACAAGAAGTTTTCACATACTTGTTGTGACTAAGATTCAACACCAGCAATGATTTAGCCTTATCCAGTCCATCTGGCACTTCCTTTAGTCTATTGTGGGACAGGTCCAGGGTTGTGAGCTCCTCCAGCCGAAACAGCTCCGGAGGGATGCCAGAACTCTTCACCTTGTTGTGTCTCACATTCAGGGAACGGAGGCATTTTAATTCTGTCAACTCTCCAAATAGCTTCTCTAAACTGTTCTTTTTGAGGGACAAGTTTTCCTGAAAATTTATACAATATTTAGAAAAAGAAATACAGTATGGACAGATAAATTTAGATAGAGATGAGCAGATCCTAGCCAACAGTGAGAAAATAGACCAAAATCTTTTAAAAACTTAAGATAAACAGTGACTTAAACCAGCAGGATTACAAACGTGTCTCGAATATTGTTATATAAATTGCAACATAAATAAATTGTATATTTTATTAGAAATCAATGGTGACGTAAATTTTTTATTGCATACAATACAAAGAACTTTATCCTTATTCAACTATTCTCACTGAAACTCAATACTGTCAGTTCCTTACCAATTTCATAAGTTTTCCCAATTCCTCAGGAATATCGTCCAAATTGGTTTTGTCCAGTCTCAGCCATTGAAGGCCGGTCATATACCGTATAGCGTCGGGGAATTTATCATCCTACAACAAAACAATTAGGCCACAATATTATAAATAGTCAGGTAAAGGATAGGTTAGAGAAATGATATCATCCCTCAAGGTAAACAGTTTAAGCACGTAGAATCAATACGATACTTACGCTAAAGTCATTACACGTAAAATCTACACCTCGAACAAAAGGTAAAAGGCCCGTATTTGCCATGTTTACAATAATTTATTTACTGAAAACACCGTCTCTTCTCATCTTGTTCACTGACACAAATGAAATGAATACAATTGACAAATGTCAAAATAAAATGACAGAAAAGATTTGACAGTTGACAGCTTTTGTTTCTTTTTTCTTTGGGCCTCTAGGCTTTGATTTGCACCACCTCACGCAATGACGCAACTTTAAGGGCCCTATAGACGATCAAACACGTGAACTTCCAACGGAACACAGCAACGGATGGATGGTCCTCAGAATGGATGGTCATAGAAAGATCTAAGACAAAGTGATTAATGACTAGCGGGCATTCGACAAGCTTTGGGATGAAAGACCAAATATAAAGATGAATGTGGAAAAGTGGGAGGCCTTTGCCCATGGGGAGCGAAGGGAGGGTCATATAAGGCTAGCAAAAAAGTTTATGATGGATGAATGAGTTTCACTCCTGGGAAATATATGATACTATCTTAGGTAAAAATGCAGTGGGTACATTAATTACCGTTAGGTACTTACCACTATCCTACTTAACACTATTACCACGTTTAGGCGACCGCCAGGGCGCAGCGTCTTGGAGGGTTACGGCACAGAACATGGGGCATCATCATGGGCAAACCAATAATACGACACTAAGATCATCGAGCACTCGGTTTTGAAATAGTTATGACAACAATAACACACCGAAGGAAACTCGCCTTTTTAAAGAGATCAAAATTATAATTTTTACTGACAGGCTCATACATAAGTCCCAAACCCAAGGATACAACCGGGAGTACCTACATTCTGATGAGATGCTAACCAGATTCAGGCTCAAATGGGCGTACGCATTATTAGTGCCAACACATTTTAAGGTGCTTCGTTGGGCACGTTCAGCCGTAGATGGCAGTCGTCAAGTTACACTAGATGCCGTTAGTTTGCGCCAATGTTGGCCATTTACATAAAGAAGAAAGAAAAGAATGGTAAGAATAAATTTAAAACCAGATTCCGCTTATACGGTACCTTTATTGTTACATACTACTGACTGATAAACAATATCTATTTATACAAAACAAAAGGTACATTTTCTCAGATTAAATTAATGTTTGAAGAGTTGTTACCTAGATTTTTAAAATTTTGCATCGACTTACAATTTTAGGATAATAGGATAAATGCATTAAACAATTAAATAACTTCAGGTGTGTACATTTATACGTACTAGAATTCGATATATAACAGTTATATTATAACCCACATTATTCCATACAACAAGTACCTATCCGTAAACTAACTAACATTAAAGCATTAGGATGACAGTTGAACATTTATACAATGTCACGTTAGTGATTATGTCTGTTCGTGTGTTTATCGTGGCATTGGTGGCATGTTCGGCATCGGTCCCGACAAAGCAGCATTTGTTCCCAGCAGGACCTGAAAATGCATTATGTTTTTAATATGCAATGTACATTCTTTATTATGCTAGTCAAAAACTCTATCTAGAATCTAGAGGCATCTTTCAAGTGAAAGTCAGGATACAAATTGAGCTAGCCCCATAGAAAGGCTCCACGAGCGACAGAATCGCGACGAGAGCGCTCTTATCTTGTATTACTATTCTATTCAGTAGACGATACGATTGACATTCGTTCGCACTCCGCTACTCACTGCATCATAGCGATCATCATCATCATCATAACATCGCCGTGTGCATATGCTAAGGGAATGTATGAAAATAGGTAGCACGACGATGAAATCGCCGCGATTCTCTTGCTTATGGATGCAATGCCTAAGTTGCGAACTTGTGTCGTAGGATACTAACGCAACAATTCTATATTTTATAATAGATACTTATATATAAATATGCAAAACCCAGGCTAATCTAAAAATATTTCCATCATGACCTGCCGGGGAACGAACCTGGGATCACTTGTGACGCAGGCTGGCGTGTTAACCACAGATTGTGATGGATTTTTATGAATCTACAAGGTTATAGAACTTAGTTCATACATCAGAGGAAATAGTATGGTGCAACTGATCATACATGTACTGTACGCGACAGGTCGACATGGCAATCGTGGTAGGACCTGATGCAGGGGGAGGAGACAACCCAGGTCCGCACATCCCCACATCGCCCGCGCACTCTTAAGGCTTAAATGGCTAAAGTATGTCTGGGCAATTTTTTTGCACTACAACAGGTGTGATTGTGGATAGTAAATGAAAATAATAAAATTATTAATTTGGAATATATTTTTTATTTGTAATGAATGCCACATCACTAGAAAATTCCCCTGTTGACCTGTCACTTAAGTTAGGATAAAATAATTGATAATGGACTCCTGAGATCTTTGCAGGTAGGTAATTACAGCATGGATTTTGCAGCTACTCTACTAGGCACTTTATCATCTATATAGAATATACAAAAAAATTGGAATTTATGTCCCCATTATTTTCCGTAAGATAAACAAGACTCAAATCAATGACTAACCTGTTTCTGTTGGGTTTTCTGCATTTCTTCCATTTGAGCCCTCTCCACCTCAAAAATGACGGGAGCAAACAGGATCACAGATGAGCTTGCCACTATCCATAGGACAGAACGGGATAGTCCATACAAGGACTTAACTCCAGACCTGTAAAAAACATATTATTGTTATACAATGCATATGAAACACAATTATGAGTTGCATGATTGATGTGCATTGTATATTTTGTATGACAATGCATGTAATATATAGTAGTTACACTAAGATCCATCTGGGTTTCTGGAAAATTTCAGTAAAGAACAAATAAGTTTAGATGAATAATTTACCATGTCTTAGTAGTAACTGTGTGAGTGCCATTTCGTACACATTCTGGGAACATTTCAGACAATCCCCATAGTCTTTCCGATAGTGTTTCATCTGGTTCCTGAAAGACATTACAGAATAAATTAAATCATATAAATAGCCAAGAACTTCGCACTTAAACTTAAAAAAAAAAATTGGTTAAGTGCGAATCGGACTTACACAAGAAGTCTATTCTTTTTTTAGTATTTGTTGTAATAGCTGTCATAGAAATAAGTCTGCGAAAATTTCAACTCTAGCTATTACGGATTATGAGATACAGCCTGGGGACCAACAAATGGATATCGAAGTGTCGCCTGTCGCAACAGGGTCCCGTTTTTACCCTTTGGGTATGGAACCATAAAATCTAAAAATTATAATTCAAAGCTTTTCATTTGTGCCTCATGCCATGTGCTGAGATGTGACTATGCCAGCCGCATGGGGGACCTCTAGTATAAAATTTATCTTGACATTATACACCTCCAGAAGAGGTATGGGTATTCTGATTTTGTTGAATGTGACAAAGGATTGATGAACACTGTGTTTAAATAAATAAACAAAAGTACAACTCACATCATCATATTCTTTGAGTGGACCGCCGATTTGAAGACCACCCTGCAGAGGTGAACCCGCACTCGGAGAAGATCCTAGCTGTAAATAATAATATCTTAGTAAGATTCTCTTCATATTTTTGTGTAAGAGACATAAAACTAGAAGTTAAGCAGTATAGTTTTTGTAAAAATTATAAATACAAGTTTTTTTATACCAATATTAGTAGCCCTCCCTGGCTGCGGACAAGCATGTACCTGTTATACTTATAAACCTTCCTCATGAACCACTCTATCTATTGGTGGAAACCGCCTGAAAATCCATGCAGTTGTTTAGAGTTTATCATGAACAGACAGACAGACAAACAGACCCGGAGGAGGATTTTGTTTTATAATATGTAGTGAAGTTATAACATAGATGGAAAAAAGGCAGCCAGTACAAATTATTGAAGAAAATGTAAAATAAATATATAGTATATATATGATTTTATTGCCAGTACACTTTGTTCACATATGTATTTAGTAGGGTATCATCATCATCATCAGGTCCTTGCAGTCTCCACTGCAGGAGCACGACCCTCTCGCACACCATATACTAGCCAGAGTAGTCAGTACCTTAGTAGGGTGTAGGGTATAGAATGAATTAATGAATTCTTCCAATTTAGATTATATCAAAGTAAAATTATATATTGTATCACTTGGTAACCGTTACTATACTAAATACCTCCTTTAATTATGGTAATAATTTGCTTACAGCTTTCTTTATACTCTACTTATTTTAGATCAAAATTAAATGAATGCAGTTATAAATAAATATGCCAAGCAAAACTTCAAGCTTGCTTCTTTTAGCACCACAATCATTAATTACTGGACTAAACAATGTACTTTAAAATGTACTAAATATTTCTTGACACTGCCTAATAAAAGATTCATCGTCGAAATCGTCATGCTACTTCGATGGATGGTTTAGTGAAATGTTATGTCCTCAATGGTCAAAATTAAAGCTGTAAAACAAGCGGAATGAAATATCATAGAACTTTATAGATATCAGTATCTCCTCGTTTTACTTCACGCACCGAAGGGGTTATGAAACTATCTTCTGGTCTGCGATCAGTGCGCTCTGGGGTGTCGTCTTTGCTTGCCGTCAACGATTCCATTCCGCTGTCACCTTGCTCGAGCTCGTCAGTTAAATCCACAAGCATCATATGTTTTATAAAAACGAGGCTCAGCTAAATTCGACACTTTTCCAGTTGAATTTCTAATTCTCAAAAAAAATCCACACTCCTTTTTTGACACCTCCTCTGAAGAGACCATAGACGACTTTTTTTTTCATAAGTTTTGGTTTTGGGTGAAGAGGCAGGCAGGAGGTCCTATCGCTGAAATCGGGATTCGGGATATCTCTTAGGCCTAGACCTAGGGATAAACTAAAGAAAGAATCATCTATACTAATATTATACATACATAGTATCACGTCTTTATCCCTTAAGGGGTGGACAGAGCCCGAAAACCACATTTAGCATATTGATGGGCTTAAAGATGTAATACGAAAACAAAATAGTAATAGGTTGCTAGCCGCACCACCTATTTACATGATTCTTTAGATTTACACCCTTTTCCTTGGCCGGTTTCTACGGCTTGCGCGGGAAGAGAAGCAGCTGGTACATTCTACGTTTTTTCTTTTCTCCCTGATCAGTATGGGAGAAGAGAAGACTAATATTATTAATAGGAAACATTTTATTGTTTGTTTGTTTGCATTGAATAGAAACCGAAACTACTGGACTTATTTTCAACATTCCTTCTTCAACATTCCTTCCCCTGTAGAAAGCCAATATTTATCTGCAGGTGACTATAGACTAGTTTCTCTATAAACACATGACTAGAGGTAGTTCCTGGAGTTTGAGCGAAACGGTCTAGTTGCCCCTTCGGCGGAATTACGATCTTCCTAGAAGAGATATACACAGTTTGGATATAGACATGTACTCACGCAGGTCTCTGGTGTGCTACAAGAACATGGTTTGTCTGCGGGCTTGTGCTGCATATTTTATTTAAATGGACATTGCTCTTTATTTCAGTTAAACTAAAATTAAGTTTTGAATCTAGTTTGAATCTCTTATTACTGTGACTTTTCTCTTTGAATGACAGATTTGGCTTGACATTATTTGAATCAAAAACATTCTCATTTCAAACGAGTAAGCCTAGGCCATGCCTAGGCCGTCATACATACTCGGGGAACCCATAGCTTGACGAACTCTAGTTAGAAGTGGAACCATAGACAATGTGTTTTTGAGAAAGAAAGCAAGAAGCCGTTGCTGAAATTTAAGAAAATATAAGTCAAAATCAGCTGTCATGTCAATCAAACCATTTTCGGAAATCTGTCGGCAACTTGAAATTTTTTCCTTGCGATTCAGCAGAATTTAAAATTTCGTTTGTTTCTAGATTTGTTATTCATTAATTTGTTTTGTTTGGCTATAATTATATTGTTAACGTGTTTATCTGACTTGTAGTTTCCTGAAGTGTCCGTATTTCAGTAATTCTTTATTCTACACTGTAACATTTTCAAAGCAATACGTAGTGTTTATTGATGTCATCAAAGTTGATCGATTGCTGTTTAATTCTACTCAGATTGTACGCGAAAGGTGAGTAAAACATCTAGTTACTTTTATAAAACGTAAAAAAATCATTACAGTTGACATCAAGAATAGTGTGACAACAGCTTTCAATTTTCGACTTTAACGCAGTGGTATAAAGACTATTGTACCTTCTCCCCGATGATCCTTCGCAGGTAACCCTTAATTGCTATTTTTCCCAAAAAGAATAGCTCATTTTACTACTGTTTATGTATTAAATTAGGGGCGCATGCGACAGCACATCCCTCAGCTGTCGTCTTTTTTTATTATATAGGATGGAAAACAAGCACGCGGGTCTCCTGATGATTAGTGATCACCGCTTCCCATAGACAACTGTGATACCAGGAGCATGAGGAGAGCGTTGCTGGCCTCAAATGTCATAGGCTCGTTTTTTAAATGTTCAAATATTATATCGATTCGGGAAATCCGCTGCAGGACATCAGTTTGGCCAATTATCCAGTTGGTGGGGATGGTAGGGAAACTTCAATTTGTTTTAGGTGGTAGAGGATGTAATTTATGTCTTTCCTTCCACTGCACCTCATCTTGTTGCCTACAGGCAATCTGTGAACCGCTCCTGGGCATTGATATGGAACCCAGTCAGTGTCTAGTCTAGATTTAGGGTTTTACTGTATTACTTATGAGTTGAGACTTAGAAAGAGGTTATTTTGGCACTTTAGTGTTGATTAGCATGAATTTTGATAATCTGCAGATTGGAATTGATAAAACTCACTATCCGCTTTATATAAGAGACCATTTTTAAGGGAGAAGTAATTACATTTGGTTAACCACAAAAAGCAGCATTTAAATAATTTGGTTAGTAAACAAAGGTATTGTTTGGAAAATAACTAGAAATAAGTAAAATATGCAATGTATTTGATTGGTAATCATATTTAAAAACTGGTTAGCATAATAACTAATGAAGAGAATGCTAGCCAAGCATTCTCATTTTGTTTACGCAGTTTCTCAATTCCTCTATGTTTTTCATCTGAATTCTTTTTTTCTTTATTCAAAAATGTGGAAGTTCTCAATTTGGTTGTTTGTTTCTTTTCTTTATGTTTTATCTCATAACTCTGTCATAATTAAACTGATTTGAAAAATTCCCATTTTATTTAGAAGAGTTTAATTTTAAATTTTCATAAAAATCAATGCAGTAAGTAGTAAGTATAGTAGAGTTCACCTTTTTATATAACATATAAATGTTTTTTCCTTGATCACTCAAAAACGCCTTCTATACTGTTATGAAAAATTCTTTAAAAGTTTATAATTCCCAATAAGCATTTCAGAAGTAACTGTGAAATACTTACCTTCGAAACAATACCAGTTCAATGAGCCGCTGTCATTGGAAAATATTTGACAAGCAGCAAAATTAAGCTGACTTGTGTGTGACATTTACAACATATTTTTCCATTTTAAATACTACATAAATATTAAAAAAAAGAAGTGTAGAGCTTTTTATATGCCTCATGATTTGTGCTTATAAAAAAATATTTTCAAATGAATCGGTGAAGTTTTCAGTAACTCATTTTACCTTTAAACTCGGAGAGATCGATTGAGCTGTAACATCCATAAAAACTTTTATGTTTGTGCATATAGGTGGAAACATGGAGAAATCATTAAGGGTTGCACAAAAAAATGTAGAAATGCAACCAATATGTAGAATTGAAGTTTTGAGTCAAAGTTGGCAATATGCAAAATTTATTTTGAAACTAGACAACTCATAATAATTATATTGTTAAGGTGGACAATGCTAAGTTGTTTCGTTATGAACCACCAAAAGAGATTCTTATAAAAGTGAAAAGCCATAATGAAGAATTACGGATGTCTCATTTCAAATCCATGTGTTGTTTTAATTTATTAAAATAACTTGGTCTACTTAATATCTATGACATGGGTTCCAAGAGCAAACCATTCACTATATGAGTCTGGAATTCAAAATATGTACTACATAATGTACCTATTAATTCTTTTTATGCAACTGGTTTTTATGCTGTTGTTGTTGCAACGTGTTCTTGCATTTAAATGGAAAATTTATGAACATTTTATTTTCGGTATAAACATCCTTATCCTTAAGACCGTGTAAGTGTCGTTGACTCTTATTAAATAAAGGCAGGATGTCTTTATTTTAGCCCGGAATGAAAACAGAAGTACAAGGACCTGTATAAAAATACTGCTTGAATGAACTCTTTTCGTTGCACTTCGATATGCGTGAGCGTGTGTTAAAAGGATTGGTTCATTAATTCATTCATTTCACCTGCTTATGGTAGTAAATGTAAAAGTGAGAGGATCTTTTATTATTTTATTATTCATCGGAATGTTTTGTTTTTAAGAAGAAGGAATCATTGAATTGTTTTTGCCATTTTCAGACAACATCATACATAATAATACTGTGATATTTGGGTGTGATTAATGTGTTATTGAAATTTAAAAACGAGCTATTTTCCGCGACTTCGTCCGCGTAAAATATGACCTGTATCACCTGCAGATAAATTAGCTTTATATAGGTGGAAGAATTTTGAAAATGGTTCTAGTTATTTCGGAGCCTAATCAATGCAAACAAACTATCAATTCTTCCCTCTTTTTAAGCACTATCACTACATATTATAAAACACATATTATAAAACAAAGTCCTCCGCCGAGTCTGTCTGTCAGTCTGCCTGTTCGCGATTAACTCAAATACTACTTCACGGATTTTTATGCGGTTTTCACTAACAGTGATTCACGAGGAAGGTTTTAAGGTATAATACCTACATGCCCGGGCGCAGCCGGGTAGGGCTACTAGTATTAGTATAGATTGATGCGAACCCTTATTCGACATATTATTATATAGACCTTATTCAGAAAATAGTCTGCATAGGCCTATTTTTAGGGTTCCGTAGTAAACTAGGAACCCTTATAGTTTCGCCATGTCTGTCTGTCTGTCTGTCTGTCTGTCTGTCTGTCTGTCTGTCTGTCCGTCCGCGGTTTTACTCAGAGACTATAAGTACTAGAAAGCTGTAATTTGGTATGAGTGTGTATATTAATCATGGCAAAAAGGTCGTAGAATAAAATCTTGAAAAAAAATTTTTTTTTGGGTAGCTCCCATACAAGTAAAGTGGAGGAGTATTTTTTTTTCTCTATTTACCCATCGTGTGGGGTATCGTTAAATAGGTCTTTGAAAAATATTGTGAGGTTGAGAACACCATTTTTCGATTTAGGGATCCGTTTCCGAAATATTTGGTTTTAAAGTGCAAAATTTTGTTAGAGGTACGTGTCCCCCCCCTCTATCTGCTAAACGGTTATATATGGATACGTGAAAAAAATTACAGCAGTAGTATATATACTGAAGTTGAAAGGAAAACTATCAGAGCTAGGTACTAAGTGCAAACTAAAAAGTTATAGGCAACCAACTTATAAAATGTACTGGAAAATGTAAAATTTCATACAAGCTTCATTGTTAGATGTTTTTGGTCGTTAAACTGTGAGGTGCGAGTGTAAACAGTGTGAACTCAAAGTTATCATTCGCAACTACGGAACCCTACACTGCGCGTGGCCCGACACGCACTTGGCCGGTTTTTTTATTTCTTGAACTAATGGGATCTTTGGCTCCATTTGAGCTCATAGGCGAATCAGATTATAAAAATGCCTAACTATCAGACTGATATTGATGCTCGACTTTCCATTAACAAATTATTACCCTGACGCGTTTAGCGGCTATAATTAATATTTCAGACAGTCAAATATGCGTGAAATTTATGACATGCCTCTTTTTGATCGGGGGCTAATTTGATATTTAACCATTTATGTAGTGTGCAAATATCCCACCACACCCTCTTGTAAACAATTCCTCGTGACTCGTGACAAATGTGACCAACAGCGGAATTTAAACTTTCTCTAAAAGCAGCCTCGGGTTAAAGAAATATTGATGTTTTCTCAAGCGGTTATGTGTGCAGCTAAGAATAAGTGTCCAAAATAACTCAGTGCCGCCGTTGAATTATAATTATAATCATTTGCATTGCCAAACAGAAGTGAGCTAAATATTTTCTGCGAAAATAATTGTTTCGTTATCTTTCATTCTAACTAACGTGACGTAATGTGACGTTTATACGATCGTTACTTGCCAGATTGTCGGTTCCCATTCTTAAGTTTGTGTAGCAATAAAATAATATTGACACAACTGTCGTTAATATTACGCAAATACCAATTTCGAGAATATTTTTCTTTGGAGTATTGAATGATGGAAACTGGACAATCATTCATAAAATTTGGTTGAATCAAGACATCTCATCATAGTACAAGAAACAAAATAATTTTCTTCATAACTATTACAGAATCTTATCTGTTTCTTCTGTTCTATGAAGCTATTCCTGGGTTTTTAAAAAGATTTTAAGAGCGCGTTGTACCTATGCGTTATAGCTAACTCTTACCTTTGGTATGGCTTTGAAACAGTGGAATTAAAAAAAAAATTGAAAATTGATGAAAACGCTTGTGCTACAATTCTACAAGTGATCTTGTAAGCTTTGGTGTTTCGGCAAAACTCACATGCAGAATAGACTCATTCTAAATGTGAGTTTTGAGTTGAGTGATTACAAGCTTTGGTGTTTCGGCAAAACTCACATGCAGAATAGACTCATTCTGAATGTGAGTTTTGAGTTGAGTGATTACAAGCTTTGGTGTTTCGTCAAAACTCACATTCAGAATGAGTCTATTCTGAATGTGAGTTTTGCCGAAACACCAAAGCTTGTAAGATCACTAGTAGAATTGTAACTGTTGATTATGTAGCAGGTTTGAATGAAAAGTATTATTTGACATCTATTTTTTTGTTGTTAGTTCACCCGATCGATAGTGAACAATCAAGAGAATTGCAGTCCGTTAGATCGCATGTTTTCGCCTAGTTGTAGCCACAGTCGTGTCGCGAGGCGCTAGTAAGCGGTGGTACCTGGCGACTAGACGCAAGGTTGCATCCAACATTAACATCGCTTCATGAATGCACCGTTCACTATTGCAACACTTGGACACAATGCACCACTCTCGTAGGTACTTAATCTTCAAGATAACGGTGCATTATAAATGACTGCAATGGTTCGTAGAAATATGATCTATCAATTCCTTATTACATACAATCATGTTCATTGTGCCTATGGTATCATTTAATTTTTTTTTACATACATACATACATATTATCACGCCTTTTTCCCATAGGGGTAGGCAGAGACTATGGATCTCCACTTGCTACGATCCTGACAAATCCCTCTAGCTTCATCTAAACTCATCACTCTCCCCATGCATGCTCTTCGGTTTCGGGTACTCCTTACATCTCCTTTCTTAAGAACGTCAGCAATCTGATCGCAGTACGTTCGACGAGGTCGACCCTGGCCAACTATCCCATTCACACTGGCTTTATAAATATTCTTTGTTACTCTTCTTTCATCCATCCTTTCAATGTGGCCAAACCACCTTAACATTCCTTTCTCAATCTTAGTCACTACATCATCTTCGTCATTCCTTACCCGATCTCTCAAAGTTATACCACACATACTTCTTAGCGATCTCATTTCAACTGCATTTATTCTACTTTCGTGCCTTTTCTGCCATACCCAACTTTCACTGCCATACATAAGAGTTGGTACTATATTTATATATATTTTTTTTTTTTATACCATTGAATAATACATTTTTAAATTCCACAACTTATTTTTTATGGTGTCCTTCGTTTCCTCATATAACTTTTATAATAAAAGAAAAGATTTAGCATCTTCTTTGTCTGAAGTAGGCTTGATGACTTTTCCAGATCTTTGGTCCAACGACATTAAAATCAGATTTCATTGATGTATTTTAACTTTTTTTGTGTCGTCACGCAATGATGACGTCATCATCAAGTGTCCCACGCTTCGCTAGAGAAGATGCGCTACAATTATTATACTATATAGCCGCTAGCCGCCTTATGAAGTTGTGGTTGATATGATTTTCAAATTATACGTGACACATTAATATCTACTTTTGTATCATTTCCATCTTTGAACCGTTTTGATAGCTCGTGTTATGAGCAACCAAGCGGCCCTCTTATTCATGAGCGTCGTCAAGATTTCCACACTGCACCAGAATAGCTGCACTCGCGTAATTTTCATTGAGATTCAATTTTTTCCTGCTAAAATATCGTTTGAATCATCGTAATTGATTCTGCTTTAAATAGCTCATGATATAAGCAAACAAGCCCCAATATTCATGTGTGTCGTCACGATATGCCGTCGTAAGATTTCCCACGCTGCACCAGAATAGCTGCACTCGTTTGAATTCTAATATTTACACCACTTAACGCTTCCGATTGGCACTTTGACTCTCTGTTGTTGTTTACTTATCCCAGGGCTAACGTTGTAGCGATAGCTAGGTTTATTTATCCTTGCCCTTTAATTGTTATTATAGGCCGTCGATTAATGTATTATATGGTAGTAAATGTTACCAGGCTGTCTCATTAAACCTATGTTATTAAACGAGCGATGTTTGTTTAGTACATATACCTATCGTGTAGGAAGGGCGATAAAAAAGACAAAGAAACGAGTGATTAATAACAAGGACAAGATGAATTGATTGAAATTGTATAGTTTGAGTATAATTTACTAAAATCAATATTTGCGCGCATGCAAGCAGGCTGATTATATTACCTATATATATGAGCATTATTGACCTATTAAATTATTGTAGGTATGTAATGTAATTCATGCAAATAAATGATGATTAAGTATTATAAATATTTGTCTGAAAAATAAATAGTGCAAACTGCAGTGAGCAGAAAATTTTGTATTCGCGGATTTCACAATATCGATAATGTTTTATCTAGAAAGTGAAAGCCGAAGACCAATGAATACATAAATATTTTTTTTGTAAGTAGTCAAAAGTTTAATTATGTTCAAAGCTTATTTACACCAATTACACCGTAGCTCGCACCATATAAAACATACCTATATATTACGTGATGATTAGGTAATGTCAAACTCTACTACAGGCGTCTACAATGTATTGGATCATTTCTATTCAAATAAGTATCTTCCGAAACTTTTATACTGGTGTCTTCATCAGGATCAGGAAACGGACAAGAGGAAAATGCTTGTTCTCCAATAATATTGTAGGCTAGGAAGGCTTAGGCCTAGGAAGTAACCCTGTTTTTATTGCTCTTCTCTTTTCCTGTGTTAGGTATATTATTATCTCGTTTTCCTGTTCGTCTAACTTTAGTACACTTCTGTTTTTAAGCTACGGATACACATGATAGTTTTGAGCATAAGCATGGTACTAATAAGCATGCTTGCGTATACACGACCTGTACACACGTGCTTAAAATAAGTATGCTTGTTCAAATCAAATCAAAATCAAAACGTTTATTCAGAAAATAGGCCTTTGCAGGCACTTTTTCACGTCATATCATATTTAAAATTATCTTATTAGATAATATGTATTTATTAATTGTTCAAAAGCTACAGACTACTAGCGTTTCGGAACCGACCACTGCAGAGAAGAAACGCCGAAAGAAACTCTTATCAACAGTTTTGGTCGCCTACTCGCCTGAAGGGCTTTATATGATTACGAATATTTATTCCTTATTATCTTTTTCTTTCTTTTCTTTTTTCTTTCTTTTTTCTGTTTTCATGTTTGTTTGCTCAAATATCGACTCGAGATAGATTTGTGAGCATGTTACTAAGTAGCATGCTTATTTTTATCCAAGGCTACACGTTCTACTTAGCAAGGGCTCAAAACTAGCACGAAAGCATCTTATTGAATTGAAACAGCACTGGCATTGCAAAAAAGTGCACTACTGCCGCCAATGTTCATAGTTTACTTTTACTCGCTAAAATCATCATCAGGCCTTTGTTAGTCTCCACTGCAGGAGCACGACCCTCTATACTACCAGAGCCATAGATTAGCCAGAGCAGTAAGAGGATTTGGCCTACACTCTCCACGCTGGCCAGACGGGTTAGGAGGTCTTTTTGATGTTTATAAGCTTTGTTCACCTGGTGTTTCCTAAGTCGCCTTCTACGACGTCCACGGGAAGACTTGGAGTTGTCCTATTCTTCTCTGTCGGGAACCACACGGCACACTACAATGTTCTATGTCAATTTAAATTTCTTTGATTTAACACGATTTGAATAATGGGATTATATTTATTGGAAATACATACTTTTAAAATTGTGGACAATTCACATCACGGGTACTCGTACGAGATCACGTCGTTGTTCTTAGCTCCTGCACAAAAGATGAGATCATCCAAACAAAAGACCTTATCTCGATGACTTCGACTCATTGAATCGCCTCGTTCAACTTGACCACGACGTGATAGCCACGTGTCGCTTCTACGCATCTTATCCGATCCAACTGGTTATAAGCCAGGGTTCAAATGTTATCAAATTAACACCTCAGTTACAAATATCTGCTTTAAAGTAGTTATTGATTTCTTCGCTTCACGAAATTGCTTTTTGAGATTCCGTATTTATTTTCTGAAATTAACCAGTTGGATGATTTTGAGCTAATAGACTGAGGATATTTTGAGAGGCGGCTGAATAAAATCCGGCTCGAAGGACCATGAATGATTTTGAGCTAATAGACTGAGGCTTATTTTGAGGTTTGCTGAATAAAATCCGGGATCTCGTTGACACGTTTATTGCCCAAGGAAAGCAAGTCACAAAGAGAGGGAACGACATTAAAACAATTGCCATACTTAAAAAATACCAAAGACAATATGTTTGATGAGTTTACATTATTGCCATATAAAAACAAAGATAAAAATTATTTATAACTAAATGTTGGAAGTTCCAACACCAGTGGCTGGTCAGAATATGTCTATAAAAGCTCTGAGGTTCGTTGACAGAACTGCATATAAATAGGTGTTATTATTCATATTAGTAGAGTTGCCAATTCGACAATTCAACAACACAAAGAACTAAAGTGTTGGATTTCTTCAAGTAAAGCACAATCTCTATTGAAACATTTTTTCATCAGTCATAGTCGCAAGTCTGAGAAGTCAAAATGGTTGCAAACCATACTGTAGTTCACAACTTACTGAGGGGCTAGCTCAATTTGTGTGATTTGTTCCTATAAAATAAATCGATAACACTAGGTAATCGGTTTTTAGCGTGTGTGTATCCGTAGTTGCAAGCCTGTCTAGTTAGAAATACGCAGGACGATGAAGCGAGCCCCACAAGCAGAAAGTTTATTCGCCAATTCGCCATTTAGTTGTTCAGAAACACCTACCATCAACCTACCATCGTTACTAGATTCGTATTATAAATAGCTTGTTGATCCACTGCAGAGTGCTGATTAAATGATATTTCCCGTAGTTCTGTTTATATGGCATCGAGCCAAAATCCATGAATTCCTGAGGGCTGTTTTCGTAGGGTACAACATTAGATGAATCATTGTAGTTCTATGATGGTTTGATCTTTTTGTTGTCATTCTGATTTATATTTAAAGTTTGTGATGATACAAACTTGTTTTCTCAAAATTTTCCTCTTACAATATCCGCGTTGCTGGCAGCTTTTTATGTGGATTCATTAACAATGAGAAAACAAATTTCTTGGAAAATCTTTGCATTTGAAGCCTTGTGTCTGATAGTAATTTGTCTTGATTACGATTAAGATCTCAGCCGAACTGGTTTGTACATCTTTTTGTTGTCATTCTGATTTATAGTTTTAAGTTTGTGTATATGCCATGATGATACAATCCTGTATTCTCAAAATTTTTCTCCTACTAAATCTGCGTTGTTTGCAGCTTTTGTATGGATTCATTAACAATGAGAAAACAAATTTCTTGGACAAACTTTGGATTTGAGGCCTTGTGTCTGATAGCAATTTGTCTTGCTTAAGATCTCAGCCGAACTGCTTTGTACTTGTTTCTATGAATTGGCTGAGTAATTGCGCTGATTCCTCTAAAATTTGTCTCAATTATTCTGACCTGAGTTTAAGTCTGACTTCTGAAGTCATCGCAAGAGATCATTGGTTTCTTTATGTTTCATATAATAATAACAACTTAATCAGTTTGTCCTTGTTACAGATCTGTGCCTTCTTGTTTCTCACTTATTTGTTTTGTTTTTAATGATGCTTCGTACATCTTCTTGGGTCATGTTGTTATGTTTCACCTTGTTTTCTTCATTGCTCTTGTTATTTATTGTTTAACTACGTATTTATAATTATGTAGATGTGCGATAACAGCAAAAACACCTGATTTTAACCAAGAGCCCGGCCAATGACTCCTATGTGTGTTTTTATTACAACTGTTTATTAATAAGATCGGATAAAAAAAAGCGAGTGTTCAAAATGTTAAGACCTGTTCTCTTGTGTCTGACTGACAAGATAAGTTGAAGAAACCTCTTGCCCTCTCGAACTTGCCTACGTAATAAAACATTTGTATATAATAATAAATACTAATAGTATTTTTTTTATTTGCTAATATTTCCGCAAAACTACATTAAGAAAAACGAAAGGTTGAATGTATAAACGTTTATCGGAATAAATATAGGACAGCATTTAAGGTCCTCAAGCTATCCTGAACACTGTAATCATAATACAATCAAAAAATCAATCAACCTATAAGTACAGGGTTAAGGTGATTGATTATGTATCTAGATTGCAATTAATCATCCATGTTTTTGTGATGATTGCGTAATGTCTGTTTTTTTGATCAGTTGTACATAGTTCAATGGTACCGGTTTTGGATTCTAATTTTAGAATAACGAATTCCAATTGATGTACTAGACGTGTAGGAGTGAGGTTATAGTCTGTCGGCTGATCATGATTTTGATGTACATACTACATACATATATGCCACAGAGACTCTCAAGAATTTCATTTCAATAGTCCATTAAAATGGTTCTGTTACTTTTCGTCATATATTTTTAACATCTGATGAAAACAGGTACATTTAGAAGTTTATCTTGTTCCATAGTAAAATTTGTTTATATTGATACATGTGATGTCTTAATCAATGCGGATAAGTAAAAAAATGATTTTTTGTGACAAGCTTTAGTGTATGTATATCAATCAATAAGTACTGCAATATTTGGTGGCTGAGCTATTCAGGGTTGACGAGTTCACAATCATAAGACTGGGTCGTTGATATCTATATACAGCTTTGTCAACCGTTAACACGTGAATACAAAAGGACTTGTAATGCATGAAAAGAATGCTCGTTTGTCTGTTGCATTAATACTCGAATTCCTGCATTGAACACTCTGATCTATTTCACCTTACGTTCGCATTGCATTGTATGATAATGCGCTGGCCGCTGGGCAATGATTCACTGTTTTACACTTGAGGATAGGTCCCACAAGATAATCAGCCGTAAATAAATACGACAATACGGTAGTTGCCTAATGTTAAGATTATATAAAATTATCTAAAATCACCATAAAGAACACTTTTAATTTGATATCGATTCGTTAAGTGATCTTAAAGCTTCTTTAAAGTTGGGTGAATAGGACCATTTTTTAAAGTATGAACATCTTTAATTACAATTATACTGTATTTTAGTCTGCAAAATTTATAGCAACTTTTATTATAAAACCATTACCATAAACGAAATATTTCGTATAGCTACCAAATAAAGTTCTCACGCCACCCATACAAAATACAAGCTTGTGACGTCACAAATATGTAGGCATTTCAGCGGCGCGTTTTCACGTCTAAAAATTTACGTCTAAAAACATGTGTCTTTAAAACTTTTATAACTGAAAGAGTTTTTTGTTTAGAAATGTATTTCTGTCACTATTGTGTTTATTTTTGGCAGGTCTTTACATAGCAACATGAAAAAAAAATTAGTCAACATGCCCATTCATGACTATTAAAAATAGAGTCTACTATATGCCAGTTTGCAATAGAGAGCGATATAGTCAATTGGCCCTTAACTGACTAAATCTTGCTTAACACGGGTTAAAACAATCGACTTTCTACTTTTCTGGACAAGCAAACTGAAATCTAAACTAGCTTGTCTTTATGAGCACTAAATGTATGATTTGTATAATTAATAATTTAACCGTATTAAGTCCTAACTTCCTAACTATCCCAACTAATCCCAACTATCCTAACTAATCCCAACTAATAATATTATAAATGCGAAAGTGAGTTTGTTTGTTTGTTTGTTACGCTTTCACGCCGTATCTACTGAACTGATCATCATGAAATTTTGCATACACATAGGTTAGGGTACCGAGAAGGACAAAGGCTATATATTACGCGGGCGAAGCCGCGGGTAACAGCTAGTACTCTTATATAAGAAAAATGTACTAAATACGATAAAATTAGTAAGACATGATTTTGTCGCTTTTGAAAAGTACTATAGTACCTACTTTAATATCACTACATATTATAAAACAAAGTCCCCCGCCGCGTCTGTTGTCTGTCTGTCTGTCTGTCTGTCTGTCTGTTCGCGATAAACTCCAAAACTACCGAACCGATTTTCATGCGGTTTTCTCCAATGGATAGCGTGGTTCTCGAGGAAGGTTTTAGTAAATAGTTTGTTAAGTTTTTGTATACATTTTTGTATATATCAACGATATTTGTTATAGGGGTCGTAAAAAAATGAGCCGTTTGGGAGCTTTCAACGAAAACGCTGTCTAAACCCTTTGAGATATAACAAAACAATGTATGGTGGAATTGTGTATCTTATTTAGGTCTACAGAAAAGTCCGCGATGGCATATGTCTATTTATTAAGGATAACATACTATATTCCTTTTAATACTTTAAAAAATGGGCAATTATCAAAGATCACGCGCAGGCCAAACACATAGGGCTAGAAATTTGAAAATTTGCTCACGTATTCCTCTTATGACGTAAGCATCCACTAAGGATGGGTTTTTCAAAAGTCATCCCCTAAGGGGGTGAAATAGAGGATTAAAGTTTATATGAAACTTTTTATTCCTTGGACATATTTGTATGAAATTCCGTGTGAATTGAGAACGGCAAAAATAATGACATGTGTTTAGTTTACCGCTTTGTAGCGTCATATTTTATAATCCCCGCATTCCAAACCTGAAGTCACCGCGGACGAAGTCGCGGGTAACTGCTAGTATATATATATTTACAAGCGTGTGCCTACTTTACCAGCCCACACACGGCAAACACTGTGTACCTCTCGTACTTTCCTAAGCTTTGTTTGTTAATGCGGGTATAACATACGAGGAAAACGAGGAAATACGAGCAAGCGTTACGATCAGCAAATATTTTGATCTCGGGAAATATTGAACCAAGCTATCATACAATGTGTTTGACCTTAGTAAAGTTCGAGGATACAAAGGCGACAGTCTGGCTGGGGCTTGTCACAGGCTTTTTATTGATGGATGACGCAATATCAGCGGCACAGCTCATGAGAATTATCATTAAGAGGGCCCTGAACGTGCATGTTTCCATACAAACGGACAAAGGGAATGGTGGCAATATTTGATATTTTTTGTGTTAAATAAGCATGCAATCAAATTAATCTCATTATGATCTACGTAGGAAGTTTCGTTAAAATATCAAAGGTTTGAGAATTATAAGCATGTAATTTTTTTTTTTAAATGTTTAGAGTGTTATAATTCTCAAGCTATTGATAATTTTACCAAGCTGTGCAGGAACGTACGTAATTTATAATGAGATTAATGGTTTGAAAACTTAATTTACACAAAAAATATCAAATAGTACCACAATTCCCTTTGTCCGTTTGTATGGAGACAATGCGCGTTCAGGGCCTCTTAAAGGCCGAGATGTGCCTGCTAATTGCATGTATGATGTTGATGAGAATGTTATGTTCGCGGCTAGAACAAAGCATTGTTCGACGAACATCTGTCTAAATAGCCGTGGTAAAATCAAATGGATTGCGCGGAACACTGGTCGCATTTTCTGGAATGTGACTGCTAATTTTCCGCTAACGGTTTTGGCACAGAACACTATAGTAAAAGTTTGTATATTTGCATTTTCTCTTTAGCCATTGAAGCTCAATTCTATAGTTGTGATTCCTCCAAAATTCCCTTCATTGTAAAGCTTTACAGCTTCTGGTTTCATTTTAAAAATAAGAACATTCGACTATCCATACATTTTTGTTTTCTTCATGAGTTGCGTGCGTCTAAGCCTTATCTACGTGGCTATATATTTTGCCATTTTGGTCAATTTAAAGCATTCTTTCTTAGTTTATTTTACACGTAATATTGATGTCATACAGGATGTCTTACTTTGTTTTTTGGAAACTGTACCACATAAATTTGCCTCCAGCAGATCAACAAAGCGCTTAAATAAAGTTGTTTTCGATAGAACAGATTGATAGTGACGTTAGGCCTTACGTTCCGATATGTTTATTGTTTACTGTTTAATTTACGTACCTGCTTGTTTGGAAGCTCGTTCGTTTTTATGTTTTTGGCAGAAATTTTACCTACTTCTGCATTCCGACATGCTTTTACAACTCCTCGTTGTGATGTTGTTTATGAGAGATAAAATTTCAACAAGATGTTTACCTCTATTAGCACGAAATTATCTTACGACAGCTGGAAATATGAAAAACGAGGTTTCAGAATATAATTACAGCTTCTTTTACGACTGCACAAAGCAACTGCGTCATATATTCAATAATATTTCGTTCGTTATTATTATCTACTGCATTTAAATAAGCATTGGGAATTGTATTGACACATTCTATGGCTTCGTTAGTCTAGGGAATGGATTGATTTTGCTTTTAGGAAATCAATGCATTTCATATGCAACATGATTTGATCGTTTGTTAGTCTTGAATAGGCTTCGAAAATTCAAGATCTATTTTTAGAATTCTTTCACCAATAGAAAGGTAATTTACCTGCGTATGACAAAAGTTATAATTTACGCGAACGAACACGCGGGAACATCGCTAGTTTATCAGATAATGCGTTTTCATTCTTTTCAAATTCTAATATTAAACAGGTTCTTATTTAGTTGAGACTAAAGTCGTAAGATAAGTTGAATATTTAAACAACTGTTTTTTAGCAGGATGGGTGATCCCCTGTAAAGGCCTGGCCATATGTCAACGGAAAAAGGTTTTGTGAAAAGTTATTGTTATGTCATGAATAGCGAGTAATTCAGAAATTGTAGTTGTTAAACTCTACTGCGCCCTGTTAACTGGCACGGTTAAGTGGGTATAGGGTGGCCCTAATGTCCACTTGTGCCTTGTGTACGGAATCTTACGGCTATTTGTTTATATTTTTTCAAGATACATAGCAGTCATTAATCTATCAACTTTAAGTCTCCAGACGTCGCTACTGACGTAGATATGAGAGGGGCTGCCACTTATCAGTTGATTGTCTTTAATGAAGAACTAGTTATATAACAGAAGTCTACGATTCCTAGCGATGGCCGCGATTCAGCTGACAGGCGACGAACCGGCTGCCTCGTCAATGCCGCGGCCGACTTGCCCATTGTTCGAAGCCATTGGTGTCTACCCAACCAGAAAGATTAATCACAGCTGGTGATCGGTTAAGTAATAGTGGGATGTTAGATTTTGTAAGAATGTCCGGTACATTCTGTTTTTATGTTGATGAGTTTTAGGGTTCCGTAGCTGAATGGCAAAACGGAACCCGTAACCCTAGTAAGATTAAACGCCTCGAAGACCCAGGCATGTCCGTTTACCGCAAAAAAGAGTACGTTCAACTTGGCTCCCAGTATTCCAAATGTACCTGTTCCCGTCATAAATCATCTCGAACTTTTTGGTATTGATCTTTCCTTCAACCGAAATTCGGTAACTATATAGAGAGACCGGGGCTAAGACTTTAAAAAAACTGGGCATCCTCTCCATGGTCTTTTACTCAAGGCTAGCTGTTGAGCCTTTATAGCTCAAGTTCGCTTCTGTATGGAGTATTGCTTCTATCTGTGACATAGATCCGCTATCAGCTCGAAGCCGTGGAAGCAATTGACAGACGTGCCAGAAGACTCGTCGACGATGAGTTGCTTACGACAGAACGGCTTCAAAGCTTCGAACACCGCCTATTAGTAGCAAGTCTGTGTGTCGTTTACAGGTTGCATTTTGGGGGGTGTGCTCAGGAACTGCACGATCTAATTCCCCTGCACCATTCCATCATCGGACGACACGGCGTGGGCAGTGATTCTATCTATATGTGGTCGATATTCCTGTTCACCGCACCTCTAGTTTCGCCTCCTCCTTCATTATGCGAACCGTGAAGGAATGGAATTCCCTTCCCGCGTCGCTGTTTCCCGACTCTTTCAATGTAGGAATTTTAAGGCAAAAGCGAAGAGGCATTATTTGAGTTTGCGTGTTCCACCCTAGACCTCATCGTCGCTTTCCATCAGGCAAGATAGAGGTCAAACGCACTCAAATTATTCATAAAAAACAGAGGTTGTGTACTACTGTATTAGTACCACTGTCATAGGGTAGGGCAACGTGAGATATGACTCATACACTCGATACTTGAATGTAGGTGTAATTAACGGAATAGCCTGAGCAAACAGCTAGCTCCCTTGAGTATTTGCAAGTAAGTGTTTAGTGTTTTTCCACCGTTGCGTAGTGCCTGAACGATTATGTCTTAGTTAAAGTTACGTCAGTGCTCGTCGTCCGTGAAGGCAGGCTGGTAACTATGTCTTTGTTGCTAGGCGCCAAGGGCAAATAGGGCTTCGTTTTGTCACATCATTGAGGAGTTTTCAATCATAAGATCAGTTCTTCTTCTATATAGCTCTATGGTACAATAAAATCTATTATCTTTGTTACTGAAATGCCAAGCCGTTGGATAAAGCCATATGAATCCAACATTTAAGATAAGACCAAAAAGTAAAATGGTTCCCATGTTATACTTGTCAAGGGCCTGCCCATGAAAACGTTAGGCATGAAACAAAGAGTTTGTCTAAACCATGTACTTCAGTCATCTTAAATGAAACATCTCTGTGTACTGCCAAAAATAAATGACTAATTTTAAACCATTTTTGGCATGGCAGGTGTAAAAGGCTTCTCATAAAGAAACTTTGAATTAATAACATGAATCATCTTAGAAATGTACCTATGATTCTAAGTTAAAAGGTTCTTAGCAGGCTATTTTCAGCGTTAGCAGGCAGAAAAATCCCTGACGCACGATGCTCTATTAAAATCCGGTGAAGTAGCAAAAGGTCACTTGGAGCTAGCTACACAGTTCATAAAAAAAGATGCTCTATTGCAGCGGTTCTCAAGCTGTTGACCTCTTACAGAAAGCAAAAGATAAAACGGAGCACAAAACTTTTTCGTGTAATTTCGTATAAGTAACAAATATTGGTATATGTACGCTAAAATCTACCAAGTTGGTGCAGATATAAAGAGAGCTTTAACAGAGCGGAGCAGACTTTGAGTTTAGCTGCCCTAGGGATTTATTATAAAGATTTCGTGTATTACTGAATCGCCTACTCAATCAATAATTCTTTTTCGAAAAAGGTTTTAGTTAAATAAAGATTGGTTAACTTTACAGTAGCAAGGCTGGCAAAAGCTTATCATTATAGTAATTGCTAAATGAACAGGAAGGGCTGCGCCCACGATTCCGTAGGGCTTAATATGGTAGTTTGGTAGTCCAATTAGCAGTTAATTATGTTAAATTGATGGTCATTATTTCGCCGGACAAATGAGTACGAAATTTTAAAATAATATATATTTGTTTGTATACCTATATGTCTTGCATTTATTTGTAATTCTTTGTACTAAGTTTTTTGTTACAAAAGCTGTATATTAGCGTATAGTTTCCATAGAGCCCACAATAGAACCATTTATATACTCTACTTCGGTAGACATAGCAATGACGAGATGTGTCTAATAGAGGAACTAATCAACTGGGCACTATACCAGAATTCTTCACATCGCGGTTTGATTACATAAGGCTTTTTGTATTTTGTAATTTGATTGCACCACTCTATCGAGTAATAATAGGCATACGTGTAGAGTTGCTAGATATGAGAGGTAATTGACGAAGGTACGACTTACATAAAAGGGACTGACGTGCTTGAAAGCGATTGCGTAATACGGGGAAGGAGTAAACTTGTGTCTGTACCTATTTGCGACGATCTGGCTTATTGATCTTTTGAGTTTCATACCAGCCGTATTAACTAACTCAGATGACAGGTGTCGATGCCTATAAATCTAGAATTTACAATTACAATGCGGGTTTTGCTTGCTCGAACTTTTTACTTGAAATACAAAAACCGCATTGTAACAGCAAATCCTAGAGTGATAGGCATCGACACCTGTCATCCGAGTTAGTAAATAGGCCGGCAGTTCTAGTAGAGAAGAGACTAACGCCAGTATACTCAAAGGCATCTTAGATGCATCTAAGCTAAAATTGTGTCAAGTCTCGTTCTGTCTTGATAACCTAACAAGACAGGTACAGTCTGAGATTTAAGATTATCATTAGTTGAGATTATTCTGAATATTCAGGGGAAAGAACTGTTAAGCCAACATACAGCCACAGCTTATACCTGTGATACCTACAAATAAGCATTGTGTGATAGACGTCAGAGAACGTAACAACAAATGTCTGCATAAGTAGTACGTACATATTATAAGTTCTTTATCCCTTACGGGGGTAGATATAGAGCCTAGTGCCGTGTTAGTGAGCGTTATGGTGCTCCCACACAGCAGTTATATAACAATGTGTAACACAATAACATTCTTGATATTGTATGGTGTTATAGAATGTTATCGTTGTTACACATTGTTATTAACGTTATATAACTGCTGTGTGGCGCACCCTTAGGTGGTAAACGTGTATACAGCTCTTAAATCCCTTGTCCGTTTGGTGTCTCTCCTCAGACCATGGCACACCTATTGTCTTGCCCTGCATGTCCTACCACCTGCACACGTGAGGATCTATACAATACAATGCCACTGTGAACAATGTGTCAGTGATGTAACTCTGGTAGGGAAACACCTGGTTTTATATTTCATCATAACTTTTACATATCTATATTTATTAAGCAATCTTTTAATAGAAAGTAATGTAACATGCGTAATATACGAGTATAATCAAGGAATAGGAAAAGTAGCTATCGCGTTATCGTGTTGGAAAATTCCCTCTATTGATGTTCCTCGAGTAAACACTACACGGAGTATTTACTTTAGTTCTTAACTCGCCCACTGCTAGAGCGATAATCTTCCGATGGTGTTATCATCGTCTTATTGAAAAGAAAACTTATTTAGCGGCGCTGTGCACTTTTTGTGATGAGGAAAAAAGTTTAAACTCGCGACTGGTCACGTGACCGACAGATTCGTCAGATTGAAAATTCGTCAGACGGATACCATGTGACCTGTTCGAAAAACAACGTTAATATTTAACTGCCGGCACTCCCGGAATGTTACCCGTTGTTTTTTTCCTTTCTTTTTGTATGCTTTAAAATTTTAAGCTGCTTAATATACCAAAAAGCAAGCGGAGGCTAGAATAGCTTTTAGAGGAATTTGTACAGACAACAATTTCACTCTTAAATTTTGATGATGAAGGCATTTGAACATCTGCCATCTAATCATGACGACGGTAGAACCCCGGGCAACAAACCAAGAATTTCATAGCGTTTTCGATTATTTTAATTAAGATAAAGTACATTTTTATCTTTTATTTAAATGTCTAATATCTTATTGTACGCTTAAACATATTGTGATTAGTTAACTAGCAGTGGAAACTAAGCTTGTCAGAGCCTTTGCCAGAGCAGCGGCGGATTAGATCTATGTTTTTACCTATGTCGTAGAGAACCTACTAGACAGGTTGGTATAAAATTTTCCTTGTAAAATATAACTTCGTCTTGGCAACAAATTGCATTGTGGTTAGATCTCGCAATTGCTATAACCTTCACGAAGTTATGACTCGGATTTTCCCTAATTTATTATAGCTTTTTTTGTCTAAATTGTACGAGTTCCCAGCTCGTATAACTTCACTTCTAGCTTTATCAAGCTGACAGTAATTTCCGAGCGTATCACCGTTTGCAACGTCAGTTTCTAAATGACAACGGAAATCCCCTTAAATCTGCACACATAATAACATCTAAGTCCCTAAAGGTGTAGACAAAGCCTAGGGACATAAGACGCAATGGCTGGATCCCAAAGGAGTATTTGTTTAATGTTAATAATTCAAGTAACGCTTAGTATCACGTTTTCTGCGTACTATGTATAAGTAGTATAAGTTTATCGGACAGATTTTATTCCAGCATTACTTTTGCTTTTGGCACTACGCTACTGCGAAATAGTTACCCGATATTTTCCAGAACCACTTTATACAATGGTTCATTATGTTAATGCTTTTACCATTACAGTTTTCCCTAGATGCCCTTAGCTCGTCTAGACGCTAACAGGGCGCGCCTTACTTGGCTGCCGTCCATTTACTTGGTGATCCCTACTTTCGGAGTCGGGTGGTGTAGTGCAGCTTTATTTTTATCTTGGCTTTCTTTTGCTAATTCACGTTCATTGAGAATTATTTCTAGTAATTACGAGAATAGCGCTGAGAAGTTTAAGTTCTAAGAGTTGACTGCGTAAATAGTAATGAACCTTATTCTTTTACGTCTTAGTAGCGCGTTCCTTGTTGTATTTCTGTGGTTTATTGTGAGCCCGGAGTCTACGTTGAGGAAAGTATCAGCATATTAGTTAATACTATTAATGCTGAAAGAAAGATTTGACAAGTTATTTATTATCAGCTGCATGTCAAACGCCAAACCTTGTATGGTTGGGTATTCGTATCGTTCCATATTGTAAGGCCATGCCATAAGTAAGGTTTACTTATAAAACCACTTGTGCCCACGAAAAGCAAACGAAGTTAAAATACTACCGATTTGAACGATCGCCCCTGAACACTGAAAGAATCGAATTCAAATCCCCTATAGAATATACAAATGCAAAAAATAAGGGAATAAAATTACCTCCCATAGAAATATGACCAGCTGATTGGTGAATTTCAATGAGAGGACCATATTTGCTTGCGGGATTCTACTAGGGATTCTGACATATTGCAGGTTGTTCAGAATTACCTTAGTAATGAACTGTTGCGCATTTCATTAATGACTGCTTAGCACTCTAATTCGACAAACTAAGTATGTAATTTATTGATTTTCTTCGCTTTACTGCCAATAAATAACAGTACATCATTATAATAGGACCGGGCGTATTGACACGAGCGCCGAACAATTTTGGCAAGTGCCAGTGTTCATTCATTCTAGCAACGTCTGCCTCGATGAAAAAGTATTGTGCGATGGGCGGGGGCGGGACGTGTTTCTTGTATATTTGCTATTTCTATTCTAAGAAAGATCACTATTAGATTGTGAGAAATTAAATGAATGCGGAAAATGCATTTGCCAAGCTTGTAAGGATCGGGATCGGGACGACCGCCGCGGACGAATTGACGTCAGTGCACTAGCCGTAAAATGCCATATTAGGCGTAATATTATACGAGAAATTTAGTCTACATTCTGACAAACGGAATTGTTCATCTCATCTAATGGTGTTACTTGGACTATAAAAATCTGTTTCTTCGGGACTATTCTTGCTTTTGAAACCTATGCATTCTGTTGACTGCCGTCGCCGATTTAGTTCACATTCAGACAAACGGAATCCTTCATCTCTACTAATGGCGTTACTTGAATAAAAAAAAATTCTTAAGGACTTTCCTTGCTTTTGAAACCAATGCATTTTGTTGACTGCTGCAGACAAACGGAATACTTCACCTCATCTAACCTCATCGGCGTTGAATAAAAAAAAACTATTTCTTAGAGAATTTCCTTGTTTTGCCTGCCGTCGCCGTCCTGTGCCGAGAGCGGTTGGTAGCAGTTGGTAGCGTGCGCCACTCTCCGTTGAACATTCAGAGCGCTTTATTTACAAACTACTCACTGCCATGTGCTCGTCTTGTTATTGCGATGTTGTTATCTGTTTAACGCCGAATACTTGACCGATATCGTGTAGGAAACAATACACTGACATTGCATGGCTGTCATTGAATTTTCCACATCTGTCTGCCTGCCTTGTTTTTATTTGAACAGTCTTTGAGCCTTCCAAGAATATCATTGATAGGCGACATTTGCTTCATAGAAACGTTCCGTTCTGCATAAGCTGATGTAGGCGAATCATTCGCCTAGAACCACATCTAGTTCTGTGTGAAGAATAAGAAATTGCAGAGGTACTGCAAAATGTTTCCCGTTAGGCTGAAATAGCTTTTAGACGTAACTTACAATGCTGATACAGGCTACAGTTGTCGTTTAGGTAGGCAGTTCGCAGTAGGCTTGAGCGACATCGTGTTAGTTAGAAACAATATAAGCAGATAAGATACTGTCATAGTTGTCACACGTTTGCAGCTGAGTTGCGTACCTATCGCCTCGGGAATGTTCGTAGAATGTCACCCGACCCCTATCACCATAGACATTTTCTGCACACCCTGATTCAGGCATGTGCATGTTTGTCAGCTCGCAGCAGGCTAGCTGCGCGACTTTTTCTCACACGTCCCCATCTCGCGCAAAATAATATCAAACAATGGTTAGGGGCAGGTTCCAGGTAGCATTTTCGGCAGGGAGTAATATTTTTGCAAATTTATTAACGGAATAATCAAGAAATACGATATTAACGGAGCTCGGAAAAAACATACCTGATGCAAGAGTGCACGGATGAGTTTAATAAACGTATCATCATCATCAGGTCTTTTTTGGTCTCCACTACAGGAGCACGACCCTCTCTGAACTAACAGAGGCATATATTAGCCAGAAGAGTCAGAGGATTAAGTTACGACATCTACGGGAAGATTTGGAGTGGTTCTATTCTACCGGCAGAGGAACCACACGGCTAGAATGTATCATCCATCTCCATAGATATTTTTTTACGTATGCTGTTGCAGCCAAGTGCAGTGTGTCGCCAGCCAATAGGCTAGCAACGCCGGTTATTGTTACCGATACCGATGCAGTTATCGTTGCAAGGTTATCAAACCCGGCGGCCGGCACTATCGGTAGCCAACAGTGACTCACTAATCCGATTTCACACTTGTGAACAAGTCATTTTTATAACATAACAAGCAATTTGTTTTGTATTAACTTTCTAATGGATTATTTTTCACATTTTTACTGGTCTACTTGGACAAGAGGGCTCTTACTTTCATCCATTCTCTACAGCCTCAAAAATACCCCTGGACATAGATCTTGCTGACTTAAACCAATTTGCTGTAGATCGTGCTGATTTCTCACAGTCATTTTCTCGCATTTATATTCCTGATTGCCTTCTTTTCCGTAGTCCCCTTATTATTTCCCCAAGTTAGTGGTTATATACTCATAGTTCGATTTGGAGTAAAAGAAATAAAGATACTAGGCACTATGACAGAAGATACTTTGTGTACTAGCCTCGCAGCACCATATCAATACTTTGCCCATACTGTTACATTTTCTAGTATAATTACCACTGTTTAATTAGGTGCCTAGTTTATCAATATGTCACTTTCATATGTCATTTCATAATATTCATACGCCCACGCCACTCCTCGCCGTCACTTTATTTGGTTCGTCACCAAGTGTCACGTGCTGGCATAAATATACGATCTCCAGCGATGGCGCCACCAAAATCGTTTTCTGGAATGCACGCGACATGCGTCACGGACGAGGCATCCCGTCTATAAATTGAAATTGAGCTATTAATTTCTTCAGACCGGACGATTTTACGCGAAAATGCACTATTTCCGTCACGATCGCTTAGTATATAACGGCGAGATTGCTATTTATTACATTAGTTTGGATAAACGCCAAGCTTCGTTCGACATCAGATAAGATAAGCCTGCCAAAAGAAAGTCAAAGTTCGATGGCATGATCGGTGGTATAACGTTACAGCCACTTAAAACTAATTTGTTTGCCATCGACGTTCAGAAGACGTGGAAATGAAAAGCATGATGGCGCTATCTTACCTTTATTTTCACTTTTGATGACAAAAATCTGATCACACATGTTTTAGTTGGTGGAACTAGATAGTCATCTGGATTTGAAGACCATTTACCACTAATATGAAATATTTTATGTTTTTAGGTGTATGAAACCTGGGATAAACCATATTGAGGGAGGGATAAATGCGGATGCAATCGTAGGCTAAAACTTGTTTCATCATCAGGTCCTATTAAGTCTCCACTGCAGGAGCACGACAGTCTCTGTACTACCCAGAGCCATATATTATTTAGCTTGAGCAGTCAGAGGATTTGTTCTACACTCTCCACGCTGGTTGGAGAGGTCTCTTTGATGTTTATAAACTTTGCTTAGCTTGAGTTTCCTAAGTCGCCTTCTACGACATCCACGGGAAGCTTTGGAGTGGTCCTATTCTACTCTGCCGGGAACCACACGCCTAAAGTTTGTTTATTATCATGAAATTGTGATGAAATCGAATTGGAACGGCTGCGAACTAAACAAGATCTTCCTAGAAGTTGACGTTAAAAGCTTTTTGCTATCTTCAGAATGCGGATGTATTGCTTCTACATTCCGTGCATGGCCGATGTAAATAAAATTTGGCAACCTCAGCACGTCAGGTTTAATTACGGACATGTTCCAATAGCGACTGTGTAGACTCAACTTGTATAAAAATGCATTGCTTTTCTGCTTCGTTTCTCAATTCGTGGTTGCTTCTTATCCATGGAGAGAGGCATTTATATGTCAATTATAATTTTTCAGAGTATTCTTTAATAAGGAACTGAAAGAGCTACACCGAATGGTCTAATGAAGACTATTTGACTAAGCTGGAACCAGACATCTGTCTGAAATGGCATGTTCCCGGGAAACCCCGGTCTCAAAAATTGTAAGGGCCATTCATAAATAACATACAAGTGTTTAAGGGTGAGGGGTGATGCTCCAAAATTCACCCAATCTCACATTGGGAAGAGTAGGATCTCAGCAAATATAACGAATTTTTTCTATTGAATTTTCCACATAATAGCAATCTTCGTGGTTAAGACGTGAATTCCAGACATATCCCGTCCACCGACGTGTTAGGAGTTCAAAGTATTATTTTTTGTCATTTAAGTTGTTTTAGTAAGGATACTTCGTTGTAACGGACTCACTAAGAGACATTCTTCTTTAGGAACTAAAAGTACTTGCTACTTTGATCTATAATAATAAATAAATACATCTTGAATAGAAACCAATTTCGTCTTGCTTGCCTGACTCCTTATGTGTTAATCTAGTAGTGATAACAAAGTATTTATTGGAATGCTGGAATTAGAATAATATCGACGTTTATAAACATTGTTTATAAAATGCATTACCTCATTTACAAACAGCAAAAGATGCTGTGCTCGGGTATATATTTTATTAAGAATACTGGCGATTTGTAAAATTTTAAATCCCACTAGCAAGATGGCGAATATATTTATTTGCGCGTTCTTTTTTAGATAGCATCAAAATATCTAGTCATCCGGTCACGTCTTGTCTGCGAGTCCATAAATATACCTGGAGAGATGTTGGATGGTCGAGGTCACGATAGTACTGCGTTTCCACATGAGACTTGTTACACAGCTGAGCTATACGAAGATGCGTAACAGTCTTTTTGCTAATACTTTCAATTAAACGGATTTTTCTAGAATCATTTGTTACGTAAGTTCAAGCAATGTGGTTTTATGTACTGTAACGGTTCTTTTAAATATTTTACCATTAGCCACTCTCGAACCAGAGCTGCGCAGAGTGAGATAAGACATGTACCAATATTTTCCATATACGTGAACTGATACTATGAGTTATTTTTTGTAGCATTTTGCTTTCTGGTGGAAATGTAGCCCAATCCAGCCGGGAATGACTGAGTCAGTGGGTCGAGCGTGTAACGAAAACTATCACGTGACTAGTTTTCGTAAAAATAAATTATTTTATTGCGAATATGATTATGATCTTTAATCCCGGGTTGTGATGGATGCTTGCGATATTATTATGTTGGAATCTACTCAGAAATGGATAAGGGACAAAACAAGTGGATTATTTAAAAAATAGACTGCACATCTGACTGCCTTTCAGACAGAATACGTCCGCCATTAGTCTTTTTCGCTGACATCGCATAGCCTATGACATTTCTGGGAAGAATACGAATATTATGACACCGTACAATTCAAAGTCGCCGTTTGTCCTACAGAATGCAACAATGGATCAGACATACATAAACTCATTTTGGGTGGGTCAGTCGGGTACAAAATATTCCGTTGGTTCGATTTCATGTATTCTGATCTGTTAAACCCGTGTTATGAGATTTCAATGTGTTCGATATTTCACAAGTGCAACCTGAAGCTTGTGTCACAGCTTGTTACGAACGAAGATTAATAATATTTGATGATTCAAGTCGCTTCACCGCAATTTGATTCCGAAACATCGCGTCATATTAAGGGAAGTGCATCGAACAATAAGGGTGTTCTAAAGCGGCGGCAGTACTGACTCAGTACTATGCCATCGCCGCATATATGCCGCATATATCGCCCTACCAGTAATCAGAACCTCGATAGTTCTGAGCTGCGGAAAGCCTTTAAGCGCCGTCGGGTCCGGTAAGGTGTGATTGGGCCACAATGTGTAATATTTTTTTTGCCGTGTGGTTCCCGGCCGAGTAGAATAGGACCACTCCAAGTCTCCCCGTGGATGTCGTAGAAGTCGACTAAGGAAACACAAGCTAAAACAAAGCTATAAACATCAAAGAGACCTCTCCAACCCGTCTGGCTAGCGTGGAGAGTGTAGGCCAAATCCTCTGACTGCCCTGGCTAATAATGGCTTTGGTAGTACAGAGAGGGTCGTGCTCATGCAGTGGAGACTAACAAAGATCTGTTGACGATTGATGGTGTAATTTTTTTGACTCTTGTCATATATTATCCAATGACAGCGGCTTATCGAGGGCAAAGCCTCCGTGCTGCCATCTGGTAGTGAGAATTTCATGAAACATATTTCATTTGGCTGTGGTAGAGTTACGGTACCTTCAATATTCACTATTGCTAGTAGCATGAATGGGCCGGCTCGTCCGGGGAGTACCACACTCTCACAAAAAATCGACGTTTAAATAGCTTTACCGCTTCTATGCTTTGTTCCGTAAGTGAGAGAGCCGGAGGCCCTTCCCCCCTTCCCCTCTGGGAAGGGAAAGATAAGGGCAGGCTTAGCTCTTTTAACACCCCTGGTGTTGGTCCATGGGTAGCTGTGATCACTTACCATCAAGTGACCGCTTGCTCGTTTGCCTAACTATGTCATTATAAAAAACCCTCATTGATCGATTATTTTTATTTTCATACGAGAACAATAGCCAAATTGAGTTTTCATTATTTTACTAGTTTTTATTTAATTTCAACTATACCGGTGTTGTTATCAATAAAGAACAATACATTCCTTTTGGGTTTCGTATAAAAACTATATCTACATAGGTCGTTTGTTTTTGTTTTCTTTACTTCTTATCTGGAATTTATAATACTTAGATTGTCTCTAATGTCTCTTAGATTATTTATAGTCAAAATAGAGACATTTAAAAATCAATTTTATTATTAGATTTCAAGCTTAAAAATAGTATCGCGAGATAATACGATAATCCCATCCATATTGCTAGGCTTCTTATTACGCAGAAAAGGGTAGAGCTAAATATAGAGCGGAAAATGTAAGGTTTCCACAAAGCTTTGTTTTTATTAGGATCATAGTTTGTTGAATTTATGAATGAGTTATTTTAGTAACAGCGATGTTTTATCGAAAATTATGACCTAGTTTTGCTTTTGAACACACGTTCTGAATAGTTCGACGCAATGAAGTACCTATGTTTTGTAAATTGTGGGTGTTTGCTTCCAAGCGGCGATTCTACGCAGCAAAATTTCTGTTTGTGAAATGCGTAAAAATAAAATTAGTGTTTGGGATGACCTGAACCATTTTTATTTTCTATTCAACTGACTGATAAATAGCATTTTTTTTATAAATTCATTCATTTGACGATCATATTTCTTGTATTCTTTTATAAAATTTTACTTAGCTTCACGTTTTTATTAGATTTTACTCGTCGACCACGCCAAATAGAATATTCAATGCTTCCTTAGCTTAACGAGGTAGATACTCATAATATTACTAATGATTGCTTAATTTTATTTAAACGGATTGCTGGACTCTAAACGAGACACAATTTAGTGTTTTATTGTTATAACTGCTAAATTGGTAGACATTCACTTATACAGTAATTACGAGTTCATAAGATACTTCACAAGTTTCACGCCTCTGAAACAAAAATGCGTTACTGAGGTCACATGAAAAGGAATAGGAAATCAAGTGTGGAAGGTCGAACTTCGGTTCTCCGGCGACGTATTGTCTGAATGTGAGGGCCAGGGCGCATGACCATGGCGGCGTGACGTCACCGCGACGTCATCCCTCGCGCACCCGAGGCCAAGGCCTGGAGCTACGACCCCAGCTCTTGACATTGGACAAGGCATTTTATTCGCTCCGAAGGTGATTCTAAGGACTATCGAATATTTATTGTAAGTGGATTCAATGACATGCGATCGAGTTTTATTGTTAACATACGATTGCATTTGTTGTCTAATAATAATAAATCAATAATACGAGTACTATTATTTCGTTTTTGTGTAACACTCTGTTGATATTTCTTAGGAATGACTAATATGGTTTTGACATGAAAATACACTAGGTATATATTATATGATTCATATTTAAAGTATGTAGGAGACTGTAAAAATTTAAGGCGTGTTATACATGTCAATGAATCACAATACAACATTGGTAAATAATGTAATCACAAACTGATAGATATTGTAATAACTTTATAAGCGGAAAATTCGCAAGTGTGGTAAATTTCCTGAAATAAAAGCAATCTTATCATTTACCATTGACTCATGCAAGCAAGCAGTTGCCTACTACTACAAATAGAACATATCATTTACTTACTTACAGATATAATACGAAAATAGCACAGCCACAGCAATTATTTGAGTTATTTATTGATTCAATAATAATAAGCCTTTGTTGTGTTGAATAAAGTTTGATAAAGTAAAGGCAGAAGATGAAAAGAGGCCAGTTAAATAATGTATATTTTACTACTACATTATTCAATTAAACTGTATCTGACTGACTGCAACTGTGGTTTGAGGTCGTTGGTTCAAAGCTCTCTGGGAAGCATACCTTGTGAAAGCTGTTGCCAGGCTGGTTAGGATACTTGAATTACCTGATTATGCGAAAAGAAAGGCTTATACGTTAAGCTGAGGGTCCCAAACGGCATCTAGCGTTACCTGGATCAAGGATTAAAGGTGGCATAGGAGTTCAAAAATGGGAAGGTTGATGTCTGGTCGGCGGCCGATTGTAAAAAAAAAAGGCAAATCCTGTATGTATGTCGACTAATATGATATGAAGGAACGGGGAGCAAGTGCCGATATGGTTGGTAACAGGAAACTTTGGAGAGAGTTGACATACAGAGTCGACCCCAAATAGGGAAAAAGGCAAGGAAGAAGAAGAAGAGGAGTTCAATAAGATCATTGATGGATCTTTTTGCTCTCCTATTTTCTCTTTCTGTGCGATCTTTGCAATGAATTTAAGTGGATCGAGGGTTTGTTTAAATCTATCCTAGATTTTGTTTTAGCCTCCTTCCTCTTGGCTTCCGGAGTTTAGTAATTAAGTTACATCTAGGATGGATCAGTAGCACACACCCTGGACTCAGAAGCATTGCCGTTGAAGGGCCCACCAGGATTACGTTCGGATGATGATGATGTTGTAATGCACTTTATATTTACACACAACTTAGTTGTAAAATTTAATAAACTTGTACTTGGATACTTCAAGATTTTCAAAATAAATCGTATTAATGATAAATGATACATAGTTGAAACTATCTATCTTCCTAAAAAACAAAGATCAATAACCAACACGCAAGATTGTTCGTAAGTTGCTTGGAATTATCAATTGACGCGATCTTTCGCACATCAAGGGGAGCCCTAGAGATATCTCGTTAACTTGGCCTTGGGGTGATTTATCGGGAGAGGAGTAACGCATTGCGGCACTCCGGGAACATAACCTTGGGAACGAAGGGCACACACATCATTTTCACCATTTTCTTATGCTGCCGCGAAAATTTATGTTGCACATTGAGGAAGTTGCTGGCTTGTTTCTTTGCAAACTTTTTGCTTATTCTTTACAGGCATAAAAATTACGTCCCCAATTTCATCTTTCTTAACTTTAACTTGTCTGTCAAACTAAAAGGGTATTGCTTATCGAGTTCTCGTATGCTATCATGTGAGTTTTATTCACCATAACTTCTAAATGCCTCAACGGAGTTTATTTGGTGTAGTTGGAATCCTCATCCTCCCTAGTGACATAGGCTATGATTTTTTGCCAAGGCAGTCGAATTTTTCTTTTTTTTGGCTGGCATTTCTTAATGCATGGTTACGTCGAACTTGATTTTTTAATGAACATAATTATATAACAGCAGTCATAGCTTTACTTAGTACTTTTGCTTTCACAATGTGATCAGTGAATTTAATCCGATTAATTAAGAGTTGTTATTATTTTGTTACCTAAATTTTCATACTCTACAGAATTTTCATAAAAACATATTTTTAAATTACATGCACTTTTCATAAAGCTGATATTGCTCTAACAATAAGACGGGTGTAAGGGTAGATTGCGTGGGTAGCGTCCTCGCGTAGGCGTTGCGTGGGCTGTGCTCTGCCTCCGTTCAGATAAATACTCTCTTAAGCACTTACATAATAATCAACTTACTTTATAAGCCCTTAATAAGAAAATTCTAGAAAATTCGCCTTTGAAGATTTCCACGGCGCCGCTGGGCTTTTTCTGCTCGAGCAGTCAATTATCATATTGATGTTTTTGTTCTTGAGTTTTTACTTCGTTTTATGCCGTCCTTATTTTATTTCTAAATACCCTTCAATAAGTTTTCGCATTGAATCCCCGCTTTGGGCGCTTCAATGAAATATTCAAACCCTCTCATCGTTGGCCGCTTTTTCTTTAAAGATGTTCGTGGTTATTCGGGGCACGCGCGTCTAGAATGACTTTCTGATTATATATTCAGAATGATCTTCGCATCATTACAATCCCTTCTTTACCTGAAATATTTGATTTATTTAAGATGTCGAGTTTATTTCGTTTGTCTAAATAGTCGCGTGTCAATCAGGGTTGCTATTGTGGTGTTTTATTTAACGAGCTACATATTTGGTAATTTATCTTTGTGTTTGTAAAATAAATGATACACTTGATGCGTAGCTAGTTCATTCTCATACTTTTTTGGCTTTTGTGGCCTGTGGGTTCTGCAAATTTTGTTATCAACACTGGCAACCCTACCGACGTGATGGAGACACGCACGGGCTTTCTATTCGAAATTCACATGCGAAATTCTGGATTCAAATTCACTGAATAATTCAAATTATTTGTCATTGTTTTCACTAAGTTGGCTCGCAGTACCAAGCTCGCTTCGGTTGCATGGAAATTTGTGTTCGCGTTCACAATTTATTGGATAACTTTTAACTCGCGTTTCAGTTATGAGTTGAACGATAATTTAAACTATTTTGTCGCGATAGAAATGTTTGGTAGCGCGTGGCTGTTCGTGACTAAGAATTTTATTAGGTACTTACCTACTGTATTTTTTCTTTTATTTTGTATGTTCATTTACATTGCATGTTATGATTTTAAAACTTTGTTAAACTTTTGGTTTAAAACAAAGCTACTTTCTACATTTACATTTGATAGTTATTTGATCTTACTTTTACATTTAATTATTATCATAGTCACAATTATCATAGTCAACAAAAAGCCTACTAATGTTTCAATAATTTTACTCAGTTAATTAAAACGTCCAATCTTAGTGTGGTAAGGCCTTGATAAGCCGACACCCTGTTATTTGTTCAAATCAACATAACATAAAACTTACTATATCTCATTGAAAAGGTCCCTCCCTTCATTTTTATTCACCTTGCCCAACATAAGGTGTCACGGGCTGTTTATTTCGGGCGACCGCGAAGGTGTGACCCAGCATATTTGTATACAGCATTATTTCGTTGTCGCTACGCAATTTGTATGAATTTGTCATTGTTACTTATGAATAGTCGAGAAAACGCATTACAGGCAACATCAGCCGATAACGTTTAACGCTTAGAATTTTGATTCAAGACAAATTGTGAGCCACTCGATCTCATCGTCCACGGTCCCAATTCTAGTAGAAATTGAAGTAAACAAATCATTCATAATAATGTTAATAATATGACAGTTGGTGTTAGCAAGAAGTTAAGTATGAACAAAGCTCAAGTCAACAATATAAATAAATAAATGCATATGGGAAGCCCGAACAATAATTAGATTTTATTTATGTAACGTAGGTAATTAAAAATGCTGGTGCAAATAAAATGTAATACAATTTTCTAATACGCTATTAATTACGAGTAAAAGACAAAAAAGGTAATACGATCGGCCTTAACTATAATAAATAAGTTATCAATTGTAATGCCGTTGTGTTAAAAGATTGCGTTTTGCTTTAAATATTCAGACCCAGCTGTAATAGGATTAAAACCTCCAAAACTATTAAAAGATTGTCATCAATTTACTAAGCTTAGCTGCTGCTTCACACAAGGCTTTTCCTGCCACCACTATAATCTCAAATCACCTTGACTCAATGGGATTCGGCATAAATGACTAGCACGATTGGCCTCGACTGCCGATATGTAATCAAATCCATCAAATTAGTCTTAATTGCAACGCGACCTTTGAACTTGAGCTGTAACTTGATTGAAATGAATAAGACACAATTAGTACACTTTAGACAAATAGTGTAAGATAATATAAATAATCGTAAATAACTAATCGTAAGTCATTATGAGATTTAAAAAAAAAAATATATATGGCAAGCTATGAACAATAGGCTAGTTTCCTGGGTCAAAATATTAATAATGAAATTAGACCGTCAGTTAGACAATCGAAAAATATTGGACACGTATTTTTTATTTCGTTAATTAAACCATAAATGTCAAAGATAAAGCGTGTCAAAGTTTATGAGTTAGTTTATGAGCTTGTGACATCACAGGCCACTGAAAAGTGTACTGGCTAGTGACGTCACACACAATTTTAACGGACTATTTCTTTGTGATTTTTTGTTTGATTGACTAAAGAAAAAACACGTGTCAAATGTTTTTTGAAAATCTAACTAACGGACAAATTATATTTTTTAGGAAAATAGCCCATTCATACTGTATATAACGTGTTTGCCAAGACGAATCAAATGAGCCTAGACTCAATTGGTTTATATTCTTTTTTTTTAAATTGCCTATTGCACTTTTAGACTCCATCATCAAATTAGGTCAATGATATTATAATATTGCATTGTCCTCGATCTTACGTAGGTACTACTTTTTTTTGAGCCGGACTGCTACACGTGAATCTCCCGGGTTCCATTCCCGGCGCGGACAAATACTTGTACTTAGAGAAGGAAGAGGTTTGGTGTCAGGCTGGCAGCCAGCCGTAAAATCTTTCGCCACAACTCAAACCACAGCACGGATGATGCCATAATAGCGGTCCCTCGGCTCTAACGTATCGCAGCTGAGGATGCAACCGGGAAAAACGCTGGTATGTTCGAGAGAAGGATTTAATTTGATAAAAAATGTGATCAATACATCCCTTACATAGGTTTTTCTTTGATTAGGTACATCTTGATTGGCAATTTAAATGACCGACGGCAACGTCTCGCGTTGATAAGTGAAATTCCATAAATATAACATCCCTCCCTCCCTTGAATGTTACGGAAAATCTGATCAGCCATCGATATCTAATTTAATTTAATTGACTCTACCAGCCCTTCCTTCGTCCAAAGTTATCAATGTAACACCACACTTTAGGGCTACGTAATAATTGTTTGCAAGATGCTCTTAATTTTGTGATTTATTTTTTCGTAACATATATATATATATATATATAACAGTATTAAAAACATACGACTAAAAATATAGATAATGCATTTACTAATAAATAAGATATAATGTAGGTGTCCGCGCACGAAGTTTCCTTAGGATTTATCCACATGTGTGGAAAATCTGCTTAAGGCGCTCTTATAGTGACACTAGCGCCACCCAGCAATTAATTCTTTTATTCCTAAATTATATCGAATTTTAAAATATAACAAGTACATTACTAGAAAATTACTTATAGTATTTTGGTTTTCATTTTCACTAATATTCGTTTGATAAATTAAGAGAAAAACAGGCCAAAAGTGGCCACTTTTGGCGTTAATCGATTTTTCTCTTTAAATATGGCACTTATAAAATACTTATAATAAATAAAAAATACTACAAGTAAGTTACTAGTTTTGTACTTATTAGATTTTAAAATTCGATATAATTTAGGATTTAAAGAATTTAATTGCTGGCTGGCGCTAGTGTTACTATAAGAGCGCCTTAACTGGATTTAGCTAAACCAACGACATTTGATACACGTGGAGTGGGGTAAATAAACTTTCACCCTGGTATAATAGCTTAATTTATAGGCAACGCTTAGTATTCTAAGCGTTGCCTATAAATTAAGCTATTTTTGAAATGTTGCCGATAAAACATGTTCCGCTTTCACGTGAACAACGTCTGATTATGTCCATCTGATAAATTACATTAAGTATGCAATTTTTCTTACCGTGGATTGATATCTGTAAAGTTTATTATACCAAAAGTAAGAATTGGAACAGCTATTGTGTGTAGAAATCGGAAATATTAAAAAAAATTATTCATTCTTCCTTTATTTCGATTGTAAAATATTCAACAAGTCGATTTTTTGCACGGAATTTAAACATCAGTTTAAATGCAGTGCCTAAATACAAATACAAGTTGTCTTTAGTAATTACGAGATAAAAGACTTCATTCAGATTTCCAATTTCTTTTTATTACAATGTAGTAAATATGAATTCCAAACATTAAAAGCCGCTTTTTATAATAACAAACTTTGAATCATTGAGATATAACTACTAGAGAAGACACCGCAAATCCTTACTTTGTCCCGTTCAACTGTGGACATTGCGCCACAACTCACTCAGTCGGTTGTTAGCTCTTTCGCTTGTAGTACTTCCCACGATTAATAAACAAAACTTGGTAAAAATCATAAAAAATGCCTTGGTGTGTATTGAGTTATTGCAGTAATAACTTATCGAGCACTGCACAGTGCAAAGGAATAAATTCTCATCAGCAAGTACTTAGACTAATTTCATTTTTTCCAAAAAGCAAATCAGTATTATTACCTCCCGCCATTTTGCATTATGTTGACATGTTGCTATGGAAACGCGTTATTGTAGCAAATATAGCGCTGAAGTATTGAGTATGTATGATTGGACGATCCGTTATTGTTTTAGCGCTGCAGCACAGTTTTTTAGCAGCGTTTTTAGCATTTCAAGTTTCGAAGAATGAAACAATGCCAATATTCAACGTAGGTCCTCTAGTACGTAGTACTTATTATCTCGATGCTTTGAATACATTTTTTTAACAAAATCGGCTTTTCGAGATATCCAACGTATGTTATTGTTGGCGCCCATATTTCAATTTCTTTTTTAACCTTGGATATTCGTGGTTCGCGGAGTGGCAGCAAATCGGTTCCTGCTGGCCGATATTAATAGATATTGGAAAAACATAAATCTGTGTTGTGTTTATTGGAACGAATTGGGAATACCTATTCATATCACCTGCGATTTTCGGAATTCGACTGTACTATCTCGGCCATAGTCAATAAATCTGTCATTCCCTCATAAATCGCTAATAGTTGGGATAAATAAGGGAACTATTTATAATGTTGCAAAAGCAGTGAGATCCAGTATTATTAATAGCCCTATTTATATGAATTAGAAAAAATCTGTCATCATAAAACGCTAATAGTCCTATCTAATTATTTCCCTTTTTTAGGGTTCCGTAGTAAACAAGGGACCCTTATAGTTTCGCCATGTCTATCTGTCTGTCTGTCTATCTGACCGTCCGCGGTTTTACTCAGAGACTATAAGTACTAGAAAGCTGTAATTTAGTATGGGTATGTATATTAATCATGGCAAAAAAGTGGTAGAAAAAAATGTTGAAAAAATCATTTTTTTAGGGTAGCTCCCATACAAGTAAAGTGGGGCAGTAATTTTTTTTCTCTATTAACCCATCGTGTGGGGTATCGTTAAATAGGTCTTTAAGAAATATTGTGAGGTTGGGAACACCATTTTTCGATTTAAGGATCCGTTTCCGAAATATTTGGTTTTAAAATGAACATTTTTGTTAGAGGTAAGTGTCCCCCCCTCTATCTGCTAAACGGTTATATATAGATATGTGAAAAAATTACAGCAGTAGTAAATATACTGAAGTTGAAAGGAAAACTATCAGAGCTGAGTACTAAGTACAAACTAAAAAGTTATAGGCAACCAACTTATAAAATGTACTCGAAAATGTAAAATTTCATACAATTTTCATTGTTAGATGTTTTTGGTCGTTAAACTGTGAGATGCGAGTGTGAACTCGAAAGTTGTCATGCGCAACTACGGAACCCTACACTGCGCATGGCTCGACACGCACTTGGCCGGTTTTTTATACCAATAAGAATGGGAACCATTTATAGTGTTGCAATATCCGAGAGATCCAGTATCATCAGTAGTTCTGTTTTATATGAATTAGAAAATTATTGGGTAACCTTATACATATATATAAGTAGTGTAAAGTTAGACGGAAAATTTACACATTTGGTACAAATTTAGACTTTATAAACTGAAAAAATTGTATACCACTCATCACTTCACTACTTAAATTAGTTACACATAGTTTGCAGCGTACGTAAAAATTGTAAACACAAATATGACAATTAATAGGTGTTCAAAGAAACCTATATTAAATAAACGATTGAATCTTGAATCTACTTAATGCTTATGATTATAAACTTGGTTGGAAGCGCTATTAAATCGGCTTTTAGTATGTTTTAACATACTAAAAGCCGATTTTATAGCGCTTCCATCCGCAAAACTAAAATAGCAAAGAATATATTTCAATATTCAAATAAATTCATACTTACCTACTATCATTTCCATAACGTTGCCATAATGTCTTATCGTCTATTTGTCATTATCAGTGTTGTCGGATAAAACCAGATTTTTCCAGATCATTAAAACATTACAATAACAAAATCCGCGTAGAATATTTTTCGAATAAAACATATCTTTACACGTGTCGACAGCAACGTGCTGAATGAAATGTTGTTTTTTAATAGTTTTTTTTTGCAATTGTTGCATAATAATGGGTATTGCAACACGAATGTGGGTGTATGATGTTATTTTATATGCGGTACTGCAACAACAGAAAGTCACCTGATACAATCCTCATTATACTAGGAGAAATCGTCTCGTAGCCATCTCTACCGCATACACAACTGAATTTTCTCATCATTCATTTTGCTTCTTTGACCTCCTCCTCTACATTTGTTCTTTTTATATTTATTTCATATGTAATTGTTTTATATTTTACCAAACTTTTAAAGTTATAGTTTTAAGAATATAAGCCTCAGCAATGTACACATCGCGAACGGGGAAATAACCCCAATATGATGTGTATGTATCACCTAACATATTTTTTATCCATAGATTTTTGGAGAAAATAATTTTATTATTCCTTTTTTTTTATATTGACAAAGTTAAGTAAGTCCTAATAATTTGCAAGGGTTTCTCTAGTCTTTGTTATATACCAACCAATTTGATTTACAATCGTTAAATAGTAAACAAATGTGTAATTTGCGCTACTTAGGTCAGAGTTGTTTTCATCTTGGAACTGCTAGGTCGTTGACCGTGATTCAGATTCAGGGGCAATCAATTTAGTTGGACAAATACTGATTATGTAGAGATATAATGGACAATGGCTTTTACTATTGTTTATTTACGTTCTTAAATGATTGCGGCACTTGCAAATGAATATTGTGATACAAATTGAAAATTTGTATAGCTCGTAGAATGCAACTGAGATATATCTCGTTCATTATTATTTTAACAGCTTGTTGGCTTGATGAAATTGCCCAGGTTCTGCTCGGGAGCAGAAAAAGCTGCACCTTCATGTTGTGCTTTTACTATATTTGGCCCAAGAAGCCTTTGTTTTCTCGAACAAGCTATTTTATGAGCGCTTAAGCTCCCTAATCTTATTCTTTTTTAAGAAACGTCAACCAAGACGAACGTGGTTTACTCAACTGTATCGGTTTCGTAGTAGACTCCCGGTATTAATTGTTTACAGAGATCTACAAAAACAATTAGGTTAAGGTAACCCAAAACTTCATTTTCATGTAGCCTCCAAAACAGAATGACCCGTGGACAAGTACAACGGACTTTAATTAGAGACAGGGAGGGATTTGGAACACCGCCAAGAATGCGCGATGGAATTCTGTCACAAGAGCTTTTGTCATTGGCCTACTCATCATCCTTTATCATCGGACGGCGTCAATTTCACACCTCGTCAGCTGGGCAGTCGACGAGTTGTGAGGTTACCGTATTACTTGATAATTTTTGATGGATTATGTCAATTTTAATTTGCAGAGGACAATATGTTCAGTCTCCCGGCACCGATTTCACATTTGTACGAAAATAAATGGCAATACACACGTGTCTCACACACACACAAAGGTCTACGTTCAACACGTGCATCTTCTCACTCTGCGCGACGGATTTGGAATTATGTATATGCGTGTGATGTTGTGTCCTCGATCCTGATTTAAAAGTCATTCATTTCCATGAATTTATTACGTACTTTGCTTCTTATGTAGAGTACATTTATCTTACACTTTATGATGTATTTGTACATGGTATTAGAATGTCATAAAAAATTACGATAAAGTATGATTTTGCGAACCCCCTTGTTGAGAAATATTATGCGAACTTCTCGTGCGAAATATTATGACAAAATGCCAATGAAGCAAATTGTTTCTGCTTTTCCTCATATTTAATATTAAGTGGTAATAGGATCATCTCAGATAAATAGCGTTTATTGTTTTAATGTTAAACATGCACAATCTATAATAGCACAAATATAAAGCAGAAAGCAAAAACATGTTTTGCATTACCAGTATGGGGGAACAACAAATTACTAAAATGATAAAGATATCAGTTCGATAAGAGTTCATGTTTTGTAAACTTGATTCAGAGATATTTTAGCTTGAACAATATAAATTCCGTAGGTATTTTGCCCAAAAAATTTCACCAAAATTTACAACTTTGGTACGCATAGTGCGTAGTTATGGAAAAATAAAAGAAATACAGTGCCATTGGAATGGGGTAATGCATACAAATATTTCAATTGAATAGTATACATATAGGTGCATGCAAGTCCAAAATGTGACTTATCGAACACTATTAAAAATGGTCAGTGATTGTGTGAGGTGCGGTGTGATCGTACGATCAAGCTACTAAAAACAAGTATGTAAGTATTATATTTATTACCAAAAACATAACATTTATTAATAATCGCTACTGATTGACCGAATATATTTAGTGACTGATAAGCTGAAGGTTAAAAATTTAAATGACACATTTTAAGGCTTTTTATGATTATTCACTTAATTTTTGTATGATAAAGATATTATTTTGTTACCTCTGATTCATTATTATTATTAGTTCGATAAAAACCTTTATCAAATGTGCATTAAACTCTTCTATAGAATATTTGTTTTTTTATAAAGATTGAAAATATTGAACTTGATTTTAGTCCTTGATAATTAATTATGAATTCATGTCTACAATAAGTACGTTTAATGTACGTACGTACACTTAAGTTATTAATTTATGACTAACAGAAAAAAAACTCGAGGAGGCTTTTATTTCTAGATAATTCTTTCTACTTTGCATTTTGAAATTTAAACACCCACGAGCACTCACAGGAAAATTTCCTCAGTATTTTCCCTAAGTGATTCTAAATATTTAACGTTCGTAAACTTCAGGAAATTCACGTCTCAAACCGGGACGATTTTTCTCTCTTTCTCGTCTGGGGCGCACATATTATGATGATTTTTTATAATGAATGCATTTTCATTATTCCTAATTGAAAAACTTATTAGAGGATTTTATTAAATGACCTGTTACTAGCTTTCGCCTGTGCGTTTGAATCTTAGGTTTGTATGTAGATCCCTTTTGATGGGATGAAAAGTAGTCTAAGTAAAAACTTACGTTATTGTTTGGGCCTCGTACTATCTTCATAGAAAATTTAATCGAATGTTCTGTGGTTGAAGTGTGTGTAAAAGACGTTCGCATTTTAAACACAAAGTGTTTTGAATTCATTGACATCAGTTTATATATAGACAGCACCAAAGACAATATATTCTCTTTTACTTTACCCATGTTCAAAGTAATTTAATATTACCGGTACACAGCCAGCAATTAAGTGTTGACGCAATAAATGTTTTTTCATGTAAACATTTTTTAAATTTATACACTTTTATCAGAATGGATATGCACAGATATAGTGTAAAGGTCTACAGCGAGTAAATGGTCTCAACAATCTAATAAACATTACAGGTTTGAGTAGGATTTGGCTCAGACTTGTTAATTTATACGTTAATGGAAGGACTAAGTGAAAAGTAAACACCTTTCTGATTACCGGCTTTGTGTAGAGGAAAAGACCGTTCACACCTGTACGTTTTATTTTAGAATTCTTAAATTGTCGATTTATAAGATAGCGTCGTGCTCCTGCAGTGGAGACTAAAAAGACCTGATGATGATGACGATGATGAAGATAGCAGAAACTTATAAGTAATATTTAACTGTGCTGCCAAATCTTTTCACTAGCATAGTTTTTGTATACAATAAATTGAGTCAAATGAGAGAATTGACACCGCTTATAAAAAAATAAAAATACTAGCGTTTGCGCTCGGCTTCGTTATCGCATTTATGATATAAGTTAGGATTATGATTATGATATGTAAACAAACAGGCTCTGTAGAAAAGGTAGTAAAAATACAAATAGAAACGAAAAGAAAACGTTAACTTTATCGTATAAAAGAATAATTTATTTTCCAAATATCTGCTTTGCTAAAGAAGTTTCGCTAACCTGTAGAAGTGTAGACCGTCTGTTGTCCCAAGTTTACCTTTCAAGGCGAATTTATAACAGAAAGTAAATTTGTAAGCGGTTGTAAACTCCACCGAGTTATTACTCTATATGTGTTAGACTCGTAATCCGTGTGTGATTTATTGTGGAAACTTACCCGCTCTTATCAACCAGCTGTTGTGTTGATAAAGTAATCTGGCAGAATCAATAGTGAGTTGTGAAATGTTAGCCGTTACCGCACAAAGAGATTATTGTTCACCGGCGGAGTTGGGATACGACCGTTAATTGTTCCACTGGTAAACATTTGGAGAGTAAAGGTTTGAAGGTTTGAACACAAATTGTTGCTTAATTGGAGGTAGAGCAAGGTTGATCCAATAAGATATGTTTTTCTTTACCATACTTGATGTTAGCAGGCAGGTCACATGAATTTAGTAAATATCTCACAAAATAAACAAATAAAAACATATTGGGTAACTAAGTACATTTTGACATTACAAGTAGTTGCTGAAGCTTCCTTTTAAGCAAAAATATGCACTAGGAGACTCCACTCTTCTTAATACGCTCTTCTTAATAATCTACGAGTAGGTTACAACAAAATTACCATTTTTTTATTGTGTGTGTTGCCTCTACCTTACAAATAAAAGAAGTACAAAAAATGGACCTTCGATTGTTCGCTTGCATAGGTTTAGTTCGTTACAAAGTTTCGCTCAACTACAGCTACAGGTAGTATCATCGATATATTCATTTATACTTCAACAAATAATGAACCATTAAGACAAAGTTGGCGATGGTGAGTTGGCGGCCCTATATCTTTGCCAGTGGTTAAACATTTATAGAGTCAATGTTTAATTACAAATTCAACCTACTGGTATACAAAAATTAGTCAATGAGGTATAAAAGCAGCAATAAATCGTGATATATTTTAAGCATTAATAAGCAAATAAAGCTAACCAAAACATTTGAACATGTAGAGCAAAGGTTAGGACACAAATTGTGGCTCATGATTGGTAAAGAGCCAGATTAAGACCAAATTCGGCACAAAGAGATATATCATTCTTCTTTAAACACCATATAATTCTAGATTGAGCTGCTATGAAACATATTTTACAGCTAGATTGGCGAAAGGTCTCAAATTGTAACAGCCTGGCCACGGGGACGGGCGACGCGAACGACGGCACGACGGGCGAAGCGACTAATTGTGCGGCGCGATTTGCATGCCACGGGGCAGTCGCGTTCGCCACGGCGACCAGATTAGACGGAGATCTGAGAGCCTAATTTCTTTATCAAAGTTATCTCGATTTGGCTAAGAAATTAAACATTTTTAGTTAAAGACATATTATTTGGAAGAGATTGTGGAGTACATGATTTGAATAGAAGTTGGAGTATAGGCAGATGGAAAATTCATAAGAAGTACAAAAAATATAGAACGTACCTACCAAAAATTTTATTTCGAGAACAATCGAACGAAAATATTCAACTAGAATTGGAGACAAAAGTATTAAAAAAACCGACTTCAATTTTTCTCTCGTACACATATAATCTATCTCAAAAACTACTCAACCGATTTTGATGAAACTTGCAGTACCTTACCTACCACAAAAAATAATTTCAACATCTGACTTATAGTTCCGAGATATGCATGGACAAACATACAAAATCATACGAAACATACACAGCATACAAAAACATACACAGCATACAAAAACATACATTAACATACAAAATATATGAAAACATACAAAATCATATAAAACATACGAAATTACACAAAATCATACAAAACATACAAAAACTGACAAAAACATAAAATAATATACGAAATCATACAAAAACAAAGGTATAAGCAGACAACATAGAAACTAAAAATATAGAAAAAAACACGTGTGAAATTTGGCACACGTGTTAGAAGCTAAAATAAAAGTAAAATACAAACGGGCCAATCGAAAACCTTCTTTTTTGAAGTCGGTGGAAAAGAGTCAGTGCGGACAATGTTTTTTTTATATGTATAGGTATTTTAAAATTTATCTTGGCCAGACGTAGCTGGCCAAGCTCATTAATCCGCGATAAAATTTCGCCATCCATTCAAAACCGACTAAAAACATTTGTTCCTTGTACTATTCGCCGCGAATGCCGCCTCGACCCCGTGGCATGCGCCGACGAATTCACGATTTTGTTTCACTCGCCCACCGCGCCGTTGGTCGCCCGCGCGATTCGCCTGATACAATTCGTCGGTCGCGTCGCCGGTCGCCGGTGCGCGTGGCATGCTCGGTAATTTTTTATTCTCTTGTTTCACTCGCCGGTCGACTCGTCGTTCGCGCCGCGCGAAAATTCGCCACGGCGAATGTCCCGTGGCCAGGCCGTAACGCCGATTGTGCTTTAGAAAATGTAGAGTCAACACTCAACATAAGGTGAATTATTGTGTAGAAAGGGTACCCGAATAAAACCAATACAGCTATATTAGCAGAGATTATGTTTTTGTTCAACTTGCTGTTTCAACTACTCTGGCTACATTATAAAATATAGAGTCAAATTATTAAAATCTACGCTTGAATAGATAGAGAAGCAATAAACACATAGCAAAATAAAAATAGCATACCAACTTATGTCTTTCAGCATTGTTGTCAACAGATCTATAGTTGAACATTTATATTGCGCTGGATATTTTTCTAGATTGGACAAAAGTCGTATTAATACAGAACTAATCAATAAAGAAATAAAACGTTATCTATGAAAATGCATTCGTATGTAAACAGATAAAACGATTATGTTTATCGCTTTTGATTTTCCTGGTATCTACATCCTTATTTTTAAGTATAACGAATAGTATATTATGAGCACATCAATCAACAATAACTAGGATTATACCTGGTAACGGTTTGCGGTTATTATCTTATCTTTTAAGTTGGCACTAAGTAATCTGTGCTGGAGTGGGTGGCGTTGGCTCATTAAACCATGTTGGTCGCAGGTGCCCGCCGCACGTCGCTGCCTACCCCGACGAGCTCGGTCGACGTCTGCGCTGACTTCTCAACCACGGTCAGAAGGTTAGAAGAGGTGAGCTTGACAATTTCATGAAAAAATATTGCTAACAAATTTTCTTTGAAAATTACTTTAAAAAAAAACTTTGTCGTAATTCGTAAAACTTAAGCTATTTTTTGCAGTCTTTTATAATTTTACATTGGTATTAAAACTTAATGCATACTTTGAATATATCATCACCATTGACAACTTTCTACTTTATTTTTCCTCCAAACAAAAACAAATAAGATAACAGTAGAGCAATAATATTCAGTTTTTCTACATTTCATTGTAAACATAACAACGCTTGTCGTTATTCATTAGAGTATAAAGCCCTGAGATTATTGTTATCTGTATCGTACGATAGGTACTTGTTTATTTTCAAAGGATTATGTATATAATTTAATTTTTTAATTAGTTTCTGTCTATGACTTCGCGTTTTCACCAGATATGAAATAATTTTTAGATTATGTCTTGAAGAACTTCTAGAAATTTCGGGACTGGCTAAGTTATTAATCTAATTTTAATTCTGATTTTTCGGCATTAAAAGGAACATATTAGGCCAGTTTTAAAATTTCAATAAGTAAATGCACATACACAAAGATATTCGTACCTACCTGCATCATTCAGTATTGTTCTGAAACTGTACCGCATTTTTATCGATTTCGATCAAATAAAGGCCTTGTTTGGTACCGAGTACCGTGACCATGTTGAGTTAGGCTGATATTACATCAACTGACATCAAAAATAGTAACTTTCACCAGAAATAATATAAAACATAGCTGCCAAACAAAACGCGTACTAATGTGGTGACGTCACTACTCTGTAGTACCACAAAAGGCAACTTTTGATGTAGGTGAAAGAATGTGTCTTTGTAACCTATATATATTAAAGAGATTTTGAGCCAGCAAGATATTCTTTTTTTCCACTGATCGGTCTGTTTTTTCTGTCGCGTAAACTCTATTTTTCGGCCTAAAATTTCCACAACCGAAACCAAACCTTCAATCGGAATCAAATCAGCAGTATTCCGAGATCGTGTTATTTTGCATTTATAAATAGTGCGACGGATGTTATTTGTTTGAGTGCCCTGGTTTAATCGATACTGGATTAGATCGGCTTGTTCCGTATTCATCCCAATTTATTCTTCTAATTATTTTTATTCACTAATCTTTCTCATCCTATCCCTTTTCAGTTCTGTACCATCCCATTGTTTATTTTTAATTAACGTTCTTATTATAAGGTTTTTAGTTTAGAATTAATTTACGTTTAATGTTTAGAATTAATTATTCTATTTAACAAGTGATTGATTCGGTTTCTGTTTTTAAGTTTACTCTCTATCTCTGTGGTATTAGTATTCTTATAATGTTCGTAGTATTTTGAAAATCTCTGAAAATTAAATATAACTTATATTTACGTTGCAGAGATTTTAGTACAAACTCGACGGGATTTTGTGAAAACTTTATTCCAGACTATCTCAATCTAAAACTGAAAATAATGGAAGGAATTCAACCATTTTGGCTAAACCAAACTAAAAAACTGGAAGGAATTGAATTGTTTTCGTATTTGTGAAGACAACGAATCATGCTTCATGACCTTTAAAATTATGTTTAACCAACGTCTAAACTAATTTTTGTTTCGTTAAACTTTTAAGTAGCCGAAGGAAATAGTTGTTTTAACGTAGCGCCATATTTGACTCCTATTTTTATTAGGTATCTATTTTTTTGACATAAATATCAAGAGAGCAAAATTTTACTGCTTTGTACACGTCGAATTAGCACTATTTTAGGCTATCTGAAATGATTTATACTGCACTTTGTGTACCTATATGAATTTAGTATACAACTCAGGATTTTAAAATATTCGCATTTTGGGAACATTCGCTATAGAGTGTATCAAAACACAAGAAAACAGGTGCCTAAGGGTAAGAATACAGATAGCCGGTGTGTTAATAAGTATATCTTTATCCCTTTTGTTCTTCATTTCACAAGAAGAATATTAATCTCTCTTTCATTCATCTATTGTCACCATAAATCAACACAAGATTGTCATTATAAAAAAATGCTTAATGTTATTAATTCTAAGAAATCCTCATAATCGTCATTTAGGACCATCAAGAAAGTCAATACTTAATATATCGTCGAAATAAATGAGTATTAATAATAAATTGATACGATAGAGTAGCGTCCAAATAAATACATTACCTTCGCCACATGGGTTTGTCATGTCTGCCGGAATTTTAGTCATAAAATTGTGGTCAATGTCGTGTGTAATAAAAAGACTATTACTGCAAATAATGTTCTAATTCTGCAGGATCCTTGGCTAACAAGTTTACGTAAGTGGTAGCACTGGCGGCCAAGGAAGATAAATTAACACGGTTAGCGCCTATAGCATGTTGTAAGCTTTTATTATTTACGTCTTTATTGTTATGCATATAACCTATTCATTATAAAATTTTCCGTTGTCTGGATATCATTTTGATTTTAAATTGCTATTGAAATCACTGATATTGAATGAAACTAAGTTCATCATTTTTATATTTATCTATTTATAGCATACGGCAAGCATTGCAACCTTTTCAGGGGAAATACCTAATTGTGTTTTTAGCGTTATCCTCGTTTTATTTTACCTATTATTTCGCCACAGATCGGCTGAGCTTGTTTCACCTTATAAATATTTTTGATGCATCTCCTGCTAAGGTTGTTATTTATTAAGTTTTACTTTTATCTTTACTACAATTTGACTTGTTATTTCTTATTGGCGGATTATTTCAAAAGTTGTTTTATTCCTTGTTCACATAGTTGATTGTCTCTTTCTGTTTGATTTGTAACATCAATCCGCGTAAACTCTACTAAACAGCTGCGTGTCAGATTTCGCACGCTCTGATTCCCAGGGTTTCTAGTTTTATCTGGTTCTTTACCATCAAAGCTATTTTGCTCTACAAGCAGCGTGCATAATTTACTTTGTTGTTTGTTTGCTAATCATTGTATTCAAAGTACTTAAATGTTTGTTCTACTGTTTTTTTTCTTGTGTTTGGGTTGAGACATTTAATGTTGCCTTGCTTATTCTGTGTCTCTACACAAAAAATTGAAGATGTATTGCACTTGTTCTGAGACAAAGGCATCGTCCTGGTAAACATTGTAAGAAATAGTAGAAATAAAGGTGCGGGGTCAAATAAGGTTCATTCACTGGTAGTGGTTGGACAAGTATCATCGGACTCCTGTGGCGAGACAATGCTGGCCCCCTGTCCCGGAGTCCCGACTAGGCAGCCCTCGTGCGGGTGTGTGCGAGCGAGTGGCTCGTCGTCGTCGCCGGCACACACTGGCCCGCTGCGCAACATTGATTCGTGGTCCGTGCGCGACCGTCTCGCCGCCTCAGTCACCAGTGCGCAACGCCAAGAGATACAAGTGTTCAGCGCCACGGAGCGCTACTTTTATTTTTGCGTTATTTTTTTTTGTGTAACACTGAGCTTCAACAAAGAAAACCTGTTTTAAAACTCATGTTTTATTCTGCCGTGAATAAGAAACGTCGAAGTATTGTTTATTCTGAGTGTTTTAACATTGCTTCGCTCTCTACCTAGTTTGGTTCCTGTGTGTTGAGTAATATTCTGTGCCAGTTGCTAGTGGTTGTGCTTGTGATAGAATCAGACGATTTCATCGTGAACGTGTTCCAATTTGGGATTTCACCACGAGCGGGCTAAAGGAAGTTTATAGTCAAGTGAGTTATTATTAACTTTTTCACATATTCTATCATGCACTTGAACTGAATGCGTTATATTTAAATGCACGCTTTTTATTTTATCTAAATCAATTTCATTTGCTTCTTTATGTATTTTTTATTCGTATCAATTATTTCTGAATGATTTTTCATACATTTTAAGTCAACTGCTTTGCGTCTCTACATTATTGAAACCGGTTTTGTAATGTCATTTAGTTGCAAAACTCCTTGAAAATTTGAATGGGTTAGTAAGAAATCACCTTCGTGAGCCGTCATACGGTCGCGAGGCGGTGCAGAGGGCCGTCGGGCTCAGTACTCGCGTCGCGCCACCACCACGTCAGCGACTGCCAGCCGACCCGCCACTCGAGGCACAAGCCCCACACTCGTTATCTCGACCTCGCCGACGCACTGATGCCCGAACATTTAATATTCGTTACACGTGCAATGCCGCCACTGCACTAGTAAACTTGCTTGAGGTTATTTGATTTAAGGCTAACATATTATTATTAAAAAAAAATAAACGAATTATTTTTTATAGATTCCTTACACGACTTGAAAAAAAAAAACATTTCCAGCCTAATTATTGTAATAGCTGATTGATAAGGTTACATAAATATCTCAAAATAAGGATTATTAACCCAGAACTAGGCGTGGGCGTTATATCAACTAACCGTTTTATTCAACCGTTTTTCGACTCTCAACGATTCAACTAGTTTTTCGTCACTGCAAATGTAGTTGGAATGACCAACTGGTTTTTTTCCAACGAAACGCTGCCCCGTCGAGCTGAAACCGGTGCACGCGTGGCGGAAACAACTGAACGACGTACGAATCGAATAATACCTTAGAGTAGGTGAGATGCCGATAATGTATTTGGTTAAGAGAGACAAAGATAAACATAACTTTTTGGTTTCGCGTTCTCTGCCGTTTCGCGAGGCGGCCGAGTCAAGAAATTCTGGTTTGTTTTGTTTATATTAAATATTAAGTAGTTTGAGATTTTCGAAAATTCTTTCGCATCGTGAATGTTTGTTTATTAGTAAAGTACCTAGTACAGATCATTTTATTTTAAGCTTGTCAAGATTGTATAAATATAAATAAAATATAGTGAAGTTTCGTAGTTTTGAGATAAATAAAAAAAATTGCGTCATTGAATTGTTAAAAGATTTTTTAAAAACAAAATATATTTTCATAGTTGTATTTGTTTTCAACTAGTTTGCAATGCGTTACGCCCAAAACGCGACAAATTGGTAGTAAAAACAACGCCACGTTGTTTCAGCAACCAGTACTAAACCAGTTGGCGACGCCAACTGGTTTGCTAACTAGTTGCCCGTTGAAAAAAAACGGTTGAGTTTCGTTGGCACGAAAACGTTCAACGACCCACCTCTACCCAGAACCTTAATATTTTAATTCCTATGACGTAAATGATAAATCATATTCATTTCTCGCATTCGTCATAATTTTAATCTACGAACCTATATCAGATGTCATCTAAATAAGTACAGCCACGACCATTAATATGTATTCACATCGGCTCTTAAGTAAACGTGATAAGGTCTAAACTAAAATGGTTGTGATGTGACTGTAGCTACCTTATCATATCAAAATGTACGATACAATGAAGTTCGATGTGGTCGAGTATAATATATGACTTAGTTCATATTTAGTTATCATGCCGAGCGCAGACAGAGTGGCTACATCATCGCCATAACCAGACAGTCGCACGCCACATTGTGTTATAAACATAAAAGAAACTCGATTCTCGATTAGAAAACACATTATCGTATCACGAGACTTCGAATTGAAGCGTCCTCATGCTTTTGAACCACTGAAATCAAAACAAAACGATTCACCTGCTAAGGATAACCAATGACAATCAAAATGATAGCTTCTTCCGTAGATAATTCAATAACATTGATTTGGTTAGTTTATTTCATATGTTCTCTATTGTTGCCTTCCTATTCACCCGTCGTCACAGTTGTCCCATGTTCTTTGATGCCATTGTATTGAATTGACTGACATAAATGCATATCATGTGGATTCGATTGTGAACGCTTGTTCTTACTTGGCGAAGCCGTCGTTGATATTAATTGTTATTTATACAGATATTGTGTTTGATAAAGAGTGTATGTTCTTCTTCTTCCTTTACCTGAGTGGGTTGGGCATAGTCAGTTCTCTCCATTTTGATTTGTCGTCTATCATAGCTTTTGCCACTCCATTCCTGTTCATAGTCTCGTTGACACAAGCGATCCATCGTTTCTGAGGTCGCATTTTGTTGGAAGTTATTCTTTTGGAGCTTAAGTGCTCATTGCTGAACATAAGACTCTAGGTCGAAGTCGAACCATTATTAGTTACTTTATTTAATACGTAATTTTTTTTTATCGATCCCTATGTATTATTAAAATATAGGAAAGTATTTGAATATGGAGTCTCATATAATAAAATCCCTAAAATATATAAGAAGAGATTCTAAGCCATGGTCGTTTATTATTATTACTTTATACCTAATAGTTTCATTACTTTAGACTATCACTTTAATTGCGACTTGCATTTGTATTCGTTACTGCATGTTTGTGTTTTCATGTTGTTGGTAAACTGTCGCATGTAAGTTTACGGTAGTGAACAACGTTTCTTAATACTTTTTATTACCAGCGTTAATCATGAAGAATGTTAGTATGATGGAATATCAAAAAAGCTTCCGATTAAATTCAGTTGTTCGTTTCGTTTTGTGCCATGTACTCGGAATGCTATTGATTGATTACATTGATTTTATTAAACCAGTATATTGTGGTCACCAACAATAAAACCAAATTCTATTTAGTACGCTAGTTTTAACAGTTATCTATTACCGTTACTTCCATAATATTAATTAACTATTTTTAGTATAACAGAACAGTAATGAGCACTTGACAATCGTAAAATTCAGAGAAGAAACAGATATCCTTGAATATTAGTCGTACATAACGAGTAATGCCGGGGATAGCGTTTTATTCCCACAGAAATTGATGTCTCCTTCCTGATCTTGTGATCTCTCTCTACTCATGATATATTTACTCGTTTATGAATAAACTCACGTGGTTGCTTGTTGTTTTCAGTCTTAAGTGTTTACTTCGTTATATTAGTAGTTTTGCCGCGCCCCCGCTGCGTCGGACCTGTAAAAATAATTTGGGCGGAGTGTGTTGTTAGCATGCTTTAGATTACGAGTATTATGTTTTGGATTAGAATGAATCTGCGTGTTCTTCAGTTTTATCTTTTTTATTAATGGTTTCTATTATAGCTTCTTATACACGCGTAGTGGTAGAGTACACTAGAATAACTCTATCAAATCGAGGTAGTCTACCAGTTTTGGTAAAGTAAATGTCTACATACAAATTTTAATTTTTTAGTCGAGAAAGAACGCCGCGGCTGTCACTAGTACTCGATCTTTTAACTCTACTAACATACATGGGTAGAGTAACCTAATATTGGAAAATAGCATGGTAAAGTAGGAGTGAAGGCAGTGGTTGGGGAAGGCAAGTGGTAGAGTAGCTTGCCCTCGTTGCTAATTTCTAGTACTCTACCGATTCTGTTTACACCTGTATAGTTAGTAGCATAGTAAGTACTCTACAATTTACTCTACCCGCGTACCTACCGGGAGCTTCATAGAAAATCCTGTGAGCCTCCGGTATACGCATAGAGTAGGCGGTAGAGTACACTAGCCTTTTACTCGAAGGAAACTACCCAAGTTAGATCATATTAGTTTAACGTGTGATGATGATATTATATGGTCACATGCTTGCAAATGTCATTAGGTTGATGATTTCATACACATTGTGCAAACAGCATGTGTAGGCACGAACATTGGCTAATAACTCGAATTCTGCTTGGTTAACCGCATCATCAATCACTTGAGATTGCAATTAATGTTTATTGTTTATTTTAGTTATTATGTTATTTCCCGGTATCCTACCGGTATCATTAGATTAGAACATCCCTCGTTACCGTCATTTTGATATCTTGTTTTGCTGCATTCGACGAGGCCGGTACGGTACGAAAGTTTATTGCTAGCCATATTATTTATTACTTTCTACAGCAACTATTTTCCTTGGTTTCGTGCCCCCGTGTTTGATTTGTTCCGATTATTATAAAATAAGAATAAAATACGTTTATTAGAGACATTCCTCCATATACGGTATGTTATTAGTAAGACTCAAAAACTACTAGGTTATATTGGTATGGGTTATTAAAATTAAATAATCCATAAATTATAATGCTTGTTACTATCATAGAGAAGGAGTAAATCTCGAAATTCTGTAAAAATTGTCTTTTATTAATCGCAATATGCAAAATTTATATTTTAAAGTAAAAAATATTTTTATTATACGATACAAGTTATTTAATTCTATCGTATCTAACTCTTTGTGGATTTTGCAAGAGCGAATTATTCAATCCTTTTCTATATTGAAGTTACATGAAATACAGTTCACAATTTAATTGATTTTATTGAATTTTAATGATTGAATCGAAACTAAATTAAGTACGCAGCCTTCACGGTAATTTCGTCATTATGAATTGATTTCAGTATCTTAATAAACAAATTTATGATAAACTGCAAAGGTTTTGTATGGCAATAATCATTACTGGGAATTAACATTTAACAAAACCTTCCTTGTTTAATTGCAATAAATTTATAACTGTTGCTAAGGTATTGTTATATACCTAGTGTCACGTTGTCTAAGTCATGTTGCAATGGGGGTTCACAATAAATATAACCGTTTTCAGAAAATTCCGTCTTTCAAGCAAGGCGCCGCAGTAAATGGGCGAATATCATTAATATTCAAATTAGCGGAATATAACCGGTCTTTTGTATTGCAAATAATTGTCTGTATGCGCCAAGCCACATCAGTGACCGTTGAGTGTTTTGGACAAAATGCATTTGAGGTCACATCATTGTTGGATGTTAGTTGTGCGTGCATAGAGATCGTGCGCAGTGAAAGTGGCGGTGTGCCGTGCCACCAGCCCCGCTGTCGCAACAAGCAGTGTAACACCGAGGGTATAGGAGTTATGGGGTTAAAATAAAATACTTAATGTTTCTGTTAAGCAAATATTGAAATATTTATTTTATATTCGTTCACTTGGAAGCGATACGTCCGTCTTACAAGATCCCGTGACGCGGTGTGAGGAGAGTCAAATAAACAATAAGTTGAACAGGTAGAACAAAGGAACATTGTTAGGTATATTAATTTTTGCACTATATAATCCAACACGCCCCCTCAAAAATTAATCCCTAACTTCTAGCTCATCGCTAGTTTACAATCCAGTATCTGGTATACAGCTCAACATTACAAAATAACTGAACATCAACTTATGAATACGACAGATCGGAACATATGTACTTCCAAGTGGGGTCTGGGAGAACTGTACAATTATGGTCCAACATTTGTTGCTATGGATCAGGAAAAACCCAGAAAAACCTGACCAGACCATTTCATTATATCTAAAGAAATTGTACTTTAAAACTAAAACTTATTCTAAACCCAATTCTTTTCTCAATCTCATAAAAGTCACCGGTGGTAACGGTTTTGTCAACAAATCTGCCAACTGGTCACCTGTGGAAATATAGTTTAACTTTACTACATTTTTCTCAACCTGCTCTCTCGAGAAATGATATTTTATATCAATGTGCTTCGATCTCTTGTGACTTGTTGGATTACTAGCTATGCTAATGCAGCCGTTGTTATCTTCATATAAAATAATGGGCTTATTTATGTTTAAGTTTATACTTTTTGCCAGAGACTTAAGCCATAATGCTTCCTTTACAGCTTCATACAAAGCCATATACTCGGATTCAGTAGATGAGGCCGCTACCGATGTTTGTCTCTTTGTACACCATGTTATAGTACACTGGTCAAATAATTTAAACACATATCCAGTTGTGCTTTTCCTATCATTATAATCGTGGCCACCCCAATCAGAGTCGACATATCCACATAGAATATTCTCATAATTATTTCTCGTATATGTTAACTTCAAATCAATCGTGCCTTTAATATACCTTAAAACTCGCTTTAAACACAACCACAATTCTTTGTTATTCTTATTCGTGTACCGGCTTAGAATATTCACACTAGCGCTTAAATCCGGACGCGTACAAAGCATAACATACATTAAACAACCGATCAAGTGACGGCATGGTGCGTCACACTTCTTATCAGAGTTAAGAGCTTCGTAGTTTAACTTGAGCTCGGTTGGTGTGCTAATAGGGTTGCACTCACTCATGTTAAATTTATGCAAAACTGATTTTATGTAAGCACTTTGGTCTAAAGTAATTTTGTCGTTGTATCTCTCTACTTTAATGCCTAAGAATAATTTAATGTCTTGTAAGTCGGTCATTTCAAATTTTGTCATTAAGTAAGTTTTAAAATTATTCATAATTTGTAAATCTGCACACGTTATTACTAAATCATCAACGTACAATATGACGTAAATGTTTTTAGTAATGTCTCCCCTATCCTTCACATATATACACCTATCGACTGGAGAGTTTTGAAAACCTATTTCTTTGAGAGACTGTTCAAATGTTTCATACCAACATCTGGCAGCTTGTTTCAAACCGTAAAGTGCTTTATTTAATTTGCATACGTAATTATCTTTACAGGTAACACCTTCAGGAATTTCCATATATATTTCTTCCTTCAGTGTACCATTTAAAAATGCTGTTTTTACATCCATATGATGAATTAATAGATTGTATTGATTTGCAAAGCTGATTAAAAATCGAAAGCTTGCTATCCTAGCAACTGGTGCAAATGTTTCATTGTAATCAGTAAGATATTCTTGAGTAAAACCTCTAGCAACAAGACGTGCCTTATATCTTGAAGGTTTACCGAAACCGTCATTTTTAATAGTAAATATCCATTTACAATCAACGATATTTTTATTACATGGTTTAGGTACTAAAGTCCACGTATTATTCTTTTCAAGAGAATTAATTTCTTCCCTGACTGCCTTTTCCCATTGATCCCTATCATCTAGAGATTTTATTTCTTCTAATGACTTAGGTACATTACTTGTGATTGATAAAGCGCTATATATATCATATTCATTTTCATTATATGATATTGGTGACCGAGTTTTGAGTCTTTCACTCCTTCGCAAATTTAACAATTCATCAGGTTTTTTCTGATTTTCGTTCGATAAACTACTCTCAGATTCACTTTCAGGTTCACACGGCATTTCACTACCGATTCTACGAATTTTGTTTCTACTGCATTGTTTATCAGATTTAGAGATATCTGATTTCAGACCTGTATTATGAGACTTATCAGACACTGATTTCACAATATCAGTTTCGTCTTGGGAATATTTGTTATTACTCCCTTCAGGTCTTAATATATGCCTGGATTCGATGAAATTAGTCTCATCAATAACAACGTCCCTTACAGTTTCAAACTTTTCGCATTCTGTGTTCCAAACTTTATAACCATTGGGTTCATAACCTACCAATATTCCATTCCATGACCTGTTGTCAAATTTATTTTTACTGGTTTTGTTATGAACATACACAGTTGAACCAAACACTCTGAGATTTTTAATACTCGGTTTCCTATCATGCCACATCTCGTATGGTGTTTTAGATTGACTCAAAGCTCTTGTAGGCGTAATGTTGATTAAATTAACTGCAGTTAAGACTGCATTTCCCCAGAAACATTTTTCTACTTTACTACCATCTAACATAGCACGAGCTTTTTCCGTTATTGTGCGAACCATTCGTTCTGCGACACCATTTAACTGTGGGGTTCTAGGAACTGTTAAGTGATAGCTTATACCTTTTTCTTTACAATAGTTTTTCATCTCGGTAGATAAATATTCACCACCGTTATCAGTGTAAAAATTAACTATTTTTAAATTGAACTTTGCTTCACTTTTAGCTACATAGTCTTTAAATGCAGAGAACACTTCAGATTTGTAAGTTAACAGATACACCACACAATAATGTGTGAAATCATCAACAAATAACACAAAATAGTTTCTATTGTCAACTGATGGAGGTGTGATTGGCCCACAAACATCTGAATGCACTATATAGAGAGGGCGTTTTATATAACTCTTGTCTTTGACTTTATTAAAAGGCAGGCGAGTCTGCTTCCCATTTATACATGCTACGCACAATTTATCGTGAGGAGAAACTGATTCTATTTCATCTATGTCTTCAATCATTTTATTATGTTTCAACTCTAAGAACTTAGTTTTACTTATATGTCCTAAGCGTTGATGCCATAGTTCATATTTATTTGAATTAACATGACATGCTTGGGAAAGAGACTCACCGTTAATTGCAGGTATTTTAAACTCTAAAGCGACCAAATTATTCAAAGTCTTACCTTTCATGATGATTTTACCATTTTTTTTGTGATATGTGTGCCTTTCTCATCAAATACTACTGTAAACCCAGCTTGCTGCATTTTTGTCACCGATAACAGATTGTGTGGTACCTCACTGCAGAATAACACATTGGACAGCACTCCTTGAACTCCTGTATTAAAGATAAGATTTATATTACCCCTTTTAGTTGCTGAAATAAATTGATTATTTTTAGCGATAGAAATTTTAACAGGGGGATTTAAATATTCAAAGGAAGTGAATATATCATCTCTATTGATTATATGGTCAGACGCTCCTGAATCTAATAGAAATTGGATTGTAGAGTTATCTTTTTCAAAATGGTATGCGCCAGTCATAAACGCAAATCCTGAAAAAGAAGTATGAGAAGTCGATGCCTCTTGCAGGGCAATATTTTGGACGTGTCTAGTCTTTTCTAGAGCATTATTTTGAATATTTATTCTTTTAAAATAAATGCAATCCTGTTTCTTATGTCCCTTGCGACCACAGTGATAACATTTAATAAATTTTCTGTTATATGGTCTTTTAAATGTTTTGTTTCTCGAAACATTTTGTTGTGAGTGATCTTTTTTATTATTATTGTATTTATCTTCGACGTGAAGTATTTTAAGAGTTGTGTCACTACTTTCATTTTTCAATTTTACTTCATGGTCAAGAAGTCTCGTCTTCACAAATGCGAGAGTGATATTATCTTCTGATAGTGTTTCAATTGCTGTGATAACACCATCATAAGTATTTGGGAGAGTAAGTAGCAAATGAGCCACTTTATCTGTTTCCTCTAATTTGGCTCCGGCAGCAAATAACTCCGTCAGCAGATCATCAAATACTGAGAAATGTTTTATCAATGATACATCTCCTTTTAATTTCAAACCTAATAACTGTTTTCTTAAAGCCAATTGAGTTGCTACACTTTTTCTTTCATATATTGAATCAAAATGTTTGAAAACATCTCGTGCAGTACTACTTTCATCAACGAAACTTAGATACGAGTCCGTCAAATATTCGACCAAAATACTTTTGGCAGCCCTATTACTCTTATCCCACTCAGCGGATCGCGTTCCAGGAATTTCGTCGTCGATAATACTGATCAAGTTTAATTCGGAAAGCAATGTACGAATCCTGAATTTCCACACACTGTACTTTTCACCATCAAAGGGCTTAATGTTCCTTTTCACTTTTTCCATTGTCACAAATTTTGTTTTTATCACATAAACACTATGCACTTAACTTTCACTATGCACTACTAAATCTACTAAATGTCCTTTTTATACTGGGCCCATAACCTATAGGAGTTATGGGGTTAAAATAAAATACTTAATGTTTCTGTTAAGCAAATATTGAAATATTTATTTTATATTCGTTCACTTGGAAGCGATACGTCCGTCTTACAAGATCCCGTGACGCGGTGTGAGGAGAGTCAAATAAACAATAAGTTGAACAGGTAGAACAAAGGAACATTGTTAGGTATATTAATTTTTGCACTATATAATCCAACAGAGGGTTCTAGAAAGCCCACTGGAAATTTCCACTGCCAATAAAGCCTGCTTCGTTCCATTGGCTTTCATAATTGAAGGTAGTTTACTGCAATAAACTCTTCTTGCCGACATTTCCTGATAATAATTATATTATTTTGTGATTTCTTGAGGAAAACCGTGTATCAGGGTTACACAGAAGTAAGAAATATCTTTTAGTACCTTCTCGAATGTGAACGACGAGATGTTTCCTCCTTATCAAAGCTCGTCCTCATTTCTTGATGCATCAACTGCGCTCGCTACAGCACATTGTGTTAAGGATCTATCAATCACTCAATAATAATATTCAGATAGTTACCGCTGGCAGTTGGTTTAATGCTCGGCTGGCACACTCGGGCGGGCAGTTGGCGTGTGATTACTACGGATCCGTCGCGTGGGGAACCACGTGACCTCGCCACACTGCTCACTACTATACTACAATAACCTACCAACTCATAGTAAACCAGTATAATCGGCTCATCATTAAAGAAATGGCTCGTAGGCGTGAACTAGTGACAAAAACCCCAATCAAGTACTCATTGTTGCTAATGACTCGCAACACGTGTTATATAACGCTTGTTCAGCCATTCGTCGATTTTATTTGGCCGTCATTAGGCCAAGATCAAGGCAAACGGAAGTATTAGGTCGTTCAATACACACACTGAATATGTCGTTGGATAGTTATGACAAATCACACCTCCATTCATTTAAAAAATTTAAGAAAATATTGGAAGTGATCACCGTTTTGCTTTTGCTAGCCAGCTATTATTCGTAGACATAGATCACGAGTTAGCATAGCAAGTGTTAGTATAAAAATAGCACCTATTTTTTCAAGACTGGGATCATTCATTGCTCAATCTAATTTTAGTTCGGGTTATGGCTTGTGTTTCTTATTTACAATGAAACTCCTAAAAATCTGTGAATGAAAAGGATGAGTCAAATATTGGGCTGACGTTTGTTTTCACTCAGTACTAAAAATGTAATAAAAATTAGAGTCTCGAATTAAACGAATCACAATATTACGAAAGTCAATATTCTGGATTATTTTTTACCGGCTTCGTTGGTATTTTCATCGTTTTCTGATATAAATATCAGTCCAATGGTATAAATAGTACCATCAAGCCATAAATTACCGGCTTTGGTGGATGCACTTTGTTCTGAATCATCAATGATTGAATTTGTTCCTGGAAAGTCTCAGCCTTGCAATTTTGTTGCAAATGACTTCAGCCTAAGTAATTTTTGGCTCTTTCAGTGATATTGTCGCGTGACTTATGATGACTTCCTTGTCATTTAAAAGATGAATCTTTGTATTGATGACGCTGAATAACTTTCATTAGGAGTATATGGAAATACAAAAGTAAAGTTTCGTCATCCCAAATAAACTAACCAATCAGCTTCAAGTTTATCCATATAGAAAGAAAGTTTTCTCAGAATCTGATATATAATCCAAAGGGGAAGTTCGTCAGTATTAATAGCAAGCCACCATTTTGAATACTGCAACTACTGAAAACGCATCATTTTGTTTGTCAACGTCCATATCAACCATCTTATGAAGCGATATTGATATAAAGTTAGGACGTTAACTCATGTGCTTGAAACCGAATTCGACCCAGTGACCCGGCAGTAACCCATATTTTCAAGTCCGTCGCACCCCTGCTATGTTGCGCTTCGCTGCAGTTGCTTAACAACATCTCTTGCGAGTCTTCGTATACGGAAAGATATCAATATAACTGTTCTTTAAAATTTGAAATCCATAATGAAAGAAAATGAGTACGATTCTCTTAAATTTATAATGGAAATTCAGGCCTTTTTTAGCATTGTAGCACTATTGTCATTTTAGCACCTTAGTCCTTAAGCTCCTCGCTACGTATAAAACACTTCGCTGGCTCTCTGGCAGCTGATTTACGAGCCACATCTTTCGCCAGTCTTTGCGTATAGTACCAAGGCCATCCCAATAGAATTTTTCTAACCACATCGAGCTGTATAAAATAGAGATTCAATTCAATAGTTTAATTACTATTCGTAATATTTCAAATTGACCTAAGTCAAAGCCTAAGCATACATTTTATTAACATAATTTTTTAAAGTTAAAAATGATGTCATTTGGTCATTTTCAATGAGAAGGTCTTCATTGATTCCATCTAGTCAGTATTAATACAGTTGTATTATCATGCAATATTTCGTGTTTTATTAAAACGGCCAATGTCATTATTTCCAAACTAAGTTTCCAAATAAAGGATTATTAAACGCAAATTCAATACATTAGACCTAGTTTATTTATTTCCTTCCTATTTAAATATTTTGCTAATTTTATAATTTACTTAACCAGTACATTAAAATTTTTATACTGATGTCTGAATAAATAAGTAAATTTTTGATTGATGAAGATGTGATTGACTTAACATTTAAAAATGTCCAGTCTGGTGACATAGTCTCAACTCAACCTAAAGCAAAATAATAGAATAAATAAGACGTAAGAATCAATTTTGTCGCATATGACTTTTGTTAGTTCTTAGTATCAAAGTCTCACACACCTCTTCAGCCGCTTTGTTATTATGTGGGTTATATAAACATTTAGCTGAATCATTGTTTTTATTATCATAAACGTGTATTTTGTCCTAATTTCGGCAAAAGGTTGCAACAACTCCGGGAGCCGTGCGTGAGTGATATCCAGGAATGAGGTCAGCCGATGTCTGGAAATAGTAAAATAGCATTAAATACGAGGAAGATATTCGGCCTATATTCTTGCTCGTAAAAACAATACAAAGAGAGCATAGTGATAATAAAACTGTAGATGCTGTAATTTTTTTTTTATTTTATAGCTTCTGTTCTTCTTAAAATAATCATGCAATGGAGCACCATTGCATGATTATTTTTTGTCTGGATAGAAGCTAACTTTGTGAAAACTTATTATTTTGTTTACTTTAGGTACTTCTATACCTTTGTTTTTATTTTCTTCAATGACCTACTTAATGTCTCCTTCCTTGACTTTTTTACGTCTATTCATTGAAGCTTCATATCATATTGTGGCTAAGAAGCTGACTATAAGTGAGTTACACTGTAAATTCCATTATTTTGAACGTTTGTATTTCTTAATAATCTTACAAAGCCCTTGTAATGAAATTCATGATCATAAGTCGGTATGATTAGTGGTGTCGAAATGAAGAATGCACCGTTGACAACTAACGGAATCTATTCATATAGGTAGGTACGTCGAAAGTGTGACTTCACACATGCTTGATACCAGTTTCACCCGTTTATTAGATCGCGTTTTCAAACCTTCTCACCGCCATTCAACATTCCGTTTGAGTATACAATACGAACATCAAATACCATTTGTATGTTGCGACTCGCGACCATATTACAATTCATTGTTATTCTTATCATTATGCTGAAGGTTGGTTGATAAATTCACGCGCTATACTAACATTTCAATTTCAGGATCGACTGTACCATATTTATCTGCATTATGTAATTCAAAGATATAATTGCGCATTCGCAATATATCGGTATTGTTTTATTTTTGTTGCTCTATTTCTGCTGTATCTGTTTTGACGTATGTCGAAATTTCGCTAGCGAACTGCCGGAAAGCGATGGACAAGGCGGGGCTTGTACGTCACGGCACGGCTGCTTCTCCCCCGTTTGCAGTCGAGTTCGAATCTAATTTGGTGACGCCGCTCGCTGGCAGTGAATAGAACACGTCGGGCTCCCGACGCAATCACTACGTGTTGCCGTAGAAATCGGCCGCGTTTCTTTGCGTCATCGCCCGCTGAAACAAAAAGAAAATACAACTTTGTCTGTGTTGGCAGTGAACCACAACCTCACTGTGCAAACCAGCTGTTTACTATTTCTGTTAGGCTATATTTACGTTTTCACTGTTAAACTTCGTTTCAGAATAACAAACTTGTTTTATTTCAATATGCGAATTCTGTAGCAAACGTAGATAGAATAATAAAACAATGGCATCGAACAATACTCAGGTAGCCGTCTGATTCGATTAAGGCCCGGTTTGCGGTCACGGCGCCCGGTCACTTTAACAGGCAGGAGTCGTTCCGTATAATTCGGGATTGTTCTCCGTGTGCATCGCGTGCGGACCGCTTTGGTCGTGACTGCCGTGAGCTGGAAAGGCCATTTGAGCGCCCGGGCACCACACTCAATCTCAGGTCACGAGTCGCTCCCCTGATTGAATCCAAACCAGTTCCAAGCGAGCTGCTCCGCCTTGTAGTTATCTGAATAATAACAATGCTGCGGACCGTTCTTGAACTTTCTTATTTAGAGCTTGTGCCGTAGCTGATAAAATTGCCACTATCAAGTCGTAAAGGTCGCTCACATTAACAGTCCGCTGCATAGCTGGTGAATGAATGTTTTGTTGTTGATGAAAGTGTAGCCTTATCGTGCATCAGAAACTTTCACTCTTTAATATGAGGTCATCATAGTGCATATTTGCTGACACTGATTACAGCCTGTAAGTACATTTCCGTTGCTATATTGCGAATGCGAAAATTTCTATTTTCTATATCTGTCATCTGTAAGAAGATCTATACTATGAATGTATAGAGTTCATTTTCTAAAGTACAAGAATCTAGTTTTCGTATTGTGCTATGGTAACATTATATTACATATGAATTTTCACATTATTTTGCCCTACCTTTTATATGACAAGCTTTGCATCTCTTTATTGAACGTTGATAATGTATTTATCAATGTAGCAATTTTATCTCAAATTTAATTGACGTTTGTGTGCAATCAAACGCCTGGCGCCACCTTCATTGTCACGACGCGACGACGGCCCACCGACATAGTTTGATAAGATTTGCTCTCGATGATTCTTGACTTTGGTTATCATAAGGAGTATTTGCTTTGAGAGAACTTATTTACAACGGTTTGGATTCGGGATTAATCGTCACTGTCTTTGATAGAGCAGATTACTCATCATCTATTCTTTCATACTTAAAGTAGTTTTTATATTTTTATCTCACTGAAATCATCAAAACATCGATCATCACAGATATATTTCCTTCTAAAATGTTTTATTTCCTTATCCATACTTCCTGGAAAGTTATCGGCATCTTTTGTAGATATTAACTTGCAATTGAAGCTGTCATTTTGAATAGATTAGAGCTTTTATGTTGGTATGAAGTTAACGTTGGAAAATAATAGTATGGTAGCTTTGCAAACTCTTGAAGAACGCTCGTTCAATTTGATTTTTACAATTTTTTAATGGTTTTTTGTTTATTAACCAATTTTCAACTGCTTGCTAGTCTGATTGTGTTACTAAATTTATTTCTTACAACGCCTCGCTGGTTGATAATTAAAGGGAGGCGGTGGCCGGTGACCAAGGTATCCTAGGATTACCTTAATTTATTGTAAATAATTTACTAGTTACTCCGGCGTGCCCGTTATCGTTGGATTAATCCTGACAAGTACTAGAGGTTTGAACGAAGGCGGTGTTCAAATGATCTCTCATGAAAGAATTCCCCCCAAATGATGAGTCCAAATGTAACTATATCTCTTTTATACGACCTGTTCTTAAGACAGCGTTCTATTGTTGCAGGTGGACAGCGGCGGCGGTGGCTCGGCTGAAGTAATGGTGTACTCTCTCGGCTGGGGCATGGGCGAGCCGGAGCGGCGCGGCGCGGATCGGAAGCGCGCGCAGCCGCCCGCACAGCACAATGCGCTGTCGCCAGATGATGGCCACGAAGTAGATGTTCTGCCGCTGCACAATCAGGTACGTATTTATCATTCATCTCATTATCATCTTTACAAATATTAACTTTCTGGGATACACTACTGGAGCCTCCTTTTGCTGTCCCATATTTCTTAATCCCTGGTCATAGCAATTCAGTTCTTTTCACTACATCTAGCTGCTAAACCAAGCAACCATGATAGCGTTTTCACTCTTTTGGGAATCTTCTATTTATTTATTGTACATTTCTTTGTTCCTTATGGGGTATCATTCAGAATCTCTTATGATAACCTATAGCAATTCTAAATGAAGTGCCAAGATATTATTGATATTTTTTATCCTGCTCTCCGAACCGTTACTACTAGATCTGTTTTGTTTAGAGATAAGCGGAATGGATAATGTGCAATGGATTGCTTCTATTTTACCAATTCGCTCTGGCTTCCTATTGTTTGGGATCAGACTATCAGCTTTTGGGACATACATACATGAATTTTATAAGCAGTTGGAAAGTATGACATCTGTTAGTGTACCTAAGATACGGTAATAAGAACATTTGCATGAACTGATAAGATTGCATTTGATTAAAACGTCCCATTTAGAAAGTTTGATCAAAGCACGCGTACGATCTAATTAGTACATTTCCCTACAGATGTGTCGCCATTTTGAATAACTTTAATAATGAGGAAGCTACCTAGCTATATATAGCCTCAACCCTAATTATCTACGTACAAAGCTAGGGGTGACGCGGGTAGGTGGGTGGCGGGTGGACGTCAGTGGCACTCGACTTCAAAGGCTTTCATGTCTGCCGTGCTATCTGCAGCTAATTTCACGCTGTGCACTATCTACAGATTCTGCGATATAATTAATCCTCGTGTAGTCTAATTATTTTCACAGGTTAAATGGGTAATTTACAGCTTTATAGCTGATGATAAATGTTTTTTCTCTCTAGTTCTTTTCTCTTGAAGGTCAAATTTAAAGCGCTGACATGTTTGCCGTGCTATCTGCAGATAATTTCACGCTGTGCACTATCTATTGATTCCGCGATATAATGAATAATTATTTTCACAGGTTAAACTTGTAATTTACAGCTATATAGTGCATAGTCAATAAAGACATATTTTTTCTTCCTACATCTTTTCCCTTGTAGGTCTTTTGCTGTGGTAAGATTATCTTTTGCCGTCTTGCTTATCGTTAATTTTACTGCGTTGATTCAGTGAGTTAACTAGTAGGTTCTATCCCTAATTCGATTACTTGCGAACAAGATTGTACAATATTTTAAATAAAATGTACGTGTAAGTACTGTTTGACGAGGATTTTATATGTTGTGTGATTTGAACAGTGCCGAATAGTTCTTGATTTATTTCCCAATGTGGAGGATCATTAAAAGAGTATTTAAATATCTTAAACACTACTATGAACCCCATACACATTGTATACTTCCTCTAACAGCTATCTTCAGACAAATGTTTTGTAGTGGTGCTACACAAAATACTCTCTGCCAAAACAGCTGGTTAGTTCTCGGTTTATATGCATTATTGCTGGTAACTGTTCCGGCATTGCAACCGCGGACTGCATGACTAACGGAGCGCGGAGCAGGTGCGCGTTACTTGTGTTAGACACGTACTCCGGCGTCCATCAATGTCTATAATTACAGCACTTCGTGTCGCTGTTATGGCCTCTTAGTGCCTCGATAAATTTAGTGTTGGCTAGTTGTAATAATTCATATCGCTCTAAAGTTTTGGTATCCGATGGGTAGAATTACTCGTTGACGTGTAAAACACAGATCAGACTATGAATCCTTTATATTGACTAACTTTATAAGGCTTGGACGACAACGCTAACAGAAATGGTTTAAACCAATTGAACACCTTCACCTTCACATCTGCAAGAAGAGTATCTATAATAACATACTGGTTATCCGCCACGATTTATCTCATTTATATCGTTGAAAAATTAGGGCTTGACAGTCGTTTTCTTTAACAAAATATAAATATTTTCAGGGCCCTATTCACGAGACTTCACTCCGTATGTCTGTTCGTCACCATGTTGTATCTCATGAACCGTGATTCGACTGTTGCCGCTTTAACAATAAATACTAAAAACAGAATAAAATAAATATTTAAGGGTCTATACAGCAGTCGTGATTCTTTCCGCTGTTTTTCCTCAATATGTTTGAAATATTCACAGAATATAAAAAATTAGGGAGGCTCCCACCAATCAATACAACAGGCGTACCAAATTTTTTTTTTTTGCTTTTTTTTGCTCGATGTCTAATGTTGTACGAGTATAGACAATGTTACGGAACCCTTCGCTCGCGAGTCAGTCTCGTATTTGGCCGATTGTTTTCCAAGGCCAGATTGACAAATCCGTGCGAGGTTAGCGCAAGCAGTGGTTCAGCAAATAGCTATTGCCCCGTATCGGGTGTCCCGGGGTCGTCGCGCCCCGCTCAGGTGTAAAGCCGTTCGATGCCGGGTCAACGGCACCACCACGGTTTTTTCTTTTTCTCGACTCGTAATTTAATAGCTGGCGGGCGCTCTAGACTGCAATGGGTTTATTTCACACGTGTGTGCGTTATGCTCGCTCACTCACACATAACATAAAGTTACACAGGCACGCAATGATTTTATTGTCTTTAATATCATGGCTTAACGGTAAATGTAAGACGATGAGATATTTGAGTTTTACTTTTTTGATTCGAATAACTTGGTAAGCTTGAATTCATCGCTACCGGGCGTTCTAGACTTGTCTTTCACACATGTATACGTTATACTTACTCACTCACATAAAAACACAATTGAACAGACACGGTGCATTGATTTTATTTTCTCTTTACTTTCATGGAATACGACCAATATCAGGCGATGTGTATTATATTATGTGATTTCAATTTGTATTACTTGGTAACTACTTGGTTAGCTAAAATTCTTCGCTACAGACAGCTCCAGACTGAATTGAAATTCACAAACACACACAAAGACTCACTCACACACAACAGAGTTGTGTGGACACGACGCATTGATTTTATTGTTTACTTACGAAAAAAGCGCATTTTTGTGTACTTTCGACGGTTAGACTTGTAATTTAATCGATAGCGGGCGCTCCAGACTACAAAGGGTTTCTTTTACAAATGTGTGCATTATATGCGAGCCCGTTCACACAGAAACACGCTGACAAAGTTACTGTCTGTGCCTCGGCTTTATTTTTTTTTTTTTTACGTTCATTAATCGACGGTAATTATCAGAGCTGTCTCTCACATTCAGGACAATATTGTTCTGAGGTTTCGCATTATGTAAATTAAACTGAACCTATTTAACATTGTGTGCTCGGACCTTGTTGCAAAATTAGCTTTCCCAAGGAACATAGGTTTATTACGAATTATGAAAAAAGAATGCCCATACAAGATGTGCAATCAGCTGGTCGAGTTTAAAAGGAAGTAATTATATTTACAAAGGTGTCGAATTTACCGGTTTCAATGACTAACCTGACTCGTCGTGTTTGACAATAAAATCTGTTTCTAAGTAATCAGATAGCTTTGGCGGATATTGATTAGGAAACAAAACAGTCGGAACGTTGCGATTTGTTCAACAACTCTTCAAGGCCGTACGTGCATTGGTGACCTGTTTTAACCCACCAAAACCCTGTTTTCCTTGAGACTCAGAGAGCGTCTTAAGATCTCCGATTTTCAACCGACTAGAAACTAAGGAGGCTATCAAGTCAACGCGTATATTTTTTTAATGTATGACCACGCCATCTCTTTATCACGCATAACTTTTGCAGAGTAGGTAGTTCGATGTTGTTAATTCTTTTTTATTGGAAAGAGTCGGGTACCCTTTTGGTCCCACATAAACTTGGAAAAAAAGCCAACCCTAACCTAAGGGTAGTAAACAGGCATGATCTATTTTTCACTATTTGGCGGTTTAACTAAACGTTTTATGCATCAATAATACTTACGAGTATCTTTGGTAATGACGTCTGCTTTGATTTGTATTGAAACTGATTAATGCTTATGCACTAAACGTACCGGTAAAATATGCTTTCACCGTGTGCTGTATTTTATTTGTAGCAAAGAAATATAATTTATGAATAGTAATAAATATCTGAGTAATCAGATGTTTGTAGAGGATACTGAATGATAAGGAAACACAACAGATGGAGCATCGCAATTTGTTTAGCAACTTGCCAAGGCTGCTCGGTCATTGACGACATTTGTCAATCAATAATATCTTAGGTGATGACGTCTGCTATTATCTGTAATCTATTGAAACTGTTTGATGCTATTCACTGCGTACCAGTAAAAACATGATTTCGTCATCTGTGCTCTCTATCAAATTATTCTGATATGTTTTTTTCGGAAATAAATTGAATCAACGACGTACGCCTCGTAATTCTGTAAAACACAAAAATGACAATTATTTGTGGTACATACTCTACAAAATATATTTAAAGATGTCATGTTTCATTTAATTTTAACAATTTCACTGTCGAATTTAATTTTGATTATGACATTATATGTTAAGTCCACATACCTAGATTCAAGGGTGAACTAAAATTGTGAGTTGAACTTTGCATCTGATAAAGAGTTACCTCCCTCCAAGGAAATCAATTACAGCTGAGGTGTGCAGATGTTCTGCTTGAGAGAACGTCCGATATTAACGATAACAAATACAAAAATAAACAGTAGATCTTACACTTCATTTGTATCTTCAACATCATGCCACCTTGCACAGGATTCTCATGTGAGTTGCTTTTATTTGATTTACCTTACCAATGCGAATAAATGGACAGTGGCAAAACGATTTCCGGATCCGGATATTACGCGTTGCCAAATTAACATTAGCCTCGATTCACTTCCTTTGGTTACATCCAGCGAAGTAGTTATTACTTTGATGGACACACACATCTTTTTTTAACACATACTATCTCGAGATGTCGTTTTCTCCATATGAACGCGTAAAGAAATTATATTTTCCTTGGCCAAATAATTTGTTTCCATTTTTAGGATTCTATGACTAAACCTGCACTTGCGGTTCGTCCAATGGTCCATCCGTATGGCACAAAGCTGTATCTTTTTTAAATAATTACTTATTAATTTTGGTATAACACAGTTTAATGGCTAATTCAAATTAAGTTACATTAAAGTTCATTCATTAGTAAATAAGCATTATGTAATTAGTACTTTTAAGTAATTAATTAAGTAAAGAACATAATAAGATGACGCCCTCTCTAGGCTAAGAAGAACCAACATGTGAATGCATAATTTTTATTTATTTAGGTTTTATGTAATGTATGAAACAAGGATTACGTTTCATCGACCCATAAATCAGAGCAGCTTTGGCGTAGCTCAGCGACTAGCGATTACACAACAGATAAACGCGTTCTAGAAGCCAGATAATGTCATGGTGAAAAAAGTAAAACTTTGTAGTGTTAGGTATATGGTGCTTTTATGTTTACCTATATAAGAAGAAAAGAAGTCTTCTTTTTAACGCTAATGTCAAATTAGGATTTGTTGCTTCGACGTCGAGTCGCTCGACGTCGAGTCGCCGCCACGTCAACTGCATTAAAAGTTGTAGCTAGTTTGATTACCGCCAGGACCGCAGTGGTTGTTGGAATTACCAAATAAATGTTAGATTTGCCCAAAAAACCAACGAAAGGAGAACGAGAATTAACGAGATAAAACAAAATTTTTCGAGACCGTTCCTAAGATGTTGCAGCGGAAACATAAATCTGTCTTATTAGATCATGGATAATGTCAACTTTAATTTATGTCCTCGACAGGTGGGCGGCCACACCAGACTGCTCGTGCTAAACGACAGCACGGTGATCAAACCCCTGAACATACGCGAACTGCATTTCTACCAGAACATTCCTGAAGACATACAGAACTTCGTTCCTAGATACAAAGGTGAGAACATACTTCGCTTTTTTATAAACATTAGATTGTGCCCGATCAGCTTTTCCGATTCGCTCAATGCATCGTAATCAATTCATTCATTGCATCTTACATTATTATTTTTTTATTAATTGTCTTGTTTATAGATATCAATTGTGTTGTTCAATGTTTGCATTTTTGAGCACTAAGGACTGGTTTGCCAACAATAAAATACTATTACGGTATACAAAACAATAAAATACGTACGTGAGGCTAGTCTTTCAAGCTAGGATGCAAAGCGAATGCTAGTATACAGTTAGTAATAACGATGGGTTTCTTTTTTGGTTCTGACTACCTTACAAATGAGCAAACTTTGTAAAATTTAGAATGAGTCATAAATGACAGCAAAAGACACAGTTTATGAAAATGAATGCACGTATTTGCATAGAACTTACGACCCATCCTAGTTTTTACAAAGTATACTTGAAGCCAACTCTTTCTAGCTTGGTTTTACACACCTTAAATTACCCCAATTTTTTTGAAGCGGTATTATAATAATAATAAAAAAATATCTTTAGCTATAAGTACTTAGCCCACTGGCTAAAATAAGCTTCAGCATGAAGTTTGATCGCCACAAACAAGAAAAAAAAAAGTACTTAGCCGCCGATACCAAACTCCTTAGCAATAGTTCACTATCCTGGCTTAAAAAACTAGCCTAGTGTACATCGGCCTTTATGAATATTTTGAAATACCGTAAGAGAAACATGTTTTGTGTGTAACATGTTGATCGGCGATTAATCGCAGATCGTTTGCGTCATTTATTGTTTCTAACGCAACCACGAGATAACTGGCCACGCGCTTCGGCGTCATGGTTGGCTGTGATAAAAAATAACATTTATAAACAAGGTTCGAAATTAGCGCATCATACTTGTAAGCTTGTTTTTTTGGACAATTATCAAGATAAGATTATTAAAAAAGATATGTTAATACAATACAATTAAAGCGGCAACTGAAATACAAATTAATTTTTAAAGTTCCGTTATTTCATATTATTGTACGTACATTACTTTCAAGCAAGGAACTTCTAAGTGGAAATAAATAAATACAGTTACTAAACATATATTTTTTTCAATTAGGTACATTTTCTTGTTTTTTACAATTGATTGGATAAGTCACAAATCGGGATGTCACTGGAGATTTCAACAGTTGCAATTTTCACAAACAGGGACCTTCTAATGGGGTCATATAAAATTTCATCAGGTGGGTGTTGTGGGATCCATAGGCTACGGTTACCGCTTCCATCAATTGGAACTGCCTTACAACTTGATAGAATAACTGATCTCATTTCTATGAGAGGTTTAATTATTGTGATATTCAGAAAATAAATCATCAACGATTATTATTATTTCGAACCTTGGTTATTATAAGTAAACATGTCGTTTGTTGTATACTATCTCCTTACTGCTCGCAATCGTCATTACATGTTGAGAACGAGTGTGACAGAGACGAGTGCATGTTGGTATTGTACAAACCCGCCGACCGCGTACATAGGGCATCTATTTTATTTTTGATCAATGACACAGAATTAATAATAGTACTAATCAATGTGTAGATTCGTTCTATTTCTCCAGTGTTTTAATTAGAAATCTCGATTTTTCTTTTTAAATATTTCTTATTATATTTCTTTGAATTTAAATGTAGCTCATTCGTGGAAAATGTGTTTAGTTTAATCTTCCGCCTAATAATAATTTTCTCTCAAGCAAGTCTTATCATTATGCATTATGTGTAAAATAAAAAAAATGTCTACCTATAGATTGCTAAGATTTCATTTTGTTTACTCTGCATCGCGGTTAAATATATTGATACTAAGACTATTTACTCTGGGAATCCCACTATTTTATGCGCCCAATGCAATTTTTTAAAATTTTGTATTATAATTATAAATTTAATACCCCTTCGTAAAGTCAAACCGTAAAATATATAAAAATATCGTAAAATTCGTAAGTTAAAAGACTTATATCAATTTCAAAATGTCGGAAAGCAGTAAGTCGTGCCATTGCGTATTGTTTTCTGTCATTATACAATATATCACATTGCAACTATTCCAATATGACGATTATTAAAACTCTTCACATGATCAGGTGACGTAACCGAGACGTCAAGTTATGTGGTTATTATATAGTATTTAATAACAACAGCATTGTTGTCAGTGAATAAGATATGATATTTCAGTACTATCAACACGTAAGTTGTAAAGTCCTAAATATTAATACTTACTTAAAACTTTTGAGTAAAAACGTAAACCTATGTGTACGCATGAATATACTAATAAATGATTGTTGACCTCAATTTTTTTGGTTAAAGTAGAATTTGATCGGAGAGAACATATCAAGTTACTAAACGTTTTTGATTGTTAATATTTGAAACATACGAATTCAGTTGCCATGCTATGATATAGTGTATGATGTCAGGTGCTCAATATTTATACTGCACATAATTCAGTATTTCGAGTTCCATTTCAATTTCAGATTTATTTTCCCTGATAGTTTTACTGAAAATAATTATGTAGTCAATTTGTGTAAGTAAAATATTGTGCACAAACTTTTACTTAGATTTGTTTTAGGTACTTATACCTATAAAATTGATTTATTCACTAGACATCATCAAATAATAAAAAAATGTTTTATTTTTACTATTTCAAAAAGATCTAGCTTCATGTTTTAGCTTTGTGTTTATTGAATAAAACTTACTACTGGTCTAACAATATAGTGAATAAATCACGACTTTCATGTTTAAGAAGTATACCGATCTTCCGGTTAAGAGCCATGTTATATCGATCGAATTAAACATCCGTCGTGCTTTGGAATAATCATTACTTGCACGCAATAGTGAAAGTAATGGTGCATGCCACAGCACATTTGCCTGGCTCACCTGATTTTAGAAGCGAGTGGTCGCCTCATAACGAGTGTATTATTATATAGTATTTACATATGTAAATCAAATGTTATGAAGACATCGGAAGGTCTGTAATCCGCTTAGACATCTTTGAACAAACCTCAGTAAAAGGGGCTGGTGGTGAAGCTTGGACGACTTACGAGCGAGCTTAGTGAGGAGCGGTGCGGGTTTGAGCGCGAGAGCGGAGAGGGAGCGGGCAGGGTCAGGACAAAATATTAGTTTCCTTGTTGTCGCAAGGGCTGCGGTGCGGCGGCGGGCGGAGCGATGCGGCGGCGCACCACTCATCCGCCCTAATAGCGCCTTAGCGGTAATTTTACATTTTGGGTTTGTAAACCTTTACTTAAACTACATTCACACCACAACGACACACAAACACCAAATATACCACACACCACCACAACGATTTCCTCTCACCACGTTAATGAACACAGCGCCACGCCAACAAGACACGACACAGAAGATATACAAACCCTTTTTGTTATTGTTAATTACGTAATATAATTCTCACTTCCTCATCAAATAACGGTGACAACTTGCACTCTATTTTCTTTGAATGTAGATGGTAGATATAACTCTAACGTCTCAGTGGTGTAAGCAACACGCTGGAATCCAGAGATCCGGGTTCAAGTCCCGGCTGAGAACATCTAGAGTTTGATTCTTCTGTCGTTTCCCATTTTCCATATCATGTGAAGAGTAAGAATTTATTTTTAACTAGTGAAATTTATAATTTGAAGTGATAATGTCAGTGTTGTGTGTGGCGTGGAGCATTGTACTGATGACGAGGCCGTTTGTTGCAGGCGTGATGCAGGCTTCTAACACGGGTAGCACGAAATTGGACAAGCGGTACTCGCCATGTTTCCGCGAGGAGAACGGGCGAAAGCAGTCCCTGGGCGGCAAGCGGCGGCGCGACGATGTGTTCAAGTGCGTATTCCGGCGAGGCCTTCTGGCCGGTCGTGTCTGCGGCTGACACTCCTCGGCACTTGTCATGTGTCCTTTATCATATTTCAGAAGCTTTGACGTACGCCGGACCCTCGCCCGACGTCGCCATTTAATCATACGTCAAAACTTACATGACTATCCCACTAACGCGAGAGCGATGCATTCACTCTGCGAGCCCCGATGACTTGCGTCGTGGAGTCTTGGTAATAATACAATTTGATTGCAATGTAACAATATAACAGATAACATCAATTCTGTGTTTCAATTAGCTCCTAAATTGTATATCCGGCTTGTTTTAACTCGCGAGCGCCACTGTAACCGCTACTTTTCCTATTGCAGATTTAAAGTGCACCGAAATGGCAATGCGAGCGAAGTGCTCAAGAGCATTGCGCACATGGACAACTCAAATAAACAATGTAAGTCATGCTTCCATTAACTTTCTCCCCGCGTCCACTTGTCTACTTCTATAAGAACGTGACAATGATAATGTTCATTTTGTTCTCAGATAATGGTTTATATCATAATGCGGATTTCCGTTCTGATGAAATTAACATACCAACGTAATTTTTTTATCACTAAATACACAATACATACCTAGTATATTTCGAAAATTTATGTGCTCACTATTCCCGCGATTTCTTATCTTGAAAACAAAATAGTGTTCATCTTACAAAGCAAAGTGGATCTTTATTTCTAATCGAAAGGTTCAGCAAAGTACAACAACGGCTTATTTGTTTTTGAACTGCCATAAAATACCAATAGTAGATGTCAACGACCTTTCCAATTCTGATGTTTGTGTGATAATGTCGTACAAAATGCAGCTGTGTGACTAGAACTTTTGCGGCAAGTAAATTGATAGTTATTCGATTACGAATTATAATTATGCTTCTAGGTGTTATTTGTAATCTCTGGTCATGCTACAACGATTATCTTTTACAGATTTCCTGATGATGGAGAACATAACGTCGTCGTATCGGCGGCCGTGCGTGCTGGATCTCAAGATGGGCACGCGGCAGCACGGCGACGACGCCTCGGCCGAGAAGCGCAGCAAGCAGATCGCTAAGTGCGCTGCGAGCACCTCGGCCACCTTAGGAGTGCGGCTGTGTGGCATGCAGGTAATGATGAGGACATGACGTTAAAGTAATAGAGTAGTGCTGATCTCAAGATGGGCATGTGGCTGCACGGCGACGACGCCTCGGCCGAGAAGCGCAGCAAGCAGATCACTAAGTGCGCTGCGAGCACCTCGGCCACCTTGGGACTGCGGCTGTGTGGCATGCAGGTAATAATGAGGACATGACGCTAAAGTCATAGACTAGTGCTGATCTCAACATGGGCATGTGGTTGCACGGCGACGACGCCTCGGCCGAGAAGCGCAGCAAGCAGATCACTAAGTGCGCTGCGAGCACCTCGGCCACCTTGGGAGTGCGGCTGTGTGGCATGCAGGTAATAATGAGGACATGACGCTAAAGTCATAGACTAGTGCTGATCTCAACATGGGCATGTGGTTGCACGGCGACGACGCCTCGGCCGAGAAGCGCAACAAGCAGATCACTAAGTGCGCTGCGAGCACCTCGGCCACCTTGGGAGTGCGGCTGTGTGGCATGCAGGTAATAATGAGGACATGAAGCTTAAAGTCATAGACTAGTGCTGATCTCAACATGGGCATGTGGTTGCACGGCGACGACGCCTCGGCCGAGAAGCGCAGCAAGCTGATCGCTAAGTGCACAGCGAGCACCTCGGCCACCTTGGGAGTGCGGCTGTGTGGCATGCAGGTAATAATGACGACATGACGCTAAAGTCATAGACTATTGCTGATCTCAAGATGGGAATGTGGCTGCACGGCTACGACTCCTCGGCCGAGAAGCGCAGCAAGCAGATCGCTAAGTGCACAGCAAGCACCTCGGCCACCTTGGGAGTGCAGCTGTGTGGCATGCAGGTAATGGGGAGGACATGACGCTAAAGTACTGGAGTCATGCTGATCAGATGAGTAGTTATTGTCAACATTTCAGCTGTAACCAATGTATTGCCGAACATAGGTCTCTCCCAATGTCTAAAGAGTCCGGTGAGAGTCCGGAATACATCCACTTCCTGCGGTCTTGTTTGGTCTTGCAACCAAATGGTAGGTAGGTTTCCTAAGACGTTCCGGTACGTGGTCGTCATTGAAGAGCTTTGCTCCATTGACCATCAATTCTGTTGGTCTTGTTCTGAGATGCTTAGATATAATTACCACACAACTATATCACTAGATGATGACCGATTTAGCGCAAAATGAAATCAAATGATAAACAGAACTTACAAGAGGAACGCAAAGCAAGTTAGCTTCCCTTAGCTGCTATGTTGAGTAGCACTAATGAAGCTAGTACTTTTATTTATTACAGATAACAAAACAAAGAAATGCAACTAAATTAGTATTGTCATTTGTTATGTTAATTCGCCATACCTTTAGCGAAGACGTCATACGTCAGGCTTGTACATATATTATTCGTAAAATTTTGCTCTGGTTGTCATGTCAGGCAGGCGTAGTAAAATGGAATATCGACCGCTTTTGTGAGAAGAGAAAGTGGAGCGAGCCCGGAGCGCCAGGACAGAGCGCTGATAAGCGAGTTTGCCTGCACTTTGAGCTCTTTGTGCACTTGGACGTACAAATAGAGGTTATATTGATTATTATAGGGTCACAAGTGTATTATTAATATATTTCTGGGGTATAAAACAAGCCCTAAATAGTTTTTATTAATCGCAGCATGGCTGCCATTGCCAGTGCAATATTACGTATTAATAAAAGTAAAATAAAAGAAAACCCCGACACAAATTTTCATAAAACAATTCGGTATTTGCCTTATGTTAAGATTATATAAAATTTGTTTCCAATGATACTAATTTCTATCTAAAAACACTATAAAGATCACTTTTAATTTGATATCGATCCGTTAAGTGTTCTTAAAGCTTCTTTAAAGTTGGGTGAATAGACCATTTTTAAAAGTATGAAAATCTTAAATTACAATAATACTGTATTGTCCGCTAAATTTACAGCAACTTTTATTATGAAACCGTTACCACAAACATAATATTTCGTATAGCTACCAAACTAAGTTCTCGCGCCGCCCATACAAAATACAAAGTTGTGACGTCACAAATATGTAGGGATTTCAGCACAGACGTGAATACGCACACGTCTAAAAATTAACGTCCAAAAATATGTGTCTTTAAAACTTCTATATCTGAAAGAGTTTTTTGTTCAGAAATGTCTTTCGGTCACTATTGTGTTTGTTTTTGGCAGGTCTTTACATAGCGATACGAAATTTTTTTTAGTCAAGTAGCCAATTCTAAGAACACTCGGGATAAAGTTATCTATGTCACAAAAAAAAAACTAAACGAAAATCGGTTCATCCGTTTGGGACTTAAAGCATAGTTTGGGACCACAGTCAGATACGCGGTTTACTTAAAGCACCCCTCTCTTTTTGCGTCGGGGATTAAAAATATATGGAACCCCTCCGTGCCAGCGGCGGATTTACAAATTTGCCGCTAGTAGTCTATTCAAACTTGCCGCCCCTACTGAGTATTGAAATTCAATACGTTAGTTTAGTTCACAATCATATTAATTACATTTAGTTATTCAGAAATTGCTACTTTATGATGTGTTCTATCGTCCTCATTACATCGACTTTTCCCGTTATTAGTATGATTGTGAAGTAGGTGATATAGTGAAGTAGCCGCGGGTAACAGCTAGTCTTTTATATACGGATTACGAACGTAATGTGTATAAATATAATTATATTTTTTTTTTATTATTTGGGCTAAATTTGCCGCCCCTCTAAATATGCCGCCCTAGGCTTCAGCCTACTAAGCCTATTGGTAAATCCGCCACTGCTCCGTGCTCAACGTATTTATGTGAAGCGATTCATTTTACTTTTGACCCACATTTTCAAATAGTCAGAGGTTACATACCTACATGACAATTACTTATTTTTTCAGATCAGGCTTCAAGTTAAGGATCATGAATACCTAAGTGGGATTATGTAACAGCTTACTCGTGTCACGGAAATGTTGTCAAACTGGTAAATAATAGGTTAATGTGTTAGCAGGTCATCGGGTGCTAATTTACGTAGTTGATATAGGCAATTATGACGTCGTTATGTACTCTGTGTGCCTGCCAGTATTTCGGTCAGTGTCACCGCGATATAAGTATTTCGTTAGAACGTAGGTGGAACTTGCGCGATTTAGATTTTTTGCAAATAACAATAACATAGGGTACACTTGCATAGAGGTTGGTACTCAGATAAAAGAACACTATTGAGTTTTATTTGTTTCGCTTCCTCAATTTTTTATAGCATTCACAAAACGTAGTTTCCTAGGAAGGTAATATAGTTTGCGGGTAGATTCCTGACTGTGAATGTTGTAGAAGGCAAGTAAGAAACATAAGCTAAACAAAGTTTGTAAACATCAAAGCGACCTATCCAACCCAAATGGCCAGCGTGGAAAGTGTAGGGCGGTCCTCTGACTGCTCCGGCTAATATATGGCTTTAGTCGTCAGAGACGGTCGTGCTCTTGCAGTGGAGGCAAAAAAATACCTGATGAAGAAGTACACAGAGGGTCGTGCTCTTGCAGTGGGGATTAAAAAAAGACCGGATCAAGAAGAAAAGGGAGGGTCGTGCTGCTGCAGTGGAGATTAAAAAGATCTGATGATGTACTAAATAGTCAGGCAGTTTATTAATAAGTAATGTCATTCGCAGGTGTACGTGCCGGAGACGGGGGCGTGCGTGCGGCGCGACAAGTACTGGGGGCGCGCGCTGTCGGAGGGCGGGCTGCGCGACGCGCTGCGTGACTTCTTCGCGGGCGGCGGCGGCCTGCGCGCGCGCGTCGTGCGCCGCGTGCTGCGCGACCTCGACGCACTGCGCCGCGCCATCGCCAAGCAGACCAGCTACAGGTTCTACTCGTGGTGAGTACCCTCTGTTTGCTCATAGCTCTACCTTAAACACTATGGTTGTCTTGCTACTTCGCGGGCGGCGGCGAAAAATTTAAAAATAAAGGGATAGGCCATACAAGATTGTTACTTTTTGACGTATTTTGTCGATCTTGTCCAAGTTGCTGCTATTTTATTAATGATACGTCAAACCATAGATAATTAAGAACAATAGTGTCTCACAAACTTTTCTATGTAAACCGTCAATAATATTAACTTTGTGTTTTTTTGTTTCAGTTCATTATTAATAGTGTACGAAGGCGACGTGAGTGTGCCCGTGCTGCACCTAGCGGCGGGCGGGCATGAGTACGACGCGGACGCGTCCAGCAGCTCCACCGACCTGCCCGAGCCCGGTCACTTTGACATGTCCACGCTGCACGACGAGATCTCCAGCCAGCGCCGCGAGCCCTTCACGCACTCCGAGGAGACCATGGGTGGCTACGAGGACGCCGACGTGGCCGGCCACTCGCCGCGCCGCCAGCCGCCCAGCCCCGACTCCACCGACAGCTGGATGGCCTACTCCTCCACCAGCAGCGAGTCGTGGCGCGGCGAGGCCGAGCCCGAGCCGGAGGCCGAGCCCGCCGCCGAGCGCGGCAAGCGCCCGCGCACGCAGCCCGCGCCCGCGCCCGCTCCCGCGCCAGAAGAACGCGTCGACATCCGCATGATTGACTTCGCGCACACAGCGTATGCGGGCGCGGCCGCCGAGTCGCCGCTGGCCACGGCCACGCCGCACCACGGGCCCGACTGCGGCTTCCTCACCGGCATCGACAGCCTCAAGCGGCTGCTCACCGAAATCCTGCCGCCGCAGCCCTACAGTTAATGAGGCCCGCCGCCGCAAAAACGTAAAACTCAAAAAATTTGGAGCCGCCCCGAGGCGGCGGTTCGCAGCCGGAGTTTCGTCGAGATTCGACGGAGCTGTTTCCTCGAAATCCAACCGTTGGCCGGTGCCGAGAGCCGCGCCGGTCGCTGTGTATTTACATAAAAAGGATACACGCAGGGTATTTTCGATTGTACCGCTCGTGCCCATCTCCCTATAGTGAATGCTTTTTCCTTTTATGTAACTGCATGGTAATATCGCACTTAGTGAATGTTGGCGGTACAAACTACGTTAATTTAATGGTAAAATTATTATAATTTAAAGTGGGACCCAGTAGGTATTCTTAAAACGTGTATTTTTAAGTATTACTATTAAGTTATTCCAGATGGACGTGCTTTTGATTTGATCCTCGCTTTGTTTCGGTCTGCACGATGATGGCTGCTTTGTGATTTTACCTTAAGTAGACATTCCCTCCCTGTAAATATTTGTTTAGGTCATTGTTCTAAATACGTTGTCTACGATTCGAGTTTGGTTTGCATTTAGTTCCCACATTTCGTTTGCATCATACGTCGTTAACAAACCACAAAGGTACTAATTGATCCCAGTCAGAGAAGCCAAAGTAAATTTAGTGTAGAACGTGGGATGTCTTATTTCCATAGTATCACAAATATTAGACTCAAGATGTGTAGAACATAGGCTTATAGATATAATTGACATCCAAACAGATGTTTGTGAACAAACTATTCGATGTATTAAGTTTACGCCTCTTTTGACTGAACTCGCTGAGTAAAGTAATATTAGTATCTTTTGTGGAATGAGTGTACCTATTGAGTAATCGTGAAGTAACACACATTTGACAAAAGAAGTTTATTATAATTTTGCTAACAGTATTATCGAGTTGACGGCGAGAATGTTGAGCATTGGTTCGTTTTGAGGAAGAATACTTGTGAGAACTTGTATTAGAGGTGCCACTTGTGGCCGTGTACTGATCTAGGCTGTTTCCATGAGGTTTAACAAAATTAACTGAAACGGGTTTAAAAGAAAAAAGGTTTAGACTTCAACACTAAAAAAACCCCAAAAAAATAACACAAATGCCTGGCCATAAAAAAAGTGAAATCTGACAGATTAAAAAAAAATTCTCCATTATATGTTCCTTTGGGGTAATAAAGTTTCAGAAGAGTTTCCGTCAATTTTGTTCGACGCAATTTCATTATTAGACGCAGGCGCGACCATCGCAGTGGCAAGCACACGCCTGTGTGATTGACCACAAGCGTTAGCCAACATTCCTTCGTGCTGCATTCGTCATTGTTTGTCCTTTTACTTTTTGTTAGTGGGATAAATTTATGAAAAGTACCTGGTTTAAAATTAGGATGCTAGGTTGTATTACAAATTATCATTTATGTCTGTTATTTTAAATAACTGTATGACACTATTTTGTTAAATAAATTTTAGGTATTGAATCTTTTGTTTTATTTTATTATCCACTTTATTTATTTACAATCTTAGGTAAAATATAATACAAAACATAAAAACTTTATAAAAACCTAAACCTAGTTCGCCGGACTTCGCCGCCAGCAGCGGGGCTGGGCTCAAGCTACCGGTGGTTAAGGCTGCAGAGAGAGGAACCTTCTGACAATGCGTGCCGTGTCTAGAAGTACCGCCTTCTGTATTTGGCCCTTGATCCATCCATCCAGCGAGAGTCTCTTAGGATGATGGTCGAGACTCTTCGCTATAAGACCGTTCACTGAAACGACTATTGGGACAATGATCGTTGAATCCACATCCCACATGGCGGTCACCTTGTGGGCCAAGTCTAGGTACTTACTAAGTTTGTCCTTCTCGGCCTTCACGAGGTTATTTTTATTTTATTATTATTATTTAATTCCCTATATTATACATAATACAAATCCCTATAGTATATCATATACATTTGAATATTAAGCCATAGGCAATCTAAGGGGTCTGATAGTGCTGGTCACTTATTTATAAATACACAACACACGCAAATTAATAAGACAAAGAAAAAGAAGATAATATAAACGGGCAAAGATTACAGCTTGGTGAAGGTAGTACCGAATTGTCGATGCCCCAAATACTAAGCTTGGACCCCTCCCCCCCTGTCTAGCCGTATAAAAAGCTAATTTATCTGAGAGTGACGTGACATAGGCTATGATTTACGCAGACGAAGTCTCGGGAATATTGCTAGTCGTTATTGAAATTCTTTCTTTTGCGCACTCTCACCCACACACATTGAACTTGTGTGCTTTTGTGGGCTGAAATTTAATGATAAAAGTGACTGAAACCTTACATTGAGTAGCATCCTGTGAGAGGACAGTTCTAACTGATTTGTAATTGAAATTACTGATTAGTTCCGTCATTTTAGAGTAGCTCCATGTGAGGAGGGCCTTAGTCCAGGCCTAGTCCAACAACACAACGATCCAAGTTTACCGTAAATAGCAAATGTATCGAGTCTATAAAGTTTTTTTTTGTTACATTTTAATAAATCAAAACTTCATAGAGCAATTTTCTTTCTTTCTTTCTTCTTTTGAATTATGGCTCCCACCGAGATTTCAGTGATTCTGCCAATGTCCAGTATAATGAGATAGTAAGTATCGGTGTTGTACGGTATGTGGCATCAAAGATGGCGTATGTTCTTTGGCAGCCTCGTGGGAGGTTTTGGCGACAAATCTATACGAGTCCATTTCACAGTCTACTTTAACTATTTCACAAATTGTTCTCGAGCACGAGTATTTATAACACCAAACTACACCAATTTCATATTATAAAGTCCACTTAAATCAATTTGCAAAATTGTGGCAAACGACAACTGAACCCCTTGACTTCCCACCAAAAACTCCAGAGCAATTTTCAAAAGAACAACTGATTTTAAATTACCTACCAAATGTTTTATTAAGAAAAAAATTCTAATCTCAATGTTCGTGTCATCAAATGGACGACTGACCAAAAGTTGCTAGAAATAAATTTAAAATACCAGATCATTCCTAGTCATACCTATTTCATAATCGCAAATGATTCGAAGGGCAGAAAAGAAGTTAGTACGAGTAAGTTTTTTATAACCACCCAGAACGACTGAGAGCAGAAAAGAAGTTAGGTTCGAGTTATGTTTTTATGACCATTCAGAACGACTGAGGGCAGAAAAGAAGTTAGTTTCGTGTTGGGTTTTTTTATGACCACCCGGAATGACTGAGGGCAGGATTTTGTTAGCTTAAAGCAATTTTTTTATACACACTCACGTTTTTTTTCCTTGCGGGGTAGACAGAACCAAGGCCTGTAAAACCTTGAGGCCACGTTTAGCATGTTGGTGGGCTTTTAAGTGAGAACGGAATCAAAATAGTGATTGCTAGCCGCATCGCCTATAGACATGATTCCTGATGCCCATCCCCTCGATCGGCTTTTACGATCTGAGCGGGATGAGAAGCAAGCAGGTACATTTTACGTTTTTTCTTTTCTCCCGGAACAGCATGGAAGCTATTTTTTTTTATGTCCATCCGGAACGACTGAGAGCAGAAAAAAAGTTAAGTACCTACGAGTTTTTTTTATTACCATCCGGAACGACTGAGGGCATAAAATTGCTTTGTTCGTTGTTCTTTTAAAATTTGCTCTATGAAGTTTTGATTTATTAATAGGTATGTAACCTTTTTTTGGGTTTCATTTTTCGTCGGCTGTATGGATCAAAATTCTAAAGTAATTTAAAAAGTAAGAACGATTTATTTTCGCGCCATTTATTTCGATACGTGGACGAAGCAACATAGTAAAAAAATATAAAATATATCTGCCTACCTGTTTGTACTCTTAATATTATAATAAACTATAAAAATGGGCGATTCTACAGACGTACAAGCCCTGGAGAAAATTTCTTCGGAAGTAGATGAATCACAAATTAAAATAATTTTATCAAGCCATTGTATAAAAGGTACTATTATATATTTGTTTTTTAGTAAATGTTTTAAGCTCTTATTTAATTACGTGTGCGTGTTACCGACAATTAATTATTAATACATACTACTTAATATTTTTGTAGCACAAGCATACCTCGTTGATAAGTTAAGAAAACAGTCTGAGCGACAAAAAGAAGTATGTATTTTCGTAAGCAACAGCAATTTGAAATTGGAGGCCGAAATAAAACAAGCAGAACAAGAAATTCAGAGGTAAGGGAGCTCCTTAGAATATAGGGGAGCTCTTGGACAGTCATTGAAACACTTTCTTTCTCGGTTTCGAAGTTTTCAGAAGAAATAAAGTTTTATATATGATGACAGTCAGCCGTGCCAAGTGAGCAATGTGGTTCCGGAAGCCATTATGAAAATCTTATAGTTAAAGTAGTATAAACTGCTCAGAACCGATTACGTAGGACAAATTTATCTCCAAGGAACCGATTAAACTGGAACCAAGAAAATGGTTGTAGGAGATTACTGCCAAACTTTTCTCCTGACTCGGGGTTTATACTTACCTAGGTAGGTAAATAACCTACATAAATATTAGCCACGTGAAATCATGTCAGACACTGATGAGCCGTTCAAAAGTAGCATATTACGATAATTTACACTATAATGCTCATCTGTCGGCCTCAGCAGTAGTGACACGCCTGCATGCTACACAAGGGGCTAGCTTCCCAGCGTGGGAAAATCTTGTAGATACATAATTTTCTTTCCATATCTGTCCGCAGTTCTAGAGTTATCCTAGCAAAGTAGGCGAGGCAGCCGGTCGTAAAAACAATGCCAAATCCTATAACAACATGAATGCTGTCATATCAGCGGACTCAAGGCACCGATGCGTCACAGCATATGAAAACGCTCAGATTAGCGACTTAGTACCTATTACCAACTGCCATTATACAAATACACGTATCTACTACACACATACTAATGGTTGTAAAGACTACTTAGAATTAGGTATATTGAATGAACGTCCGTTTTCTTAATTTTATCGTATTAAGAAAAATGTAAGGCAGAAAGACTTCGCATTTGAATCTTTAGAATGATGCCATTCCCTTTGATTCTCGTTAAACATTAGGTTCATTATGATTTCTTTGCACTTTATCGCAGCTTGCGAACAGCATTTGAGACTATTAGATCAGCAAATGTTGAGCTAAGGAAAGAACTTCTCATAGCAAAAGAAAATAGAGCTGAAATTGAGGAACACGTTAAAGTTGGTGAAAAGAAATATGAAGATTTATGGCTGGAATGTAAGAGCCGGTATGAAAGTATTCCATATGTACAGACACTGCTGCAAACTACAGAAGCTGCTCAGATATTAGGCGATGAGATTACTTCTTTACAACATGAAGCACATAACCTCGTTAAAGATATCGATTTAAAGAAGGCAGAACTGATGCACTTAGACCGAAAACGAGTAGTAGAACTGGCCAACTATTTCATCAATGAAATGCCAAAAACACTACATATAATTAACGAAAAATCGAAAGAAATAAACAATCTCCAACAAGAAATAGAAGAGATATCAAATGAACGAAAGACTAAAGAAAATACTAAAAACATGTTAGCAGCTGCTATTGAAGCAAAAAAGTCTGCGCCGATAACAGTTGATCTCAAGCTTTCGAATACAGAAGACAATTGGCCTCAATTGAATTCTAAAGACGCTTTGCCGGTAAATTATTTTTAGTCTTTTGATATGTTTTTGTTAGTTGTTATTCAACTTGCCTTGTTAAGTCTGTCCGTGTGTGTATAATTTTATAATAACTATCGTTTGAGCTTAAAATTCTCGTTTTTTCAAGTCATAGAGCTAGAGAAAAAGTCCATGGTTGGACTTATTTATATTATCTTGGCAAGCATTTAATCTATTGTATTATTTACTTAAGTCATTTTTTTCAATGCAGATGCCCAAGTTGAGGCTCGTTGGAACAGATTTCGATGTACTAAGTGCGAAATTGGATCAGGTAATGTATATAACACGTATATAATCTGAATGTATACCTATTTAATTACAAGTGTTTATTCCATAATTTGAATTATTTTTATGTTCAGTTTGTCCTTTCACTTGTGCCCAAATGAAAGTACCATTGTAGATATTAACTTTACTGATTTTTTAAAATTTTAGATCAAGATAAAGAAAGTGGTAATGCTACAGACAACACCCGTAAAAAGAACAGATTCAATGAGGGCAGACGAAGAGTCACCCATACATAAAAGGCCTAAGAAGTGCGAAGAAAATATACCATATTACTTTAGCAAACCTGTAACTATCGATGGAAATGTTAAAGATGTACAAGACAAATGCAATTTTGCAAACCGTAAACTTATAAACATTCTTGAAGATATAAAACTTGATAAAAATGAAACATACAATTTGGTTTCTAAAGTCAACCCAGAAAATCTTAAAGACGTTAATGTGATCGGCACTGAAACTACTAAGGTTGAAGACAAAGTAAGATCAAATTGCTATGAAATATGTATTTTGTGTTTCGTACAGGGTACAAAGGGTAATAACGGGTCCCCGTTACTAAGCCTTCGCTAGCAGTCCTTCCGTCCGTCCGTCACAGGGCTGTGTCTTTTGAACCGTAATAGACAAAGTCTTAAAATTTTCACGGCTCAGAGGCGCATTTTTCTAACATTTAAGTATAAGTACCCAAAAAAATCTATTAAAAAAATCTTAATTTACAATGTTTACCGTTTTAGACAGCAAAACCTATTGAAAGTGATCATATCGAAGAAATTGATCTGACTGTCAGTAATTCTGGAAATATTGTTGGACCGCCCACGCAATTCATGGATTATAGTCAGGTAACCACATTGTTGTTCTGTGCAGGTAACTATAGAGTTGATTGACAAGGGTCTTATCAGTAGAAGTCTTCTCAATATAAACAAGTTTTCTAATAGAAAGAAAATCTTTATTCGACAAAATACATAACAACAAATGAATCATTAGCAATTAATAATAATAATAAACTTGTTTATTTTTGCAATTCTTAGCAAATTAAAAATAAAAATTGTCGAAAAGGTGGCCAGCTCAGCTATATGCTGATAGCGGGGTGCTACAGCGCTGATTTTCAGCTGGTGCCATGAAGACGTGGGTTACATGATTTAATTATTACCATATTAATTACATTACTTTTTTATGTGCATTACATATAATATTATTATTTTTCTTACATCTTCTTTTATTAATTTCGGAGAATACAGACAAGAGAATAATAGAATAATAATTTCGTTTGCAATTTAAGGAAAAGATAAGGAGTTCTCAACAGCCAGCAGATGTAATCGTCCACATGTCCATGACAGGATTAGGAGAAAACAATAAGAATTCGCCGAAGGTAAGTAATTTCGTACTTTATAAAGGACTTGCAAAGAATATGCTTGTTTCCTAAATAAATTCTTTTAACTATAATTAGTCCGTCTGGTGTATTATTGAAAGATATTGGATTTTGTCAATTGAACCAAAATTGATAGATTTAGAGCGGCCGCATATTATCAGAAATCCCTGTTAGAAAAATTCTGACGCTCGCCGGAAGCTTGCCGGAAGCACCCCGCATACTATCAGAAATTTTGATCCGGCAGCTTTTGAGCCCAGTCGTGTTTCATCTGTATGCTTACGCACATCTACCTATATGAATGAAGATACGTATGATATTGCTCTTAGCGCTTTTTTTATTTAAATAAAACAAATCGGCCAAGTGCTAGTCGGACTCGCACATGAAGGGTCCCGTACCATTATCTATACAACATTAGACTATCGGGCAAAAACTGCAACGAAAAACATGTTCTTAGTACGACCGCCATTAATATTTATTTAATTTTGATTTAATTATTTATTTTTAAAGCGATGAATAAACAAATCAATATTTTGTGAATATCAGAAGCGTCTACCTGTTGCCGTTATAAATAACGAGCAAAAGATGGCGAAAAAAATCACGTTTGTTGTATGGGATCACCCCTTAATTATTACCTATTTTATTTTGATTCTAGTGTTTATTGTTATAGTGGCAAAAGCAAATAAGTACCTACATCATCTATGAAAATTTTAACTGTATAGTAATCACGGTTTATGAGATACATCCTGGTGACACACGGACATCGAAATCTCGTAATTAGGGTCCCGTTTTACGCTTTGGAACCCTAAAAACCTTGATATTGAAATATGGATTTCAATACTTAATTAATATTTGGCATATTCGCTCCATATCTAAGTCTCTGTGTATTTTATTCTGGTAATTTTCATCATCGCGTTCCACAAACATGGATATTTTTACACATCGGCAATTAAATCTTGAATTAAGCTCATTTTCGTCAAAAACGTAGGTTCCTAAAATACGACCAAACACGTGTGGAGCGTACGGCGGCGGACGGTAAACTGACGCGAATTTCTGATAGTGTGCGGGGCCTAGTACAAAATGTATGGAAAACACGCCTTCCGCCATTTCTAACAGAAAAAATTCTGACGTCCGGCTGAGGTGCCATCCGGCGGGCATCAGAAACGGACGACCCGTTAGAATTTTTCTAACAGTGTGCGGGAGCTAATACAAAATGTATGCAGCGAGTGCCTTCCGGCGAGCGTCAGAATTTTTCTAACAGAAATTTCTGATAATATGCGGCCGCTCTTAAAGTCCCGCGTGACGTCACTGACAGATACGCTACGCTTTGTACCGGCCTGGTTGTCATGAGCTCCCACTTTGATGCACTTTATCTTTATAATAATTTGTTTGATTGAAAAAATAAAAACTCGTATCTAATATTGTTCGATAATCTATAAGACGGACTAATTATTATAAAACGACTTTTTAGGATGCGTATTAGTTAAGGTATCACTTTTTCTAGAATTCGCAAGAAAACATCAAGAAACGAGTATCTTTCGACTTGCCAAGCAGTCTGCAAATCACACAAGTAGACGATGGATCCGGCGACGACGAACAAGTCCAGAATGAAGAGGCAGAAGCAAGCGCGGCGCACAGTGAGCTAGACGTGAGCGGCGTCAGCGACGACGGCTTCACCAGGATGCGAGACATGATACTGAAGAAACACAACCTAGACTCGTCTCCTCAGTTTGTGTATGCCAAAAATACAACAATAAAACCGGTACGTTACGATTTTGTAAAATATTTCACCAATTGAAACGATAATTTGAGAAAAATCATATTGTATTTCACGTCTAAGGATGCCGATTTTCTGTAAAATCTTAATCTCTAACATTTGTTGTGCTGCAAAACGGCAATATTGCAACATAAATTGCGAGGTAGACGTTTAGCGTTAGGCTTTAAGGTGGGAAGTGGAATCATATTAATGATGGGTTGCTAGCCGCATCATCCTTATGACATGATTCCTTTGATTTTCGCTCAATCCATGGACCGGCTTTTACTGTCTGCGCGGGTAGAAAAGCAGCTGGTATATTCTATGATTTTTTCTTTCCTTCCAAACCAGCATGGAAGTAAGTTAATTACGACTAATAACTTTACAGAGAGTTGAAGATAATGTGACCTCTAAATTCTTCCAACCGGCCAGGGCTTCAGTTATAGATGTTGATGAAAACTGCGAGGTTCCACAAGAGAAAAATAATGCTACGGATAGAGAATTTGAAACACAAGATGATAATAAAGAGGAAAATGTCCCGGAGAAAGACGAAGATATTGGTGGTTCTAGTCCTAAGGTTAATAATATTTTACTTTTACTTCATTTTAAAAGCAAACATAAGTACCATATTAGAACGAAATACCTAGGTATAGTTTTCACAAAAAAATTGGATTGTGTAGATAATTAATAAAGATTTGTTTCCTATTAATAAAAAAAATACGATCTTATTACAGGTCCAAGAGACACAGAAAGTAGAAAAGCCATTAAGTGGATTTCTCTTCAAACATGGAAATCAGGGCATACCAGATTCACTTAATGTGTCTATTAGCACTACTGGTTTTGACGAAGGAGAAACTGACTATTCTCATTGTATCGGTAAATACTTTTAAGTACCTACACATAAGTATATTTCTCAGTTCGGTCCTTCAGACTATGCATGCAAATTGCGGCCCATCAGGCACACAAAGCAGAGGATCACCCCTCCTATGGGCCCTTAGGTGATGTTCGCCTTACAGGTTGTGAGCACTCGGCCCAAATCTCACTTGGAGCTAGCTATATACCTAGTCCATTAACCCTCATCTGGTGCCTAAATATACTTTAATTTATCTTGTGGAGTCCAAGGGACTCCTCTGAACAAATTCATATTTATCTTTTCAATAAAACATTATTTACAATCAATAAATGAAATAATTTGAGAGTCCAACATTAAAGTAACAGACTTTTAAATTGAACATTGTGTATTAGTAAATATTTAAGGTTTTTAAAAATAAAACAGAAATTACCTAAAAATTAAAGAAAAAGAAAGTAGTACCAACTTCTGGCTTCTGTAAAAAAATCTAGACTGCATAAAATTTAACTTTTTACTAATGAAAAATTCTAACTATATAGTTAAATTTTATAAATCAAATACAGAAGAATAGCGTTACATATAAAAATAAAAAACATGCATCGGGTAACGTCTGGCTGTCGTAACATAATGTGGGAGCAAATCTTCTTCGTATACCCCACCCAACCCAAACATACCTTCAACAGCTACTCGTATGACATAAATATCCAGTCTTCCTGTTTAGACATTTTAAACAAATGTGACTGTATTTTCTTTGATTTATATGCATAACACAAGTGAATTACTTTGGGGTTAGCTCAATCTGTGAGATTTGTTCGTTTATATTTATTTATATATTGTCAGGATCCATATATTCATTGTTTAGCTTGCCCTCTGTGATAAATTCGACACCTGTTTGATCTAAGTTTACTACTCGTCTACTGGGAGCCATTTTTAAGTCTTAAACAGAGAAAATGTATCTTAAAACTCAAAAATATAAAACTACAAAATTGGCAAATAAGTTACACAAATGCTCTGGTGGAGTCCCGTGGACTCCATGAACCTCATAACTCACCGACACACATGCGCATACGCACGTCCTGTCGCCTCCGCACGCAGGACCCTACTTGAGGAAGGTACAGTGACGCTGTGACGCACAAACTTATGAATGCAATTTTAAAGATTTTTCAACGCTTTGAAAATCGGGCGGAGTCCCTGGGACCTAACAGATCAATTAAGGGTTAAAAAAAGGCGACGGTCCTGCACTGCAATGCAATAATGCTAGTATTTTACACTCGTCACTAGTACCTAAATGTGGTAAAACAGTGAAATATTTTTAAAATGATAATCTAAATTAACCTTTGAATAAGTACTAAAACCGTATTATGGCGTTTATTTTATTTTCTTAGTGTTTTGTCCACGTTTTGTCAAAAACGGCCACTTTTGGCTGAAACGTTAAATAAGGCACTGCGCGCACGGGTGACTTTTGTCACGGTGACAAAAAAGTGTTTGTCACGTCTTCCTCGTGTCTCCGTAATGTCGCCCAAGCGGAGTGCGCGCACGGTAGGCGACAGTGACAAAACTATGGTAAACCATGAAAAAACTTTTTAGTTATTAAAGAGTCATTATGTGGTATTTGAATTCTCTGTGGTCATTTGTCGGCATGGATTTCGAACAGACGATCGTTGTCTGCGAACTCATCTCTCGCCAAAGAAACGTGAAAAAGAATGCTGGGTACCCACTCTTTGGAGTGACAGGTTACTTCACTAAGTCGGTCAACATAGTATAAGACTTTTCACTGAAAGTTCTATACTATTTTTCATAAAACTCAAGAACATGGAAATAAATTTTTCAAATATTTTCTAATGTTGGAAGTTTAGAAGGATATATTCCCTATTTTTCTAAACTTCCAATATAGTCGTTAGGAATCATGACAATCAGTGGCGGCCGCTCCTTCAGTGCACTCGTGCACTGCACTACCAGATTTTTATGTATTTCCCTATTTTTTTTTCGACACAATTATTATTTATCCAAAAGTATGTAACTTTAATTACACACTGAAAAAGAAAATATTTTCAAACAAGCTTGATCTTTATTGCCTAAAATTTAAGACTCATTTTAGCTGAACCAAAAATTGGGCGAGCGCTTTCAAAGTGCGCACGAAGCGTCTCCATAGAAACTATATGGAATGAGACAGAAATGCTCCGGCAGGTGAAACGGAAGATGATCCGTACTCAATGTATGAGAAAAATTGAAAAATCGGATCGCCGCACGAGTCCCGAATACTCCCGAACGGGCTCGCTCGGGCGGCATCGGCCGGGGTGTCTCGCTCGCTCGTTGAAGATTTTTGTTGCGACGGCGTGTCCTTGACCTTTACTCAAATCAGTTTGTTTGTTTTATTTCGCACCTGTGACACGGTGTGATAGATAACGCGCGCGAAATTACCCAATAATTATTCATAGTTATGGTTTTCTACTTTGTGTGTGCTTCAAAGTGTAGTGGTTGAAAGTGGCTTCAAAGTGTGTTGTTAATGGGATTATTTGAACAAGAACTAAAAAAGAAAATAGGCTATGGCTTATTTAGGCGGTATGCCGCCTAATCTGTTTTTTGAAACTATCTTCTCGTGCTTTTCAACCTGAATTAGTTAAGTACCTACCTAGTTATTAGAATATTCATTAGCGCGCAGCTCCTCTCACTAAACCAATGGTAAGTCAAGATGATGAGATATTTCACTGCATGTAGGTACATAAAGTAAGTGATACTTTTTATACAGAAATGGTTTTACAATATGCATTAATATTAACAAGAATTGTACCTAGAGTAACTGATTATGTATACTGTACAAATATTATTAAGTAGGTGCATAGGGGCAGTCGACTACAAATAATTGACGAACGTACGGCATTTCAATAGGTCGTTTTGCTTTTGAGAGACAGTAGGTAAGCAGGTGAACCACCACTCCTTGAAGTCACGAGCCGCCACTGATGACAATACGCCATGCGGCTAGCAATCAATACCTATTTTGATTTCGTTCTCTACATATTATCTCACCAACACGCTAAACGTGGCTTTTAGAATTTATAGACCGGGGCTCTGCCTACCCCTTAAGAGAAAAGACGTGACAGTATGTAAGTAATAATGTTCTGATTATTTTTGGCTTGGCAGAGACTTCAAATAGATTAGGAAATATTGGGTAGGAAATACATTAAATATATTAAATGAATAAATAAATATATTGTCTTTGGTAGATAGGTTGTTTACTGAATGAAGTTTGTGATTTAATTAAACATCACTCATTCTTGTCTGTTGAAGTAATTAAATGATTCAGTTTATTTTTTGGTTTTCAAGTATAGTCGCTTTTTTAAGTCGGTCAAATTTTTTGTAACAAAGTTTTTTCCACGTAGAGTAACAATTTTGACACCCGTGCGTGCACGTCTATTACATAAAATGTCTATCGTAAAAGTTTTGTCGCCGGCTTGTTCGCTGGTCGACGGACAAAAAAGTCACGTCACTGTCACGTCGCTTCGTGCGCGCACCTCCATACATCTCCATGGACAGGGTGACGGAAACAAAAAAGTCACGGCGACAAAAGTCACCGGTGCGCGCAGTCCCTAAAGCTTCACTTTCAAATGTAAACTAGTTCATAAAATAGTTTGAAGGGTTATCTATTAGCCGAAACAATTTCAATCACTTGTAAGTGGTGGCCAACATGTATATTAGATCATCTATTTATCAGTTTCGGTCACATGTCTACTTTAAACAAATATTTTTTTTAAACTCTAATGTCTTGGGTTAAATTTTGATTTACAGATTCCAGCTTGTTACTATCACCAAAAGCCGATTTACCAATGCCAATGAGTGGCGACAATGCAGAAGTATTTTCCCAAGAAGTCCCTAACTTTCTATCAGGTACATAAATGTATACTTTTAATTAGATATGGCAAACATGCATGCTGGTGTGGGAGTAAAGAAAAACGTAGAATGTAAAAGGCGATGCAGCTAGCATCCCATTAGTTTTTAGATTCCGTTTTTCACCTTTCACCCATCCACACCCGTAAGGGAAACAGACGTGATAATATGTATGTATGGCAAAAAAAAACAGTTACTAAAGTGAATATGAAATGCTCTGCTTGCGTTGATTTCGGTCTCTTGGAAAGAGTACTTTCTGAATATTATAGCGTCTAATTTCCAAATTATTGCAAATTTCTTAAAGATTGATTTGGTAGCTAGGCATGAATGCGTAACAAGCAAGTAAACAAAACACACTTTCCCATTTATTTTATTAGAAACTAGCAATTTTGCTGTGACTTCGTCCGTGTAAATTATACTCATGTTAACCGCATATAAAATTTTTAAATTTGGGCCAGTTTCTTCTTTTGGAGCCTATACAATGCAAAAAAACCGGCCAAGTGTGAGTCAAACTCGCGCAATGAGGGTTCCGTATAATATGCTTCGTGAACACACACAATGTGCAAAAAATGTTTTATTCAATTGAGTAGCGCCATCTAGTGGTGTTTTAGTGAACTATTTCCCTAGATGAACTTATTATTGTGAGTTTACCACTTAATTTTCATGTATTAGAATTCTTATTATTTTTCCTGTAATCTTCAAGGAATTAACTATATTTTGTAATTTTTTCAAAATTTTCGGCCCAGTAGTTTCGGAGATCAGGGGGGGGGGGGGGGAATGGTCAATTTTTGCCTTCTTTCGTGAATAAAATCAAAAGTATATTTTTTCCTCATAATGAGCCCTTTCATTTGATATATGACACAATAAGGTTTGCAAAACTTTCTTTTAAAACTTTGTAATTGGGCCCCTCAAAATGACCCTTATTTAAAAAAAATCTTTATTTACTTTGCACATCCGTGTTTGGGTCATAGGATTACATTTTCTTACCAAATTTCATCTAATTTGGTTCAGTAGATTCGGAGAAAATCGGCTGTGACAGACGGACGGAGGGACAGACAGACGCTCGAGTGATCCTAAAAGGGTTCCGTTTTTCAACTTTTGTACGGAACCCTAAAAAGAAGAATTAAATATTTCCTCTTTATGATATTGGTATGGACTATTAATAGTTTTAAGTGTGAATGTAAAGTTCTACCAAAGACAATATAATACTAAGTTCTACTTAGCGTTTTCCGCCAAAAGTCGCAGTTTGTGACAGAAACGCTAAGAAAAGCTTTAAGTTACTTTTACTTTGCTTCAAGTTTACTGAAAACAGTAGGTCATAAAATAGGTTGAATTTGTTATCTAGGGCTCCGAACAATAAAATTTTAAATGGTATTTTGGTTTCCTTTCTTACAATTTATTTCAAATGGTGACAAAACTGGGCCACAACTAAACAGCCCTGCTTTATATAGGTCATTATGATTTTCTACAGAATTTCAGTTGAAAATTATGTCTTGGTCAATTTAGGTTTTGTGACTGTCATTCTAATTTATGTATACTATAATGATATGATTTTTTTTTATTTATTATACAATTATGCCAATTCTGTTTCCACCCCATTCTTCACCTTTGAACAGGTGATAAAATAATTGAAATATATTCATTATTTTTTAGGTTTGCGAAAGACTGGATTATCTTTTTTTGGACTCTCTTCAACAGCAGAAACCAATGCAGATAATGCTCCACAAAATTCATCAAATAATTTTAACTTTAATTTTGGTGGAGAGGAGAAAAAAGGTAGAGGTGGCTTATTTAGTATGTTTCGCTGAATATCAGTTAGTTACCTTATTTAATTTTCATATAATTGTTATTGTTGTGTTATAATTTTCTTATGATTGTTCTAAATTAAATTCATTTCTTTAATTTACATATTTTTATTTTTTATTATAAAAGCTAGAATATACATTACTGATGTAACTGACAAGCTCTTACTGCTATGAGTTGTAATAATATGAAAAGAGGTGCAAAAACTTCACTGTACTCTATAGCAGAGTCACCCTGTAGTTTTCTGCACAATAAGAACTTGAATACAAATGTAAGACCTAAGAAAATAGCACTCCATGATGCTCTGTATAATGAGGCTTTATAAGAATTTTCCAAGTTCATTCTTATACAAACAATGCAGCAAAAGTATGCGTTCATTGCGTCACTCACAAATAATGGGGCAAATATTGTCCACCATGCACTGTTTACGATTCCATCTATTTTTAGGGCTAACAAAACTGAGAAAATAGTTATAGTTATCAGGTTTATCCATATTTCGAAAACAGTGAGTCCAATCCACTGCACAATTTCATTCAGGGTGAAGAACATTATGACTGGTTGGCACCAAGCATTGCTGTTCGGAATATTCTAATGTGAATGGATGACGAGTGTCTGACTTGAGCTCCAAAGTCCAAGTCGTCGTAAAGTGGTTCTAAATCATCTGTAAACAAAACAATAATAAAAATTTATATAACCTGTTAAGATGTTTTTAACCCCTAACAATAAAATTGTTAAAAAGCAGTTTTAGGTAAGTTGTTTACAGGAATATTTTTTTGCTAACCACAAAGGACAATATAGCTCCACTAAACCACAGAAATCTGAGCTGTGGTAAGTTTAATCCAAACATTACTTCTGATGAATCAATGGTTTTAGGGTACACATCTCCCACCAGCCAATAGGAGCGCTGACCACTGACATATTACTTGCTCCACACTCTCGTCGAGAGGTTTCGTTCCCGGTATTCACTGAAACAAGAGAGATCGAGAACTGCTCTCTACACTCTCGCTTAGCCCAGTTGTATTTTTGAGGACGTTGAAGATGGACGTTGAAACTGCTGCAGCCTTATAGCATTATGTCTTGTAGCGTATTATACTTCTTACAACGAGAAAAATAGTTATTAAAAGGCGTTTAAAAAGACGAAACACCACCACCATGGAGACTACATGAATACAGCCGAGACTTGCCGAATATTCTCATATTCGCCTCCACACTCTCGTATTTGCCTATTCTCGTGTAGTTTTGCCGAGTGTGGAGCGGGCTTATGATGCCTCTCCAGCCCAAGTTAACTAGGTTATGTTTGTCTACTTGAACCTTAAGTCTATCTCATGACTCAACTGTAACTATAATGTGTAACCTAACATCTGATAAACCAAAGCTATCTGGAACTCACCGACTAAATCGACAGTGCCTGTGTTGACTTCTATTTGACATGTTCCAGAGAACAATATCTCCAGCTGCAATGCCAAATTACAACATCTCTGGATAGCGGCGCCTAGCCCGTGCAGTATTATTTCCTTTTCTCCTTTAGTCAATAGGTCGCAGCATTTGTCCAGCTGTGCCTGAATAGAAAATATAACTAGGTTTAACCACAAACACATTGCACTGAACCAACAAGTGATTTTTGGTTGAATACCTTAAAATTTGTCTTTTTTGTTATAAATATAACATTATCCCCGTCTATTGGTCGAACAGGTAGCCTCTTTTTAACAGCATAATTCTTATTTGGAAAACGTTTCTGCTTTTTCTTTGGGTCTACTTTCTTTTGCGAGTTGTTTTCATCTGCCATATTTTTGAAATGTCATTGTCTAATCAAATGTAATGAATGTCACTTTGACAATTTTTTTTATAGACGGCCCTGAATCACCGAAATCTCGGTGGAAGCCATAATTACAAAGAAGAAAGAAAGAAAGATAGACGGCCCTGGATAAGAGTCGTTAGCCTTTCTTCATTTATTATGCACGTTGGCGAGCTATAGACGTCATTTATTTCGTTTGTTTGATGGAGCCCCTGGCGACAATTCTTCACGATTCCATTGGTTTCATCATAGATGACGCAGCAAGACGGACAACCACCAGCTCACTACAGCCGCACCACGACAGTCTATTTTAGTTATTCCACGCATTGTTCATAAATACCTCGAAGTTACACCAATTTTACATTATAAAGTCCACTAGAATCAATTGCAAAACAATCTAAAATAAACACCGTGTAATCCGCTAAAATTCCCGCCAAGAACTTCCTTTGACAAAAAATAAGCTAAACATTTTTTTAAATTATTTATAGCCCTTGATATGAGTCCTTTAGAGCCTTTCTTCATTTATTTCACCAGTTAGCGATTTATCAACGAAATGGTGTAATTAATTTATTACGTTGCTTTCACGGAGCCCCTGGCGAAAACTCTTCGCGAATCCACTAGTATAATCATTGACGTCGCAGCAAGGCGGACAACCACCAGCCCGCTAAGTAAATCTCACTACAGCCGCACCATGACAGTCTATTTTAGTTATTCCACACATTGTTCTTAAACATAGGCATTTACAACACCAAATAACGCCAATTTCACATTATAAAGTGCACTAAAATCAATTTGTGAATCAACACCGTGTAGTCCGCTAAAATTCCCGCCAAGAACGCCTTTGATTAAAAATAAGCAACTATCTTTTTTTTAACCGAGAGCCTCTCTCGAGCCTCGGTATCTGTCTGTGATACAGCCATAATGTTCAAATCGCATTCCAATCGACATGATGACACTGCAGACAAGCATGATTGATGTCAAGAAAATGATTCTGTCTGCCTGCTAACTGCCTACTGCAGTGCAGGCAACAGTATTTGATGACTAGTTTACAAACCTACCAGAATAAATTATTTAGGTTTTGCCCATTTACATTACGTTTTATGTAGGTAATTATGTGAAAGTGTGTAGCCAAATGCCCACGCTAAAATAAATATAGTAGGTACCTACTTACCTATGTTACAGCAAGTTACAGTCAGTTCGCTAATTTAGGAATTAAAAATGGGTTGTGTTTGTTGTTCTCTAAGTTCTTTCATTTCAATCGTACTAGATGCACTTGAAAGGTATGTATTAATTATATGTATTTGTACGTCTCAGCTTAGATAGATCTTAGTCAACTGACCGTCTGATACAAAGCCAGATTACACCCCGTACCGGACATGCATAGCCAGAAGGAACACCATTATATACCTCCCTCTTGCTCGGATCTGACCGTTACATTTGAAAAGTTAAGGGAGTTTTCATTAAGCCGTTTAGGCTATAGGAGGCGACAATGGAATAGACAAACATATATGTATATACATACGCGCAAAACATTACGTAATAATTTAATATACGTAAATTTATTGTGCGATATTAAAATGTAGTGGATTGCTGTTACTTATTAGTTAAGTTACCCACATAATTAATTACATGCTTCTTTGTCCCACAGAATATCACTATGCACTGTATGTGCTTTGTTGACTTGTTGTTTATTATTCACAATATTGTCAGTCATGATTTTGGGCATAGGAATTGGCTACCACTACTGTTTTGTTTCGAACTCAGTGGAAGCTATGGGTAAGTACACATTAGTTATGCCTTCAAATTTTCCTATAAGCCATGTACACGCGTTGAGTAAATGGTAGAGTAGACGGTAGAGCACTTATTAGGTATGCTATTTACTATACCGGCGTAAATAGCATCGGCAGACAAAAACTAGAAATTGGTATAGTGACTAGCAATGTGGGCAAGCTACTCTACCACTCACCTTTACTCTACTCTACCATGCACTCTACTAATATTGGGTAACTCTGCCCATGTATACTTTTAGTAGAGTAAAGACTGAGTGCTAGTGACAGCCGCGGCGTTCTAATTAACTCTGCTTGCCTGCCAATAACGGCGCCGCGGTGTGCTCTACAAAGAAAATTCACGTGTTCTACTTTTCTAAACTCTACTCAAATCTACTTTACCTAAACTGTTAGTTAACAAAATTGTCGAGTATTAAGTTAGTGAACTCTACCACTTGCTTTTCGCGTGTACCGGAGGCTGAGGCTATAAGTACCTACGTACATAGTCTTTGTAGCGTATATTTATTTAGATTTAGAGCTCTCGGTAATTTTATAGCACAGATCTAATTCGATATCTGTACTGTCTTTAAAATTTATAAGGCATAGGACCACTGTTTTGTCTCGAACTCAGTGGATTCTATGGATAAGTACACATTAGTTGCGTGCGCCTTCAAACTTTCCTATTAGCCTCCGGTACACGTGTAGAGTAAACGGTAGAGTAGACGGTAGAGTAGATAGTAGAGTAGACGGTAGAGTACATGTACTTACTCACATACATGTTAACAGCATTGTATGCATACAGCTGTTAACTGGTATAGTTAGTAGCATCGTAGCGGTGTGAACACCATCAGAAGAGTAGAGTACTAGAAATTGGTAGGGTAGAGTGCCTTGCAACGTGGATAAGATACTCTACCACTTGCCTTCCCCTAACACTGTGTCCACTCGACTATCTACCATACACTCTACCAATATTTGGTTTATCTTACGAAGTATATCTAAGTACTCACTCATCTCGTTGCCAACAGTGGGAGTCCTCTAACGTTCCGGTACCACAGAGGCAGTGATACCGCAGGGTCCAGGTCTCAGACGGCCGAGCCAAGGCCAAGAGTGAAAATATAAGTTTCTTTTCTTCTTGACTTCGTCTTGACCATTATCTTTAAATTTTTTATGATTACCTTATAATATTACTTATAGTATCGTTGAGTTAGCATCCCACGACACAAGTTCATAACTTCTTGAGGAGCTAGATCAATCTATGTTATTTGCCCATAGAGATACTTAAGTATTTAAGTAGGTAGTGGAATTTATTTAAGTAACTAGGTATTACGTTTACTGATTACTACGCCAACAAGTAAAGACATGTTGACGTGTGTGAGAACTTTCCGGTCTGTTTGGACCCATTCCTATTTTGTAATGATATCGTCATGAAAACGATTTCATTTTCTTGATGTACTCGATGGAAGGCTCGCTGAAACTTTATTATATTTTATTCCAGCCAAGGCTGCCAAAGCAGCAGGAGCCCTAAGATCGGGCCCGGAGTCCGCCACTCCCGGCCACGTGTTGCGCTCCGTAGACAAGGCGATGAAGCGCGGCTTTGCGCACCGAATTAAACGCCGCGAGACCAACGAAACCGTCCTTTCCAACAGTAGACACTTCAACTACACTGATGACTATCACCAGAACGTGACAGCGTTTATTCTTGAAAGATTTAATGCCACAAATATCACAAGTATTTAGGCACTAAAAATTTACAGCTTAGGTTTGTGCTCACAGCTTCATGTCTGTATGTATTGTCAGTAAATCAAATGTCGTTTCAAACCGATTCTTTTATTTGGTTCATATAGAAACTGTAATAATATTACAAATAAGCTACAAATCGCTTCGACAAATCATTTGAAAGTCACGTGAGTGGCCTCACAGAACTGATTTGTGTAATGTTCAAAGCTCGAAGTGGTCTAAGGAAGGGCGCCGCAGTCGCTGTGTTGTTCCGAGAACGACGAAATCTGCCGATGAGCCTTCGTGCCAGGTCCTTTTCTTGCGGCGATAAATCAGGTTCTCTTGGTGGACTAAAGACAAACACAAAAACAAAATTTATAAAAATGCAATTAGGTATGTATAACTCTCAATTATAACATTGCTAAAACATTATCTTGTCAACTCAAAAACTTATCCAAATTGTACTGAATTATGTTATGATGTCTCACAAATCATAGGTAAGTATCTGTATCTTATGAGCAAATCAAAGAAAACTCGAAAACAAAAATCCAAAGTTGTTCAAATTTGTAATTTGTATCATAATTTTTGTCAGGTTCACTGAATAATTTTTTATATCGATGGGCAGGGCCACCTCTTCAAAGGTATGCCGAGGTTACATAATATCTACACGCTAAATACGAAATTGTAAGAAATAAAAGTAAAAAATGATCTTCCATAGAAATTAAGCAATCAGCTGGGCAAATTTGCAACGGTCTAAGATGAAATTAGTACTATTACCTACTATGACAAAACTAACCGTTCGGTTTCAAGTAATACAATCGGCATTTGCGTACTTTCCAAGTAGATCTTATCCGCTGGCTTGTTTTTATTATAAACCTCTGTAAATAATTAAAAAAATACATTAGTAGTAAGTATTACTACCGATTTGGAAGTCAATTTTTAAGGTTCCGTACCCTAAAGGTAACATACATTACGCAAGTTATTTTTTGTACGGAACGCTTGCACGAGTCCAACTCGCACTTGGCTTGTTTATTGACAACATAAGCTATTAAGTAGTAAGTGGCTATTGTGAACTTGTGACCGAGCTTTCAGTGTGATGATGATTCCAAGGAATTGTAATTGGCCAACACTGGTCTCAGATTTTTCAAACTGCCTAAAGGGATCTGATAGAGCTTATAACGAGTACCATCAAAGATGACAGTCGGGACCAACGGATTAACGTGCCTTCCGAACATGGCACATGGCTCTGGTAAGTACAGAGAGGGTCTTGCTCCTGCAGTAGAGGCTACAAAAGACCTGATGATGATGATTACTCACCTTTGAATAGATTCTCTCTAGATACCGTCATGCCTTTATTTTAATGATTAAAAAACTGGCCAGTTAATCAATACTTGTGTGCGTCACAGATTTGTGTTATCACACGCGTCCTGTCAATTTATGCCCTCAAAATCCGTCAAATTGGTAGCTGTGTGTGTGTGCGACCGACTTTGGGTTGGACACTAGTTTTTTCTACGCTTTTAGGCTAATAGAGATCTAGGCTTTGTATAATCTAAGGTACTCACCAAGTATGGGCTTGGGCGCGTGCTCCACCTCGGTCCTGTTGACTGCCACGAGCCGCACCACGGGCTGGCTCTCGTCGACGCCGGCGTCGCGCCCCGAACGCATCACGTTCGCCGACTCCGTCGTCGACCTTGACGATACTAAAATGTACACGGCGTTAGTTTGGCTGTTCATACATACCTACCATACCTACCTACCTACATACATAATGTCACGTCTTTTTCCCTTGCGGGTTTAGGCTGAGCCCAGATTTTTAAACCTTTGGGCCACGTTTAGTATGTTGGTGGGAAACGGAATCAAAATAGTGATGGGTTGCTAGCCGCATCAGCTATGACATGATTACTCAGATATTCGCCCCCTTCCTCGACCGGCTTTTACGATTTGCGCGGGTTGAGAAGCAGCTGGTACATTCTAAGCTTTTTTATTTCTCTCAGACCAGCGTGGAAGACGGATTGGCTGTTCAATGTTCATGAAGTGGGTAAGTTAATAAGCGTAGGATGTAGGGCCTTTCTGTTTCTAATAGATTTGCATTCGGTTTTCACCCATTTTCGATATGATTTTGACCGAAAATCACAGAAAGCACAGAAAGCACCGGACGAGATTCTACGTGATGTTATATTTAATCAGTGAAGCATCCTAATCGGGTTGCTACGTTACGTTAGACAGGATAACCAACGAAGCGACCGACGGTAAATGGCATCATCACCACTAGACATTAGGAGAGCACCAAGGTGCACCAAGTTGTTTCCAGCACATGGTATAGGATCATACTATCCCTCTCAAAATGCTGCTACTTGAAATACATTGTCTAAACCCAAAAGCAAGGGATTTCAATGTAGCTCGCGCGAGGGACGAGACATTCCTTGTTCTGTGGTCTAAACAAACGCTTGATAGAAATGTTCCTTTAGGCCTCGAAAAGGTGTTTACAGGCTGCACCAAACTTTATTGCGAGTCGGATATTAGCTGCGAACTGCGCAGTACGCGGCGCAGTACGGGGCCCGCCTTCCCGCGCACGCCCCGCTTAACCTAATATTGTGTGCGCAGTACACAATATTAGGTTAAGCGGGCCTGTCGGCCTGTACTACATATAGTCCGAATCAAACTTTATAGCGGCTGGAACATTGCCCGAATCGATGCGCAGTACACAATATAAGATTCAGCGGGGCGCGTTACTGCTCTAATATCCGAGCCCCCATAAATTTTGATTCGGACCGTATCTAATTATTCTTACCGGCAAATGACGCCAGTTCTTTTTGCGCGTAATGGTAGCCCACTGCGATGCCGTATACCATCAGCACGAGTATGGTGAACATCAGCAGCATTAGCAAAAACGCACAGCACGTCCATGTCAACACTCTGGAACATACGTTTTGGGATGCACAAAGATTTCAATTCAATTCTTCATCGCTCTAATGAGACCGCGACCTTGACCTTCCACATTCGATGAGATACCTACATTGGTAGGTGGTCACGTCTTGCACAAACTGAGCAATCAGACTACCAACTTTTTGATATGAACTTCATTTTCCTAGATATACCTACTTACTTTTATAAATAGACAACTACGTGCCACCGCTGCGCGCTGGGCACCGCAACCACAAGGGTCTTTGACCCCTCTCTCATGCTGGAAGTATCCCACCCTCTCGAAAGAACAGAAATCAGCGAACGACAATTAATTGATAGGTGCGCCGCCGAAATCTGGCAAGAGCGCCCTCATAAGTCAAAAGAATAGATAGGGGGCGTCATCACGGGTCTCTCTTCTGAACAGGTTCAGTGCTTATACCATATCACGCTGTGCCTTCACCAGCAAGCCTATTTGCTGACTATCATTTTGATTGTAACTTCAATATTAATTACGGCTTCCGTAAGAATTAAGTACTATTTTTATTTAATATATTAAAACCGTAATGGATTTAGCAAATCGGCCTGCTGGTCTATGTAAAAAGGTAAAATTTAAGAAATCAAACTGATAATAAAAGTGATAAAAATACCTTTCAACGCAGAACGTCATAGAGCAGATAATAGATTGTACTAATCCCATGATTAATGTTTATCTGCAAATGCATAACCACATGAAAATTCCGGTAACACTGGAAAATATTTAGGATAAGCGATTACGGCGGCTTTGTCCGCGTCCTCTACCTATAGTCTATGCACTGTAGGCAACTCATAGTTGTTACATAAAAATCAAGCGAGTACCTACCTAGTTTTTGTGTGAAGTAATATAGGTCTGGATGTGTCTGACATAGGGCGCCATCTCCAGCACCAGAATAAATAATGGGTAGATATGAGCAATCATGAACATAGTCACTAAATAAAGCGTATGGGAAAATCCATTTTAAAGCAGATCAAAAGTCAAGTGCACCATAGAGAAACCATGTCGAATTAGGATAAGCTTGAAGACTTGGTTTTTAGGGAAATAGAAAAAAGCACTTTATTTGTTTGCTATCGTTCAATCTTTTGGAACTTTGTGAGTTGGTAAAATTACATACTTACGTAACGCGACGAGACGAGCTTAACGGCAATAAATTGCTCTGCAAAATAGAGGTAAACCTGGAAGTATGGAAAGGGATCAGAATGGACCTAATTATAAAGGTAGTCATTTAAGTAAAATACTAATTGATTAAGTACTGAAATTGACAACTCTTTGAGTAACTTACCTCATAATAAGTCTATTACGTTATGGCAATATAACATTTGTTGGAATGGTTTCTTTGAATTACAAATCACATAATCGTAAACAAATAAAATAATATAAAACTGCAAGATGCACTCTACTAAACTTCATAGCAAAAGTCAAAGTCAATTCTATCAATTTTAAGTAACAAAAGATAAATGGCCAGTATTTAAAGATGTAAGCAAGCAATCTTTACCCGATTGTGTCAGAAGCAGTGAACAATAAATAAATAAAAATCATTTAAATAAAATTATTTTAATACGGTTTTTTATCGCGTTCATAACATTATTTATACACCTAAAGTTACGTTAGGTAGAGTCTACCTGCGACCACGAACACTTGTAAAGTGCTCGTATAAATAATGTAATAAACGCGATAAAAACCGTATTAAAATAATTTTATTTAAATGTGTAACAATCGCGAAAACGTAAGAAAACAATAATAATCATTTATTTCTCACACAAATAACGACAAAACCACAGACATGAGAATTTTTATTTGCTTGATGGATCATAGAAATCGTCTTTCATACAAAGGCTGTACTATTTTTGCTGAGTAATTTAGACTAAAGAGTGACCATCCAAATGAAAATCGATATTTTAAGATTGTCCTGGGTCTTGGATGTTTATCTATTTATGCATCTATTAAAATATTAAATATAGTATCGTTGAGTTTAGAATCCTTCGACTACTAAACAACTTCACAAATTACTTGTCTTTCGTGTGTGTAAGTGGCCAACACTGGTGTCTGATTATTTCAAGCTGCCTACAGGCATCTAAACTGCCATCAATGACGACAGCCGGGACCAACGGCTTAAAGTGCCTTCCGGAGCACGGAGGAGCTCGAGATATTTTTATGACACTTGTGGTCACCCATACAGGCGAGGACCGCGCCCGGGGTTGCTTTACCTGCGTAAACGCTTACAGTGATTACCTTCAGTGATCATCATTGGGGGGCCTGAGGGGTCAGGGCCATTGATCTCCGCAATTTACTGTGGGGCTAGATCAATTTGTGTGATTTGTCCCTTTATATTTATTTTGGAGAAATTTATTTACGTCATTCAAAATAAAAATATCAAATAGAATTAAATATTTTATTAACAACTTGTTTAAAAATACAACAGTCTCAAAATTCCAAAAGCATTCACAACCAATGTAAATACATTTCTTCAGAGATAAAAATTATTGCTTTTTAATTTTCAAAACATTTTTCATTCAATTTTGATTTTTATTATTTAAATTAATATATCAAATATACAAATAATTAATTATTTAAACTTATTAAATAGGTATGATGTAGGTATAGTCTGCCACACATCAAACGTAACAGTCACGCGTATTAGGCCCATTAAAATAAGGTGCAACCTTGCACTAATTCAGAAATACTTCATTATTTTTATATTTAAGTATATTTGGTAGAACTGTTTAAATGAATACGTAGAAAGAGCTTTGGGCGATAGCGATGTGGAATATTTTACGCGCTCGACCTTATCACAATAATAATTAGGTTCATATTTGAGTGCGCCTGGCCCGCTCTGCAAGCGGCTGCGCGAAAGACAGAAAAAGTAAAAATTAAAATACAAGTGTAATAATTGCCTTATTCTTTTATAAGTGTGTTCAATTAACTGACTAAATGTAAAACTTCAAAACATACAGATCAACATTTCACTAAAGTCAATCAATTTCTGTTTTAAAAACGCCATAAATTATTAGATGCGACTAAAAAAATTGCTTAATTAATGCAGAAGTAAGACCATAATAGGGCAAGGTAAAAATTTACCAAGTAACTCTCGGTATTGTGTATTATCACAATTAATTTTAATTTACTGAAATTTAATTAATTATAAACTAAATATCCAGTAAAACTATAAACCAGCTCAATTTTGGAATAAACTATCATAAATAGATTTAATATTATATAGCGAATGAGCATAGATAGAGCCTCATAAGTCCGTTTTTGATTTAGTGCGAGCCTGCCCGTAAAAATCTTCCTAATTTGATTGGCCCATTCATACTAGTCTGTCTTACAAAATAGTGTCACGGTTGATGTGAGGGCTACTGTATTTCAAGGCAACATGTAAACATAATAAGACGATTAATAAACTACAAACAGTGGGTGGGGGACACGATCCAGGCATAGGAAACATTTTTGGAAGACGTTTTGTATGTAGTAGCCTAGCCCGATATAAGATGAATTCAGTATAATCTATCGGGCCATTTTCTAGTATACCTATAGATTATCCTACAAAACTTTAAAGAGTCATTCCACAGATACGTAAAAACATGTATTAATTTCATTTTCTCCCTGCTGGATCTTATTTTCCTAAGTTCGAAATGTTTAATAAATAAAATAAGAAAATTCAGTTATACATAAAGACGTGCTATATATAACCTTGATGCTCTATTATAGTAAATTAAAAATTAATGCGGGTACTGTTTCGTTTCTAGAACAAACCAGTTTACATTTCGTACGTATTATTTATCATATAATGAAGTTCAAAACAAATGAGTCTAATTAATAAATTAAAATTCGGTACCTATGTTATTTTTACAAATTACTAGAACACAAGACGAAGAATCCGTATTCTAAGCCTATTAATGAAAATTTCCTCCACTTAGACTCATCGGAGATCACCTCTAGATGACAGCTGGTTTCTTTGTAATCATAGCTGAGGATACATTATGGATTGTCAGTCCTTCTTGCCTGTGGTTGAGTAAGGACGGCTATACCTACTCAATTTGTTTAGGTACTTATAAAATTACAACAATCTTGATACTCGTTTTATTGAAATATACGTATCTTTTTTTAAATCAAATAATTTAAGATATTTTTAGCAAAAAACAAAAACCGACTTTAATCCTGTCAATTTGTGTGACTAAGCATAAAAAAAAATGGAAGTAAGTGTAAACGGAACGGCATACTTGTATATTTTTTTTTTGGTTTTTGTGTATTTTTTCAAAAAGCTCTTATAACATTTCGATAAAAATTTAATGAGACCATCTGTAAGGTATAACATATCAAATACAAAGAATTTCTTAAATCGGTCCAGGCGTCTTCGAGAAATCGGAAAACATACATAAAAAAAGATTATGACGAATTGAGAGCCTCCTTTTTTTGAAGTCTGTTAAATATTGAAATTTGACATTGAATGAATTGGTAAAGTGTTATTTTGATTTAAAAAGTGTACATAAGTTCAAAATACGCATCAAGATTGTTTAATTTTTTTTAAGTACCTAAAAATGGACTATACTTAATAAAAAATATCTTCATACAAACATTACTAAAGAACACCTCAAGTTTACTGTTTGCCAAGTTTGACGGCTGCTTCCTTATGACGACCGAAAAAATGACATAAATTGAGGAATGATTAAAAGTTTACAACTAAGAATACCGATTTAAATGACTGAGGTTGAGTCCAGTTGAGGAAGCCTAGAGAAAAGGACTAAGAATACGGGTGTGAATCTAATTACAAGTAGGTAAGAACTACGGTAACTAAAAATGTCTAGATATATTAATGATAAACTATCCAATATTTTTATTTAGCTCGATTAATAATTTCCTTGGCTGAAGGCTGCTATCTCAATATTTCTAGCCTTCCTTTCTTCCTTCCTTTATATCTTATCAAGGTTGTAATTCAGCATGTGGAACGGTTGGAATAATGATGAAAAATTACTAGTATCCTAAAACTTGCTTACCGGTTATATTTTGACGGGATTGTCATCGGACTCGGCAGGAAAATAACATTTGAATTACGCGTGTAAATTCCAGGCGGGAATATAAAGGTAACTAAAATATGTCTATGGTAGATTTAATATACTATGATATGTTTTCCTTATATTGAAATCTCGGAATCAGAATCCCTATTGGTATACAGAATTGCAAGAAAAAAATATATAAAACGAAATAAAAAAATTTGACCTCCCATACAAAGTCACCGATCAGCTGCGAATTTCTATAGGAAGTCAAATTTAATGTTTAGGTTTTTTCTTACATTTCTGTATTCCATTAGGGATTCTAATTTTGAGATTTTTATATATGTCGTGGCCATATCGTAGAATCGATCACTTTATGAAGTGATTGTCAATTTTATGAAATGGTCGCATTTCATGAAATGTTAACCTGTCTATTGGCCACATCATGATGTAGATTGGGCAGATCAATGACAATATATCGTTTAACGATATGTGCAGCCAAACGCGTGGCTCTTTCATGAAATGTTCAAGATTGTTTGATCATATCGTAAAATAGCTTCTAATATAATAATAATATATAGCCGGTAGAGGCGCTACAAACGCTTTGTTTGTTTTGTTTATGTGGAAAGATGGCAGCCGCCGGCGAAAACCGCAGTGAAAATGTGAACATTATGTTGAATTTGTTATGTTTTTTTAATTTTGTGTTAGTCAGACGTAAAAAAATACAAAATGTTCTTAACATATTCTCAATTTTTGTTAATTATATTTCCTGGACATCCTATTTTACGATCCGGCTAAACGTGAATGACAATATCGTTAAACGTTGACGATTCAATGATCTGATCAAATTAAGTTGGCCACATCATAAAATGCCACCATTTCATGAAAATGTCAATCGTTTCATGAAAATATCAATTCTACGATATGGCCACGACATATAGCTTTTATAGGTTTAAAATAAGCCTGTATGGTCTAACGGAATTAATTAAAATTAGATTTACATTCTGTCAGTGAAAACTTGAAAAGGCTCCACTGTTTTGTTTTTCGTATGTGTAAGTGGCCATCACTGGTGTCAGATTTTTCAAGCTGCCTTAAGGCATCTGACATAGCTTAACGACTGCCATCAACGATGACAGTCGGGACCAACGGCTTAACGTGCCTTCCAAAGCACGGAGGAGCTCGAGATATTATTATGCCACTTGCGGTCACCCATCCAAGTAGGGACTGCACCAGGGGTTGCTTGACATACGTAAGCGCTCATAGAGCTCACACCCACTGGACCATCGGGCTCCACTGGAAGCTCGCTATTATGTTCCTTGTAAAAAATTGTTTAGTACGAGCTAATTTCCCCCTTACTGTGTTAAACTTAGCACTATTGTAGGAATTTAAGAAAAATAATTTAAAAGCCTATACTAGTTGTAGACTATCGCATGTACTTATTCATTTCGTCCCAATTTTATTACGTTTTTTAAATATAGGTAGTAAGTATACAAAAGAGAATTGAACTAAAGCACAAAAAGTTACACAAAAAAGATAATAATTTGTAAATATCTATAAATAGTAAGACAAAGATATGAACACATAAAAAGTATCTAAACCGTTTTACAGGATGACAGGCAAGTAGACCGATTGGTCAGGTAGACCAATGGGGAAAGTAGACTAATTGTTGCGGGGGGCTTATTCCGTCCCAAATCGCCGTGCCAAATAAAAATAAAAATATGAAAATCGATTTTAAACAACTTGTTATCAAACGTCCTTTTATAACATTAACTTTGGAATAAGGCATTCAAAAACACCCAATTTGACGAATCGGGATTTTTTTTTTATTTCGGGATATTTTTTACAAAGTCAAATATAAAATAATAACAGTCTTTAACAGAGACGCAAGTGCTGTAAAAATACTGTATAATCTTTGAAATTGTATTTTTTTCCTACAAAAGATTCGCATCTTTCGTAAAGATCGTTCTTTACTCGATATTGTGGTTGGTGGAGACCATCGAAGACGGCAAAATAAATCATTAGTATAGAGTGAATTTTTCAAAGAACCTTTTGCCTTTAAGGGTACGCTAGTTAGGTGTTTCGCCATACAAATTCTGTAGGGTGATGACTCCGTTGTTCGGTATCGTCTGTTTAAAGTTTTTAATTCTATTAATTTGTCTTGTCGTTATCTATGCTTGTATGGAATCATAATTGTAAAATTATAAGTACTTTAAAAGTTATGAGTCTCAAAACATTCCGTTTTAACACGTAATTTTAACGCAACTTTGGGCACAATTAAATACCGGAAGGAGTATAAAATCTCTAAAACAAAATTCATACAAGCATAGTTTGGTTATTTTAAAATATACCTAACTTTACTTTTAATTAAAACATTCAGCTGTTTTATCACAAGAACACTTCTCCCAAACGCATACTCGCGAATTTTTAGACGACGAAGATTTAGATTTTCAACAATATTTGTGTTTGCTCACACTAGACTGTTGTTCCGATGTGCTTATAAATCAGTGTAAATAGTTCCACACTGTTCAAAACCGAGTCTATCCCTTTCTCAGCGAAATAGCACGCAAATTAGCCACGTGCGCCGACGAGTTCCGAGTTCCGGACTAGCGCATCCTTAATGACTGATTTTCCATATAAAAAATCAAACGTCTTGTTTTCACCCGTTCGAAAGTGGCACTGCCAATTCTCAAGAACCACAACTATAAAGGGTTTATTGGGGTATAGTTTACTTGCACTTTACTTCAGAACCCCTTGATCGCAAAAATAGGCTTTCGAAGACAAACGTTTTGTCGATCTGAGAATAATATGGACCAAACGCCGAAGACTTCCAAGGAAAAGTGACGTCATATTGCATAAATGTTATAAATTAACGTTCCGAATGATATTTAAAATTTTATGACAAATATACTAATTTCGAATCTATTTAAACAAATATGACTTAATACGTAATAAATTGCTGAAAATGACTATTTGTAAAGTGTACGTGTACGTATACGTATTTGACAAGCGGACGGTGGAAAACTGTGTTCTTTATTAGTAGTGTTTGTGTGACGACACGTCTGTATCCTTTGGTACGTCACTATGGGGTAATCCAAAGACTTCTATATAAGTTGAGGTAGACGTGCCGTACGTACCAAATTCTGAAGCGTGCAAAGGGAGCGAATTGATTTTTGCCCAGGAGATTAAGGTTGAAAAACAATGACTATTGAATATATCTACTGCCTTGTAAAGGATTATTGTTATTAGACCCTCGCTACGCTCTATGACCTGAGAAAGGTCGCTGGTAGTGGCTGGATGAGGAAAGCCGGGGATCGCAATTTGGCGCGCCGTTGGGGAGGCTTATGCCCAGCAGTGGACTGCAATAGGCTGATGATGTGATGAAGATGAGGCCCTCGCGGGGTCACTTGGCGTGCAGCATGTCCCACAGCGGCAGCTCCTGCAGCGCCACGTGCAGCTCGTGCTGCAGCTGCGCGGCGAGCGCGGGCGCCGCGTGCGCGCTCGCCGCGCCGCGCGCCCACGCCGCCACCAGCCCGCTCAGCCCGCTCAGCGGGCCCAGCCCCGTCACGTGCAGGTCCATGGACCTGTGCCAGAAGTCAAATCTTTAAAGCCCAATCGCACTTCACTGAATTCTATCGCTTACGAGACGCCGCAGCACAAACTGCAAAGAACTATTACAGGTCGACATAGACGATTAGACGGACAGTGGCAAATAAACCGCGGTGCGCTCAGATGTCCATGTGCGAAGGTGACCACTTTCCAGCTGGTGGCTGTGGCGAACATTAAAAAAAAGTGTAAGTGCAACCTTATTATAATACTAATTAGAGCGCACCGCCGACTTTTTGTCCGCCACCGTCCCTCGTCTACGCTGCACCTACTAGTATCGGACGACCGACTGCCAATCTTTTCTCTAAGTAATGGAGAACATAGCCAAATATTGGAGTGAGGTTCAAGATGTTTAAGTGAAATACAATTAAGTTTGAATTTCTATTGCGGGTCACAAATTTAAACTCAATTGACGCTCGTTTTATGTCCTAATTTCCATAGAGGTATCCAATACGTTAGACAAGAATGGAGATATCTCCAATCTGTTTTACGTACTGCGGCGCATTCCGTAAGTGAAAGGATTCAGTAAAGTGATAGAGCTTTTTCTGCACATATCAATAAACTAAGGTAACGTACCGTATCTAACAAATTTCTGAATATTACTAAAACACAAAAACCTACAACTCACTCTCACTCACACAAACCTGAACTCAAACCCAGAATGGATTCAATGGATAAAGCTAAGATGCAAGACGCTGTATTGTTTACAGACTGATACGTTTGCGTTATCAGTCAAACCACATACTTGTTAATGTATAATTATGGTATCTTGTATTGTCGAATCCAGCATTAGTCTCAAAGGAAAGTTGTTCATATTGACGGGCTGAGTCGCCCTTTTAGCGATAGGGACAGGGTTTTATTAACACATTGTACTTACCCCATTTTGTCGACGCGGAGATCCGTGAGTTGCGCGTAGGGCTCCCAGCGCGCGAGCCCCACGGTCAGCGCTAGATGTATGGAGCAGTCCACTAGAGCGGCCGCTAGTCGGCCCGAGCACGATACGCCCATCGCCTTGATGCGGTAGTCGTCGTAGCCGACCTGTGTTGGAAATATCGGCTATTTGGAAATTCAGCACAGGAATTTGGTCTGGTGGTCTGACAATATTACATACATACAAATCGATTTGAAAATCTGATACTGATTATATTTCTCTGATACTGATATCTTTCAACATATTGGAAGAACAAAACAGACGAGCTCCGTGGCGCAGCGGTCAACACACCTATATTTATATTTTATTTAATATTCATTATCAATTTTACAATAACAAATAACATTTAATCAAAAATGCCCCAAATTGTACCTGGCTCAAAAGTTCCCATTATGCTGGCCGCATTACCTCTTTGAATGGCTGTAGATAGTCGTTGAACCAAGTACCATCCGGAGCGGTGGCCATAGCCCTGTCTTTCAAACGATGTCCTATCTCCCTAATTAACAGCGTGGCTTCTGGACACCTTGGCTCTGCAGTTTCGACGGCGACTGGTACAAATACATACTAGGTAGACAAAACGGAATATTTAGCACCTTTTGTGTCCAGCCGCTACTTTTGCCGCCGCTTCAGCTGATCGAATGGTGTTAGAGAGATAGGACGCCGCATAGGTACCTCATCATCAGGTCATTTCTAGTCTCCACTGCAGGAGCACGACCCTCTCTGTACTACCAGAGCCATATATTAGGCAGAGCAGTCAGAGGATTTGGCCTACACTCTCCACGCTGGCCAGACGGATTGGAGAGGTTTCTTTGATGTTTATAAGCTTTGTTTAGCTTGTGTTTCCTAAGTCGCCTTCTACGACATCCACGGGAAGACTTGGAGTGACCTATTCTACTCTGCCGGGAACCACACGGCCATAGGTACCTACTGAAACATAATTGTCTTTTAAATAGCAGAAGTCAAGGATGAACTAGCCGCGAGCTCAAACTCACTGGTGGTAAGATATGATCAGTGACAAGCCGTTGGACTCTATCTACACGCATACGCCCGTCGCACGCACACTCCGAACAAAACGAAATCCGAAACATAGCGAAATATTTTTTGGAAAATCGGGTTTAATGAAAAGACTGGATACTGCATAAATCAATCACAAATGAAGTTTACTGGAATTTTCTATAGTTGAGCTTTCTTGGTGCCGTTTTTATTTTTGACATATTACCTACACTTCTTTTATTCTTCTTTTTTACGCCTAAAGTTGTATAAAAATAAGCAAGAAAATCTAAATTTTGTTGGGTTACATACCTATAAGTTATATTAGTATATAGTTATATTATCTTAATGGCTTTTTATTTTACTATTCTGTTACCGTACAGATTAAATTAATAATTAGACAAACGATATCATGTTAAACTTTAGATGTACACAGACAAATGATAAAGAGTGATAAAAACGATTTCCGTGACGACCTCCGTCAACACGCAGCGCGACCGCGCAGCGGTCAACACGCCTGCCTGCGACACGGAAGGTCGGTTCGATCCCCGGTCAGGTCAAGATGGAAAATGATCTTTTTCATATTGACCTGGGTCTTGGATTTTTATCTATATAAGTATCTATTATAAAATGTAGTATCGTTGAATTAGTATCCCATAACACAAGTGTCGAACTTACTTTGGGGCTAGCTCAATCTGTGTGATTTGTCCCTATATATTTATTTATTTTCACTTTTTACAGTACAGACAAACAATTGAGTACAACCCCTCCGAAATTATAATGTGTAAAAAGTATCGACTAGTTCCACTTGAGACTGGTCTTTTTATGGACCGGACTTTTCTTATCTTTATCTTACATAACTAGTTTATAATTTATTATCCTTTATCCTGAGCGTGGTCTGGAAGCTGGTCCGCATGGGGTCGGGCCGGCTCACTAGTTCCATTCTATGGCTGTTTCGGGCCTGTTTTTTATCTTATCCTTGACATCGGGTTTATATCCTACAATACCTGAAGGTCCTTTATCCTGAGCGTAACCTGAAAGCTGGTCCGCATGGGGTTGGGCCGGCTCACTAGTTCCATTCTATGGCTCTTTCGGGCCGGTTTTTTATCTTATCCTACACTTTAAGTTTATATTCAACAATACCTGAAGGTCCTTAATCCTGAGCGTGACCTGGAAGCTGGTCCGCATGGGGTCGGGCCGGCTCACGCTGACGTCGTGCACCCTGTTCACTGTCGCCAGGTTCTTCACCCACCCGCTGTCCGTTTCGAACTTCCCCACGAATGATATTGATCCTATCTGAAAATTAAGAAATCGTATGGCAGGTTACTGCAAGAAACCTATATGTTTAATTTTAAATTTAATATTGCATTCTGCTTCTTTCATCTGCTAATTAAGAGGAAGATTTTTAAGCATAATACATTCCCGGGCTCAGTCGGGAAGGGCCGCTAGTTAAAAACAAACCCTCCGCCGCGTCTATTCGCGATAAACACAAAAACTGCTGCACAGATTTTTATGCGTGGAGTCTAAAAAAGAACTGATGTTACTGGTGATGATAATTCTTTTATGACAAAAATATGTTGGGGTATCTGAGGTTTTGCTTTTTTTCAATATATTGCTCGTTGTATATATTGTAAAATAAAAACTAATTTCTGGTTTTGCGCTTGTTCATGATGTTTGGGATACATGGCTGGGCGCAGCCGGGAGGCAGCTAGTAGGTATACCTTGTGCATAAAGGTGTGTTGAAAGCGCGTAGATAATCTATTTTCAAATCTATGTCTGTTTTGCTTTGTTGGTTTTCATCACAAAAACCAAAGCAAGGATGCATATAATTTAAAAAAAAACTGTAGGAATTACCGTTTCCCGGGAGGATGACGAGCTCCGTGGCGCAGCGGTCATCACGCCTGCCTGTGACACGGATGGTCCCGGGTTCGATCCCCGGTCAGGTCAAGATGGAAAACGATCTTTTTCAGATTGACCTGGGTCTTGGATGTTTATCTATATATGTATTTGTTATAAAATATAGTATCGTTGAGTTAGTATCCCATAACACAAGTCTTTCATTAGAACTTACTTTGGGGCTAGCTCAATCTGTGTGATTTGTCCGTATATATTTATTTATATTTATTTATTTAGTTCGGGAGATTAATCACTATCACCGGAATCTCCCATGCAATCCGGGAGGGTTTGGAACCCTAGATACATGTTTGGGCGCAGCCAGGAGGCAGTTAGTAGGCATACCTTGTGCATGAAGGTGGCGTGCACGGGCGGCAACTCGAGCACCTCCCGGCAGCTCTGCAGCAGCGTCCGCCGCATGTTGATCAACACCATGTCGATTATCTTGTTGCCGTTCTGCGCCAAGCAGTCCACCATTGTACTGAAACAATTAAATACCAACATAATAAAAGTATTCTACCCGTTTCACCTGATCGCTAAATCTAATCTGTATATACTAGTATTATAGAGTTCAGTTTTGATTGTTTATCTGTTTCAATGCAAATTACTATAGGCTCCAAAACCACTGGGCCATTATTTTATTTATTTCAGCTTTAGAGAGTTAATTTACCTGGGGGTGACATAGGATATTATTATTTACGCATATGAAGTCGCGGGAAAAAATCCACGTGGGCAGGATTTGAACCGTCTTTAGACTGTACGTTTAACGCATTGCCAATTAGGCCACCGCGCTTCATATCCTACACATCGAATTTATACACCATATCCCATTCCTCTAATATGCATTACTGCTAACGGCACCTAACTCAACTAACCCACTTTACAAGTGTGGTATCTGGGGGCACGGCAGTGCCCCCGCCAAGTCGAGCAAAAAAGCGGTTTCATTTAACACATATTACAATGAAGTTGATAATCAATAATTTCGAAAATAAGCATTCGCTAAGAAATACATTTGCTGAGCGAATGCCTACGTTATAATAACTATCCATAGCTAGTAGTCTGTTGTCTTTGAACACTAATTGATAATGTTAACATAGGTATGTCTTAAGTAAATTAGAATTATTAAAATTATTAAATGAATTATTTTCTGAATAAAATCTTTGAATCTATCAGCGTGCCAAATTACAGGGGCAGTCCGTTAGGTGATTTATGTGTCGATAGATCAGTTGTCAGTAACAGCTGCCTTTTATATATACAGCAGAATGTGATTGTGACTTGCCTATAAGCTTCAAGAAGGCTGGGGTTGCAGCACATGACGTCAGACACGCTGGTTGCTTGCCGCAGCACCACTTTTAGGTGCCTCTCTAGTTTGTCCCTCAGCAACGCGTAAAGAGGCAGCGATATGGCGGCCGTCAGTGGCAGGTCATCTGGAAGTGAAAAAAGCAATTTAAAAAGAGAAGTGAAACGAACCTTTGCTTATGAGGCTTACATAATCGAAACTAGCGACACCCGTTATTTAATTGTACTCCGAAATAGGAACAAATTAAAAAAATCTACTTAAGTACTTCCTTGGAAAATTACTTATTTACTTATTTTTAGTAGAACTTTTCATCAATATTATCATTTCAGATTGAGAGATGTACTCTGGCGGTAATGAGTAGTTCTCTTGATTTACCAAAAGCAAAATAATGAAAATCATTACCACAGAATTAATAATAGTACTGTCGGGTCCTACTCACCCAGCTAGTTAGAGTAGGCCCAACATGAATATGAAGGAAGGTATTAAATGCTCAGCGGAGAGAGAGAACACAACACAACTCAGATAACGGATTGGCTGGTCTGAGCGCCTTAAGAGTTGACTGGATATAGCTGCGTGAATTTGGCGTTGGCCACATTCACGAGCTATTCACCTGCATGAAACACAGTCGAGGAAATGAGACGACGTTTGTAAATAAATTTGAAGCATAAACAACGCTCCTTCCATACTTTGGGAAACAAGGTACCTATTTTGAAAAACTTGTCAGTATACTTACGAAAAAAAATATTTGAACTTATGAGTAAGCCAACTACGTACGTTTACAATGGTGTTATTTATCTATAAAGTTGGAATAAAATAATAATAAGCTACCGTTGGTTTAGAGGTTAATAGTTTTCGAACTATTGGTTTTTTTAACCATGCTGTATAAAAACGTATATGGATTATGATGAGATTAATTGATTTGACCTTCAATTTCATACACAAATAATCCAATTTTGTATGGAGATATGCGCCTCCAGGGCCTTTCTAAGCCAGCAAACGGCGAAAGTTTATAAATATATTCTTTGTTAGCCTATTGTGCCCATTGTTGGGCGTCGCCTTAGTCATGGTTATGATTTTTTATTTTTTTATTTTATTTTATTTATTTCACTTTTACAGCTATTTTTACAGGTCTTAACCTAATGCAATAGTGTAATTACAATTTTTGAACTAAGTATAACTAATACAATATAAAGCACTCCTAGTGAATTCACCCAGAGAACATGTGAATAAACTAGACGCATCGCATTGAGTTGGGAATAATATGTACCGGAAGCTGAGGACATCACCAGTGACGTTAAGTTTTTACGTTACATGTGTGCGGCATGAATAAAGAGTTGAAATGGAAGAATTTGAATTTCGAACAGGGGATAATTTCTTTTATTTCTAATATCGATGTGTGTGTCAGTTTTAGACACGTTTGCATGAATTAGTATTGCGTCATTGTTTCGTTTCTTAGGGCTTAGGACTAATAAAATCCTGGGACAAGAAAAGATCAATAGGTCAATTGCGTCTTTTGTCGCTGCCGCCGCACTTCAAATTTTACCTTAACTCTGTAAAAGTTTAAGCTACATAATTCAATACTGGCTAGTTGGTAAATTAGAAATTTTTCATCGGCATTACAAACTATTCACTATTGCAATATTAAAATTAATTAAAATATATTTCGCAAGCAGACACCCTACTTATTATATTACTGCGCAACGTATTCGGCCTTCATTACTGTAAGTATCTAGTTCAAGTTAAACTTTCTGTTGTCTCTGCTATTTTTATTAGTGATAGTGTTTGTATTTGAACTAGCTACTGTTGGGTAATTATTTACAAACAACTGTAGCTGTGTGCCTACCTAGATAGCGTTGTCAGGTCGTATTTGGTAACGACTTTATAATGTCGAAAACGATTAACTGTAATGATTTTATTAAAATGAAAAGGTTTTGTATTGGAATGGAATTCTTATTCAGCCTTTATCAACCCACTGTTAGGTATAGGCCTCCTCACTGACACGCCATTCCTTCCTGTCTTGGGCTCTTTCCATCCAATTTTTCCCGCACGCTTTGGCAATATCGTCAGTCCATCTCGCTGGTGGACAACCAACACTTCTACGCCCAATAATCGGCCTCCACGCTACCACCATATAGAATGGAATTATTGCTGTAAGACACTGGAGAATACGCTTCCATTTTTTTGTTGTGCTGCGGAAAGACCTCTGCAAAAAAGCAGTGACATCTTAAAGGAGGTACTTACCTATATGTTTTGCTAATTGTTCCGTGGTAGCGAATTCGTAGCCACCTCCTCTCTGCGGCGAAGGCCAGGAAAGCTGTGAATAACGTTCAAATTTTACATTAAATTATTAAGTAAGCCTACTGAACTTTCAAAGTTTCGGAGAAAAGGATTATCATCTTAGCCGTAGAAGTCCACTGCTGGACATAGGCTTCCCCCAATGATTTCATTGTGGGGGGTATAGCCAAACTTATCACGCTTGGCAAACAGGTTGTGGAGCGCAGAATTGTTTGGCTTATATCAGTTCCAACGCTGCTGCTAATCGAAACCTTATTTTAAGCGAGGGAAAGTGAGAAGTTTGTTGGAAGTTTTGACTACATGCTCGGATAGAGTCTATCCGAGCATGAAGGATGACAAAGAAGCAGCTCGGGAGGCCGGTCGCGCGTACCCGATGCCATAACTGCAACCACCGGATAGGCAGTTGAAGATGACACCTCTGACCTGAAGGATCATCATCCATTCATCATCATCGTCAGGTAATCTTAAGTCTCCACTGCAGGAGCAAGATTCTCTTAGTACTACGAGAGCCATATATCAGCCACCGCAGTCAGAGGATTTGGCCTACACTGTCCACGCTACCTAAACCTAAAGGTTATCAAATAATTATTCGTACCTTTACCAACACTTCGTCGTGAACGAACTGTATGCCAGGGTTGATGAAGGAGAACGCATCGTCCTTCAGCACCAGCCCCACTTCCACGTCGGCAGTCATGTTCATCAGCGATATTCTATGAAACAAATTTATTACATGTTAAAAAATACCTCCTTCTCATTCAAGAGATTTTCGATGCATCCTCACATGTAAAGGGTTGCTAAGTGGTCGATATTTATTCTTTTTGACATTTCATATTTATATTCAAAGTTCTAGCAAAATACAACCTGTCCCCTGACAAATAACAAACTTTTCATATCTTGCCGAGCTAGCTTTTAATAGTAGAAATTTTGCCCACTCTGGGAATCGAACGTCAGATTGTGGGTATTTTGAGATTTCACTGTACCTTCCTTGGAACAAGTTATTTAGGATCATAGACTGAGCTTTAAGTTAACTTAGTCATTAAAATCACTGGGCCATACAGTAGCCAGATATGGTTCAAGAAATAAAAGTTATATGTTTGTCATCACAGTTATCAGAGTACATAGTAAACAATGATAAAACAGAAATATCATTCCAGAGATAACATTTCATAATGGCTATATAAATAAATATGATGTACTGTTTTAAACATTTTACCAGTCAATCGTCCAATGTACAGACAGACCTGTGAAGAAAAAATTGTACTTTCTCTTAATACAGGTGTCTTATTGAGATGGATCAGTGCGACGATTTTATAAACTACAGTACTACCACTTTAATAAGTTACATCGGCATTGTTCGATGGCGCAGAATAGCGCTACCTACCGCCGACTCAAGCCGAATGAAAACGTCAATCAAATAATGAACTTATTGCTACAAAATAAGATTTGAAATCCAAAAACAACAGGACTCGTGCTATCTCGCTCGCAATACTCGTACGACTGCCGTGAGTAGTCGAGACGCCGCATGGCGCGTACACATCAGCCAATAGCGGACGGGTATTTTCGCGCCATGCAAAACTTTGACTTCTGCGCAGGTTCATCGGTGTAACTTATAAAAGTGGTAGTACTGTAGAGATATAGTAATGTGGTTAAGAGAACCATGACACAGAGTAATTTGTAAGCAAAATGTTTATCTTCATTTATCTTTCTGCTGATCCATCACAATGAAACCCTGCTTATGTAAAAACTAGCAATTTTCCGTCAACTTAGTCCGCCTATAGTCCCCTTACAGCCTCGGAAATATTCTTTAAACTCGGTCTAGTAGTTTCAATGCAAACAAACCATTAAATCTTTTCTCTTTATAATATTAGTAACATATATAACTTAAACTTGTAAAACATTCACAGTCACAATCACTGTTGTTTTACAAAATATGTTGTAAAATTAACTGAAATTTACTTTCTCAAAGTTTTTTTTGTACAGAATTGATCCAGTATTATGCCTTAACTACCTGTATAGTTCATTTTCAAAGGCAGTAATTTTATATTATAGTATAAAAACTTGACTTATTCAGGTTAATTACATATTGGTGTAATAAATCAGTACATTAAAATATTATTCACATGAGTCATAACAAATAGATCTGATAGAGGTTCATTAATTTCACCAATTAATGATAATTTTAAATTTTTTTTTCACTACGAAGACCCAAATATTTTTACATACTAAACCAAGTAACAGACAATCACTGAGGATCCTCAATACCTTTTCTAAAAAGTGATGACATGGCCTTATCACCAAGTTAAGTCAATATCACAATACAAGAATGATTATGGATCTAACTTAATGCCTAATATAAAAAATCGCCGATGCATGGCCTATTACAGGTGATGAAAGAAATTGTTTCAAACAAAATGTATTGTATGTGTTTTTCACTAGCTATTATTACTGTGCTATTTAGCTGATATGTCATCCATCTTTATAATACTTTTATCAAACCATCCAATTGTTTTTTACAAACATCTTTATGTTTGTTACTTTTTCATGCTTAAAACTCGCCTATTGCTAAAATGGATGTCATCATATCCATATAAACTTAATCCCAACTAATATTATACATGCCAGTGAGTCATTTGTGTTTTTGTTTGTTATGCTTTCACACCCTATATCTTATGAACCATTCATCATGAAATTTTCCATACACATTGTCTGGAGTATGGAGAAGGACGTAGACATTTCATCCTGGAGAAAAAATTCCGAGGGATTGACGATAACGCGAGCAGAGCCTTGGGCGAAAGCTAGTTATTTATAAGTAACATTATTAGGAATACTTACAGAACATGACCCTCTGACATAACCGGTAACAGGTTATACAAGTTTTCATTAAAAGCGCTGTAGAGGCCCTTTACGTTGACCTCTCCAAGTGAACACGTCAGCTTGAGCCCCATCGATTTGAGGTCCAGGGACAAGCTCTGAACATGGAATGTGGGTGACTTGACTAGTTCCAGTCTTGTGAGGTTCCTGAAAGATAAATATTAAGAAAATTCTTTCATTTGGATGTAAGTCTAGATATATAATACATTATTCAACCACTTGACAGAACTCTTGGAATCTATTTTGATAACAAGCTTCAGGAATATGCAATATTTCCAGGATGTGATAAGTTGTCCAACCTGCCTGGTCAGCCTGGAGAATGTAGGCCAAATCCTCTGACTGCTCTGGCTAATATCTGGCTCTGGTATTACAGAGAGGGTCTTGCTCCTTCAGTGGAGACTAACAAAGATCTGATGATGATGTTGATGATACGTTGGTAAGGCAAGAAAGAGAAGAACTTTTTCCTGACTGACTGACATTTTTTATAATGAAAATAACATGTTTTTTTTTTATTGAAAATGGTAATATACCTAAACGACTACTTACACTTGAGTGTTTTTGGCAAAATAAGAAGTATCTTCCAGCGTGTCAGGTTTATTCTGCTCCCCATTTTTAGTTTGCTGAAGCACGACGTTAGTAAAACTCTGAAAGATGTTCCATATGATTAGCTAGGAAAGATGTGTAACAAAGCCAAATACAGTGCCACAATTTTAGCCCTCGCAGTGAAGATAGAAGAATGAGCCGCTAGAACGAAGGTCATGTTTAGAAATGAGTTCCAAGATTAAAAAGGGCATAAATTATAGTAGTATCGTCTAGCCTATCGATTATGATATAGTCGTTTTTTATGTACTGCGCTAGAGTATAAGCTGTAATCACAACTTTGCTGAATTAATTCAGCCCCATGTAAGCGAAGAAGTGAGGAGAAACTAATATTTGACCAGACATTACCCGTTTTATTACATCTTGAAGATTAGGTTGTACTGTCGTCAAGAGATTATCCAATTCTTGCTCGATATCGATAGTGCCGTCCTCTGACATTTTGCTATATACATTCCACCTGCATCTATTATGTCAGCTTAATTTATCAAACTAATTGGAGTTTATTTAATATATCAAATACCGAAACATATTGAACAGTTGACTCCATAACGTTTGACGTTTATTTATTTTGACATTTTACCACGCAGGACTGACACGAAAACGTCGGTTGTCAGTTGGTTGTCAGTTGACTCTTTTGTTTTGGGTGACACTGACACGTAACAGGTACAGGCAAACAGCCAGTGCATTTAATTTTTATCCGATTTAAAAAGTAGGGGTTACATACACACTTGGGAATATTTTTAAACAGCAATATCTTTAAACATAGAAAGTTATTCTTTATGCAAAAACATAAATGATCGTTATATGTTGATAAAAAAAAAAATAAGATAGTCCGATATCAGGCCTACGGTAAACAATCGTTTTCTTCGACTTGTTTACATATAATCGAAGCATATTTATGAACCAATACATCCATGCTAAGTTTCGTCCCTTTCCTCCGGATCGTAGTTACTATAATATTGTTTTTTTTTTTTATGATAAGGAACCGTGCTACCAAGAACAAACACAAGAAAAGCTGCGAATCGGATTCGCGCACAAAGGGTTCCGTATAATTAGGTAGGTATATTAAAACATTTTAGACTATCGAGCAAAAACCGCAACAAAAATCATGTTTTTTGTATGGGAGGTCTTCTTAAATATTTGCTTTATATTGATTTAATTATTAATTATTTATTTAAAAGGTGAAAATACAACTCAATATTTTGGGAATACTATCTATCAGTAAAAACAGCAAAAAATCACGTTTGTTGTATGGTCTGTATTTCTAGCGGACAGAAATACTTATCTGTAAAAATTTCAACTGGTTAGCTATCAAGGTGATATAAATGGTACAGACGGACGGAAAGACAGACTGACGGACATCGAAGATTCAGCAACAGGTTCCCATTTTAACACTTTTGGGTAAATCCGGTCAGTTGTATAACGGGAACCCCCAAAAACACGTACTTATCCAAATAGGACCTTCACACATAGCGGTCACCCCTTTTTTGATTCGGGGATGAAAAATTAAACTAAGTACCTTTAGGTAATATTGCCAAGTTTACCGGATAATTCGCTTCTGACGAGCAACTTTAGGTACGTATCACGCAAATAACTTTACGGTTCTTGCGTAACTGTAAACTTTAATATTCACAAAACAATTGTACTTTATATAACCAGACTTTTATCGATAAGAAAGAAAATGTCGAGTTTCCACAGAATTTGAATATGTGGATGAACTATATTTGTTTCTGTATAATTTTATGTATTTGTATTATAGAAGTAGATGCGGCCCCCAAAAAAAGATCTCACAAAAACGGTAAGTAAGAGGTTCCTAAAAGTATCACTAAGTTATTAATTCCTTATGATTGCTTACTATTTGAAATATTGAAGGTTTTTGCTGACACTAAGTAAGTATTTCAAATAACTAAATGTTTACTTTTTAAAGCAACCTATCGCAGAAAAAAAGAAAGAAGAAAAGAGGAGAACTGTTGGATGACACTAAATGCAACAGAGCACTTCGTAATAATAGAAGCGTTGGAGGGTAAGTTAATGCCGTTAAAAACAATTCTTGTAAAGAAACCAAGTCTCGCAACTCTGTTCTTCTACCGTCAAAAGTTGTGAGATCCATGTAAAAGTTGTGAAATAGAATGACTTGGAAACCCCCCGACCTGGTGGCACCAACCGTCTAGGTGGTCGGACGATCTGTTATAGGTCCTAGGAAGGCGATGGATGCAGGCCGCTTCCACCCGCTCGTATTGAAAATTCCTGGGGGAGGCCTATGTCCAGCTGTGGACTTCTTGTGGCTGAGATCATGATGATGATTACAAAGTAATTTATGCAGTTGGTGTATCTAGAAAACTGGTCCGAAAATGCGAAATATTTGAGTTTTCCCTCGATGTAATATTGTATTCTAAATTTGACGCTTCTTTTCTGCTGATGTCTGCTAGAAGTGCCTTATAGTTTTGATGATCGGTCAGTCAGTGGGTGACAAAATTAGGAACTTTACCTAGTTATAATTCTTAAACTACTGGTTCAAACTGAAAAAATTGAAATTTACCGTGATTATACAATGCCTGATTGGTAACTGAAAATGTACACTTCTGGTTTTACCTATACCGAAACTATTACGAAGTTATAGGGCGTCTTAAATGGCCTTGAAAAAAAGCTTTGAGATAAGTATACGGCCGTGCCGCTTTTTTGCTCGTCTTTGGGTACTCCCGCGCCTCCAGATGTGTTGAAATGGTATCCTCCTTACGTGCTTTTTCCGTTTGGCCTGCCAGCTTTTTTTAGCTGTGTTGCATCGAAGCCCGTGGTTCGCTTTTATGACAGCATCCATGATGTAAAGCCCGTTGCCTGATGTTAGGTCTAAAACTCTGCTACTATACAGTCACTACGGTACGCACCAAGCGAGACCCCTACTGCACCGACTAATACTTTTCGGGCCAACAGATTATTTAATGACCTCGAATTTATTATTAATTCTTAATCGATTTGTTCTGTTTTAAACTTTCGCGTTTTATGCAAATAATTATTTATATAAACTCCTGTTTATATATTTATACTTATAAATAATTATTCCTATAATTATTGATATAAATGTAAGGTCGAGGAATACATGCGAATTATCTTACCGGCAGAAACTGGGAGATCTGTTATTAATCAATGTTGCGAACCTGCTATTCTGAAGTTTCATTTGATAATTTTTTTGTGAAATGTTTAGTGCTATGGTCTGATTCCTACACCAATTCATGGCTTTGATCTCCTTTCAGCGTACTATTATTTATTCTGTGATTCAGCTGTAGTAAAGTTACAAAACCACTCAAGTACTGTTTTGTCCCTAATATCAATTATATTTTGAGTAATCAAAACCCAAAATTGTTGAATGCCGTCAATATAACACGCAAGTAGCCCAAGCCGTTTTTTGCGTACCGAGTACTGAGGTATATTACAGGTATTTTTTATCTTACGTTAGTTTCAAAACTTGAAGGTACTTGTTTTTTCTTCTTTAGAGAAATATGCGAAGGTCAGAAAAGAGTACGACGAGCTGCAACTTCTTGAGGGATTCGACGAGGAAATTCTGGGGGTGAGTTCATTATTTTAAAGGTGTTATTTCGCATTCACAATGCTATTTTGATTATAATCTTATTTAATTATAGGATTTGCCCTTTTGCTTGATGATTTGCAAATCCTGCTCGCGTGGATTTTTTTTCCATATCTTATTTTTTTATTTAAATAAGGTGAGTTCATTGTTTTTAAGCCCTCGCAACTCAGTAACAGTAAATTGATATGCATGCTCTGCGAAACCAATAGGTAAACAATATCTTATTGAAAATGTGAGTTTGTGTGGAGAGGATATTATGGCTTCAAACATAGATCAGAAAAAAAGGAGTTCAGTCACCACAAAAATATTTAAAGTTAAAATAATTTATCGTATTCAAGCAACTATTTTATACATTTTGATAATTGACTTTCAACAGAATCTCTTGGAGAATCAAGGAGCTGCAAATCGCGAAGCCCAAAAAGTAGGAAATAAGAAGACCTTAATACCTTCTGGAATAAATCTTGGAGGACATTCCATAATGAGGACGCCGGATTCCCTAATGTCAGTATTAAAGAGCAAATTTATTATCATTGCACACTCGATCGATAACATAAACATTTTCCAAAAATAATAAATCTGTTTATTGAAATTGTAACATGAAAACAGAAAAAAGAAAGAAAAAGAAAAAGGCAATAAAGATGTTATAAATATACCTAATCAAATCATACAAAGCCCTTTAGGCAAGTAGGCGACCAAAACTGTTGAAAAGAGTTTCTTTCGGCATTTCTTCTCTGCAGTGGTCGGTTCCCAAAATGCTAGTACGAGTAGTCTGTAGCTTTTGAACAATCATCTAAATACATATTATTGTCTCATAAGATAATTTTAAATTTTAGGCATCCACTTTTTCACATCATGATATGATGCCTGCCTGCCTATTTTCTGAATAAACGTTTTGATTTTATTTTGATACTAAATTATAAAGCTGTAGAGTTTGTTTGGTTGAACGCGTTAATCTCAGGAACTACTGGACTGATTTTAAAAATACTTTCACCGTTGAATAGGTACGTTATCCCTAGGTCGCATAGGTTATGTATGTACCACGGCTGAAGCCGTCAAAACTGGTTTTGCCAGGTGGAAGACTGTAGGCGACAGTTAGGCCAGGCCAGTGAAAAAACTGCGTCGGTAAAATAAACACGTTTAATACGGCACAATAATACAAAATTGATAAAAATATACAAGAAAAACAAAAGGTAAACAATAGCGTATTTCTTGCGCGCGGACCTAAGCCATTCTACATTTGAAAATTGGCGGGAGCGGGCGTCGCCACAGACAATAAAACTTAAGTTCTTTAAAAGTAAACCATAAACATAGTGCCACGCTCCTATTTCTTTTTAAAATAAAAAGAAACAGTATTTAATCTTACGCTATTTACAAAATAATATTTACAACTAAACTAGAACGCGTCGCTAACACTCCCCACCCTAGTGCTGGTACAGCACTCACCACCAAGTGGTAAAAGAGCGACGCATGCCGCCGATCGCTTCCCCACGCCAGTGCTCAGTAGAGCCGCTACGACCATACTTACTTGGGTGTACGAGTACCTGTACATTAGGGTGGAGCGCTCAAAGTATGAAAAAAATTTCTTTTTCGAATTTTTATTTTGCGGGGTTACGAAAAGTTGCCAACATATCTAAGAGTTACACATGTTAAGTTTTAATCGAAACGAACCATGGGAAGTACTGCCCCCAAGCCCTCGGATATCCGTAAAACATCCAAATTTTTTAACTTTTTGTTGAACAATAATAACAAAAAAAAACATATTATTTTTTAATTATTTAACACTATCTATTTATGCTACACAAAAACACAAAAAGCAATTAGTTCTTGTATATTTGTAAAATGCACAAATATTTTAAAGTTTACTCGTAAAATCGCATACACTTAACTTCCACGCATGCGAGGGCTCGCACCGGGGGCTTGTCTGACTGATTTGCAAGATAATGAGTATATTTGTATTTCGTTTGATGGCAGAAAGGAAAAGACGCTAGTTCAAGAAGACGGCAGAAGAATAATTATAGTTGAAGAACATATAACTATCTTAAAAGAACCGGGGTCAAAGTACCTAGGCCACATATCTCTAAAGACCGTAAATGCAAAAAAAATTGCTAGTAATTTGCTATCTTTTCTTGTGGAAAAATGAATTGATTTGAAAAAAATTGTGGCTATAGGTTGTAATCGCACCGCCGTGAACACTGGTACTCGAGCTGGAATCATAAAGTTGCTTGAAAGCAAGGTACAGCGCCCACTTCAATGGTTATTATGTCAGTAGCACGCAAACGAATTAAATTTAAGACATCTTTTTGAACACTTGGATGGATCTACTACGGGACCAAAAAGTTTAAGTGGCCCAATAGGAAAGACACTAAATAACTGTGAGTGTCTGCCAGTCAAATCCTTTAATGCCATACCGTGTTATTTGCCAGACATAACGTAGAGCCGCGACTCAGCACAGATCAATTATATCTTTTAGAAATGTGTCAAGCAATCAGTAAGGGCTAGTGTAGCGAACAATTGGGCAAATGTAAGCCTGGAAAAATATGCCACTCAAAATGGCTTACCACGGCAAATAGTATAGGTACTTCGGCTATACTCAGCTACCGAAAATCCAAAATATTTACCGAGTTCGTTCTGAAGGTTTACGCTCCCATGCGATTTCGCTTTAAAACTCAGCCGAACTGCATTTATGGCGACAAACATTTGTTTGACACAATCAAATTGTCACGATACCTGCCTGACAGACTCAAAGAAGTGATAGATCAAGTCATACAGCGAAATGGTTTTTTGCCCACAATGAAAATATTTTGATTGGGATGTTAGCGGACGATCGCAAGCACATCTGAGAACTTGTACTTCGTAGAATTTTGAAGATACTGATGGTTCGTCTGGTCTTACTCCTTTACGAGTATTTAAAGTACCACGATTTAATTATGATGTTCAAGATTTTGTGGATCTCATACACTGGGAAAATTTATCAGAACCACCCTTCACGAAAATGATCCCTACCGAAGTGATTTTAGATGCCCTGACGGATACCGACAAGGGAGTTTCTGATATTTTGTCAGCTTTTTGAGATACCCCCTGTCACACACAAGCAACTGAGAGATGCATTAAATTGGTAACAGAGTCTTACTCAGCAGTCCGTGGGCCAATAAGACGAGAAGGCTGGATCAGAAACAAGTTGGAATCATGTCGTATAATGCCTTCATTCAATACGAAAAAAGAGTACAAAATTGAATAATTTTGGTTTTCGTAACGTTATCCTGGAGTAACAATAGAAGCTAGTACTGTTCTTGTATTGATGTTTTTTACTCTTTTTGTTTGTTGAGAATACTTCTATTACATTATTTTAATAAAAAGTAATCGGTAAAATATTTATTTTAATTTTTGAAATTACCTTGATTTTTCCTTATTTTCAAAAATTTCAATGCTCCTGGGGCAGTACTTTTATAAATTTAATTCGATAACCCCCATACAAAGTTTTAATCCTGATACTGTAATGCAACTTTTCCGCAATCCGCCATTTGCAAATTCAAAAATAAAAAAAAACGCTCCACCCTACTGTACATCCAGAACCTTTGCCAAATGTTCCGAAGGGAGACAAGATCCACCGCGGCTGTTCCTGGTTCCACTTTCTTCTCAGCAGTAAGTCTGGTACAACTCCAAAACCATAAGTGCCAAAATATGTTGGCTGAATTCGTTGCGCTTAACGCAAACATTGCGAAGTTGTTTAAAAGACCTAACAGACTAACATACAGACTGCAAAGAAGAAAATGGCTTTCGAAAAGAAAAACGTAAATTAAATTTTAAAAGTTAGTGGGCCTATCGACAGACGATAATGGATGCAACTCTTCTTACCTAACAATATGTACTATATGTTAACGTTTTTAGTTACTTGCCTAGTGCATTAGGTACAATAACCATTTCGTACCCGTCATATGGTGAGTTCCAGCAAACAAAAGTTGCTACCACGCCCCACCCCGTGGAGCCTAGTAGCGAAATAAAACTCAAAATCATTATAACAACTTTATATACAACATATACCTATAGGTAGAGACAGGGTGTAGATTCGCTACGGCTATCGTAGCGTTTCGTCGTAGCCGAGACCGCCGTAGCAGCAAGCGCCGAGGATGGGGTTCTTACTCGCTGTACCACTGACCCTCTTCTACGATATAATAAGAACTTTCCATACTCACGTCAAAATCGAAATGTAATATCACGTTGACGTGTTGCCAAAGGTTTCAGTGAATATCTCGACAGCCGAATTTTAACCCTAATTTAGCAGTACCTACTTTGGCACGCTTAATTTTCAAATAAAATTCTACTCTCAATCACTTAACGGTCTTAATGTATAGAGGAAATAATAATTTACATACGTGTTCACCGCGTGGAGGAACTGAATTGTCATGTCAATTCCCGGGTTACATCTTCACACAAAAGTATCCCTGATGTTCTTACAAACTGCATTTATATTTACCAAAAAGTGCAGCAGAACAACTTAAAGCGATGACATCAAGGCCAGCAGTATGTGTAAAAATTTAAACAGAAATTATGTACCTACAGTAGTTTTGGCATCAAAACCAAAGTCAAATCAAAACTTTTGATCGTATGGGTTGTTGACCCCAAGTCCTGAGTACAATGACCTAAGCTCAGGACAATCTTTTACTACCAATGGTATAATGGTCCTGTATACCTTTTGAAAAACCTAGGCCCTGTTTCTTATTCCTTTTTGCCCCTTTTCGCCGTCTAAATTTCAATGCGTTTGGGTAAGAAAGCGTGCTATCATGTTCTTTCCGTGTTGAGCCTACTTGCCAGCGATCATCAGGGAATGGTACTGTCTTCTTAATACGAGACATGGCCCTGACGTCTGTAGCATAATCAACAGGCTTACCTGTGGTCTCGATAGACCTCACCTCCTTGTAGCGCTCGCTGTCCGCAACGACGGCGACAGCGGCCGTAGTAGCGACCGGTGGCGGCGCGGCGGCGAGGTTCGCGTGCGACGATGTTGCACTACAAGGGCGCTCATCATGCGCCGGGCGAAACATGCCGTGCATGCACCAGCCCAGAGGAGTAAGTGTAGCTGACGGCTCATTTGCTTTACCTAACCTAACTTGTATGGGATATAAAACATTAAAATTATCCATACCTAACAATATTTCGGGCTTTACATTAACTGTACACAACTTATCCTTTATATCTACAAGATGACTAAAACTGTTACAATCAACTTTTGAAAAGTATTGAACTGGTAAACTCAAATTATCGACACATCTAACCTTTACACAATGCACCTTATCATCTTCACCCATAAGGTTCACATCTGCAACGACAGACTCACAAGTGAGGTCACTGCCCGACCACGCACCGCGAATACGCATTGTTTCCGACCAGCCGGTGAGACCGGCGCGTTTGGCTAAATCAGCACTCAGTAACGAAACGCTGGACCCTTCATCAATAAGGGCTGATGTACTGAACACACCACGACTCGTTTGAAGACGTACCGGAATGACTTTCAGCAGCACCTTACACTCACTCGCGTTTATGTGTGTTACTGTCTGTGTAGAACTATCGCCGTCGCTAGCAGGGGTCGTTGACATCGACGTCGCTGTAGTGTTCGATGTGTTGTTGTTGCCGATGTGTAACAGCTGGTGGTGTGATTGGCCGCAGCCGTCCTTAGCGCACACCGGTGCCGTACATTCTTCTCGGTTGTGTCGCGAAATTAGGCATTTATAACAAATTCCATTACGTTTAACGTATTCCCATCTAGTCTTACGTAATGCCTTCTTAAAGTGTTTACATTCGGTCAATATGTGTTTTGACTTGCGACAAAAATGACACTTATCATCTGAGGAATGGGATTGTAATAATAAAGTTTGTGTACAGGTTCTCTCTTTACTATGGCTTGTATTTGCGTTATATGCAGTTGTGGGAAACAAATTAGAAGTGGTGGATATTTTAACGGCTTCTTGATGTAAAAATTCTGACAAAATAACCAATCGTGGTTTTTCACTACTTGTGAGCAGTGGAAAGCTGTAGTCTGACCATTTGGATAATAGTAATGTAGGGAGCTTACATAAAATTTGAGAAACAATGCTCATACCTCTTAGGTGTTCTTCTCGGCCCACAGCTCGCACTGCTTCCACCAGGTTTTCCACCTTCACAGAGAACTGCACGATTTCTTTGTGATAATCCTGAGACATGGCTGGCACCTTCTGGATATCCTGCACTATTTTTGATATGATGAACTCAGGATTACCAAAGCGAAGTTCGAGTGTTGACATTATTTTGGACGGTGGGCTCGCAGTACAGAGTAAGGCTGCGACCGCTTCCTTCGCAGCACCTCGCAGACATTTCCTCAATCGCCATACATTCTCTTGTGGGGTAAACTGGCACAGCTCGGTCGACTCATCGTACGCCTGTTTGAACTGTAGCCACTCCAATGGGTCCCCTGCGTACTCCGGTAGCTGCTTTGGAGCACATAACCGTGACATAAGTTTGTTATTGGGTGCACTCGCTGTGGCCAGGTCCTTTACCGCGGTGGCCAGCATCTGTATAGCTGCGTACATGCTAGACGCCTCCAGATGTGGCGTAGGCATGGAACGCTGCGACTCCGATGGCAGACGTGGTGCTGCGGGTCCTGGCGCAGCTATGGTGTGGGGAACGTCGACTGCCGGTACATGCAGCTGATGCGGCCGGCCCGAGGGGTATCCATATTCGGGGGCTGGCTCCATCAATTCGACCCGACTATCTTCCAACCACTGCTCAACATTTTGAGTGCCATCTTCTACTAGCGGACTGTATTCTTCATCTTCCAGCTGGGCCAGGTCCGCAGCCAACTGCTTATCAATGATGTCCATTTTAATCTGTGCCTTTAACTTAGCAGCATCCAACACTAGCTGCGCCCTTCTCGCTTTAACCGACGATGTAGCACTGGGGCCCTTTGACCTACGGGTGGTAGCACTGGTAACACTTGGCGCAGCGGTGGGAGACTTCATTTGTTTTTCAACCACAGTAGTAGCTGCACTGCAATCCTCTGAATCTACCAATTGCGGATTACGCACAACTTGTTCCCGCTCGCGACGCGCGGCGCCCCGGGTGCCAACCATTTTTTCCATATGAAATTTGCGCTGGTTATAAAATCACAGATCCGTCTCGAATGACCAAAAACTGTAGGCGACAGTTAGGCCAGGCCAGTGAAAAAACTGCGTCGGTAAAATAAACACGTTTAATACGGCACAATAATACAAAATTGATAAAAATATACAAGAAAAACAAAAGGCAAACAATAGCGTATTTCTTGCGCGCGGACCTTAGCCATTCTACATTTGAAAATTGGCGGGAGCGGGCGTCGCCACAGACAATAAAACTTAAGTTCTTTAAAAGTAAACCATAAACATAGTGCCACGCTCCTATTTCTTTTTAAAATAAAAAGAAACAGTATTTAATCTTACGCTATTTACAAAATAATATTTACAACTAAACTAGAACGCGTCGCTAACAAAGACCAAAAGGGATGGCATGCATTTAGAGAGGCCTAGCAGTTGGATACGGACGGCTGTCCCAGGTTGTGGGATACAGAAAGCTGTCGATGATGATGTTGATAAAGTTAACGTACCAACAGGTTCTTCCACCGCATGAAACTTCGCAACGACACTCGCTTCCGCGTCAACTTCCTCAGCAGCAACTTCTCCACCATGACGATGGTGATGCAGCTGTCCCTCAACGATCTGCACCTCGTCGGCAACTACGAGCGAATGGATACGATGCTTCTACGATATACACCTAGTTACGGAGAAATCGAGTGAGATTATTAAGACGACTTAACTTCAGGGAGCATTAGCTAATGTTGTTCCCTTTCTCATCTGTAATGTTTCCGAGACTGCGGTCTGTCCAGCGTTTTCTTCTTCGAGCGTCTCTGGCATCTTGAGTTATGAGGTCAAGCAAGTATTTCCTCTTCCTTAGGCATTGCTGGGTATTTGTAACCTGGGAAACTTAAGGGTTTAGTCTGCCAGTCCACCAGAGCGGGACGGACTGGTGGAGCGGTGAGCGAGGAAAAATTAATTGCATAAAATATCCGCTCCGATTCTGCAGGCAGGGAGTTTCATCTTAGGAATGAATGTAACTTAAGAAAAATGGTAAAATCGCTACTCTCCAAGTGGAATAGCCACTAAAAGCCAGATGCGCTATTGGTTATAGTAAATGTGTTTCGTACACCTTACCTAAACGTCTGCATGCTGTCAGCAGCTCAACTTGTTGCGGGTTGGAAAAAACTGCTCTGCATTATTTACTTGCTTTGCTCCGCTACCTAGCTCCACCTCTTCGGTACTCCGCTCTAAATTAGACTCTTGCTTCGCTTCGCTGCCTTGCTCTTCGGTGGACAGACGCAGTCCGCAACTCCGCTCCGAATAACTCCTCATTCTACACTCCTTCGCTCCGCATTGGTGGACAGGCAGTCTTACTCAAGGCATAACCCTGCCATAGCAGGATATCTTCTTTATATAGTTCAGGGTAGGGCAATTTGGATATGGGACACGAAATGAGACGGCATATACTGGCTGACTTTTTGGAAAAAGCTTTTTGCGATGAATTCTTTCTTCAAAAAGTCACCCCAAAGGAAATGGGCCTGGCTAGGTCCCGCTAAACAGGGCCGGGGCCCAGTAAAACTGGAGATAGACTTCATCATGTCGACCCGGAGAGACATAGGTATTCAATGATGTCTCGCAGTGATTAGCAAAATTAAAACAGGTAGTGATCACCGTATTGTAAGAGGCATCTTGAATATCGATCTCAGGCGTGAGAGGAGTCGGGTGATGAAATCTAAACTCCGACCGTCTCGGGCCCATATCCAAAACCATAAAAGCTAAGCTGAGCTCGAGCTCTCTAATCGCTTCGAATACCCTGACTTGCGTCTCTGTGAAAGAGTTAAACAAGGGTTCATAGAAGTTGTCTAGGCGGTGGGATCGAAGATTTTTAACATCCGCCCCAAAATAAAACCTCCATAAATCTCTCCTCAGACCAAAACCCGATGGCAGAGCAACCATGGATTTTACGTAACCATTGTAAGTTTATAAATATTTGCATTTTTTTGGTCTTGACTTTATTTGGAGATTAAATGTTTTGCAGAATTCTTCTACGAGACATATTTTACAAAATGGAGGGAAGATACCGAATGCAGAAGGATAGGATATACTTGGAGATGGTACTCTCGAAGTTATATGTGCCTTACGATGGAATACTAATGTTGGTATGTCTATTCAGTTGACTATCAAGAAGTTGTGTGTATTTGTTGTGAATTGACTATGTAAGTCATCATCATCATCATCATTCATAAAGTTATCAATATAACTAATTCTCTTGATATTACAGTATTCAGACTCGCACAAGGAACAGCAAATCTTACAAACACAAAATATTGGTAAGTTTTAGAGTTGTATTACCCACGGTTTTGCCCGCGTGATATAGCCTATGTCCTCAGTACCCTAACCTATGTGTATGCAAAATTTCATGATGATTGGTTCAGTTGATAGGGCGTGGTAGCGTAACAAACAAATAAACGAACAAACAAACTTACTTTCGCATTTATAGTATTAGTTAGTATAGGATTAGGATTAAAATAATTAGAATTTTGATGGTTTATGTGGTGGCTAAGCTGAATGCAAGGCAAGAATCTTATTATTTAATTATGAGATTTCTGCACAGGATTTAAGATGTAAACTATTAAAAGCCATGCAAAAATCTTTTAACTACCTAAATAATTTTTAAATATCTTGTCCTGCATGCAGCAATACAATCCTAAACCTAATCATATCCTATTCTATCCTATCCTAATCCTATAAAATCGTAATTATAATCCTAATCCTATTCTATCCATATCCTAATCCTAACAACATTATATATGCGAAAGTGAGTTTGTTAGTTTGTTTATTTGTTTGCTTGTTACGCTTTCACTTCGTATCTTTTGAACTGATCATCATGAAATTTTAAAAACCGGCCAAGTGCGTGTCGGGCCACGCGCAGTATAGGGTTCCGTAGTTGCGAATGACAACTTTGAGTACACACTGTTTACACTCGCACCTCACAGTTTAACGACCAAAAACATCTAACAATAAAGATTGTATGAAATTTTACATTTTCCAGTACATTTTATAAGTTGGTTGCCTATAACTTTTTAGTTTGTACTTAGTACTTAGCTCTGATAGTTTTCCTTTCAACTTCAGTATATATACTACTGCTGTAATTTTTTTCACGTATCTATATATAACCGTTTAGGAGATAGAGGGGGGGGGACACGTACCTCTAACAAAAATTTGCACTTTAAAACCAAATATTTCGGAAACGGATCCCTAAATCGAAAAATGGTGTTCTCAACCTCACAATATTTTTCAAAGACCTTTTTAACGATACCCCACAAGATGGGTAAGTAGAGAAAAAAAAATGACTCCCCCACTTTACTTGTATGGGAGCTACCCAAAAAAAAATTTTATTTCAAGATTTTTTTCTACGACTTTTTTGCCATGATTAATATACATACTCATACCAAATTACAGCTTTCTAGTACTTATGGTCTCTGAGTAAAACCGCGGACGGACAGACAGACAGACAGACAGACAGACAGACAGACAGACATGGCGAAACTATAAGGGTTCCTAGTTTACTACGGAACCCTAAAAAGGTACCGAGAAGGATAAAGGCTATACATAACGCGGGCGAAGCTGCGGGTTACAGGTAGTTAAGATAAAGTTCCGAAATCATTCCTCTACTTGATAATAAAACTTTGATTATTTAAAGTAATTAAATAATAGTTGATAATAATAAAAAAAAATGTTTCCACAGCGGATTTTCTGGATAGACTGAAAGCGGATTTAGATTTATGGTTGAAGGACTTTTTTAATGAATTCCTTCTTGACCAGTCACCCGAAGCACCGAAGGAATCATTCTTGTAAGTAAAGTTATAATTTAGGATATTTTTAACAAAAAACAAAAACCGACTTCAACTCTATCAATTTGTATGAACAAAGACAATATAATACTAACGTAACTAGTATGAATAAGCACAAAAATAAAATGGAAATAAGTGTAAACCGAACGGCATACTTGTAAACATTTTTTTTGGTTCTTGCGTATTTTTAAAAAAGCGCACGACACATTTCGATAAAAATTTAATGGGACCATCTGTAGTGTCGAACAAAAAAAGAATTTAAATCGGTCCAGGCGTCTTCGAGAAATTGGGGAACATACATAAAAAATAAAAGATGTTGACGAGTTGAGAACCTCCTCCTTTTTTGAAGTCGGTTATTAAGGATATATTTGGACAATTAAGACTTGAAAACTCTTAATTTTCCAAATATATATAAAAAAACATGGTAGATTTAAAAAACATGGTAGTTATCGCTGAAAATATCAAGTAATTCGCGACGAAATCTTTTCTGGATATAGCTTTTTGCCATTTTATTTTCCTAGGTTTTAAATATTTTGATGTTATCGTTTATTTTGATCTTTAAATTGTACTTCATATTTTTTATGCTAGTATTCCATGAAAAATAAGGCTAACTGCGCGACGAAAAAATAGACGTTTTACGGCAGTGCGTGAATTACAGCGCCTTTTCATACAAGAGCGTTCAGCCGCGGGCAATTAGTATGAGAAGGTATAATTTTTTTTGAGTTCCAGCTTCGGTCCTAGGAAAAGTTGTTCATAACAACGGGCTGAATCACCCCTTTAAGGGTCCAGAATGATAAAAATCACGTCATGTATAAGTTAGAGGTAGTACAAAAATTTTATTCTTATTTTTATTCTATTTTTAGGCAGTACGACAAAGAGAGAATAATTATTCTAAATAGATACGTGGACAAGGCTCTGAAGTTTCTGAAGAATCGACTGAAGACCTTGGGAGCTAACAGGGTTAAATTACCCGGCTTCCTGATACACGCCTTCAATGGAATGGTATATAAGATCAGAATTATTCACTTTTTGCACTTCTCATAACAAAATAAACGGAATTTACAAAATTCTTACAGGTATTGGAACTAAAGGACGGGTCATTATCGGGTCTGGACACCATGTACCGGCGCTCCATGGCTACGAACTCCGTCGAGAAAGACGTGCGGAAGGTTGATGCACTTATAGCGTTCAGCAGTCTTAAGGTAAATCAGCGAAAACTCGCTTTTGAGTACAACTTTACACCGAAACCGCCGATTAGTCAGTTTTAAGCATAGATTAAAAAAAATCGGTTCTAAGGGTCTTTGAATATACTTAGTAGTGTAAAGAAGTCGAAGCATTTATTTAGGAAATGGCCTTTTTTCACGTAAAATTTAGTAATATTACTAACATCCCGCTCACAAACATTTATTCTATCGCATTTACGACACAGTCTCGAATATTCTTGAATATGGCTGTTGGCTGTCGGGACCGGAAGTACCTATAAGGATCTTTCTAGGAACCCATAAGACCGTGATGCGGAAACGGTCAGGGTGTTCGACAATAAGTTGATCGCGAACTTTTGTAAAGTTTACTTCTGGCGATACTTGCAAGGGAGATTATTTACCCAAGAAACATGCGTAATAGGCTACTAATTTTACATATTGTATATTCGACGTATTGGAAACTAATCAGGTGTTGGTGTAAGGATTCCGTAGTAAATCCGATTCCTCTAAAGAATTTTCGTTTTTCTTTGAATTCATAACCCTCACCACGAAACAACTACTTCTTACAAGCCTCACTGGCCGACCGCTGCTTTAAGCCTTGTGCATGTGCACTGCGACGGCAGTCCTGTCATATTTTACTGATTTTCTGTGGAACCTCGTCAAGTATGAAGTCTGAAGTCCTAATTTCCAAAGTGCTATTGAGTTTATTAATCTGGTAACAGGTGCTCACCTTAGTATACATCGTTTCACGTGTTTTTCTGTAAATTGCCTTACAGGATACTCATAAGGAAGGAAGTTAAAGAAGAGATAATAATATCATGTGGTCTCAATTTCTTTCTTCTCAGAGACTCGCATAGATGGCGCCACTCGAAACTACACAACATTGTATCTACCGTATTATTAGAATATAAAAACATGATTCACAAAATATATCTTATTCGAAATTAAAACAATATTTTAGGCATAATATTTTAAAATGACACCGTATATTTAGTAAGTTGAAAGCTAACGCAGATTACCGCCATCTAGTATCGACTACTAAGCAACTCTCCTGCGCCATACATTCGCCTGCTTTTCGCAACCTTAATTTGGTCCAATATTTTTGTATGAGGTGGGCAGTCTATTACGTTAGTATTATATTGTCTTTGATAATATCATGGAATTTTTGAAGACATAGGGTCAAGATGCTCAACTGGAACGAATACGTTGTCATGCTTGCGTTGAGCAGTAGATTGAAGAGCTCATACTTGCCAACCGCCTGAATTACGATGTCGGTTGAGGTTTAATGATATTTCTAGTCTTGGTATATTTATGAGCCGACCGTCATGCTTGCGTTAAGCAATAGATAGAAAAACTCCTGAATTGCCTAAATTCCGATGTTGGTTGAAGTTTAGTGATATTTCTAGGCTTGGTACAGCTACGAGGTGAAGCTGACGACGGGCGAACCGCCGCTGTTCGGCAGCCTGATTTTGTCAGGTGACGAGCTCTCTGCCATCATGTCCATATCCATGGTCAAGGAGCCAGTCTTTGTGGACTTGAAGTTCGACTTTATACAGCAGCTGAAGTAAGTATGAATCTTATTTAATTAAGAAATAAGGTTTGAGAAAAAATGCAGGACTCTTTGTACGAGAAAAGATAGTTGGTTTAAGTCCTGCGTGTATTTTCCCCTATATCTTATGTCTTGATTTATTAAAAGTATATTAAAATAGCATTGTGAATGCATAAAAAAATCCTCTAACTTAATATTAGTAAGTGAAATAAGAAACCAGATGTTCAAATTTAAGAACAGAGTCACATTATTCTCTGAGTGGTCACCATCTCTGAATTACGACACTACGATGTAGATTTAGTGAAGCAGAGAGACGATTTTTTTTTATTATATCTAGGTATGTAGTGAAGCATCCTAACTTTGAGATTAAAAAGCAGAAAAAAATTATAACTTTGAATAATTCAATGGTTCCTGCGACACAGTTTATATCGCGTGACAATCTATTTCCATCTCGTTCTTTAATAGAAGGCAAAAGGCAAAACAAGATGGCGTTGTCGAATATCGTTGTCGCACGTGCCATGCAACAAGAGCTGCCCCCGTAGCATGGCACGCGCGACAACGTTTATCGACTATCGCCATCTTGTTTTTCGCAATACTGAAGAGCGAGAAGTAGATAGTTTATCGCGCGATATAAACGGCGTCGCGGGAGCCATGCTACTGGGGCTGGTTACATGTTTCAGACCGCAATCGCTGACAGTAGAAGGGTCGGTGGGCAGGATAATATCAACATTCAAGCACATACTGGAACTGCACATCATAGCTATCATGACAAACACTATGATAGCTCAAGTCAAGTACCTGAGCACGCTGACTAAATGTGGTAAGCCGATGAAATGGTTCATTCCTCTTGAAAAACTGTGTTACGGAGTAAAGAAGACAGCTAGCTGTTAAAATTTTGCTACATCAATGTACAGAGTGAATATCTTTGGTGCATACCTATATAAAAAGGTACATGCTGTTTTAGTGGCGAACCAAAGGCCTGGGAGCATTACCTTAGCAATTAATTAAAAAAGTATATGTAAATAAATAAAATAAATAAATAAATATATAGGGACATATCACACAAATTGAGCTAGCCCCACAGTAAGTTGTTAACTTGTGTCGCAGGATACTAACTCAACGATACTATATTTTATAATACTCGTATATAATTATATAGATAAACATCCAAGACCCAGGTCAATATGAAAAAGATCTTTTTCCATCTTGACCTGACCGGGGATCGAACCCGGGACCCCCGTGTCGCAGGCTAGCCTCATCATCATCACCAGGTATTTTTTAGTCTCCACTGCAGGAGCACGACTCTCTCTGTACTACAACAGCCATATATTAGCCAGAGCAGTCAGAGGATTTGGCCTACACTTTCCACGCTGGCCAGACGGGTTGGAGAGGTTTCTCTGATGTTTTTAAGCTTTGTTTAGCTTATTTTCCTAAGTCGCCTTGTACGACATCCACGGAAAGACTTTGAGTGGTCCTATGCTACTCTCCCGGGAACCACACGGCCACATTGTTATACATATATATAATTTTACAACCGAAAAATTGTTGACGTCATTAATTTATTTATGTCTAAGTTTAACGCAGCTTCCAAAGCGGAGTGCTAAACGGCAACGGCAACAAATTGCACAGCGCATTTTCTCCAAGCGACGTATTTACCATTTTAGACTTTACCTTAAAAACTAGATATGTGGACTGAGTAGGTGTACATTGTCCATACAACTGAGACTGGGTGCACCACAAATATCTACTAGATAACGCTTATTAACTGTAAAACGTGCCCCAAGTTTGAGTTTTATTCAAATTTTTACCTCACTGACCCATCCAGAAGGAGCGTAGTGTTTATCGCGTCTAAGTATCTATGTAAGATTGTCTGTTCCATTGTTGCCTCCTATAGCTTAAACGGCTTAACCTACTTACTTTGAATTGTGAGGTGACATTCGATTTGTTGTCTTCCTCAGCGTTAAAACCGCAGTTGGGTTAAATATTTTCTTAGATAAGTAATGCAGTCAATTCGAGCTCGTACTTCAGTCAAAAAAATTAGAAAATTTTGTAATGACACCAAAGCAAAATTTGAGAAAATACGAATCAATTTTAAGAAAAGGATTTTATAATCATATCTTTTGTAACCAGATTTTGGATGATTAAAGCATTTATAGTGGTTCAAATTACGAATTATATCTTTATTGTTCCGAGTGCTTCCCCTATTCGAAATCTAATGCCGTTTGATCAAACAAGTTTTAGTCGAACACATTTACTCAACTGTCTATAAGACCTAAAATCATTGTGCGCTATAGCTTGCTGCATCAATACATCAAAATCTCGGGGTATTCCGCTAAGCGCAACCATTTGAAGCGCAACTAAATTATTCCTCGGAGCACACCTTTTAGTTGCGCAAAGGTGCGTCCCGAGGAATAATTTAGTTGAGTTACAAAATCTCTAACGGTTAAAATAAGTAAACGCTAAGCCTCGAAATATCGTCAGATCGAATCGTGTAATTCACAAAATACTATGTTTCATACTAAATTATTTGATAAAAATTCAAGCAAAACTAACGATCGAAAATAAATTTCTTATTCGGACTTACCTATATGAAGTTTATTCTGTTTTTTTCGGGCACAACTAACGGCATAAAGAGGACAGTTATGAGTTAACGGTAAGTTTATGTTTATCGCGTTATTCCTGCAATAATTTGTGAAATTTGATTAGAAATCATAATAATTAAAATACTATACTTAGTGTTTAAAACGTTTGATCTTATGATATTTCGAGAAAACGCGCTTACCTATTGCAATCGTTAGAGATTTTGATACATTGATTAAGTACGCCCTGGCAAACACAGTTTTAAGAAGCCACTATTAGATGGTAGAAGGTTCACTACTAGTCAACTAGACTAATACGCATTTGAAGAAAAAATGTAATTCTGATGTAATGCAATAATCGAAAATGCTTTTTAGTGTTCCGTAGTAAACTAGGAACCCTTATAGTTTCGCCATGTCTGTCTGTCCGTCTGTCTGTCTGTCTGTCCGTCCGCGGTTTTACTCAGAGACTATAAGTACTAGAAAACTGTAATTTGGTATGGGTATGTATATTAATAATGGCAAAAAATTGGTAGAAAAAAATCTTGAAAAAAAATTTTTTTTGTGTAGCTCCCATACAAGTAAAGTGGGGAAGTTATTTTTTTTTCTCTATTTACTCATTGTGTGGTGTATCGTTAAAAAAGTCTTTGAAAAATATTGTGAGGTTAAGAACAGCATTTTTCGATTTAGGGATCCGTTTCCGAAATATTTGATTATAAAGTGAAAATTTTTGTTAGAGGTACGTGTCCCCCCCCTCTATCTGCTAAACGGTTATATATGGATACGTGAAAAAAATTACAACAGTAGTATATATACTGAAGTTGAAAGGAAAATTAACTGAGCTAAGTTCTAAGTGCAAACTAAAAAGTTATAGGCAACCAACTTATAAAATGTACTGGAAAATGTAAAATTTCATACAATTTTCATTGTTAGATGTTTTTGGTCGTTAAACTGTGAGGTGCGAGTGTAAACAGTGTGAACTCAAAGTTGTCATTCGCAACTACGGAACCCTACACTGCGCGTGGCCTGACACGCACTTGGCCGGTTTTTTTTTAGTTAGTTGTAATATTAATATCTATTAAGTATAGCACGTAGCGCCATCTATGTATAGTTGAGTAGTTGTACCCGTTTGTATGGAAATTTCACATCGCCATCGCCACATTAAAGTTGATACCACCATATGAACCATGATACTAAGTATTTTGTGTTGTGTACTTATTAGTACCAGCTGTGCTGAAGGTCTCGGAGGGACGACAGACAACAGAGGGTACCTCTGTTAGTACAACAATGACAATGAAGTTTGGACTAGCACATTGCCTGTCTTCCTAAAGACATAAGTCCTTCACCGCGTCTGTCTGTCTGTTAGCGATAAACTCAAAAACTACTGCACGGATTTTCATGCGGTTTTCACCAATAGATAGGGTGATTTATGAGGAAGGTTTTAAGGAATAATATATGCCCGGGAGCAGCCGTGGAGGGCTGCTAGTTTTATCTATGATGCAGCCTACAAGTACTATTTTGTGTTATCTTTTTTACAGTACCCACCCTCTTAAGTTATGCCAATGAAGAAATTCAAGACCGCATGTATTTTAAAGGAATAGATAAGACAGAATCCACGGAAGATACTAAAAATCCGAAAAATATGAACTGTGATTCGGACTGTAGGGACCCCTGTGGACCTGGGTCACCTTTTTACCCATGTACATGGCCTACACGCCCCAGAGAGCCACGCGGCCCGATTCACAGGATGACAACGCGCGAAATGGTGAAGACTACAACGAAAACAAGGCCTACTACAACGAAAACATGGCGTGCTACAACGAACACATGGCCTACTACAAGGAAAACATGGCCTGCTACAACTAAAACTCGGCCTACTACAAGGAAAACATGGCCTGCTACAACGAAAACATGGCCTACTACAAGGATAACATGGCCTGCTACAACGAAAACATGGCCTACTACAACAATAACATTTCCTACAACAACGCCCACCACTACAACAACAACGCCCACCACTACGATAACAACGCCCACCACTACGACAACAATGCCGACTACAACGACAACAACGCCCACTACAACGACAACAACGCCCACTACAACGATTGAGCGTACTACGTCAAAAACTACCCGGTGTCGGTGGTGGGATGACTGTTGCTATTGCAACAACAGATAATACACTTCGGGTCTTCGCATAGGGTAGATGATTATTTTCCTATTTTGTAAAAAAAGTGAATTGGATTTCAGTAAAATCCATAATCCATCGATATGTTGCGTTGCAGTCATTGTTTGGTTATTGTTGAATTTGCAGTGATGAACATTCAGTTAAAATAAATATTTTACTGATTTTGACTTTAAGATTTTGGGTATGCTATTGTAGTGTAGGGGTCTCTTTACTCTTATAATCATGTAACCAATCTTTGAATAAACAGTCGTGTTAGGTGTTTAAGCAGTGTTATCATTCCTTTCCCTACACTATGTAACCACATTAGTTGTAATACTCTTATCTATTAACTACTAGCTGTTACCCGCGGCTTCGCCCGCGTAATATATAGCCTATGTCCTTCTCGGTACCCTAACCTATGTGTATGCAAAATTTCATGATGATCGGTTTAGTAGATACGGCATGAAAGCGTAACAAACAAACAAATAAACAAACAAACAGACTCACTTTCGCATTTATAATATTAGTAAGGATTAGGATATAGTTAGGATAGCACGTAGTGATAAGTAAATGTATGCATTTACTTATCAATACGTGCCACACAACCCGAATGTATAGGCTTTATTTAACTAATAAATTGCACAGAATTTTTACAAGAAGTTGTGACAGGGTCGAGGATTTCCTTTTAGTTTTAACCATAAACCACGACATACTTCCCTCCTTCTTTAATCATGAACAGTCGTTCAAGTAGGCAGGTGTTCTCCTAGATCGTGTTGATCGGCGTGGTTCATTAGGTGTAGTTGAGTGGTGTGATTTATCAGCCACAGGAGAAGGAGGCGTGCTGTAGGTATCTACATCCGGCGTATTTATAATTAGTGTAGTATGGTGCTCTGCGTTAACATCATTACTGATATTATTTACATCATCGGAAGGTATTATATTATGATGGTGTAACAAGACGATGGTCCGACAATATTGCATCACCTCTGGGTGCGAGAAGGCGATTCGAAACAGTCAATTCTCTGCCATTGGCTCCAGAAGGTCAACTTCTTCTACCATTGGATCATACGTGCTTGCTCTAACAAATTTCTTCAAGAGATCCTTTTCGGATTGCAACCACGACGGCATGGATTGGCCCCAAGACGATCGTCGTGGATGATCATTGATCAAACATTCTTCCTGCCATGCTATCGATAATAGCAGCAGTAAGTTAACTGACGCATAGTTTCGAGAAAATGGCGGTAAAAGTTTTCGTTACATTTTTACGTTTTCTGAATTTTCATTATGACTTATTTAAAAAGTGATTTTTGTAAAATATATACTTACTAAAACATGTACTTTAATATGATGTTTTTAATAATCTTGTATTATTACTGTAATAATTTTAAAAGGCATTAGACCGTTTATCTGGCATCTCAATATAATAAAAAACAAAAGAAAAAGCTACATAAGAATAATCGGAGTAAGTGTGTTTGTACTGCCGTTATTGCAAGTACTCCATACAATCAAAAATCACTGATGTAGGCGCAAGCGCAACGTGGACATTCGACATAATTTTCGTCCTGTCCATGTTCATTTTAAGGCCCACTTGTTGAGAAACTTCATTGAGGTCATTGAGCATGGTACTTAGATCCTTCAGCGACTCTGCAATGACGACAATGTAATCAGCAAATCGAAGGTGAGTGAAACTCGCCGTTGATGTTGATGCCAAGTGATTGATGATGAAGTTGATGTGCTCCTGAAATGGGATGGCCATTCCAGGAGCTTTATGGCGTCCTCCATTGCAGCGGTGTACAGTTTCGGAGATATGATGTCTCCCTGTCTCACACCTCTCTGCAGAGGAATAGCCCTCGTGCTCTGCTCCTGTACTCGGACTGACATTGTGGCGTTGCTGTATAAGCACCTCAACACTTCGATATACCGATGGTCAATACGGTATCGCTGGAGAGACCTAAGCACAGCCCATGTTTAGATCGAATCGAAGGCTTTCTCATAGTCCACAAACGTCAAGCATAGTGGCTGGTTATACTCTTTGTTCTTCTGTATAACCTGCCGCAGCGTATGGATGTGGTCTATGGTACTATAGCCTTTTCGGAAACCGGCTTGTTCGGGAGGCTGGAAGGCATCGAGCCTGTTTGTGAGACGATTCGTGATTACCCTCGAAAACAGCTTATAGACGTGGCTCAGGAGCGTGATGGGTCTACAGTTCTTTATCACCCTTTTTGAAGAATAGTACCACCACGCCTCTATGCCATGCTTCTGGCGTCACGCCCTCAAACAGAACGGAATTGAAGAGCCTCTGAAGGACTTTCAGTACCGGTGTTCCGCCCGCTTTCAGAAGCTCTGCTGTGATTCCGTCCTCACCCGGCGCCTTGCTGTTTTTGAGCTGTTTGAGGGCAATCCTAATCTCGTACAGGCTGATGTCTGGAATGTCTTTAGTATAGTGTCGGGTTAGTTTGGCCCTAGGATCTTTGACACTAGGTTTGGCAGCTGTTCATAAAACCTCTCGATCTCTCCCAACACCTCGGCCTTCGTTGAAACCACGCCGCCGTCCTCCTTCTTCGGCTTAATCAATCGGCTCTACCCAATACACTCCATCCTTGCGAACACTTTGGAGCATTTGTTTTGGTCAATCGTCTCCTTAATACGCTCGGTATTTAAAGGAGCTAATGTCGTGTTGTTGAGCTGCCAATGTACGTCCGTGTCTTCGGAGGTTTGCAGCGGCATGGATCTGTTCTGGAATGTTTTATTTTTGTCACGAAAATATGCATATGTGTCCTGATGTAGCAGTTTATATTATAGAAAAATATATAGTAGTTAGGTATTTAAAAAAATACCTCACATTTCTAAGTTTGGTCGCATGCCCATAATCTGTTTTTCTGGTTATGAGAATTCAAAATTTAAATAGAAAAAAACCAGCCAAGTGTGAGTCAAACTCGCGCAATGAGGGTTCCGTACAATGTGCTTCGTGAACACACACACAATGTGCAAAAAATGTTTTATTCGATTGACTAGCGCCATCTAGTGGTGTTTTAGTGAAATATTTCCCTAGATGAACTTATTATAGTGAGTGTACCACTTAATTTTCAAGTGATAGAATTCTTATTATTTTTCCTGTAATCTTCAAGGAATTAACTATATTTTGTAATTTTTTCAAAATTTTCAGGGGGGGGGGGGGGTATGGTCAATTTTTGCCTTCTTTCGTTAATAAAATCAAAAGTATTGATATTACCCGAACAAAAAAAAAATATATTTGAGATCCTCATAATGAGCCCTTTCATTTGATACATGACACAGTAAGGTTTGCAGAACTTTATTTTAAAATTTTGTAATTGGGCCCCTGAAAATGACCCTTATTTCAAAAATATCTTTATTTACTTTGCACATCCGTGTTTGGGTCATAGGATTACACCATCTTACCAAATTTCATCTAATTTGGTTCAGTAGATTCGGAGAAAATCGGCTGTGACAGACGGACGGACGGACAGACAGACGCTCGAGTGATCCTATAAGGGTTCCGTTTTTCAACTTTTGTACGGAACCCTAAAAAGTAATATTATTTATACTCAGCAATATTTTTTCTTCAATTTTATTTATTGAATTAGATAATTTATTTATTTATTTCGACATAGCTTAAATCTAACATTACAGTATAACACCAATACGATACACAAGCGACTAATTATTATTGTAACACATTACAAATAAAGCTGTTCCTATGAATTCGCTCAGAGTTTTTCTTTCATTTTATTTATTAAATTAGATAATTTATTTTTTTACTAGCGGTTGCCCGCGACTTCGTTTACGTGGACTTTATGACTCCAGCGTATTAATATACCTTAGTACGAACTAAACATACATAAGAAAATACTTGTAGCAGTGTTATAAAATTGTATGGAATTGCACCAACACGATAAGAAGTCTATACAGCTAGCTCCAAGTGAGCTTGCGCTACTTCACCAAACTTTGAGGTATGGGCAGAGTGCCCACATCGCACATCTCCAAAGGGCCTTCGGGAGGGACGGACCTCGGCTTTAGGTGTTGCCTGTGTGTTCAAGGCTTGGAGAGACAGCAGACTCTCATGTTTTGTCGTATGGTCTGAAAACTACGTTGCCAAAAGGGGGACCGCTGGGCGGTCACCAGTATTATGAGCTAATCGTACTCTACGCACTCTACTCATCGTACTCTAAAATTGTCGATATAAAATTTGACATGGCAGTGTATCGGATGTTCTAAATCTTTTTTTTTTTACCTCAACAAAAAAATGCTAATCAGGCAGAACAACTTTTGCTACAGCGTCATTTTTATATTTCCTATAGTTTACCTGGACCATTATGGTTCTGCGTCAGTTGTTCCAAATCTTCAAATTAAATAACTCAACAAAAAATGCTCATCAGGTTGAATAACTTTTGCTAAGGCATCCTTTATATATTTCTTATAGTTTACCTACACCATTATAGTTCTGCATGAGGTGTTCCAAATCTCAGATTTTTTATAACTCAACAAATCAGGCTTAACAACTTTTGCTAAGGCGCCATTTTTATATTTCCTATATTATGATGCTGCATCAGGTGTTCCATTTTCCAAATTTATTTCTACCCTATATGTTGGCCCGGCTTAATAGCTATATGGCAAAAAAAGTTTCATTCGAATCCGTCCAATATTGCCGGAGATAAACGTGATCATACATACAGACAGACAGACAAGAAATTCTAAAAAAATATTTTTGCTTTCTATTCTTTTCCATTTCAGTCAAAAATATTAAATATACAGGCAAAATATTTTTACTGTTTTATTATATGTAATATAGATTTCGACATAGCTTAAATCTAACATTACAGTATACACCAATACGATAGACAAGCAACTAATTATTATTGTAACACATAAAGCTGTTCCTATGTATTCGATCAGAGAACAGGCAAACAGGTCTATTTTTCCGGCAATCCGGTTGAGGTTGCGCAGCGCGCGCGTCAGCGGGGCCTGGCCGAGGAGGTTGGTGCGAGCGCTGGGAACCGACGGCCGGCGGCGGCGCCCTACGTAAGCGTCAGGAACACATAAACTCAGTGTACAGAGTAATTCAGGGTTATAAATTTTTCACGAATTAATTAATAAATATGTAAAGCCAGGGATAGATCTCTCCGTACACGTAGTTCAGTGTATCCCACTATAGATAGCCCTGATAGGCTCCTGATATAGGTATCTGGCAAATTTATTCTGAATGCGCTCCAGCATAATACAATATTTAGCCTCATGTGAAGCCCATATCTGTGCGTTACTTTCGAGGTGATTTCTTACCAAGGCATTGTACAATGACATAATAGCTTAAGTGTTATTAAAGCCATGTACCCTACGCAGTATAAATCTTAAATTCCAATAGGCTCTTTTTACTACCGTATTAATATGGTTTCTAAATGTCAAGTCCTCTGTAAAGATTACTCCTAGGTCTCGCACTTCCTTCTCTGAAGAAAGAGAAGGAAGTGCGAGACTATCATCATCATCATCATCAGCCTATTGCAGTCCACTGCTGGACATAAGCCTCACCAAGGGCACGCCAAATTGTGCGATCTTCTGCTTTCCTCATCCAGCCACTACCAGCGACCTTTCTTAGGTCATCGGTCCACCTAGCAGAGGGACGTCCCACACTACGTTTTCCGAGACGTGGTCTCCATTCGAGAACCCGTCTGCTCCAACGTTCATCGGTCCTACGACAGATGTGGCCAGCCCACTGCCACTTCAGCTTGCTACACTTCTAGATTATATCTATGACATTAGTCCTTTGACGGATGATTTCGTTCCGGATTTTATCCCTAAGTGAAATACCGAGCATAGACCTTTCCATAGCTCGCTGAGCGACGTGTAATCGGTGGGCCAGCCTTACCGTCATGTTCCATGTCTCAGCCCCGTATGTCATTACAGGCAGGACACACTGATCATATACTCTGCTCTTAAGGCATTGTGGTAGTGGCGACGAAAAGATTCTTCAGACTATATTTTTATTTATTTATTTAAAAACTTCATTACAATCAAGTAATAGGCGGACTTAAAGCCATAGGCTTTATCTACCAGTCAACCAACAAGTGATGCCGAGAACAAAAAGCAGAAGTAAGTGCAAAATTGAGCCAGAGCTGTAGATAAAAACATTACTTATATAAAATTATACATTAATAAACCTACATACAAATACACATACAATGCAAAATACTACTACATATATATTTAAATATATATAATACACTACATATATACACTTATCAATTACTCTTTGAAATTTCATTGAGAAAATGTGACTTCATACTATACTATACTATACTATAGTCAAACTCAATTTGCTTACGTTTTTTCGTAAACGTAATAGTGTTACATTTAGCACTATTGAATTCGAGTTTATTTTCGCGAGCCCACGAAACCACGTTATCAATATCCTCCTGCAGTCGCTCACAGTCTACCGCCGCGTTGACTCTGAGGGACAGTTTTAGGTCGTCTGCAAACAGTAAACAGTCGGAGTGCTGGACGGACTGTAGGCAAGTCATTCACCAATATAAGAAAGTGATATTATTATTAGAAATCAAGCGTAATAAACAAAATAATTGATACTTTCATACCTATTTACAATTTGTACTCGTAATCAGTTTTTATTTGGGGTCGTTGCCAGCCAATATTACAAAAAACAACCCTTCGGGCAGCACGAGAAAGCTTTAAGGTTATTTTTACTTGGCTGGCACCGACTGCAAATAAAAACTCTACTTTTTTGAAGTCTATTAAAAAGACCTAATAATGATGATGATATGTATGTAAGACAACTGTGTTTGGTCTCATTCGATGTGCGAGCACTTCATCGTAGATCATTGTCAAGGGTCTGATCTGACTTTAGAAGGAAGGTAGTCGACAGAATTTGGTACGTAACTGACACTTAATATATTACGTATATTTTTTAAATATGTAGTCAAATATTTTGGTAGCTCTAGGTAAAAATCATATTTTTTTAATCCAAGATGGCGGACGCGACTTTTCATGAAAAAGCGACACGGGTGTTGTTCTATAGGTTTCTCGGGCTGTAGATTTCGAAAACGAAGCCAGTTTTGGAATCCAAAATGGCGGACGCGACTTTTCATGAAAAATCGATATGGGTTCTAATTGTAGTTGTTCTACGACATCCACGAGAAGACTTGGAGTGATCTTATAATTCTACTCTGTCGGGACCCACACGGCATGTGTTAAATATGGAATAATGTTTTTATACTAGTAAATTTGCAACACATTTGATATTTTATATAATTAAATAACTTGTTTACGTAACATTTTTTTTTTATTTTACAATTCACAAGAATTAATTATGACTAATTAAAACCATTCTATTAAACGCTTTGGAGTTTAATATTTTAAACTTCGTTTTAGGTTTACAGGTCCTGGAGTTTCTTTGTTGTTGCTTTTATATCTTTTGTGGGTTTTACGATGTTTGGTAGATTTTCAGTTACAGACACTTCGTTTGATTCTCCTGACTGGAGGTCACCGGGCATTCGAGGATCACCCGGCAGTCGCGGGTCGCCCGGTAGGCGAGGATCGTCCGGACCGCGTTCATCCCCGGGCTGCCGTCTATCTGCTATATAGAGCTGTCTCAGCTGTTGACCACCACCTTGATTTTTTGCCGAGTAACTTACAAAGGTGGGCACTGTAACAAAAAAATGCCTCGACTGCTGATTTGGGCAGTTTACATCCGCCATTTTGATTTTTTCAGACGTTTTACAGCCTATGAGACTCTGGGGAAGAATGACACCTGACTAACACCTGACCCACCGGAGGTAATAATGAAACAGACATACATAGGCGCGAAAACATTATCCTACTTCTGGGTAATATTGGAATAGCAAAGTAATTCTATGTCATACTCATGAAAGATCATGTCCTTTGAACAGCTGCATTCATACATTGTCAAACAAGCCCATATGGATTTCTTCAAACTAACACTAGACCAAAGCGCGCAGAGCCCTTGGCCGATGGGACAGAAAGGTTCTCGAATGGCAACCACGTACCGGTGAGCGCAGCGTCGGACACTCACGGAGGTGAGTGGTCGGACGACTAGACGAATGTCGCAAGAAAACACTGGATACAGGCGGCTTCAAACTGGTCGTTTTGAAAATCTTATGATGAAAATCATAATGATAATATGACCGAAAAACAGCCACAGAAAGTTCATTGCTGGACATAGGTCCTGCAGTGAACTTCCTGCGGCTGAAATGATGATGATGAGGACTGAACCAGTTGTATATGTGAACAGTGACACTTTGATATTCATTGCCCGTCATAGAGGAATGCGCTTATAACCTTCTGGTCTATTATCAAATAAAATCAAAAGAAATATCATCATCATCATCAGGTCTTTTTTAGTCTCCACTGTAGAAGCACGACCCTCTCTGTACTACCATAGCCATATATTAGCCAGAGCAGTCAGAGGATTTCCTACACTTTCCACTCCATGTTTGCCAGACGGGTTGGAGTGGTCTCATTGATGTTTATAAGCTTTCTTTAGCTTGTGTTTCCTAAGCCGCCTTCTACGACATCCACGGGAAGACGAAAATATATTTACAACATTTAATTCACCACATTTAGTCAGCGAACTCAGTTGCTTGACTTGGTCGATCATCGTGTTGGTCATGATGGCGATGATGTGCAGTTCTAGGATGTGTTTGAAGGTCGATATCATCCTACCACTCGACCCTTCTACTATCAGAGATTCGGGCCTGAAACAAAAGTTAAGAGGCTTACATCACCGAAACTAGCGACACTCGTTATGTAATTTTCGTTCTCCGAAATAAGAACAAATTGAAAAAATCTACGTAAGTACTTCCTTAGTAAATTACTTGTAGTATTTTTGGTAGAACTTTACATCGACTTCAGCATTTCAGATTGAGAGAACTACCTACTCATTACTGCCAAAAGTAAGATGCCTTAAGGCAGCCTGAAAAATCTGACACCAGTGTGGGCCACATACACATACGAAAAAAAAAAAAAAAAACTGCCAAAAGTGGCCGCTTTTGGCGGTAATGCGTAGTTCTCTTGATTTACCAAATGCAAAATAATGAAAAGCAATACAAAAAAATACTAGAAGTCATTTTCTGGTGAAGTACTTACGTCGATTTTGTCAATTTTATTGATTTGATCTAAGAAATAAAACCAAGGGTGGCGCTAGTTGGCTGGTGTAAGCGTCGTTTCATTTACAACAAAGCAAACGTGAAACGGCATCTTACGGAGGCCGTGTTGCTCGAAGAACGGCATAGATGTCATCTTTCCTCTGCAGGCAGATTAAAAAACAGAAAATTATGATGTCAACTCTTTGCGTGCCAAATATAACAATTCGAAATTAAATCAATGTACCTCAAAGGAAAAAAGTACTATACCCAACAATAACAACTATTACATCGATAAAGAAACGAAATTGGGAATGGTGCATTGAGCACAACCCATAACGTGCGATTCCCGCTCGAATCGTTTGTGGGCCGTCCCTTGACCAACTTACTATGGATTGGCAGATGTATATTGATCATACGATTATATTTATTTAAATGCCCCAATTTTGGTCGAGATTAATTACTTTACTGCCATAGAATGAATTGCTTATAAACGCAAATAACGGGACGAACGGGAAGCAAATAGATCGAAACTAGTTGGGGAATCCGACGAAATAAAACGTGAGTAAAACCGGGATCCATATAAATGTATCTCGCGCAAGTTTTAATATTAATGCTTTCTAATCTGACTAGGTACTTACTTCAACTGCTGTATAAAATCGAACTTCAAGTCCACGAAGACCGGATCTTTGACCATGGATATGGACATGACGGCGGAGAGCTCGTCGCCCGACAGGATCAGGCTGCCGAACAGCGGCGGCGCGCCCGTCGTCAGTTTTACCTCGTAGCTGTACCGAGCCTGGGGACAATGGCGATTTTTGTTTGTATTTTTGCATGAATCCCCGTCTTCGCCTTATTCGATTCATAATATATCTTTAATATTACCGACAATATCTCTAATTTTGGGGTACATGTTTGTTGTTTTTTTGTTTGTTCAAGCTGGTCTAATTCCTCTCTGATCACCTAGCCACATTGTAAAAAGAATTTTACGTACGGAACGTCATCATCATCAGCCTATACTCGTTCACTGCTGGACATAGGCCTCCCCAATTGCACGCCATCGAGATCTATCTTCAGCTGCTCGCATCCAGCTGCCGGCCATCTTGCGAAAATCATCACTCCACCGTGCCTGAGGACGTCCTACACTACGTTTGCCGAGACGCGGTCTCCACTCAAGAACTCGTTTGCCCCAATGGTTATCGTTTCCGCTGCTAATATGGCCAGCCAACAACAACTTTAGCTTGCTAATCTAGTGTGCAATGTCGATGACCTTGGTTCTCTGCCGGATCACCTCATTTCTGATTTGATATCGCAAAGAAATAGCCCTTTCCATAGCCCGCTGAGCGTCCTTCAACTTGTGGACCAGCCATGCCGTTAGTGTTCTCGTTTCGGCTCTGTATGTCGTGACGGGTAGGACGCACTGATTGAAGACTTTTGTCTTAAGGCACTGTGGGATCGACGACGAGACGTAGTATTAGAATATAAAAATAATAAGTACCTACCTTGAGAGTGCTGAATGCTATAAGTGCATCCACTTTCCGCACGTCTTTCTCCACCGCGTTAGTAGCCATGGAGCGCCGGTACATGGTGTCCAGACCCGACAACGAGCCGTCCTTCAGTTGCAATATCTGGAAAATATTGATTTTGTAAGTAGCTCCTACTCTTTTTTGTTATGCCGTGTAAATTTATTTGACATTGTGTATCTATGAGTATGCCAAAATTGGATTAGTTATGATATCAATATGATGATAGCCGGAGTCTACACCTTGAAGTGCCTTTTGAAACATTCTGATCCAGAAATCACATCTGTAGGTATATCACGGTACAGACGTTAACATACCTACTTAGATTGGAGACAATAAACTGTGCTAATATAATAAATAGTACCAATATTGTTCTTCTGTCTCATAATTATCATCATCTTGGCTGCTAGAATTTACTGCTGTACATAGTACCCATTTGCAGGCTGCTTCAAACTGATCGTATTAGAAATCCTTGAGGGATCAGGGATTTCTAATACGACAAATTGAGGCAGCCTGCATTTAGCGCTTTCCTACGACCTTGGTCAGGTCATCCGACCACATGGGGCAGGATTCCAACGCTGCGCTAGCATACTAGTAGCGTGTGTAGTAAGTGGTCACCATTCGATAACCTTTGCTGCTCTATGTTGTTTTGGTTCATCATCATCATCAGGTCTTTGTTAGTCTCCACTGCAGAAGTACGACCCTCTCTGTACTATCACAGAGCAGTTAGAGAATTTGGCCTGTACTCTCCACGCTGGCCAGACGGGTTGGAGAGGCCTCTTTGACGTTTTGTTTAGCTTGTGTCTCATAAGTCGGCTTCTACAACATCCTAGGGAGGACTTGGAGTGGTCGTATTCTACTCTATCAGAAACCACGTGACAAATTTTTGGCAATAGGCATTGTTTCTTTATGCATTGGTAATCTTTGGATCAATATTTATTATTTATTAATTCACAAATAGAATTTAGTTTTATTGCCAAACACTAATTTCCTTGTGACCCGATCTAATTAGTTTTCTTTATCGTATGAGACTGTAAAAGTATTTCCTTAAATACAAAACTATGTTTGCTTACCATACCATTGAAGCAATGAAACACAAAGCTTGGCAACTTAACCTTGACCATGTTTAGTTCTTTCTGGCGGTCTTTCAGAAATTTCACGGCACTGTCTACATATCTGTTCAGAACCGATATTCTTTCCTTGTCATACTGCCTAAAAGAAAATATATATTATATCAATATATGGTAGCGAGCTGACAATTTTATAGTAATGAGGTGAAATAGTTCAAATACTAACTTATCAAATGCTCGTACAGAAACCTAAATCGAAGAAAGCTTTGGAGAAAGTTGACATACAGTACAGAGCCGACCCCAAATAGGGAATAGGCGAGAAAGAAGAAGAGTATAGGTATTTAGATACGGAATCACCAATCCTACAACAAATAACATAATATCAAAAATATATATATATCGCAGTCATGTGGTTGAATCTGCTATTTGATTGAATGACTAGCGCGTTCATTGAATGACCACGTTTAATTGAATGACTAGGCCGAACGTTGATTGAACAGGCGTCGCTCAACGTCCAACTAGTTAGCAGGTTGTAACATAGCCCTTTGAATAGAGCGGACATAAAATCAGTCAGCAGGTGATTCAAATTTAGTTCATTTTTGTACCACTGCGGCGGTAGTAGTCACCAAAACAAATATGGCGTCAAACAGCTCGCACAGATGGCACAGTGTTGATATTTTTTTCGAATAAATTTACATAAAAGTGCGTTATTTGTAATTAAAATAGTATGACATTATGGATTTACCTATTATTACGCCGCCGCCGGCTACTTTAGAAACTAAAAAAAATTTGCAAAAATATGAGATTGAATAAAGCTTTGGAAATCATGCTACCACCATGGGCTACCACCAAATATTACAAAGTCGGCTAAGATTCAACGGTTTCGCTAAATGACGTTCATTCAGTCAAGACGTTGAACGTTACATTCAACGACTTGACGAGTTGTCCTTTAGTCATTCAATTAAACGTGGTCATTCAATAAACGCGCTAGTCATTTAATCAAATAGCAGATTTAACCAGATGACTGCGACATATACACTAACATAAAAATTATAATTCCTTTTTAAGTCGGTTGAAAAAAAATAAACATTAAATTTTTTCCATCCAAAAATTTGGTTTTCGAGAGATGCATGCGAAAAATCACGGATAAAAATATTATTCTTTTTTAAAATAAACGACTTACAGAATTGGTTTCTCTGCTGACTCGAGTGATAGGTCCAAAAGGAATTCGTTGAAAAAGTCCTTTAACCACAAGTCCAAATCCGTTTTCATCCTATCAAGGAAGTCCCCTATAAGAAGGAAGGCATTTAAACACAATTTCTTTATCAGTTTAGACTGGTGTCTTCTAAACAGTTGTTTGTCACTGTCTGAACAGTGGATGGAGTAGGCTCCATCCACTGTTTTACAAATTCTATAGCTTACCATTGAGATTTACTCTAAAAGTGTGTCATTTTTTATGTGGTTAGTATAAACTCTATCAGTTAACTGGATATTGATAAGACTTCTTCTAGCGAGCTATACTATACCTTCTTCAGAGGTAAAAAAAATAAGATGTCCATGCTACAGGCGTTTGGACAGTAGATGAAGAATGTAAAAATAACGAAAAAATCGGCCAAGTGCGTGTCGAGCCACGCGCAGTGTAGGGTTCCGTAGTTGCGAATGACATTTCACGTATCCATATATAACCGTTTAGTAGATAGAGGGGGGGGGGGACACACTTACCTCTAACAAAATTTTGCACTTTAAAACCAAATGTTTCGAAAACGGATCCCTAAATCGAAAAATAGTGTTCTCAACCCTACAATATTTTTTAAAGACCTATCTAACGATACCCAACACGATGGGTTTGTATAGAAAAAAAAATATTACTGCCTCTTTACTTGTATGGGAGATACCCTAAAAAAATTCTTTTTTCAAGATTTTCTTCTACCACTTTTTTGCCATAATTAATATACATACTACATACCCATATCAAATTTCAGCTCTCTAGTACTTAAGTGTAGTCTCTGAGTAAAACCGCGGACGGACAGACAGACAGACAGATAGACAGACAGACATGGCGAAACTATAAGGGTTCCTAGTTTACTACGGAACCCTAAAAAGATAAACAGTTAGTATTTGTGGTTTGAAAGACATAGTTAGTTCCAATAAACTACACATACACGTAGGTACTAGTTCTGCGAGCTGAAACTAGCGACTATTCTCCATCTGAAAGCGTCAACCATGAGTTTATAAACGGGCGTAGTAAACGATTCGATCTAAACTAAACTATTCGATGGGTCGTAATACTAAATTACCTATTTTCTTACTCGATAGAAAACGAAGGTCAGCCTGTAAAAACAGGATTCGTATTCGTTTACATTCAACTTTAAGTAATTTTCGATTAATAGATTCAAAAACTACTCTAGTATATAGTTTACATTGTAGAAAAAGTATCGTAAACTATGACGGTTATAACAACGTTACCGTATACTACTCTCGTAAAGTAAACTCGTTGTTGACGCTGAAATCATCGCGACAGGATCAGGGCGACGCTCTTGGGTTCCCAATACGTAGAGTTATTTTCAAAGAGACCACGACGAGTCATGATAATGGTGTAATTATTCGCGTGTTCATCAGTGTTTGGAACAAACGTGGTATATTTTCCCAATCATCGAGTTACAAAAGTGAAAACTCTTTATAAAAGCACACGCTTGATACGAGTTGCGTAGATACATTACATTGTAATTATTTATAATTTTTAGGTAGAATAGTTAATTTTCCATACGAATTCTTTGTATTTAATGAGTACGACTCGCAAACATGGCTATGTGTAGACTATAGTGATCAGAATCACTACTATTGAATGAAGTCATATTTGCGAGTCGTACTCATTAAATACAAAGAGATAATCATAAAACTGAACACTTACCAATATTTTTTGTTTGTAGATGTTGTACTTCGTGGCCCGATTGATTAACGTACTAAAAAAATAAAGTATTCATGATTATGACTTAACGACTATGTACCTATAAAACAGATTAGGTTCTCAAAAGGAGTTATAAAACAGTGGTTTACAAAGGTAAAGGGGTTACTGATACGTTTTGTTTAATAAGGAGAGTGTTCCCAGAAGCATCCTCAGCTTAAATGTTTTGTAGGTTCGCTATTATTATAACATAAACGCCTGCCATTACGCTGTCGACTCTCTCCATAATTTCCTGTCGTTTACCATATTTATATTCACCCCACATTCCCTCATATCCGATCTGACACATTCATTCCAGGTCTTTCTTGGCCTTCCGCGTCCTCTACTTCCCTCTACCTCCAAATGAGTCATTCTTTTTGCCAGATGTTCGGCGTTTATGTCAAAAATTTAATCAAAACTGCGACAAGTTGCTAACTGCATCGCCCATGAAATGATTTCTGTACATAGAAATTTGCTCATTTCCCCAACAGGCGAGAGAACAAGTGTAGCTCTATGTTTTTACTTTATTTTATTCTACTTTGCGGATATTGCAAGGACGGTTGTATATTTTGAGAAGGAATTTGACGTTTCAGATGAATGTATTATTTGCAAACTTCGAGCAACACGGCGAAGCTTGCAAATGTGAGCGAAAATATATTCCGTCAAGTCAATAGTAATACAACATACCAACATGAGTATTCCATCTAAGGGTATGTAGAGCTCTGAGAGCACCATTTCCAAGTATAACCTGTCCTTTTGCAGACGGTATCTGCCTTCCATCTTGTATAACACATCTTTAAGAAGGACTCTGTAAAACATGAGAAAAATTAACATCTCACAAGTAAACAATGAAAACTGCCAAATACCGAGCTGTGTTCGAAGGCGCTCATTGCAGATTTGGGTGCAAAAACTAGACGACTAAAATGGAATTTGGCGGGACATGTCCTGCATATGCAGCCCAGAAAGGTGGGAACAAATAACATCCTTTTGGCTATTCAACGGCCACCGTAGCAGGGTCAGACCCAGAACAAGATGACGGAACGATCAAGACGCCATATTGCCAGGCTGGCAAAAGATAGCAGCGGATAGAGGCATGTGAAGGAGTAAGGGGCTTTGCCAACCTGTGTATCGCAACAAAAAAAGGGCCTTTGCAAACCTGTGTATCGCAACAGAAAACTGACGTATTAGGAAGAGTCCAGCGTCAACCATGAGTTTATAATACGTGAGTAGTAAACGATTCGATCCAAAGTAAACTACTCGATGGCTCATAATAGTAAACTATTGTCTACTCGATAGAAAACGAAGGTCAATTTTGTAACTCATAGTGCTGATACCGCAGAAAATGTTCCTGTAAACACAGGCTCGTATTCGTTTACATTCAACCTTGAGTCGCTTTCGATTACGAGATTCGAAAACTACTCTAGTAAGTATATCGTACTCATGGTTTTTTTTTTCGTTTAGGTGACACGGTCAGTCGACCATGCACACCCTGTGTCAGTGTTCTTCGGAACCGCCTCTCGGCCTCTGACGTGGTTCCTATAACGACTACCAGATGGCAGCCGGGACCACCGGCTTAACGTGCCTTCCGAAGCACGGAATCATGGTGGACTAAGTATAGTAAACTATGACGGTTACAAAAACGTTACCGTATACTACTCTCGTAAATTAAATGAATAAACTCATGGTTGACGCTCTGAGTGGTTATTTTCTATACCGGTAGACGCAAAACTTACTCGATTTCTCCATATGAAGGTGAGTATTGAAGCAACGACGGGTTCTGTTTCGTCCCCACTCGTTCGTAGTTGCCGACGAGGTGCAAGTCGTTGAGGGACACTCGCGACGTCATCGTCATGGTAGAAAAGTTGCTGCTGAGGTAGCTGACGCGGAAGCGAGTGTCGTTGCGAAGCTTCAAGCGATGAAAGAACCTGATAAGTGCATTGACCCTGTATAATATCTTGTCTCCACAGATAAGAGAGGATACGTGAGTAGTAAAAAAAAAACATGTCTGTTCTTGCCTCCGATTTTTTTAGTATAATGGAATTTAAAAAAATGGTTACCTATGTGTGATTGTAAATTTTTATATCATATAAAACGAATATATTTGGACAAACGTAATAGCAACTGTGCTCAGGAGGAGTTGTGGTCTGAGATCTCCTGATCAATTTACCAGGGTGAAAACAATTACATTACAAAAGATTTTTTTATTTGATGACGTCAAACCAACGCCACACAATGAGTCTCTGGGTCGGCGTCCCTCACAATATGGCGTCGCCGCACCTCTCTCCGTGATAAATATTTCTTAAGGTTTGGAAAATGATTTCAGTCACATGTAACGTCCAGTCTCCTACGTTAGTACTTGAGTTCAGTCTACGGTGTCGACCCTGACTCACACACATACGTGTCCACGGATGTAACTTCATTTGTGGTTGTGTTTTAGACATAAATATCAGTCTGCTTGGTGAAGCGCCTAGCTACCATCATCATTATTAGGTATCATTACATAGTATAAAACTAAGTCGCTTGCCACTGTTTGTCTGTCCATATGTACGCTTAGATCTTTAAAACTACACAACTCATTTTGATAGGGTTTTTTAAATAGAGTGATTCGAGAGAAAGTTTTATATGTATAAACAATGCCCAGGTGTAGTCGGGGAGAGCTGCTAATAATGATAAATAACAGAATACATACATTATAGATTCGGGCATCCTCATCATGGAGTGTCCTCCAAGGTTGATTCCAGATGGAATTAGACTCTTCAGATTCCATGCTTTTTGGGCTTCACGGTTTGCAGCACCTTGGTTATCCAGAAGATTCTGGTGATAAAAGTATTGTTCTCATTTCTGTGTCACTGTTCATCCTAATCCTAACTTCCTAACTAAATACCTATTATAAATGCGAAAGTGAGTTTGTTTGTTTGTTTATTTGTTTGTTACGCTTTCACGCCGTATCTACTGAACCGATCATCATGAAATTTTGCATACACCATAGATGAGGGTACTGAGAAGGACATAGGCTATATATTACGCTATAACAGCTAGTATTTTATATTTGCCTCATCAAATTTCACCAAAATAAAGAAGCTAAGGCAAATTTAAAATAAGAAATGGATATTAATCGTATTATCCATTCGTTCTTTAACGTACAAAAAGATTGACTAAATGACTCTTCCGACTTTCATATAATATAGAGGAAATATTTGAATATGTGAGAGTACGTTTGTTTTTAATAGATATTTAAACTCAGAAACTACTAAACTGTTTTTTAACATACTAACCGATTTAAAAGTCTTCCACCTAAATAAGTCTTAATTATCATCGGATGACACAAGCTATTATTAACGCTGAAGAAGTTACCACAGTAAAACAGCCATTTACTCATTCATTTGTTCCACCATCCTAACTTCGTAACTATAACTTTTACTAAAAATAATCATTGTACATACTCTGAAGTTATAACATTTTTCGTTAAACTATGTTAAAATTACTCTTATGGTTTTATTCTTATAGCTTATCCCAACTATCCCAATCCCAACTATAATATTATAAATGCGAAAGTGAGTTTGTTTGTTTGTTACGCTTTCACGCCGGATCTTCTGAACCGATTATCATGAAATTTTGCATACGCATAGGTTAGAGTACCGATAAGGACATAGGCTATAAATTACGCGGGCGAAGCCGCGGGTAAGAGCTAGACTTAAATAATTTAAAGCTTTTAAAAAAGGTTGGGACTCACCCCGAGCATTTCATCGTCGAATCCTTCAATAAGCTGCAGGTCGTCGAAGTCTTTTCGGGCCTTTGCATATTTCTCTGTGGAATTGAAGTTTACCTGTATATCTTCTGTATATATATGCTACTATCCTTTGCCCGCGGCTTCACTCATACTAATATCGATCCCTCGGGAACGTTATTCTCTGGTCTCCGTACCCTCGACGGGTATGTAAAATTTCGTGATGATCAGGTAGTGGTTAGGATTATTATAAAATATTACAAACAAATGTTTGTAGCGCTCTCACGCCTTAACCACTGAACTGATCATGATGAAATTTTACATTCCCGTCGCAGTTCATATTGCTCAACTTGAAGATTTTTTCAATTTAATAAGAACACCTTTATATGCCGTAAAAAGCTTACAACGTCTGCAGTCCATACCATATAGTACTTTGGGAACACCATATCAGCAGCGTCACGTCTTACTCCCTTGCGGGGTAGACAGAGCCCAGGTCTAGAAGACCAAAAGGTCACGGTTCGTTCGTTCGTGGAAAACGGAATCAAAATAATGGTGGGTGGCTAGCCGCATTGCCTCGACCAGTTTTTAAGATCTGCGCGGGAACAGAAGCAGCTGGAACATTCTAGACTTTTTTCTTTTCTCCCAGACCAGCAGGGATGAAAAAAGGAAAAAAGTAAATACCTATTAATGTTTATATGGATAATGTCTTTTTTTTCTCTTCTTTTTCCACTTTATTTATGATCGGTACAGCATGTAAATAAATGTTTAAAGAGAAAACAATGAAGGTTTAGAAGTTTAAGAAATCTAATAATCTTATTTTTCCCCATATCCTCCTTCATATTTTTTTGGCTTCCTTCACTTTATATCTGAACTGGAATAGACATCAGTGGCCTTCCAATAAGGAAGTGAGCGGGAGTGAGAGCGGAAAGGTCACAAGGATCAGAGGACATTAGGGTAATGTCCCAAAGGGCAAAAGGTTGGGACTCACCCCGAGCATTTCATCGTCGAATCCTTCAATAAGCTGCAGGTCGTCGAAGTCTTTTCGGGCCTTTGCATATTTCTTTTCAGTTTTCAGTTTTGGTTTCAGTTGTGGTAGAGCCACGCTACCGGCGAAAATCACTTTTGCTGGTAGCATGAATGGGCCGGCTCGTCCGGGGAAGTACCACACTCTCACAGAAAATCGACGTTTGAGTAGTAGCTTTACAGCTTCTATGCTTCGTTCGGTGAGTGAGAGCGCCGGAGGCCCATCCCCCCTCCCCTCTTGGGAGGGAAAATAAAAGGCCGGCAACGCTCTTGTCATACCTCTGGTGTTACATTAGTCCATGGGCAGCGGTGATCACTTACCATCAGGTGACCCGCTTGCTCGTTTGCCGTCCTATGACATAAAAAAAAAAAAAAAAAAAAAAGGGCCTAAACATTGGTCCTTCAAGCCGGATGCCCCAAAACATCACGTCTCACAATGGCACTAACTTTGTTGGCACTCATGATGAGCTTTCTAAATTCTCTTAATTCAATCAGACCTTGAAGGTCAAATGGCCCAGGACGGCATAGAATTTAGATTTGTCCCTGCCTACTCCCCCCACTTCAACGGTTTTATTTTATAAGTTACAGCTTTAACATTGTATATCGCAATACCATATAAGTAGTATATAAAATATTTTTGGATGAAGATGCGGTCAAAAGCTGGTAATATCAGAAATATATTAAATATTAGACTGTTGTATAGCAAAAGTTTGGATTACTTACTCTCCAATGCTTCAATCGTTTTGAAGTGCTCATGTGCATTTAGCGTCATCCAACAGTCATCATTTTCAGCTTTGCGGTACACTAATGAAATATAATTTATAATTAGTTTAAAAACTTACACAACAACAACACAAAAATACACGCTTTTAGCACGCTAGTCATATATTATTGTCATCAGAACTCAGAGCGTGTGCAAAATTTCATCCTAATCGAAGACCGGGAAGTAGGTCAAATTAAGGTTCCAAGATTTTCTTGTGTTAGTGAAGCTAATAAAAGCATGTTAAAAAGAATTAGTTTCTGTTTAGATGTTCGCTCCTAGCCCTTGGTGAACCATAGAGCAAAAGGTGGAGAAGACGGTTATTTCATAGGTTTCTTTCAACACTTATTAATTTTCAAATTTAATTTTATATAAAATGAAAATTGTTGATGTCAGTAAATGACAAGTCAAAACGGCTAAGTTTTGTAAGAGTTCTTACTATGCTACTAATTACTATACCCAGTGCTGTAAACAACATCGATAGAATAATATAAATTGATAGAGTATGGTGACTAGTAACGTGGAGGTACTCTCGGTCCAACTGCTTTCCCACACCACTGCTTTAAGTCTATTTTACCATGCATTCTACCCATGTACATATTTCACTTGGAGTATAAAGTCACATACTAGTAACAGCCGCGGCATTCTAAATCTCGTAACGAAATTCAATAAATTTATAATATATCATCAGGACTTTTTTAGTCTCCACTGCAGGAGCACGACCCCCTCTGTACTACCAGAGATATATGTAGCCAGAGCAATCAGAGGATTTAGCCTACACTCTCCACGCTCGCTGGTCAGACGTGTTGGACAGATCTCTGTGATGTTTATAAGCTTTATTTAGCTTGTGTTTCCTAAGTCACCTTTGACGACATCCACGGGAAGACTTGGAGTGGTCCTATTCTACTATGCCGGGAACCACTCGGAAAATTTACGTGTTACTTTACCAAAACTGATAGAGTTAGCAGAATTAGAAGAGTGGTAGTCTAATGTACTCTACCACTCATTTGACGCGTGTAACGGAGGATCTAATAATAACTAGACGTAAAAGTTAATGTATGGTATAATGGCGTGGCATTTAACTTTAATTAACCTTTATCAATACTTGATTAGGTACCTATGCGTAGGATTTAATGTGTCTTTAAAAAATACAGAGGCTAACTAAACCGTTTAGGTTGAAATGTTGAATTTAAAGTATTTTATAATAGTTGATATATTTTTATTATCTATGATTAACGCAAGTAGCGCTAATGTTAAACCTATAGTTAAAATGTCGGGTAACAACGGCGGTAAGTTAGTTTTGGTCACGAAAGATGTTTTTCTGTCCTCTGGACATCTTCCCGGCCAGATTTCTTTGGAAAACTGCGGTTTCATAGCAATAAGTGGGTGGCGAGTGTAGTGGTGAGTGGTTATGAAAACCCCAGTCGCTATACATAGTGCTATGTAACCAAGAGTTCACCTAAGATATTTTGTTGTTTAACCTATAAAAATCAAATCAAAATATTTATCTTTATATAGGTTTCTTTGAACACTTATTAATTGTCATATGTCATTTAACAATGTTTACAACAATAAAAATTGTTGACGGTCATAATTATGGCTACTTAGCCATAATTATGACCGTCAACAATTTTTATTGTTTAATTAAACGATGGAAGCGGCCTAAACTTTTAGGCCGCTTCCAAAGCGGAGTGCAGAAGAAGCGGCAAAAAACTGAACAGCGCATTTTCTCAAAGCGAAGACAACTCACAATTTTAGTTAAACTCAGAAAATACTTATATATGCGGACTAAGTGTGCATTGTTTTAATTAAATGTACAAATATTATATATCTGTAGACTTTGTTTGTTTGCTTGGTTGAACGCGCTAATCTCAGGAATTACTACTGACTGATTTTAAAAATTCTTTCAACGTAGGATAGTTCCATTATCCCTTAGTGACATAGGTTATGTATGTAACACGGGCGAAGCCGGGGCTTTCTGCTAGATTAAAAAATAAAGTCACTTGATACCCATGCTGTAAAATGATTTGCCAAAGTTTTGCCGACTTAGGGCCTGACCAGAAGTTAACGGCCCGGCGCGGCGCCGTCACCATTAACCGGTACGAAATTCTTGCTTTTACAATAAATATGAAATTAAGAAAAATAAGATATGGAAAAATCTTCCTTCCTAACGACAACAACCAACGTCCCTAACAAACCGGTGTCCGAGAAGTCATGCTACTAGCAAAAGCGAATTTCGCTGGAAGCGTGGTTCTACCACAACTCAAACGTATGTTGCACTAATTGCATAAACTACAAAATATATATGTACTTCTCTACTCATCATCATCATTTCGTGTAGGTGACACGGTCATTCGACCATGCACACCCTGGTGTCAGAGTTCTTCGGAACCGCCTCTCGGCCTCTGACGTGGTTCCTTTAACGACTACCAGATGGCAGCCGGGACCACTTCTCTACTGAAAACGACACATATCATAGTTTTTATAGCGTACTTTTTATTTCATTTATGTACCTAATCTTGATCGTTTTTCTCAGCAGTAAAACCGCCGCCAGCGCGTGATGGAATGGCTGGTGAACCAGAGAGTAACCCCACCATCTACCTTTACTCAAAAATAATCGAAACAGAGCTGTTGCAGATGCAGAAACGACTGAGATTTGATTGCATGCAAGAGCTCCTTGGCGTTGTAAAAAAATACAGTTCTTCGTAAATATTTCGCAATATTAAAAACTCTACTGAAATACCAAGTTTTTTTATTATGAAATCCTTTTTGGTGTGCTGTAAGCTCGAATATGGCTAAATAAACAATACTGCGTACGGACATTATTTACATAGGCTTAATACCAACCTCAATGCGTTATAACATCCACTCCGAACGAACATTTTTTTTAAATATATGAATATGTTACTGTTGTAGTCAAACAGTAAAACTCACGTATAACTTACGTTGAACAGGTTATCGGAAATTGAAAGAGCCATAATAAAAATAACAATAGTGTTCTATGAAACGATTTAAAATTGTTTTGTCCGTCTATTTGTTTGTAATTGTTTTGCAGATACAAATACAATACTGAAAATCATTTGTGAAAAAATTGCAGGGATATCCATGGCGATCGATCTAACCTTTTGCTTAATTTTATCGAAATCGTCCTAACCTCATTCATCATCATTTCGTGTAGACCACACGGTCAGTCGACCATGCCCACCCACCCTGGTGTGAGAGTTCTTCGGAACCACCTCTCGGCCTCTGACGTCCTTTAACGACTACCAGATGGCAGCCAGGACCAACGTCTTAACGTGCCTTCCGAAGCACGGAATCATTTTTATCATCAGAAAATCAGGTAATTCATGCCTGCGATGTCCTAACCAAACTGGAAACAACTTAAGAAAGTATGCTTCCCGTGGGAATCGAACTACGACCCCCAGAACATAGTTGGAGTACGGCAGGTAGTCGGCGATGAAAATTTCGTTTTACAGCATGGATAGTAAGTATCTACTTACTATACAATTTTTTTGTGTTTTTGTTTATTTTTCAAAATGTGATCGATACATCGCGACAAAAATTTTATGGGACCACCTCTGGAGTATTGCCTATCAAACAAAAAAAGAATCACTAAAATCGATCCATAATTGACTGAGTAATCGCGTAACATAAAAAAAAACGTACAGATGAATTGAGAACCTCCTCCTTTTTTGAAGTGTTAAAATGGCAGATTTTTTAATTTCTACAATAAATTTGAAACACAAACCCTCATTCTATAGTATCGCCAGCACTCATGTTTCATATGGCATGTGTTGAAAAGGTTTTAGTAGCGCGCGAGAGACCGTTACATTCCTTGCTCTGTGGTAACTATAAACTCGAATAGTTCAGTTAACACTTACGATCATGTATACTTTACCTATTGTATTTTCAGATTGATACTTACCAGATCGAACTTCTGTTGTACAAATGTAAAAAATAATACAATAAATAGACGTCAGCCACATTTTGCATTATGTTTGGACCTTTCGAAAAGTCTAATCAATTCGTCGTTATCTGAAAAGTTAAATTATCATGTAAAAGTTACTTGTTATTAATTTTCAGCAGCCAAGCAGAACTTCATTTTTGTTATGTAACATGATTGGAATTTCAACAATCGAATTGTTATTTTAATATAATAGTGATACATTTCGTCAAGTGGGGATTGAGTCGAAATGATTTTGGTACCTTTAAATTTAGTTTTAGTATTAGTAATATGTAAATGCGATGCAGCGGGTGTGAGCGAAGACGTCAACAATTATTTTAAGGGTGGTAAGTATCTAAAGGTACATATATATACTTATGCTTATTTCAGTAGTAAATCATGGAGGTATTAAGCAGTTTAACACTTTTCAGGACAAGTGAACGGCTATAGCCGTTATAACAATGAAATTTCTATTGTGTCTCGTTAAGTGCCCTGTAATGCGTTAAGCTCAGTGTTCGTTAAGTGAGCTTCGTCCTAGTAGGGCTCCACAGCTAAGGTAGGGGGACCTTGGCTGTAGAGCCCTTGGTAGTAACCTTGTTTGCAGCGTAAATCCTGATAATAAATATATACGGACAAATCACACAGATTGAGTGAGCCCCAAAGTAAGTTCGAGACTTGTGTTATGGGATAGGTACTAACTCAACGATACTATATTTTATAACAGATACTTTGAACATCCAAAACCCAGGTCAATCTGAAAAATATCATTTTTCATCTTGACCGGAGATCGAACCCGGGACCATCCATATGCAGGCGTGTTTACCGCTGCGCCACAGCGCTCGTCAATTTTTGTTGACTTGAAATCAAGACTATCTTAATTTTTTTCTATCTGATATTTTCAGAGGCTAGGGTCTTATAGCTGCATGAAAAGTATCTATAAAATAACTAGGTAGTTACTTAAAAATTCACTGATTCTTTTAATTGGATATTTTGTAAGTTTTCCTTCGTCATTTCATACAAAGACATTTTTATAAAAAGTAAAGATATCAGGGTTTGGAAGCTTTAATTGTGTTCAGATTGCATTTAATATACGTAACTTTTTAATTTGTTCTTTTCCTCTCTGTACTAACGGTGGACGAAACACGAAGTGGTTAAATTCAGAGACGGTCCACATAAGAAATACCTAGTATCAAAGTGGTCAAACAAAGAATGAGACAAATCTCGAAAAGGACACTTTAACACTGACCGCCAAAGCTCACCAGTCTATAATATTTTACTGCGAGTAGTACGAGTAGTGGCATCGTCTCCTTCCTTCACTGAATTTCAAGGGTCAATAGAAATGCCAATCTTTGAGTGAGATTGTTATACCCCTTGGTTGCTTAGGCACTGATCAGTGCTCTATGGAAATCGCCTAATTGCCAAACAAGCGAATTTTCAAAGTTTTCTTTAAAATATTATGTCATTAGGTATAAAATGTCGAAATTCGAATTTTCCGCAAGTTCGAAATTTGCGCTGTTTTTCCGCAATTGAAGAAAAAGTGGTATAAGTTTACTTATCTGATTAGATATCACAGTCAGTAGATAGCCAGATTTTCCAGGGCGAGGGTCAGGGACGACCATCACGATAACCACTCTCCAGTAACCAGTCTCCAATAACCACTTCTTCTGTAGATAGCTAGATTTTCAAGAGCGAGGGGCAGGGACGACCATTACAGTAACCATTCTCCAGTAACCACTCACGCATTAGATAGTCAGATTTTCAAGGGCGAGGGGAGGAACGTCCATTAAAGTGACCTCTCGCGCTGTCAAAATCACACAGCAACTAGCGTAATCAATTGACCACAGCTGAGAGGAATACCCCGAAAGAAACTTAGTTTAGTTTTGGGGTCATGCCTGGTAAAATGCACAACAAAATTCAGCACTCAAGAAATTTGACGAGTTCGGTGGCCCAGTATCTCTGGTTCGACCCCCGGGCAGGTCAAGATGAAAATGATCTTTTTCAGATTGACCTGGGTCTTGGATGTTTATCTATATAAGTATCCTCAAAAATATAGTATCGTTGAGTCATTGTCCCATAACGCAAGTCTTTAACTTACTTTGGGGCTAGCTCCATCTGTGTGATTAAAAAAATATACTACGTTAATGTTGCAGGAAATAAAAATATCCAAGATATATGGAGGAAATACAAGAGAGGTATTGAGACTTCGTTGGAACAGGTAAAATTCTTATGAGGGTTCTTTTGAATTGTTTACCACCAGATAATTCGCTGTGATTGTATAATATTTGACAAGCAGCAACAATTGACAGATTGTGACCCAATCACAGCTTACCGGACCTGATGCCTCAGTGGTGCCGCCGCTTATTTCCGGACACCCTCATTGCAATACATGTCCGTTACTTAAGATGTGCTGGTTTGAATTTGACAGGGATTAAACGAATTATTTTGCCAATGGTGGATATCGTCAAAGTGGTGGATTTGCAAGATCATATACAATTAAAAAAGAAATGGTGGGAACTGCAGCCTAGTCTCTAATAAAGCCTTATACCTTTCGTGTTTGTTCATCACAGAAAGTACTGTTCATAGGTACTCTATACATTTTGGGGGTACTCTACCTGTGAAGGTGATGGTGTCTTAATGGGATAGGGCTGATGCTCAGTAAGTTATCATGTTCTCTTTAGAATGTTTAAAAAGATTATACGTTTATTTAGATGCTTCAAGAGAATTACGATTCAAAAAGCATGAACGTTTACTTAAGAAGATCACTTGATAGTTTCAAGTTAACCGAGGGATTTTTAGAAGACTCCGACCCAGTGGTAGAAGTGTAAGTACTTTTTCAAAATCGAAGTCAACAATAACAAGCTTCTCCAATATTTTAAATAACGAAAGCTCTATCAAATAGCCTCGCTAGGTCTGAAATCCCTAAAATGATTTGCATGCATGACGATCCTAATTATCCTCATACATGCAAATCTGTTCAGGAAATTAGAAGTTTGATGGAATTAAGAAACTCATATACATGAACCCCCATAACATCTTATTTAAAAATATTAAAATTAGAATACGCGTGTCACTTTTTGAACGAAATATTTTTCTATTATACATACATTTTAATTTTTTTTCAAATAAGATATATTCATAGGTACCTTTGAGGTTATTAGGTAAGGTTTTAAAAGTGGAATAGAAATTAATGTGTATTAGAAATCATGTACAGACTAACAGCTGTATAAAAATGTAGATTTTTTTCAGTCTTTTCCGTGACCTCTATCTCATGGAGCTTCCAAAAATACGCTATCCAAAGGTCTCGTTCCCCCTGGCTTCCAACCTCCTGAAGCTTGACACCGAGTTGACGAGGGTGATGCTGATGGCGAGGTATATGGTGTACAGGAACGCCTCTGTGATCGTGTACACGAATAATAAGGAGGTAATGCTGAAGGTGTCGCCATTCAGCTTGGAACAAGTGGATCCCGAAGGTGAAGTTACGTAAGTAGGTTCTGTTTATTTTCACTAACAGGAACCAAATTGGTTTTTCACTCAGTCCAACTGGTTTCCTTCTTCATTCCCTAGCACCACATTAAAAATTGTGGGAAAAAATAGGAGACTGAGTAACGTAAAATAAGAAAATCCTAGAAAATAGGAGCGTTAGAATAATTTCTCAAGAAAAACAACATGATACTTTTTTCAAAAATATATACAAAATATAAACACAATCCCCATAAAAAGAAAAAAAACCGGCCAAGTGCGTGTCGCGCCACGCGCAGTGTAGGGTTCCGTAGTTGCGAATGACAACTTTGAGTTCACACTGTTCACACTCGCACATCACTGTTTAACGACCAAAAACATGTTACAATGAAAATATATGAAAATTTACATTTTCGATTACATTTTATAAGTTGGTTGCCTATAACTGTTTAGTTTGTACTTAGTACTCAGCTCTGATAGTTTTAATTTCAACTTCAGTATTTGTATATAAACGTTTAGTAGATAGAGGGGGGGGGGGGGGGGACACTTACCTCTAACAAAAATTTGCACTTTAAAATAAATATATACGGACAAATTACACAGATTGAGCTAGCCCCAAAGTAAGTTCTTATGAAAGACTTGTGTTATGGGATACTAACTCAACGATAGAATATTTTATAACAAATACTTATATAGATAAACATCCAAGACCCAGGTCAATCTGAAAAAGATCGTTTTCCATCTTGACCTGACCGGGAATCGAACCCGGGACCATCCGTGTCGCAGGCAGGCGTGATGACCGCTGCGCCACGGAGCTCGACAAAACCAAATATTTCGGAAACGGATCCCTAAATCGAAAAATGGTGTTCTCAACCTTACAATGTTTTTTAAAGACCTATCTAACAATACCCAACACGATAGGTTTGTATAGAAAAAAAATATTACTCCCTCTTTACTTGCGTGGGCGCTACCCTAAAAAAAAGATTTTCCTGTATCACTTTTTTGACATGATTAATATTCATACTCATACCAAATTTCAGTTTTCCAATACTTATAGTCTCTGAGTAAAACCGCGGAAGGACAGATATACAGACAGACAGACAGACAGACATGCCGAAACTATAAGGGTTCCTAGTTTACTACGGAACCCTAAAAAGGATAATAACTACGAATAAGTACAAATTCAAACCAAAACTTATTGATATTTTCATACCTATTTACAATTTAAAATTAGTTTTTATATGCAGTCGGTGCCAGCTGCAAGCAAGGTAGCTTGTTTTGGTATCTGCGTGTATTTTACCTTGGCTGGTACCGACTAAGACATACAGACGAATTGAGAAACTCCTCGTTATTTGAAGTCGGTTAAAAATGACATTGAGGTTACAAAACTGTTTATAATAGATACTTATATAGAGAATTATCTAAGACTCAACCCAAACCTCTGAAAAATATCGTGTTCCATTATGACTTGGCTGGAGATCGAACCCGCTATCCCTCGTGTTACAAGCTGGCTTGTTAACCACTGCGCTAAAATGAAACCTATACTTGAGGGCCTCTTCCAAGTAAAGGTTTTTTAAAAATTCTGTATTTTTAGAATTATCGGTAACGAATGTCGGTTGAGCGGCCATGCCATAGCGACGTTGACGGAGCAGTCGGTGAATTTGGGACACAATACGTTCAGTCTTAGCGACTGTAAGTTTAACTTAGAGGTAAGTTCATTGTATTTGTCTCATAAATAAATAAATATATACGGACAAATCACACAGATTGAGCTAGGCCCAAAGTAAGTTCGAGATTTGTGTAATGGGATACTAACTCAATGATACTATATTTTATAAAAGATAGGTAGGTACTGATATAGATAAACTTCCAAGACCCAGGTCAATCTGAAAAAGATCAATTTTTATCTTGACCTGACCGTGGGGATCGAACCCGGGACCATTATAGATATCTATGGCTTGTAAATAGGATTCCTATATTTAAATTAAATTACTTTTAATTAAATATAGGAATAACACTTTACAGTGTTCAAGACCTAGTCTACCTGCGAACACAAACACTGTAAAGTGTTTTAAACTTTAGGTGTATCAATGCTGAAATAAACGCGATAAATCCGTGACGCGTATTTTATGTGAAATAACAAATTGTAAAGAGTACATACATACATCCATACCTACTATCACCTGGGCTCTGTCTCCCTTGCGCAGCTCAGGTCTAAAAACTCAAAGGTCACGTTTAGCATGTTGGTGGGCTTGTAGGTGGAGAACGGAATCAAAATAGGGAAGGGTTGCGAGCCCACTTATTGACATGATTCCTCACGCCCATTCCCTTCATCGAAGATCGGAAGAGAAGCAGCTGGTACATTCTTCGTTTTTTCTTTTCTCCCAGACCAGCGTCGATGGTCGCCTGATACTATTAATGATAATCGTATCTTCTTCTTATAATATGCGACGCTTGTTACTGCAATTACTTCAAAGCATAGAGATTAAATACTTAAATATTAATATAATTTAAAATTGCAGATTTGGACACCAGGGCTAGGATCGACTCCAGTTTTCGCACCTTATTTCAGTGCCTGTGATGGTAAGCAAATAGATGTGTACATCGGAGTTTGTAGCCTAATATCGAACCCGACATCGTATCGGGTTCGTATAGCTCGGGTTCGATACCTCAAGGGCATGGGCGATCATTTTCATCGACCAAAATCTGCTTTGGTGAAGAAAAATATCGTAAGGCACCCCGACTGACCCACTCAGAGGGAGGTTACAGCTTTTCATGCGAAGTATGTATGTATGATGATCATAGGCTTGTAACGTTTGCAAAAAAGAATATGGCGGACGTAAATTACTGTCAAAACGGCAGTCAAGTTTTAGAAGTGAAAATTTCTTTAGCGGCGCTGTGCACTTATTGTGATGGGGAAAAAATGTTATAATCGCGACAGATCACGTGACCGACAGTTCGTCAGATTGAAAACTCTCAGATTAATAACTATGAAAACTCGTAAGAAGGTCACGTGACCTGATCAAAAACAACGTCAATATTCAAGTTTTCACTTCTGCCAGCACTTCCGGAGTGCAACTCATGGCATTTTATTTTATAATGTTATTTGTTTCTTGACTAAATTAGTCTGTGCGTCGTCAAGCTGATAAATTTTGTACTGACGGCCATCTCTTTGATTTAATTCTCTTCCAGGTGGTTTTATTCAAAATCTCATATCTAAACCGCTGCAGGAGGAACTGATGTCCAAATTGCAAGGCGGGTTATTTAGCTTCGTGAACTCCAGTGAGATTTTCGGTGACAAATTGCCTGAGATAACGTAAGTTGAATAAATAGGCACGTAATTACTACAATTAAATTTTTGGATCACGCTTTTAGCACGGAATATTTTAAACTTTATAAATAAATAAATATATACGGACATAACTCACAAGTTGTGAACTTGTGTCGCAGGATACTAACTCAACGATACAATATTTTATTATATATACTTATATAGATAAACATGCAAGACCCAGGTCAATCTGAAAAAGATTGTTATCCATTATGACCTGACCGGGGATCGAACCCGGGACCCCCGTGTCGCAGTCTGGCGTGGTAACCACCGCGCCACGGAGCTGGACAAGTTTTTAGCTTTATAGTTCTTACCAACGCAAATCAAATGAGTCCAAATATTGGATTTATATCTACTACTGCTACCATCAACAGACCAACCGTTATGACTCTATTGCATTGCCATCTACCTAATTTAAGTATAATGCAAAATTTCAACTCAGTCGATCGTCAGGATGCATTTATATTCTTTTCGTTATAGTAAGTAAATACCTCACAAAAAATAGTCCGAAAACTTTTTGAGATATAAATGTTGCAAAGTCAAATTTTTTGGACAAGTCCATCAACGCCTCCAACTTTATAAAACCAGACACATGTGACGTCACACGTGAGAAGTTGTATTTGGTAAATCAAGAGAACTACGCATTACCGCCTAAAGCGGCCACTTTTGGCGGTAATTAATAGTTCTCTCAATCTGAAATGCTGATGTCGATGAAAAGTTCTTCTAAAAATACTACAAGTAATTTACTAAGGAAGTACTACGTAGATTTTTCAATTTGTTCTTTTTTCGGAGAACAAGAATTAAATAACGGGTGTCCCTATAGTTTCGGTGAAGTAAGCCTCTTAAGTAAAAATATTCATTAAAAATATTCCGCGTTGTTTTAACTTGACTTTAACTTGACTTTTTTTTTACAGACAAAATCAAGAGGATTTGTTCAAAAACGTGCATGACCACATGACGGAGACTGTAAACAACTTGAATACTATAACAACTAACTTGAACCAGGGCGTATGGACCTTTGACCCGAAGGAGTTAGTGTGGACTGATGAGGTAATTTATAAACAACTAGCTTCGGCCCGTGTCCGTCCGCGTACGTCTTGCGCTTGAGATGTATTTGAGTACAACCACAAAATGAATACATACTAACGAACAGAATAGCATCCCTCGCGATATGTCGTCCCAAACTTTTCCCTCATCGTCATTATTTCGTGTAGGTAACACGGTCAGTCGACCATGCACACTCTGGTTTCAGAGTTCTTCGGAACCGCCTCTCGGCCCCTGACATGGTTCCTTTAACGACTACCAGATGGTAGCCGGGACGAACGGCTTAACGTGCCTTCCAAAGCACAGTTTTTTCTCAATCAGGTCAATGTCCTAACCAAACTGGAAACAACTTAACAAAGCATGCTTCCCGTGGGAATGAAACCATGACCCCGGGTCAACAAGGCTAACAAACGCCTTAAGCACTCTTCCCTGATAATAAGTATTTACCACAAGCAAATCAAATTTGACTTCATGAATTGCAAGAACTGTAATCAAATGTGCTATGTTCCGGAGAGAACAAAACATGAACCACAGCAAAATGTAATAATTCTAAAAAAAAAATATATATTTGACTTGTCTCAGTGACTGTACCGAGCGTTGATAAGGTTTAAAATTCCATACAAAAAAATAATGGGACGAGTTACATAGTGAAAACATTATACATTTTTATTTTCTGTAATTCGTCCCAAATGAGCTGAATGCATGTGGGACGAGTTGTGAAATTACCTATTGTAACAGCTTTGCTTTTGATTTCGCAGGCTGACGAAGGAGGCCCAAAAGAAAATGCCGTGTCAATAACAAACACAACTTTATACGGCCTGGACACAGCATACTCGGCCCAGACTGGTGGCCCGGAAGATTTGAATGGAACGGTGTACATTGAAGAAGTGATAGGATTCAGTACTCTGCAGGTATAGCAATAAGGTCTTACAAAAGCTCATCATCATGATTATCTACTACTGAGCTTCAAGCTACTACCTTCGTTTCAGTCATCCGTCTTGACTCTGAGTTTTCTCCATCCAGGAGCGACTCGCGACGTTGTCTATATCATGAAACCATCTCATACAAAGAAGCGCGACACTTGTTTTACATGTTCTATGTCAATGTCTTGCTCCACCTGTCATCAAGTTAACCATAAGACACGAATATATGTATGGAGAGACCCAAAACAAACTCTCGTTGATTTGATTTCAGGTCCGTGGGTTAATTAATCACCAAATTAGTAGCAAAAAGGCCACGAAAGACCCGCCAAGTACCTATAAATTCTCAGCGGAGATACAAGATTTCTCTGTTGTTATAAGTCTTACCGCTGACAAGGATCTTCAAGCAGCTGACTTCCCCAGCAAGACTAGATCAGCATGGTACTCTCCTCGATATAGGTTTGTTTATTTTTAAATCCTAGTAACACTATTTATCTCTTTACGGATACCCTCTTTAAACAAAAGCGTTTTGCCGGACCGCTATTAGGACTATTTTGACAATCAATTAACTCTTCATGTATCATTCGTTATTTTTTTTATTTAACCTATTTTATCGCACTGCTAGGCAAAGGTCTCCCCCATTTCCTTCCAGGACTCCCTGTCTGGTGTCAATTGTGACCATTCCTCATTAAATTTGCGCAAAACGTCACTCCATCGTATTCACGGTCTAGCTTTGTTACGTCGCCCTCCATCTGTCCATCCATCTCACTTCGTGGTAACATGGGCCCAACGATCCGGGTGTATACGACAATCGTGGCCCGCCCAGTCCCACTTCAGCCTCGCAGCTTTGCGCTCCACATCGGCAATGCCTGTCTTTGAGCGAAGTGTTGTGTTTCGGATTCTGTTCATCCTTGTCACTCCCAGGACACTTCGCTCCATTGCTCTTTGGCAAATCTTGAGTTTGGACTTAATACCCTCCGGCAAAGCCCATGTCTGAGCGTCATATGTAAGGACGGGCAAGATACACATGTCCATAAGCCTGCGTTTTAGTGACAGTGGCAGATCTCCTTTCATAAATTCTTTCATGGACCAGTAGCTCCTCCATGCACCATTCGTTATGACATTTTTTTTTGCAGTAAGTCGTTTGTCTGACTCCAAACCCTGATAGCCCTAGTCTTTCTTGTATAGCTTCAGAGCCGTTGGCAAATATTGTAATTGGGATATCACCCAAAGCTTTCCGTGTAGGAAACTGGCGTGCTAACTGCGCCACTGAGTCTAAACTTTTAATACTTAAAAGTCTATACGTATGGATTTTTTAACTATATTTATAAGATATAAAATTATTATTTTTTTCATTCTATAGGATTTTTGAGTTAAACCACTACGACATCAATACTATATGGTCACGATCGCTATTAACTGCATATATTACTAACGAATTATATACCGCTGTGATCAAATCGATCCTAAAAGGACAATTGAATGACGCACTTCAGTTAACTAGTAAAGGAAACACCGGTAATATAAAAATATCCGAAGGAAAGGCGGAGGCAAATCCAGAGGACGAAAATCCTAGCATAAGCCAAAAAGATAAACTCAAGTATAGGATAAAAAGCGGAAAGAAATTAAAATTTAAACCTGCACTAAAATCAAAAGTGAATCCTGCCGACGCAGAAGACAACGGCGGACCAGTAGAGGAGACGATGGCTGCAGCAGGCAGATACATCAATGATGATAATGAAATACCTTCAGAATAAATTGATTTTCATTTCATAATTCCTGTGCAGTCCTTGCTATTTAAGAAAGCAAGGGACATGACCTACTTGCTTTGGATGTGTGTTTATGCTTATCTTTCTACGATGCTCAATGCCATGGAGATATATGTACTACGTCTCAATGCCCATTTTCAAGAAATACTGTCAGCATGTCAAAATAAAATTAGAAGAAAAATACATAAATTATTTTGATAATACTTTGTTTTTTTTTTACACATGTAGATGTATCTTGTAGCCGTAATACCAATGCGAAAACCTTTTACTTTTTTATGACAATTTTAATCTCATCTGGGTTTGTGTCCCACTGCTGGGCCAAAGCCTCCCCTTCTTTTCCCCACTGACTTTCATGCAATGTATTTGAATCCAGTTTCGAAGCAGTGGTGGTTTGAGGGGATGGCAATATCGCCCAGGCACTTCATGCTCCATGGCTCGTCTGTCTTTCGTCTTTCTCGTGAATTTGTCATAGAGAATGAGATCTGTGGTTATAGGATACTAACTACCACTGAGCTGCAGAGGTGGTCTCATCTAAAGGTACGTATTTACCACAAGTAAATCTCACTAGAAAGAAGTTCTCGGTAAAAGAGATAAACATGCAAGTGACTTTTGTGTAGAATCGCTAAGGTATACCCTGAAAAAGAAATCTATTTCGAGCAGAGGAGCACATAACCCCGTTTATTAATTTAACTAACTTTATATATAACACATGATGGCTCGAAATAATAATGTATATAACGCTAACTTCTCTACGGAAGGATGTCTGGCTAAATAATTAAAGGCAACGCCAGACACAGTTATTTTAAGCCTTTTAAAACTAATGAAAGAGATATGTTGATACATTCGTTTTATAATTTCATGAAGTAAGAAAGACAAAATAAAGCTAATTTCTTATTATGACGAGCTCCGTGGCGCATCGGTCAACACGCCGGCCTGCGACACGGATGGTCCCGGGTTCGATCTCCGGTCAGGTGAAGATGGAAAATGATCTTTTTCAGATTGACCTGGGTCTTGGTTGTTTATCTATATAATGTATTTGTGTAATTAAATATAGTATCGTTGAATTAGTATCCCATAACACAAGTTTCGAACTTACTTTGGGGCTAGCTCAATCTGAATGATTTGCCCGTATATATTTATATAAGAAGAATAGTGTCCGTGCGAGTGAGGTCCTAGAATGGAGTTTCTTGCATACTTATAATTATTACTCGCCCACCCTTTTGGCAACGTAGCTTTCGGCCAATACGGCAAATCATAAGTTCATCATCATCATCATCATCAGCCTATACTCGTCCACTTCTAGACATAGGCCTCCCCAATTGCACACCATCGAGATCTATCTTCGGCTGCTCGCATCCAGCTCCTGCCAGCCGTCTTGCGTAAATCATCATTCCACCGTGCCTGACGACGTCCTACACTACGTTTGCCGAAACGCGGTCTCCACTCGTTTGCCCCAACGGTTGTCGGTTCTGCGGCTAATATGGCCGGCCAAATGCCACTTCAGCTTGCTAATCCGGTGGCCTATGTCGATGACCTTGGTTCTCTGCCGGATCACCTCATTTCTGATTTGATCCCGCAGAGAAATGCCGAGCACAGCCCTTTCCATAGCCCGTCGAGCGACCTTCAACTTGTGGACAAGCCGTGCCGTTAGTGTCCACGTTTCGGCTCCGTATGTTATGACGGGTAGGACGCACTGATTGAAGACTTTCGTCTTTAGGTACTGTGGGATCGAAGATGAGTTGCTGTTTTCTAATGGCTTTGCTATTGTTTCTTAGTTCGGCCCTTCAGGCTATGCATGCACATCCCTACCCATCAGGCATATGAGAGTTTGTTGCCTCTACAAGCCTGCATACAGGCAACGCCCAAAGCCGAGGTTCGTCACTCCTGGAGGCACTTTGGTGATGTTCGCTTTACAGGTTGAGGGCACTCTGCCACAGAATTAATAATAGTCCTACTCTTCTCTCACCTTAAAACTCCATGAAGTCGCAAAAGCTCTCTGGAGTCTAGCTACGCTACAATCATTTCAAAAAGTTATCGTACCAACTCAGAAAACGGGAGATGACTGCAAAAAAATAAACTTCAATTACTGCGTCAGGTTTCAGATTTTTGTTTATTATAAAAACCACTTTCTCACCTAAAAATAATTATACAATCACTATATTGTCTTCTTTCATTTTATTGTCTCCTTGTGACAGTGCCAAATTGATTTTTCTCTCATATTCTTTTATTTGTGTCGTACTAGGATCATCAGAAGATGTTCTTTCCGTCGAAGTTTTGAGAGTTAAGGTAAATGCAGCAGTAGTGATTTCGTTTGGGACTTTCGTCAAATAGTTTAGGAGTATGCTCAGTACTCTGCTGTCAGGTGTGGATGCTTCATTCGTGATCTGTAAATATTTTTTTTCATGATGAACTATTTCTAAACACCAAGTTAGACTTTGAAAGAAGGCGGTAGCGTCCAGTGTCGCGTGACCTGACATGGACGCTAGCGACTGTAGTAAGTATAATACAACAAAAATCGTTTGAGTGAGAAACATAAAAATGTCGCTGTCGCATATTTCCTAAGGTCATTATTTTAGCTCGTATGCTAAGCTCTTCTAATATTTACCTTAAGTGTGTTGCGAAGTTACTGTAATGTAATGCATTGATTACAAAAAAAATTCGTCTTCATTCCTACTTCTATGCTGTAATGGTTGGTGCGGAGACTGTTGCCGTTCATGCATCACAATCTACACTTGCTGTACCAAACGGTATCTTGTCATTGTTGCCTGTCTTTAAACTTCAGTCATTCCATACAAAACTAAATTACTTCATCCAGCAGGCGAATAGCGTCCGAAATGACATCAGGCATCAGAAATCATGTCTATAGGCGATGCGGCTAGCAATCCATCACTGTTTTGATTCTGTTCTCACCTACAAGCCTACCAACATGCTAAACGTGGCCTCAAGGTTTTACAAATCTAGGCTCTGTCTACCCCGTAAGGAAAAAAAGACGTGGTAGTATGTAGGCGAATAGCGAGGCAGCTTGACCACGTCTAATTCAATAGATTCTTCAACTCCGATCTGAGAGAAAAGAACATAAGTAGAATCACGTAGAATGTAGCTGCGTTTCTTTTCACGCAGACTGTAGAAGCTTGCCAGGGTATGCAAAAACCTAAGGAATCATACAGGCCGCGGCTAGCAACCCATTTATTAATTTTCCCCTATACGCCTCCGACACGTTTAAGGCGCTGTAATTCACGCACTGCCGTAAAACGTCTATTTTTTCGTCCCGCAGTTAGCCTTATTTTTCATGGAATACTAGCATGAAAAAAATATGAAGTACAGTTCAAAGATCAAAATAAATGATTACATCAAAATATTTTCAAAAAAATATTTAAAACCTAGGAAAATAAAATGGCAAAAAGCTATATCCAGAAAAGGTTTCGTCGCGAATTACTTGATATTTTTAGCGATAACTACCATTTTTTTTACATCTATAAAAAGTAAAACTTACTGAGCAAAATGGATACCTAAAAATATTACAATATTTGGTTATAATTAAGGAATTATTAAATTAAAACCGACAAAAAGCGGCCGAAATGACAGATACGGGTTCGAACTGAGATCGCCTACCGGCATCGCCACTTTTAACCTTATTTCATTACCAGTACGTACTATTATCGCGCGATTACCATTACGTACTATTATTATTAGGCGTTACAGCGCCTTAACATGGCCCTTGGTACTAAGCGCCTTAGGTTGTCTACCCCGTATGGGATTTGAGGACGTTTACCAATTTCTAGCCTAGTATGTACACTAACGTAATTACTTTGTCCAGCAGTGAAGTGTAAGAGGCTGCTGATGATGATGATGATGTACAATTAGCTCCATAGCTTTATTTCATCATTATCATTATCATCTCAGCCACAGGAAGTCCACTGCTGGGCATAGGCCTCCCTCAATGATTTCCAATACGACCGGTTGGAAGCGGCCTGAATTCAGCGCCTTCCTGCGACCTTTATCAGGTCGTCCGACCAACTGGTCGGTGGATGTCCAACGCTGCGCTTGCCGGTACGTGGTCGCCATTCAAGAACCCTTCTGCCCCATCGGCCATCGGTTCTTCGCGCTATGTGTCCCGCCTACTGCCACTTCAAAGAGCTAATCCGCTGGGTTTTGTCGGTGAACTTCGTTCTTCTACGGATCTCCTCGTTTCTGATTCGATCTCGCAGAGAAACACCGAACATAGTCCTCTCCATAGCTCTTTGAGCGACCTTGAGCTTTTCACGTTTCGGACACCTAAGTCATCACTGATAACACACTTTGATCAAAGACTTTCGACTTTAGGCACTGAGGTATATTGGACGAGAAGGTTCCCGAACGCTGCCCAGCCGAGTCGGATTCGACGAAAGACCTCGTCCTTGAAACTGGAACTTCCGACTTGGATCAATTGATCCAAGTAGATGTACTGCTCAACAGGTTCAAGAGTGAAGTTTCCAACAATCACTGTTGACGGCGCAACATGGACATTCGACATAATTTTCGTCTAGTCCATGTTCATTTTAAGGCCCACTTGTTAGGAGACTTCATTGAGGTCATTGAGCCTGGTACTTAGATTTTCCAGCGACTCCACCATTACAATGTCATCAGCAAATTGAAGGTAAGTGATTTACTCGCCTTTGATGTTGATGCCAAGTCCATCCCATTCCAGGAGCTTGAAAACATCCTCCATTGTGGCGGTAAACAGTTTCGGAGATATGACGTCTCCCTGTCTCACACCTCTCTGCAATGGAATAGCCCTCGTACTCTGCTCTTGTACTCGGACTGACATTGTGCGTTGCTGTATAAGCACCTCAACACTTCGATATACAAATCGTCATCGCTGGAGAGACCGAAGCACAGCCCATGTTTCGATCGAATCAAAGGCTTTCTCATAGTTCACAAACGCTAAGCATACTGGCTTGTTATACTCTTTGGTCTTCTGTATAACCTGCTGCAGCGTATGGATGTGGTCTATGGTACTTGGTGGCCTTTTCGACAACCGGCTTGTTTGGGAGGCTGGAAGGCATCAAGCCTGTTTGTGAGACGATTCGTGATTTCCCGCGAAGACAGCTTATAGACGTGGCTCAGGAGCGTGATGGGTCTGTAGTTCTTTAGAAGGGTGTTATCACCCTTTTTGAAGAATATCACCACCACGCCTCTATGCCACGCTTATGGTGTCACGCCCTGGAGCAGAACGGAAAAGAGCGTCTGAAGGACTTTCAGTACTGGCGTTCCGTCCGCTTTCAGAAGCTCTGCTGTGATTCCGTCCTCGCCCGGCGCCTTGTTATTTTTGAGCTGTTTGCAATCCTAATCTCGTACAGGCTGATGTCCGGGATGTCTTCAGTATAGTGTCGGGTTAGTTTGGCCCTAGGATCTTTGGCCAAACTTACACTGGGTTTGGCTACTGAAGTATACAGCTGTCCATAAAACCTCTGCCGAGAACCATACGGCGGACAATTCAGCTAGAAGAATTAAAAGCAGAGTACCCAGTCAGCCGAGACTAAACTCAGCTTGACGACATTAACGTGGAAAGCATGTCTATGTGTTATATTGTCTACTAGCAGCCCTCCCCAGGTGCGCGCGGGCATATTATATACCTATAAACCTACCATATGAATCACTTTATCTATTAGTGAAAACCACAAGAAAATCCGCTCAGTAGTTTTTGAGTTTATCGCGAACAGACAGACAGACGCGTTTTATAACATGTAGTGATATCATCATCATCATCATCAACAGGTATTTTTTTAGTCTCCACTGCAAGAGTACGACCCTCTCTGCACTACCAAAGCCTTAAATTAGCCTGATTGGTCAGAGGATTTCGCCTACACTCTCCACGGTGCGGTGGCCAGACGCGTTAGAGAGGTCTCTTTGATGTTTATAAAAGCCCGCTCCACACTTTCGGCAAAACTTCACGAGAATAGGCGAATACGAGAGTGTGGAGGCGAATACGAGAGTATTCGGCAAGTCTCGGCTATATTCGTGTAGTCTACATGGTGGCGGTATTTCGTCTTTTTTAACCCCTTTTAATAACTGTTTTTCTCGTTGTAAGAAGTATAATACGCTACAAGACATAATGCTATAAGGCCGCAGCAGTTTCAACGTCCATCTTCAACGTCCTCAAACAGACAACTGCGCTAAGCGAGAGTGTAGAGAGCAGTTCTCGATCTCGTCTTGTTTCGGCGAATACCGGGAGCGAAACCTCTCGACGAGAGTGTGAAGCGGGCTTGAGCTTTGCTTAGCTTGTGTTTCCTATAGTGTGTGTGTGTATAGTGATATACTTACATTTAATGAAAAAGGTTCCACGGTACGTCTTATCGTAGGTCTCAGACTGAGCCCATTCTTATTCCTCAGTGCAGACTTTATTTTGTCTACGTAATAACTTATTCCCCGTGGTTTTTTGGTTGTACTTGTGGTTAGTCTTTTGTTGACCGGCCCCACTGGCAATCTTTGGATCTGTCGGATATCAGCATATTCACTTAGCTTTTGTGACAAAGATTTGGTTTGAACCTGTAATGAAAGAGCATATTATATCACTACGTGTAAATATGCACTAATATTAAATATGTTGTAACGGTCGCCTAATATCATCATCATCATCAGTATTCTATAAATATTTCAAGAGTCTACAACTTGCCGTTAATAATATCGAGCAAATAATGACAAAAAAATCATGTTTGTTGTTTGAAGGCCCCCTTAATTATTTAATTTCTTCTGTTTTTAGTATTTGTTGTTATAGCGGCACCAGAAATACATAATCTGTAAAAAAATCAAGTGTCTAGCTTTCACATTTTATTAGATACAGCTAGATGACAGACGGACAGACATCGAAGTCTCGTGAATAGGGTCCCGTTTTTACCCTTTGGGTACGGAACCCTAAAAAGCAATCGGCCTCCCAAACAAAATGATCAACCAGCTGATCGGTGACTGGGTTTCACTAGCCTTAGACCGCAATAGTTGGAATGATGAAAGGAGGCCTTTGCCCTGCAGTGGAATACAGGTCTGTTAACTAAAGCTGGCACGTTCACATTACTCACACTTATGCAATTTCACTTTAAAGTATGTTTCAAAATAAATAATTTTGTTTAAAAATCTCCACGATCACTTTTTCATTGTGATGCATGAAATAGTTAAAAACTATTTTTGTATGAGGTTGGCGTCTATACGTTAATATTATATTGGGGTGCCCTTTGTTTCGCGTAAAATTTTTACTTCTAATGTTACTTCGCCGATCCTTATTGGCCTTAACGTGTTATGTAAAATTATTGATTAGCCTAATTCATATTTTGGCTTATTAACAGTTTAGCCTATCAATTGATAGCCCTGAGGATTTCTAATATTTCATAGACTGAAATCAATTGGCATACATACATATCTTTGGGATTAATGATTACCTGTTTTTGTAACAAATATTACTTCTATAATTGTATTTTTGAACATCCGGAACTACGGAGGGCAGAGAAGTTAGGTTCGACAATTTTTTATGACCGGTTGCATCCCCAGCTGGAATGCATCGGAGCCCAGGGTCCCCTAGTCTGCGCCCCAAGAAATATTGTAGATCATATTTTAAATCATATCATAGCATGAATGCTGTTAAAATAGCGTACCTTTGTCGTCACTGGTTGCTGATCTCTTATTCTATCTCTTATGTGTGCTGTTGCATAATCTCCATTCGTCGCAGTAAAGTCCTGCAATTTTAATTATTAGCCATTTTTAACTTAATTAATGTGCGCAGTAATCATATCAACATTTTGCAACTTTTAATATGTAAATTTGTTATATACTTAGGTCCCTACCCGGTACTATTTTTTTTTCTTCTTTTGCACTAACTAACACTCCAATTAAATAAAGTGAACAGAGCTTCTTTTGGGTAAGCTGGCTCCCTCTTAGGCCATATCTTTGCCTCTGGGCAAGATGATGGTCAAAGTAAACCCTAACGCCTGTAGGACACAGCCGCGAATGCGAAACAGAAGCGTTCCGAAACGAAACATTGGCGAAACCGCGAAACGCTGTTGTATGATTCCGTTTCGATTTCGTTCTGCTTGCGGTGTGAGACGCACCAAACGAAATCATACTAGATAGCGTTTCGCGGTTTCAGGCGTTACGCCTGTCGCATACAGCCCCGAATGCGGAACGGAAGTGTTCCGGAACGAAACACTGGCGAAACTGCGAAACACTGTTGTACGATTTCGCTTGCGGTGTGAGACGCACCAAACAAAAATATACTAGACAGCGTTTCGCGGTTTCGCTGATGTTTTGTTCCGGAACGCTTCTGTCTCGCATTCACAGCTGTGTGCTACAAGGGATAACAAATAAAAAATAATATTACAACAAACAAATGGACCATTAACTTCGTGGTTATTTTGTGATTGGAATGTAGGTTTATGCGAAATTATCTAGTCTAGCATATACATGGCGAAATTTTGATCGTTCTGGACCCTTAAAGGGGTGATTCAGCCTGTCAATATAAACAACTTTTCCTATGGGACAAATGCTGTAAACTCGAAAAAAATTTCGACATTCCTATACTAATTGCCCGGGCGGCTGAACACTTTTGTATGAAAATGTCGAAATAAAATTTGAGTTTCCAGCATTGGTCCCATAGGAAAAATGGTTCATATCGACGGGCTGAATCACCCCTTTAAGGGTCCGGAACGATGAAAATTTCGTCATGTATATATAAATGAATACTATCTAGCATAGAATTTTGGATAGAACACGTCATATGATACCTTACGAGCATGAATATTCAGATGTTTTCACTTGACTTTTAGGTACAGAAAATGGTATGTAGCCTACATACCATTTTCTGTACCTAAAAGTCAAGTGAAATGTAGGTACATTATCGTATGTATTGTGAAGTCTTTTTCAGGGCATTACTGTGAACAACTTCTGCTGTTACACTCTGAATTACGAATAAAAAAACAGCTTTTCTAACAAAAATCAATGTTTTTTTTTCGTTGATTCTAGAGACACATAGCTAGCGAACGAACTAATTGGACTAAACAGGCATATCAGAACCCCAAGCGGTCACTCTGATCGTACTTATAATTAGGTATACAATTATGTTAAACTCGCACGTAAAATTGTCTGTTTCGGCTAATCTTTGAAAATATTGGTGAATAACTTGTGGTCGAACATTCGAGTAGAGACCACTCCCAGGGCTTAGCATGTGTTCGAGCATAGCACGCACACTTGGCCGACCCGTGCCCAACATCATGTAGGACGTGAGTCAGCTGTTTTAATACTATAATAAACAAATCAAGTAACAAATTGAGACACTTTTGAGTGGCAGCCGAGATACTATCAAGCGGCGGTCAAGTGCTGCTGAGCTGCCATCAAGAAGGGATCCGTCACACACAGTTATCAACATGTAACTTCGAGTGCAATAAAAACCTTCAAGACAATCACATCGCTTTTTGTACTCACATACCTTTTACATAATTTACATTTCTTAGTGTTCGGGCGGACATTCCCAACAGCATGCGTAAGCGTTAATAAAGCTTACACACGCCGGGCCATCAAGTGCTGGCGTCCTGGCCAATACTTACAAGTTCTGGAAAGGATTCCTTTGTAACTGTTTTGTTCTCCTTCTCCTCTACCCAGTTAATTCTTTTCACGTATTCATTTTCATCTGGCGTGTCTGAATAATCGGATACAACTGTAGCTCTTTCCAACTCTTCATTCACGCCAAGAGTCGCCCTGTTCATCTCGTTTTCCAATGATATTTTTTTTTCCTTTAGTCTAGAGCGCTCGTTTGGATCCATGTTTTCATTCGACGCTGGCTCCTCTGCGGACTCCTCCTAAAAGTATGTTCACAGAAATATAATAAGTTACTACGTAAGTATGCTCATTAAGAGGTAGCTTACTCCTAAATAAAATAAAATTGAAAATATCAAGGTCAGTACTACGGTAATAAATTACTTGTAGTATTTTTAGTAAACTGTTCATCAATTTTAGTATTTCAAATTAATTATATACTCAAAACCATCAAAAGTGGGCTTTTAGCGGTAATGAGTTCGATAAATTTACCTTAGAATGTTTGTCCCAATACGAACGTCACCGAAATAGGTGAAGGTGACATTAGGGTAGCAGGAAGAATTTTGCTCTCCGACGATGCTATAGCTTACACTCCGGATACCTTTCTTCTTTGCGAGATAAGCATCCACCTTCTGGCAATCTGGACCTTACTTGACTTCCATAGAACAAAAGTGTATTTTTACCGTTTTTTTTCTGGTACGGAACCCTTCGTGGGCGAGTCCGACTCGCACTTCGCCGGTTCTTTGTTCTTTGTTGTTTTTCGTGTATAAAAGAAGAATCTGACACCAGTGTTCATCCAAAACTGGTGTCAGATTCTTCAAGCTGCTAATAGGGATCTGACATAGCCTAACGACTGCCATCGATGATGAGAGCCAGGACAAACGGCTTAACGTGCCTAAGCACGGAGGAGCTCGAGATATTTTAATTGTTATAGCTTGCTGTAATCTGGCCACTGTTTAAAAAGTCCCCCGGAAGAAGAATTTTTTTTTTAATCTATGTCACCCGGTATAATATGAGGGTTGAGTACCGCATTATTGGTAGTCGCCTCTGAAGAGGTAGCCAAGAACCGGTGGTAGTCAATTAGATCTTTATAATGCTTTTTATCAAACTCTGCCAATTCAGCTGAAAAAAATAATAATTGTCCTATACAATTTTTTTTTAAATTATCCTTTATGTATGAGACAAGCGATTTCCTGTAAATAACGAGGAGCTCGATGACCCTGTGGAGGTCTCTACTGCAGGATCAGACTAGGAACTTAGGAAACACAGGCTTATAAACATCAAACAGACCTCTCCAACCCGTCTGGCCAGCGTGGACAGTGTAGGCTAAATCCTCTGACTGCTCTGGCTAATGTATGGCTCTAGTAGTATAGAGAGGGTCGTGCACCTGCAGTGGAGACTAAAAGACCTGATGAAGATATGAACAACTATTCCTATGGAACACATAACGGAAACTAAAAAATACATTTTTATATAAAAAAACCGGCCAAGTGTGAGTTAAACTCGCGCAATGAGGGTTCCGTACAATATGCTTCGTGAACTCACTCCTTTGTGTGTAATTCCCCCTCTTCTGAGCTTTGAATGCGAAATGTGCTGAAATAAAATTGCTGTTTTTTTGATTGACAGCTGTCCCATTTATGCGAATATGCACAAATAGTGGGTTTATCATTTTATTTTCAACTGTTCTCTCTCTTATTATTTTTTCTGTAATCTTCAAGCAATGAACTATATTTTGTAAGTTTTTCTAAATTTTAGCCCCAGTAGTTTAGGGAGATCAGGGGGGGGGGGGGGGTCAATTTTCGCCTTCTTTCGTGAATAAAATCATAAGTATTGATTTTAACCGAACAAAAAAAAATATTTCTGAGATCCTCATAACGAGCCCTTTGATATATGACACAGTAAGCTTTGCAAAACTTTTTTTAAATTTTCTAATTGGGCCCCGTAAATTACCCTTATTTTGAAAAAATATTTATTTAGTTTGCACATTTGTGTTTGGGTCATACGATTACATCATCTTACCAAATTTCACCTAATTTGGTTCAGTAGATTCAGAGAAAATCGGCTGTGACAGACGGACGAACAGACAGACGCACGAGTGATCCTATAAGGGTTCCGTTTTTAATTTTTTGTATAAAACCCTAAAAATATTCAGCCGCCAGGCCAATTTGTAAAAAAAATCATTATCATCAGTTCTTTTTTAGTCTAACTGCAGAAGCACGGCGGCCTACACTCTCCACTTTGTATGGGAATGTACCAAATTTTTTTGGAATCCAGCATTGGCACTTTTGTGCGAAAATGTTGAATTTTTTTTAAGTTCCCAGATTTGGTCCTATAGGAAAAGTTGTTCATATTTGATGGGCTGAGTCATTTGACACGCTGTTTACCTAGGTGGATTTTGAACTCTTTACAATAATTTGATCGTGGGATCAGGATTTGAAAATACAAAATCGTAAGAATGAAGGTAAAAATAAATTAAGTCTTCCCACGAAGGGCCTACCACAGCAATTCAATTCTCGAAAGGCAAATTTGTAAGAAACACTTACTTATTTCTTATTTTTCGTTGTTCTGGTCCTGATTCCAAGTATATGACTAAAGAGTTCAGAATCAACTTGTTTAAGCTTAAAAGAACCAAAGCCAAGGTTGCAGATCCAGTCGGAGAGGGAGTGGTATTCCTCAATCCTTCATTCCACAAAGACAATATCTGGTGCACTGTGATGTAGATAGCCATTATTATTATTTTTTGGAAATTAGCTATATCGACTTGCTAGGTTTACAGCTCCCAGAATCAGTTCTTTTGTGCTAAGAAATACTTACGTCTCGGGAGATCCAATGAGATTCTTCGAATAGCATGAAGAGTGCCTAAAAACAAAATGTTAGTGTGTATCATAAGTAGATCTTTATTTCATATAAAAAATAAACAAAAATCTACAGGATTCCACGTATGAAAAAGAGGACTCAGCATAGTTTTCGTTTTCAAAGGCATGGGAGGATTTTTACAGGGAAAATGAATAAGCGTGAAATTAGTCTAAGGAGTATCGCAAGGGGTCGTATCAAGGAGTTTTTTGAACTTCTTGGTACGAATAATGGTGATTTTTGCCGTTGCCTTCTCCTTTGCTAGTAGTCTGTAGCTTTTGAACAATTAATAAATACATATTATCTAATAAGATAATTTTTAATATGATATGATGTAAAAAAGTGCCTGCAAAGGCATATTTTCTGAATAAACGTTTTCATTTGATTGATTCTTTTCTCTCGCTAGTGAACAATCCATGAGTGTGTAGGTTTTCTTGCTAAATTTGAATGATAGTGATGGCAATAAAAGTTATGAAAATTAAGTCGGGCCGCCAAATATATCAACGAACATATACGATAAACCCCTATCGCAGATACTCACTCATCATCATCATCATCCGAGCGGGATGTTTCGGTTGCTTCCGGAGCCACTAAGCTTCAGAGGCCGGGGTATGCATTCAATCATAATCCCAGATTTGAAGGATCAAATTATTACAATAGAGCGACTGTCGTCTGACCTCCATTACCCTTCAAGGGGAACCCAACCGAAAGACTCATGAAAGAGAACCCTGGCCTAACGTGCCTTCCGAACACGGAATCATCTTTCTTTCAGATATTGAGGTGATTCAAACCTGTAATGGCCTAACTAAACTGAAAACATCTAAATGAATTGGTGCTTCCCGTGGGATTTGAATCCCACGGTGGCAGTAAAATATCAAAATCAATCAATTGTAGATACTCACTATTCAGTGTGTAATACTCAGCCAAGTAGTACTTGTAGCCGTAGGTCATACCAGCGATGAGGGCAGCCGTTAATGCGATGTATATGACGAAGAATATGAAGCAGGCAAAAAAGTATGTAATTAATCTAAAAATAAAATAAATGTATACATATCTGAAAAATTCCCAAACAAGAAAATAAAATATAAAAATAAAATCACTCTGACTTAAGACAATAGAGACACATCACATACAGATACAACTAGCTCCACTAATGAATTTGTACCAAAGTGGATCTTCTAGCTGGGATTTCATTCCGATGCTTTCGATCATAGCTGCATGGTGGTTTTACATACCTAAAAATCTGGCGAGATTAATCTAGCTCAAACTCAAACTAGTGGTCTTGTGAGGTAAAGACATAGCCCCGTAGGTCTGAAGCCTAGTACTTCGCTATTTTGTAAAAGACGCAACATTTTCGAATACGCTACAAAATTTCACGAGAGTCAGTTGCGCTGTAGAGGAGAAGCCGGACAGTCATAAGAAAGAATTCTTGTCCTGGCACAGACGCTTTGCGCTCAATTGGTAAATAATAAAATCTTTTTCAAATACGTCCATCTGAAGCTACGATAACTTAAAAGACTTGACTGGGCGTAACCCGCGCAGCGGCGGATGTAACGTCCAACTCTAATGCATGCTCAGCGATAGCTGACCCGTTGCTGTGCAGTTCCTTCAGACCTCGTTTGTGCATATGCAGCCTGGTGGACACATTTCGTTGCGTGTCTGCCACGTAGCTTTTCTTTTTGATGTAGATAGAGTAGAAGTTCCCAGTATATCAACGGGACTCACTGAAGCAGAAGATCAGCAACCCTTCGTAATGTCACGGCGCGCCCAGGAGGCCACGGGCCGTGCCGACCGCACCGCCCGCGCTGCCGATGCTTTCAACCGCTAACATCAGTGCGGACTGGGTTAATTTCGTGCGCGCATATCGCATTTGCACCGAAGAAGACTAGTGGTACGATTTTCGAAATTTCGCCGTTCGCAAACGAGGGGGTTTTCCATGCAAAAATTACTTAAAGACGGGTGGTCACGCGTTCAAAAATAGCACCCTTGAGATGATCAGGATAAGGTCAAAACATGTCGGCTTTAAGCTGGCTTCATACGTGAGTGGCCCGTATTTTACATATTACTTAATTAATTTACAAATTTGTGCTAAAGCACACCCATTTAATGGCTGTGGTCTTAAATATAATCAACAAGCATTTCATTTAAACTTGTTATTACGGACAAGATTGTAACAAAATCGTTTGGTAAATTCCCGAGATTTGAACGCGGAGAACATTCCTCGAACTTCATTAAGAATCTTAAACTTTGATTTTCGTCTTTGAGCGAAATAAAGGGTAAGGTAACTTTACTGTTTCTTAAAAATATTTTAATTGGTGTTGCTGACCTTTGTAGGTAGGTAAGTTTTTGTCAAAAGTGAATTATATAGGTTATTAAAAATAAAAAAATTAAATTAAAAGACACGTCAAACCGCTTATATTAATACACATGTGCGTCAGGCATTAAAAAAATAGGTGTTACAAGTTTCTCACCATCATTACGCATGTCTAATGTGTTCTTATTATAGGTATATTATATAAGCTATACCTGCGACATCGTCATTAAGATTTTATTTAGGTGTAGTGCAAAAAAACATTTTTTAAATCACTTGGTTATGTACCTAATTTGATTAGTTTACGTTTTCAAATAACACATTATCGATTTCTATTATGCCCCACCCTGGTGTGTGTGTGTGTGTGTGTGTGTGTGTGTGTGTGTGTGAGTGTGTGTGTGTGTGTGAGTGTGTGTGTGTGTGTGTGTGTGTGTGTGTGTGTGTGTGTGTTTATCGATTTCTATTATGCCCCACCCTGTGGTGTGTGTGTGAGTGTGTGTGTGTGTGTGTGTGTGTGTGTATCGCCTGATTATAGTCCTCCAAACAGGTCTACCCTAGGTCCGCTGCGTGCGCCCATATACAACGCATACACTGCTTCATAGGTACAGCCGCCTCTTTTGAAAACAGCAAATCATCATCATTTCGTGTAGGTGACACGGTCAGTCGACCATGTACACCCTGGTGTCAGAGTTCTTTGGAACCGCCTCTCGGCCTCTGACGCGGTTCCTTTAACGACTACCAGATGGCAGCCAGGACCAAAAAACGTGCCTTCCGAAGCACGGAATCATCTTTCTTATCAGACAATCAGGTGATTCATGCCTGCTATGTCCTAACCAAACTGGAAACAACTTAACAAAGTATGCTTCCCATGGGAATCATAATAAAAATGCGTTGTCTGGCTGACATAGACTAAATTTATTTCTTTTAATTTTAATACAGTTCAACACACCTACCTATTAAAATAATCCAAAGGGGTTTGGGTAATTTTGTATGAGCCTTGGCATGATTTTTTTTTTCAGCGACCACTAATATAACTAGTATTTTTAATTAGCCTTATAGTTGAGAATAACAATATACAAAACATTATTGATGTAAACTATATCGGAGCCGAAATATCAAATATCAAAATAAGACAAATAATAAGTAAGTCGTCTATATAGATGTAATATTTTTTAACAAAAATGATTTGATTAAAGCGTATAGTATGTCGTTATGGATAGGAATCTAGACTAATATTATAAAGAGGAAAGATTTGTTTGTTTGTTTGTAATGGGTAATCTCAGAAACGACTGAACTGATTTAAAAAATTCTTTCACCATTCGAAAGCTACATTATCCCGGAGTGAAATAGGCTATGTAGGTACCACGAGCGAAGCCGGGGCGGACTGCTAGTGATAAATAAAATGCAACAGATACACACAAACAAATCATTTATTATAGGCACATACAATATCAATATGAATATATTACATTATTATTAGTTTACAAGATTAGTTATTTTCCGATTTATACAATTTAGTTATTTTCCGGTTCATCGTAAACTTCATTTTCTTGATCATGTCGTATTATTGTGTCTAAAAACTGAGCTGGGGGAGATAGATTATCTTGGTATCTACCCCATCCCAAATACCATATAATGGACATTACATGCGAGCAACAGCCTAGAGTCCGTTTTCCGACAACACATGAGCAATAATGGCCCAATATTGCGCTGCTTCCTTCTAGTTCCCTTTCTAATAAAATATAAACATAATAAATTCTGCTTGTCACGTGTCTTGATTGAATTTTTCCTCTAAGTAGCCATGGATTCCGACAATCAAAATTCTGCTCTCTAAAATCTTCTATGTGGGGCTCCTTATATATTTCAATTATATACGAACCATTTTTTACATGCTCCCCGTAATAACTGCGGGCTTGGAGAATTTGATACGTTCCCAACGCATATATAATAAGCTCGTCCATACTTAATATTGGGAAGTCATTAAAATCTAATAAAGCCGCATCAATAGACTGAAAACGAGCCCATCTACGATTGAGATTATTTTCTATAACATATTCACTTAACCTGTTTCTGTCACCATCACATTGAATTATTTTGTTCACGATTTCGTTCACCAAGCGGTGGTCGGTTAGGGGTTTGCCAAAAGCATTTAATAATGCCGCAGCAATTTTTATCTCGTCGAAAAGATGCCTTGCAGCTACATTAAAGTATTGGTGACGTAATTGGCGAAACTGATTTTTTAATCTGCCATTTACTGTTTCTACAACCCAACGGCAAATAGTAACTTTCCTAGAATCATTTGCTTGTCGCACACTTAACTGACTTTCATTTACGTCTTTGGAGGCTGGCATGTACGTTTTGTATCCATATGACTCCACTTCATCAATGCAATCTCTGAAGCCTCTATCTAAAATGAGTACATCATTTTCACGAAAATACCAATGAAATGTATCAGTTTCACTACTCATAATCTCAGACAAAATACGAGCATCTGAAGTAGTAGCTTCATATAAACCATAAATATCAACTATATGACCATCAGGGCATACTACTAAAAAGGGTTTTAGTAAATGACGAAACTTGTGCAGACTATAGGATTTTCTTTGAAAGTAATAGTTGCTGCTTTTTTGTAAATATATATAAGTCCCGTCTAATATAATTATGGCTCTACGTTCACTCAGAGGAGCATTTGGATTTCCAAATAATACATTTGGGATAGTCAGACAACGTGATATGACTTCTTCTCTTGTAATATGATCATAGCCTAAATTCTGTGGCACAAACTCTGTCATTAATTCTTGTCTCACTTCTCGCATTATTTTTTCAAAAGTTTTTCTTGTCATTTTGAATACGCTAGAAAGTCGTTGATTTGATTCACCGGTGTGAAGTTTTGCAAGAACTGTTGCAAGGGCTGTTTTAGCCTTTTTGTGATGTTGTGTGATACTTGGGGTTGCTTCAAGAATTCGCATAAAGTTTTCCTTAGAGAAACCAATGTAATAATGAAAGACTCCATTATTAATGGAAGAAAGTCTCTCAAAATCTAAAAAATTACTACGATTTCTTAAAATATCCATCATGTCTTTCACTTGCTTCGACGAGAAACTTGCAATTACACGACGTGTTCTTGTTTCAATATCTTGAAACCCTGAATCTGAATGCTCTCTACATACACGTGTACCCCGTGGAAGGTAAAATCCTTTATTTTGAAGAATTGTGGTTCTTATGTCAACATAAATTCGTTGAAGATTGGTGTTGGTGCAATCAGCAAAAATACATAACTGTGTATTAAGTGGTGCTCTGGAATATCCAGGAACTTCAATCGTTTGCGGTCTACTAACTTGCACTTGTTGGTCTCGCATATTTTCATTAATAATAAGATCTGATTCAGATTCCTCTGTATTGCCTCCTTGCGATGAATCATGCTCTAATACTTGATCATCTGCATGTTGTTCAAGTAGGTCTGGTGCAACTTCTGCTTGTTGATCTCTTGAGACATAGCGCTGAGCTCGAAAAAAGCATGGTCGACATATCCGTTCATCGCCACCAAACTGTAAAATACAAAATATAGGCTTAATCAATATATTTGTATACGTATTAGCTCCATATATAGGTAAAAAATAATTAAAACACATCGTAGTACCTAGATAAATCTAACTGGGTAAATTGATTTAATTATTTATTTTTTAGTAAATATGAAATCATTTCCTCTTTTACTTGACTTACGAACATATAGCAAGTCTCAAACATATAGTAATCACTAAAAAAAGTGGCACGTACTGCATCTTATTGCATTTATGCCGGTTTGGGAGCAAGCGGAAGAAACACAAGTACTAATCTTCTTTGACACTCAAAAGATAATCAAGGTAAAGGGGAAAATATAACCAGTGGCCAGTTTTCAATAAGTTAGGAATGGCTTTGTGACGAGTGAGATCGCTTTAAGATATGTACTTCAAACAAAATATAATTGACACTGGGATATTGTACCTACATGAAATAATGTTTGACACAACAGTCCCTGAGTTTATCACGTTTTAACAAACCAACTGTTTTTTAATATTAGTGTAAATAAGAAAGTTAAACAATTAATAATTATATAAGAAATGTCATCACTTACCTCAAGAATGTTAATAACTTCAATGCAGTATGCCATTAAACATGGGTTTTGCTCCATCAGTTGAGCCGTTAACACCATAGATCTCCTGCGAGTGCCGCCAATGCGGTTCAAACTTCGATGGCAGCCAACACACGATGCTCTATCTGCATCCATATTGTTTTAAAGTCCAAATCACTACAGCAAACTCTTAGTCCAGTTAGTAATGCCAGGTCACAAAATAAGATAATAAAGAGAGAGTCCAAAAACAAAGCAAAGGTCGTGGTAATCAAAAGTATATAACGCACTTGCACACACTCAACACAAAGGTTAAACGGGAAGTGAATCCTGCCTGCGCCTGCACCTCTTTCCTTCACCCCTCCACTCCACCCTGCTCGATTTTCAAAGCCTAACCGAGTCAGGTAAATGAACCCTGCGCTGTGATTGGATGAACGCGACCGGTAGCGGGCCTTTCAACTTTCTAGGAACTTCCCATTGTTTGTTTACTTAACGCACTAAAAGTTATGAATCACATTCACCCTCGGTCTTTTGTTATAGAAAATTCTCTAATCCACATCTGACATATCAGTTACCTTCGAATGGCTTAAAAAATCTGTGTGTGAGACTTATCATGTCTTCCGTGTCATTTTATGCCATATGAAACAATTTTTTCGTAAAAATATATAAGTACACATGCATGAGTGCCTGAAGTAGGATATCATCAAATTCTGCGTAATAAAAATAATATATTAATGTTTGTTGTATTAATTATGAATGTCGCATACCCCACTGTAACTGTTTTTATTTTATATATAAATAATATAAATCATAGAATCAAGTAATATTTACACGAAAAAATAATAAAATAAAGATCCTGTTTTGTCTATCTAGACGACATTATTGTAATTTATTTTTTAATTATGAATGCCGATATCTCGGCTCCGATACACTGTAGACAGAAACGGCCATAGATGAAAATAAACATCTTAATATGATCTTTCGAATGAGTAAACTTTGAACGGTGGTCGCAAATTTTGAAAATCAGGCCACTTTTACCCAATGCCCTTTGTATAACAAATCAAAAAAGTGAACTACTTTAATACAGTATTGTAAACACCCAGCTTAGAAACAAAACTATGATGCTTAACCGAGTTTACACCCTTCGTTAAAATATCGGCAGGCATCTCTGATGTGGGCAAATACATTATTTTGACATATTTATTTTCGACAGTTTCCCTGACGAAATGGTGTCTCACATCTATGTACTTTGTTCTCTTATGAAATAACGGATTCTCCGTTAACTTCTGAGCTCCCTGATTATCATTATATAAAACAATAGTATAGTCACAGCTACTAATTTCATACAACAAATTCTTTAAATATATAGCTTCCTTACAGGCTTCACTTATTGCCATATATTCCGCTTCAGTGCTTGATAAAGCTATGGTAGGCTGTTTTTTACATTCATAGGCTACAACACATCCTGATAATAAGAAACAGTATCCAGTATAGGATCTCCTATCTAATATATCTGAAGCCCAATCTGCATCCACATAGCCTTCCAAATTACGTTCATCCTTTTTAAATATCAAACCATACGTCTTTGTTTTCAGCAAGTATCTCAAAACTCTCTTAGCATGCTTCCAATGCACCGATGTAAAACAATTGTTGAATTGACTCAAGTAACTAACACTATAACTAATATCAGGGCGAGTCAATACTGACAGGTACATAAGACTGCCAATTAATTCTTGGTATGGATATTGCTCCTTACAAATTTCACCTTTTTTTAACTTTAAATTAAATTCTATAGGAGTATCCGCACCTTTACAATTTGACATATTAAATCTTTTTAAAATCTTCTCTATAAACTTTGTCTGATCAAGTGAAATACTACCATCATCATAAACATTTACATTCATACCCAAGCACTGTTTTATCTGTCCTAAATCTTTTATCTTAAATTCTGACATTAATTCACGTTTCAGATCACTAGACATAGTTTCACTACTAGAAAATAAAAAAAAATCGTCAACAAATATAGCAACAAAAATCTGTTCTTTTCCTTTTTTCTTAAAATACAAACATGGTTCTAACTTTGACTTGACATAACCTAACTTAAGTAAACAATCATTGACTCTTGTGTTCCAAGCCCTAGCAGATTGTTTCAAGCCATAAATTGCACGTTTTAATCTAAGAACACAGTTACTTCGACAGTTAAAATTGGGTGGTGCTTTCATATATACACTTTCTTCTAAATACCCATTTAGAAAAGCTGTACATACATCAAGGTGAGTAATTTTAAAATTTAATTTGACACTGAGAGCAAACAAAAGCCTTAAAGTGGAATACCTAAGTACAGGAAAGAAAGTCTCTTTGTAGTCTATTCCTTCTCTTTGAGAAAAACCTTTGGCGACCAATCGAGCCCTATATCTCACTTTATTGTCCTGCTCATACTTTTTACGAAATATCCACTTACATTGTACTGGTGTTACATTATCAGCCTTTTCCACTACTTCCCAAGCATCATTGTCCTGAAAAGCCTGTAACTCTTCATCCATTGCTCTCTTCCACTGCTCACTCTCTGGACCATTCAAAGCTTCATACAATGTGATAGGTTCATTTGCCATATCCTCGATACACACATTACCAATCCCATAATAATCTGGCTTCCGACGAATACGCTTTCCTGACTGATTTACATTCTGATTAACGACCTGCATATCGTCTGTCGTCAAAGTTTCATCAAAAACTTCTTCAGAACTCGAGCTTTCGTCATCATCGGGTACATATGTGTCATCTGCTGGATCATCTATGATAGACTCACTCTGAACTTCTTGCTCTATGACGTCATCTGTCTTTTCCTCCACTACAGCTTGTGTCATATCTGAGCTGTTCTGTGTGTCTTCAATAATTATGACATCTCTGCTGGTGATAATCTTGTTCGTCTTAGGATTATACAATCTGTAGCCCTTGATGTTATTATCATAACCAACAAAAATATGTTTTTCTGCTCTTCTGTCCCACTTGGCCGTCTTGGCTTTAGGAACATGAACCATAGCAGTACTACCAAATACTCTTAAGTGGCTGACATCTCGCTTTCTGCCTGTCCAAAGTTCATAAGGTGTCTGTGTCAATCCAGATGCCAAACTTCTGTTTCTCAGATACACAGCTGTGTTTACAGCTTCTGCCCAGAATTTCTTATCTAATTTGGCATCAAACAGCAAGCACCGAGCTCTTTCCACCACCGTTCTGTTCATTCTTTCACACAAACCATTTTGCTCCGGCGTAAATTTATTACTTTTCTGATGTGCAATACCAGCTTTCTTCAAAAAATATTCCATCTCATTAGAACAAAATTCGCCTCCATTGTCTGTTCTCAAAACTTTCAGTTTCCTGCCAGTCTGTCTTTCAACTAGAGCTTTAAACTCTTTGAAGTATCTAAAGACTTCACTCTTGGCCTTGAGAAAATAGACAAATGCCATCCGGCTATAATCATCGACAAACAGTAAAAAATAACGTGATAGTCCAATCGAAACTTGCTCCATTGGCCCGCAAACATCAGCGTGAACCAGATCTAGTACATTCTCGTACCTGGTACCCTTGTGAGAAAAAGGCAGTCTCGCTTGCTTCCCTTCACAACATGTGATGCATTTGGACTTGTCAATCACAGCTCTGTCTATGAAATCAATTCCGTTTACTACACCGTTCTTCATAGCATTTAGATCTGTACTATTTAAGTGTCCCAATCTTCGGTGCCACACCTCACTAGTCGCAGCTGTAGCCGAACCCACTAACAGCTCATCAGACTTGATGTTTAGCCGATACACTCCATTTACCAACTCTGCTTTGCCAACCAGTACATTCTGCCTGTTCCTTATGTAGCACACATTCTGTTGAAAATCAACCGTGTTTCCACTTTCGATTAACTGGCTTACTGATAGCAAATTGGTAGTCAAGTATGGGATACATAATACTCTATTGACTGTGATACGGAATTCAGAGTCATCTACCACTGTTGTTATTTTCGTGTTACCTTCACATAGCACTGGTATCGTTTGTTTATTCGCTACTATGATATTCTTCACAGTGTGATCGTAAGTGACATCTTGTAAACAATTCTTGTTCACGACCATATGCTGACTTGCCCCTGAATCAATATACCAATCAGAATCCGTAAATTGGTTTCCAGGATTCATAAAGACAACACTAAAAGCGTTTTCTGTCTTATTCTGATTATTCTGTGGGCATTTATTCATAAAATGACCAAGTTGTTTACATTTGTAGCAACGAATTGTTTTCGGTGACTTTGTTGACATATGTGACTTCGACAGATCATTTTTCGTTGAAGTTTGATTGCTAGCGCTAACCTTTTTTCGCTGCTGCCATCCTTTTGACAAAAAAGCACTGTCACTGCTACCAGCGTCGGACATATCTAGCAATTTAGCTTTTATGGCGTCTGTGCTTATGGTCATCCCCGAATGCTCGATAGCCATAATCATGGGCGCAAATTTTTCGCTCAGCCCCGCCAACAACAATGAACCAACCCATTCATCCGAAATCTCAAAACCAGTTCCTTTCAGCTTTTGCGCAGTATCAACCATCTGTGTTACGTATGCCGTCATGGATTCGCTGTCTTCTAGCCTTATGGAAATAAGCTGTCGCAGCAAACTTATTCGGCGCGTGAAACCCGAATCATCAAACAGCGACTTTAAGCGGTTCCAAATATCTTGAGCTGTTTTTTCATTCTTGATGTGTACATACAAAGAAGAATCCACGGTCATTATGAGCTTAGCTTTGGCTTTTTTAGATTCTACCGAAGCTACTTCTTCCGCTGAACATACTTTATTTATGTCCACACCATCGAGAATGAGAAAATTCTCGGCAGCGAACGCCCACTCGTCAAAGTTCTCTCGACCTTTCAATTTCGGCACATTTACAATGTAACTGCCGGCCATTTTGAACTTGAACTTCACGGCTCTCACGACAAAACACAAAACTGCATGCAAACTGCAAATAGTCCTTTTGCAACTGAATTTTCAATTTCTAACACGATTTTAGTCACTAGATCCACAAATCAGTGCATTAATACACAAAATAACAACAATACGCAATTTTTTGAATCGCTGGGCCCATAACCTAATAAAAATGCGTTGTCTGGCTGACATAGACTAAATTTATTTCTTTTAATTTTAATACAGTTCAACAAATCAAACCCACCACCCCCGGGTCAACAGGCAAACGCCTTAACCATTGGACCACGGAGGAGAAAACAGTAAAAAGCGGAACCCTTATTGACACGTCATGTTTAGCTCCAAGTTAGATTTCGCTAATTTACCGGGCGTGTGAGGTGACGGCAGAGTGCGCTCAACCTGTACTAAGGCAAACATCAGTAAAGGGCCCCCAGGAGGGACGGACCTCGGCTTTGGACATTGCCAGTGTGCGCAAAGCTTGGCGAGACAGCAAACTCTGATGGGCCAGACGGCCCGCGCGAGCCGCCTAAGTATAATTATACATCGGCCAAGTGCGAGATTCGCGCACGAAGGCTTTCGTACCATTTTCTAAACAAAATTAGACTATCAAGCAAAAACGGCAAAAAATCACGTTTGTGACGTGCCCTAAAATATTTATTTTATTCTGGAAATTATATGGAATTCTATATGGGAAATGTCTTCGTACGATTTTTCCATATAAAAAACGTTTGAAGACGAGTGTACCGCGTTCAAAAATAGTACCCCTAAACGATCGAAACTTCGCCATGGATAGTATTCGTATTCCTAACTAATATTACAAATGTGAAAATGACCATTTGTTTACGCCTTCTCGTTTGCACTAAGAACTCAGGGGAATAGAAAAGAGCCAGCGATGTTGCTAGTTTAAATTTAAGCTAGTTCCCACTAAATGTACTATCCACTACCCACTTTAGGGAGCTAGGGAATTGTAATAACTTAATATTTGGCCAGCCATGTCTGTGGGAACTCGGTCAAGGAAACAAGACGGTATGATACGACATGTCACGTTATTTTATTATTGCTATGCACGCATGTATGGAAGCTTTTGATAGTATTGACATTCAGGAGTAGCGATATGATATGCTTACACGCTGGTTACTTGTCTACCCACACAGCAAAGGATTAGGAGTTTATCTATATGTCAATGTCTAACACGCTACAAATAGACTTTAGGTCCAAAGCTATGAATAAGTTTATGCTATAAGGCCAGTCAATATCGACATAAAAAGTGTCAAAACATTGCAAAGGCGAATGTATCGGCGATTTTTTTATATATTGTAGAGACCATTAAGAATAGCCCACACCCTAGATTGCAACTTTCTTAACCCTGTGCTACTCCTGGGGGGGCCGAATGTATGGGACTTTTTTCAGTTTTTACGAAAAAACTACCTTAATGATGCCTTTTTCGGGTATTTTTGTGGTATGCGTTTATGAAATACACTATAATTATTTACCGTTTGAGTATAATTTGTACTCTCTGTGACTTATAGTTATTGAGTCATAGCTTGTCAAATCATGCCCATTTATTCCCAAATTTGGCACAATTTGGGGTAGTTTTACTTTTCGGGCCTGTACCAAGGAAGCTAAAATCTTACAGGAATGTTGAAATACAATTAAAGGTAGAAGACTACATAAGCTTTCAAATGAGTGTAATTTTATCTCTCTACATTTTTTTAAAGTAGAGAAACAGACCGTCAAAAATGGGTCTTTTCGACCGATTCGACCGACAGTCTTTTGAATATGTGTTCGAAATTGATTTCATAACCTCTAAGTAAAAGAACTTGAGAATACATAATCACATAATATGACGAGACTGAAGAACTGTTTGTAATTCCTAAGTAGTAACAGAGTTTATGTGTATGTGTGTGTACGTATATGTCGTACACATGTGTGTATATATGTATCCTTATATATACTTATATATAATTACCATATTACCAATATATATTATTAGGTATATATTATAGGTATAAAATTATATCTTTTAGATAGTCCTAACAGGATTATTTATTTTTCATTGTGACAATTAGCGATGCAAAGGCAGATTTTTTGTTATTCCATTTTTGTAACCATAATACAGGCTCTGCCTAGTATGGATACGCAAGAAATTGTGTTACGTTTATATAATAATAATGTCAACATGTGTCTAGAAAAGTTGTTTAAAAAATTTTTGGGGAATAAATATATTATTTCATTACCAAAAGCCTCAAAAAAGAGGTCAATAGAGAATCTTATTTAGTTTAGGAGTTTGTATCTATAATTAATATCTATGCAGTTCCGACGCCAAATGAAAAAGAAGGTTTAATTACAAAACTTAAATACTTATGGTTTCTCACCTTTGTATCAAGTCCAAGGACAGAGTCACGCATTGTATTATATGGCACATAATTATATATGATGAATATAATTTATATCCTTGTTGATCCCTCTGAAATCACTTTGAAGAATATCTGAAAAGAAATACACGTAATTTAGTCTAAGTCCAGGCAACAGTTATAAAAATATATTATTTTTATAACTGTTGCCGGGACTACGACTAAATTAGTCTTAATAATCACTAAAAAAATAATCTTAATCTAAATAAATTATGTATAGGGACATACATACATATACATTATCACGTTTTTATCCCTTGCGGGGTAGACAGAGCCCAAGGTCGTAAGACCCAAAGGCCACGTTTAGCGTGTTTGTGGGCGTTAAGGTGAAAAGCGGAATCAAAATAGTGATGAGTTGCTACCCGCACCGACTATAATGTGGCTCCGTAGATTTTCGCCCAATCCCATGACCGGCTTTTACGATCTGCGCGGGAAGAAAAGCAGCGGGAATATTCTATGTTTTTTCTTGTCTTCCAAACCAGCATGGAAGAGGGACGGAACCTTTGGTAGGGAGGGTATAGGGAGAAATCAAACAGATAGAGCTAGCCCCACATAACTAACTATAGGGCTAGTTTGTGTTGCAGGATATTTAATAATAGATAAACAGTTCAAGACCCAGGCCAACCTGAAAAATATTATTTTCCATCATGACCTGCAGGCCTATTAGTTAACTTTTGACAACTACGGTGTACATCATTTTCATGGTAACTTCAACATTCATTACGGCTTCGGTATGAATGACTATTTTTATCTATGATATAAAAACCGTAATGGATGCTAAAGTGACAATCAAATCGTTGTACACTGAGTTAGCAAATCGGCCTGCTGGCCTGGGAAGCGGGTGGGAAGCGTTTCAGTTTTAGTTTCAAAAACACGTTTCATGGCTGTCCGTCTGTTCTCTTTTTCCCAACTGATTCTCATGAATTTTTGAGCAAGTTTAATAAAAGTATAAATTTATTATTATAAATGACGATTAAGTAAATTCAATAATTTACAATGTCGGAATAGCTGTGAAGTTGACAGCTCACAGTGTCATTAGTACCTGAGATTAGTACTTAATATTTTCAGTGCTTTGAGGGAAGCGTAACTGTCGTGTCACTACCACAACTAGTAGGTGAATCCGACGAAATAAAACGTGTGTAAAGCTAGGTTTCTGCAAGTGAATTTATCTCGCGTTAGTTTTAATATTATTAGTATTCTCACAATCAAGACCAATCACAATAAGACATCTCTTAAGTTAAAACACATAAACCAAACTACGAAGAAGATACTATTACTAGTATCCATCTAGCAATGAGGGTTTCTAGAATTGATTTTTACCCCAGGTGGCGGCACTGTGTCAAGAGGTCGAGCTGTCAGAATCCAACAATCATAAAGTTGATGATTAAACATGATTGGTGGGTTTTGAAAGCAGCTGTCAAAAATACCTCTCAACACGGCGCGCCACCTGGATTTCTGAAAACTGAAAACGAAATGCCTTACGATGTGAACTATCGTAGAGGAAATAATTTTGACATTGGTAGGTACTTTGCATTGTTATTTGATTTGTTTTCCTTTAACTGTCGTTGCTTTGACTAATAACAAAACCTAGGTACTTGTACGAGTTAAAGTAGCAGCTAGTTGCATGTTAGTTTCACGGACGCTGGAAAATACTAGTATTTTATTATGTTACTTGAAATATCAAGAAAATTGTGGTATCATTTACTTGATATAAATCTTTCTTGAAACAGTAGCATATTTTATGTAGTCTAAAATAGATATGGTATGAAAAATAATAGGTTTTTACATGTAGATATTTGATAACATTAAACCAATATTCGGTAAACTGTCATCCATCCATCTATCCATTTTTAAATCCAAGATCAAGACACAGGTCAAGCTGTTTAAGTAATTCTGGTCAGTTTACTGCTATGCTATTATTTTTCCTTATTTTTGTACCTTAGGGTGCTCCCACACAGTAGTTATATAACTTATAAAACAATGTGTAAGACAGTAACATTCTTGAAAAAGTATGATGTTGGAGAATGTTACCGTTGTTGCATATTGTTTTATAACGTTATAAAACTCTGTGTGGGCCATCCATGCTTGTCTGGAGATATGTTGGGGCGAGCTGGGGAGCTGTTTTTAAAAAGCGACTGTATCGTACCAATCCTTTATTAGAACTAACTTTTACAAAGGTTTCTTACGCTAATCTTAACTACACACTAATGGTCGCCGATATGAGGCTGTGCTCATATTACGTTCTGCAAAGGCTTTTACAGCCTACATAACTCCTCCCTTCCCAGAGGAGCGCGTGCGGTCGGGGTTGGTTCGCACGAGGGTTGCACTGCGTGTGATGCGCGCTGGTGCGGGGCTGGTGGCGTGCCGAACTCCGACTGTGTACGCGTGACTTCCTGTAGCTCCATCGGCCTGTTGCTCTGCCGGGGTCTGCGAATGCACTTAAATGTGTTTCTTATCTTGTAGGCATATAATGCAGCGCACGACGTTACTAATATTAAGGCGACGATAGAGGCCCAACTACTTGTGCTGATATTATCTTCTGAGTCTCGGGGTGGCTTCCATGATGACTCCACTTGCGAGGCTAACGTATGTAGCTTATCTAGCTCGATGTGTTCCAGTTGAATTTTCCTAAGGGTTACATTATCCCTTAGCATTTCTATCCGCGGCAGGGGGATGGTTTCCCTCAAGGCTATGTTGCTGTGGTGAGTTTGCAATATATGTTCATTGATAATAAATTTGCATCTCTCTGTGGTGGTGAGTAGATACGTCCCTTGGATTCGCTGGTACTTTTCATTGGTGCCGCAGGTGGTCTTCAGGATCTCCTGGTTACGCACGACGACAAGCCAGGTGTTTTCGTGGATCTGCTGGATCTTCACTGGGGGTAGAAGGACTTCAGCTAACTCGCAGCTGGCTCCAGATGCATGTCGGATGGTTTTCACGATGCAGTCTCGAGTGCCATGGATCTTTTCCAGTTGCAGGTGACTACAGAGACGCAGCTCATCGGTGATGCAGCGGCAGGGCTCGTGGGGGTAAGTATACTCATCATTACCCAGTATAAGGAGGGGTGACTTTGGAATGCGGGTAAGATTTTTATTATTAGGTATAGAATATAGGTGTAACAGGTCGTAAGTATTAAGACTCACTATAGGTACCTCTAATATAAAATTAAGTGAATTTAAAGTACTATAAGCTTTAACACTTATACTGTTTTCTAAAAGATGTAAGTTTTCGCGTCTAACGGCTAAGGGTAGTTTATACTTCCTTTCAATTTGTATCAACTCTGTGAGTAAGTACATAGGCTGGATGATGGCCGGGTGCATGGTACCCGTAGATGAAAACGTAATAGCGGTTTCGAGCATATTAACCTTATCATATAGTTGTTGAAGGCCATTTTCTAACTGTATGTGAATATGTAGTATATCTACACGCGCTGCCAGTGATGATATGTTTTTATTTATGTTATCTAAATTTACTGCTAACATATCTAAATTACCCTGGATCTTAGACAACGCTTCATTATAATTATCTATGTAGTTTTTCATTAGACCTATACTATTTTTCTGGTTATCTAGCAGTACATAAGTGTTTTTTCTTAACTTATCTATTTCATTCTCGAAACGCTGGGCATCATTCTCGTCCAAGTTACCACTAATTGCTTTAATTATTGTACCTAACCCATTAATTAAGCCTCTTCTAAACCTAACTATGCTTCTAGGTAGTATATAAAAGAACTTATTTTCTATACTTTCTATCATGTATTGTATCTGTTCTCTATGTACGTATCGTTCCTGATAAGTAGGACGTGAGTTCTCTATTAATACTAACTTAGAATATAACCTAGTAAAACCTTTAAAAATGCTATATAATCTATCTATCCTATGTAATATCTTAGCTTCTTTTATAACTAATAAGCCATCCTCGTTGTGTACTGGCTGTACTACGGGCTCGGGCTCGGGTTGCGCGCGGGCGGCGCCGGCGACACAGAGCCAGGTGACGACTCTGTAACGTGAGAGGGTCGTCTTAATAATCGAGTATGTACTCTGATGGATTTCGAATTTATATGTTTTCCTACAATTTCTACGACATTATTAGGATGTAACCTAATTATACTGTATGGGCCCAAGTAGCGGGGCTCAGTTTTCTTACTACGAGCTGTCTTGGCCACTTGTTTAAATACTTGGTCTCCTACCTTAAAGGGAATGACCTCACTATCTTTATTTGCTTTATTTATTACCCTTTCTTTATCTTGTGATAGCTTAGTAGCTACCAATTTTTGTGCATTTTCCATCTGCATTTTATGTTTTTGTACGTAATCCTGATAGAATTCCTGGGTATAAAATAACTCTAAGGGGTTGCGGCTACTTGTATGTCCGTATAGTAATTCGAAGGGTGTAAACCCGGTTGCTGAATGTATCGAGTTATTATAAGCAATTATAGCATTTCGCATTAATATACTTATCTCACTCTTATCAGTTAGTTTTTGAAGCCTGATTAGTTCTTACGTAAACTTTTATGTGTTTCCTGGATACCTCTATGTAAGTTTTTACCTTCATGATATTGTTTAATTAACTTATTTTGATCGTCTATATTGTCCACTAAGGTCAGTCTAGTTAAACATTTATATAACTTAGGACCGCGATTGTTATCGAAAACGGACTTAATTACTTTACAAAATAGAGGGTATAATTCTTCACTGTAAAAATAACAATAAAATTTTCTATCTGCTATGGTGTGTTCCCTTAAGAAGTTTATTATTTCCTGTTCCGTATTATTTACAGGTATATATACGTTCTTAATAACAAAGTTACCTTTAGACTTGTCATCGACTCTATACTCAGTGCCAGGTGAGTTTCTGATATGAAATTGCTTAAGTTGTTTGTCTATCGCGTCCGGGCATACGGGCATCTCGAGCGCGGATTCCGGTGACGCGACGTCATCATGTGACGCTGTGTCTGGAGTTGCTATGACGTCAGGTGCGGTGACGTCGACAGGTGTCGTAGGCATGTCGAGTAAGTTACGTATGTCTACGTCATGTAGCGAGGTATGTGAATTGTTATCAGCCGGCAAGGGGCTATAGATAGGCGGTAACGAGTCAGCTGGCGGTGGCTGTACGGCTAATGAATCTATCTCTTCAATTAAACTTAAGTTTTCAGTCTCTTTAGAAGTACTAGGTTGTATAGTCTCTATTGCATTTATTTTTATGCGTGATAACGCGTCGGCGTTTGTATTATATTTACCCTTCTTATATATTATATGATAATCGTACTCTTCTAAGCGCAGGCGCCATCGCGTTAGCTTTGAATTAGGGTCTTTAAGAGACATAAGCCAAGTAAGCGGTTTATGGTCGGTGTATATGGTAAATTTGCGACCATATAGGTACGGTCTGAAGTATTTAATGGCCCAGATTATGGCTAGTAGTTCCTTTTCTATAGTTGCGTACCTAGTTTCGGTATCTGAGAGGGTGCGTGACGCGTATGCTATGGGCTTATCAGAGCCTACAGTGCCTTGTGATAAGACCGCTCCAACTGGTACGTCAGAGGCGTCTGTTGTTAGAATAAATGGCTTTTCGAAGTCGGGGTACTGTAGTACAGGGGCATTACATAATATTTCCTTACTTTTTTTAAAAGCTTCTTTGAATTCGGACGTGTGAATAACTTTAGCGTTCTTTTTAAGGCATTTTGTTAATGGTTTTGTTAATTTAGCGAAATCAGGGATGAACTTTCTATAATAGCCTACAAGTCCCAAGAATGATTTTATTTCTTTTTGGGTTGTAGGTATGGGAAATAATTTAATAGCTTCTATTTTATCTTCGTTAGGTTTTAAGCCTTCCTGCGTTAGTTTATGGCCTAAATAACTGACTTCTTTTTTTAGGAATTCGGACTTATCTAACTGTATTTTAAAGTTATGATCTCTGAGTCTTTGGAATACACGTTTTAATTTGCTTATATGATCCTGTAGTGATGTAGAATAGACCAAGATATCATCTAGGTAGACTATACAGGTATCTGACAAGAGATCTCTCAAAATGTTGTTCATGAGCCTCTGGAATGTGCTAGGGGCATTCTTTAGACCAAAAGGCATTCTAAGGAATTCGTAATGAGAGTCTGTAGTGAAAGCTACCTTCTCAATATCAGCTGAGTCCATCTGGACTTGGTGGTAGCCAGATGCTAAGTCAATGGTTGAGAAGTATTGAGCGCGTCCTAGCTTATCTAGGATGTCATTAATGTTTGGGATCGGGTATTTATCTTCTATTGTTTTGTCATTTAACTTTCGGAAGTCTACTACAAGTCTCCATTTAACTTTACCGGATGCATCGGCCTTTTTAGGCACAAGATGTACTGGACTAGACCATGGGGAGACACTTTCCCTAATTATACCTTTTTCTAGTAAACTATTAACTTGCCTTTGAATCTCTGCCTGTTGGCATGGGGGGCGTCTATAGTTTTTAACATACACAGGTGTATCATCTGTTAACCTTAATGAGTGTTTGACTGAGTGAGTGAAAGTTAATGGCATATTTTCCGAATAAAATATATCCCTATACTGATAACAAACTTTTTCAATTTCCCTTTTTTCTTCGTTATTTAAATGATTAGTCCTAATTCTTGTTAAGTTAGCCTTTAATTCGTTATCTGTCTCGTTATCTATTTCCGCGAAATTTATTATACTATCTGAGTTTAATCTTCTTTTGATGGTTATATTATCGAATTTTAAATCGATTTCAGTAGTTTCTGTGAACAACTTTTGTTTATTGTAGTCTATACTACAACCGAGTAATTTAAGTAAATCATTGCCTATTAACCCTTTATAATCGGTATCAAAATCAAATATTAGGAATGTATGTGATATGTTACTTCCTAGCATGGTAGGTAGTGGTAGCGTAATCACCTTGTTATGATGTGACACGCCGTGGGCGGTTGTTATCTTAAATGGTTCTTCTCGGATGTAACGCGAGAGCTTAGGGTCAGATGTTACATGGGAACCTATTAAGGACTGGGTCGCACCAGTATCTATTAGGTACTTTCCTCCTAGTTCCTTAATATATATAAAGGGTAGTCTATCTACGATATAATCGTACTCTGGTAAGTAATGTACTATGCTATTTCTGCTTCTAGTTCCGCCTCGGGAAAATCCTGGGGATTTTCTACCTCGTCTTGCTGGTCATAGGCTTCCTCTAGGTCTATATTTGTGACATGTAATTTATTTTGAAAATGGGGTTTAGGCTTGAATGGCGGTACGGTAGGTGAGGGCTTAGTGCTAGAATAGGTGGGTTTCTCATTTGATGACGGTGTAGGAAACCGCGGCTTAAAGTTAGTACTTGGTACTGTGGTCTTACTCTCTCCTCGCTTGCACCTACTCTCCTCCTGTCTTGCAATGGCTATAGCGGACTCTAACGTCTTAGGGTGGTGTAACCTGACTCCTAATCCTATGTTGTATTCTAAATTATCGATAAAAGTATCGATAGCTATTGTTTGATAGTACCGGCTATCTTTTAATGCAGGACCTACCCCGCATAATGCGTCGAGAATATCCCTAATTTTTCTTCCAAACGCTTCACATGTGTCATTTCGGGATTTGGTTAGGCGCATCATTTCTTGAAGAAGTTGCACCTCGTTTCTATGCTCTCCGAATCTACTTACTAGGGCAAGCTTAATGCTGGCCCAGTCATTAATATCTACTTCTAACGAAATAGCCTCTTGGGCTTTGCCTATGATTTTATTCCTAATAAGACATACCACCACTGGGTTGTTAAACGCTAAACCGTAGGTAGCTAATATGCTCTCCACACTGCGTATATACAAGTTTAGTGTTTTCGTTTTCCCGTCATATGTGGGTATTATTTTGTTTAATAAGTCAAAATTAGGTGACTGCTGAGCTGCAGCAATTTCAGCCGCGGCTGCTAAGTTTTTGAGGTCCATGCCTGGTTGTGCCATTTTTTATTTTCGGCAGGCTGGTCCTATTAGATGCACAGATTTTTATGTGCCTGAAGGGCGCACAGAGTTGTATGTGCACAGGGGTGCACAGATTTTTATGTGCCTGAAGGGCGCACAGAGTTATATGTGCACGGGCCGCACAGTGTTCTACGTGCAAGGGCCGCACAGAGTTATATGTGCAAAGGCACCTATGTGAGTCAACACTACGGCCTGAAGGGCTAAGGGACAGGGAGACACAGGACACTGAGTAACAACAAGGTTGACTTACCCCCAGTGCAGCTGCATCTGCTCCTGCGCCGAGTTCTGGATCGTATAGAGGCTTGAAACGGCTTGGTGTTCCCGCTCGCGGTAGATTCGTTTTAGTAGGGGCGACCGACCCGGGGTGCAGATATTGATGCACCTTTGCGAAGCTCAACCCTTACTATCCTTTAAGACTGCGCCAGATATGTTGGGGCGAGATGGGGAGCTGTTTTTAAAAAGCGACTGTATCGTACCAATCCTTTATTAGAACTAACTTTTACAAAGGTTTCTTACGCTAATCTTAACTACACACTAATGGTCGCCGATATGAGGCTGTGCTCATATTACGTTCTGCAAAGGCTTTTACAGCCTACATAACTCTGGGAAAAAGAAAAAACGTAGAATGTACCAACTGGTTCTCTCCCCGCTTATTTTGAAAAGCCGAGGGTATGGGCGAAAATCTAAGGAATCATGTCAATAGGCAATGCAGCTAACAACCCGTTTCGATTCCGTTTTCCATCTACACGCTCACCATCGTGGTAAACATCTTATAACCTGGTCTCTGTCTTGCCCACAAGGTAAAAAGACATGACAGTGTGTATGTGTAAGTGAACAATGTTGTTATATAACGAAATAGACAGGATATAATTACAGCTTAAATGAAGTACAAAAGAAAAAATTGCGTCAGAGGATGACGTCACAAACCGCAAAATTTATTTTAGAATATCTCAATAATCCTTCGTTTTTAAAATCTGTAACATTGAAGAGACATTGATATTTGAACGTTTTTCTCGAAATGGGTTTGGAGCCAGCCAGTTAAAGGAAAGTTTAGCTTTCAACGAATTCTGTGAAATTGATAAGTTTAAAAATTTATAGGTAACTAAATTTTTAATCTTATAATTTTCAGGTTACGTGTAACAATAATATTGATATTTCAGCACCTTTTGCTCCTTTAGCTATAGTTGGGTCTCCCTCTTTGTCTCTCTGTCATGTTAAAAAAGAGGATTAGAGAGGAGCCTTTCAGGAGAATATTTCTCTAACAGACTAAAGTTGAGTGTCTAATATTATTCTATTCAATATACCTACACGATCCACAAATAGAGACAGAGAAGTATTTAAAATATATGCATATATTTATAATGCACACTAATGGCTCTAGTCATGCAAAAACCGGATAAAACCGGTGTTGAAAAGAGTCTGTGACTATTCACCTGACCAGGGTTTCACTTTGTCGGAAAAATCTGAATAAATAACGTACGCGACCACGACCATTGTTGTTTTGTAAAACGGCTCATTCTGCCAGCTTGGTTCCTGTTGGTACTGATTCTTTTGCCCTGGTGTACTGATTCTTTTATCCTCGATACTTCCTATAACGGAAGACTGAATCCGTCAAAATGAACAGTTTTTCCTATAGGACTGAAGCTGGGAAAAGCATTGGTCCCTTAGGAACAACTATTTGTATTAATGGGCTGTGTCACCGGTTTAAGGGAATGTAAGGGTCCGTGTTTAAATTTACACGCTGTAATTTGTCATACTACTCGTCCGTATTTGACTGCATTTATAATCCTCGATTTTGCCAAAGAACACAATCGATGAAAAAGTCAAACCCCCGAGATATTATTTCGGGATTAAAAGTATACTTTTATATTAATACAAGTCTTAACATTTTGTATGAACTAGAACTAGAATTCGTAGTCTTATTACATAAAAAATAAGAAGGAAAAAATTTTACGCAGATAGGATTTTTTTCCCATATCCGATTGCTTAATTTAGTAAGATAGTATATCAGAATAGCATTGTAAATATACCTATAAATATAGGTATAATATTCGTAGGATTCCTTCCCAAGGTTATCTATTTGGGACCAAACTAAAGGGTACACAACGAACACACTCTCATTCTGTATGCGCCGGACGAAGGACATGGACATTAAATAGTAGCTTTGTTTATTGTAACAGAGGGTATTTGAATAATATACCGTGCGCGCTCTACGCTTCAATATTATATTTTGACGGCAGGTTTACTTGTTTTTCGTGATGAATAAAATATGGTCTGGTTGTTACGTCATGGTTTAGACAATTTTCAGGTTTTCATAATAAGAAAACCTCAACCTTTGTACAGAGAATATAATTTGAATAATGTACCGTGCGCGATCGACGCTTCATTATTATATTTTGCCGGCAGATTTACTTGTTTTTCGTGATGAATAAAATATGGTCTGGTTGCGAGTTTTAATGATCGTTATTACGTCATGGTTAAGAAATTTTTCAGAGTTCCACAAGATAAAAGAAAACTTAAATTGTGTACAGAGGTATTTGGATAATCCTCTGTGACTCTGTGCGCGTTCTACGCTTCAATATTATATTTTGTCCGCAGAGTTACTTATTTATCGTGATGAATAAAATGTAGTCTGTTTGTTACGTCATGGTTTAGACAATTTTCAGGATTTCATAATAAAAAAACCTCGACCTTTGTACAGAGAATATAATAAGGATAATATACCGTGCGTCTACGCTTCAATATTATATTTTAGATTTACTTGTTTTTCGTGATGAATGAAATATGGTCTGATTGCTAGTATTAATGATCGTTGTTACGTCATGGTTTAGATCATTTTCACGGTTCCCCAATATAAAGGAAATCCTAAAACTGTAAATAAAAGGTATTTGAATAATGCTCTGTGCATGCTCTACGCTTTAATATTACATTTTGTAGGCAGATTTACTTCCTTTTCGTGATGAATAAAATATTGTCTGTTTGCAAGTAAATACTGTTTTTACGAAATGGTTTCGACAAAAAATTACTCATTTAAAAGAACTATTTAAATCTCAAGTTTCTTAAAATGCAATAAAAACATCTCTGCTACTAATATTCAACAATCGCAAATGAAAGTACATTTAAGTGCAATTCTATATAGCGTGTAAATTCATTCCCGAAATTCCTTTTTCCTATGGAACAACAACTTTTTCAATGGAAGTAAAAGCTTTTTACTTAAAAAAAATCTAAGCCAGCTTTAACGGAATAAATAATCTCTGAATTCGCTTTGGTGACTGAAAAAATCACACATTCTCTTTTATAAATGAGTTAATTTGTAGGGTCTTTCACAATTACAAATTTTTTGGAGGTAATTTGTGAATTGTATAAATGATATTATATATTCTATATTTACATACATTCTACGCATTAATACTCAAATATATTTTATACGAAAAATATTTTAACGACCTATCATTTGTTGGACGTCAACTTTCTTTACATATTATTGATAACAAATCATATATTATTGTTCATGTCAATAATTTACTTATAGCTAAGTTTAAATACCGCTTCAAAAGCGGACTCCTAACAGGTAACAACCTAATTATATTTTTCTTCTACAAAAAAGACTAAATCCGAATCCGGAACCCAATTCACGTAGGTTTGATTCTCACTTGTCTGTTTTTTGTATGAATCAGCGTGTTTGTTTGATTTTATGTTCCATCGCAGCAGGTGTAAACATCGAAATATAGGTTACGCGTGCACCTCACCAACATCGATAAGCCTGGATAATACTCAAAAGAGCGTCGGTGTATCTTTTGTTCAAGCGGTGCGTGGAACCAATTATTGCGAAGCGCTTCGCCCGCTTATTTTATTTTATTTTTATTTTATTTGGAAAACATACAGTAATTTTACTTATATATAAAACTATTATAATATCTAAAAACACAATTATTAAGTTTTCGTATATATATATATATATATATATGTCCTTTTCCGTAGCATTATCAAAGTGTATGAAAAATTTCAAGAAGATTGGTTCAGTAGATAAAGCGTGAAGAGGCAACAAACAAATATACAAACTCACTTTCGCATTTATAGTAGGTATTACCTAGTTGGTAACGTAGAACAATAAGATAGATACACTCAATACAGTCTACTCTGCTTTTATTTACAAAATATTTGCATCTATCTACACACTTATCTATATTATATCTATCCAGACACAATGTACTCTATCTTCGTTATCCCAACTCTATCCCATCCCAACCATATTATACATGTGATAGTGAGTTTGTTATTGTACCTACGGTTTTCATGGCGTAAGTTAAAAGTCATCCAAAACTTCTTCTTTTTCTGCTTTATAATATGGCTCCCACCGAGGTTTCAGTCATTCTGCCAATGTCCAGTTTTAATGAGAACAAAGTATCGGTGTAGTACGGTACAGTTTTAACAAGAAGCGGTCAAAGGTTCTTTGACTGCCTTATGGTGACAAATCTATACGAGGCCATATTATAACAGTTTACTTCAACTATTTCACAATTTTTTTTTGCCGGTTGCCTCGAAGAGATTGCAGTAGCAATAAGGCCGCCTTTTGTGCATCATTTAAAAATTATACACTGTTATTTTTAAGGATTTTTTGGTGCAATAAAGAGTCTACTAACTAACTAAATTGTATATGAGAACGAGGATTTAGTTATAACACCAAAAATACACAAATTTCTTTTGAACAACACGACCACCCATTTTTGAATATTTTATTAGTGGTTTTACGATATTTAACGTAAGAAAAAAAATAAAAAAGTGCTAATTACCCGTTCCTTTATGTAATTTATACAAAGTCCACTAAAGTCAAATGATCCAAGGCAAACCCTTGATTTCCCACCACAAATTCCATCCAAAACTTCAATTTATCTTCCAACAGACACAAACATATACGAACTGAATTGGCTGTGAAACTACAGCCTTTTTTTGTGCACACAACAATACAAAGTAGGAATGGATAGTAATAATGACACAGTATTATTCTGGTATAAACATTTGACCTTTTTGTTTAACTATTTCACAAAGTGTTCTTCACAACGAGCATTTAGTTATAACACCAAAATACACTAAATTACTTTAGAACAACACGACCATCCATTTTTGAATCTTTTAAAGTGGTTTTACGACATTTAACGTAAAACTTAAAAAAGAAAATGCTAATTTAACCTATGTCCACTAAAATCACCTTGCAAAATCACCTAAGGCAAACCCCAACTGGACCCTTTGATATCCCACCACAAATTCCATCCAAAACTTCAATTTATCTTCCAACAGACACAAACATACACGAACTGAATCGGCTGTAAAACTGCTGCCCTCTTTTTGTGCACACAACAATACAAAGTAGGAATGGATAGTAATAATGACACAGTATTATTCTGGTATAAATATTTGACCTATTTGTGTTCAGCCACGGAAATTGGTCGCGAAACCGGAGCGCGAAAGCCTAGCAGAACTAGGTCGGCGCTGTATTGAAAATTCAGATATAAATGCAACTGTTTATCTATTGCTTACCAGTAATCTCTATTGAAATAACAAAGAGGTTTGAACTCTTGTCTGTTTCTTGCATGCTGGTCTGGAAAAAAGGAAATAGAAAGCCGGCCAAATCCGAGTCAAATATAATCACAGACGAAGGGTTTCCTACCACCACATACCATACATGCATACGTACTATCACGTCCGTATCCCTAACGGGGTAGACAAAGTTCAGGTCTGTAAAACCTTAAGGTCATGTTTAGCTGTTGGTGGGCTTGTAGGTGAGAACGGAATCAAAATAGTGATCGGTTGCTAGCCGCAACGCCTATTGACATGATTCCTGACGCCCATTCCCTTGATCGACTTTTACATCTGCGCGGGAAGAGAAGCAGCTGGTACATTCTACGTTTTTTCTTTCTCCCAGACCAGCATGGCAGGAACCTACCACCATAAATTATTTAACTACAAAACATGCTCATTTTAAAGTGAGTTTGTTTGTTTGTTTCCATATTTCTGTACTAATATTATCCAATCTAAAATATTATTATACTTAAAGAGGAAAGAAAGATTTGATTGATTGATTGTTTCCATTGCTCCAAAATTATTGGACTGATTTTCAAAATTATTTCACCTACAGAAAGCTAATTTATCTGCAGGTTGCTGACATAGGCTATAATATTCGCGGACGAAGTCACGGGAAAATTGCTACTTAAATATAAAACTTACTGTTTCCTACACTTGTAACATTTAATCGGTCGTGATGAAATAAACACATTAAGTAAGGGTACATAAAAGAACAAAGGGTTATTTCCATCCCAAAAAAGTACTATTCTCAGAAGACCACCAGGTAAGCCGTAAGCAAACGCTACTTTCATATTATCTTTAATCAACCGTAGAGTACACTAGAGGTAAAATTTAAGGATGTTCCGAAATGGCCGGCCAGTTTCCTAGTAAAAACGAATACTTCCCAGGAACGTAGTCAAATAACAGTAACGTAAACCTTAATGTTCAAAGGATAGCGGTAACCGTTCTTAAGTAGTCATAAGTACCACAAAAACGGCCGTACGTCTCGGATAGAACTTATAGTCCGTGAGCCCGCTGCCAAATTGCCAACGTCATATGGGTTAATCGAGATCCAAAAGACGCGTTTAAGAAGGTTCTAATGAAAAAAGTAACATTGTTTTTAATTGACCGAGCGAGCGTGAAGGGACTCTGGCTAGCTCATGTTTTCGTTTGTCTACTTGTCCTTCTATCTGGCTATTCTCCTCTACAGATCGCATTTCTCAACCAGTTTTTATTATAATAAATAATCTTTATTTTTGCCTAAAACATCAAACAGGACAAAAATTACAGTATATTGTAAGTAATGTAGGTAAATACGTATCGAAAGTATTATATTTTGTGAGAAAGTTTGATATTTATATAGATTTAGTGAAGGACTTCAGTGCCATTGGGATCTCTATTATAGCGATAAAATAATTGTATTACGACTCACGACGTCTACAGCTAAATTACCACTAGTAATTCTTAATAATAAATTAATGTAAATTTGATTTTAATAAAATTTTAATACTTGGCAGGTATCACGAACAATTGTCGACATAATATAACCTACTTAAACTACAATTGCACAGTGTAAGGGAGAATAATGATGCCACATCTTATTATCATATAAATTGACACCAGAAGTTCATTTCATTTTCGTATTTTCGGTCAATTTTCAATGTGTTTCTCGTAAACTTCTACATACTTATTGATACCAAAAAGATTTCACATGACGTAGGTGTGACATGGGACATTGTGCTGTGTGATTTCCGGTTTAGAAAAGGAGGACCACTATAAACCAACTGAAAGATGAAAGCTCTTACATTTTTTGAACAGAAGATGTTCAGTTTAATGAAACACTTAGCTATGTTGTCGTCGTTTTGTCTTTGCCGGCTGTCGTTGTTTTTAGGTATTTTTAAAATATTACAGTTTTGACACGTGTGCAGACAGGTGCATTAGATATTATTATTTTTGTAACATTTAAATTTAGGTCTCGGGAATAAAGTAAAGTGAGTTAAAAACATACACTTCCTCTTAACATCCATAACGCACTCCCAAAATAAAAGCAAAACCAAAGAAGGTTATTGATAGGAATAGACACCCGTAAATAAAAGCGGAACTCGAAACCAGAAATTATATGAGAGGGGTGGGAGATAGAGAAAGAAAGATACTAAAAGATTTTATGACGTAGGCAATTTTGCAATGGGCTCACGGGTTATACTTGTATATAACATATGGTTGTAAGCTCCTAATTAGTAAAGGGGCTTATTAATAAGTAATCAGAGAAGGTATAGGTGGCTATAGCTCTAGCTTCCACAATTTAACAGGTTTTCGTGAATATCATAAAATTAACGTTTCACCTTACTTTGCAAGAGTATGTTACCTATGCAATACCGGAGTAAGTATAAATATAAATCAATGTCAATAATCTTTAATCATCATAAATCAACGTCAATAATCTTTGATCATTATTAAAATTTCAGAGTTACGTGTGCTAGCGACTCATGTCCGTGGAAACCTTCCATCATTCTCAATCCTTTGCCAATCTTTTAAGATTAATATGAAACACTTCCCACTTTTGATCAATACATAGTATTATTTGAAGTCATGAAACTGTCTCTACGGGCTCATCTTGGAAATTATTGCGATTTTAATGGGGCTTACTCTCACATCATCAAATTAAAAAAAATGATGTTCAAAAAACGATACATGATATCCAAATTTAAATAAAATTTCATTTTATTTCATTTCATTTCACATGTAAAGCATTTTTGGGAAGGTTAAGCTGCTAGTAAAATGAGTTTATAAACCTTTCAGAGGACATCTTATAGTTATATATAAAGTATATTTTTATTTTATTTTATTATTATCAAAAGCGCCAGGCGTTTTACCAGGTGTTGCTTTCGTTCTGCGTCAAAAATCACTTTTCTAGTACAATAATTAAATATACAACGTGGAAGGGACATACCCGTAATAAATCAAACCACGGTCTATACGAGATCAATACAGTATAATGAAATTATAATAACAGTCAGAAAACAAAAATAAATTTCGGTATTTCTGTGCAGCCGCCCGGGCGATTTGTATGGCATCGTCGAATATTTTTTTGGTTTTTAGACTGTTATTTTAATTTTCTTATATTTAGGTGATCTAGTAGCCCGTGGTTCGATTTATTACGGGTATGTCCCTTCCACTTTGTATACGTACACGTATTTAATTATTATATTATACCTACAATATTTAAACGACTGATATTATAGCAGCGTTAAGTGACGTATGAATTGATGTCATCTTGATGTGTCCAAATATTTCTTGAAATGGTTGACATACTGAGTATTATTTGGAGTAGCCCATACTTTTATAACTGTTCATAAAATAAAGATGGACGTATGCCCATACGGAGAGACAAATATTATGGAGGAATATACTAAAATGACATCTTCAAAGGAAATAAAAGGTCAAACTACAACTAGTTCGGCGAATAGGCAATTAGTAGTGAACAAAAATGACCCTCGAAAGAGTGATTGACCTATCGACGGCCAATTGACCTCACCCGAATTTGACATAATGGACAAGGTCCTTTGGGATTCCACGGAATATCTTGACTTGAGACATTTGTAAGGTAAGTAGTATTTCTGATTTTTAACATCCGTCCAAAAAATTATAGTGGTGTAAGTTATACTTCTATAGGAATTCGATATATGAGTAAAAGCCCGCCAGAAAAACACCTATTTATAATTTTCAAAAGGTAATTTTTTACACGACTTCCCAATGGGAGTATATAAGATATTGATTATAAGTTTTAGACTTCATGCAGTACGTTAATATAAGTATGTAGGTAGCTATGTAAGTTTCTTTATTTCACCTTATCTCCTAAATCATCATCATCATCAGGTCTTTCTAGTCTCCACTGCAGGAGCACGACCCTCTCTGTATTACCAGAGCCATATATTAGCTTGAGTAGTCAGAGGATTTGACCTACACTCTCCACGCTGGCCAGACGGGTTGGAGAGGTCTCTTTGATGTTTAGAAGCTTTGTTTAGCTTGTTTTTCCTTAGTCGCTTTTTACGACATCCACGAGATGACTTGGAGTAGTCCTATTCTACTCTGCCGGGAACCACACGGCCTCCTAAATGCCGAAACGGATTTGGTCGGACGGGACATTATTTAGAGTACTTACACCATCCCGGGATGATATAGGCTATACATTTTCGAAACTGACTTGTTTTTATTTTGTCTTGTAAATTTAGGCACATTTAGTATTTTAAAGAAAAGACTGACAAAATCTGCTCGTGTAGAGTAGAAGACGGATTTCACTATCAAAATAGGTACCTATAAAGTATCTAATGTACATTAGTTCCTAGAATGGAAATAATAATATTATTTTTGGTAGTAACTTACAGAATAAACAAATTAACAAATAGGTACCAGGTGGGCTTTAAAAAGCTTAGCAAAAATTTGTTATTGCTGAGTATTGGATCAATAGGACACGCCTTGTTTTTCTCCACTATATGATTGTTTAAATCTCTCTCTCATCTGAGCGTTTTCCCGGTTGCATCCTCAGCTGGAGTGCTTTGGAGCCCGGGGTCCGCTTTCCGGCTTTTTCTTCTCCACTTCGCACGATCTTCGGCATCCTTGGCTGTGAGGCCATTGGCACGCATATCCTCCCTAACAACATCAAGCCAGCATTTCTTGGGCTTTCCCCTTCTGCCGGGGCCTGGTGGAGGCGGCATAACCAGACATTTGTTTCCAATGTAATTTGCCGGTTTTCGCAAAACGTGACCGTACCAGCGTAGGCGGCTCTCTTGCAGTTTATCCGCTATGTCTCGGACATGGAGACTGCCACGAATAAGGGAGTTTCTTACGCGGTCTTGCCTCGAAACTCCACACATCCAGCGCAGCATGTTCATCTCCGTGACATGCAGATCCCTTTTGTGCCGCTCAAGTACTGGCCACGCTTCACTTCCATATAAAAGGACAGGTCTTATGATGGATTTGTACACCTGTCCCTTTAATTTAACGGGCATTTTTGGGTCGCAAATGACACCAGTCACCTCACGCCATTTTGCCCACGCTGCCGATATGCGAGCTTTAATGTCACTGTCAATGTCCCCAGACGCGTGAAGAACAGATCCTAGGTATTTGCACTGGTCAGTACACTCGACAAGGTTTTCGCCTATGCGTACTGGTAGGGGATCTGTGACATTGCAAGCCATGTACTCAGTTTTCGCCACGTTTAGTTTTAGACCGCCGTTCTCAAGCGCGTCCTTCCACACATTCGCACGTCGCACCAGTCTCCCCCTGTCCGCATCTGCCAGTGCGATATCATCAGCATACATGAGCAGCCACGGGGGTTGCTCATGTGCATTTCTTATGCTGTGTGATACTTCATCTAGTATCGCACTGAACAGGAAGGGGCTGAGAACCGAGCCTTGGTGGACTCCGACAGTAACGGGGAAGGGTTTTGTATCGCCAACGGCGGTCCTAACCATAGAGTCGGAATCGCGGTACATGTCGCGGATAATGTCAATATAGCTCTCGGGGACCCCTTTAGACCTCAATGCCCACCAGATCATCTCTCGGGGAACACAGTCGAAGGCCTTCTCCATATCCAAAAACAGGAAGTGGAGAGGCGTGTTCTTCCGCCTGTACTTCTCCATGATGACCCTGAGGGCAAAAATAGGGTCCATAGTCCCTAGTCCAGGCCGAAAACCATACTGACACTCCGAGACAATACTCTCCTGTCGGATCCGGGAGTCCATTATCCGCTCAAAGAGTTTCATGGTGTGAGACATGACCTTTATACCGCGGTAGTTTTTACACTCTTGCACCGACCCCTTTCCCTTGAAGACTGGAGTAATAATACTCAGCCTCCACTGGTCAGGGATTTGACCAGTGAAGAGTGCGCGGTTGAAAAGGTTGGTTAAGATGCCCACACCACGAGGACCCATCGCCTTCCAAGCTTCAATGGGGACTCCGTCGGCTCCGACAGCTTTCCGATTTTTCATGCGGCGAAGAGCCGAGTGGACTTCTGCCGGCGTTATAGGTGGCACTGTTCCCTGATTTGGAGGAAGGTTTGGTGGCTGAACCTCTTTATGCTGCTGATTTAACAGCTTGTAAAAATACGAGCGCCATCTCTCCTTCACCGCGAGGTCCTCGCACAGTAGGTTGCCGTTAGGGTCTTTAACACAGCGGCATTTGGTAATGTCCTGTGCCGCTATGGCCCTTGAACGTGCCAGCTTGTAAAGAAGCTTTTGCCCCTCAGACGATTCTAGCCTATCGTACAATGGCTGTACGTAGTCTTGTCTGGCCCTGGCAACGGCTTTCTTAGTGGCACGTTTTGCAACTCTATATGCGTCACGGTCTTCAGGAGATTTGGACGCTTGCCACGTTCTGAAGAGGTCCTTTTTCAGACTAACCTCCCTCTGGACTGTGTCCTTCCACCACCAGGTCTCCTTGTCACATTTGCGTCCACCCTTCGACATGCCAAGCACTGCTTTCGCCGCACCAGTGACAACGGCCTGAATCCTGTTCCATTGTTTCTGGATGTCTTCGTCATCGGTCGCCGTGCATGTATCACCTATCACCGATGCGAATTCCTGGGACTTGGACTCGTCAAGCCGCCACCACTTGATTTGGCGTCGGCAACGTTCAATGGGCTTGTCAATGGGTTTTACGCAGAGATCCATGACAAGGAGCCGGTGTTGTGCAGTGAGACTCTCACCGGGTATGACCTTGCAGTTGGTTACTTTGCTGATATGGTGTCTCCTGGTTAGTAGGTAGTCGATTTGGGTAGCATGCCTCCCACTCTTGTAGGTGATAAGGTGCTCGGATCTCTTTTTAAAGAACGTGTTCACTACGGCCAGATCTGCAGCCGCACACGTTGAGAGAATATTTTCTCCCTCCGGATTACGGCTACCGTACCCGTAGCCTCCGTGAACACGCTCGAACTCCTCACACCCTTCACCGACATGACCGTTAAGATCACCGCCCAAAACGACCGCCTGCGACAACGGGATCCCTCGTAGCACCCCGTCTAAGTGGTCCCAGAACTTCGCCTTTTCGGCGTCGCTACAACCAGCTTGCGGCGCGTAGGCACTAATCAGATGGGTCATAACCCCTTCGACAAGCATCACTACGGCCATAAGCCGGTCGCTGAAGCGCTTCACCTCTAAGACGTTGTCCCGGAACTCCTCGGAGAGCACCACGGCCACCCCGTTCTCACCACCAGGGGCACCGGTGTAGATCAGCTTGTAGCCATTCCCAATGGACCGGGATCTGCTGCCTTTCCACCGAGTCTCCTGCAAAAACGCCACAGCCACCCTGCGCCTGGCGAGTACATCGGCTAGCTCCCTCGCGCGTCCGGTTAGCGTGCCAACGTTCCACGTTGCAAAGCGGAGCTTTCGGGTTGGGGCGTTCGTCTTTAGCCGTGTCCGCCCCGGACGCGGTAGCCCTAGCCCACTTATCACAGGAGTCGGGCGAAGCTCCTGCGCGCCGTTATGCAGCGGCGCCCTAGCATTGTTCCGTACTCCTGTTTTACTTTTAGCCATTCCTATGATTCGGCTGTAGTTTTACGACCGGCCGCCTGCCTGACGTCAACCCACCTCGGGAATCTATTGTTTGAAAGGAGGGAGAACAGGATAGTGGTAATACTGAAGTGATGATAAAGGATTTGGGGTAGGATAGGGAATAAGGATACTACGGACTCGGAAGAAACAGGCATAAACCCGTAGTAGCTCGGGTGGCCGGGCGCGCGTACCCGATGCCATGCCATCAACCACCGGACAGGCAGTTGGGGATGACACCCCTGACCTAATATGATTGTTTAAATGAACAGGTATAATTAATATGTTCATAGAATATCGTATTACATGGAACAATAAAGTTAGTGTTTTCCCCTAAGTTAGGGACGCTTGCTCGTTTCGCTTGCTCATTTCCCTTTCTTGGTCCGTTTGCACAAGGAAACCTAACGAACCTAACCTCCCTTCTGCGACTAACTTACTGTTGTTATGCTGATGGGGCTTCGTCCCTTCTTCTCCTTCTCTTTGTCCTTGGTGGGGTGTGTGTACCCGACGCCCTCCGTGTTTCGTGTCGTGTAAGTCGTGTTTGCAGTCTTGTCTTCCGCAAAGTACTAGGACATAATAATTGTCATTTCGTAAAGCCAAATTATGAAATTTAAAGAGCATGATTTGCGGTGCGTGCTTTAAAAAGGTGTCTAAATAAATAGGAAAGTGAGTTCCATCGATTCCAATCCACAGAATATCTAAATAAGTGCTAAGCTCCTAAACCCCACCCACGAGAATAAAAGACAAAATAAATTTTACTAAGCAGAAAATAAAATTATATTCCTACTAGGAATTTCCTAGAAACACTTAAGGATTACTCTTCTAAAGAGAACCCACACATTTTTGTGTAGCTATTCAAAAAGATTTGCTAATTGAAATTAGTTTAATTATTCAAGATAACTTACCAATTTTAATGAGTAGGTACCTACTTTTTCAGTAAATATTTGTCGTTATAGAACATAAAATAATAAAAATGTTTCAAAAGAAATATACAAATATAGCAGTCAAAAAGACATTTATGATGTAGTGAATCTCGTTCAGAATGTTTTCATTGGTGTCTGATGCTTCCTCTATACAATCGCCGATGAACGCTTCGCATTGTGAACATTCACGGTTCACTGCTGTGAAACTCGCAAAGCTCTTAAGAGGGTTTAATTCAACGCAGCAATGTACAGTAAATAGTCTCGACGATAGCCGATTATCGGAGATTGGGTAGAGGAGGCAATAGAGTTACCGATTAAAAAATATTGCCGTTCGCACGGGTGACTTCTGTCACGGTGACCGTTTTGGCCTGTGGTTTTGGCACTCGTCAAAATGTATAAAGTAGACAAAATTGTCAACGCAACGCAACTCCATACATATTGAGTTCTTGGCGCCAATTTTAGCGGAATAATTGTTTGTTTGTTTTTCGTATGTGTAAGTGGCCAACACAGGTGTTAGATTTTTCAAGCTGCCTTAAGGCATCTGACGTAGCTTAACGACTGCCATCAACGATGGCAGCCGGGACCAACGGCTTAAAGTGCCTTCCGAAGCACGGAGGAATAATGATTTTGATCGTTTCAAATTGCTTCTATTGGACTAAATAATTCAATCATCAAATTTGGTATTCAAATGCCTATATTTATGAACAATGTAGTTATGGAATAACTAAAACAGACTGTCATGGTGCGGCAGTCTGTGTGAGATTTACTTAGCGGGCTAGTGGTTGTCCGCCTTGCTGCGTCGTGTATGAGGAAACCAGTGGATGCACGAAGAATTGTCGCCAGGGCAGGGGCTTCGCCAAACCAACGAAATAGATTATACCATCATATCATTTGATAGAATAATTAAAAATAGGGTTAGTTTTAATTACTTTATCAAATGATATGATGGTATAACTTATCTCCGTCGGGTTGAAGCTTACTGAAACAGATGTAAGGAAGTATTGGTACCTATTTAAATAGTATTTAGGGACCTTTAAATTAAACTCGGAATAAATATTTTTCAAGTCTACATTTTACCTAAATATTTAATACCTCAACAGAATATCATAACCGAGTCATCAAAGCGCGTTTGTTGATCTTGACCTCTCAATTTGTTGAAACTCAGCCAAGACTGAAAGTTTTTATAGTAAAAGTGTGTCGCTATCATCACAAACTATTTTGCCATCGCGACAAAACTGCATCTCACATGACGATAATTTACTAAAATGTTATTGTTGGCTATGGTGCGTGAAAATGAGTTTTCTTCGTGAAAAGTATGTGGATTGTGGATCGTGCTAGCCACTTCAGTCGCCCTCGGTGAATGTCGCGCGGCGGTCGCCCGCCCGCCCTACGCGAGTTCAAGTGATTCGAAATATAAATTTTAAAAGTTAATTTGTGACGATCTTGTGAAATAAAAGTTGAGTACTTTTGTATAGTGTGGCAAGATATTAGAAGAAAATTGGGGAAAGGTTCGGATTTCTTTCTTGAAGGTAATATTATTTGTTTTGTGGTTCGACGCTTGCTGTGCTTTAAGTTACGGTGAGCTGAGCGTTTTACACTTCTTAATTTTGATGACTTGCATTTGCATAGTAGCCCCAGGCTCAAACCTTTTTTTTAAATTTAAGATTAATGGTATACTATGACAACTATATTTTTTTTTTTGGAAAAGTAATCAAAATTTCAAAGTATCTGTGTAATCAATTAAATTTTTCGTTTTACATCTTAAGTGCGTAATGTGCGAGAAAATCATTGTGAAGTAATTACTGATGCCTATAGTGCTGAATAAAATTATAGTATCATTATCAGTACTCATAAGCTACTTCATTAGTAAGTTATCTTGACTGACAAGTCGGTTTAAAGCGCAAGCTTAACACTTTATTATAAAAAAAATGTTTTCATATTTCGCAGCATTTTTCCAGTTTTCCATTGAGTTGATATTTTTTGAATAAGAATCTTCGAATTTATCACAAGGTCTCACTTTGCACATTTTACAGATTTTTGAAGGAATATATTTTACCGACTATTTCTACAACCCCTGATTTATTATTAGCGATAGTTGTGTAGATATATGTATATAAATAAAAAGTAAAATATAAAAATAATGAAAAGGCAAGCATCATTTCACTAGTGAATAGAGTCACCTGTCCCGTTTGGCTGCCAAATCACGGAAAACAGTAAAATTGTACTGTAGGAAGTTATATGGAAACAAGTGTGGGCTTGATACTGCATTTATTTCTTCCATTATTACATGTTGCCGGCCTTGCTACATATCATATTTCTTATATTTATAAAAATGTTAGCTGTTACCTGCGGCTCGCCCGCGTGATAGCCTATGTCCTTCTCAGTACCCTATTGGTTCAGTAGATACGGCGTGAAAGCGTTACAAACAAACAAACTCACTTTCGCGTTTATGATATTAGTTAGGATTAGGATATCACAAAGCTTGATTTTTTACAATTTAATGAAATTTTACAAATAGGTCATCATTTGATATGAATAAAATATTTTACTATTCACCTTTTTGTAAATTTATCGTTTAATTGTTTAATATGTGATGAAAATTAATGTTCACTTAATAGTGAACATTAATTTTCATCACCTTATTGATTACAAGTTATTTTTTGTTGATGTCAATAATTACTTACAGCTAAGTTTACACCGCTTCCAAATAGGTACAGATTTGTTATTATTATAATAATTGGAATGCAAAAAACAACACGGCATGGCGTTACTCAAAACAACGTACACTGTTACACTATGACAATGGATCATATAAGTACTAAGATTCTCGTCACATGATGCGAGTAAACACAACAGACACTTTTACAGTCTGACAATGCGACATAACATAATCACCTTACATACATGGTTGGAGTAATTGTAGCTAGTATTAAGGAATCACGAATACATGTTGAACTTTATCTATACTTGGATTGTTTGTAATATTTAAGACAAAAATAATGATCGATGGTTCGAAAAATGTTACAAATTTACCTTATAACACAACATATGTAGAAGCTTTCTCAAATGTATTGAATTCCAAAATGTTACTCTACTAAAAAATATGTTGTGTTGTTTATTAAATGACACTGTTTAAATAAAGTACAAAGTAATTCATCATTTATTTATAACTATTACAAAAAAATAAGTACTTATGTATACAATACTTTCAATAGTTATATATTTTTTTACAAAGTAATCGTTTTTCTCATCGAATATCATAAATTAATCCATCGCTGTAGTAAGTGAGTAACACTCATAGTATAAGTTTAACGTTATATTAGCACATTCTGCCATGATATTTTCAATTTTGAGAAAAATAAGAAAACATTTTTGCTAAAATCATGATTTGACATGATACCTTATTGACCATAATTTCAAATCAACCAAAAATAACCAATTAACAGAAATCACCAAATAAAGCTTCCAAATGCATTTGGTGAAAGAACATTGTAGTCCTTTAGAAAATCTGTTGTTGGTAAGCATAAGGTGAGAGGCATACAAGAAAGTTATATACGCAGTAACAAAATAATTACAAACTGATGGTTTTATGTTAAATACACCTTGCAATCATTTTGAATTTTGGAACTCTACTTTTAATGATTTCCGGAAATCCGTTTACAGTATAACGATAAAAATGTATGACGAATTATTGTGAAAGGATATAAGTTGTTGTGGAAAATGTTGAAGCCGTTGCTGACAACCGCTCACTGCAGCTAGCCGCTGAGTGCTGGATGAGCTAGGATCACAGAAAAAAAAAGATTCTGTGTTCTGTGGATGGGATAACCGTAGACGCCGCTCCAACAAAATAAATCTCTCTTCTGTGTTCATTAATCATGAAATACATCTTTCTTTATTTACTTTCTTCACGTGAATATAATAATCGACCTTGAGTTTGATGACCAAACTGTGGTCGCCACTAACCTTGATTATAGGAACACGAAGTTTTCGCGTTGAATATACGATCGTCATCATTTTATTCTGTAATTCCTAAATCAGATCAAATTGAAAATATCTCAATCTGTGCTTCACTAGTCATAAGTTTTATTATTATTTTTCGTATTACTTCTCAATAACTTGCATTTGATAAAGTACGAAAATTGTTGATTACCGCCATGATCTGAATGAATGAAACATGAAATTGTTGATTACTCCTTGTTTACCAAGTGTATTAGGTACATACTCGTACATTATATATTTCGTAACAACATTTACTTACCTTCATTATTTTTACATAAAATTATTTACCAAAAATATGTAATTACTAAGAGACATAAGTGAGTCAACTTACATAGTAAAATAAAGTTAAGTCAATGCCCTAGGTACATTCGTTCTAAGACTAAAATCTTTTTGAATTGGATCTTAACACAATGTGTGCTGATTACCGTTTACGAATTACACGTATGGATATCATCTCTTTTCTAAAAATTATATGTTTCATAATTATTAATTATTATACTAAATTTCGGGTGTAAACAATTAATCTACTCAAACTGGTAGGAAAGAAACTCCAAACTACGAGTAGAACAAAAGTATACTTTGTCGGTCTGTAGTGTTTGTTCGTTGCCGTACCGTACATGTTGACTTACCGTTAGACAGAGATTATTTACTAATAGAACAATGGACACCTCTACGGATCTACACACGTGTGTGTACAGTGTGTTTGGTATTGAGCTAGCCGAAATGTTAAGGCGCTGTGGTATCAGACGATACGAGACACTAGCGCCACCGAGCAATTAATTCGTTTACTCCTAAATTAAATCAAGTTTAAAAAATCTAATAGCTGATTGGCCTAGTAAATTACTTGTTGTATTCTTTTATTACTTTTTATAGATATTATAATCTAAGTTTAAGAGAACGAATTATTACCGCCAAAAGTGGCCACTTTTGGCGGTAATAATTCGATTTCTGACTTGGTCATAAAACGATTCTATATTGAGAATGTGAATTTAAATTATCGCTAGTGCAATAAACCAAAATGCCAAACACATTGTTTCGGTATCCGATTCAAATTAAACAGCATTGACACCGCATTCAGTCATTTATGAGATGATTCGAAATATATTATTATTAATATTTCATCAAATAAATTTGGTCTCGATTGAATTTTATCTAAATCGGTTCAGTAGTTACCCGAAGTCAGTACTTTAGCCAACAAAGAAATACGGTAAACAGGGCTGCAACTATAACCAGGGTTTATTAAAAAAATATTAACGGTATTATGTTAAATTTAATTATTTAAATGCATTACTTTTGGTCATATCTTTTAAATATCTAACTCTTTATTTAAATGAATATTTGATTTGATAATGATATTAAGAACCATGAATACTAAATTTCTTTGGTAACTTTACGTACAGTCGGAGGCACCAACAGATTTAAAATTTTAGTGGGGTCAGGTTTACTTACCCCCGACTGTACATGCTTCTGGACAACCAACCTACTACATATTTTAAATACTTTTGTGGAGGAATGCAAAAGGGTTACAGATTCACTTGGCCTCAACAACGGTATGTTTACTGATATAAGTACGTTATTTAAATAAATAGGTACATAAAGTTTACTTGGAACCATTACCAATATCATTGTTTTGTATAAATTATTCGAAATAACTAAGAAAGTATGAAGAATTAACAAAGATATCAGATTAAAACTGGCCTTAAATATTTCTTCAGAAACATAATCTGAAACTTTTTATTTAAACCTACTCTTCATGCAAGTACCCCATACCCAGTTAACTTTATTGATCGGCAATAAGCAAAATTGCATTTCAAAACTGTAATAAGTTGAAAGTTACGAGGCGAACGAGGGTCGTGTTAAGTGCTCCAGGTGGAAACATTCCCGTAGTACGGCCGTAACAGAAACTATGTCTTTTCTACCTCTATGGCATTGTTTATTCAAATTTATGGCAAGAGAAACTGGATTTGATTATTTCTAGATTTCGCGTGTGGTAGATTCTCAAAATTTTCATAGATTGTGAAAATACAAAAAAAATATGATTGAAAATTATTAAAAGGTGATCTGTAACCTTAGAATCTATAACAGCAACCTGTTTTATTTGCAACCTGTCTATATGCCCAAACAAGTATAGTCCCGGGACATTCAAAAGTAGAATAAATGGGTTATCTCTTGGATAGGCATATAACAGGTAACATACTCGTCTTCATCGTCAACTTACCATCAAGTGAAATGGGAGACAAATGCATCATCATCATCATTTCAGCCGCAAGAAGTCCACTGCTGGACATAAGCCTCCCACGAGGATTTCCAATATGACCGGTTGGAAGCGGCCTGCATCCAGCGTCTTCCTGCGACCTTTATTAGGTCGTCCGACCACCTGGTCGGTGGGTGTCCAACGCTGCGCTTGTCGGTACATCGGCCATCGGTTCTTCGCGCTATGTGCCCCGCCCACTGCCACTTCAAAGAGCTAATCCACTAGGCTATGTCGGTGACCTTGGTTCTTCTACGGATCTCCTCGTTTCTGATTCGATCTCGCAGAGAAACACCGAGCATAGCCCTCTCCATAGCTCTTTGAGCGACCTTGAGCTTTCGAGACAAATGCCTTATGAAATAATTAATAATATTAATAATACTTAAATAAAATGCGCTAGACGTCAAACCACAGAGAACAATAGGAAACCTGTAAGTTTGGTTAACCTAACAAAACTGGTTGCATGGAGGAAGTAAATACGTTACATCTATAGATTGTTACATCAGAAATCTTATACACCCTTAGCTTGTGTAAATACGACTCGCGCTTGGCCAGTTTCATTTTCTTTCTGTTTGCGTTAGTAACTATCAACTTTTATAGTATCAACTTTTCTTACCTGAATAGGTAAGTCTAAATTCATTTCACAATCATATGCTGAAATTCAAAAGTTAGAAAGATCAACAAGGGCAAGGGTCACAAAAAGGGTTTTGTGTTGTGTTGTGTCAAGTTGAGTGCCTCGTGGTATGGTGGAAATGTCCCTGGGCAACCTCACTCGTAGAATCTACTTACCTTATGCTTTCCTGATTAGAATCATAGCATACAAAATGGAATAGTCAATTATTTTATTTATCGTAAGATATTTCCATACCATTTGGTAAACTTCAATTTTCATTGCAATGTTATATTATTGTTGGCGTCAATAATTAACTTACAGCTAAGTTTACACACCTAGTAAATATTCTGATATCTATGCCGCTTCCGAAGGGAAGTGCAGAAGAAGCTGCACAGCGCATTTTCTCCAAATGACGTCAACTTACAATGTATATTATCGTTTATATTATTTTTGTGTATGTTAATGGCTACCATTAATGTGACACAGCTAAGTTAAAAGTTCTTTAAAGTCAAGAGGTGAAATAGGTTCGTTTCCTCAGTATTCTCAACAGGTGGAAATATTCCCAGGACGGCCATAACAGAAACTATTTACCTTCAGCAGCAATGTGTATAAAAGCGTATTACCTTACTTAAAGTATGATTGGTAATTCATGTATAGTGGCATCAGTGGTCTATCACATATTGCTAGTATATAAAATATAAGGTAACCTCATAACAACGTCTTCAAATTTGAGACTAAAAAGTCCTATGTTTAAAATAAATAAATAAAAGGGTTTTTTTATAATTGATTTTTCATAACCTAAGGACGTTTACCAGTTTTGGGCACTTGGGCACTTACACGCATGAAAAACGAATAAAAGTACAAAATATCTTGAAATCTTGTTTCGCCTTTTTAACTCCCTTAGGAGGTGAATTTTCCTGAAGTTGAGAAACTTGTTCAGTGTCCATAATTCTGTTATCATTTTTATATGTATTTTTTCATTTACAATGTTTTTTTCTGATATATTCTTATAAAAGTAAGTTTTTTTTAAAATTAATCTATTATCCCATTTCCTTCCACTTGTCCCTATCTTTTGCGGGCCTGCCCCTACGACGCCGACCAGCTTCAGATGCCCGCTGAGTTATTCTATCACCCATTTTCGAGAGGCATTCTACTAACATGACCCGCCCAGTCCCACAGTTTTGCAGTCTTGTGCCCCACATCAGTTATGCCGGTTATAGAGCGAAGTGTTGCATTCGGTACTTTAAAGAAATAAGATATGGGAATAATTGGCTACTTGAATAAAAAAATTTTCGTGTCGCTATGTAAAGACCTGCCAAGAATAAACACAATAGTGACCGAAATACATTTCTAAACAAAAAACTCTTTCAGATACTTATAGAAGTTTTAAAGACACATATTTTTAGACGTTAATTTTTAGACGTGAAAACGCGCTGCTGAAATGCCTATATGTTTGTGACGTCACAAATTTGTATTTTGTATGGGCGGCGTGAGAACTTTGTTTGGTAGCTATACGAAATATTACGTTTATGGTAATGGTTTCATAACAAAAGTTGCTATAAATTAAGCGGACTACAATACAGTATAAGTGCAATTTAAGATTTTCATACTTTAAAAAATGGTCCTATTCACCCAACTTTAAAGAAGCTTTAAGAACACTTAACGAATCGATATCAAATTAAAGTGTTTTTTATAGTGTTTTTTAGATAGAAATGAGTATCATTGGAAACAAATTTTATATAATCTTAACATTAGGCAAATACCGAATTCCACGCGGGTAAAACTCGAAAACGCGAATGTGTCTACATACGACAACGCCTTACCGATTCGGCCACTGTAAATATCCTCTCAGAAAATATAACAAGTACTAGCTATCACCCACGGCTCCGCTCGCGTTATTGTCGATCCCTCGGAACAGTACTTTTTTCCAGGATGAAGAGCGTATACTAGCAGTATTTTTTCAATATGGTTTCCATACAAATGTATTTCTCTATTTTCTCGCTGAAAACTGATTCTAGAGCCACAATTCTTTTTTCATAAAATCTAGTACTAAAATAGGAATGCCCCTATTTTTTATTTTTTCCAAAAAAACTGTTTTTGTACAATTTTTTTTTCTTTTAAACAGGTTTCTAGAAAAAAATAAAACATAGGGACATACCTATTTTAGTAATAGATTTTATGTAAAAAGAATTGTGCTTCTAGAAGCTGTTTTCAGCGAGAAAATAGAGAAATACATTTGTATGGAAAACGCACTGCTAGTATACCCTCTTAAGGTAGCCTTCCCCGTATTGCAGACAATGTGTTTACGAAATTTCATGATGATCGGTTAAGTAGCGAAAGCGTAACAAACAAACAAACTCACTTTCGTGTTTATAGCATTAGTTGAGATTGGGATTGGGATAGAACCATAGAACACATTTAGAACGCACCTTAAAATGACTTCTATTTAAATTAAATCATGCCGTCTGGATGGGATGCAATTTCTCTAAGCTTGCCTCATATAGGGTTGCCAGGTGTCCAGATAAAGTCAGACATAGCAAGGCTTTTTGGTTGCGAGATCACCTTCTCTAATAGGCTAGCTTTTTATATTTAGCCTATTAGGTTTTTTTCTTATAATCTTTGAAGATTTTATGGTGAACTAGCTTTTGCCCGAGACTTTGCTAGCTTGAATGACAGTTCCTCAGGAACAGCATCTTTTACCGGCCTGAAAGGTATCTATGTCCTCTTCCGGGCCTTAAACAAGCTCCATACTTTCTTAATATTATCGGAATCGGTTCAGTGATTGAAGTATGAAGAAGAAATTGACAGACAAACTAAATTAGTTTCAAATTTTTGGATGACAAAGAAAGCCTTCTTGTCTTCTCAAAAGACCTGCAACGCTCTTGTCTGCCTGGTGCTGCAGTTATCCATGGGCGCTGGTGATTACTTACCATCAGGTGACCCGTTTAGTCGTTTGACGACCTATTTCATGAACAAAAAACTTTTAAATGAATTGATGTATCTAAATCTAAAGGCCGATGTAAACACAACCTAGCCAAGTGGGGCTACATCGACCAGAATAACGTTCAGTGTAATGTGGTCAAAAAGACCAGACCATGTCACAAAGTATGACCTCAATTACGCCTCAGCGAGTGGTGTGGTTGTTGCAACATACTGGAGGGATAAAAATTAAATATAAGACTTTTATAGACTTTTTGAGCCACCGATATGATAAGAAGAAGAAGAAATCGAAAATATACAAATGTGTCGTCCCGCCTTTTCGCTCACATATCAAGCTTAATTGATGGTCCACTGAAAATCCGACCTGTTTCCGGTTTTAAAACATGGCAACCCTAAATCCAGCCCTAGTTGCAGGTTGCGACAAAATAAACCGATTAGCAAATGAACGGGATTGGAGTTTCGCCATTTTAGGGACGATTCTCACTCACCAAGTCTCGACATGAATTGATATGATGCATTTGCGCTTCGATGCAATACCTAAATACCTTATCCGGTGAAATATTGAACCAGTCAAATTGTATGGGAAGGTGAAAAAATGTTTAAGTAGGTACCCAGCATTAATCCCAAAATAAAGTTGATCAAATTGACAGTAACCGCGTGTACTATACAGGGTGACATATTGATATTACCATAGATATCAGAATATTTACTAGGTGATATTACTGTATACCTATTGTGTCTATAAATAATAATTTGTTTACTATGCGATATGCTATTCCTCCTTGTCGTATGTTCAATATGTAAGTTTCTTAGTGTGTCGACTCGGGAAAAAAATATTTGTGTTGATTAGAATTCTGCCTTTGACACAGCGCTATCGCATTGTCATAGGTCCTCACGTGTGTAGGTTGTAGGACGCGGTATGTTATAGTCTTGGGAGTGTAAAAGAAATATCTCGCTCGACATACATACTATGATTATGTCTTTATCCTTTACGGGTAGACGAAGTCTTATATAGTCTGTCATATAACTACAGCATAAATATCAGTTTAAAATGGAATCAAAAGAGTAATGGGTTGCTTGCTAGCCGCATTGGTACTGACATGGTTCCATAATTTTTCCTTCGTCCTGCTTCTACAGTCTGTACGGGAAAAGAAGTTGTTAGTATGTATATTCTTCGTTTTTTTTCCGGACCAGCATGAAAGATTTCTTGTATTACGATCGAAATAAGGAAACCAAACATATTCCATTTTGCGGTGTTTCATGGGAAACGTCTTTCAGTATTATGAACCGTTCAGAAATTATTTTCTTTTTAAATATCCGTGATAAAGAACATGTTTACTGCAGACAAGTATGTTTACGTCACGACTCTATCAAAATCAATTCTTGTATATAGCTATACCTATGTGAGGTAGAAGTACGGTCTTAATTAATTAAAGTTTAATAAGTCCCGTGTGAAGTGAAGTTACAGTCGCACAATTGAGATTTGGATCCAACTAGCTTATCCACTATTTTTTTGTCAATATTTCTTTTAAGTAATTATTATGATTGGGATAGAGAGAAATCCAACAAATAATAGATCATAGAATACATATATATATTTATATATATACAGCGTGTAATTTACCCTCAACATTACCATAAAGGGATTTCTAGGCCAACCAAGTGAAGCTTTTCCTATAGGACTAATTAGCAGGATAGCTAGGTAAGCTTAATCAGAGCGGTTTTGAAAACTTGAGTTCAAATATAGTTGACATTGCTTTTACGTTTTGTGAAGGTTTGGTTTGTTTCGAAGTTTTGAGTATTATTTTGTGGTCAGTTTTTTTCGACTGTGAATGTGTTTTTCAGGTGATTTTTTAAATAAATAATTTTTTGCCATAAATACGACCAAGATTTTTATTTTAACGTGCTTGTGGTGAACATTTATTCAGTTTATAAATGTCCAAAGACAGATTCGCAAGGTGTTCGGCTAACAGAGCCACTAGTTTTGACTGAATGGATAACCAAGACTCTGTGACTTGTATCAGAGCACCTGAGTAAGAAACTTTAGTTTGATTTCAAACTACATAAAACTCAAACATAGTTGAAATGCCTGGTAGCGAGTGTGGCGGCGACTCTCTACTTACACCCACCGCGGTGTCCAATAACATTCCTTTCATATTTTATTTCACTCAGACTCGCCGTTTCAGGTTTTTGAACCTGCATATATGTGGCTTAGCTACACCAGTGTGCAGCAGCAAATGACTACTAAAATCCAGTAACATTTCAAAGAGACTTAATTCTTTCACTAGCTGGTGCCTGCGACTCGTTTGCGTGAAATTTATAACTCCGTGTACCTAATATAAAAACGAACTAATTAGAAGTAAAGTTAGTTAAAGTTAAACCTTAAAGTTTCGCCATGTCTGTCTGTCTGTCTGTCCGTCCGCGGTTTTACTCAGAGACTATAAGTACTAGAAAGCTGTAATTTGGTATGGGTAGGTATATTAATCATGGCAAAAAAGTGATAGAAAAAAATCTTGAAAAAAAATTTTTTTTAGGTTGGCTCCCATACAAGTAAAGTGGGGGAGTAATTTTTTTTTCTCTATTTACCCATTGTGTAGGGTATCGTTAAATAGGTCTTTAAAAATATTGTGAGGTTGAGAACACTATTTTTAGATTTAGGGATCCGTTTCCGAAATATTTGGTTTTAAAGTGCAAATTTTTGTTAGAGGTAAGTGTCCCCCCCCCTTTATCTGCTAAATGGTTATATATGGATACGTGAAAAAAATTACAGCAGTAGTATATATACTGTAGTTTAAAGGAAAACTATCAGAGCTGAGTATTAAGTACAAACTATAAAGTTATAGGCAACTAACTCATAAAATGTACTGGAAAATGTAAAATTGCATACAATTTTAGATTAGATGTGTATATGTATATAATAGAGAATTTCATTGTTAGATGTTTTTGGTCGTGCGAGTGTGAACAGTGTGAACTCAAAGTTGTCATTCGCAACTAAGGAACCCTATACTGCGCGTGGCCCGACACGCACTTAGCCGGTTTTTTGGCATTTAAAAATGAAAAGCGAGAAAATGTGCCTACAAGTAGAACAGTTGATATCATTTCAACCTTAAATGAATTATTGAATCGATCATCATGAAATTTTGCATACGCGTTGGCTGTGATACTAAGAAGGATAAAGGCTACTTTTTATCCCGAAAAAGCGTTCGAGGGCAAAAGTAAGTTAGTCATAAATTCACTAGAGTCGACTAATATTAAAGTGAGGAATAAGAAAAATCTTTTTCTCTGGGATTATTTCCCATATATTATTTCTCAATTTATTATGAGTACTTATATCAGAATATCACTGTTAACACATTAAAAACACCTATATAATATTCACGAGAATCCTTACTCTTAATTTAATTTAACTGTAGACAACAATCACAAAACCCCCTAAGCGGTGAATATGCCAAGAACACCCCTTATTAACTATCTCCAACACGCAGACTTATTCATGTAATAAGTGCCGCCCACACGACATACATTCCACAAATACCCTATTAAGGGGCTGTCTGTATAGTGACAGGAAGATGTCATTGAATTTCGTAATTTGACTATAGTCCACGCTACATCTTCGTCATTGCGAAAGAAATTTGACAACAATAGGTGAAATTATCAGTGAAAGATTTTTGAGATTTATAATGTTATTTTATTTACAACAATAGTCGTGTGTTGAGACTTTAGCTAAAAATAGTCTATATTAGTTTGTTTTTTTGTTATTTATGTCCCACTTTTAATTAATTTTTTATTCTGTTTCTACTTCTATCTATCTCTTGCGGTTCTTCTACAAATTATATACAACAGAAAAGTCATAAAAACAATTTTTAGAATCATTATTGTGTACAATACCGCTTCGATTTTATATTTTGTCCCCTTTCAAAACTACTGTTTCAGTTCAGTTTATAACTTTATAGTTTCATGAAATAATTTCCGCCCACACTACATTCATTCCAGAAATTCCCTATTAAGGACCTGTCTGTGTAGTGACAGGAAAATGTTATTGAATTTTGTAATTTGACTGCAGTCCACACTATCTTCGTCATTGCGAAAGAAATTTGACAACAATAGGCAAAATTATTAGTGAAAGATTTTTGTGGATCTGCGTGGGATCTGCATATCGTGACATCTTTACATTTATAATATTGTTTTATTCACGAGAGCGGATTACTCCTGTCGTCCACGTTTGAATTGTGATTTTAGCTTAAAATAGGCTATGGTCCTTTGCTTGGCAATTTTTTTGTTATTTATGTCCCACTTTTGGTCAAAACTCAAAAGCCTAACCTTTCTGTTTCTACTTTGATATATAGATCAAGAGATATAGGTATCTCTAGCGCCTTTCTCCAATTTATATAAATAACAGAAATCGTAAAATAATATGTTTTGAATTATTAGTCTGTTTTACCATTTCTAATGTATATTTCTTCCTCTTTAAAAATTAAAATTTTAACTAAAGAACCTAGATAATGTTAGGTAGTCATAGGTCAAATGCGAATATGAATATAGTTGAAAGTATAATTTTAAATAAACTTTGGAAAGAAAAATAACCTCACATAAACATGTTTGATTGTACCAGGGAAGTGAAGTCATTAATTTAGATTTGTGTCTAAGGATTTTATTTAAGCTTCTATGTACAATATTTTGTTCTGTGTTTAGCCGCAAGTAAATAAATATTAATATTTTGAAATGCCTCCTTAAAAAGCTACTCAAAAGATTTTTAAATTGAACTGCTCATCAAAGCGTTTTTTTTGAAAGTTCTATCTACCGAAATCAGTAAAGTAGATAATTATTTTGCTGCATCGATCATTAATTTTCCACAGAATACCGTAGGGCGTTTTCTGATCGCCACCGTACGACACGATGAGAAAATTTATCCCTTGTGTTAATCCGGTTTGCTAGTGACTTTACTTACCTACTTTATCGTCTTAATATTATTGTTTTAAATAAAATTGTAGTCATAATCATATTGTATACGAATTCATGTAAAATCCTATGCAATCCAATTGCCTGAACATAGACGTTAGCGTCATTTGTACATTCTTTTTTTACTTTAAAAACATAAAAGTGCATTGATTTCTACATAGAGCTGGATATCTGTCTGTGATTGAAAAATGTGATGAGCGAATTTCTATTTGGAGTCTAATTAAATTTTTAAGTTTTTACCATTTTTTCATTCATTTCTATATTGTAATAGGGACTCTGATTCCGAGATTTCAATATAGCTCATAGGTTCAAAATCGTCGACAAAGTACTTTCTTGCGTTTTGGAAAGACCACTTCTAAGAAGCATTTGCCAAAAGAAACATAGTCCAGTATTAAAAACGATAATCTCTACAAAAGATCTACATTAAAAACATAAACGCAAACACAAAAAAAAAGATTATAATTGGCTACTTACACAAAGTCATTAACTCGAGTGTCAAGTTGACGGAAATTCCACATCATCGATGTACCACGATGGTTACCTACGATACCGCAATTCGTATCGTGTGATTGCCCTAAGAAAAAGGCCTTAAACCTAATCGAAACGATGGCTTAACAAACCCGAGAGCTGCTTAATTACCGGAGTACATTTTGTTACATTATTCATCAAAGCCGCTCAAAACAGATGGTCTCTGGATTTTTAATATCAAAGGTGAACCCGACATGTTTCTATGACAAGCACCTCTAAGGGACTTTTTGGTTCCCACCTGTGTAAGCCCATTAAAATATTAAAATTGAGTTGACTTCGCACACAAATAAACGTGTAAACAGAGGCTTTTAGATTAACACACATTTAATTTACGAAGTGGGTTCAGACTGTTATATTTTCTTGCTCTGTTGTATGAGTAAGCATCGTGATTCTTAAAATACTTCAGTCCTTCTCCAGTCTTAGCAATTCTATTTCCAACTAATTCCAACTATATTCCAATTCCAACTAATATTATAAATGCTTAAGTGAGTTTGTATATTTATTTGTTTGTTTGTTACCTCTTCACTCTTTATTTACTGAACCAATCTTCTTGAAATTTGGCATACACGTTGATAATTCTACGGAGAAAGGCATAGTCTATATATCGCACGGGCGAAGCCGCGGGAAACAGCTTGTTACTTCATAAATTCTAAGCCGATTTTGGACCGAGCAAGCACAAAGTGCGACTAAAGCATCTCTGTGCAAAATGTTCTTAGTATTTCTGTTCGACTGTTCTCCTCCTCAGGCCGTATGTATCAACCGATATCAATTGGTAAATTTTTATCTTGATATCAAGGAAAGGATTGCAAGACTTTTTTAAAATTTCCTTATTATTCCTTGCTGTACACAACAACATTTTATTTACTTTGCATATCTGTGTGTGGGTCATAAGATTACACCATCCTACCAAATTTCACCTGATTTTGTCGAGTAGATTCGGAGTGGCTGTGACAGACGGACGGATAGACAGACAGACGCACGAGTGATCCTAAAATGGTTTTATTTTTCTTTTTTTGTACGAATTCCCTATTAAGGAATATCTAAGGTACTTAGCCTGTAAAACTTGAATATTAAACAATTTCTTCCCGCCATAGTTTAAATTTTCGTCAGTTGTTTAGAAAAGTGTTACGGCATGAGGAGGCCTCCACGTTGCCGGCCACTCGTCGACCTTGCACAAACTTTTAACGGTTCGGCTTCGCTTGCATGAATACATTTCACAATTATAGACATAAAGGCTCATTCGCTAAGAAAAATGAATATGGATTTAAATGGTACATTTTGTTTAGCCATGTGGTTCCCGGCAGAGTAGAATAGGACCACTCCAAGTTTTCCCGTGGATGTCGTAGAATTCGACTTAGGAAACACAAGCTACACAAAGCTTACGAGTATAAACATCATAGAGACCTATCAAACCCGTCTGGACAGCGTGGAGAATGTAGGCCAAATCCTCTGACAGCTTTGGCTATTATATGGCTCTGGTAGTACAGAACTATAGAAAGGGGCGTGCTCCTGCAGTGAAGACTAACAAAGACTTGGTGATATCTAAAACTGGTAGGTATTGATTTAAACCTGGAATTAGTTTAATTTTCGTCAGCAGGTTTCTTCTCCATCAGTTCCATCACCGATGTGAGTCTCCACAAGTCTCACAAGTCAGGATGCGCCGACATTATTCTGCTAGCTTCATAGTGCTCCACAGCTTACCTACTTTATAAGAATTTTTATATACATATTGGATTCTTTCAATTAAAGATTTGAATAACATATCTTACTTGTCTCTTACTTGTCCGTATATATTTAGTTATTTAAATAAAAACAACTTTTAAGACAAAAATAACTTAATATTAAAGTAAAACTTCTTTACGTATGATTATATCAAGGGCCTATCCCTCATCAAACTTAGTAGCTTCATTACGGCACGTCGTGGTTTGTTTTAACTTTATTTTTGGCATGCGACATGTCAACTTAAGAAGATCGACAACTTGTAAATTTTCATTCAAAAAGCAATAACGCTTCCCACCCCTTAAACATAGTCCAATTTCGATATTATTTTTACACATTATTGATTAATTGAAGAAGTAGGGCTGTACGTTTTGATATTTCAGATATATTGCTTACAACAAAAGTTTGGAGCATCTGAGGGAATATCCATATTTTGTACTTAAAAAATACCCGGGGCATTTTAATTTATTTAAATTCATCTAGACCGAATCAATAAAAAAAGAAGACCTACATTAAGGTGTGCTAAATCGAATGACACCAAAATTTCCTCATTTCGTAAAGTTTTAATGGAAAAGTTATCGCTTCTTTGTATTGGCATCACAGTTCATGGGTTGAACACAATTTTTTCTTCGTTAATGCACTATCTAGACTTTACAATTTAAGTTTCAAACCATAAGTACCGAGAAAGCGCTAAAATTTCACCTGCCCGCAGCGACTGTAAAACGGCTGGGTAAGCTCAAAGCTCGGCTTTCTAATTTATTTATTATTGGCGCTTCCGGCAGACATTTTGTTGGTCGCATGACTTCGCACCGTTTGGGGAATATGGCTCGTTAAATGCTGGTAATGCGAAATATAATAAAAGTTCAAGCTTTAAACTTTTTCAAGTAGTAAGGCTTTTTCAAGTACTGGCTTAATGCTTACTGGCTGATCATAACTAAAAATTTACTTATGCCGTTACATCTTTATATGTCACCTCTACGAATTACTAATACTTTAGGACAAGCGCACTGTCAGCTTTCCGTCAGCTTTTTTATATATTTCATTCAGTGTGAGATATTTTCATTTTTAATATGTACAAATATTACCATTCTACGACTCGATAGAAGAAGAAGTGTGGGATCATCACGGCTACTCTTTGATCACTTTGACCGAATCCGCTACCAGTATATGTATATCATCGAAATATCAGATGAAACTCAAGAGTGATAGCGGTAAGTACCACCTATGTCATTTTAATGAAATTTTAGCTGTAATTACTATCGTATGCTAATTCAATCTCAGCAGAAGCTTAACTTGATTGCGGCAATTTCGATCAAGCTCGGTGGGGCACGTAACTGCAATTTACCCTCTCCACAGGTAGGGATTAATAGACCCTCATCATCATCATCAAATGAAAGAGCTGGACTCTTGTCGGTGGAGCTTTTTCTATTCCTCTATTTCTTCCGCCAGTTTTTCTGGCCAAGAACATAATAGAAGGAAAAGGGGGAATGGGAAGGCCGAGACCCACTTTTATTAAACCAATAAAAGAAAAAATGACGTTGCTACTTACATAGAATTGAATAGTAAACTCATTCGATAAAATTCTCTTGAAGAGCATAACAGAAGAGAAAATATTATTTACTAGTTTCACTTCCTTAGAGATGAATTTTGAGCAATTTAAAACTTTTAAATCACAAGTGCAGTGATATACACGCATCAGCTTTAAGCTGCTAGTGTATTTATAATAATAAATAATAATAATAATACAAAAGAAGATTTCGAGCGTTTGTAGGGTGCAAAATAAAATCCAACGTAGAAGATAGAGCAAAGGGTAGAGCTCAGGCCACGGTTCGCTGATGGGAACCGGATATGGGAAACAGTGACAGGTAGCTCAAGCCGATAAGCCTATTTAAAATCTTCCACGTTCATTTAATTGACTTTTTCACTTTACTGGAACGAGACCTCTCATCATCATATATTTAAGAACTTCATTCTTGTCGGTGGAGTATTTTCCATTTTTCCCTATCCTCCGCTATCTCTTTGACCTCTATGTACGACACGACTTTTGCTTTCATTTTTTACGAGACCTCTAGTATGTTCATAATATGTTGCCAGGTCAGCCATCTAACTAGATTCGTCGTCACCGAAATTATAAAATCAATGGTCATTAAATAAATGATTTGTTTCAGGTGCGTGACTAGTGCTGTATATTGGTTGTGCGACGAGCGTCGTTATCAATCAATAAAAAAAAATAAAGCTATCAAAACAAATAACGTACCTAACTTAACAAATAAAGTGTTATGAGATGTCCTGCAAATCACTAGCCCACATCATAAAACCTACGATGATGGACTCTGATAGATGCATGTTTTTGTGTATTAAAAACAGAGGTCTATTTCAAACGAATTTTTAGCAATATTTTGAGATTTTATGTCACATATGAGATGTTTGCCGCGTGGTTCCCGGGAGAGTAGAATAGGACGACTCCAAGTCTTCCCGTGGATGTCGTAGAAGGCGACTCAGGAAATACAAGCTAAACAAAGTTTATAAATATCTAAGAGACCTATCCAACCTGTCTGGCCAGCGTGGAGAGTGTAGGCTAAGCCCTCTGACTGATCTGACTTATTCATGGCTTTGGTAGTACAGAGAGGGTTATGACTTATGACCCTGCAATGGAGACTAAAGGATACCTGATGATGATGTGATTAGATTTGTGAGCACAGTTAATATAACCCACAACAACACACTGACAGCTACATGGGATTAGTGTATTTTCATTTTCTTATTTTTTTAATTTAAATAACTATGTCTGAATTTTATCGCACCACCCAATATAGTTATCTCGGATTGTTCTCAAGGTTTTACTGGCAGAGAATGCCTTATGGCATTAAGTCCACCTGTTTGTACTTTTTGTTGTGCAATAAAGTTTAAATAAATAAAGTATACAGGTTTGCCAAAGAGCAATGGAGCGCAGTATGATAGGTATAAAAAGGACGGACCGCGTTAGAAATACCACACTGCGCTCCATTACTAAAGTGGTAGACGTGGGAAAGAAGTCCGCTAGGCTGAAATGGGACTGGGCGGGACACATATATCGGATGATGCCTGAAAGATGGGCACGTTCAATTACTGAATGGGTTCCCACTGATGGAAGGCGGCACAGAGGGAAGCCGAGGGTTAGATGGAAGGATGACTTATGTGCGTTCGACCACGAGCGGCAGGTTACGGCGCTGGATAGGACAAGGTGGAAAACGGAGGGGGAGGCTTTTGCCCAGCAGTGGGACACAAATAGCTAAGAAAAAAAAAATGTGTGGGCGAAAAATAGAGTATGCCGGTCTATTTAAGGCGACCTTCGACTAGCATTGATGAGACGATATTGATTAATTTATAATTTCCTGATAGATAGTTTATTTTACGGCCGTTCCGCGGTAAATTGTCGGTCGATTAAGTTTCATAAAAACGATATGAAAACCCACGTGTGATGTATTTAGAAAATATTTCACGATCATGATGGATTGGTTGAAGATAGATTGTGTTTGAAACATTATGATTTTGTGTACTTCGTATTATGATTAATTATACTCTTTCATAATATTTTTTTCTGTTCGCTGAATATACATTTTCAACGTTTTCTTTTGATTGAAGCAGTAAATAAAATCTACATGTTTCGTTGAAGGTTTTCGTGCATTAGAATATTCAGCCAATTTGGTTCCGATAATACATACATTCGTACATATTTTCACGTCTTTGTATCTTCCAGGGTAGACAAGGCCTATAACACCCAAACGCCACGTTTAGCATGTTAGTGGGCGCTAAGGTGGAAAACGAAATCCAAATAGTGATGGGTTGTTAGCCGCGTCGCCTAATGACGTGATTTCTTAGATATTCGCCCTATCCCTCGACCGGCTTATACAGTCTGCGCGGGAAGATAAACAGCTGATATATTCTATGTTTTCTCTTTTCTCCCAAACCAGCATGGAAGAGTTGAAGAAAAAGAAGAAGAATAGGAAGAGAATGGTTCAATCATTTCCGGTAAAGTTTCAGACAGCAGCATCTGCCTATTAGTAGAGTTATTATTCTTATTTCGGGTATTTTCAGAGTTTTGCTATAATAATTTGAATGAAATTACAGGGAATGGAGTTTGGGGACACAAATATTACAAGCTAGGTCATATCCGGGAAAATGCAATTTCCCTCAGCCATGAACCACAATACTTCTTTTCAAAGTTAGTAGTTAAGATTATAAGCCCGATGGTCCAGTGGGTGTGAGCTCTGTGAGCGCTTACGTATGTTAAGCAACCCCTGGTGCAGTCCCTACTTGGATGGGTGACCGCAAGTGGCATAAAAATATCTCGAGCTCCTCCGTGCTTCGGAAGGCACGTTAAGCCGTTGGTCCCGGCTGTCATCGTTGATGGCAGTCGTTAAGCTATGTCAGATGCCTTAAGGCAGCTTGAAAAATCTGACACCAGTGTTGGCCACTTACACATACGAAAAACAAAACAAACAAACATAAGCTAAAAATCTTAGATTATATAAAGTCTAGATAGACTCTATAGCCTAAAAGCGTAGTCAAAAATTGTGTGTACTTATAGTCTATCATGCAAACATATAGCTACCAATTTGACGGATTTTGATGGTCTGGGTGCGTTAATAACAAAATATATATTTTCATTTCAATAAAGTTCAAAAGATATAATGTTTACTTGATATAATCATTACTGTTTATATTCTTAAAAGCTATAATATTCATAAAATTTTCAATTCGAATACCATAAACTCATTTATTATAGCGTTTATGAACACTTAACATCACCTGTCATATAACTCGTTCAGTATACATGCCATAAAATATACCAATCAAAACAAATACTATTTAAAATATATATATCAATTATTACGCGACTTGGTAACAGAAGATAGGTTAGGTTATGGTTACACATAGACCACTATATGAGCGAGCGAGCGAAGCGAGCGAGCGACGACTGGTTGCGAAAGCGACTGGTTTGGATACGTGACTTGGTAACAAAAGGTAGGTTAGGTTATGGTTACACATAGACCACCATATGAGCGAGCGAGCGAAGCGAGCGAGCGACGACTGATTGTGAAAGCGACTGGTTACAGAAGGTAGGTTAGGTTATGGTTACACATAGACCACCATATGAGCGAGCGAGCGACGACTGATTGTGAAAGCGACTGGTTACAGAAGGTAGGTTAGGTTATGGTTACACATTGACCTCTATATGCGCGAGCGAGCGAAGCGAGCGAGCGACGACTGATTGTGAAAGCGACTGGTTACAGAAGGTAGGTTAGGTTATGGTTACACATAGACCACCATATGAGCGAGCGAGCGAAGCGAGCAAGCGACGACTGGGTGCAAAAGCGACTGGTTAGGATAAGCGACTTAGTTACAGAAGGTAGGTTAGGTTATGGTTACACATAGACCACCATATGAGCGAGCGAGCGAAGCGAGCGAGCGTCGACTGGGTGTGAAAGCGACTTAGACACAACGTTGATTAGGATCTTCTATCACTATATTTGTATAACCAATGATTATAACGCTTAATAATAAGTATATATAACGTTTATTATACGTAACAACAAATCGATTTGTTAAATTTTATAACGATAAAACGGTATATGAAAGGTTTGTTATGTTGAATAATTGCTATAACAAAAAAAAATATTTTTTTCAAAATTATTTCTTCCGATTTTTATCTTGATTGATAATTATACTGACCAAAATTATATATTTCGATGGTATTAATCTTAAAACGTATATATTTTGTGTTTATATGTTATATTACCTACCCCCATTCATTGACAGGATGCGTGTGCTTACACACACAAGCATTGAACATTTTTCCAGTTTTTTAATCATTGAAATAAAGGCATGATGACGGTGTCTAAAGAGTATATAGTCAAAGCTAAACACATCGTTCCAGAAACTTTCTCACAAGTTTTTGTCATATGAGAATGTAGGTAATGATTTATGGTTGTTATTTCAGACATATTAATCTTAATAACTGTTCGCGTCTGCGAGGTAGTTAGCAGGCTGAATTAATGTAAGCAATTTGTACTATGAAAAGTGAAAAATAAGCGTCTTACCTACAAGCCCACCAACATGCTAAACGTGGCCATAAGGATTTACAGACCTGAGCTCTGTCTACCCCGCAAGGGAAAAAGACGTGATAGTATGTATGCTTTTTTCGTAAAATCCGCTACGTGCTTACTGATATTTTTTTAAATCGTCATCAACGCGGAGTTTCAATTTGTAGCACAGTGTCATCACATACATGCTTATCATGGTCGCATCAACTTTCCCGATGATAAATCAATTGAATGATTGCCTAATGACTAGGCGGCCGCGGGTTATGGTCTGCTGAGGCGGGAGGGGTTTTAATCGACAACTTTAATGCGATGGCGTAGTGACTAATATTGCATAATAAAACAGCTAAAGTTATGTGAAAACTTTTAATGAACAGGCATACAGTAGGAAGATAATTTAATTTTACAGGAATTGGTGCCTGGACTGGACATACACTAAATACGGAACCCTAAAAAGAGAGAAAAAAGGGACATTTAACTATACGATACTTTCAACTCCAAAGCATCTTAAAAACCTAATTAGCACTTTCTTTAAAAATATTCATAAAATTGTATCAAGGGAACCGACTCGGACAGAAGATTAAATAAACTTCCCATGACAAACTTTCCTTTCAACCCCATTATACGGGTGTCAAAGTTATGTTGTCTCAAGAGTCAGAGAGTAACAATAGCGGGGTTGACTAACTTTACGGCACGCCTTCTTTTTAACCGACTGCTAAGATGGGTTACCTATATGTTTTGCACGTGGCTTGTATATTTTTGATGTGTTTTTGACAATACTAACAAACGGCTGGATGGATTTTGACAGTTAAGGTAGACCTTTATGTTCTAAGTGTTTAAAAAGGGAGAGCAGTCGCGTTTAATATTTATTTTTGCTTTAATACCTACTATTCGAACACGGTTTAAGAACTATTAGTCGACCTTTTTGGTCACGGAAATTGTTGGCACAATACTTATATCCACAATTTGAAATAAAATGGGGATAAAAATGTATATAGACTGTCGGACAATCGTTCCTAGTTTATCGGATAGATGAGAGGAAATTTGTATGTAAATTACGCTCAAGCAGTTGCATGAATAGCTGTTTTTGTTTTTCATGTGTGTAAGTGACAGAAAAGCTAAGATTAATGCTTATTTTTGAATATCCTACAGTTTTACCGATCAGTTCTTTACAAATTCTAAGACATGTAGTCAAAGACATGGGTAGACCGTTCTTGGGCCATAGAATCATTACTATAAATGTAGCAAATATAATATACTAGCTGTTACCCGCGGCTTCGCCCGCGTGATATATAGCCTATGTCCTTCTCAGTACCCTAACCTATATGTATGCAAAATTTCATGATGATCGGTTCAGTAGGCTGGGCGTGAAAGCGTAACAAACAAACAAACTCACTTTCGCATTTATAATATTAGTTGGGAAGTTGGGATGGGATGTGAACTGCAAATAGGTACTTTATTATTTTTGTTGAATATTTAAATGTAGCAAATATAATATATGTCAACAGCAAGTATGTACTTTATATTAGTTCAATTATACCTAAGTTTAGATAATGTTGGTAACTTTTTTTAGAGAGTTTACGAGAGTCCAAAGCTTTGAATAATTGATTGCTTTGGATTCTGGTAAATTCTATGAAAAATTAAAAAAAAAAAATTAGTAAATAAGCAAATTGGACCCGTAGGATTCAGCACATAACAAGTAGAATAAGTATCTTGTTGCATTATTGTTTGTTTAGTCGAAGTTTTTACCAAGTCAATATACGAGTATACAAGATACACTTAAATAGTTACTTCATTTTAAATTCTAATCCCGTTGCGTCTTTCTGTCTGCTCCGCTAATCTCATTAACGATTTAGTTTTCACCTTTACTTAAATACAACTTAATTTGTTTTGTAAGGTTTTTAAATATTCTGTAAGAATATTCAAGGACAGCATGAAATTAGTAAGGTTTTACTAAAACGTTGAAAGAGAAATATAAGGCCGAGAGGAGTATACTACCTACATATACATATAGATACGCCCTTAATAGTACCGCCCTTGTTAGTAAACCAAGAATGATCTTTACTGTGGTCGGATTAAGAACTACAATTTTCAAATCGTGTAAGTATATAAAAAAAATAAGATATTTTAGTTTTAGCTGCAATTTATTTGTTGTCAATGTTTAATTTTTCGGGCTGATCTTTTTAGTTATCCCCAAGTTGTGCTGATAGTTTGTCTATTTACTCGTAGGAGTATAGGCAGTGCCAAATCCAGACAAGTTTGTGAGACAGGACCTCCAATAGTACCCTGTTTAGGTAGTTATGAACTAAGGGTTTCTGATGCCCCCTAAGCAATTGCTTATTTTGTTTGAGGGCTAATCAGGCGTTGCTTTACAAGTCAAATGCCAATGCAATATAAAAGAGCAGGACATTGTGCTAATGCTGATAATGAATTCCCCAATGCTTAACAACTTAATCTTGTCATAAAAATGAAATATTTCAAAGAACTGAAATAAAAATATTTCATTGAAACAAAGACACATCCCAACTAATATTATAAATGCGAAAGTGAGTTTGTTTGTTTGTTACGCTTTTACGCCGTATCTACTGAACCGATCATCATGAAATTTTGCATGCACATAGGTTAGGGTAACGAAAAGGACATAGGCTATATATCACGCGGGTAAAGCCGCGGATAGCTAGTATTACATAAAACAGTGGTAACGATGGCAGCTGCAGCAGTTTCAATACTGTATTCCAGATATCAGCCCCCACTTCCAGAAATAATATTTCTAACGTTTCTTGGAAACAATGTAAGTTTGGTACACAACTTTCAAACTCATTAAAACCAAATGTTACAAAAACAAAGGTCACTTTAATTACCGTACAACTTGAAGGGCACGCACAACTTTAAAAATAAAACAATGGCATTAGTTTTATTTTTTAAACTTTTATGTTTTGAAAGTAAACAGCGACTCAGCTCAAAGGGTGTGTGATGTTGTTTTATTCCAATGGATCTGTACATTAGTTTTTTGTTGCTTGATGGAATAAATTAATACCAAAAATTAACTGCATCGTGGCGATTCCTCTAAAGCAAGTTTTTATATGACTGCGCATAATGAAAGCGGAATTTAATATAAAGGTGGTTAGAACACGGAATAATTATTATTATTTTAAGGAGGTGGTGTGAAAAAGTGGGTTGGAAACGGAAAGACCCGGATTAGCCCTCTAGCAAAATAAGCAATACTTAGAGTATAAATTTTTAAAGAGCACTAGAAACCCTAGCCCATAACTAAATAAGTCAACTACCGGAGGGCCACCTCAAAACTTGTCTTAATTTGGCATTGGCTCTGCCTTTAAGTTATAAATCGGTAATTTCACCGACAGTGTTTTTTGAGGTTCTGCGCGTGAAATCACTATTTAAAATTTTTATCTATGACCACACAATTTTTTTTCGTGTACTAAAAACTCTAACGCATATGAAGACAATAGTAAAAATTTGTTATTTATTTTTAATATAATTAATAAAAAATAAAAATATGCCTATTTCTAATATCGGTGGCGTGTCCACGATTCACTTTTAAGCGTATTTACCTCTTTAAGTGGGTCGTATGGCAAACTTAGTACCTAAATTAAACATTATTATGTTGGTTAATGCATATAGCAACCATATTTATCGCTTTCATCACTTCTTTTATCATGCACACTTCAGGATCATGGCGCTAATGAACGTCCGCGGAAACTGCCATTTTGATGTGTTTTGTTTAAATCGATCTCAACGTATACCTACTCAATTTAAACGAACTATCTATTTCGGAGGCCGTGTTGCTCGAAGATTTACGCACACGGAGGTAAAGTCGTGCTCTAGCGTTTGCAGTGTAGTGATGTGTCCGATCCTGTCGAGTTTTCGCGCCAATACGTAAGTACGTTTTCAAATCTAAGAGGGGATACGAAATTATGCAATTTCGGTGGGTTGCTGTACGAATGAATGGTGGTCTTGTTCATTACAATTCGCGAGTATCACAGAGATGTATAGAGTGGGCTCGGGGGCGTGGCAGGTGGGAACGCAATATGAGCAACATGGGCATATTTCTCGAACACGCTGTCAGTCGGAAGTTTATGTGCACTCGCGTAGTACGTCACGATTTTTACGAAAATGCCGTCTTGTGCAGTGATGATGTGCAAAAATAGAAGTTCCAATAAGAGCCTGAAACATCTCGGAGTGACCTACCATAAGAAAGCACCAAAATATTCGTGTTTTTAATGCATTTTAGAGCAAAAACTTAAAATCAATAAATAATATGTCATCGAGAATGTCATGCCGGTTACATTGCTATAAAAATGAAATCAAATGAATGGATGTATTACATTGCGCGTAAAGTCTTTCATTAGCAGTAATAAGACTGTTTTGACCGCGTAATGTATGTGACGTCAAGCAAACGTGTCGTACCTTACCAATATCGAAGTACGGGGGCTGGTTGACGTTGCGACTAAGGATGTCCCAGTATCTTTTTATCGATAATTTTCACTGAACTAATATACCTCAATGCGAACTAATGTCGATGCATAAGGAAAGTATGTTTACCAGTTAAAAGTTTAATAAATATCAACGTCTTTTGCAAAAAATAAATACTTTAATACTATTTTGGAACTATCCTTTGGGTTAGTTTGTTTTGGCGCCTGATTTCAACTAGGATGGTTTTCATCAGGTTTTTTTTCCAGTCCTTTCTGAAGCATCTTAGAAAAACAGCTTCCTCTCTTTGTACAAAACACTTCGCACTACCAAACCAAATATTTCCCTTTGTTCCTCTATGGATTTGACCTGCTGTCATGCTGCTCAACCATCTAAAGGGCTCCAAAGGGCCTTCGGGAGAGACGGATGTCGGCTTTGAGTGTTGCCTGTATGTGCAAGGCTTAGGGAAAATGTTATGCTGCCGTATGGGCTAAAAGCTATTGCCAAAAGGGCATATCCTGGTTGCGAGTGACCCGGGACCGCTGGGCGATCACCAGTAATATGAGCTAACCGTACTCTACGCACTCTATCCCAGTGGAGAGTGTGACTCTATAAACTTGTCGATATAAAATTTGAGATGGTTCTGTATATCAAATGTTCTAAATCTTCAATTTTTATACATCAACAAAACTACTAATCAGGCTGAACAACTTTTGCTCAGGCTCCACTTTTATATTTCTTATAGTTCAGCTGGACCATTATGATGCTGCATCAGGTGTTCCATTTTCCGAAATCATTTCTTCCCTATATGTTACCTAGGCTTAATAGCTATATAGCAAAAAAGTTTCATTCAAATCCGTCCAATATTTCCTGAGATAAACGTATTCATACATACATACAGACAGACAGACAGACAACAAAATTCCAAAAAAAAAATTTTCTTACTATTATGATTTTTAAATGTCCCTCTATCCATTTCAGTCAAAAATACTAAATGTACAGACAAAATATTTTTACTGTTTTATTATTATATGTATAGAATAGATAATACGTTTTGTTTTTGTACGCTACTTCCTGTTATGAAAAAAGGTGCCACTTCCCATATAGTTGAATCGGCACTGTCCATAGATATCAAAAATAAGGCACTGTCCTTTCCCGCTTGCGATGAATCATCCCCCGTAATAAATGAATTAATCTATTAATTTATTCAACTATTTTTATTTATTTAACGACGCTGCATATAAATAATTAAATATTAAAACAAATCGCGAACCATATACGTGTACTACGCGCAAAAAACATCGATAATAGTTTATCGATTGTCAATCACTAGCGTAGGTGTGAACTTGTTGAATGTGTGAGCTCGCATTTACGCGTCAAACACGAATGTGTGCCTGTCACTCCCGTTGGCCCGTTTGATTTGTTTGCATAAAATATTTTGTCATTGTGTGCGTGAAACTAGTGTTCCAATGTTTATGTGCGTGTAGGTGTAAATTTTTCTGGAGACATCGGAACTGAAACAAATTTCGCTCGCGCACCGATCTAACCTAGTAAATATTCTGATATCTATGGCGAGTATATTGTGTGCATAGATATCAGAATATTTACTAGGTTAGATCGGTGCGCGAGCGAAATTTGTTTCAGTTCCGATGTCTCCAGAAAAATTTACACCTACACGCACATAAACATTGGAACACTAGTTTCACGCACACAATGACAAAATATTTTATGCAAACAAATCAAACGGGCCAACGGGAGTGACAGGCACACATTCGTGTTTGACGCGTAAATGCGAGCTCACACATTCAACAAGTTCACACCTACGCTAGTGATTGACAATCGATAAACTATTATCGATGTTTTTTGCGCGTAGTACACGTATATGGTTCGCGATTTGTTTTAATATTTAATTATTTATATGCAGCGTCGTTAAATAAATAAAAATAGTTGAATAAATTAATAGATTAATTCATTTATTACGGGGGATGATTCATCGCAAGCGGGAAAGGACAGTGCCTTATTTTTGATATCTATGGACAGTGCCGATTCAACTATATGGGAAGTGGCACCTTTTTTCATAACAGGAAGTAGCGTACAAAAACAAAACGTATTATCTATTCTATACATATAATAATAAAACAGTAAAAATATTTTGTCTGTACATTTAGTATTTTTGACTGAAATGGATAGAGGGACATTTAAAAATCATAATAGTAAGAAAATTTTTTTTTTGGAATTTTGTTGTCTGTCTGTCTGTCTGTATGTATGTATGAATACGTTTATCTCAGGAAATATTGGACGGATTTGAATGAAACTTTTTTGCTATATAGCTATTAAGCCTAGGTAACATATAGGGAAGAAATGATTTCGGAAAATGGAACACCTGATGCAGCATCATAATGGTCCAGCTGAACTATAAGAAATATAAAAGTGGAGCCTGAGCAAAAGTTGTTCAGCCTGATTAGTAGTTTTGTTGATGTATAAAAATTGAAGATTTAGAACATTTGATATACAGAACCATCTCAAATTTTATATCGACAAGTTTATAGAGTCACACTCTCCACTGGGATAGAGTGCGTAGAGTACGGTTAGCTCATATTACTGGTGATCGCCCAGCGGTCCCGGGTCACTCGCAACCAGGATATGCCCTTTTGGCAATAGCTTTTAGCCCATACGGCAGCATAACATTTTCCCTAAGCCTTGCACATACAGGCAACACTCAAAGCCGACATCCGTCTCTCCCGAAGGCCCTTTGGAGCCCTTTAGATGGTTGAGCAGCATGACAGCAGGTCAAATCCATAGAGGAACAAAGGGAAATATTTGGTTTGGTAGTGCGAAGTGTTTTGTACAAAGAGAGGAAGCTGTTTTTCTAAGATGCTTCAGAAAGGACTGGAAAAAAAACCTGATGAAAACCATCCTAGTTGAAATCAGGCGCCAAAACAAACTAACCCAAAGGATAGTTCCAAAATAGTATTAAAGTATTTATTTTTTGCAAAAGACGTTGATATTTATTAAACTTTTAACTGGTAAACATACTTTCCTTATGCATCGACATTAGTTCGCATTGAGGTATATTAGTTCAGTGAAAATTATCGATAAAAAGATACTGGGACATCCTTAGTCGCAACGTCAACCAGCCCCCGTACTTCGATATTGGTAAGGTACGACACGTTTGCTTGACGTCACATACATTACGCGGTCAAAACAGTCTTATTACTGCTAATGAAAGACTTTACGCGCAATGTAATACATCCATTCATTTGATTTCATTTTTATAGCAATGTAACCGGCATGACATTCTCGATGACATATTATTTATTGATTTTAAGTTTTTGCTCTAAAATGCATTAAAAACACGAATATTTTGGTGCTTTCTTATGGTAGGTCACTCCGAGATGTTTCAGGCTCTTATTGGAACTTCTATTTTTGCACATCATCACTGCACAAGACGGCATTTTCGTAAAAATCGTGACGTACTACGCGAGTGCACATAAACTTCCGACTGACAGCGTGTTCGAGAAATATGCCCATGTTGCTCATATTGCGTTCCCACCTGCCACGCCCCCGAGCCCACTCTATACATCTCTGTGATTGTGTGTTATGAGGTTCCCTTAGCGCTTACACTTTTTTGTGACGAAAGCATAAATAGTTTTTGTGTTATTGTATTTTTTCTTCATGGTTTTAATTTCGGTGGCGCAATTTCGGTGGCTTCGGTGGCATATTTAGCGCCACCGAAATTGCATCAATACTAAAATGGTTATGGATTAACATGCGACTTCCTTAAAATATCTACCCTTAGACTTAAGAAGTTATCCGAAAAACTTTGGAGGTCTTATATAACTGCAGAGTTGGGCAAAGTGTAATCAAACTAATAATTACATTTTGTAGTTAGTAATTGCAACTAAATAATTATAACACGTAATTAAAAATATTTAAACAATAAACAGTGCGAGAAGTTCAGCTTTTGTTTTTATATCGACATATATTCCTTAGGGAAAGTTGTTCAGTATGACCAGTATAGATATGTTCAAATATATGACAAGATTACAGATTTGAACAGTTAATCAATAGTTTGTTGTTTCTAGTGATTGTGTTTGGTAGATTTTTTTTAATGAAAAAGTTAAAAGAATTTAATTTTGTTTGGTAAATTAATAGTACAAATTTATATTATGTTGTCTTTATATTTCAAAGGAAAGCAGTGTTTTGAGGGCCAGTGCCATTTGAAATAAGTCATTTAAAAGGAAAGTGATATATCATTTTAAATTTGAAGGGAGGCCCGATAACCCTTCAAACTATTTTTTGTACTACTGTTTACAATATAAAGTGAGAACATGAGGCTTTTCTTAGTGTTTTTGTCAAAATTAGCTACTTTTGGCAAAAACGCTTAGTTTAGCTTCACGTTCACACTTTGAACTGTCAATAGTATAGTTTATAAAATAGTTTGGAGGGTCATTTATTACCTCTCAATACAAATTTAAAGATTTATTTTCTTTTCTTACAAAAAAATTATTGCAAATGGGACAGCATTGGACCTTGTAAAATGCATGTATTCCCTTAATATATAACTTTTAATAGCGCTTAGCTTTCGGGTGAAGGTAAAATATACATTCACAACCCTTTTAGGAAATATAATTTACCAAGACCTTTCGCAGGCAGAGTGTTTAACTGTATTTATAGCGTGTTTAACTGTGTATTATACTTAGAGCTAATTCATTCAAAAAATGCCTTCATTTTCTTTTAAAATTGTAATATGTTAATTAAACGAAGATCTGATCATAATTTCTTTTTATTTAGTGTTCTCCTCAACATTAATCATCTAGCATAAAAGTTAACGGCGGCACTGTCACGCCCGTTGCAATTTCGGTGGGCGATTTTCTAATTTCGGTGGCCTGGCAATTTCGGTGGCTGTCATAACTTCAAAACAACTACAGTTACACGTTTCCCTCTAAATATCTAGGATAATAGTGTGTTCCAGAATAACACAAGTTTATTTTTCGACCCAAAAACTTACTAATAAAAAATGCCACCGAAATTAGCAAAAACTTGAGCCTGCGTGAAATGACCCAAATATGGGTCTTCAAGAAGTCGAGAGTAATGCACAACTTCAAACGCTCCTCGTTACGAAGCGCGCAATAAACTAAAAACTTTTAGCTTTAATAAGAAAAGAAAAAAAGAATCCAATGAATGAATTTGCATTTTCCAAGGCGGAAATCTTCACCGGCCTGCCGTCGATAAACGGGCGGCCAATGCCGAGGCCCGCCATACATATTTCATGGCCCCGTAAGCGATCGACTGAAGGTGACATGTGAACTCTAAATAATGTAAAGACTTCTCCACACTGAAACCAACCCTAACACAATAACCTAAGACACAATTTTGCAAAGATTAGTCACGATTAAGTCGACGATTTGTGTTGTGAAGTATTTTATGTTTTGTTCAAGGGTAGTAAGAAAAATGGTTTCTCAGGTGAAATCAATCAACGTATGAACAATACGCAAAGCTTGTCTACCACTCGCTCTTGGCCGGAATTTGTTTTCTTTTTCCTAGACTAGCATGGAAGGTTAAAATACTTTTATTTATTTCATTTTGTTTCAGACAACCCTAATAAACGAAGATTAATAAAACCATATTAAAAATGAATAGGTACGAAAAATTAAAATTCAAATGTTGAATCTTTACAGCAATCATATTATTAAGTAATGTCTTTGTTTAAGGATTATTCTTGATATTCAGGTACTCATATTTTTCTAAAAGTGCAATATAATTTCAATGAAAACAATTGAAGTTCTGAAAATGGGTTGACCTTGAAAAGTCCAGAGGATAATGCATAACCTCGGCGTTATGAAGCGTGCAGTAATTTGTTTTCGACCATGACCGTCTTCAAATTTCTTTGTAACTACTGATTTTCTCGTGTAGGCCTTCCTTGGAATGCTCATGTTTGTTTTTATGAATCGTGTCAAATTTCTAAAGCGAGAGTCTGCACTAGATTATCGGAGTCTAAGAATAAAGTCAGTAAAAATGCTGATTTACGAATGCAGGTCGGCTTGCAGACAGCACTGTTATGGCCTGGCTGCACGGTATTGCCACTCCCTTTTATGACTTTACCATGAGAGTATACCGATTCATATTCATGCTTGTTGAGTCTTGGTTTATGACCTCATTTTCAATTTATTATTGGGTGAGAGGTTTTTTAAAGTGCTGTGGTATTTGACACTAGCGCCACCCAGCCATTCATTCTTTTAGCTCTAAAAATACCAAAATACTAAAAGTAGTAGTACGAGTTATGTTCAAGACAGATTAAAAAAATAATAGTACGAGACTGCAGAATAAGCAGACAGCGCTGTTATGGCCTGGCAGAGAAGCAATACCATGCTTCTCTCTTTTATGACTTTACCATGAATGTAACCCATTTATTCATGCTTGTAAGTCTTGGTTTGAGACCTCATTTTCAATTGATTATATTCTTTGTATGTACTGATTTTCTTGTGCCGGTCTTCCTAGGAATGCTAATGTTTGTTTTTATGAACCATGTCAACTAATTCTAAAGCAAGATTCTGCATGAGATTAACTAATTCTAAGAATAAAATCAGTAAAAATGTTGATTTACTAATGCAAGTTATTGTGCATGAGATTCTTCTTTTACGTGTGCGTGACAGCTTTTTGTTTGCACTCGCGTAGGTATTGCACACAATTAATGCCATTAAAATCCGTCGAATCACCAATTCGACGGATTCAATGTGTTTGCATGATAGAGTATGGATTGGACACAATTTTTTTTTAATTTAACTTTTTTTTTAGGCTACGCAATATACATGTTGAAAGGTATGTGGGCTTTATTCTAGATTGGCGTTCCTACTATCCATATGGCAGTGCTAGCTACTGTAACCTTGGTGATTTGACATCGATTTGGTTATCGCTCACGTCAACTCACGTGAGACTAACAATAGTATTATTACGACGCTTCTGTGCAATGTGGTTTGCACAGAAATAGGTTGTTTGTTTACCTAGTTTTATACATATATGTATTTGCATATAAGTATAACATAATCTTCTTTTCCTATATTGTAGGTTATACAGTGTTAGTATTTTGTTGAGAAACAATGATGTCCGATTTTATACTAAAAGGCATTTGCCTCATGCCAATAATATGTCAATATGGTTCTATTATACCTATCTCTTGAATAAAAATAGATATAAAAGTAAGAGGCATTGAATCCTTTTTTAATGTATTCGATATTTTTTTTTAACACGTATTTTTTCAATCTAAATTATTGTTCATGTACATATTTGTCTCAGTTCGAATAAGCACTGATCCTTAATTTTTTTTTATCTATGCACTGATCCGTGCTCTTGGATATCGCATATGTTTCTCTAGGGCGATATTTAAAAGCTTTGATATAAAAATATATGAAATAAGGTCTAAAATGTTTAATTTTTCTTTGCGAATTTACACCGTCTTGCTACCTCCGAAGAGTTTATAAATATACAGTTTTACTCTATTTGAGTTTTTAACACAGACGTATACCTTATGAAATACCCGACGTGAATACATGTCAATGCTCGTTACTACACGTTTATTGATTTGATAGCGTCTCTGAATGGTTAATAAATACCAATAAAACATGTTGGTATGTGTTGCCCCAAAAACAATCTGTCTGTTCCTTGACATTTGGAGGTGTGTTAATTGTGTTTGTGCGTAGCCAGTTAACGGCCTAACTGAATAAACTATGTATGATCTAAAGCAGTGGTATCAGTTTGTCAGAAAGCTTGAAAAGCCTACGCCTAAAAAGATTGGGTTCGAATCTACCGCTGTTGTTTTTGAAGTTACAAACTAATAAATAAATATATACGGACAAATCACACAGATTAACCTAGCCCCAAAGTAAGTTCGAGACTTGTGTTATGGGATACTAACTCAACGATACTATATTTTATAATAGATACTTATATAGATAAACATCCAACTCTGTACCAAAACTGTACGTTTTGATTGTTTTTTTCATAGATATCAGAATATTTACTAGGTGTTTTTTTCATAGCTAGTTACCTCTACACGATAGCTATCATGTTATAAGGTATGTCTTATGTCCTGACACCCTGTTTTTCCCGCAGGGGATAAAGACGTGGTTTGCATGTATGCTATTATTGCAGCCTTAGGAATGCGAACGTGATGTACCCGTAGGAAGTGTAAAAATATTGTTTATTCTGCAATCCACGTATACCAGAGCACGTATTAAACTCTGCGAGCTTCCCCACTAATGAATATATTATATAACTTCATGTTTAGGTTTAGGTATAATATTACTCTTCGTAAGATACATTTTTTCATGGTTGTTTTTTGTATTAAAAAATGATAATTTTGTTAAGCGTTTTTTTAAATCTGCATAGTTTAACATTTAATTAAAGTTTGCAGAACCGAAGCATGGAGGAGTTTGAAATATTGTAGTCACCCATCCTAGTGTAGACCAGGTTCGGAGTTGCTTAACTTGCGTAAGGTCTAATGATGTGTACCAGGCCATCAAGACGCTCAATTCCTTTTTTATTGAATCTCAACCAGTTTTAAATAAATCTGCCAATTTCATAATTTGTAGTGCTAGTTTTGCTCTGACATAAAAGAATTCCCCGTAAACCTTGTACCCAGAGAATAAATTCATTTACGATCGATCGATGCCCCTAAAATAAGTACTAATAGTGGTCGACGGTAGACTTTAATGCCCCTCAATATGTCAATTTTATACCTAATATTATTTATGAGTATTACGTGTCGTGCCCGCGAACTGCTATATAAATAAGCCATGTTTTATAGTTATTTGGAAAGGCATTTTATTAGTAGCGTTTGGTTAGGATAACCCTGGATCTAGACAGGGTTACATGGGGCTCATGCCCTAGGTGGCTGCAATATTACAATGTATATAAGCAGGAGTTAGAGGTGTAGGTACTAACCAAAGGGGGCGGAGATAATCGTGCTGTGAGCGTAGGACAGCATGGTTCGATTAGCACGTCACGTCCAGGGTGCCATTTACTTGCCTCGGGTCCAATACTTTCTAGATATGGTGCTGTCATGAAGTCGTATGCATTTCTTCAAACTCAACATGTTATTTCATCTTTTGCTTACTTACTTATGATTTTAGTTTTAGAAGAGAGTAAGTATTATTACATCGATGGTTTTATCATCATGATGAAAAACATTACCCTCTTTCTGGGCGGGTCAGTATAAACAGCTGATATGACAATATTTTTAAGTTCTCAGCATGGGTCCCATAGGAAAAATTGTTTAATATTATATAGTGTCAGGCTGAGTCGACCCATTTTAAGATAATTTTGAAGGTAAGGCTGTAGTTATCTGTGAAGTAAGCCAGGCTCACAGGATCGGGAAACACATAACTAACCAGCATGTAAATTGAACTTGGCCTACCCTTAAAGGGGGGATTCAGCCCGTCAATATGAACAACTTTTCCTTTGATCCCTAGGGAAAAGTTGTTCATATTCGACATTTCATAGAACATTGTTCAGCCGTTCGAGCAAATAGTATGGGAAAGAAAAAAAAAACGAGTTCCCAGCATTTCATAGGTAAAGTTGTTCATATTCACGGTCTGAGTTACCGCTTAAATCACGTCTTCCCTTACGGGGTAGGCAGAGCCCAGGTCTATAAAACCTAACGGATACGTTTAGCATATTGGCGGGCTTGTAGGTGGAGAACGGAAACAAAATAGTGATGGGTTGCTTGCCGCGTCGCCTATTGACATGATTCTTTACGCCCATATCCTCGATCAGCTTTTACGATCTACGTGGGAATAGAAGCAGCTGGTACATTCTCCGGTTTCTCTTATCTCTCAGACCAGCGTGGAAGTCAAGGAATGTCGAGGGTCAAATTACCTGTAGGTAGACGTACATACTGGTACGCTTTATGTTATTCATCACGTGTAGATTCGCCGTGTGGTTCCCGGCAGAGTAGAATAGGACCACTCCAGGTCATCCCGTCGATGTCGTAAAAGGCGACTAAGGAAACACAAGCTAAACAAAGTATTAACATCAAAGAGACCTCTCCGACCCGTCTGGCCAGCGTGGAGAGTGTAGGCCAAATCCTCTGACTACTCAGGGTAGTATATGGCTCCGGTAGTACAGAGAGGGTCGTGCTCCTGCAGTGGAGACTAGAAAGACCTGATGATGATGATGATATGATGAGACGTACATACTGGTACGCTTTATGTTTTCCATCACGTGTAGATCCTACGTAAATATATCGTCACATTCATCATACTCAAAGCGTTCTATAATTATCTGGCTGTAAAAGTGTTGTCATGTAAAAAGCACGGGTTCCATTAAATAATAACAATGCTCCGTTTTCATTATTTTTACCACTGAAGTAATTGATCTATGAGTCTGTTGGCAAAAGTAGGACAGTTTGTTCACTATGTCATGGATATAGTTGGTTGAATTTAAGAATTAAATAGTGGCACGCTGGTCTGGGAGTAAAGAAAAAACAGACCAGACGCTTCTCTTCCCGCGCAGATCGTAAAAGTAGATCGAGGGAATGGGCGAAAATCTAAGGAATCATGGCAATAGACGATGCCACCTCCACGCCTACCACCATGCTAAACGTGGCTTTAGATCTTATACACCTGGGCTCTGTCTACACCGCAAATGAAAAAGACGTGACAGTACTTACATTAATAGTTGTACGATTAACGAATCATCTTTGAAGCGTTTTCCTGGTTGCATCCTCGGCGGTAACGCTTCAGAGTCCAGGGTTTGCACCTATCCTCCTATCCTGGGTGACTTAACAAGGTTACTGGTTTTTATATGCTTCGCGTTTTGAAAGCAGAAAGTTTTTGAAAGTTTTTTAATTTAATCATACTACGTATGATTAAATTAAAAAGGTATGCTAAGCTATTTTTTTAAAGTAAAATTTTACATAATACTACATAATTTATTTAAGTACCTACTTTTTATCGTAATTATCAAGTGAAATTGTTTAGATCGATCTGAAAATATTTCGAGGAATCGTGTTTCGTTTACCTCCCTTATTCGTTAGAAATTTCGATTCAGCAAATTATAGAGCTTACGGATTTTAGTCTCGTAGATAATCGAGCGAGCTTAATCGAGAGAAGAGTATATGACTATAAACGGCATTAGATCTGAGTAGGAGAATCGTTTTTTGGTTTTTGTAGGTATGGACCTAGTCTAGTTGAAATTTAAAATGGATCTGTATTTCCACGGTCAAAACTTTCATTGATCATACATTTTCCGTATTATCATTTATCATCCTATTCACACAAGTATGCTAAATTTCAGCTTAATCCGTTGAGGGTAACTATTTCTCAAGTGAGTTGCAAGATTTGACGATTATAATGAACAATATATACGAGTAGGTACATACATTGCAAGTTCAATACAAAATGATATAAATAAATAAATATATACGGACAAATCACACAGATTAAGCTAGCCCCAAAGTAAGTTCTTAAGCAAGACTTGTGTTATGGGATACTAACTCAACGATACTATATTTTATAACAAATACATATATAGATAAACATCCAAGACCCAGGTCAATCTGAAAAAGATCATTTTCCATCTTGACCTGACCGGGGATCGAACCCGGGACCATCCGTGTCGCAGGCAGGCGTGTTGACCGCTGCGCCACGGAGCTCGCCTATTATAAAGATCTTATGTTGATCTATTTTCGGCTTCTTTTATACTTACCTACCTATCTATGTTATTTTCTAAGCATCAAGAGCTAAAATAAACTGGTCATAAACGGAAAAATTGGTATTCATGTTTGTAATCGACAAAAAGAATCAAATGGTTTGAGCGTCGTAAATCTCCAAAATAAGTATTTTCGATTATTCAAATCACAAAGCGAACTCATTTCGAGCCAACGGGTATTTTTCTTTTGATTGGCTTTTGGAATAAAATTCAATTACGTTTCATCGATGCGACCAGCCAATTACTTCAATGTGGCTATTATTGTGTGGTTCATATGGATCCATGTATTGTTTTCATTAGCTGCAATTTAATTTAAAACAACCGGACAAGATATTTATACAGAAATATTTTCTAGTAAAGTAAGTAAGGGTAAAGTTTGATGGTTAAAAACTAAGTGCAAATACACTACCTTAGCAATAATTGCTATGGTAGTGAAACCGAGCTCCGTGGCGCAGCGGTCAACACGCCGGCCTGCGACACGGATGGTCTCGGGTTCGATCCCCGGTCAGGTCAAGATGGAAAATGATCTTTTTCACATTGGCCTGGGTCTTGGATGTTTAATTACATAAGTATCTATTATAAAATATAGTATCGTTGACTAGTATCCCATAACACAAGTTTCGAACTTACATTGGGGCTAGCTCAATCTATGTGATAAGTTAAAAAAAAAAAACACTTAGTTTTTGTATCTAGAGGTAAAGACTATTCCAGAGTCGTATGGCTTCAAGCAGTGAAATAGAATAAAAAAATGGCATATTCTCAATCTTTTAAATAGACCGATACCACTACATTATTTACAATCATAATATTTTAATCCATTTTCGAATTTCACATCGTGGGTTTGTTGTCTGAATCCCGTAATTAAGCATTACAGTTTTGACAGTAATTCAGTTTTTAAGATTTATCAAATAAAATGTATTTGAAAATAATGTCATGAGTGGGTTGCCTTAAAAATTCTGTCCTGGTATATACCAAGGCAGGTTTTTGTTTTAAACGTTTTAAATATTTTTATTATGTAAATATTCATGATCATAGATAGGTGAAAATTGTTTACTCTACTATTAGATGGAATTACTCTACACAGCGTTTAACTCAAAGACGAAATATTAATTGGAAAGACATAATTTAGCCACAAAATGTTTCCCAAAAGAAATTTATCGAATTGCGATATTTTCTTTACTTTTGATAGTTCATTGCTCATTTTATACATCCCATGGGGAAAATTTTAACATCATGTATTAAGCGAGTGCCTTCAAATATTGTATCGACCGTCTTTACACGACCTTTATAGAAATGTTGCTCTTTGTAGTCAGATAAAAGGGACGATTGTGAGCTTTGTATGTCCGACAGCTGCATAATAACCACCTGTGACGGAAACCATCTATTTTCGAGAAAATAGCGCAGTTGTTATGTGATTATCGGGTACGTAATAGTTCTTTAAATAATTGACATCAAGGTCAAAGTAGTATCGAGGATATGTATTACGTTACGTATATGATGTCGACTAGTGTGTACATAAGACTAGTCCACTAGAATCAATTTGCGAAACAATCAAGAACAGACACCGTGTAGTCCGCTAAAATTCCCGATAAATGCCCATATTTAAGAACAATGTGTAGAATAACTAAAGTAGACTGTCATTGTGCGGCTGTAGTGAGATTTAATAGCGGGCTGTTGGCTGTCCGCCTTGCTGCGTCGTCAATGATGAAACCAGTGGATTCGCGAAGAGTTGTCGCCAGGGGCTCCGTGAAAACAACGAAATGAATTACACCATCATTTCGTTGACAACAAACAAGAATAACTCGCCAACTAGCGAAATAAATGAAGAAAGGCTCTAAAGGACTTGTACCAGGGCCGTAAAACCGGAAAGCCGTGTTGCTCGAAGCGTAAAACAATACTAAAAAAAAACAACATAGGACTAGTGTTGTCAAATGGGATAGAACAAAAAACAATACAAGTTTTTATTTATAAACAAGAAAGCATTATTTAAATCTCAGATTTAAATAAACCCAGACTGCCGTTTTGACAGTTTACGTCCGCCAAATTGATTTTTAGTTGAAGTTACATATTATAACACTCCGCAGAAAATACGAATCTTATGGGACCTTACACTTCATATAGCCGCTGTTAGTCGGGTTGATGCAAGGATTTCAACGATACCTCCAATGTATCCAAATCGGTTGAGGCATTTAAGAGTGCACTGAAAGATACACAATATACATGCTTATATTAATTTTGCGGACTCTGGACTCCAAAGCACTCCAGAACACAAATGAGACAGAGATATAACTATTTTCAACAATCATACATGAAATCTGAAAATATAATATTCCTCTTTTTAGGGTTCCGTATCCATAGGTAAAAACGGGACCCTGTTACTGAGACTTCGATGTCCGCCTGTCTGTCAGCCACCAACAACCACAAAAAAGACTAAAAGTGCCATAAACAGTTACAGATAGACAGTTGAAATTATCACAGAAATATCTGATGCCGCTTTAACAACAAATACTTAAAACAGAATAAAATAAATTTTTAAGGGGGGCTCCGGTAAAACATGCTTTTTTGCCATTTTTGGTCGATAGTCTAAGTTGTTTAATATGTAGATAATGGTTTGGAACCCTTCATGCGCGAGTCCGACTCGCACTTTGAATTTTTACATGAACATTTAATACATGAACTCTGCAAAACATTATAATTCCTTTTTTTTGTAGTCGTGTAACCAATAACATTATTTTCGCGCCACTTTTTACTGAAAGCTGATATCTCCCGAGCAGAATACTCAAAAGGCGATCAAATTCAGCGCTTGAAATACTACACTCAATTCGCATTTTGTAATGGCTGGATGAATAATTCATTTTTCTAAAAGTATCATACCAAATCCATTAGTGGTTCTGTTGTCGGCACATTCTTTTTGGATCGAAATGGGTCAGCGAAGTTGACGAAAATAGTTGTATAGTGTTGCGCTGAATTTAATAAGGTGATCGCGAAGGTAACGTTAAAAATAGTTTTAGCGAAGAATTCAATTCATTTATTCCATAACAAAAAACAATTGTGTTGAAATGCTTATCCTAAATTACATAACTTTATATATCTAAGATACTATATACATAGATATATAATAACATACATAGGTATAAAATTAATAGTAATTTAAATCACAAAAATACGATATCAGGACATACATATTTTGAAGACCATGCATTATTTTTGAACTGGCTAAATAGCTAGGTGCATCGTTATCGTCGTTTCCTTTTATATATATGTATGTTCATTACTTTGGCCGGCTTTCACGTTCTGCGCTGGAAGAAAAGCAGCTTGAAGCTACCTACTGTATTGTTTATTTTCTGTTGAAACATGAAAGATTTACTTTATTACATTTTTTTTTCTAGTCACTTCCCAACTTTGAGCGAGCTTTTTCATTGGTTTGTTACGCTTTCACGCTCTGTCTACAGACCCGATCATCATGAAATTTTACATACACGTTGTTTGCAGTACGGAGAAGGACATATAGGCTGCCTTTTATTGTAGAGAAAAGTACGTTTCCCGAGGGATTGACACTAACGCAGATCTATACTGTCTATGTACTGAATTTCACTATCTTGCTTATTAATACTAGCAACTGTCGACAATACCACCTCACTAGTAAATAGGTCGCCGTGCGAATCACATCCAGTTAGTCTAGTGCGTTCTTACTTCCCTAATCATTTTCCATAAACGTAATGGAGTCTGCGATATTTTAGTGCCAATTTATGAGCTAGGCGTGCCAGATTGTCTAGAGTGGATGAAGACATAACGACTCGGTGTGACGAAGACTGGATTACTACTAAACCTGTATAAAAATGATGTACCGTACCCGTGGGTTAATATTATCATGGATATTATAGTTCTACAAGAATAGATGTCTCATCCGGAGGTACGCCCTCTGACAAACGCTCTAGCTAAGTTTTCAAAAGTTACTGTTATCAGAATCAGAAATCAGAAATCATTTCATCAATCATCATGATAAAACGTCCAGGGGTGGTATTTTTGAATACGTGACACTCGTCTTGGAACGATTATTGAAAGGAGAATTCGTTCAAAGACGAGTGTCACGCATCAAAAACGAATGTATTTGAGCGTAAAAGTATAGTATGCATTTATTTAAAAGATAAAAAGGTAATCTGAACAAATGCAATAATCGAAAATGCTTTTTTATATTAAGTTGTAATTATGAATATCTATTAAATAAATAATGAACGTAGCGCCAATCGTCGAGGTTTCCCTCGCTGTTTACTTTCTCATCTCCAATATGGATTGGCAGTAGCATCCCCAATCCTACCATTCTCTCGCTTAGAAAACAGTTTAAATGGGAAGCAACGGCGGAAACGAGACTAGCCAAACGAACTGCGCTTATCAAACCATCTGCCATGCGTGGTGAGTATGGCAAATCCCTCCCATATCTAATGGCAATCCTTTGCCTATGTTCAGCAGTGGACTTCTTTCAGCTGAGATAATAATCCATGTAGATTCTGTTCTACTCCGAAAATACACACAAAAAAATGGCTTATGGGCGTCTTACGGCCATAGGCTCTGTCTACCTCGTTACGAATAAAGACATGCTTAATATGTATATATTTCACATATATTAACCATGTCTATGAATGTTATCTAGGGGTCGCAACTAACATGCCTTTAATAACTTTCTCTTGATTGCGTTCTGTTCAACTTTAGCTAGACAGACAAAACTAATAAGTTTACGTTCAACCTACTATGGAAACATTGAAAATGAAACGGCGTCCCTCGCCCGTCCATGTTTTTTTTTGTCTTTACACACGCCCACCGACTACCAACTTTTTAATTTAGTGAGCCGCCGCTTTTGTTAAACGAGTGCTTTTTTATCGCCGGAATAAACACTGAAGTGCAAAGCGCTTTGTTTCCAAATTTAGTGACAATATTTTTTGAATTTGACAAGTTTTATCACCGTAGTATGAAAAATAAAGCCATATTTTGGGCGCCGAATCCAATAATGTTTCGTTTCAAATGTACTGCGTCCATGCAGTCGGTTATTTATTTTTATATGTTGTTTATTGGATTGACTTTATTCATGTCATGAAAGCTTTGATAGGAGTCACATTATTTTTTTATATAAGGTATGGTGCAGAATCAATTTATTCCACGCCACGACTGCCCAAAGAAAGTTTTATGTGTTTGAATTCATGTTGGAATGTGTGTTTATTTATTTCATTAACTTTTAAATAAACAGATGAAGTACGAGTTACATACATACATATAATCACGCCATTTTCCCATAGGGGTAGGCAGAGACTATGGATCTCCACTTGCTACGATACTGATAAATTACTCTAGCTTCATCTACACTCATCACTCTCTCCATGCATGCTCTTCGGTTTCGGGTACTTCTTACATCTCCTTTCTTTCTTCTTTACGAATTAGGTACTTTATTAATACTTACAATATTTTGTTATCAGAAGTAGGATATAATTTGTAATTAAAACAAATATTTATTACTTATGTAGGTACCTAGGTATACAAAAATCTATTAAAATTACGTGAATTGAACATAATCGTCGCCTTTGTGTAAAGCAATTAACAATGAGACATAATCGTAACAAATTTATATTTTGACTGTTCACTCCTTAGAGTATCAATTTATTTATACTCTAAGGTTCACTCCATTATTTAGTATTATATTTTGATTGCAAGGCCTGGGAAAGAAAGAACACAGGATTTTCATACACGAGTAACGTATTGATCACGAGGGATCTACATACAGCGAGCGAGAGAGAATAATTATTCAATAAGAAAGAGAATAATTATAAATAATAAAAAAAATATCTTTTTCTGATTGACCTGGGTCTTGGATGTTTATCTATATCCCATAATACAAGTCTTGAACTTACTTTGTGGCTAGTTCAATCTGTGTGATTTGTCCGTATATATTTATTACGTTTTGACTGAACAAAAGCTCTGTGCACAGTAATATATCTGTGCACAGAGCTTTTGTTCAGTCACGCGCGCGGTTTACACAAGATATTCAGGAAATGACAAACGCGTAATAATGAAGTCGCGTTGCAAATTTCATGGATGCACAAACAGATGCATTTTGCACAGGCAACTATCATTAAACGTACAAACATTAAGGAACATGGAAGAGCTCACTATTTTAGTTGGAACTCCGCAGAGAACTGCTCTCAATATTGTTAAACAACATTGTTCCTTAACTTATACATTCACAAAATCGTCATCATTTCAGCCGCAAGAAGTCCACTGCTGGACATAGGCCTCCCCCAAGGATTTCCAATACGACCGTTTGGAAGCGGCCTGCATCCAGCGCCTTCCTGAACATATAATCACGACTTTATTCCTTTTCAGAAACACATAACATAGGCCTTCAATAAGACCTAGGGCCACGATTAGCATATTAGTATATCTAATACACAAAATAAAAGTAATAGTGATGGGTTTCAACTTGCAAGCCGCATCGTCCAATGACATGAATCCTCAATTTCAACCGACGAAAAATCGGAAGAGTTTATCAAGTCATCGAATAGATATTTTTTAACCGACTTCAAAAAAGGAGGAGATTCTCAAATCGTCTGTATGTTTTTTTTGTATGTATGTTATGCGATTACTCAGTTAAGTATGGATCGATTTTAGTGATTCTTTTTTTGTTCGATAGGTAATGCTTCTAAGATGGTCCCATAAAATTTTTATCGCAATGTACTGAGCACTTTTTGAAAAAATAAACAAAAACCCAAAAAAATTGTAAGAGTATGCCGTTCGGTTTAAACTTTTTTGTATTTTATTCTTATGCGAATTATGCGAAGACGATGATGATGAGAACGTTACTCCTCTGTTTTGAATGAACGTCAAAGGTGGTCCTATAATATTTTTATCAAAATGTATCCAGTGCTTTTAGAAAAAATCAACAAAAACCAAAAAAAAATTACAAGTATGCCGTTTGGTTTAATTTTATTTCTGTTGAATTTTTCGCGAATCAAGACAAGTTGATGGCGACGTTTTTCTTCTATTTTTATTGAACTACCACACCCACTAAACCCTAATTTTATGTTCCAGTTTGTACATTTACGTATAGGGTTGAAGTCGGTTTTACTTTTTTGTTAAAAATAATTATATACCTACGCATAACTTTATACAGAGTAGTCCGATTATGATAATTCTAATTCTATTTTTTTTCCGACGGAAGTTCTAGAAGTTGATCCCATATTAGTTTATAAACAAAAATCCGACCCTCAGGGTAGATTTTTGATAATTCATTTATTTTTGCTTTTAGGCGGTTAAGTTTTTGCGTTTTACATTTTGTCGATCGGATTTTACGATCTGCTCGGGAAAGGAGGCAGCTGAAATACATTTTTTTTTGTTTCTTTTTCCCGGGTCAGCATAGCTTCTATCTTTTGAATTCTAATAAAATTTTATCTTTAAATTATCTAAAGAGAATTACTATTGCTAACAAAAATAAAGCTTATCTATCTTGATACTTAAAATTCAATTACCTGGTTAAATCCATTAACTAAATTACTTGTAATAGCTCTTCAATACACCCCTTTTAGATTGTTTAAACAATTCAATACATTAAATCAGTGTATAAGAAAGGGTATATAAAATATACCTTTGTATTTAGTACAAAATAATAAACTTGGCCTTTCATAACAGGTAAATTCAGTGTGAAATTTCAGAAGCAATATCGCTCGTATACCTTTCAAGGTATAATTGTATTGCGTGGGGCTAGAGACGGCTTACCAATTTATCTTGTGATCTTGGTCAAGGTTTAAACCCCTCCGCCTAAGGGAGATCCGATAGATTCGACTATTTTTGTTTTCAATTAATCAGGGTATTTCAGGATAAACTTGGTCGATCTTTAGTTTATTTATAGATAGATATATCGAAAATAGAATATACGGATAGATAAATAAAAAAAAGGTATTTTTTCAAAAAATTCAATTTGTTACGCTTTTAACCATTGAGTTTATTCTGTTAACTACTTGAGCAGGATTTGGCTAGACCCGGCTAAGCGGCGCGGGCACTCGGCCCGCAATTTTTTTATTTTTTTGCCTCTCGAAGGATATTATTTACGCCTGGAACTGTGTCCCACTGCAGGGCAAAGGCCTCCCCTTCTTTTGTCCACTCATCCCTATCTAATGCTGCTTGCTTTCAACCTCTCAGGAATCTGTCGATGTCATCCCGCCATCACGTCCGCGATCTAGCCCTACACCCAGGTCCTCCAGAAACCTACAAACAGTACTATAATATTTTTTTTATATTTTAGTTAACATTGTTTAAAAAAATGATTATTTTTTATATCTTTTTACATTATTAATAAATAAAATATTTTTTTAGGCAAGCACATAAAATGGTTGAATATTTTCTTGTAACATCGCATCTAATTTGTTAATTAAAACAATGTAGTTCACGCCCTGCACATTCAGACTGAATCTAATGAATCTTGCCGCTGTTTGTCGGCGGCCATGATGGACTATTTGTGATGCACTCTATGTAATTATTCAGTGTTTTATGTTCAATCAGAATGCTGTTTATTAGATGCAGAAATGCGCATCTAATAATCTAAGGTATAAGGAATCTTTGTAGGATAATAAGCTGTAAGTGATTTCTAACAAAAAAATCACATACCTAGTCTAAACTCAATTGGTTTAACTTGTTTAATTTAGGAGTTTTTACTGCCACCTTCCGACTACATCATCAAAATATAAAGACTTAAGAGCGTATACTAGCAGTATTTTTTCAATATGGTTTCCATACAAATGTATTTCTCTATTTTCTCGCTGAAAACTGATTCTAGAGCCACAATTCTTTTTTCATAAAATCTAGTACTAAAATAGGAATGCCCCTATTTTTTATTTTTTCCAATAAACTGTTTTTGTACACTTTTTTTTCTTTTGAACAGGTTTTTAGAAAAAAATAAAACATAGGGACATACTTATTTTAGGAATAGATTTTATGTAAAAAGAATTGTGCCTCTAGAAGCAATTTTTAGCGAGAAAATAGAGAAATACATTTGTATGGAAAACGCACTGCTAGTATACCCTCTGACCTAAGTGGGAAAACAAAACATGGTAAACAATTAAATAAATATTTCATAGAATCTGATTTTCATAGAACCTACACCAAAATAAATCATTATGATTTTCAATGTACGTACGGCTTTGAAACTCACAATAGAATAAATAACTCATTCGTAGAAGCCTGAAATAATGCGAATTTGAGAGCCACGCAATTTGAATGACTGACATACTAGAACTGCACATAATGGAGGTGCAGTACGTAAGTGATAACACTTACTGGCACGCCGCAAAGTTCACTATGACGATTTGCGATATTTCCTGATAGAAACGGACTGCAAGGAAGCTATTGTTTTCGTGCTTTTCTAGTCATAATGTTTGGTGGTTATATTGCCTAAGCCTTCACTTATGTAGTTATTTAAGTACCTAGTAGCCACAAGAAAACCGTTTTTACACGGCTGCGCAAAATAATTTACCCTCGACATTCTCGTTTAGTACACCTGCCTACTACTCTACTAGTTTTGGTAAAGTTGAGATGTACACGTAACTTCAAATTTTATTTGAGTTAGAACGCTGTAATCGACACTAGTATTCGCATTTTACTATATACATGGCTAGAGTAACCAAATATTGATAAAGTGCGTGGTAGAGTAGAGTGGATGCAAAGGTGAGGGTATACAATTTGTTGAGTATCTTGCCCCAGTTGCTAGACACTCTACAAATGCTACTAACATTGGTAGGTAGTGTTAATACCTAGTATCGTTAGCATTCTACCTTTTATGCTAGCGTCAACTTTAACACGCAGGTACCTGAGGCGAAAGGGATGTCTTGTTCAAAGGGAATATCGATGGTATGATACATACTGAATGTGAGTGTCTTAATTCGGCTAAAACTTTTAACTGTCTAAAAAAATTTGGATGTGTGAGGCATCGTTGCCAACGATGCCTCACACTTTACACCAGACTTTAGTGAAGATTCCAACGATTCGTTGGAATCTTCACTAAAGTCTGAGATATACTGTCGTATTTTTATATTTCTTTTAAATCCATTACCAAGGCAAATTAAAGTATCAGATTTTTAAGATCCTCAGGGGAATAATTACATCTCAAAATTTGAAATGGCACCTCGGTGGATCATAAACAAGCCGAGGAAGCATTGTAATCTCAGGTTTGCTGGCACCCGAGTGACTCAGCGGGACTGGACGCGAGCCAGCGATGAACGTTATAGTAGCTACTCGTACTAGCTGTCGGAAAATCGCACAATTCTGACAATCTTTACTAGACGTAACTGTGAATTTTGTTTGAATTAGGCTGCGGTCATCACTAGTACTCGTCCTTTACTAAGTGGGTAGTGTATCCCAAATATTGGTATAGTGCCTGGTAGAGTAGAGTGAACGCAATCGAATAGGTACAATTGGTAGAGTATTTTGCCCGCGTTGCTCTTAAATCGTAAATAAGCCAAGGAAGCATTTTAATCTCAGGTTGGCTGGAAGCAAGCCAGTGATGAACGTTATGAGTACTAGCTGTCGGAAAATCGTACAATTCTGTCAATTTTTGCTCTTTTGTAGAACTTTGAATTCTGTTTGTGTTAGAACGATGTGGTCATTATTAGTACTCGTACTTTACTAAGTGTATACATGGGTAGAGTAACCAAATATTGGTAACGTGCGTGGTAGAGTATAGTGGATGCAAAGGTGGAGAAATACAATTGGTAGAGTAGATTGCCCACGTTGGTCTTAAATAGTTAATAAGCCAAATATTGGAAACGTGCGTGGTAGAGTATAGTGAATGCAAAGGTGGGGGAATACAATTGGTAGAGTAGATTGCCCACGTTGGTCTTAAATCGTAATTAAGCCAAGGAAGCATTTTAATCTCAGGTTTGTTGGCAACCGAGTGACTTAGCGAGGCTGGAAGCGAGCCAGCGAGGTACTAGCTGTCGGAAAATCGTACAACTCTGTCAATTCAAACGATCGCTGCTGAATTCTTTATTGAAGTGTTGTTTTGATTTAAGTAAGGGTTCTTTTAATTAATGTTTTATTTGCTTTTCCTTCATTTAAACTTAAAATATAAATAGCACTTTCCCGCGTCTTCATCTGCGAAAATTTATACCCTCCTATTTTACCCCTTAGGGGTCAAATTGCGAAAAAAATATTTCTAAGCGCTTACGTAATGGTCAAATTTTGCCTTCTTTCGTGAATAAAATCAAAAGTATTGATTTTTCCCGAACTTTGAACCGTTTGGGTCATAGGTTTACACCATCTTACCAAATTTTATTTAATTTGGTTCAGTAGATTCGGAGAAAATCGACTGTGACAGACGGACGGACGGACAGACAGACCAAAGACCTTTGAAAGATGTTTACTTCAAGCTAAACTGTTGTTTGTAGTTTTATATTGCAAATTGCAATTTTTCAACAAATTAATTTTTACTTTTCTTTATGCTTTTCAAAACTTTGGTCATAAAAGTTTCACCAGATAGATATAAAAACGGTATGTGGCGTTTTCTTGCTTATATTAATACATGCTTTGTTTATTGCATTTCTAGAGTTCCGTGCGACTGAGTGACGAAACGGATCACTTATAGGATCAGTCTTAGTCTGTCCGTCGGTCTGTCACAGACGGTTTATTCTTAAATTATACTGCCTTGAAATTTGGCACACTTATAAAATCATGTGACGCAAACATAAACATGTTGCAATAGTAAATAAATATTGAGTTTAGGGGCTTATAAAGGAATCCAAATTTTCATATTTTATTGCTTCTCTTTTATCTATACTTGATAGCAGAGAGGAAAAATGTGATTTCAAACTTAAAAATTTCTTATTACAATTTTAGATTCGAGTGAATGGACGTACTAATTTGTAGACTGGTCTTTGTATTTGTTATTTAAAGCTATCTACGGAAGAAAATATATGATAATAAAATGTTTTTTTTTTAAATCATGTACTCTGCTTATTCACAAAATGTTATCCATGAAATATGTCTCGAAGTTTATCTGAACCCACCTTAAAGACCAAAGACCTTTGAAAGATGTTTACTTCAAGCTAAACTGTTGTTTGTAGTTTTATATTGCAAACTGCAATGTTTTCAACAAATTAATTTTTACTTTTCTTTATGCTTTTCAAAACTTTGACCATAAAAGTTTCACCAGATAGATATAAAAACGTCATGTGGCGTCGTCTTGCTTATATTATTAATACATGCTTTGTTTATTGAATTTTTAGGGTTCCGTACGACTGAGTGACAAAACGGAACCCATTAGGATTACTCGTAGCCTTTTTTTATGTCATAAGACGGCAAACGAGCAAGCGGGTCACCTGATGGTAAGTGATCACCGCTGTCCATGGACAACTGCAACTCCAGGGGTGTTACAGGAGCGTTGCCGCCCTTTATTTTTCCCTCCCCAGAGGGGGAGGGGGGGAGATGGGCCTTCAGCTCTTTCACTTACCGAACGAAGCATAGAAGCGGTAAAGCTACTACTCGAACGTCGATTTTCTGTGAGAGTGTGGTACTTCCCCGGACGAGCCGGCCCATTCATGCTACTAGCAAAAGTGAATATTGCCGGTAACGTGGCTCTACCACACATCCTATCTGATGAACTGTCATAGCCAATGCGCTCTATACTTTACTAGCCTTGTAATTAGGCACACATAAAGAATCATGTGACGCAAACACAAACATGTTGTAATAGTATTTTTTTTGGGCTTAAAAGAGAATCTATCTTTCGATGTATCAAACAAAATAGATTATTGCGAGGATTAAGGTTATTTCTAGTCCAGTCCCCTACCTTATCTCCAAAACAGGTGATTCTACAAATACGTTGAATAAACCTGTACTTTTAATTTGCAAATAACAACCTATAAAGAATGTAAAATTTAATTAAGAAAGTAAAATTTAAAAGGTGTTGACCGGGATTTTTCTTTACTAAATAGGAAAGTAAGCAGATGGTCGATGGCTCGCGTAAGTAATTTAACGTTTAGTTAATAATGATTTTACCTGAAATGCGCTCTTCTAACTCTACACAAAATATTTCACGCCATTATTGAAGAAACGTCTATTAATGTTATTTGATAAAAAATTGAAAGTTCAACAGAAAAATAGAAATGCCATTTTCGAGATAAGTTTTCATAATGAGCTTATCCATACTGTATAGCTTAATACTTTCCAAGGTAAATTATACATGGCGAAATTTTGATCGTTCCGGACCATTAAAGGGGTGATTCAGCCTGTCAATATAAACAACTTTTCCTATGGGACAAATGCTGTAAACTCGAAAAAAAATTCGACATTCCTATACAAATTGCCCGGGCGGCTGAACACTTTTGTATGAAAATGTCGAAATAAAATTTGAGTTTCCAACATTGGTCCCATAGGAAAAATGGTTCATATCGACGGGCTGAATCACCCCTTTAAGGGTCCAGAACGATCAAAATTTCGCCATGTATGAGCCCAAGCACTCTGCCCATTATAAAACGAGGACTAAATTTAGAAACTGTATTTGGCTATTATTTGTCAAAATAACACGACACTTATCACTTTGACATTTTTTCAGCTTAGTAATATGCAACTTGTTTTGGGTGGATAATGGCTTCCACCGGGTTACTCCTCGTAATAATAAGTAATAAGACTGTTGAGTTTATTTGTCTTGTTAAATTGAAGAGTTTCTGTGGACATTTTTCAACTTCATTATTTATCAGATCATAGACTCCAGTAAATTGTATTGTTATTTGACTTGACATGTTTGCAAAATTTGAGCTAAATCGAATATCAAAGGTAGTGGTGCTAATAATTTAACTTCCAAGATTTGACCCACACAAACAAACTAACACCGCAAGTTTTAGGTAAATAATAATCATATCTCTTCTAACCATTAATTGTTAGTATTATGTTCTTATGAAGCTACATACGTCAATTTGCCATTGTTATGAACAGGCCTTAATATTAACCAAAACTTTCTTGGAATATAATATGCTTACTATACAATGAAGGCTGAGTTTGCACGTTCTCGTACAATATGAGCTTTTGTGTCAATACTGAATAACTTAGAGCTTTTAATATGAAGCTAGATGAGTTAGACGGTCTGGGCGCGTTTCGTGCGTCGTTGACTTTTTGTAAACAAGTAAATTAGTCGCGATTCGGGCGTTCAACAAAATGTGAGCTCCGTGGCGCGGCGGTCAACACGGCTGCCTGCGACACGGATGGTCCCGGGTTCCATCCCCGGACAGGTCATCGTCCATGGGAAGTGGTGACCACTTACTATCAGGCAACCCGCTTGCTCGTTTACCGTCCTATGTGATTGAAAAAAAAAACCTGAAGTAAGCCTGGCCCTGGCCAGACGGAGTGTTGGCAGGTGTAGCAAAGAAATGACCTAATTGCGTAGTGAAAAAAGTACTGGACATCCTCCTATAAGATGGGTTGACTATATAGTCAAAGTCGTTTGCTTTTATCCAGGAGTGATCTGCGGATAAGAGTGCAGGACCGAGAAATCAGCAGTGGGTGGAAGATGGGCTGAGATGATGATGATGAAGAGAAGACCATCCCTACGTCTAGAATAATTAAGTACAAGTTATAAACACTTGTTTATTTTTGTTTGAAAGATAATTAAAACGTATATTATTTAAAATATCAGCCCAATAGCCCAGTAATCGCGGCAAAACAGCAAGACGTATCGACGGGCAGCTGCGTCCAAAGCGATATTATTAGACTTTTATTAGCGTTTTTTTACGCACTACCTATACAATGTGTCGTTTGTCGTCGCTCGGTCACTGTTACACGCGTGTATTAGCCATTAGTGTAAAATTAGCTTTATTAGCTAGTAGATCCGTCCGCGACTTTGTTTACATGGGTCCTTCTGGAACCTTATCCTCTTAAGCATTTCCCCGGTTGCAATATTGGCTGTGGTAAATTTGAACCTTGTGCCAGGTTGTAATCTATGCTGGTATGGGAGAAAAGTAAGAACGTACCTATAATTTACCATCTGCAATTCCAGAAATTCTGAATCGAATTAGTATTTTTTTCAAGTCAAAGAGTTTTCTGTCGACTAACTTATAAAATGACATGTGCAACTACGGAACCCTACACTGTTCGAGGCCCACTTTCACGGGCACTTTTTTCACGGGCCGGTCTTTATTTTATTTTTATGTTTTGCCATAACTCCGTCATTTATGAAGTGAATTGACGCCATCATTAGAACAAACGATTGGCTCCATATGACGGTTTTGACATGTAGCTTACATTAAAATGAGAAATCGAACATCAGGAAGTGGTTCTAGTAAAGCTTCTAAGGTATGAACCATACACATAAACTACTAGGGCAAGTTACATAAAAAAAACTTCTCTCGTTTTCGATTGTGATAAATTTGAAACCTACGTTTAAATATAAACAGTTCGCATCTTATGTTTCGGATTATTGGGGTCTTAAAATTGACAAGATTATTGATCGCAAATTTAATAGAACTCCGAAGATATGGGGAGGCACGTCTCGCGCCGACTTGTTTTGTGTCGCAAAATACCTACCTACTTATTGATTTACATTTCAGAGATATATACGTCATCCTGTTAGGTTCTTATTGGTATTTTACAACGGTTTTTTATTTTTTTAATTGCAACTTGATATTATTATCAAGTTGCAATTAAAAAAATAAAAACAAGAACCCGACTGCCATTTTCGACTGTTTATATCCGCCATATAATTTGTTTATTAACGTTACATAGCTTGTGTCACTCCAGAATACAAATCTAATGAAACCTTACACTTCAAAATTGGTCAAGCCATTTAGGAGGAAAAATATTACCTTCTCGTTGGGTTAGTCTGATGACTTTGTCGAAACATAAGCAATTAACAGCGGCGGATTTACAAATTTGCCGCTAGTAGTCTATTCAAACTTGCCGCCCCTACTGAGTATTGAAATTCAATACGTTAGTTTAGTTCACAATCATATTAATTACATTTAGTTATTCAGAAATTGCTACTTTATGATGTGTTCTATCGTCCTCATTACATCGACTTTTTCCCGTTATTAGTATAAGTTGTGAAGTAGGTGATATAGTGAAGTAGCCGCGGGTAACAGCTAGTCTTTTATATACGGATTACGAACGTAATGTGTATAAATATAATTATATTTTTTTTTATTATTTGGGCTAAATTTGCCGCCCCTCTAAATATGCCGCCCTAGGCTTCAGCCTACTAAGCCTATTGGTAAATCCGCCACTGGCAATTAATTAAGCAGACAGGCTGGCATCTCGCGCAATAGACGGCCACGACAGCGCAGTATAAGTAACATCAACGACCAGGTAAACCACAGAACACATAAAAAATATTGCAGCCGTATGTGGTTTATTTAGTTAATCTGGCTGTTGTGATTATGGTCGTGGTCATCTCGTGCGCGAGGTGCCTAAGACGAAAAAGAAGCTCAGCAGCCCAGCGTGGCCCTTTGTATTTATCGCGCTCACTCAAGAATGCCACCACATAATAACTCAATATGCGTGTAATATGTGGCATAAAAATATATACCTTGCTGTCTTAAAGATATGAAAAATACCAAAAAAAGATACGGAAATTAAATACTTATATAAGTACAATGGGTAAAAAGAATATTGGGAACGTAATATATGGCCAAAATCCATTTAAAAGAGTTCTTATTTTGTTTTTTTCGTCCGAGCTTCTTCGCTGACAATACTACTAAATTAAATGATAGAATTAGTGCCAATATTAAAAGCTAACCAGAACTATACGTAGGTACCTACTTGCATGTAATGAACTACCAGCGTAGTTGTGTTTGTACAAACCAACAGATGGGACTTATTTGCATGGCAGTACCTACCAGCTCTTACCAAATGGAATGGAATAGACATGAATGGAAATTGCTTAGTTAGCAGTAAACGAATCCAAACAATAGTTGCTTTACCCACTCGATTGTATCGTACTGTAGCTTGCTGTGAAGTAATTTCAACTTACTCACAGACACTGGACCAGACACAACAGAATTAAAAATAGAATTACGTCTACAGGCGGACTGTTCTGTCTCGTAAATTTATAACAATTACTTATAGCAAGAGTCACATTAATATGTCTTCTCGTGGATATCGTAGAAGGCGACTTACGAAACACAAGCTAAACAAAGCTTATAAACATCAAAGTGACCATCTCCAACCCGTCTGGCCAGAGTGAAGAGTGTAGACAAATCCTCTGACTGAAAGTAGTATAGAGAGGGTCGTGCTCCAGCAGTGGAGACTAATGATATTGATGATGATGATGATGTCATTTATGTAAATCTCTTGATATAAACATGCAGCCTTTGAAGAAATGCAAATATTATTTAGTATATACTTATTTTTATAAAATGACATATAATCAAACAAATAGCCAGTAAAATCTTGAAATACGTAATAATTATTAGTAAAAAATATATACACTTTGCGAAGTAATAGGACAAAAAGTCTATAATTATTATCAGTTTCTTTATGAACTACGAGTGTTGTTTTACTCAATTTGTAACTTATTTTATAAATTATTTTTATACGGTTTTCGAAACCTTAGGTGTATAAATAATGTAATAAACGCAAAAAACCGTATTAAAATTAATTTAAGTAAGCTATATTACTCTAATTAAGTAACAATTAAAATTTAAAACAATTTTATAAATACGCTCAGAGGTTCAAAATCACGTTATGTGCCTTTTAGAAAAATAATACTTTGCAAGGAATTCACTTTTTTTTTCATATTTGACACCATTAAAAGATAATGGCTTATAACGAAGGCTCGTCGTAAAGTAAATAAGCTTTTTGTGCGAACAAGGAAGAGTCAAATTTCAGTTCTAAATCTATAGGGATCGATTCAAAATTATTTTGTGAGTTATCAGGGGTAAAAAAAAAGTTGCGGTAAAAAAAATGTAATTAAAAATGATATAGGCAATTCCTTTTGTTTTCCTGTATGGCAAAAATGCCAGATTCCATTAAACTTTTTATTGCCCAACCCAATGCGGCGATTCACAAAATTATGTGGTTCCCGGCAAAGTAGAATAGGAGCACTCGAAGTCTTCCCGTGGATGTCGTAGAACGCTACTTAGGGAACAATTGGCTTAGTTTTAATGCGCGTTGGATACGTGAAAATTATGAAGAAGCCGTGTGGTTCCCGGCAGAGAAGAATAGGACCACTCCAAGTCGTCACATGGATGTACATATGTTCATAGAAGTCGACTTAGGAAACACAAGCTAAACAAAGCTTATAAACATCAAAGAGACCTCTCCAATACGTTTGGCCAGCGTGGAGAGAGTAGGCCAATTTCTTTAACTACTCTAGCTAATATATGGCTCTGGTGTACAGAGAGAGTCGTGCTTCTGATGAAGGAAGTTAAAATTTAACTTGATAAGAGATTTCATATTATTACTTGTACAAAAAGAACTTTAATACAATAATTTTGTAATCTCTTGTTTTTACAAAACGTCGTAGCCGTTCAAAAGCCTCAAAACACATTACCCTCTACCCTCTTTATTCATATCCCGAGGACGCCCTTAATAAACCTAGTCTCAAAGATCGGAGTGTTTTCAAAGAGGCATAATATCGTACCACAAAGCGGTTTAATCAACGGTTTACACTCTTATGCCTTTTAGAGTTCCGTTTCATAATAGCTGACAGAACTGTAACACGGAAACAATCTGATAAGTTCTTTAAAAAGTAACTATGATATTTTTTTATTTAAATCTTTGACAATTTAGATGAATTGACATCAAATACTTTTAAACATTTCTTGATTTATCCGTATGTATTTCTTTGTTTATTTTATTTTTTTATTGATAATATTTCAGATAAATAATGACTTCATTCAAATTTCTGCACAATTTCTTTCAAATTAATTATTTTTTCTACATCGTTTGATTAATGATGGAGGATTGAGGTAAAAATTCGAATGCGCAAAATTATCTATTTTGAGGTCGGTTTAAATAGAAAAAATAATGGTGGAGCGCGATCTGAAGCATTGACTTTTCAACTCTTATAATATTTTTAGTGTCCCGGCGTTTACTTATGTTTATCGGCAAACGCAAAAGACAATACCGTCGCCTGTCATGTAAAATCAATAGGCGGCTCTGTGTCATGGCACGTTACTGATGAGAGCCGAGGTATCCCAATTACAATATAAACTTATGATCTCTAGAACGTACATACGTATGGTACGGAACCTAAAGTGAGCGTAGCTATTTTGCGCTTAATTTTTCCTGCTGGATAGGTATGAAATTACGAAAAGCGCATTAGACCATGAAATTAACATTGGAGTGCCTCCGTCATTTTATTAATTTAGTCTTTTTAATTTGTTTCAGTCACTTATACACTGTACATGATTTAGTTGTCACAGCATAGTTTGCCTTTTTGATCATCTATCATTTCTTTTTTTTATATAAATTTATACGGAATATTCAACAAGCAAGCTCGTTTCGCACATTTCCTTTTCCGGCTGAATATGGAAATTACGCATAGCGCATAAAGCCATGGAATTTACATTGGAGTGTCTTGAGGCATTTTATTAGTTGTGTCGTAAAGGCGTAAGGACGTTTATTGGGCAGTTACGGAGGTCCGAGATTCAATAAGAAATATTGGCTGTCTTTATTTGCTATCGCCAGCTGTTTATGTACAGAAACATTTATTGAAATTCAGTGTTCATGATCATTAGGTCTTTTTTCGTCTTCACTGCAGAAGCACGACCTGCTCTGTACGATGTAGGGTATGATTGGTCAAGCCTAAAAATTGTTTTGATTCGTCAAGGTCGTATTAGAAATCCTTGGGGTAGGCCTATGTCCAGCAGTGGACTTCCTGAGGCTGAGCTGATGATGATGAAGTTCTTTTTGTCTTATTTTTTAATACTCATATTGTTAAACTATTTTTTATGTCATAGGACGGCAAACGAGCAAGCGTCATCTGATGGTAAGTGATCACCGCTGCACAACTGCAACACCAGGGGTGTGACAAAAGCTTTGCCAGCCTTTTATTTTTTTTAGAGAGGAGCGGGAATAGGCCTCTTATGCAACATACTTTTCGGTCGTGAAATGCCGCTGTGACGCGGCTATAGACGTCCTCAGTTTTGGCACGATAGCGAGCCACATCGGCGCCTAGCCTTTGTGAATCCAATGCATTTTAGACTAGACCAGCCAGCTACCAGCTAGTTTTAATTCTACTTTCCACTTTAATGCCCACTATTACGCTAAACGTGGCCTTTGGGTTTTATGACTTTGGGATCTGTCTACCTCGCAAGGGAGAAAAACGTGGTTATATGTACGTAGGTATGTACCTGCCCCTGTTGCATGGAACGCCAATCGCGACAACGTTTATCGAGTATCGCCACCTTTTTTTCCGTAATAATAAGGAGTGAGATAGGACAGTTTATCGCGCGATATAAACAATGTCGCGGGCGCCATGCATGCAATAAAAATTACTATCAGTCTCCACCTACATTTATAAATCAGCCTTTGTTTAGAAATTCAACCTCTAAGGGGGTGAAATAGAGGGGTCAAGTTTTACACGGATGAAGTCGCAGAAAAAACTAGTCAGAGCAAATGGGAGAGAGTGTTAGCCATTATTGCATACAAACAAAAAGAATAATGTAAACCTTGTTCAAAATTGACGTTTTTTTTAACCTGTAATGTATATCATTTAACTATTCAAAGCATGGTGGCAGTGATAATTTAACATATCTTTAACAATAAAACAAAACCGGCCAAGTGCGTGTTGGGCCACGCGCAGTGTAGGGTTCCGTAGTTGCAAATGACAACCTTGAGTTCACACTGTTCACACTTGCACATCACAGTTAAACGACCAAAAACATGTAACAATGAAAACGTATGATTTTTTTTTATTTTTGAGTACATTTTATAAGTTGGTTGCCTATAACTTCTTAGTTTGTACTTAGTATTCAGCTCTGATAGTTTTCCTTTCAACTTCAGTATATATACTACTGCTGTAATTTTTTCACGTATTCATATACAACCGTTTAGTAGATAGAGGGGGGGACACTTACCTCTAACAAAAATTTGCACTTTAAAACCAAATATTTCGGAAATGGATCCCTAAATCGAAAAATGGTGTTCTCAACCTCACAATATTTTTTAAAGACCTATCTAACAATACCAAACACGATGGGTTTGTATAGAAAAAAAAAAATTACTCCCTCTTTACTTGTATGGGAACTACCCTAAAAAAAAATGTTTTTCAAGATTTTCTTCTACCACTTTTTTACATGATTAATATACATACCCATACCAAATTTCAGCTTTCTAGTACTTATAGTCTCTGAGTATAACCGCGGACGGACAGACAGACAGACAGACATGGCGAAACTATAAGGGTTCCTAGTTTACTACGGAACCCTAAAAACCGACTTCAACTTTATCAATTTGTTTGAATGAGAATAAGCATAAGAATTTAAACGGAAATAAGTGTTAACCAAACGGCATACATGTAAAAAAAAAATTGCTTTTTGTGTATTTTTTCAAAAAGCGCTCGACGCCTTTCGATAAAAATTTAATGGGACCATCTGTAAAGTATTAGATTTACCTATCGAACAAAAAAGAATTTCTTAAATCGGTTCAGATGTCTTCGAGAAATCGGGAAACATACATAATAAAAAAAAGATTCCGTCAAATTCAGAACTTCCTCCTTTTTTTGAAGTCGGTTAAAAACCAATGAAAAACCCTAATATTCTCATATGAGTGATCGTTCCAACATCGCGTGATTTCGTGACCCGAAGGGATTTCAAGGGCTCGAATCGTCGATATCCATGCGGTCATGTTTGTCGATGATTTTAAATGTGGCTGCCATGTAATATTGTAATGACCTTGCTCATTTTTTTCTTATACTATGAAAACTGGCAAAAAGAGGCACACCAGTGAAAATGTTTCTTGATAAACAAAAGTTTCTTTAGGATATAAAGTTTACAATGTCACGTTCTTTTATTTCGGATTAAACTTTACAATAGTCGGCGTCATAAGTTGCTTGCGGTGCCAGAGGCGAGAACGAAATCCCACAAACAGTCGCCCCTTTTACGTGGACTGTCAGAACTTAATGCTTTTGTGGCATCAGAGCGTGGTAGTGACTGTGATCGGTTTGCGCGATTGAAGAATGAATTTTTATTGTATTGTGAAAGGGAGGTATGAATTTGCTGTCCATATTTTAAGTTGGACAACTTAAAATATGGACAGCAAATTCATACCTCCCTTTCACAATACAATAAAAATTCCATATTTTAAGTTGTCCAACTTAAAATATGGACAGCAAATTCATACCTCCCTTTCACAATACAATAAAAATTCATTCTTCAATCGCGCATTAGTGTAAACTGTAATGCTGTACAGTGTAAATAATAATAATAAATAAATGAATAAAATATTATAGAGTGACGTCCCAACTTTGGCATTAGATAGTTACGTACATTTTAAGCAAATAAATGTGTAAAAAAAATAAAACTTAAAGTATTTTTCTTTGTTTCAGGTACACACCATAGGCAACGGGATATTCTCTTAAAAATTCAGAAGGAAGATCATAGCTTCACATTGCTTTCAATCTAACCCGTTTATAATTGTATCACATACAAAAAGGTTTGACAATCTTCCACCATTAACGGCTCATGCTTTTCGAATAGAAGATAGTCCTGTCCTATCCTCCTATCATAATTGAGGAATTTGGAGAATCTGACGCCAGTGTTCTCCATCAACACAATGAACAAAGATGCTCGTGTTGTAAAATATAAAAATGACGAAAATGTGACCTAGATTCACAGCACGTCTCATTTATTTAAAATATGGCAGCATGATGGATGACATCTGAAGTAAACCAGGATTTAGTCAAAGTATCACGCTCAGTATATCAAATTCCAAACTTTCTCAAATAATATTTATAAAAGGAATGTGCTCGAATCTATACTCTTGTCGACATAGATTTAAAAAAAAATCGTCTTTTTGATAAGTTAAACTTATTTGACAAAAGATAAGGAGAAAAGGTAAACTTTGGAGTTTGACAACAGCGGCAAGTTTCGAAACGAAGAAACAAAAGTTTAGGCAATATTACTTGAGAAAGTTTCGAATTATACCGAGCGCGTGACACTATGACTATATCCTCGTTTTCTTCAAATTGATGAGGAAGACATCAATGCTGAATATCCATACTATACTATATATATTATATATTATATTATATATTACTATAATATTGAAAAGTAACTCTGTCTGTCTGTCTAGCTTTCACGACAAAACTACTGAACCGATTTACATGAAATTTAATACACAGATAGTCTAGAGCTAAAGAAAGGACATGGGCTTTTTAATTCGAAAAAAGACTGTGTGATGAAACTGAAACCCACGCGAATGAAGTCGCGGGAAACAGCTATTTTTAAATAAATGAACAAACGTGCTGTGAATCTAGGTCACATTTTCATCATTTTCATATTTCTCATAGTATCAGTTCATCATATAATATATGCGAGCAAGCCGATTTTGAACCAAGAAAATGTACAAAATATATACGAAATTTTAGTACATGAATCTGGAAATATGAAAGAAAAAATATTGAAAGATATGCTAATAATATTATTCCATAATTTCACCTTCTGATTTATGAATCTCGGTCTCTTATTAAATTAAAAAATAAGATACGGGAAAAAGAATTCTATAAATACCTTTAGAGCATCTTGGTCTGTCAATGTCTGACGTTGTTTATTGTTCTGCTGTAAAATGAAATCATAAGAAATATCTACATTTTTTTAGCTAAAGATTTTGTACACATGGTCATCTACTTCTAGTTTCATCAGAAACTAAGAAAAGGTTCATCCGCAAAATGCTTCGTCAAAAATTTTGAAGTGAATCCGCAACTTGCTTATTAAAAAAGAAATATCTTATAATTTTACAGTCAGTTTTATTCTATGTAATAAAGAATTAGGGTACTTAAATTAATATCAGTACGTACGAACACAAATTGCACATTCCTTTTCAGTCCAAGCAATTTGAAAAGAATTTTAATCAAAATATTTTCATTTTGGTCTTAATTTATTAACAAAATAAGATACAATAAATTAATCTAATGTAGTGTTTAATTTTAATTTCACATCACTTTTAGTTGTGTCTCAAAACAAATCAAGTGTTTCGATTTAAGTGAATTAAATTAAATGTTTAAATTGATGTGAGTTGTAAACTAATTAAGATTATTTGCTGCGATAGAAAGCTTTGTATTTGTGCTTTGCAACTTAATTACATTTCATTGAATGGGTGTAAGTGTAATTTTGACTGAAAGTAAATATTTTGATAATAAGTAGATGAAATTCATACTTTTTAGGGTTTTTCATTACTAAAAATAATTTAAAATTAATTTAATATTCATAATATTTATTTTAATCAAAAGAGGAATTTAATATCGGATTAATAAAATAGAAAAAAAATATTTTTTTTTTAAATCTATGGAAAAAAAGCGAATCAATAATTGAAACCATCATATCTAATTGTTTCTACTTTTTGGATGGTTCACTTCAGAAATCACATTTTATAAATTAACTCATTTGTCACATAATAGCACTGGCCTCAAAAACATTAAAATTTAGAAGTTAAGGATCTATCATCTATAGACACGAAGCGGTCACGCGTTCGATCGTTCCGGGCTAGCGTTCTTCGTTCGTCAGCTGCTTCGGAACCGACATAAACCGAACAAGTTGCGCTTACCAAATTGTTTGCCAAGCATGGTGAGTACGGCAAACGCCTTCATTGAATATTTGAGTACCTATGTTATGAATGATAAAAATCCATGCGCGATGCCTATGTCCAGTGGACTTCTTGCAGCTGTAATGATGTTCTGCGTTTGAGTGTGCAGTTGCTAATGAGTCCCGCTGTTGGACTATCAGTGCAGTAACACTACTGTTTAAACTATGTCAGTACCTTTACTCTTAAAAAATGTATCACTAGTGTTGGCCACTTACATACACGAAACACAAAACAACCACGTTTTATAGACAACTCGCAAACGCGTACTCTCGGTATTAACCGATGCCATGCGACATAATACAAAACAACGAACGCAAAACTGCCCCTTCGAACGCCTGAACGCATGACCGCTCTCTGGCGAGAGATATTTGTCGAGCTCCGTGGCGCAGCGGTCAACACGCTAGCCTGCGACACGGGGGTCCCGGGTTCGATCCCCGGTCAGGTCAAGATGGAAAAAGATCTTTATCATATTGACCTGGGTCTTGGATGTTTATCTATATCCATCCATACTATCCATACTAATCCATACTTCCATACTTCCATATCCATACTAATATAATATTATAATATATATAATATATAATATATTAATATATATATATATATATAGATATCCCTCGAATACGAATCCTCGGGTTCTTCGGACATATAACACGTAACGAGGAAGCAATGGAACGGTTGGTAGTGCAAGGGAAAGTTGAGGGGAAAAGATCACGTGGACGCTCTCCAACACGATGGACAGACCTCATTAAATCTGTTACGCACTCTTCCATTAACGAGTGCTCTCACTCTGCTAGACATCGAGATACATGGCGACGCATTACAAGAGCAACGGTGGCACATGAACCAACCGAAACATGACCACGACCACTCTGACCAGAGTGCACGACTAAGAAGAAGAAGATATCCCTTTACGGTAAATGTTGATCAGATGCGACTTCACGCGAGCACTTTGTTGATCCGAAAACGCATGTTGATCCGGCGCCTTTTGTTGATCCAATATGCATCTCTGGTAACAAATGTGGCTCCGACCGGATCAACATCTGCACTATCGGACTTCTTACCTAGCGTTCGCTGAAGTTGATCCGATATACAAATCCACCTTGCGATAGTTACGGATAATGTTGATCCGATTTAAATGAACCAATCAGAGCACAGGAAGCGATCTGATTGGTTGAAAGCATCCGCGACGTTGCCGTTTTGTATCTTAAACTATCCCAAACTACACAACATTAATCCATCGTCTTTAGGCTCGTTACACGAGTTTGGGCTCGTTGGATTTGTCTTGACAAGAGCATTAATTTTTATTAGTGTCGAGGGTCTGATGATGCTTCTTGAAGGTGGCCATAACATCTCCTGAACTACACAACATAACCCTATCGTGTTTGGGCTTATTCAATTTGTTTTGACCAGAGCAATACAGTGCCTATACAAATGACAAAAATGTAGAAAATAAAATTACATAAACGTAAAAAAAAAAAATTTTAAAACAAGCTTTTATTTAATGCTCAGTAAAAAATAAACTTAAATATCCATCAATGTACTGGTAATTACTTTAATTTTTTTTTGACGAATGCCTGGACCGATTTAAGAAATTCGTTTTTGTTTGATGTTTATTCATTATAGATGGTCCCATTACATTTTTATTGAACAGTGGCGAGCGCTTTTTGAAAAAATAAACAAAAACCAAAAAAATTTTTATAGGTAGGTATGCCTATGTATGTATTTGTTCGGATTACACTTATTTCTATTTTTTTCTTATGCCTATTAAAAAAATTTATAGGGTTGAAGTCGGTTTTTGTTTTTTTGTTAAAAATATCTTAAATTATTTGATTGTTAGACATCAAAGCTTTTTGTTTGTATGGTGAACGTCTGGTGTTCCCCATCGTCTAGTTTGTAATAAATATAAGTACTCATTTCCATTACTTACTTACTGCAGCGTCTCTTGCTGACAGTTTTACTTGTCAGCTTGCCTCTTGCGCAAAGGCTCTAATGATGTCTTCACAGTTGCCTATCTCTTTCTTTACACGCCGCCTCCGTTATCTCATATCCCCATCTACTCTACTGTGCCCCTCTCTTTATTTTCCTATCAGATCAGATGACCTTGACTCAGTTACTCAGTTTGATGTTGAGAATACTTCTTTCAATTTTCTTTTGCCCATACTTTTAGACTGTTTCTCTGTTATGAGGCTTACTTCAGCGAAACTAAGTAGACTCTTAAATTCTTTATCTCCGTCATTTGATCAAATTGAAAGAAGTCTACGAGAGTACTTCGGTAGTACATTACTTGTAGTATTTTTAATATAACTTTTCATCAATTCAAATTAAGAGACCTGCTGGTAATGTGTAGTTCTCTTAAATTATCAAATACAAAATATGAAAAGTAATTCCAAAAATACTAAAAGTTATTTATTTCCGATGTAGTAGTATAGTAGATTTTTAGATGCGATGCGAATGTGAACAAGTGAACTGTCGCACGCAGAACGCGACGTTGCCGTTTTGTGCTCGAGTACCTATTGGTCAATTTTGGCTCCGGATCCACATTGTCTAAGTAAATGTCGCATATAATTTGAATATACTCTGGATCTAAAAAGTCATATCCAGTATGATTTTTTAAACCGTTGATGGATCAACATATACTGGTGAAATCACCGACGAGTATGTTGAAAACCTGCAAGTGCAGATCCGCAAAAAGTTCATTATATATATATATATATATATATATATATATATATATATATATATATATATATATATATATATTATATATATATATATATATATATATATATATATATATATATATATATATATATTATATATTTATATATATTATATATTATATATTTATATATATATATATTATATATATATATATATATATATGTTTTTGCGATTGTTACACATTTAAATAAAATTATTTTAATACGGTTTTTATCGCGTTTATTACATTATTTATACACCTAACGTTTTGAGCACTTTACAGTGTTCGTGGTCGCAGGTAGACTAAGTTTACATTTGTCTAGTATTTTATAAGAACTGCAAAATCTCCCGCCTAAAATATTTATGTGACACCCACCACCTCAAGGAGGAGCTTCAACAAGTAAAATCGGTTTTAAGAAGCAACAACCTCAACCTCCCAAAAACATATCACAGAAGCCGCCCAAAGCCTCACACAGTTGATCGTTTTCCTGCCATCTTACCATATGTAAAGGGAGTCACGGACAAAATTGGTAATATACTTAAGCGTGCTTCAATCAAGACCTACTACAAGCCGCACAAGAAAATAAACCAACTTTTAAGACCTGTCAAATCTAATATCCCGTTACAAGATGCTGGAGTTTATAAAATTGACTGTGACTGTGGTTTATCATACATTGGGCAAACAAAGACAAGCATCGGTACCCGTATAAAAGAACATATTGCTGACATGAAGCATAGGCGCTCAACGAAGTCTGCAGTCTGTGAACATGCCCTAGACAAACCCAACCATTATATGCGTTTTGATAATCCTCAAGTCCTTGCAAAAGAAAACAGATACATTCCAAGAATGCTTCGTGAGGCTATTGAAATTAAAAAACATCCTAATTTCAATAGAGAGGATGGTTGGCAGTTACCACCAGCTTGGGATCCAGTCATCAATTTAATCAAATCTCAAGCTAAGCAGAAGACTGCAAGACCTTCAGACACCGTGAGCCAATACTGCGTACATCCGGAACGTTATCAATAAATATTTTAGGCGGTAGATTTTGCAGTTCTTATAAAATACTAGACAAATGTCAACTTAGTCTACCTGCGACCACGAACACTGTAAAGTGCTCGAAACGTTAGGTGTATAAATAATGTAATAAACGCGATAAAAACCGTATTAAAATAATTTTATTTAAATGTGTAACAATCGCAAAAACATAAGAAAACATTAAAATTACATAAACGTAAAAAAAAAATTAAAACAAGCTTTTATTTAATGCTCAGTAAAAAATAAACCTCAAATATCCATCAATGTACTGGTACTTACTTTAATTTTTTTTGACGAATGCCTGGACCGATTTAAGAAATTCGTTTTCGTTTGATGGTTATTCATTATAGATGGTCCCATTACATTTTTATTAAACAGTGGCGAGCGCTTTTTGAAAAAATAAACAAATACCAAAAAATTTTTTACAGGTATGCCGTTCGGATTACACTTAAGTATTTCAATTTTTTTTCTTATGCCTATTAAAAAATTTATAGGGTTGAAGTCGGTTTTTGTTTTTTTGTTAAAAATATCTTAAATTATTTGATTGTTAGACATCAAAGCTTTTTGTTTGTATGGTGAACGTCTGGTGTTCCCCATCGTCTAGTTTGTAATAAATATAAGTACTCATTTCCATTACTTACTTACTGCAGCGTCTCTTGCTGACAGTTTTACTTGTCAGCTTGCCTCTTGCGCAAAGGCTCTAATGATGTCTTCACAGTTGCCTATCTCTTTCTTTACACGCCGCCTCCGTTATCTCATACTCGTATCCCCATCTACTCTACTGTGCCCCTCTCTTTATTTTCCTATCAGATTAGATGACCTTGACTCAGTTACTCAGTTTGATGTTGAGAATACTTCTTTCAATTTTCTTTTGACTATACTTTTAGACTGTTTCTCTGTTATGAGGCTTACATCAGCGAAACTAGGTAGACTCTTAAATTCTTCATCTACGTCATTTGATCAAATTGAAAGAAGTCTACGAGAGTACTTCGGTAGTACATTACTTGTAGTATTTTTAATATAACTTTTCATCAATTCAAATTAAGAGACCTGCTGGTAATGTGTAGTTCTCTTAAAGTATCAAATACAAAATAATGAAAAGTAATTCCAAAAATACTAAAAGTTATTTATTTCCGATGTACTATAGTAGATTTTTAGATGCGATGCGAATGTGAACAAGTGAACTGTCGCACGCAGAACGCGACGTTGCCGTTTTGTGCTCGAGTACCTATTGGTCAATTTTGGCTCCGGATCCACATTGTCTAAGTAAATGTCGCATATAATTTGAATATACTCTGGATCTAAAAAGTCATATCCAGTATGATTTTTTAAACCGTTGATGGATCAACATATACTGGTGAAATCACCGACGAGTATGTTGAAAACCTGCAAGTGCAGATCCACCGACGTCACACGCGCATCTAGAACGGATCAGAGTATATCAGTTTGCGCGACGCGGATCTGAGTAAACACGTAAAATAGGTGGATCAACAATTGTTCTAACTTCTCACTGGATCAACATTTACCGCAAAAAGTTCATTATATATATATATATATATATATATATATAGATATCCCTTTACGGTAAATGTTGATCAGATGCGACTTCACGCGAGCACTTTGTTGATCCGAAAACGCATGTTGATCCGGCGCCTTTTGTTGATCCAATATGCATCTCTGGTAACAAATATGGCTCCGACCGGATCAACATCTGCACTATCGGACTTCTTACCTAGCGTTCGCTGAAGTTGATCCGATATACAAATCCACCTTGCGATAGTTACGGATAATGTTGATCCGATTTAAATGAACCAATCAGAGCACAGGAAGCGATCTGATTGGTTGAAAGCAGCCGCGACGTTGCCGTTTTGTATCTTAAACTATCCCAAACTACACAACATTTAATCCATCGTCTTTAGGCTCGTTAGACGAGTTTGGGCTCGTTGGATTTGTCTTGACAAGAGCATTAATTTTTATTAGTGTCGAGGGTCTGATGATGCTTCTTGAAGGTGGCCATAACATCTCCTGAACTACACAACATAACCCTATCGTGTTTGGGCTTATTGAATTTGTTTTGACCAGAGCAATACAGTGCCTATACAAATGACTAAAATGTAGAAAATAAAATTACATAAACGTAAAAAAAAAATTTTAAAAACAAGCTTTTATTTAATGCTCAGTAAAAAATAAACTTCAAATATCTATCGATGTACTGGTACTTACTTTAATTTTTTTTGACGAATGCCTGGACCGATTTAAGAAATTCGTTTTTGTTTGATGGTTATTCATTATAAATGGTCCCATTACATTTTTATTGAATTGTGGCGAGCGCTTTTTGAAAAAATAAACAAAAACCAAAAAAAATTTTACAGGTATGCCGTTCGGATTACACTTATTTCAATTTTTTTCTTATGCCTATTAAAAAAAATTATAGGGTTGAAGTCGGTTTTTGTTTTTTTGTTAAAAATATCTTAAATTATTTGATTGTTAGACATCAAAGCTTTTTGTTTGTATGGTGAACGTCTGGTGTTCCCCATCGTCTAGTTTGTAATAAATATAAGTACTCATAATCGTAGATTCCAGGTCCACATCTCATCCGACCAAAGCCGATGGCGATTGCAACGGAACGGCTTACCACAGGGCAGTGTTCTGGCTCCTTTGTTATTTAACATGTACACTAACGACCAGCCCATCTCCCAGTCCGCAGCAAGCTTCCTTTACGCCGATGATTTGGCACTTGTAGCTCAAACCAAATCGTTTGAGGAGTCAGAACAAAACCTCACACTTGCTCTCCAAGAGCTAGATAAGTACTACGAGGTTAACTTTCTAAACCCATCCAAAACGGAGTCATGTTTTTTTCACTTGAGAAACCATTTTTCATCCCGTACTCTAAATATTGAGTGGAGAGGGGTTCCGATAAAACATAACAGTCACCCTAAATATCTAGGTGTGACACTTGACAGAACTCTGAGCTACAAGCAGCACTGTCACAACACCCGACAGAAAGTTTGTGCCAGAAACAATTTACTCCGCCGCCTCACTACCACAAAGTGGGGTGCTGCTCCAGGAGTTCTACGCACTACGGGGATTGCTCTTTCATTTTCGGCAGGAGAGTATGCGTGCCCTATATGGGGTAGGTCATCACACGCAAGGCAAGTGGATATAGCACTCAACGAAACCTGCCGAATAATAACAGGTTGCCTAAAGCCAACTGCGCTAAACATGCTATACCCACTTGCTGGCATAGCTCCTCCAAAAGTCCGCAGAGATGTGGCTAGCGCCGCCGAACGCAAGATCCAGGAGCGAGATCCAATCCACGACACCCTTTGTTTGGCTGGTCTCCAGCCCCACAAAGACTAAAAAGCCGCCATAGTTTCCTCGCAAGCGTAGTTGCTTTGGATGGCAATATTCATACGGAGCGGATAAAGCTGTGGGGGAGAGACTACACTGTGGCTAATTTTATCACCCCACAAGAGCATCTTCCCCCTGGCCATGATTTGCCCTGGCCCATCTGGAAATCACTCAATCGATTACGAACACAGATGGGTCGATGCAAAGACAATCTGGCCAAGTGGGGAATGATTGACAAGTCGCAAAACTGGTGCGAGTGTGGTCACTCGCCTCAAACTATGGCGCACCTACTTTCATGTCCCAAATGCCCGAACACCTGCACCTTGGCTGATCTCCATACAGCTTCTGAGAAAGGCATAGCAGTGGCACATTATTGGGCTGAAAAAATATAGTCAATCGTACCATCGACACGAAAAGAAGAAGAAGAAGAAGTACTCATTTCCATTACTTACTTACTGCAGCGTCTCTTGCTGACAGTTTTACTTGTCAGCTTGCCTCTTGCGCAAAGGCTCTAATGATGTCTTCACAGTTGCCTATCTCTTTCTTTACACGCCGCCTCCGTTATCTCATATCCCCATCTACTCTACTGTGCCCCTCTCTTTATTTTCCTATCAGATCAGATGACCTTGACTCAGTTACTCAGTTTGATGTTGAGAATACTTCTTTCAATTTTCTTTTGACCATACTTTTAGACTGTTTCTCTGTTATGAGGCTTACATCAGCGAAACTAGGTAGACTCTTAAATTCTTCATCTCCGTCATTTGATCAAATTGAAAGAAGTCTACGAGAGTACTTCGGTAGTACATTACTTGTAGTATTTTTAATATAACTTTTCATCAATTTAAATTAAGAGACCTGTTGGTAATGTGTAGTTCTCTTAAATTATCAAATACATAATAATGAAAAGTAATTCCAAAAATACTAAAAGTTATTTACTTCCGATGTACTATAGTAGATTTTTAGATGCGATGCGAATGTGAACAAGTGAACTGTCGCACGCAGAACGCGACGTTGCCGTTTTGTGCTCGAGTACCTATTGGTCAATTTTGGCTCCGGATCCACATTGTCTAAGTAAATGTCGCATATAATTTGAATATACTCTGGATCTAAAAAGTCATATCCAGTATGATTATATATATATATATATATATATATAATGAACTTTTTGCGGTAAATTTTGATCCAGTGAGAAGTTAGAACAATTGTTGATCCACCTATTTTACGTGTTTACTCAGATCCGCGTCGCGCAAACTGATATACTCTGATCCGTTCTAGATGCGCGTGTGACGTCGGTGGATCTGCACTTGCAGGTTTTCAACATACTCGTCGGTGATTTCACCAGTATATGTTGATCCATCAACGGTTAAAAAAATCATACTGGATATGACTTTTTAGATCCAGAGTATATTCAAATTATATGCGACATTTACTTAGACAATGTGGATCCGGAGCCAAAATTGACCAATAGGTACTCAAGCACAAAACGGCAACGTCGCGTTCTGCGTGCGACAGTTCACATTCGCATCGCATCTAAAAATCTACTATAGTACATCGGAAGTAAATAACTTTTAGTATTTTTGGAATTACTTTTCATTATTATGTATTTGATAATTTAAGAGAACTACACATTACCAGCAGGTCTCTTCATTAGAATTGATGAAAAGTTATATTAAAAATACTACAAGTAATGTACTACCGAAGTACTCTCGTAGACTTCTTTCAATTTGATCAAATGACGGAGATGAAGAATTTAAGAGTCTACCTAGTTTCACTGAAGTAAGCCTCATAACAGAGAAACAGTCTAAAAGTATGATCAAAAGAAAATTGAAAGAAGTATTCTCAACACCAAACTGAGTAACTGAGTCAAGGTCATCTGATCTGATAGGAAAATAAAGAGAGGGGCACAGTAGATTAGATGGGGATATGAGATAACGGAGGCGGCGTGTAAAGAAAGAGATAGGCAACTGTGAAGACATCATTAGAGCCTTTGCGCAAGAGGCAAGCTGACAAGTAAAACTGTCAGCAAGAGACGCTGCAGTAAGTAAGTAATGGAAATGAGTACTTATATTTATTACAAACTAGCTGTTACCCGCGGCTTCGCCCGCGTTAATTATAGCCTATGTCCTTTTCAGTACTCTTACCTATGTGTATGCAAAATTTCATGATGATCGGTTAAGAAGATAGGGCGTGAAAGCGTAACAAAGAAACAAACAAAAAACTCACTTTCGCATTTACTCGTATAATATTAGTTAGGATTAGGATTTTATTCTGATTCTAGTAACGGCAAAAGCAAATGAGTTCATCATCTATGAAAATTTTAACTATATAGTAATCACGGTTTATAAGGAGCCCGATGGTCCAGTGGGTGTGAGCTCTATGAGCGCTTACATATGTTAAGCAACCCCTGGTGCAGTCCCTACTTGGATGGGTGACCGCAAGTGGCATAAAAATATCTCGAGCTCCTCCGTGCTTTGGAAGGCACGTTAAGCCGTTGGTAGCGGCTGTCATCATTGATGTCAGTCATTTAGCTATGTCAGATCCTTCAGGCTGCTTGAAATAGCATAACCAAACAAACAACGGTTTATGTATGATACATCCTGGTGACACACGGACATTGAAATCTCGTAAATAGGATCCCGATTTTACGCTTTGGACATGGAACCCTAAAAACCTTGATATTGAAATATGGATTTCAATTCTCAATTAATATTTGGCATATTCGCTTCAAGTAGCCCACGTCCTTTCTCGGGCTATAGCCTATCTGTGTGCCAAATTTCGTTTTAATCTGTTCAGCCGTTTTAGTTTTGGCCACCCATTCTAATTTGAACCATGGTTAGAGTTGCTTAACCTACGTTATCGAAATCAAAAGTAGCTTATGTCCTTTCTCGGGCTATAGCCTATCTGTGTGCCAGTGTGTGTTCGTTTTAATCGGTTCAGCCGTTTTAGCGTGAAAGCGAGACAGACAGACAGACAGAGTTACTTTCGCATTTATAATATTATATATATAATATATATTTAATATATATATATATATTATTATTATTTTGGTCTAATATAATATAAGATTTATAAATATAGCCTTTTTGACTCGAAAAGAAGAAGAATAATATTAATAATTAATAATATTAATAATAATAATTAATATTCATATTAATATTAATATATATTAATATATTAATATAAAAATATAATATTAATATAATAATAATAATATAGTATATAGTATGGACTAGACGATGGGGAACACCAGACGTTCACCATATAAACAAAAAGCTTTGATGTCTAACAATCAAATAATTTAAGATATTTTTAACAAAAAAACAAAAACCGACTTCAACCCTATAATTTTTTTTAATAGGCATAAGAAAAAAATTGAAATAATAGGCATACCTGTAAAAAAATTTTTGGTTTTTGTTTATTTTTTCAAAAAGCGCTCGCCACTTTTCAATAAAAATGTGATGGGACCATCTATAATGAATAACCATCAAACAAAAACGAATTTCTAAAATCGGTCCAGGCATTCGTCAAAAAAAATTAAAGTAAGTACCAGTACATTGATGGATATTTGAAGTTTATTTTTTACTGAGCATTAAATAAAAGCTTGTTTTAAATTTTTTTTTTTTTACGTTTATATTTTTTTATTTTCTACATTTTAGTCATTTGTATAGGCACTGTATTGCTCTGGTCAAAACAAATTGAATAAGCCCAAACACGATAGGGTTATGTTGTGTAGTTCAGGAGATGTTATGGCCACCTTCAAGAAGCATCATCAGACCCTAGACACTAATAAAAATTAATGCTCTTGTCAAGACAAATCCAACGAGCCCAAACTCGTCTAACGAGCCTAAAGACGATGGATTAAATGTTGTGTAGTTTGGGATAGTTTAAGATACAAAACGGCAACGTCGCGGCTGCTTTCAACCAATCAGATCGCTTCCTGTGCTCTGATTGGTTCATTTAAATCGGATCAACATTATCCGTAACTATCGCAAGGTGGATTTGTATATCGGATCAACTTCAGCGAACGCTAGGTAAGAAGTCCGATAGTGCAGATGTTGATCCGGTCGGAGCCACATTTGTTACCAGAGATGCATATTGGATCAACAAAAGGCGCCGGATCAACATGCGTTTTCGGATCAACAAAGTGCTCGCGTGAAGTCGCATCTGATCAACATTTACCGTAAAGGGATATATATATTATATATATATATATATTATATATATTATATATATTTATATATTTTATATATATCTATATAAATGCGAAAGTAACTCTGTCTGTCTGTCTGTCTGTCTGTCTGTCTGTCTGTCTGTCTCGCTTTCACGCTAAAACGGCTGAACCGATTAAAACGAAATTTGGCACACAGATAGGCTATAGCCCGAGAAAGGACATAGGCTACTTTTGATTACGATAACGCAGGTAAAGCAACTCTAACCATGGTTCTAATTAGGATGGGTGGCCAAAATTAAAACGGCTGAACAGATTAAAACGAAATTTGGCACACAGATAGGCTATAGCCTAAGAAAGGACGTGGGCTACTTTTAATTACGATAACGCAGGTTAAGCAACTCTAACCATGGTTCGGCTGAACAGATTAAAACGAAATTTGGCACACAGATAGGCTATAGCCTAAGAAAGGACGTGGGCTACTTTTAATTACGATAACGCAGGTTAAGCAACTCTAACCATGGTTCTAATTAGGATGGGTGGCCAAACCTCGGATAGGCTATAGCCTAAGAAAGGACGTGGGCTACTTTTAATTACGATAGCGCAGGTTAAGCAACACTTACCATGGTTCTAATTAGGATGGGTGGCTAAAACTAAAACGGCTGAACAGATTTAAACGAAATTTGGCACACAGAGAGGCTATAGCCTAAGAAAGGACGTGGGATACTTTTAATAACGATAACGCAGGTTAAGCAACTCTTACCATGGTTCTAATTAGGATGGGTGGCCAAAACTAAAACGGCTGAACAGATTTAAACGAAATTTGGCACACAGAGAGGCTATAGCCTAAGAAAGGACGTGGGCTACTTTTAATTACGATAACGCAAGTTAAGCAACTCTAACCATAGTTCTAATTAGGATGGGTGGCCAAAACTAAAGCGGCTGAACAGATTAAAACGAAATTTGGCACACAGATAGGCTATAGCCTAAGAAAGGACGTGGGATACTTTTAATTACGATAACGCAGGTTAAGCAACTCTTACCATGGTTCTAATTAGGATGGGTGGCCAAAACTAAAACGGCTGAACAGATTAAAACGAAATTTGGCACACAGAGAGGCTATAGCCTAAGAAAGGACGTGGGCTACTTTTAATTACGATAACGTAGGTTAAGCAACTCTAACCATGGTTCTAATTAGGATGGGTGGCCAAAACTTAGATAGGCTATAGCCTAAGAAAGGACGTGGGCTACTTTTAATTACGATAACGCAGGTTAAGCAACTCTTACCATGGTTCTAATTAGGATGGGTGGCCAAAACTAAAACGGCTGAACAGATTTAAACGAAATTTGGCACACAGAGAGGCTATAGCCTAAGAAAGGACGTGGGCTACTTTTAATTACGATAACGCAAGTTAAGCAACTCTAACCATAGTTCTAATTAGGATGGGTGGCCAAAACTAAAACGGCTGAACAGATTAAAACGAAATTTGGCACACAGATAGGCTATAGCCTAAGAAAGGACGTGGGATACTTTTAATTACGATAACGCAGGTTAAGCAACTCTTACCATGGTTGTAATTAGGATGGGTGGCCAAAACTAAAACGGCTGAACAGATTAAAACGAAATTTGGCACACAGAGAGGCTATAGCCTAAGAAAGGACGTGGGCTACTTTTAATTACGATAACGTAGGTTAAGCAACTCTAACCATGGTTCTAATTAGGATGGGTGGCCAAAACTTAGATAGGCTATAGCCTAAGAAAGGACGTGGGCTACTTTTAATTACGATAACGCAGGTTAAGCAGCTCTTACCATGGTTCTAATTAGGATGGGTGGCCAAAACTAAAACGGCTGAACAGATTAAAACGAAATTTGGCACACAGAGAAGCTATAGCCTAAGAAAGGACGTGGGCTACTTTTAATTACGATAACGTAGGTTAAGCAACTCTAACCATGGTTCTAATAAGGATGGGTGGCCAAAACTCAGATAGGCTATAGCCTAAGAAAGAACGTGGGCTACTTTTAATTACGATAACGCAGGTTAAGCAACTCTTACCATGGTTCTAATTAGGATGGGTGGCCAAAACTAAAACGGCTGAACAGATTAAAACGAAATTTGGCACACAGAGAAGCTATAGCCTAAGAAAGGACGTGGGCTACTTTTAATTACGATAACGCAGGTTAAGCAACTCTAACCATGGTTCTAATAAGGATGGGTGGCCAAAACTAAAACGGCTGAACAGATTAAAACGAAATTTGGCACACAGATAGGCTATAGCCTAAGAAAGGACGTGGGCTACTTTTAATTACGATAACGCAGGTTAAGCAACTCTTACCATGGTTCTAATTAGGATGGGTGGCCAAAACTAAAACGGCTGAACAGATTAAAACGAAATTTGGCACACAGAGAAGCTATAGCCTAAGAAAGGACGTGGGCTACTTTTAATTACGATAACGTAGGTTAAGCAACTCTAACCATGGTTCTAATAAGGATGGGTGGCCAAAACTCAGATAGGCTATAGCCTAAGAAAGAACGTGGGCTACTTTTAATTACGATAACGCAGGTTAAGCAACTCTTACCATGGTTCTAATTAGGATGGGTGGCCAAAACTAAAACGGCTGAACAGATTAAAACGAAATTTGGCACACAGAGAAGCTATAGCCTAAGAAAGGACGTGGGCTACTTTTAATTACGATAACGCAGGTTAAGCAACTCTAACCATGGTTCTAATAAGGATGGGTGGCCAAAACTAAAACGGCTGAACAGATTAAAACGAAATTTGGCACACAGATAGGCTATAGCCTAAGAAAGGACGTGGGCTACTTTTAATTACGATAACGCAGGTTAAGCAACTCTTACCATGGTTCTAATTAGGATGGGTGGCCAAAACTAAAACGGCTGAACAGATTTAAACGAAATTTGGCACACAGAGAGGCTATAGCCTAAGAAAGGACGTGGGCTACTTTTAATTACGATAACGCAGGTTAAGCAACTCTTACCATAGTTCTTATTAGGATGGGTGGCCAAAACTAAAACGGCTGAACAGATTAAAACGAAATTTGGCACACAGAGAGGCTATAGCCTAAGAAAGGACGTGGGCTACTTTTAATTACGATAACGCAGGTTAAGCAACTCTTACCATGGTTCTTATTGGGATGGGTGGCCAAAACTAAAACGGCTGAACAGATTAAAACGAAATTTGGCACACAGATAGGCTATAGCCTAAGAAAGGACGTGGGCTACTTTTAATTACGATAACGCAGGTTAAGCAACTCTAACCATGGTTCTAATTAGGATGGGTGGCCAAACCTCAGATAGGCTATAGCCTAAGAAAGGACGTGGGCTACTTTAAATTACGATAACGCAGGTTAAGCAACTCTAACCATGGTTCTAATTAGGATTGGTGGCCAAAACTAAAACGGCTGAACAGATTAAAACGAAATTTAGCACACAGAGAGGCTATAGCCTAAGAAAGGACGTGGGCTACTTTTAATTACGATAACGCGGGTTAAGCAACTCTAACCATGGTTCTAATAAGGATGGGTGGCCAAAACTAAAACGGCTGAACAGATTAAAACGAAATTTGGCACACAAATAAGCTATAGCCTAAGAAGGGGCGTGGGCTACTCTTAATTACGATAACGCAGGTAAAGCAACTCTAACCATGGTTCTAATTAGGATGGGTGGCGAAAACTAAAACGGCTGAACAGATCAAAACGAAATTTGGCATACAGAGAGGCTATAGCCTAAGAAAGGACGTGGGCTTCTTTTAATTACGATAACGCAGGTCAAGCAACTCTTACCATGGTTCTTATTAGGATGGGTGGCCAAAACTAAAACGGCTGAACAGATTAAAACGAAATTTGGCACCTAGAGAGGCTATAGCCTGAGAAAGGACATAGGCTACTTTTGATTTCAATAGCGCAGGTTAAGAGCGGCTGCATATTATCAGAAATTTCTGTTAGAAAAATTCTGACGCTTGCCGGAAGGCACTCCGTGCATTCATTTTGTATTAGCTCCCGCACACTGTTAGAAAAATTCTAACGGGTCGTCCGTTTCTGATGCCCGCCAGATGGCACTTCAGCCGGACGTCAGAATTTTTTCGGATAGAAATTGCGGAAGGCGTGCTTTCCATACATTTTGTACTAGGCCCCCCCGCACACTATCAGAAATTTGCGTTAGTTTACCGTCCGCTGCCGTACGCTGCACACGTGTTTGTTGTATTTTAGGAACCTACGTTCTTGACGAAAATGAGTTAAATCAAGATTTAAGTGCCGATGTGGAAAAATATCTATGTTTGTGGAACGCGATGTTGAAAATGACCAGAATAAAATACACAGAGACTTAGCTAGGAAGCGAATATGCCAAATATTAATTGAGAATTGAAATCCATATTTCAATATCAAGGTTTTTAGGGTTCCATGTCCAAAGCGTAAAAACGGGATCCTATTTACTAGATTTCAATGTCCGTGTGTCACCATCATACATAAACCGTTGTTTGTTTGGTTATTCGTATGTGTAAGTAGCCAACACTGGTGTCAGCGATATTTCAAGCTGCCTTAAGGCATCTGACATAATGCTAAACGACAGACATCAATGATGACAGCCGCTACCAACGGCTTAACGTGCCTTCCGAAGCACGGAGGAGCTCGAGATATTTTTATGCCACTTGCGGTCACCCATCCAAGTAGGGACTGCACCAGGGGTTGCTTAACATACGTAAGCGCTCATAGAGCTCACACCCACTGGACCATCGGGCTCCTCAAATACCTCTCCTCATAAACCGTGATTACTATACAGTTAAAATTTTCATAGATGATGAACTTATTTGCTTTTGCCGTAAACACTACAATCAGGTTATTTTGCATACACATAGGTTAGAGTACTGAGAAGGACATAGGCTATAATTCACGCGGGCGAAGCCGCGGGTAACAGCTAGTAAGTATATATTATAAAATATAGTATCGTTGAGTTAGTATCCTGCGACACAAGTTCACAACTTACTGTGGGGCTAGCTCAATTTGTGTGATATGTCCCTATATTTTTATTTACTTATTTATCTAATCTCTTTCAAATTTCGTGGCGACGTTTTCATTTTCTAATTTTAATTTCTATTTCAGCAGAGCCAATAGAACGTTATCTACCGTGTGTTGTATAAAATATGAACTGTTCAAATAACGAAGTGTACACAATCAGGTAATTTATAAACGCGAAAAAGCGTTCGTTGACACGTGTTTTTGCAACATAAGGGGCCGTGGTTCGGTTCTGTGTATTTAGGTATGGGACTTAATAAATAAAAGGGAAATAAATAAGAGGCTTCGTATAAATTTATCGCACATTAAGCAAAAAAAAAATGGCATAATTGACATCATATACCAAACATAGTATCATCAAAATCAGTGCATGAAAACTGTTGGAAGGGATAAAATTGACCATCCTGCTATCTATGAAAATTACAACCTAAGGTTTTTGTATTTTTTTTTGTGTTGGGATTCAGACTTTATGTATTAATTGTACCACAACTTACATAAGTTAATAATATCTAAGGTATGAACTGGTAAGATAACAAACAATGTATACAGACCCGGTAATTCATAAATATGAAAAAGAGTTCGTTTCGTTGACTCGTGTATGAATTATGCGGGGTCATGGTCCGCTCCTGTGAATTAATTTTGTCGAAACACTTAGTAATAAACTATATAAATAAGAGATTAGTAGGGTTACTTGGGTACAATTTGAAAATATTTGGTTAGTGTAAAGTACAAAATAAGTAGGCCTTATGGGGGTTTGAAAGGTTTTTTTGAGAATTTCGCTGATTTAACATTTACTAGCTATATCCGCGACTTCGTACACGAGTCAAGATATTTGGAAAGAAACTTGTTTTAAAAAAAATAAACTTTTATTTTATTATAATAAAATACAAGTATTTACTACTAAAAATTCTTGTGGAATGACCTCGATTTCACGGTGCAGTCCGCTTTTATATCAAGTTGTTGTTACGCCGCCTCTGGGTGGTTCAGGGAGACAATATACTCATTAACTTGATGTCTTCATTGTGTCCACCGGTTGTTTAGACTGGACATTGGATCGTGGTACGCTCTGCTAACGATGTCCATGGTGATATGCATGGCATGTGGAGCTGTGTTATTATTTTATTAGCTTCATGGAATTGAGCTTGTTGACTCACGCATGTGATAAAATATTTCGATTTGCGCTTACTACCTTCCTTTATATAGCTCTTTAGTATAATCCTAATCCTAGCTATCCTAATCCTAACTAATATTATAAATACAAAAGTGAGTTTGTTTGTTTGTTTGTTACGCTTCTACGCCCTATCTACTGGACCGACCATCATGAAATTTTGCATACACATAGGTTAGGGTACCGAAAAAGACATAAGCTATATATTACGCGGGCGAAGCCGCGGGTAACAGCTATTGGTTGTATATAAGTTACACATAGTATGAGTATCATGAAAAGTATTAACTGCATAGGGAGAGTGCCGCACCTGCAGTTAAATCTACTACAGTCTTTTTTAGTCTCCAGTGCAGGTGCATGACACTCTCCGTAATACCAGACCCATGAATTAGTCAGGGCAATCAGAGGATTTGCCCTACATACATACCCATGCTGGCCGGGAAGGTTGGAGAGGTCTCTTTTATGTATGTAAGCTTTGTTGAGCTTGTGTTTCCTAAGTCGCCTTCTACGACATCCACGGAAAGACTTACAGATTCATAAATAGGTGTATAAATTATGTAAAAGTAATGCTAGTTAAATGTGTAACAATCGCCAAAACATTAGAAAACATTAGTTACACAGAGTAATTTACAAAAGCGAGAAAGCGTTCGTTGACTCGTGAAATTGCAACTTGATACAAATTACGAATTATGCGGGGCCGTGGTCCGCTCCTGTGTGTTTAGGTCCATGGTTCAGGCATGAGACTAACTAAATACGTATAAATAATAAAATTGGTGAAGTGCGAAGCTAAGGGTTCCGTACCATTACATTATTTTACATTACATATACATACGAGCAAAAAACGGTAAATTATCCCGTTTGTTGTATGGGAGCCCTTAACTGCTTTTATAGTATTTGTTGTTATAGCGACAACTGTAATACATCATCGGGTAACATTTTAACTGTATAGCTATCATGGTTTAAGAGATACAGCCTGGTGACAGATGGACAGACAGACGGGTATCGAAGTCTCGTGAATAGGGTCCCGGTTTTTTTGGTACGGAACCCTATAAAGGGACATGTATCTGTGACACGAGCTTTGTGTTCATTTTTGCAGGAGAAGCATTATTGCTATGTATAATTTGCAAAAAATGTTTAATTGTCTCGTTATAATATAATCGAAGGCATTTAAAACGTGTTTCCATAAAAAATTTTTTTTTATCAAGCTTCTGTTTTTTTCTGGCAAAAAGTATAGCTATCATTTTTTTTTGTCATTTTTATATATGACGCTTTTTCAAATGCGTGAAATAATGTTAACATGAGTTTTCCTTGCGATCCCCAGAAAAACTAAAGTTATAAGAGATTAAAAAACAGAAAACCTTTTTGCATAAAAAATGTAATCATTGAATCTATCAAGAGTTGCGAAAATGTTACATACATACATATTATCACGTCTATTTTCCTTTAATCCTATGAACTATGAAGTTATGTTATTTATAAAGTTTTAATTATAAGAAATAGGTTTACATATAACACTATCTAAAAAGTTAGAGCAATTTTCTTTCATTTAAAAATTAAAATCGTAGTTTTCGTGTGAGCGATAAGGCCAACGACCATTTTCTCCTTGTGTGTTGTCAGTAAAACTATAAAATATTTTTAGTAAACAGTGTAATGTTGAGACATCTTTATTTGTATATTAGTGGCTTTAAGTTATGTACTTCAACCCAGGTTAAGCACATTTGATGTTTTTTTTAATTTTTGTACTAATTATTGTACCATTGTCAAGTCAATTATGGCGCGCCTGCCGTTTTGACGCTAATATTTTTTCGTTAAATTTTTAAACAATATCATTTCAGAAAGTGATATTTATTATTTAAGAAATTATAATATAAATAATAAAAAATACTAGTTGACTTTCCAGGTCATACAAATGATATAAAATATATATGTTGGACCCTTTTCTTACAAGTCAATCCAAAGTACAAAATCAGATAAATATTCGTAACGCGTATCGAGTTCGAGTTGAAATGGCATCGATATTGAAATTTCTCCAAACAGATTTGCGTCTAATTAATTTTCCTTCCGAATGACTCGGGTGCCTTGACAGCCAATCTCGGGCTATATGCGCAAGTTTTCCAATAAACCAGGAATTTCACGTCTTCAGTGGGACATTAAATTCAGCTATTGTGACAGACATTGTCGTTTCATTATATCGAATGTTCAGAAGTTGCGTAGTTAATTTTACGAGCTTGTAAAAAATAGATCCTGAAAATTATTTTGACGGAAAATTTAAGCGCCCGTATTTTTCGAAGAAAAATAAAATAAGTAACAGTAAATTTATAGTAAGTACTTATGGTATCACGAGATATCAAATCAAACCTTTATTCCAATTACAATGAATTTGACCATATGTTTATTAAAACAACATAATTAACGACCGATAAATTGAACGACAGTTTGTCACTTTTTTCTGACCGTCAACGATTAGCTATTCTAATTAACAAGCTTGCAAAAGCTAAGCCTTTCTTTTGACGCGTATAGGGCTAAGGGAAATGCAGCTCTTTTGAATCTATATAAACTGTTGTGTCTAATCTTTTACTGTTTTAATAAGAAAAATGCACAAAGATAAACATATGACCTACGTGTACCTACCTTGCTGTTCCTTTTTCTACTGCAGGCTCTGTTACTAGTGATGTGCCGAGCTCGATTTTTTTGAGAACGGAGGGAATAGGCTAATTTTTTTTCTCGCGAAGGTCTTCTTTTTCTCATGTGTGAGAATTATTTCAATTGGTTTTGAATAAATTATGACAAAATAAAAGACCAATATGCACATTTCTGTTTCTTAAAATATCTGTTTTTAGGGTTCCGTACAAAAGTTGAAAAACGGAACCCTTATAGGATCACTCGAGCGTCTGTCTGTCCGTCCGTCCTTCTGTCACAGCCGATTTTCTCCGAATCTACTGAACCAAATTAGATGAAATTTGGTAAAATAGTGTAATCCTATGACCCAAACACGGATGTACAAAGTAAATAAATTTTTTTTTTAAATAAGGGTCATTTTGACGGGCCCAATTACAAAATTTTAGAAGAAAGTTTTGCAAACCTTACTGTGTCATATATCAAATGAAAGGGCTCATTATGAGGATCTCAAAGATATTTTTTTTTGTTCGGGTAAAATCAATACTTTTCATTTTATTCACGAAAGAAGGCAAAAATTGACCATTCCCCCCCCCCCCCCCTGATCTCCGAAACTACTGGGCCGAAAATTTTGAAAAAATTAAAAAATGTAGTTCATTCCTTGAAGATTACAGGAAAAATAATAAGAATTCTATCACTTGAAAATAAAGCGGTAAACTCACTATGATAAGTTCATCTTGGGAAATAGTTCACTAAAACACCACTAGATGGCGCTAGTCAATTGAATAAAACACGAAGCATATTGTACGGAACCCTCATTGCGTGAGTTTGACTCACACTTGGCCGGTTTTTTTAAGTAACGTAATGAAAATGTAAGAAACCTGCTTTATATTATTGGTAAAAAATATTACTTTGTTTTCATAACAACGCATATAAAGGAAATTCTTTTTATTGTGATTTAGCTGTGTCGTTAATGTTTTTCGGGTGTGTAAGTGGCCAACACTGGTATCAGATTTTTCAAGCTGCCAAAAAATATCTGACTTAGCTTAACGACCGCCATCAATGATTTGGCTGTGATGTTACAAAAGTCATAACATTTTTTTTAAATATGTGAAGATTGATAATTTATATCAAAAATTTTGATGCAAATTTAGAAATGGTATTATTTATTTTCGCACTATGTTTGTTTGCCACATAGTCCATTAATGGAAATTACCCGGAAAATTTATCTTCAGCACATCACTTTATCTGACACAGAAAAGCTGATTTATTAATTCCATTCTAAATTATTTTTCATTTTCGTAATTATGCCCACAGTAGGTCGTGGGTACCCGGTGGGTAATTATATCTAAAAACGTTGGACAAAGATCACAAAAACGCTGTCCAGTTTCTTCAAAGTCTTTGTAACCCGACAATACAAATTACAAGGATTTTTCTTACGGGGCCAATCAGCCCGGCAGCCATTTTGTGTCATCCGAGAAAATTGTGGATAATGGAGCTCCCTCACTTTAAAGTCTATTTTGCTGACGTTTTTTATTGCAAAATGTTCGCCTCTTGGTGGTAATAACAGCATCGAAAATTTTAATGTTCAATATTTTCTCTATAGTAAGGCAGCGTACGCAAAATAATTATGTAGAGATGCCTTCGTCAGCTATGTGGTATAAACTGAAACATGCAATGCGAAATTTAGCGAAAATATGGTGGAATAATGTTTCATTTTCCGAATTTTTGGGTTGGATAGTTCTCTCGAACCAACTACCGATTTTGTTTGGGTTATATCATAGATATCAGAATATTTACTAGGTGGTTATATATATTTTGACATCGAGCGATTGACTAGAAGAAGACAGTTTGTACCAAACATCTTCTTCTACTTCGCGCTTCTATATTCAGCTTTAAGGGTTATATTCAAGGCCCAGTCTAGTAAGTATAATTTTTATTTACTTTTATCTGTGACTGCCGCGTTCATCCTTCAAGGACCTGAATAATATAACCAGTTAACGAGAGTGCAGCTGTTGCTTCATCCAATATAATTCAATAGTTTATCATGATTTATGTAGTAACCTTCTAAATGATCTAAGCGATTCGTAAAATAAGAGCACAATTTGTAATATCTCACTTTTCTCTCACTCGAAGAAAATGCCGTTAACGATTTAAATTTTTTTTGAATCGCGTATAATGATTTTACTTATACATGTGTATTCTAATGTCCCGTGGATATGAACACCGCTCCGGATGGTGGAGGAAATGCAGCAAGCATAATGGGGAATGGTTACACTTATACATATGTATTCTAATGTCCCGTGGATATGAACACCGCTCCGGATGGTGGAGGAAACGCACCGGGTACAATTCAGGGTGGCATTTTTGATTGATTTCATTTTACCATTTTGACAAAGCTGTTGTGAATATTCTCCTTTATTTAATTTGGTAAGTGCCGAGCTGCGTCAAAAGTCAAAATCGTCTTTGAAACGTCTGAAATTACCCTGATTTATTTGCATAAAAATAGACCGTTGATGAGACACGAAATTTGTGGCGCCAGAGTAGAAGAATAGCAATCATTTGAGTGCTCGCACTAAAATAACATCAGCAGTACTCATTTACTTTCTGTAAATACTAGACGGAGTATAATTTTACGTGACTTGCAATGAAAATAGCAACGTCGTTACGTGAATGTATAGTTAATTATGTAAAAATATTATGAATATTTTCTTTCTCTTGTTAGCCATTCATTTTAAACTTTGTATGCATGGCATACATACATGTAGCAATTACATTATAAATGTAAAAATAGTAACTTTACTTTTGTTTAAATAAGTTTTGTTTTACTATTTAATTTTATGTATTTATGCTGCCTTCACGTCGAAACGAAGTAGAAGTAACGAATTACCGTAATTTAAATTTCTACATAGAGAACTGAAGACTTTAATCAATAATACATGTTCTTATTTACTTTAGAATTACATAGGTATATATACAAATGCCCCTAACGTCAAACGCGGTAAAAGCTTTGCACCTGTGTTAATTACAATGTGGCTGTGATGTGGCTTTTGTTAAATCATGAACAAGATTAAAGAAAGGAGGAAGGTAGGCCGTATTCAGATTCAATCGAATAAACCTCTTTCCAATCAAAGTAAAACAGCAAATAACTAACTGAATATAAATAGCAAAATGGAAGCAGACAGATTGCATGATAAACTTGTCGTCGGGTATTTTCACTGTTTTTACAAGCTTCGTTTCTACCAATGATATTTTGAAGCAGGAAGATGTGGTTTGCGCATACAAATTGAATCTATATTGCTTTATTGGATAGCTAGCTCTTTCTGAGTAATGTACTTTATTGTATTTTCGTATCTATAATGTGAATTATAAAATATATGGTGCAAATAATATTAAAGAAAACATATGCATTTTTTTTAATCTTGTTATTTTTTATGAGTCATTACAGTGCGTTGTTTACCCATATTTTGCGTGATGGGAAGAGGTCTAGTAGTAGTACAAGCAAAGTTAAATAAATCCCTGAAATAACGGGTGTTAGCAGATCGTTAATGTGTAGCTGTAAAAACGCCACAGAAAAAACAGATCCCTGAGGTGCTCAAGCGTTAATAGCCAATAGATCTGATGAGCAGCCGTCAACGACTGCTCGAATAGACCTTATAAAATAGACCGTTTTCACAGGAAATCAGAAGTCCGACTAGCGGGGATACCTTAGGCGAGAATTCTTTTGTGGTTAAGCAAAAAAGCACCCAGTCTACTAGTTTTTATCCTTTTAAGGGGGCACATTAGGCACAGTAGTGGCGCCAATCATATTATCCCTAATACTTTACAAATAGAAAGAAATTCAAGAATGTAAATCATATAAGCCTTAGTAAATAACCTGAAGTATTTTTGGAATCATGTTTTAATATTATGAGAATCAGTAATTAAGAGAAATAGTGATTACCGCCAAAAACGGCCTGATTCTCATAATTCTCACTGATTCTTAAGAAACAGAAAATTCTTGTTTAATGTATTCTGATGGCTTCAATAAAAGAGTCGGTATAATTTCTCAGCTGTATGTCCTAGTCATTACCACTTATAAGTGTAAGTTCTTATGGTAAAGATTGTAAGGCAAAAGTTTTAAGCATATGAAAATTCAAATTTATCAATATACCTAAGCATTTCAATTTCTATTCTTTGTCTTTTTATCTCAAACAGCTTCATACAATGTATTTTACAAGTTAAATTCCTACCTTACAATCTGTAGTCCAATACGGAATGTCCCAAATTATGAAGAAAGCATCTATAGTTATTTTGATATCATTGGTTTTTGCGATATCATTTATTTATTACTTTCGGTACAGGACTGAATAGCTGATGAGAGGTTACCTGAAACGAAATATGGAATGTCACTATCTTCTATCTCTTCCACTTTGTATTTATGAGATTTCTTCCAAGTTGTTGAGCTGAAAATATTTATAACTTTATATCTTCCAAATTAGACCAACTGATATGAGAACGCAGTCGGTGAATTCTTACGTATTGGTGACTGACAGTTTCAAAAACTTTGAAATAAATATGCTAACCTATAAATTGCTTAAGCTTCAAATAGCTTGATGAGTTTATACTTCAGTGGTGGTTTTTCGAACTCCTTACTCGACTTTAAGTTTCTGTAGATTGCTTTAAAAAGTTTAATCAAGTGAAGACTGCTTCCAGTCGTATTAAAAATTCTTCCATAAGATGTCTGCCTGGATATGTTGCCAATGATTTTGGTACTTATGCGTTTTCTAGAGATTGCCCCACGGCTTATATCAACTTCCGGTGATAAGAGGGCTGGCTGCTTTTTCGCCCAACGGATTAGCATAGCTATCCAACAGTAGAACGCAGCCAGCGTTCTTGCCATCATGCCAAACAGGCAGGAATTATTCTAATTTTGTAGTGTTTTGGCTCCTTTTTTATGTAAATTGTTATATTGTGTAATCATTTTAATTACCTTCAAGTTATGTCACTATAAAAGTTATAAGTTAAAGAATTTTTCTAGGCTAAGAAAATAGACTAACTGTCATTTGGACGAGATGCCTTTTGGGCAAGTAACGATATGGCCTAGATAGGAGTAGTAGAGTAGGGAATGTAACTTTTATGCTCTGTGTTGCGACCATAGCTTAAGTTGCAAATTAACAAGTTGTGAGCTAATTCCTATTATTTATCAGCTTTAAACAAACACATAATATTACTCCGCGTCGATACTGCTCTGTACACTTTGACAAACTTCTCTCAGCACTGAGGTAATGTACCTACTGACAGTAAAGTTACTTCTTGGGGTTGTTATTTCTCTCTTGGAAACTTGGAACATCATACCTTCCTAATAGTAAAGTTAGACAGCAACTGCGTACGTTATCGGTTTAATAATACTATATACACTAATATCCCAATCCCAACTTCCTAATACTAATCCTATCCTAATCCTAACTAATATTATAAATGCGAAAGTGAGTTTGTTTGTTACGCTTTCACGCCGTATCTACTGAACCGATCATCATGAAATTTTGCATATACATAGGTTAGGGTACCGAGAAGGACATAGGCTATAAATTACGTGGGCGACGCCGCGGGTAACAGCTAGTATATTATAAAGAGAAAAACTAAGTAATTAGATTGTTTGCATTGAAAAGGCTCAAAAATTACGTCCAGTATAATTCGATTTCCAAAATTCTTTCACCTATACTTAGTAAGCTAATTTATCTGCGGGTGACATAGGCTATAATTCATGCGGATAAAGTCACAGCAAAAGTCCTAGTTAAGAATTATTACTATAAGCATTATAAACATATTTACTGAAGAACTTAAGTCACAATTTGTATCCTGTACAGAGGTCTTTGTCATTACGTTTTGTAGGGTTCCGTAGCCGAATAGCAAACAGTACACTTTAGATTCGTCATGTTTTATTATTCGGACAACCTGACAAACTGTTTTGAAGAAAAATAAGTAAGTATTAAGAGCTAGTCAACTAATGGTATAATTACCATATTTTTTGTTATTTACCTTGAGTAATAGAATAGTAACAACAACAGGGACTTTCAGAAGATTTATGTTGAACGTAAATTATTCTGAACGTTATTTGGAACTTGTTTGTTTCTCGTCTCGTAAAAATTTGGATAAATTGACTTGAATATGTAAAACTCGTAGTGAGTATTGCTAGGGTATTGCTACAAATAATATTTTTTATTATTCTTAGTGGTCATCATCATCATTTCGTGTAGGTGATACGGTCAGTCGACCATGCACACCCTGGTGTCAGAGTTCTTCTGAACCGCCTCTCGGCCTCTGACGTGGTTCCTTTAACGACTACCACATAGCAACCGGGACCACCAGCTTAACGTGCCTTCCGAAGCACGGAATCATCTTTCTTATCAGACAATCAGGTGATTCATGCCTGCAATGTCCTAACCAAACTGGAAACAACTTAACAAAGTACGCTTCCCGTGAGAATCGAACCCACGACGCCCGGTTCAACAAGGCTAACGACTTAACCACTGGACCACGGAGGCAGGTATTCGTAGTGGTATTAACATTATTAGTGCTAGTTTAGTGCGTTATCATCACAAGATTTTTGTTTTGTTTTTCATCATTTGTAAGTGGCCAATACTAGTGTCTGTTTTTTCATGCTGCCTCAAGGCATCTTACAAAGCTTAACGACTGCCATCAACGCTGACAGCCGAGACCATCGGCTTAACGTACCTTCAGAAGCGCGATGGAGCTCGTCATATTTTTATGCCAACTTGCGGTCACCCATCTAAGTGGGATAGCGTCCGGGGTTGCTTAACATGCATAAACACTGATATTGCTCAGGCCCACTGGCCACCAAAGCCTCGACCAAAGACCACAAGATCACTCTATAGAACTTAGTTTCGCAGCGATCACGATGGACGTAACTCAATAAAATTTTCATTTTTCCGCAATTTTGTTCGCGTAAAACTTACTTCCCTATTTCACCCCTTATTAGGATTGTATGTGTTTCTAAAAATCCTTTTTTAATGCTAACCTACAATACCAATACCTGCCCAGTCAATGGACCACCTATTGGTGTGCCCTGAATGTCCAGCTTCCTGCACTCAAATAGACCTTAATGAGGCAAATGACCGGGCAGTCGCAGTTGCAAGTTATTGGTCAAGGCAAATATAAAACTAGCCATCTACGACTCGAAAGAAGAAGAATGCTAACCTATATCATGGATTCCCTTTATGATATAAGTGAGCATGCTTTCAAAAACCATGCTAATATTAAATTTAGTTATTTATAAAATTCTTTTATAATAAAAATGAGTTGCGTTTTTTCCTACGAAGCTTTTTCATTTACACATTGTAATTATAGCAAGTTACTGTCTGAAGTAAACTGTTCCTGCAAGTAAGTGAGTTACTCGCGACGTTGCATCGTGTCCCCTAAGTGCCTTATCCCGTAATGGACGACCATCTGTTGCTTCAAGTAGCTTCCTTCTTACCGAGTTAATCACGTGATTTTTATAGAAATTTTCATCTGTATTAAATGTTTTTTTTTTCAATTCCAATGTTCTAATCGTATTTTTTTAACTTTTAAAATATACTCATTACATTGATTTTTACCGGCCTTACCCACGCAGAACGAGAAAAAGATTTTTCATACGTATAAACTTCATCTTTTTAGTAGTTGAATTACTAAAAATCCTTTCTAAGTGCTTAATTACACCATGAAATGAACCATGTACCAATTTTCTAGTTTTTAGGTACAGTAATTTCGGCTGTGAATTGATATATAAGTCAATAAGTCAAGTTTGTCGGTTAGATATTATATAGTTAGCAAGTTACTGTCTGAAGTAAACTGTTCCTAGTAAGTGAGTTACCCGCGACGTCGCGTCGTGTCCCCTAATTGGCTTGCCCCTAATGGACGACCATCTGTTGCTTTAAGTACTTAGCTTGCTTCTTACCGAGCCAGTCACGTGATTTTTATTTTTCTAGTGTTTTCAACTGTATAAAATATGATTTAAGTGCTTTATACTTTTGTTTTAAGTTTGAAAATATTTCATTTAGAGAGCATGCAGGTGATGTTTGTGTACCAACGTTTGTCCGGGTTACGAAGGCACAAGTTATCAGGACACGGCGGACTTAAAATATTATTTAAATATAAGCTATTGTCTGAAAAAAAAAGAACTGTTCCCGCAAGTAAGTGTGTTACCCGCGAGGTCGCGCGGTGTCCCCTAATTGCCTTACCTTACCCCGTAATTAACGACCATCAGTTGCTTCAAGTAGCTTCCTTCTTACCGAGCTAGTCACGTGATTTTTATAGAGATTATCATCTGAATGAAATGTTTTTTTTTTCAATTACAATGTTTTAGTCGTATTTTTTAAGTTTTAAAATCTACTCATTGCATTAATTTTTACTGTCCTGAGCCACGCAGAAAGAGGGAAAGATTTTTCTCGCGTATAACCTTCATCTCTTTAGTACTGAAATTACTTAAAATCCTTTCTAAGTGCTTAATTGCACCATGAAATGAACCATGTAGGTACCAAATTTCTAGTTTCTAGGTACAGTAATTTCGGCTGTGAATTGATGTATTAGTCAATGAGTCAGGTTTGTATGTTATATATATATAGCAAGTTACTGTCTGAAGTAAACTGTTCCTGCAAGTAAGTGAGTTACCCGCGACGTCGCGTCGGCGTCGTGTTCCCTAATTGCCTTACGCCGTAATGGACGACCATCTGTTGCTTCAAGTAGCTTCCTTCTTACCGAGCTACTTGATTTTTCAAGAGATACTGAACTGAATAAAATGTGTTTTTTAATTCCAATGTTTTTAAGTTACAAAACATTTTAGTTAGATTTTCCCGACGGACCCATCCAGAAAGAGGGTAATGCTTTTCGTGCGTATGTATGTTTTTATGTATGCGTATAAGTATGTCTGTTCTATTGTCGCCACCTGTAGCCCAAACAGCTTTTTGATTCTGTCAATTTTTGATTTGCATAACTTACATGTTTTTTTTACATCAGTCTAGGTTAATCTAGATAGATAGTTTAGATAAACAAGAAAATACTCATATCTTTTATAAAGTATCGCTATTCAACCCCGTATACAAAGACGACGAGACCTGTGACAAGTAGTGCAGGGATTCACACAATAGCGGCTAGTGTATGCATGTGATGTTTGTATGCGTCGCTTTGAGTTAGGACACTAACACCGGTGAAACATGCATAGTGCACTTTATGTTTGTGACTTGGCTTCCAGTTTTGACACTAAATATTTATTGCGATATAGGAGTTCCAGCTTGTACTACTGCATTTTCGCAGCATTGACCTTACCAGGAATAAGGGTCGCATTTAAGACTGGAACCAACAACTTGCATTTGAGTTAGATATTATTACACTTATCGTTAGTTTCCTACAAATATAATTAGTCCGTCTGATGTATAATCAAATTTTAGAAAAGAATGATGTCATCAACTTTGATGCACTTTATAAAAGAAAAATTACTAATTTTATTATTATTTTTTTATGTTATTGGACGGCAAACGAGCATGCGGGTCACCTGATGGTAAGTGATCGCCGCTGCCCATGGACCAATGAAACACCAGGCGTGTGACAATAGCGTTGCCGGCCTTTTATTTTCCCTCTCACTCACCGAACGAAGCATAGAAGCGGTAAAGCTACTACTCAAACGTCGATTTAGTGATAGTGTGGTACTTCCCCGAATGAGCCGACCCATTCATGCTACTAGCAAAAGTGAATTTTGCCGGTAGCGTGGCTCGACCACAACTATAATTATAGTTATTATTTTGACCCCGAACACTGGCCTATTCTCTCTGGCCTAGGCTCTACACTTCCAAACAGTGATCCGGACAAGCAGGAAAAAATTGCTTATGATAGAGCAAAGTTTTATGAGCTTCGCTCGCACTTCGCGTCCGCTTGGTCAGCTACTGACATGATACACAAAAGCTGTCAGAGCCAGTGACAAGGCAGAGCAAGCTGATTCACGAAGCTTCTCTTACTTTCTTCAAAAATGCATTGCAAGTGTACTTTACATTTTTAACTTGGCTCCCAGTTACTACACTGAATAGTAATGTGACTGAGAAGTGTTGGCGAGTAGTCATTGTTATTGTCGGTGTTATTAACAAATTGCGCGCGACATAACGCGGAGCGTTTGAGCTTGTACATTACTGTCTTGTGAATATAAATTGTGTTTGTTGAGTTCATTTTTTTCATGGATAGATTAATTTAAGTTATTTGATATATTTTTTTAATTGAATTGAACTTACTCGCAGTGAACTTCAAATAACCAGCCATTATCGTAGGATTATGTAACAGGGTAAATCGTACACCATGCATCGCACCAATAAAGTATCGAGAAAGTCAATCAACGTACAACTAATTTAATCACACATGTTCAGTAAAAATAGCATTATCTTTAGAAACCTTATATGCAACCCACAAAGGTCGATACCAGAACTCACAATCTTAACAGACGTAAAACTTCAGTTTCGAATTGCTCACAAAGGAAAACCCCAAATTGGAGGGACTAGCCGTAATGGCGTGGAAGCGATTTAATTAGTGACTGCCGATTTTGGGGCTATTAACAGGCACTTTCTAAACAGGACACTCAGCATCTAATGTTTGGGTATAGCCCATCTACGTTACGGGTAATTAATATCACCAATAAAAATAAACCTCGAATTACTCATATTTTTACATTTTGTATTTTTTTATGTCATAGGACGGCGAACGAGCAAGCAGGTCACCTGATGGTAAGTGATCACCGCAGCCTACGGACAATTACTGCAACGCTCTTGTCAAACCCCTGGCGTGTGACAAGAGCGTTGCCGACCTTTTATTTTTCCCTTTCAGACAAAGGGCGTGGGCCACTTCTTCCTTATGCGGATGAGCCGGCACATTCATGCTACTAGTCGATTTTCATCTTAATTGACTACCTACATGCCGTGCAGGCAAACCTTGAAATAACGAAATACAAATTGAAATTCTATACATTTTAACACTGTACATTTTTTTGATATTTATTTGGTATACTGTCCATAAATTAACGCAGTAGGTATTTCATTTTAAACGTAATTGCTGTTTTTTCATGCTTTCGGGGTTGGTCTTATACTCACCTTTTTTTTTTGTAAAGTGGATCAATTTGCAACAAAACCTCTATCGAAATACCCTTGATTTGGATTATGATATTTGGCGTTTAGGCGTAAAAAATAAATAAGCAAACTGAACGTCGTAATATAAGCAAAATTTTTGTTCCGAATGTTAAATCTACAATAGGTAAAATACATATATTTGTATCACACGCCTGCGCTACGCCCAAAGGAAACAAACTACAACTACATACAAAGTTTGAAAGGAATTTTAGTGTCCGTAATAAGTTTTTACGAGAACCCTTTGTCCTGGACGCTCAACAACGTCCCTGTCCTGATGATATTGCATGCGTGATTTAACCACACCATGGCTATTGTGCCGGAAACATCAATTTTCCACACCCAAAGGTAAAGCGGCCGCAAAAAGTAGCCACAAAATTCACACGCTGATAAAAATTTGTTTTGTTGTCTTGTCCGTGGTCATACGACACTTATTCATATATGATGCATAAACTCATGTATTTTATTTGTATGTATGTTTAAATTTACAAGAAGCAATACTAGCTGATTTTAATAAATAGTTTTTTTTTTTTTTTTTTTTTTATGTCAGAGGACGGCAAACGAGCAAGCGGGTCACCTGATGGTAAGTGATCACCGCTGCCCATGGACTAATGTAACACCAGGGGTATGACAAGAGCGTTGCCGGCCTTTTGTTTTCCCTCCCCAGAGGGGAGGGGGGATGGGCCTCCGGCTCTCTCACTCACCGAACGAAGCATAGAAGCTGTAAAACTACTACTCAAACGTCGATTTTCTGTGAGAGTGTGGTACTTCCCCGGACGAGCCGGCCCATTCATGCTACCAGGTGAAGTGATTTATTTGCCGGTAGCGTGGCTCTACCACAACTAAGTTTTTTTCAAGCAATAATGTTTTATAGTGATTTAAAATTAGGTAGGCGTTATTACCCTCAGGTATTGAACCTATAAATCTTCCTTATGATTTACTCTATCTATTGGTGAAAACCACATGAAAATTCGTGCAGTAGTTTTTGAGTTTATCACGAAAACAGACAGACAGACGCGGCGGAGGACTTTATTTTATATATGTAATATGTAATGATTATAAAAACAAATGTAATGAAATGAAAAATCTTATATCAGTCAGTATAATAACAATACCTGTTTTATTTTAATACTTGCAATTTTTTGAATCTTTTGAATCTCTTTGAATCTTTGTATTTTTACATCGGCCCAATAGTTTCAGAGCCTATTCAATGCAAACAAAGAAACAATCGGATCTCACAGCGACCCGCAATATAACGTCGCTCCTCTGCTCCGTTCTCGGGTATGTTTGAAAGCCTTGAAAAGTTACGCAACGTCTCTTATACGTACGTACAAGGACTCATTCCACGGTTTTTGAATTAATTTCCCTTTCGTCTATCCATTGCAACCAACACAAAGACACAAAAACATCGAAATGCACAACTAACTCTTTCCTATATATGATACTAGCCACCCTCCTCGGCTGTGTCCGAGCAAAGACAATATAATAGTCCGAGTGTCCAGGCATGTATTATATATATAAACCTTCCTGATGAATCACTATATATATATTGGTGAAAACCACTTGAGAATCCGCGCAGTAGTTTTCGACTTTATGACGAGCAGACAGACAAAAAGACAGACGCGGAGGAGGGTTTGTTTTATAATAATGTAGTGATTAATATTACTTACTGATGATGTAGTTGTCTATTATTGCTAAAATAGTTTTCAGAATCAGTCCAGTAGTTTTCCAATTTATCAATTACATACAAACACACAAAACTTTCTAGCCTAGACAAATAGCACAATACACCGAGTCAAATGATACCAAGCAAGCTAATACTAAGAAACTTAAACTGAGATCCATATAAATTACGTTTCAAGACCCGCCAGGCGCAGCTTAGTACATAAAGCATACGAGTAACTACAAACGACAACGACGAGCGCCGTGGCGCAGCGGTTAACACGCCTGCCTGCGGCACGGATGGTACCGGGTTCGATCCCCGGTCAGGTCAAGATGGAAAATGATCTTTTTCAGATTGGCCTGGGTCTTGGATGTTTATCTATATAAGTATCTATTATAAAATATAGTATCGTTGAGTTAGTATCCCGTAACACAAGTCTCGAACTTACTTTGGGGCTATCTCAATCTGTGTGATTTGTCCGTATATATTTATTTATTTATATTGTAGTCGAGTAGCGTGTATTTTAGTAGCTGGCCGTGTCCGAACGCAATATATTTAGTCGAGTAGACTAGCAAGGATGTAGTCAAGCCGATAAGACCTACTCTTTTATTTTGCTGAATAGTGCTTCCCATCTTCCACTGTCACTAGTTCACTACCGGGATATCCGGCTAAACAAGTCGTAATGTGGTATTTTAGACGAGTTTAAAAGTGCGTGCTAAAATTCCTTCTATACTCGACCTGGCGAGTGGCGAGTATTTAAGTATCTACTAGATATAAATAAACTTTTTAACGCAAAAATATTTATCATACAAGACATGTAGACATATCGTATGTAAGTATGAAAGTGTCGTTGCTCCACCATAACTTCTAAATACCTGAACATAGTTTCATGTATGGGATATTGTTAAAATGCTGAAATCATCCCGAGAACCAGGATAATTTTTAAGGTGGCCGTATCCTGATTCTGTGAACATAATGAATCTATGTTCGGTACCTCAAAAGGTAAAAAGGAACCAATAGGATTATTTGCTTGTACGTCTGCCTGTCTGTCAAGACATTTTTTAGGAATACATAGACATATCAATTAAAAAAATATCACATCTATTTTGATCTGCAATCTTTTGAATATGTCAAAAAAAAATTCTATGTCAAGGCAATCAAAAAATATGGCGGCTAATATTACAAGTTTTGTGATGTGCTTTAAATCAAAAAGGAATCATACCTTTAGGCTACTTTCGGTTGATCTAGAATTATGAAATATTGCATGAAATAAGGCATGTGCCGAAAAATGTAGATTAGTCATTAGAACAAAAAAATGTACGGAATCCTCGGTGCACGAGTCTTACCCGCACATGACCGTTTTTTTTAATAATTGTTTTTTGTTTTAGTTAGTGTATGTTATATATTAATCCAGCACAAATGCCTAATGTAATACTTTTTGAGCTGCACAAAACTGACTCGAAATATTACAACGTTATATATATGACACGCTCAGCCTACGAAACAGAATGCTTAATGATGAGTAGAAACATGTTGTAATTCAGCTAAAAACCTTGTTCGAATTATCTGTTTGCTTGGAATATTTTGTGCCGGGCGGTTTTCGACTTCGAACAGTTCAACTCCGTCTCATACTCCCTAAATTTCGTACCCTACCCCAAACGAGACTGAGCGGAGCGTTTCAAAATACTTGCCAAGTCCTTTTGCAGCATGATAATAATACAAACGAAAAAAAGGTGTCTTTATAGTGGACCCCGGGCTCTGAAGTATCAGTCAAGGCTGCAACCGGAAAAAACAGAAGACAAATAAAAAATTGATGGGAATTCGTCAGAAGGCTACGGACTGTGAATGCATCTTCAAAGATGCATTAGCTTCTATTGTCAGCGATGTAGGTCAGAATTTGAATATGTAACAGGAAGTTAACTGGATGGTACACCTACCTACCTTATTCTTAGCTATTAAAACCAAGCATGGGACTTCGCCTGCAAATATTATTAAGACAAAAGATATAAGTATCTATTCTCTTATTGAAATAAATAAATTAAATGTGGGAAAAACTCCACGCGGACAGGTTCCTGCCCGCGTAGATAGTAGGTTTAATCAAAATAGCATTATAAATGCATAAAATCATTTAGAAACTAGTCTATGACCTATATTTAGACATCAGTACAGTGTATTAAGCCTTAAGATCAAAGCTAGGCTCTGAGTTCTCCTAAATGATTTCCATCACTGCACTAATCCGTTAAACCACGATGTTCTTCTTCTTATCATGTGTGTATAGATAACACTGGTGAAAGTTTTGGAAACGGTGGATAGGTGCATATTTGAATTAAGTTAATAACTACTATAAGTGATAGCCACAGCTTCCGGAGCAAGTTTACACCATTGAGTAAAAGATAATCATGGCAAACACACAAGAGTATAGACAACTCGTTGGTTTGTTCAAAATCGGCTAAGCAGGGATGCAGAAATAACGAAACTTGATTGGTTTTTTTTATGTTATAGGACGGTAAACGAACAAGTGGGTCACCTGATGTTAAGTGATCACTGCTGCTCATGGACAATTGCAACTCCAGGGGTGTTACAAGAGCGTTGCCGGCCTTTATTTTTCCCTCCACAGAGGGGGAGGGGGGATGGGCCTCCGGCTCTCTCACTCACCGAACGAAGCATAGAAGCGGTAAAGCTACTACTTGAACGTCGATTTTCTGTGAGAGTGTGGTACTTCCCCGGACGAGCCGGCCCATTCATGCTACATCAAAAGTAAACTTTGCCGGTAGCGTGGCTCTACCACAACTAAAATGGCTAATGCAGAACACATTTCCTCGTCTACTCTTCTCCTCGTTTTGGTGGGTACCGGGCTTTACTTACCGAAAAGTATCAATGCCATAATATTTGAGTACTCCCTGTAGCAATAAAACACGGGTTTTACATCAGTTCGGCCTCTAATTGATTCGATAAAAGTTACTCTTTATTGTTATTCTATGCTGTCCCGTCGTGTCGACATCCGGTGCTGAAGTGAAGAGTGATAGCGGAGAGGACCTTTTTTTCAGGAAAAAAAACTGGTTTCTGTGTAAATATTAGATCTTCGATTGATTGAAAAAAAAATCAACTGATATCTATGTAAACGTTGAATAGATTTAAAAAATTCCAACTGGTTTCTATAAATATTCCTATTTTCTTATTACTTATATCTCTCTTCTTTTATTCAGGTCTAGGCTCTTGTTGGTGTTTTTTTGTGAAAAGGTGTGCAATGCCAATTTTTTACAGTGAATGATGAAGTGGCTTGCTATTGCAAACCATAGTAATTTATATTTACAATGAAATAATCCTTATCTCAATACCATGCTGAATATCTATTTGTGTATTAAGGAATAGTTCTTTTTACGATGTATAGATCGCATAAGTATAAAAATATTCTGTTTTGGTCGCAAATGTAATATTGTTACCCACGCCATAGTACCCACTTATCTGGTAATCAACTGAAAATGTTGTAACTGACTGACTACCTTATTTTAGTTACTGAATCAGAATAGCCCAAAAGAATTTTCTTTTAAAGTTGTTCAGTAACAGAAATTTACCTCGTATTTAATAATGTCTATTTAATGTTATCTGCGTCACATTTATTTTTAGCACTCCATAAAATAAACAAATCATTGTTAATTTATAAAATCCTCGTCATTTTGAAGAACAATTAATATTATATTTTACGCCTAAGTCTGTGCTTCATACAGCGCCATTTATTTTTATATCTCCTCCCTTCGTTAGTCTTTCGCAGGCTGGTATAGAATTGGTAATAAACTGCTTTTACCGCGAACGTACTCGTAAGCCGAAAACCAAACAATGTCGCCAATTATTCATGAAGTCAATAAGCTGTCTTGTGTTATGTTATTCTTCTACTTTATCTTTTTACCCCACTAACCCACCAAGAAGGAAGGTAATGTTTTTCATACTTACCACATGTAGATATATGTATATGACCCTTTGTATATATGTGTGAAAGTTGTTTGTTCCCTAGTAAATATTCTAATATCTATGTTTGTTCCATTGTGGCTTCCTAAACAGCTGGACCAATATCAAAGGTCCGGTGTCATTAGATTAGTATTCTTATCCGTAATATTATAGGCTATGTGCCTAAGGTCAGAAAAAATAAATATGACGGTCGTAAACTGACAAAAAGGCAGTTGGATTTTTTATTTTTAGAAATATTTTTTCTTGTTCCTCTACTAGTGTGAGGTCGATACAGCATGACAATTTCTTTTATTCAATCTATTGTTCTGTTAGTCATCACCATTATGTAAATAGTTTTGACTTTATTTATAGTCAAAAGCTCTATACATTGTTAGATGCGGAGAACAGTCTGAAACCTTTATCATCATCTTTCGGCTTAAATAAAATTTTTGTCGTCACCCTTACATTTGTCACCCTCTAAATTGCCACAACCGGAAAAATCTATATATTTATTTAGCAAACCTGACTCACTGATTTATATAACAACGCACAGCCGAAACTACGATACCTACCTATAAACATGAAATTTGGTACAGGGATTTTCATAATGTATGTGATAAGTAAGAATGGATTTTTAGAAAATCAACCTCTAAGGTGGTGAAATAGTGTTAATTGCTAGTATTTCCACGTACGAGTACGGGCGAGAACGGTGAGCTATTATTGTTGCAATAGTTTTAAATTGACTTCAAACACAATTTAAGTACTATAAACAATATGATTCCTAAAATAATAAGTTAAAAATTACATATTTGTACCGTTTGGCGTGGAAACATTTGGACCGTGGGGTCCTAGTGCGAGAGCTTTCTATAAAGAGATTGCCCCTCGCCTGATCGCCGTCGCTCGTGACAAGAAGGCTGGCTGTTTTTTTCGTGCAAAGGATAAGCGTCGCAACCCAGCGTGGAAATGCAGCCAGCGTAAGGACGCTGGCTGTATTTCCACGCTGGATTGCAAGGGCCAACATGCCACATGGGCATGAATTTTTAGATTTATAAGTTTATTTTTTTTATGTTAAAAGTAGTTTAGTGTGTTAGTTTTATTTATTGATAGTATAAGATTTTTTCATATATCACATGTATATACCATTTTTATTTTCTAATAAACGTTTAAGTTAAAAAATACATAAAAAAAATTTTTTGACAAGCAGGAAAGAAACTAATGAGAGCTTTTAACCTTTGACTATATACATATATAATCTAAGCATTTAACATGAATCAAGTTCATGTAAAGTTGCCAACAACAGCCATAACTTTATATTGCAAATATGAAGCCACATTTCGCTACATTATAATACTGGAATAAATCAAATCGTATCAGTTCAAGACACAAAACCCGTAGTAAAAGCAATAACATATTGTTTAGTACAACATAGTATCTAATCCAATAGCAGTCCGCTTGCTTCTGCGAATATTATATCAAACGGTTTATTGGATTTGGAGCGATATATGGGAAAGGATTTCCGTTTTTCCTATAATTTTGTTACTGCTAACAAAGTATTGTTTTTAGAAAAATTGTGATGGGCTGTTAGTACTCAGTGGAATTATACGTGAAATATAATTGGTAAAATCGTTTTTATGTAAAATATGGTTCAGTTTAAAAGAAAAAAAAAACAGCCAAGGCAAGTTAGATTTGCAAACGAAGGGTTGCACAGATCACCTCATTTTTGATTTGATGCCGCAGAGAAATGCTGAGCGACCTAAACGAATAAAATTTTAATATTTAAAATTGTAATCGCGAACGCAACTAAGAGGTGTGCTCCGAGGAATAATTTAGTTGCGCTTCATTAGGAGCACTTTAAAGTGGTTGTGCTACGAGGAATACCTATATTTTCGAATCTTTATATCTAGTCAAATTTGGCTCAGGCAAAGAGTTGGTTTATTGTACAAGTTTATCGTGAATACCCATACATGATTAACATGTACAATTGTACAATAAACAAACCTTCTCACACATACTATGTTAAATCAAATACTTGCTTTCAGCAAGTTTGTAGAGTGCAACGAGAAATACTATTTTGGTTCGTGGAAACGGTGGATTCAATTTCAAGAATAAATACAGTTGAAGTTTTCTTTCTTACAATAAAAGTACAGGAGCGGTAGAAACTGAAATGAAAATATGTTTCTCTTTTATTTAAAAGTATTAGTCTTGAAGCTAATTAAGATCATGTTCCTGTGTTATTCTGAGCTATAAGTAAAAAGAGTGCATTCTTGGAAAATTTATTTGTTTTATTTAATAAAATATTAATTTATATACTATGTAATCTATTTTTTGTTTGATGACTATATTGAGTGTTCAAAATCGATTTCTTTATTAAATTTCATATTGCACATTAATTCAGCTCTTACAATTATGTCACTGCACTGTAATTATTATTATGTAATTATTCTAGAAGATATTAAAAAATAGAGAGGTAATTTATCATTGAAATACGTTTCTATAGTATTAATTAAATACTTTACCTATTTAATTATTTGCCTTGTGGTTTCCGGCAGAGTATATAGAATAGGACGACTACAGGTCATCGGATGGATGTAGTAGAAGGCGACTAAGGAAACACAAGCTAAACAAAGCTTATATACATAAAAGAGACCTCTTCAAGCCTGTCTAGCCAGCCTGTAGAGATTAGGCCATATCCTCTGACTGCTCTGGCTAATATATGGCTCTGGTAGTACAGAGAGGGTCGCTCTCTGTAGAGGAGACTAAAAATAGACCTGAAGATGATTCGTATTAGTAATAATATGTATTATACTTATTTGATTTTTTTATTACTTTTATGTTCATCATCATTCATTTTTATGTACATCAATACTTATAATACTTTTGTTTTATTACGAAACGTTCATAAATAGTTGTAGAAATTTCTTATAAACGACATTATTATAAAGCCTATTTTTCGGTCTCGAAGCCATATTGATGAGCCGTGTTTTGTTGTCGACTGTACCTAAGTCTATTTATGGAACACAATGACTTCCTTATTGCCCTCGTTATTCGTAATATTCGTTTGTATGTGACATGATCTCTCGCGAATTTGTAAACGTCACGTTTCCATTGTTAAAATGGTATAAAGTATAAGTACGTCATTAATTTTGTACTGTTTATTTTACTTGAGAAATAATAAGGTATTAAGTTCTCATATAAATGGCAGCTAGTTAAACTAATTTGCAAGAAATTTATACTTCTCGGGGTAAGTACATCTTTAGTTTTCTGTGAAAACTTCACAGAATTTTCAGTAGCATTAATGTTAATGACGCATTTGCCATTGGTAACCGCTATCATCATCATCATCTCCACTGCAGGAGCACCCCTCCTTGAACTACCAGAGCCTTATACTAGCCAGTGAAGTTAGAGGATTTGGCCTAATTTCTCCACGCTGGCCTGACGGGTTGGAGATTTCTCTTTGATGTTTATAAGCTTTGTTTAGCTTGTGTTTCCTAAGTCGCGTTTTGCGACATCCACGGGAAGGCTTGGAGTGGTCCTATTCTACTCTACCGGGAACCACACGACGCTAACCGTTAACCGCTGTACAAGCTTTAATTCTTATTTAAACATTGAGCAGTACGCGGTCACTACCTCGTAGCCTTTGACTATAAGCTCGTAGCATATCGTAGACGTTCAGTCTATGATGTGCTAGTGCTACGAGCTACGATGCGATTTTATGCCTATATAATATTTGATAACAATAACAAAGTTGTGAACTTGTGTCGTGAGAGACTAACTCAAAGGTGATATATTTTTAAGTAGATAATTATGTACATAAATATTATGATCCATGATTGGAATCTGAGGCATGAATCAGAATTACTTAAAGTTTACAAAAATATGAAAATACTAAATTATAAAAAAAACTCTCAGTAGAATTTCGACCAGATTCAATTCATGAATGTGCAATGGGAGGTCCATTTTCCGTATTCTATTATGAAGTGGGTTAATTTTAAACCCCTGGCAATAGTCAGGGTTTTAAAATTAACCTGCACATGCACATCGCCTTGTTAGCTATATCGCCTATTAACTGGATCAACTGGAACATTTTTGTAAGTCTCGTAGAGCATCGCAGCCTATCTGCCATTTTGATGCTTAAGAATTGTTAAGAAGGTCACATATCCTTCATAGCTTGTCTATTTTATACTGTGTTGTTACCTAGCAACTGTTGTTTCTTCTTAGACTCAAAATATACACACATGTGTCATTTTTAAAGAATATTTGGAGCGAATTGTGTACGGAACTACAGAGCGAATCAAAATTGCCTGAAATTTTCCTAATATGCAAAATATTAGACACTTTACCTCCAGAATATCTTGGATTCAAGTCCAGTTGGCTTTTAATTTCAAAAAAAGAACGCTCAGTCGAAAATCTGACAAGTCAGTTATGCGCTCAAGAGAGAGTCCTACGTCAGAAGGATACATATGTCGCAGATGAGACTAGTGCAGAAGCATTATATATTAACAAGGGTAAAAAGAAACAGAATAATTTCAAGGAGCCTAAATGCAATTATTGCAAAGAAAAGGGACATAGAGTCAGAAACTGTAAGCGGTGGATCAAAGACGGAAGACCGCCCAAGGAGTCCAATACCGTAAACATGAATATGACAATTATGACGATACATTCGGCAGATTTTGAAGAAAGGAAGGATTCAGAGAATTGGTACGTTGACAATGGAGCAACCAATCATGTTACCAATAGAAGTGACCTCTTTCAGACTTTCAAATATTTCAAAAGCCGTCATACAGTGACTGGTGCGAATGGCCAATGTATTGAAGCCCTAGGCATCGGAAATATTCTAGCAGAGGCTGATATAAACGGAAAATCGATACGGATACTGCTGAAAGATGTTTGGTACGTACCCAGCATTAGCAGGAATTTATTTTCAGTCCTCGCTACCCATGATATATCGGATAAAAGCGTCTTTGAGTCTACCACGCTTAAATGTACAATTAAGATTGATGGACAGCTAAAACTGATTGGTACCCGCAGCAAGTTTGGAGGACTGTATAAACTGAATATCAGATGTCAGCAACCAACTGTACAAGTCAATCAGGTGTCCACAACCTCAAACCTGTTGCAGCTTTATCATGAAAGATTTGGACATCAAAATAAGAGCCATGTGAAGAAGTTGATTGAAAAGGAGTTCAACATAAAAGTACCACTAACCAAGGAACTCTGTGAAGGTTGCATCTATGGAAAATCCCACAGGCTAAAGTTTGGGACAAGAGAGAAAGCAACAAGACCCGGAGAACTGGTATATGTTGACGTATGTGGACCCTTCCCATACTCTATCACAAAGTTGCGATATTTTGTCCTCTTCAAAGATGATTTTACGAGGTACAGATTTGTTTATTTTATGAGAGAGAAAGCTGAAGTGCACGCGAAGCTCCTACTTATGCTCGCTGAAGTAAAAGCATCTGAAGTTGTCATCAAAGAAATCCTTAGTGACAATGGTGGAGAATTTGTCAACGCGAAAGTACAAGCTACTCTCGAGAAGGAAGGTATTGCGCAAAGATTGACAATGCCCTTTACGCCACAACAGAATCCAACAGAAAGAGACAACAGGACCGTTGTGGAAATGGCGCGAAGTCTAATGTATGCACATGCCAATATTCCTCCTGGACTGTGGGCTGAAATGGTATCAGCTGCGGTGTATATCTTAAACAGAACAGGCCCTACCTCTGTAAATGAGAAATCACCTTATGAGCTATGGCACCAGAAAAAACCTAGAATAAGCCATTTGAGAATAATAGGATCATACTGTTATCCACATGTTCCGAAGCAACGACGAAAGAAGTTAGATAAGAAGGCACAAAAGGGCATACTAATCGGCTACGATTCTGATGATGGCTATCGTATATGGGACAGCAACTCCTTCAAATTGATTCGTTCTAGAGATGTCACTTTCGATGAGAATCCTCTACTGGGTCACTTTGATGAAACTGAAGAGTTTGTTGCCAAACAGAACAAAGCTGTTGATAAGAGGTCAAACACCCTATTTGACTTCGTCATACCTCGTCAATATGAATGTTACATACCGGCCGACATGAGTGACAACCAGCAGCCATCGACAAGCCATGATGACAATATTGGTATTACACCGTCTTCTCAGCAAGATGAAAATACTACTGAGCCATCATGTGCAGAGATTGATCCTGCGAGTGAAGTTGACATGCCAGAGGCTGAAACATTTCTAGAGGCGGAACAATCCTTTTATGAGCCAATATCTGAAGAAGAGGTTAGCGATGTAATCGAAGCAGATCGTCAAGACAATGAATTAAGTGAACCAAATGCTGAACGTCGAGTTGGCTCGCCATTGTCTGCATCTGAGATCGAAGCCGAAGGCAGGATGACGCTACGAGAGCGGTCAAATCTGAAGCCACCGGCTAGATACAAAGACTTCGTCTGCAACGTTTGTATGAAAGTCAATTCGATAAGCGATGAACATCCACTAGAACCTGGTACACTTCATGAAGCGATGGCATCAAAGGATGCTAATCATTGGCGAAAAGCAATGGATAACGAGATCAATTCTCTAAAAGAAAATGAAACCTGGGAGATGGTAGATTTACCCAAGGGCAGAAAAACTATTTCTAGCAAGTGGATTTTTAAGATCAAGACTAATCCAGATGGATCGATGGATAAATACAAAGCCCGACTTGTAATAAGAGGTTTTTCGCAGAAGAAAGGTTTGGATTACTATGAAACCTTTAGCCCTGTTGCAAAAACAAGTACCATTAGAGCACTACTGAGTATAGCTGCTCAAGAAAAACTCTCTCTGTCTCAGTTCGATGTATCAACCGCCTTTCTATACGGCACATTGAAAGAGGAGATTTACATGAAGCCTCCAGAAGGATATTCAAGCAATGATGGTAAAGTTTGCAAGCTGAAACGGAGCCTTTATGGACTTAAACAAGCTCCGCGGTGCTGGAACTTCACTATTACTGAGCACATTCTCAAACTTGGCTTTAAACAGAGTGAGAGTGATCCCTGCTTGTTTAAAAGAGGAGAGGGAAAGAACAAGCTATTAATAGCATTATACGTTGATGATGGACTTATAGCGTCAGCAAATTCAGAAGAAACGGAGAAGTTTTTCGACGAAATGCGACGAAGGTTCAAAATTACAACCAAATGCGGTTCCTATTTTCTTGGAATAGAAATAGAACGCAAAGCAGATGGTTCAATCAAAATTGATCAGAAGAGCTATGCTAAGAAGCTACTCCAGAGATTTGGTATGCAGGACTGCAAGGCTGCAGTAACTCCAATTGTTAAAGATAGCATGCTAGCTTCGAAAGACCATACTGATTACCATGACTTCCCATACCGACAAGTTGTTGGAGCTCTTTCCTACTTGATGGTTGGCACTCGACCAGATATTGCGTTCGCGGTAGGAATAGTGTCACGCAACCTCGATAAACCAACACCAGAAGACGTAGCGAGAGTAAAGCGAATCCTACGCTATGTTAAAGGCACCATAGAGTACGGTATAACGTACAAGTCTTCCACTGCACACCACGGCTTAAGATGCTACAGCGATGCTGATCATGGTGGTGATGAATCGACTGGACGCTCCACCAGCGGCATGATTTGCCTTAACGCCAATGGTGCTATAGCATGGCAAAGTAAACGACAGACTACTGTCGCAATATCTTCCACAGAAGCTGAGATAGTTGCAGCTAGCGAAGCCGCCAGGGAGATTATATGGTTACGACGGATTATGAACTTCATGCAGAGTAACGCTCTAAAGGAGATCACCCCACTATTCATAGATAGTGAATCCGCTTTAAGACTGGCTTATGATCCACCCTATGAAACACACCAACGGACAAAGCATATAAAGCTTAGACACTTTTTCGTAAGGCAGTGTGTTCTTGAAAAGGATGTCAAAGTTGAGAAAGTTTCTACACAGGATCAATTGGCAGATTTTTTGACAAAGCCTTTATTTAAGCCCAGGCTTATAGAACTGTGCAAGCTAGCTGGAGCCTCCACATAACGAACAGTTGCTTAAAAAAGGAGACGGAATGTTAAGAAGGTCACATATCCTTCATAGCTTGTCTATTTTATACTGTGTTGTTACCTAGCAACTGTTGTTTCTTCTTAGACTCAAAATATACATGTCATGAACAAATAAGCTTTCCATTTATAGATATCAGAGCATAGATATCAGAATATTTACTTGTACTTACGAGGGATAGAATACGGTCTCAATATTTCTTGCTGATGAACGATCTACAAAATTTCTATAGACAAACCAAAGAAAACACAACAGTAATAGATTTTCTTCTATTTTATGTCGACAACACAATCGCACAATGAAAGGGGTGTTTTCGTGACCCCACCTCCATACGTCACCTGTCAACTATTGACGTTACTAATGTGTTTTATTTCGCAGCCGAGTGTGCCCGGCCTTGACGTGTGCCAATTGATTGAACACGCCTAAAGCCTTTTTTTCTGCATCCGATACGATTCTTTAGCCGTAACAAAGACACTATACTAACGTAATAGACTGCCAACTTCCCGAATGTATAGCGCTTGCAGAGTTGCTTACCACTCGATACTAGATGGCGGTAATCTGCGTTAGTCTAAACTTACTTAAACTAGGGTGTGATATTAAAATATTATGCCTAAATATTGTTCAAATTTTTGATTAGATATATTTTGTGTATGTTTTTATATTCTCTTATTATGGTAGATACAATGTTATGCAGCTACGAGTGACGCCACCTATGTAAGTCTCTGAATACAAATCGTACAATTAAGGGGTTGGGACCGTATGGCCGTGTGGTTCCCGGCAGAATAGAATAGGACCACTCCAAGTCTTCCCGTGGATGTCGTACAAGGCGACTTAGGAAACAAAAGCTAAACAAAGCTTCTAAACAACAAAGAGAGCTCTCCAACCCGTCTGGCCAGCGCGGACAGTGTAGGCTAATTCCTCTGACTGTTCTGGCTAATGTATGGCTCTGGTAGTACAGAGAGGGTCGTGCTTCTGCAGTGGAGACTTAAAAAGACCTGGCAATTATACGATTCTTACTTTGATGAAGGTTTGACGTCCCTGCTTACCCAGCTATGTTGGAGCCAGCCTCACATAAAATATAGGTACACACGACACACAGAATAACCAGAGATATTAAGTTACTATTCACTGTTTCACACATTCACAAGACTATCTTTGTTGGTATATATATACCTATATTATGCATCGTTATAGAAGTTCTACATTCGATATAGGTACAAGAAAAAAAAAATTTGAGCTCTTCTCGCGGAGGCTGAAGAATTCGGTTGAAATTATGAGACCTAAAGAGTCATGCCATAACAACTGCCCACGATTTGATTCTGTTCTCCACTTATACGTTTGCGAACATGTTAACGTGGCTTTTGGATATATCATCATTTCGTGTAGGTGACACGGTCAGTCGACCATGCACGCCCTGGTGTCAGAGTTCTTCGGAACCGCCTCTCGGCCTCTGACGTGGTTCCTTTAACGACTACAGATGGCAGCCGGGACCACCGGTTTAACGTGCCTTCCGAAGCACGGAATCATCTTTCTTATCGGACAATCAGGTGATTCATGCCTGCAATGTCCTAACCAAACTGGAAACAACTTAAAGTATGCTTCCCATGGGAATCGACCAATAGATGAAGACTGACTTGTTATTTTTCGTATGTGTGAGTGTCCAACACTGGTGTCAAATTTTTCAAGCTGCCTAGAGGAATCTGGCACAGCTTTACGACTGTCTTCAATGATGACAGCCTGGACCAACGGCTTAACGTGCCTTCTGAAGCACGGAGGAGCTTGAGATATTTTTATGCCACTTGTGGTCACCCATCCAAGTGGGGACCGCGCCAGGGGTTCCTTTGTTTTTGTGATCGCCTCATCTCTAATCGTCCATGCGTCACCTGTAAACTATTGACGATACTAATGTGTTTTACACAGATGTGATATCCGTGGTGTTCAATTTCACAGCCGTGTGTATCCGGCCTTGAAATGCGTTAATTAAATACGCCCGAAGGCCTTTTTTATGTTTGTGTTCGATACTAGTTCGATATGATTTTTCTAAACGATACTTCCTCGATAAAATATCTAGAAGTTCGTTTTAACTGAAGCTCACATCTTTTTTACCTATATGGCAGCTTTTAGGCCGTCAAGGCCTTGATAAATTCAAAACTAAGTCAGCAACTTACTACTTGTATTGTAACACATACAATACGAAATATAAAGATCTGGAGTACCTAATCTATTGTTTTGTTATTGATCTAGCCATATTAGAAGGATTACGCTCTTATTATTCTTTTGAAACTAGCATGGAATGTTACTTACATGTAAGGAAGGAAGGAGTCGAGGGAAATCTGAGGATAAAAAAATTAAACAATAGGCGCTGCCTAAAAGAAATCGAACAAAATAGTGACTACTTATTTAGATCGATTTTTTTCCACCATCACGGAAAAAGTGTCATAAGATCATTCAACACTAGAACTCTATCTACCCTATAGTCGAAGTCATAGAACAAGACCAGATTTTTTAAAATTATCCTTGGAAGAAATCAGAAGATATACTCATAATGAAATACTCATCATCATCATCATTTTTTAGCTTCCGCTGGAAGAGCTTGACCCTCTCTGTACTACCAGAGCCATATCTTAGCCAGAGCTGTCAGAGGATTTGGCCAACACTCTCCACGCTGGCCAAATGAGTTGGACAGATCTCTTTGATCTTTATAAGCTGCGCTTAGCTTGTGTTAAAGAAATACTATCGCTAGTTTTTCTATGCGAACAAACTATGACTCATCATCATCATTTCGTGTAGGTGACACGGTCAGTCGCCCATGCACACCCTGGTGTCAGAGTTCTGCGGAACCGCCTCTCGGCCGCTGACGTGGTTCCTTTAACGACTACCAGATGGCAGCCGAGACCACCGGCTTAACGTGCCTTCCGAATCTTTCTTATCAGACAATCAGGTAATTCATGCCTGCAATGTCCTAACCAAACTGGAAACAACTTAACAAAGTATGCTTCCCGTGGGAATCGAACCCACGACCCCCGGGTCAACAAGGCAAACGCCTTAACCACTGGACCACGGAGGCAGTTAACTTTGACTTAAATCGTGATATTTTCAATATTTCGAGACTCTGAGATCTCAAAAAAATTAAAGTTATTGATAAAGGAAAAAAATAAGGTCGTGTCGAAATCTTAAAGAAACTATTTAGATACATTCCCCTCGCTAGTTTTTTCACGGCATGTCAGCGCTGAAGGATTGCTATTCAAAGTAGATAACACGGAAATAGCGCGTTTTACTTCGATACGGTTGTTTTGCGGGTGCAATATTGATGTACCGTGTACGTTGGTGATATTTTTACCGTATGCATGATTATTTGAATAACATCTATACAATTATCACGTCTTTATCCGTTGCGGGATAAACCGAGTCCAAGGTTATAAAACCTCAAAGCCACGTTAAGCGTATTAGTGGTGAAAAGCAGAATGAAAACAGTGATGGGTTGCTAACCGCATCGCCTATTGACGAGATTTATTAGCCCTATCCCTTGAATAACAAACAGGTTCTAATTTTAGACTTATTTAAGAGAATTTTTATTCAGTGTAGTGATCGTTAGTGCGCCATGTCAGGGCTAATGGATATCCTTATAGCAATTGCTATTCAAAGTACATGACAAGGAAATAGCGCGTTACTTCGATACGGTTGTTTTGCGGGTGCAATATTGAAGTACCGTGTACGTTTGTAATGGGTATTTTTACGGTATGCATGATTATTTGAATCATCATCAGGTCCTTTTTAGTCTCCACTGCAGGAGCATGACCCTATGTACTACCAGTCATATATTATCCAGAGTAGTCAGAGGATTTGGTCTACACTCTCCACGCTGGCCAAATAGGTTGGAGAGTTCTCTTCGATGTTTGTCAGCATGGTTTAGCTTTTGTTTTCTGAGTCACATTTGACGACATCCATAGGAAGACTTGGAATGGTCCTTTTCTACTCTCCCGGTTAATACACGGCACGGATTATTTGAATAACATGTACTAATTTTAGACTAGTCTAGGGAAATTTTTATTCAGTGTACTGATTGTAAGTTTTTTGTCGCGTGTCAGTGCTGAAGAATTGCTTTTAAAAGCAAATAACACGGAAATAGCGCGTTTTACTTTGATACTGTTGTTTTGTAGGTGCAATTTTAATGTACCGTGTAAGTTTTAGATATTTTCACGGTGTGCATGATTATTTGAATAACAGGTCTACATCTGAGAAATTTTACCTCTCCAACCCGTCTGGCCAGCGTGGAGAGTGGAGGCAAAATCCCATAACGGCTTTGGCTAAAATATGGCTTTGATAGTACAGAGAGGGTCGTTCTCCTGCAGTGGAGCCTAAAAAAGACCTGATGATGATGATGATGAAATTTTTTGTGCAAAAGTTTTTATATGTATCCAGCATTACATTGAATAATCATGGATTTGACATTCATCTTTGCCTTGTAAAAAACTAATAGTTATAACAAAAGAAAGACCTGTAGGTATATTTAAAATAATTTTATATTCATTCCAAAAATTAATTAAACCTTTTTCGACAACCATTAGTCCCACTTAACTATTGTATTTATTATTAAATGAAGAATTTCCGCTTTTGCCAAGTCTACTATACTCGGACTAAAGTTTTTTAAGGGTCAACCAAATAGTTATGTAGTTATTGGTCGACGACTACTATCGAAGTGATTGCTACGAGTATCCATTTTAGTACGTTTGATGTTTTGGATACACGCGCTATTACTCTACTTTTGCTACGCGGGAGAAATCAAACAAGATACGAAGATGTATGTTTTCTCCTCATAACTACTAATTATAATGTAAAAAGGATTTTTTTTATGTCATTGGACGGCAAACGAGCAAGCGGGTCACCTGATGGTAAGTGATCACCGCTGTCTATGGACAAATGCAACACGAGGGGTGTCACAGGAGCGTTGCCGGCCTTTTATTTTTCCCTCCCAGAGGGGAGAGGGAGATGGGCTTCCAGCCCTCTCACCGAACGAAGCATAGCAGCGGTAAAGCTACTACTCAAACGTCGATTTTCTGTGAGAGTGTGGTACTTCCCCGGACGAGCCGGCCCATTCATGCTACTAGCAAAAGTGATTGTCGCCAGTAACGAGGCTCTACCACAACTAATTGACCTATATATACCACCTTGTTGACCCGGAGGTCGTTCCCACGAGAAGCATACTTTGTTAAGTTGTTTCCAGTTTGGTTAGGACATTGCAGGCATGAATCACCTGATTGTCTGATAAGAAAGATGATTCCGTGCTTCGGAAGGCACGTTAAGCCGGTGGTCCCGGCTGCCATCGGTAGTCGTTAAAGGAACCACGTCAGAGGCCGAGAGGCGGTTCCGAAGAACTCTGACACCAGGGTGTGCATGGTCGACTGACCATGTCACCTACACGAAATGATGATGATGACCACAACTAATTTCAGGAGAGACATCTGTGTTCCAGAGGAGACATGTGTTATGTAGTTAAAGTTGATGACACATTTATAATCAACCAGATTTTGCCCGTTGCTCCACACGCGTTAGTGTCGATCCGTCGTGAACAGTACTTTTCTCTGGGATGCAAAGTATGTCCTTCTTCGTAGAGATAACGTGTTTTCAAAATTTCATGATGATCGGTTCAGTATATAGGGCGTGAAAGCGTAACAAACAAACTCACTTTTGCATTTATTACATAAGCTGGGAAGTTGGGATAACAGTTTTTTTCGTGCGTTAAGTCAAAATGACGATCACTTTTGTTAGATATATAGCCTTTTTGAGTATCATGCAATGGTGACAACCGATACCAGTCTGGAACCAGCTTTGACACAGGTATGTAAGTCCTGAAAAATGCGTCATCGTTTTCCATTTTTTTTGTTTTGTTCATGTATGTAAGTGACCAACATTGGTGTCAGATTTTTCAAGCTTTTGAAACAAAAGGCTAAAGCCTAAAGGCATCTGACATCGACTACCATCAATGATGACAGCCGGGACCAACGGCTTAAGCTCAAGTTATTTTATAATACCACTTGCCGTGCCCATCCAAGTGGAGACTGCGCCCAGAGTTGCTTTACATGCGTTAGCGCTAATAATCATTCTCCATAAATATCGATTAATAAAATCACTCCTAAAGAACGCAAAGACGCAAGCAGCTTATCATAGTAGCAAGCGTTTTTTCGAACGCGCTTAAGAGTCCCACGTAAGGCCGCAATACCTATACAAAATTACAGCGAGTTGAAGTTTCGTATCGAAAACTTGTACTCGCTGTAATTTTGTTTAGGTATTGTTTTTAAAAATGAAATCTGATTATAAACATCAATATGCCTTATCCGGTCGTATGTACGAAATTTGGTTGAAATTGGCGTAACTGTTGTAAAACTAAAACGAAACTACGTTTGTATGGGATTGCGGCTTTACGTGGGACTCTTAACGCTGTTATTTAAGACACTCTTTATGGGTGGCTATTTATAAAGTCCCTTGTGCATAGTATTATAGGGGATCATTCCGATCCAGGTGGATTTCACCGAGGAGCTTATCTCGACTCGATCGGAATTCAATATCCGTTATTTGAGAGACATTTTTATTTCCATCGGTGAAATATGAGCGATGTTTTTTATTGCCGCCATTTAAAAGAGACTCTGTTTATATTTTCATTCCCAGGGAAACAGATAGACATCGTTTATTAGAAACAATAAATTATTGAACTATTTTTAGAAACAACAATATATCTGAGAGATTCTTGAGAGATTACCTATTGTTTCACTATCCGAAGTTTTTTTGTTTTCGTTGGCCAACTTATATAAAAAGAAAATCTGTCGCTAACTAAAGTATCTGGTAAACATTGTAATCATAGATTAAAAAAAAAATCGATTGTAATGCTTTAGATATTGGGTTTAATTTAATGAATAGACTTGAACGTTGTGATGACTTGTGTGTTTCATTTTTCTTTTCTGTTCCTCCTTTATCCAATCAAGTTTTTCTTTCTGAATCAAATCCATCAGTACTGTAAAAAGTAAAGGGGCGCAGCAATTTAGGCTTGACTACTCAGTCAAGCCTTAATTAATTATAAATCAATTCTCCATAAATGAATCAAAACAGCGGCGTGAACCTATTGTTAAACCGTGTACCGTGTACGGCGTGTATTTCATGATTGATTAATAATAGTGTCTTTATAAGTAAGTGCATTTATAACATCGGTAATGTAATCCAGAAGAAGAATCGCTGTTTTTCCGCAAGTCAAGAGTTAAGCAACCAAGAATCTAATAGCTGATTGCCCTAGTAAATTACATGTAGTATTCTTTTTATTATTTTTCATAGATATTATAATCTACGTCTAAGAGAACGAATTATTACCGCCAAAAGTGGCCACTTTTGGCGGTAATAATTCGTTCTCTTAATTCATCAAATTAAAAATTGTGAAAATTTGTACCAAGAATACATACAACAAGTAATTTACTAGGGCATTTAGCTATTAGATTTTAAATTTGATATGATTTAGGACTTATAGAATTAATTGCTGGGTGGCGCTAGTGTGTCGTATTTTCTGAACCCACAGCGCCTTAAAGGCGCACAGGTTGGTCCCCTACTTGGTCCTACCTAACCTAATTACAAACAACTTCTGCATGATGGATGACATCAATCTGCGCTGTGGCGGTCTCATTGAGTTAACAGCAGAAGACTTCATTGATCTTGTTTTAAAAATATAAACGTATTTTTTTAGAAGAACGCCCATATGTCTTTGTCCATAGGTCATCTAGTATCTCTTACTTGTTCCAGTGGCGGATAGGACGGTTGGGTATTGTCTGAAGACTTACTGCTTTTTGAGTGCAGATTGTAATTTTAGACGGAAAATTAAATTTTTAATATCTACCAATATAGACCAATGTTAAGGCAATAGCATGATTCATTACGACATTGCGTGCCATTTCGAAGTAAGTACGGATATTTTTATGCCATCAGAACTATCTGGTATTCCTCAACGCGTTGGACATTTGCATTGCTCAATTGCAAATGCGTACATCTGTTCTGATATATATGATCTATTCCGGAAATAAAACAACACAGTGGGAGGCGCAGGTAGAGGTTGGTCTAAACTAATTATAAACCAATTCTGCATAATGAAATGAAAACAGCGCCGCAGCGCTCTCATCGAGTTAACTCCGAGCGACTTTGTTATGCCTTTTTGCTTTTGCATATTTCTAAAAGTTCACTCATTGACGTCACTTGAAGATTTTTATATCAACTTGGAGAATTTTTTGTTAGTGAATTTCTTTGTTAAAATCAAAAACGAGATTTAGAAATGCAAATTCTTTAAGTACATAAAAAAACAGCACGGCTTGCATGTTGTTATATATACATATATTATACATAAGTAAACTATTTCTGTTTGTAATAGCAAGCGCCATTACTAACAAAGCTAGGTAGCATTCCTTAACTTGTTTCCTAGAGTCTCGTACTAAAAAGATGGTGAAATATTCGAATGTAAAGATATAAGTATCTACATGTAGAGTATCTTATACCTACTCAGTCAGTGAAGTGTTTCCCTAAAATACATAAAAATAAAATATATCTTAAGTATATCAGCGATATAACGCGGACTAGTATGTCTTGAACGGACATATAATTCTATACATAAATAGCTTTTAAATTAATCCTAGACCATCGATATAAACAAGAATAGTCCGGGCGACTGAACACTTTTATATATTTTTTATTTGTTTTTTTAATGAAAACAAAGTTCTTTTTGTGTTTCAATCATTGTTTGTGGGAGAAGTTGATCATATTGCATATCTCTATTCCTTAGTATACTCCACTGGGTGCATTACATACTCGGTACTATGTCTGTTTGTGTAACTATTTCGCCAGCGACGTTGCATCCTCATCCCGCTTCAAGCTTTGCTGTTTTAAGGCATGTGGCTTATATATAGCTGTTCTTCTTAAAAAAATCATAAAACAAAAGCTTTTCTTTCTCTCAGCGTATCGACTCGAATTAAATTTGTGTTGACCAGAATTTGGCCACTAACACCGCGTTTCCAGAAGCATTGTATTGGTCCTCGCTTGTGTAGTACAGAGTAAGACAATAATTTCACCTGGTCTGAGGAAAGACGCCACACGTACAAGCAATGAGGAAGCATGAATTTTTGGGGGCCAAAGCTGACGCCATTTGAAAGAATACGGTGATATCTTTTGTGAGGCCCTAGAAGCCCTAGAAGACGCTTTTCTTATCTTTTTTGTAAAAAACGGTTTCATAAAATAGATTTAAGAGTTATATAAAACCTTGCAGAACAAAGTTGAACATGATATCTCCATTTTCTTTGAAATAATTTATATCAAATGGGTAGGACTGGATGCCGTATTGGGCCCCGTTAAATTCGTGTGTGGCCTAAAGCTCTGACAGTAATACAATACAATATACACGCCACCCCATCCTTTAGTTTCGTCTATTTTTGAGTAATTGGTTGTAGTGGTTCTCCTCGACCTTGCCTCGTATCGACTGGTACGTAAATAGCCGTTGATTGAAGTCTTGATGTTTAATTTTAATTCAAAAGCTTGTAAATAATGCATGCCTTGTTCGTGTACCACCAGGTACTCACTTGTTTTGAAACACAAAGAAGCATTTTATTGAATAAAAAGGACGTTAACATATTAACTAAAAGATTTGTTTTTGAACCATTATAATAAACTTTTATATCCGCAGAAAACTGACTGTGACGAGCTTTTTCATTAACACTGCCAAGAGATATACCAGAGAGAGATTAAAGCACTTATCATAATGGGGAATCCAGCTAGTTGATATAGGTTATCATGAGCAGACCCTGGAAACGTCTATCTATCATCATCGTAATTTGAGACGCAAGAAGTCCACTGTTGGAAATAGACCTCTTCCAAAGATTTCCAAAATGACCGGTTGGAAGCGACGTGCATCCAGCTTTTCTGTGTTAAACTAAAAGAAGCACGAAAAGTAACCCATATTTTAGACTATACTTAAAGTGCTCTGAATAGTTTCCTGTGCCGCAATCTGGATTTTGGTAAGTATTTTTATAGGTGGATTTTATGCATTCAGCCTCTGTGGTCCAGTGGTTAAGGCATTTGCCTTGTTGACCCGGGGGCCATGGGTTCGATTCCCACGGGAAGCATACTTTGTTAAGTTGTTTCCAGTTTGGTTAGGACATTGTAGGCATGAATCACCTGATTGTCTGATAAGAAAGACGATTCCGTGCTTCGGAAGGCACGTTAAGCCGTTGGTCCCGGCTGCCATCTGGTAGTCGTTAAAGGAACCACGTCAGAGGCCGAGAGGTAGTTCCGAAGAAATCTGACACCAGGATGTGCATGGTCGACTGGCCATGTCACCTACACGAAATGATGATGATGATGATGCATTCACAATGCTATTCTATAGTAAATCGACATTGTGAATGCATTATCTTTAAACATATTGTATAGCGTCCAACATATTAATTGATTTACAACTTCATTGTAAAATGAATTTGTAAATCAATTAATAATTAGGTCAAATACCACACTTTTAATGGTGGGGTAGTTAGTTATGTTACGTGACGTAAGCCCTTAATGAGTATAAGAGGAATACAATATAGTAGGGAAATTCGATGTGTAGGATCGAACCGCGGTGGCCTAGTTGGTAAGGCATACGTCGTTCAAAGACTTGATGCGTGTTCGAATCCCGCCCCCGTGGATATTTTTCCTTTATCTTAAATTCTTAATTAAATTTAGTTAAGTAATCGATTTTGTACACTAAAGAAAAGGCCGGCTTCCAACATGATAACAACCATTTGTAAAATCCACCATTACGTATAATGTTGCATATACATATAAGTAGAACTCTTTCTTAAAATATAACAAAGCATAAGAACCCACTAAACCAAAAATCTTGCTATGCTGAAATTTAAGAACTAAATCTAACTGAAATGCAATATACAAAATGTTCTGCCATTATTGGGGCATTTGCCATAGCGTGCATGCAATGCAGTAACATGGATTTTATAGGCCATGAACGATAAAATTTGATTGATGAGTCAGTCATACTTGTTATGCGTTGTTTATTATTACCCTTGTTTTACTATCTTTAAAAATCAACATTGTCTTTGTGGTCATACCCTATGCCATACTTGCAACCATGCGCCCAGGCAGCTGAGTATACACGCTGATATTCTCCGGAAGGCACGTTAAGCCGTAATACCGGCTGTCATCATCATGCCATGTCAAATGATAGGCATTTGACATGGCAGCTTAAACAAAAAATGCAAGCAAATGTTAATCCCTTCGACGAAGGTATCCTAGACCTTTTCAGTGCCCCTTAACAACATGTATTGTCATTTTTTTAAGCATAAAGCAAGCGTAAAGTCCAAGCAAACAAACAACGACATAGAAAGATCTGTCGTCTCTGTCTGGCTAAGAATTTGTTAGGGGTACTTACGATGATCAGGTGGTTAAACATTACTTATAGACGAATAGATAGATGTAACTGTATTTTACATCAAACATTTTTTCTTTAATAAAACACAATAAAAAAGTTTACTAATTAGCTTCTTTTTTGCCCTGTTATCAGTCCTTGTTTAGAAAACCTTAATAATGCTGTATAGAGGGCTAGAAAAAGTTGCGTATTACAGCCCTGTCTGGCCCGGTGATAAATGACCCTTGGTTTACTGTTAGCTTAAAGGAAGTAATGGACCTTTTGTTCTTTCGATACAGATTATGGTTCCATAGAAAAAAGTTAAGGATTTTTAACAAACAATTTTGATAGTATAATTTAGGTAGGTAAACGTTTTTTTCTTCCAACTACGCTGCAATTCTATCATAACTGCACTATTTATCCAGCACAAAGCGGAACTTTGCTTTTTTTTTTTTTTTTTTTTTTTTTTTTTATGTCATAGGTCGGCAAACGAGCAAGTGGGTCACCTGATGGGAAGTGATCACCGCTGCCCATGGACAACAGCAACACCAAAGGTGTCACAGGAGCGTTGCCGGCCTTTTATTTTTCTCTCCCCAGAGGGGAGAGGGAGATGGGCCTCCGGCTCTCTCACTCACCGAACGAAGCATAGTAGCGGTAAAGCTACTACTCAAACGTCGATTTTCTGTGAGAGTGTGGTACTTCCCCGGACGAGCCGGCCCATTCATGCTACTAGCAAAAGTGATTTTCGCCGGTAGCGAGGCTCTACCACAACTAAGCTGCACTAGAGCAGCAAATTGTATGGAAATCCTTTACTGCACTGTTTAGTTTTTTTTTTTTTAATCGCGGGACGATAGTTGTCACTTGTCATAAAAAAGGTTGGCAAACTTAACGGCCGTATGAAGGGACGTGTGTACTACCTAGCCTAAAAAAAAATACTGGCCATAAAGAAAAAAAGGCGGCAATGTAAGTGACAACAAATTTCTAACTTTTGTAATTTGTCTTCAGTTTTATTTTTCACCTACTTTTATTGCAGTAGTTGACAGAAAAGCAGATTATGCACCTCGCATTAAGTAAGTTATATTGCACTCGTGCTTTTTAGAGCCCTCGCTAGCGCTCGTGCTCCAAATAAACACTCGTGCAGCAATAACTTACTTTCTGCTCAGTGCAACAATCTACTATTGTTTCCTTGACCGACACTCAATTTATAAACAAACTACACAAGTATGTAGTACTTGTGTAGTATCAAGAATTATTTATTGAGCTTTCAAATAAAAAGCAGTGGTCACTTTGCTTTTATTTAATGTAGTTAAAATTCTAGTGTGTTACCACAAATATGATTAAACATATTACAGTTTAACGACCAAAACACGTAACCATGAAAATGAATGAAATTTTACATTTTCGAGTACATATAAATCGTTTGCCTATAACTTTTTAGTTTGTACTTAGTACTCAGCTCTGATAGTTTTCCTTTCAACTTCAGTATATATACTTCTGCTGTAATTTTATTATAGTATACATATATAACCGTTTAGTAGATAGAGGGGGTGGGGGGGAACTTACCTCTAACAAAAATTTACCACAAATATGATTAAACATTAAAATGTCTTCAAAACCAAAATAACATCCCAGGATAAAGCGATCCAAAAAAAACTTAAAGATCTGTAAAAATTAAATATCCACGTTCACAAAAAAATCTTGCCAAGAGGCAATTACAAGCATACTTGATATATATTTAACAAATAAAAAAAACTAATCACGTTGTTCCTTTATTTTCATCACAACTTTTTTTTTCAGATAATGAGATGGAGCGCAGCGTCAGCAGTAAGGTGACGAAACTCATGCGGCACCACAACGACACACCATGGACCGGCTAGTGTAAACCGAAAGGCAGACCGACAGACAATTTCCATGGAGGTGAACGGGACGGATGCGCGGGGCGAGGAAGCCGCTGTGACCTTGGCTTTGAGCGTGGCCGTCACCGTCATCTCCGCCATTGGACTGCTGCTTAACGCGTATATACTGTTCATCATCGTCATCACTAAGCAGGTAGGTACGTCTTGCAAAAGAAGCAGATAGAAGGTACAGACCAATATTGGCTATCGATAGTCTCTCGATAGACACACTACGTGTCAATACTGTCGATGCTACTCGTATCGGTAATTTTGCCGATAGTATCTATAGTATTAACATGACATGTAGTCAATATATAGGGATTATTTTTAAAGTATTTGATATTTTACGTAAAGCTGGTATTTTTCGTTTGTGGTATTGGCCGTCGAAATGAAATAATTTCTACATATGAGTATTGAAGCAAACCTAAACTAGAATAAAACCGGCCAAGTGCGTGTCAGACCACGCGCAGTGTAGGGTTCCGTAGTTGCGAATGACACCTCGCACCCCACAGTTTACCGACCAAAAACATCAAACAATGAAACTTGTATGCAATTTTACATTTCGAGTAAATGTAAAATTGCATACAATGTTAATTGCAGGCAATGTTACAGTCAAAATTCAAAATTGATGTATAGAAATAATCTCCTTTCATCGGCAGTAGGATGTCAGCAAGGCGACCCCTTAGGTCCGGTTATTTTCAGCCTTGCTATTCATCCCATCATCAAAAAGATAAATTCCAAATTTAACTCATGGTACCTAGATGACGCAAATTTTGGAGACAATGCTGACACAGTTTATAAAGATTTGGAGTACATTTTGAAAGAACTTAACAGTATCGGCCTAAGCTTAAATTTTTCAAAGTGTGAATTATTTGTGAACAATGATTTGCCTTTGCTTTCTAAAATAAAAATAATAACGAAATTCAACTCTTTGGCGCCTAATATAAAAGTGGTTGATACGTCATCTCTGCGACTTCTAGGTTCCCCAATTTTCGATGATTCTTTTCCCAATTTTATTGAAGAAAAACTACAAAATTTTAAGTTAGCTTCCGATCGTCTTTTGAACATTCACAGCCATTTTGCCTTTACTATTCTAAAACATTGCTTATTTGTACCTAATTTCACATATAATTTACGCTGCAGCCATTTATGGAAATACCCAGACCTACTCTCCAAATTGGATAGTGTAATCAAAGACACGTTATCGACTATTTTGAATATAGAATTGAATAACCCTATTTGGACACAAGCCTCCTTACCCATAAGATTAGGTGGTTTAGGCATACGCAAAATTTCTAGTGTGGCTCTTCCCGCCTTTTTGTCCTCTGTTCACAGTATCTCTCACCTTGCAGCTAAAATATTAAAAAGCAGTGATGAAATAGTTTATCTTGCAGAGGCCAAAAATGCGTGGTTAGAGACCTGTCCAAATTCAAAATTTCCTGATTTTCCTGCTTCTCAGAGGCAATGGGACGAGCCGCTCTGCAGAGTTGTACAGAGTAACTTACTTGAATCTTCTTGTAGCAACTCTGTAGAACGAGCTCGTCTACTAGCCGTAGCGGAGTGGGAATCTGGTTTATGGCTGCAAGCGTTACCGTCGTTCAGCTTGGGAACTTTTTTGGACGACAACACATTTCGCTTGGCGACATGCTTACGTTTAGGTGCAAAAGCAAATGTCCCGCATCGTTGTCCCTGCGGCGACACAGTCGACCAGTTCGGCCACCACGGACTCTCCTGTTCTAGGAGTGCCGGACGCATAGCTCGTCATGCTAGCCTAAACAACATCATCCACCGTGCTCTTGTCTCCATACAGATGCCAGCCATTTTGGAACCAATTGGCTTGGCCCGGGAGGATGGCAAGAGACCGGATGGTATGACACTGGTGCCTTGGGGATTGGGAAGGCCGCTGGTGTGGGATGCAACATGCGTCGACACTCTCGCGCATTCCCATCTCCACGGCACAAGTTGTAAGGCTGGCATGGCTGCAGCTACCGCAGAGTCCCTCAAACGGCGCAAATATATATGCCTGGGTGACGCATATATTTTTGAGCCATTTGGGGTCGAGACACTGGGTCCGTGGGGCCCCTCAGCTCACAAACTATTCAAATTTGTGAGCAAAAGGCTGGTCGAGGTGTCGAATGACCAGAGGGCTGGTCACTATCTTGCCCAAAGAATAAGCATTGCCATTCAACGTGGCAATGCTGCCAGTCTTCTGGGCACATTACCGCAGGGTAATGACCTGCGGGACATTTTTTATTTATAGCTAGGTTTTATTTATAAGTCATTTTATTTCTTAGGTAGGTTTAATTGTTAGTTTCTAGTTCTTATAAGTTAGTTTTATTGTTTAATGTATTATAAGTAAATGTTATAAGTTGGTTGCCAGTAACTTTTTAGTTTGTACTTAGTACTCAGCTCTGATAGATTTCCTTTCAACTTCAGTATATATACTACTGCTGTAATTTTTTTCACGTATCCATATCCATATATAACCGTTTAGCAGATAGAGGGGGCGGGGGGACACTTACCTCTAACAAAAATTTGCAAAATTGTGTTCTCAACCTCACTATCTATATTGTTCAAAGACCTATTTAACAATACGCAACACGATGGGTTTTTATAGGAAAAAAAAAACCAATTACTCCCTCTTTACTTGTATGGGAGTACCAAAAAAAAATATTTTTCAAGATTTTATCTACCACTTTTTTGACATGATTAATATACCTATCCATACCAAATTACAGCTTTCTAGTACTTATAGTCTCTGAGTAAAACCGCGGACGGACAGACATGGCGAAACTATAAGGGTTCCTAGTTTACTACGGAACCCTAAAAAGGGAAACTAAGAGAAAAAAGGTGGGTATGATTTGACGAAATTCGAAATAATTATTTGAAGAGAATCTAATTATGACAGATGAGAGGCTTAACGTGCCTTTCGAAGCACCGAGGAGCTCGAGAATGTTTTGTGCCACTTCACCCATTCTAGAGGGGACCATGCCTGGGGTTACTTTTCATAAAATTCATAACAATACGTTGGCCAAACGGGTTCATTGAGCTTCTTATTCCTACCCCTAAGGAAACACGGTAGACAAAGCAAACTCGCTGGCGAGTAAACTCATAACTTAATTAAACAAGTAATATAATAAACATTACAACTATTCACTCCCACTCCTGACCTTACACCGCTTTTGAATCCTCCAGAGAGGCATTGTTCAAGTTACGTATTATTTAAACCAAGTTTAGCAATAAGCAAGTTAACTGGGACTCTACATTGAAGTTTGCTTGGAAATCTGAGCCTTCAAGCAAATGCTTTATTCACACTAAAGTTAATAATTATTATTGTGTGCATATCAAACTGACTTTTATATTTAACTAGCTTTTGCCCGCGGCTTCACTCGCGTCATTGTCCACCCCTCGGGAACAGTACGTTTTTACGGGATGACAGGTAGCCTATGTTCTTGTCCGTAGTACGTAGAACGTGTGTGCAAAATTTCATGATGATCAGTTCAGTAGTAACGCCGTGAACGCGTAACAAAGAAACAAACTAATTAGTTTGGATTGGGATTGTACGAGTACATTGTCTTTTGAACTTCATCAGCCATCATCAATGCTCGTCTCAAAAATACTATCTAGCCACTGTACAAGATCTTTATTTATCTACTAGCAGTCCGCTTCGGCTTTGACCGTGGTTCATAACTAAAGTCTAAAGCAGAGGATAGAGAAGTTTGGCGCATATTCCATCGACAAGAGCTACAAAGCTCCAGAAGAAGAAAGATGTTTAATTAATCTTTGAGGAGTACGTACGACTATTTTAAAGTCAGTCCTAAAATTCTGGCAGCTTAAACATTCATAGATATCATAAGGACGTTCTCGATTCGTGAAGATTTGTGAAGTTTTAATTAATTTCTGAGATTTAATTAGAATAATACGTACATGCGGTGAAGCTCGGCGTCTTTGAGAGAAAGCGTACGAACGAAAATACCCTACTTTAGAAGTGAGCCACACCTTTTTAATTTAGTTCTTATATGAGATTTTGAAGCTGTCTTAAAAGTAAATAAAAATCGTAAAATTCGATTCGAAGGTATTGAGGATTATTATACCGGATGACTTTTAAACACTAGCCAAATTTAAGAAGATTCATTAGGTATTCTGTTAATGAACGGCTTTCCGTACAAACAATTAAAATGAAAGTAATGTTTTTTTTTAAATCCCTCATTGAAAACAATATATTAATAAGTATATGTTTATTGCAGAGAGAACGTGAAGAACCGCAGGAGAGCCTTTGTGTGCGAAACCTATAAAAGGCCTCTTTTTGAACCCTCGACGCATTTTGATCGCTATGTGTGTGTCTGTCTGGCTTTTTTTTTGTATCTTTGTCTGTGGTACAGTAGCTTTTAAATAGGTGAACCGATTTATATACGGTTTTTTTTGTAACAAGTTTTCTAACGATGGTCCTTAGACATATTAGACATTAGGCAGGCATATTTTTAATGAGCTTGTTAGAAATAATAGGCTTGTTCCAATATATCAATTCGAGAACTTACAACACAGTTTTACTTATGTTTTTGGAAAAAGACATATGACTACTCCTTCACACAAATTGTCGGCATTAAAGGCCCTGTATGATTTTTTCTTGGTCCAGAGCTGCCCTCATAGGTGCGGCTCGGGCCTGATATCAAAATATACCTACTTCGAATAATAATCGCACACCAAAAGTTCCCAACTTCGCTCTTTCTACAGACAGACAGATAGACGGACATGACGAATCTACTTATATAGGGTAAAAATGAAACCAAGATTCCTATTGCTCAGAGTTGTAGTGAAACTATGGCAACATTTTAAGTTGAATTTTTTTCCCATAACTATTTTGATTCCGCTTTCCACTTTAAAACGCCCACTAACACGCTAAACGTGGCCCTTGGGTTTTATGACCTTGGGCTCTGTCTACCCAGCGAGGGATAAAGACGTATGTATGTATAAAAAAACTTATTGTCCCTTTCCTACTCAGTCCCTAAGATAAACCTACAAAAATAGTTTATTATATTCATATCGTTCATAATAAATGAATTGCCTCAGGAAACAACCTTTTGAATCTTTGATTAACTAACCTCCACTAGAGGACAAAGCAGGGATACTTGCCTCGGGATACTTGTATGAGACATGCCAGCTACCCACACTACCTTCTTGAAAATACAACGCATTTATGAAAACTATTTGAAGGATCCAGTTTAATTTTATATGACTTCCAAAAAAAGAGTGTATTGTTTTATTTCAGTTCATGTATGTACGTTAGAAGGTATTTATTTTCCACCATCACTTCCGAATGCCCAACAAATTTAGACGTATGGGGAATCTTTAGACTTCTTACACCCTCCCAAGTAACATAGGCTATAAATATATTATTGAAGTTTTTTTTTATATCCATAAGCGCTACTTATGCGTATGCCCACTTGGTCTTTGAGCCTTAGATTTTTGTCATCAACGTGTTTCTCATTATGCATTAAAATTTTCTCTCCCTCTCTAAAAAAGTCTCAATATAAAAAAAAAGAAAATGACATGTCACTCTAATATTTTTAGTTTTCATTCATCGATCACTGTGTCCAAACAAAATTGCCTACGGGGCTGTTGACTGAGGAACCTGAATAAACGTACGGTGCTTACCAATACTTTCTCAATATAGCAATTTTAAAGAATCTAAAAAAGATAGTCTCCAATAAGCATCAGCCGTGTGGTTCCCGGCAGAGTAGAATAAGACCACTCCAAGTCTTCCCGTAGATGTTGTAGAAGGCGACTTAGGAAACACAAGCTAAACAAAGCTCGTAAACATCAGAGAGACCTCTCCATCCGTCTGGCCAGCGTGGTAAGTGTAGGCCAAATTCTCCGACTGCTCTGGCTAAAATCAGGTCTGGTAGTACAGAGTAAGTCGCGCTCCTGCAGTGGAGACTAAAAAGGACCTGATGATAATGATGTGTGTGATTTATTTAGGTACCTGAATATTATGTAAGTTACATGTAGTATACCTCTTCCATGCTGTTTTGAGAGAAAAAGCAAAACATAGAATATGCCAGTTGCTTATCTTCCCGCGCAGACCGTAAAGGCCTAAGGCTTAAGAATCACGTCAATAGACGATGCGGCTAGCAACCCATCACTATTTTGATCCGCTTTTTACCTTAACGCCGACTAACACGCTAAACGTAGCCTGTTTTATAACGTTGGGCTCTGTCTATCCCGCAAGGGATAGGGACGTGATAGTGTGTATGTGCGTGTAAGCTACTTGAAAATTAGGTCAACAGTATCTAAGCCACGCGCGTGTAATCTCAACTCATGCAACAAAGTGAAAATTCATCACCCGAACATTATGACTTTAAACTATGTATTACGTATCCTTTGAGGCAAGGGTTGTCCATGCCTACATAAAATGTTCAAATTAATGAGGCGATTAACTCCGACTCCGCCTTTGTCATTAAATTTCTGAATTCATGAAGATTTTCCGTTTGAATGTTTAATGTTTAATTTAGATATTTACCTAAAATGAAGTTGATGTTAAATGTTTATTTCTAACAAGATTCAAGTCCAATAATGAGATTTAGGAGTTTGGACGTAACTAAGGAAGGTGTAAAACTTATTTTTGAGAATAAGTTGTAAATATAATAATTTATCTTGACTTCTAAAATATGTCAACAGCATCGCTCACGTGCAAACGAACTGTAGTAAGGCATATCTCAGAAACTTTAACTAATATTATAAATGTGAAAGTCAGTTTGTTTGTTTTTACGTATTATCTACTGAACTAATCATTATTAAACTTTGCATTACAAGTTGTCTGGGGTACCTACGGAGAAGGACATATGGACCTTAGAATTCGGAAGAAAAATATTACTTCCGAGAGAGCCGTGGGCGAAATATTAGACTAACTTATTCGCTCGCAAAAATCAGGTAACGAATGTACCTACCTACCTACGCCCCGTCTTATAACCGCCAACACCTTTAAGAATCGTTGCTTTGCCAAGGGCGTACGCGCTGAATTTTCCCTCTGGCACAAAAGGCCCCGACCTACGGGCCTATCCAGCTGGGAGCCTGGAGAGCTCTACCTACAGTAATGTCAGCCCTGATCTCCTGATTTTAATTGTACCTTTATTAGTTCCCCCGAGTACTTACATCTCTGCATCTTGAATTAAATTTATAACTAGATGTTACCCGCGTCTCCGCCCGCGAGATATATAACCTATGGCCTTCTTAGTACCCTAGCATACACATAGGTGTATGCTTTCATGAAGATCGGTTCAGTAGATAGGACATGAAAGCGTAGCAAATGAACAAACAAACTCACTTCCGTATTTAAAATATTAGTTAGGGTTTTAAAATATTTTTTTGAGTACAGGTTTGTGTAATGTAAATGTAAACAAGTAGGTACCTATTAGCTGCATTAGATTATTTTCTTAAAATTTTAATGTTGCGTTGTACAATCGCTTTTGTTCTTAAATCTATGTAAAAAGGTCCTTTGATCTAAAAATGCGTTTTCTGTTAAGATAATTTTTAAACGGTTGTCGCATCCTTTTACAAGCCGTATGAAAAGAAGAAATAAATTTTGTAAGATCTCCGTTTGATAACCGTTACACGCTTTCAGCGAAATTTTATGCAGCCATGTTTATGCTGGGTACGTAAAACGAAACGATACTGAATGCTTTGCGAATATTTGGGGAGGATTCCTAAAATGAACGTGAACAAGGAAATGGTGTAGGTGTTCGTTATGTAATATATTAATAAAAATAATAATTTCTGTGGTATTTTCTTTATTACAATTTTATATTGAGGTCGTATTGTAATAGTGAACAGAGAGTGCAATGTGATTGGGGTGAATAGACAAACAGTAAACATACAGGTCATTTTGAACTCCCTGGCAATATTTAATTTCGGCATAAGGATCAAATATACATAAAACTGTAAAAAAAAAACAAATTGCTTTCCATACGACTCCAGTGATAAGCTGGTTAAATTTTTATGGAACCTTGTTTATCGACTTTATTTTTTTTCTTGCGGTTCTGAATTCTGATGAAAAATAAAATAATTGTTTGTTTTTTGTGCTTGTAAGTGACCAACAGTGATGTCAGATTATTCAAGCTGCCTGAGAGCTGCCTAAAATAGCTTAACGACTGCCATCAATGGTGACAGTCGGGACCAAAGATTTAACGAACCTTCGGATACATGGAGGTACTTGAGACTGACTGAAGAGATACTAGTACTAGAGAGAGATAGAGTTTATGGCACTTGTAGTTACCTATCTAAGTAGGGACTGCGACCGGGATTGCTTAATAAAATAATAGAACAAAGAGTACGTGACATAAAATCCATGATATACTGAACTCAGAAGGAAATAGCGAGTATTATTTTTATATTTTATACCAAACGTGATTAATTTATGAAAATAGTAGTTTAGTAACTTAAGTTTTCGAAATAGTTTTGAAAGGTATTTTCCTGCATAATTTTTCCACAATAACCTCACACGAATCCGTGGAAACGTATCGTAATTCTCCTGTCATCCACTCGTCCGTAATAGAACTCAAGAGCAGTAAGTGCAGCCCGGAACAATAGATCTATTAAAACACTTCGCTTGGAGCCGAGATTAGTTACTGTAAGGGACCAGCTCTAGGGTTTCCTATCGTTTCATACTCCCATAGATTAAAAATTTCATCCACGCTGGTTTGGGAGTAAAGAAAAAATATAAAATGTACCAGCTGCTTCTCTTCCCGCGCAGATCGTAAAATCCCATTGTGGGAATGGGCGAAAATCTAAGGAATCATGCGGCTAGCAATCCATCACTATTTCGATTCCGTTTTCCATCTACATGCCCACAATCATGCTAAGTGTGGCTTTAGGTCTTACAGACCTGGTCCTTGTCTACTTCACAAGGGAAAAAGACGCGACATTATGTAATAGATTAAAAATAATCCCCACTCTCAAATTTGGAGGTCCTCATTTTTTGAATTTCATTACCTTTTGAGAAAAATAACACTATACAAAAATCCATTCCGTTTACACGTTGAAAAGTGAATGTTAAAAAATAATAAATCTTTTTAAATCGCCTCTCGATTTATCGGACAAGAAAATTCCATAAGTAGTCAGATTACGCTGCTAAGTACCCGGGGAGAAGCAATCCAGAGAGATTATGACTGATACCTCATCGATCCATTCAGTATCCTTGGAGCTGATAATAACTTTTTGTTTGTTAGATTTTTATTCAGGTTTTATTTTTAAATATCCATCTAAGTTGGCAGTTTCACGTAGGTATCAGCACAGACTATATAGTAAGTACTAACACGTAGTACATATATCTCCATGGTACTATGATATAGGCGGCCAACCTAAAAAAAATATTGGACCAAATTAATGACTGCTAGGGCTAGGGAAGGCCTCATAGTAAGTTCTACATGGTGAATCATAAATGACTCTATTTTCGAACAATTATTCGAATAGGTTTTCTGAATGGTTGCATCTCGTACTATGGAAACTATCCAAGTACCACTGGTACTTACATGTACCACTGGGTACCATCGGGTGCCATCGAGTACCACCATGTCCGATCAGATCGCTCTGGGTCCCATCGGCTCCCATCAGGTCTAATCTACTATCTACATGTACAACTACTAAGAACCAACAACAACCACCGAGAACCACCAAAAACCGGAACAAGAAGCAACTACTAAGAACCACCAAAAAAGGCACAAATAACTATTATGAACCACAAAGAAATATCTACATTGCATAGAAAAGAAAACGATTCACCACCAGTTCAAAAATTGAGACTCAGATGTGGACATTTGTGCTCAAGATGCTTCGTTTCTTTTTGAGATGAGTTATAATTAATTTTCATTTGTTTTCTCTACTTCCTAAAACGAAATTAACTGAGAGGCTCCAAAACAAATATACCAAGGAGTGGCTCAAATAAAATAGGCTTCATAAACTGCCTAATTAAAAAAACTCGTCTTTGTCAAGTTAAATTAGTTTGGGAAAACACATTTTGAGTTCAGGATGTGTTTAATTTGTTGTACTTTGAAGGGTTTCCTTTTCTAAAATAATTTTGGATCAAAGGGACTTATACAATATACGTATACTTAATCGTCTAGGGACTAAAATAATTGCATAAAATTTTGCAGAAATCTGTACTTTAGTTATATATTACTTTTAAAACCCAAACGAAAAGGAGGGGTTTTAGTTTTTGTTTTTATAAATGGCAACGTAGCTCCCTATAGGCAAATGGCTGAACCGATTTTTATGCTTTATTTTCAATTTGCAGGGTAACAGAGTCTATTAGTTTGAAATCAGTCTAGCCGTTTACTTTTTATTTTATGTCTAAGGGTAATTTTTTTATTTAATGTATTTATATTGTTTTATTGAAAATAGTGTACCTATAGAAACTTCGAGCAACACGGCCTCCGTACCGGACGGAAGGCCGTGTTGCTCAAAGTATAGAAAGGATTATTATATGTCTGAAGACGACCTCATTGTCATTATTTTCTCTGAACAAATTCTAAAATAGGAAGTTTTAGATAGTCCATAAAAATCCATAAAAAGAATAGATTTTCTATTTAAAAATAACTGAAATGCAAAGGTATTACAGCGCCGTACCATCTTTCACGATTGTCATACATAAAATACATGATTAGTATCTATAAATTTAACTTTAAATTTTAACAGAATTATCGTCGTAAAAATTAACATAGCAATCACAGATATTCAATCGAGCCGTGCTTTATCTCAACCATCTGGTTTCCATCTCAAGTAAAGTCGGCCATCTTGAATCAGCCATTTTGAAAGATTTGCCATCTTACCTGCTTTCGGGAAGCATCTTCTATTATATCGCACGTAGTCTAAGGTCCTACGACATGTATGGCGCTTCATTCAAGTGGAACAAATTTATGTCTAATACTACTACGAAGGAATCTAGACATCCATGCGCACGTCTTTGTGTGAGTTAATAACCCTGCATGAAATTTAAATATTAGAGTATTCATGTCTCGTGCGACTTGCAACAGTCTAATCCTGCTTGTCAAAGCTATTAAACACATCTGAGAACGGGTAAGTGGTGCGGGGACGCCGTATTACGGGAGAGGCTACGAATTTAAATTTGTACGTAAGTATTTATACTTTTCTGTGGTCGTACCGCTTTTTACGCGTATCTGTTTAACTGTCGTTGTTTTTTGGAAATGATTAGGCTAAGTAATTATACAAGTATATATATAGTTCTAATTATATCGATCCCATTTACTAGATACTCACTCATTGATTGATACACTGCCGTTTGTCGAGAACATTTTGAGCTGAACATAAACATAATTAAATTCTTCAATAAAATAAGTGAAGTTAGAAATCCTGCAGGAGGATCCCAGACTACATTTCAGTATGGTTCAGCCGAGATTAGAGATTTAATAGCGCGTAGCGTCTAGCAAGATGTGGAGTTTTCAGAAGTATGCAGGCGCTAAGCCGGCAAATTGAGGCATTTGTTCGAAGCTAAGACTAAGAATACATAGATATAATATCAGATGTAGGTAAAATATTAAGCTTTTGCCGTTGATTTTCTTGGCAAAATTCATAACTTATGTGGGAGTATTACAGGAGAGATTGTTTTTTTTAAATCTATGACAAAGATACTCTATTTAAATTTATTGCTTTAATGTCAGACTAAGTACAACAAAACGTCCCTTATTATGAGCTCTACTCTAAAAATAAAACAACTGTGTTAAATGTGTTTCGCAGTTATAGTGATAAAAAACTTGTGAATTTATAAGCATAGCAATTCACCATCGTACAATTTTTTTACATTTATAAAAACAGATAAAGTTTGTAGCCACCAAGGACTTTAAACTTGAAATATTGTGCCATATTTTTAACAGTAGTTTACCTACTGAAAAAATAACTAAAATTCTAGGTAGGTATGTGACCCAAATCTCAATGTACCTTTGAAGCTTATAATAAAACAATATTTTTTTCATACCGGTCCGGTATGCTAGCAATGCCCGGATATAAAAAATTATAGTAATTTTCTTGATTTCCAACATCTCTGTCTCCCGTTTATCGCAAGCTTATCATGGATTGCAGAAGTGACTCAAAGTGAAACTGTCTGGGAAGTTAAATGAAAGCTAACAAGTTTTTCACATCCAGCTTAAGCAAGATCCAAACTGAAGCCATTAACTGTATTTACGACTTGAAAAAGTTGAATTTAGTCCCTTTTAACAGTGATGGAGTTCGGGGGTAGCAAGCAAGGCAATTGCCTGGGACCTTGAGCCAGTCATGGCATTTAGTTAGGAAGTTAAACGCTTGATATATTAATAAGCATATCAAGCATCTTACATGTGAATTCTTAATCTTCTTCTTGCAGGAATATATATTTTTCTCATAGATATACGTTATGTAATATACAGTGATATTATCAGATACTTCAGTTCCGGCCTAAGACACGCCAGCAAGAGCGGTCAAAAAATTACTATAAAAAATCATTTCTGTCGTGTTATACAAAAAAAAATAGCGACTGGCTTCTAATAACTGTATGGTTTCCAACTTTGACTAATAATTTAAGGTTCCCAAAAAAATATGAGTAATGCAACCACGAAGGTCATAATTTTATTTAAATTTCGAACTGGGTTGCAAATAAAAGACGTCCGTATGGGTCACATTTGCACATAATAAGAATTCCGTACTTTTACTATTCTATAATATTTAACTCGTCTGTAACAGCCGCGAATGCGGATTTGCGGAGCGGAAGATTGAAGGTTGTACGATTTCGTCTCGGTTTCGTTCCGCTACGGTGTCAGACGCACCAAATAAAATCATAGTAGACAGCGTTTCGCAGGTTCGACTATGTTTCATTCCGGAACGCTTCTGTTCCGCATTCGCGACTGTGTGCTACAGGTGTAAAAACACCACAAATACTACGTTTTTATAGGGGTTGCTAAGTTTTCCCAAAAAACCTTTTCCCTTCAACCTTCTAAGGATTACTGAACTGTTTCTTTCTTGGAGACTATTATTTTTCTTGGTTTTCTCTGGTTTGACGGCATAGTATCAAATAAGTAGCACCTTTAAAATAATCGAAAAAAAAACGCCAAAAACTCGTTTCTTGTATGGGATCACTCCTGACTGATCTATTTAAAGTCGATAAAGCCCAATAGCTATATCACTTCCACACCATCCCAAGGTTGTGACTGAACATGCGAGCGTTTTAATATTTAACTGTGTATGTATATGCCCGTTTAACCAAATAAATAATTCAGTTTATTTTTCACTTTTTAGTAATAAATCCTTTTTCGAAGCTTTTCTTTTTACTTTTTTTGTCCTGATTGTTAATTTGACCAAGCTACAAGCTTCATTTTTCATCTTAGTTTCTATATTAATTAGGTACTTACTAATTGCTAGGAATAAGTAAGATGAAAAACATAGCTTGTAGCTTGGTCAAATAATGGCATTTTTATATATTATGTGCTGTGTAGCAAACTATCATGTAGAAATGACTAACATTTTAAGTATACTACTAGTGGAAGATACTATGTAATCGTCAAGTCGGTAAGTTCCCGTGTCTTCAAGCTAGATCTTGCCACATCTATCTTTGTGATCTATGTCCCGAACTCAGTTGACTTCTAAACTACTCCTTGCAGAACTCCTTGATCTTTATAACTTTCATGAAAGCTTAATCCTGAGAGGAGGACTTAAGTGACTTGTAATCGATTTTTAACTTTTTTCGTATGTTAACACTTCTTAAGTTAAGCTGATCGCAAGCTTGCGATAAGTTTCTCTTTCTTTTTAACCTTTTCTTTTTGATGTGGTATGTAAGTTTATGTTATATAGTGTTTGGAAATTAATACGAATACAAGTTGTTTTTTTTTTCTATGTATGGTTTCTACATTAAAGTAGATCAATTTGCACTTACTTCTTATAATTTCAGTATCGGCATCACCTGTTGGTTGACTGGAAGATAAGGCCTTTGGCTTAAGTCCGCCAATTACATGTACATAAGAAATGAAGTTTTTAAATAAATAAATAACCGACTTAAATAAAAGGAGGAGGTTCTCAATTCATCGGAATCTGTTTTAATACTAAATGGTTTATACTAAATAACTTATTTCCAGTTGTCTAGTTAATATGCATTTAAGCTAGGTTGGGTAATGGCCTCCTCCAAAGATGGCGACATCTCTCTATCCTATATATAATACCATCGTCCCATCGATTAGAGGATCTTTACTCCTTCTTTTTTGCCTTGAGTTTAGAACTTTTAGAGTTTTGACTCAGCACATACCTAACTTTATTTTGACTAAAGACGCAAGGCTTAAAAAAAAACTATGAGTGTCCTTTAAGAATTGTCAAAGTTTAACAGGCGACCTGCCCCAACCCCTCTTGATTAGCTCAAAAAGCGTCGACAAATACCTGACAAAAGGAAGTACAAAAATTCGCCTAACGTTCTGTCTATCTCATTGAGTATAAAGACGTGCTCAGAATGTAGTTTAGGTAACCATTATAACATCATTATTGCGCACATACGTCTTCATTGTCCCGGACGAGGGAAGCGCGTGGCGTATAAACATCGTTTTCGTGAACTGTTTTATAGGCCCTACGTGTTTCTAGCTCAGTTTGTTGCCATGAGTAAATAAATAAAATATATACGGACAAATCACACAGATTGAGCTAGCCCCAAAGTAAGTTTTTAAGTAAGACTTGTCTTATGGGATATATACTAACTCAACGATACTATATTTTATAACAAATACTTATATAGATAAACATCCAAGACCCAGGTCAATCTGAAAAAGATAATTTTTCATCTTGACCTGACCAGGGATCGAACCCGGGACCATCCGTGTCACAGTGCTGGCCGCTGCGCCACGGAGCTCGCATCGCCGAAATATATTCGCATTTTACGTTTTTCATCACTACGAATACACAAACAATTTACTTTACTACCTGTTATGGTTCACTAGCTGTTACCCGTGACTTTGCACGTGTAATATATAGCCTATACCCTTCTTAGTACCCTTACCTATGTGTACGCAACATTTCATAATAATAAGTTCAGTAGATTGAGCGTGAAAGCGTAACAAACGAACAAATAAACTCTCTTTCGCATTTATAATATTAATTGGGATTAGATACAGGCCTGTGACTTACGGATGGACCTCGTAGGCTTAGTTATAGGGTCCTGTTTTTACCCTTTGGTTACGGAACCCTTAAATTTTAACATACCCGTGTAAGTTTTAGTTACATTTTCCAAACTGAAATCGGTATGATACCGTATTCTACAAATTCAATTTACTAATTGAAGTTTTAAACAAACAGCTTGAAGCGTTGGTTATATTGGAAACCGGAAAGAGCGTTGTGTAAGCCCCGTTAAACAGTGTACAGGTACCTAGACGAGGTTTGTGTATCTTTGTGCCACAACTCTGTCTTGTTTACCTATCATCTAGACTTTGACTATATACTCTCTAGACTAATATTATGAACTAGTTGTTACCCGCGGCTTCGCCTGCGTGATATATATCCTATGTCCTTCTCAGTACCCTAACCTATGTGTATGCAAAAATTCATGAGGATCGGTTCAGTAGATAAGGTGTGAAAGCGTAACAAACAAATTAACAAACAAACTCACTTTCGCATTTATAATATTAGTTAGATTGGAAAGTTTTGTGTGTGTGTCTTTATGTTTTAGTTGTGGTAGAGCCACACTACCAGCAAAATTCACTTGCAAGTAGCATGAATAGGCCGGCTCGTCTGGGGAAGTACCACACTCTCACAGAAAATCAACGTTTGAGTAGTAGCTTTACTGCTTCTCTATAAATGCTTCGTTTGGTGAGTGAAGAGAAGGAGGCCTATCATTCCTTGCCTTTGGGGAGGTAAAAATAAAAGGCCGGCAACGCTCTTGGCACACTCCTGTTGTAACAGGTGTCCATGGACAGCGGCGATCACTTACCATCAGGTGAACTGCTTGATCGGTTGCAGTCCTATGGCATAAAAAAATGTTGTGATGGATAAATTCAAAAACCTGGACTGGTTTTCAAAATTATGTCACCAATATTTGATTTATAAAAATAAAGTCTGTGAAAATTGCATTAATGAATCCCACGGTAGGTATCAAAAATTTGCTTGAACTTGGGCAAGCACTGTAAATACTATAGATTTCTCTGAAACTAAGCTGGTTTCTGGTTTCAGCCACACTTGAGATGCTTTGGAGCCCGGGATGCGAGGTCTGGGGGTCAGACTAGAGGCCCGGCCTGATAAACTGTTTGATAAATGTATGTCTCTATTATCTAAGCGTGTTCCTAGTGACACCTCCACATGAGCTTCAAATCCTGTGACTGCTCTCGTTAATACTTGGTTCTGGTAATACTGAGAGAGTCCTGCAGTGGAGACTAAAAAGACCTAATGATGAGACTTCGGAACCCAGTGAAAACACCTAACAGAATTTATTACATGTAGGTGCTACAAAAACATATTGATCATTAGGTACTTACGTCAAGATCAAGTTACATATAGCGTATAGATATATCTCCCGACAAGTAAAATCTTTTAGGTGAAAATTGAGAGGTTTGATTAAATATTAAGTTTATTTTTTCTGCAAAGCATTTTTTTGAAGCATTTAAATAAAGCTATGTTTAAATTAATCGTAACAATAATGTGTTTTTACTAATAATTTATTATTCATGGCTTGTCCTTGGTCCCATGGCAGGGTAAATGTCTTGTATGGGATGCCACATGTGTGGATACCCTAGCCTTCACACGTGTCTGCAACCTCTTATCTTGGTGGAGCGGCGGCTTGTTCTGCAGAGGCTGCCAAAAAACGGAAATACGCGGGTTTGGGTAGCAGTTTTTGATATTTTTACCTTTCGCAGTGGAGACGATGGGAGCTTGGGGCCCGGAAGCTAAGATTTTTTTTTAAGGACGTCACATCGCGCCTCTTCGAGGCAACTGTGACCCTAGAGCTGGCAGCTTTTTTGCTCAGAGGATAAGTCTCGCTATTCAGCGAGGAAATGCTGCCAGCATTTTGGGTGCGTTGCCTCGATGCGGTGCGTTGGAAGAGATATTTTATTTGTGAAAATGTTGGTTTTAAAAAATATATTTTTTAGATACTTAGTTCTGTAGACTTCCCTCTTCTTTTTAGTCAGACCCTGGACATGGGTCACGATGAACTCCTCGTCAAGAGTCAAGACAAATAGAATGAATCAAAATATAAAAGGCTAATGTTGTTTATTTACTGAGTTCTATCAAATACCTCCCGGCTCCACCATCAGGATAGCCCATAGATACCATAATATTGTATTGTCATCCTTTGCTTATCCGACTCGGGTTGAGCTTTTGTTGAAATTGGACTAGGCAATAGTACACAAAATATATAGTTTAATTTTTTAATAAACAATAACAAATAAGTAAAATAAAATACAATAACAAAACAAAATACAAAAAGAATAAAAAAAATATCTAAATAAAAATTCAAAATATAAAAAAATAGATAACTATTTCAGGATCTGATTACTGTGTCAGAATAGTCGTAGATGACTTGATTTATATAGTTGCGTGCAAATAAAAAGCAATGCCATGAAGAAAATGCTCAAAATATATGAAACACCTAGATATCTTATGTATTTGTAAAATAAAACACCTACTTACATAGCAAAAGCTTTGAATTGTACATATATTTCAAAGAGCGCTTGAACAATTCACCATTGGTACAATAGTTTAGAATGATATTTAATAAATGTTATCTTTAATTTTTACGTTATTATAATTCTTTTAGCCTAAGCTTAGTTAATTCCTATGAATGTGCTCAATAATCTATCAATTAATATTGTTTTATGAATTTTACTCATCGTTTCTCTATTGAATACGTCAGAAGTTGATTTACCAGTAGTGGTGAGAAGAGAACTAAAACCAGAAGGATTTCTTCTTTTCTTTCTGTTCTTGATTTCTTTAGCATCCATGTCATTTTTGACAATATTTTCTAGATTTTCAGTTCGTACCACATCAGAAGACTTACTTAGTTTACTAAGGGTAGAAGAAGAAACAAGGAAAGAAGATGAAATAGAAACGGCGTGTCTGTCCTGTTTGCTGTTAATGCCTTTACTATCTATTTTACGTTCCTGTTTCGGTTCAAATTCAGAATGAAACATATCAGAAGAGTTGCTAATTCTTTCAAGAAAAGTAGGTAAAGTAGTAGAACTAGTGAGAGAACTGTTTTGTCTACTAGTTAGTTTGTTAAGAGTAGTGGGGATAGAGGGAGAAATTGAAATTTTCGTTTTTCTCGGGATGTCTTTGTTGTACACAGTTTCGGTATGGAAGACATCAGTAAATTTGCTTAATTCTGGAAAAGTGCTAGAAACAGAAATAATATTTTCTTTATTCATATTTGGAATGGCTTCGGTATCTACGTCGTTTACTTTCATGATACTCACAGAGTTAGCGTGAAAGATGTTATCGGAAGATTTGCTCAATTCGTGAAGAGGAGAGGGAATAGTGCGAAAACTAGAAACAATGTGTTTTTCCTTTCTTCTTGGGATCTTTTTGACAACCATATTATTTTCATATAGTTTAAGCACAGTTTCAGTACGGAATAAATCAGAAGACTTACTTAGTTTGCTAAAAGTCGAAGGAAAAGTAGAACTAGACACGGTAAGTTTTTTCTTTCTTTTTTGGATTTCTTTGGCATTTATCCTACTTTTATATATCTTAGGCACAGTTTCAGTACGGAATGTATCAGACGACTTGCTTAGTTTGCCAAAAGTGGAAGAGATAGTGTTAGAACGAGAAACGGTATATTTTTTCTTTCTTTTAGGGATTTCTGAGGCATCTATTCTTCTTTTATAAATCTTAGGTACAGTCTCAGTAGGAAACACATCAGAAGACTTTCTTAGTTTGTCACGAGTCAAGAAAGTAGGGCTAGAAATAGACACGATATGTCTTTGCTTTTTTCTTGGAATTTTTTCGTTATTCATACTACTTGCGTATATCTTAGGCACAGTTTCAGTACGGAATATATCAGACGACTTGCTTAGTTTGCCAAAAGTGGAAGAGATAGTGTTAGAACGAGAAACGGTTTGTTTTTTCTTTCTTTTAGGAATTTCTGAGGCATCTATTCTTCTTTTATAAATCTTAGGTACAGTTTCAGTACGAAACACATCAGAAGACTTACTTAGTTTCCCAAGTGTGGAATAGATAGTGCTAAAACTAGAAACGATGTGTCTTTTCTTTCTTCTCGGGACTTCTTTGGCATCTATTCTACTTTCATATATCTTGGGCACGGTTTCAGTACGGAACACATCAGAAGACTTGCTCAATTCGTCAGGAGTGGAGTAGATACTGCTAGAACTAATTTGTCTTTTCTTTCTTCTTGGGATTTCTTTAGCATCTATAGTACTTTCATATAGCATGGGCATGGTTTCAATACGGAACAAATGAGAAGACTTTCTTAATTCGTCAATAGCGGAGGTGATGGTGTCAGAACTAGAAACATATAACTTAGGTACTGTTTTAGTACGGTACACATCCGAACATTTGCTTAATTTCTCAAAAAAACTGGGCTTGGAGCTGGGACTTACAAAATTTTCTCTTTTATATCTATTCGGGAATCCTTTTCCGTTGATGTCGTTTTCTTGTATCTTGCGTCCACTTTCAGTACTAAACACATCAGGAATTTGCACAGTTCTTCTCTTCTTTCTACTCGGGATGCCCTTAGAGTCCACGTCGTAGTCTTCATCTCCAGGCCCCATTTGGTCAAAGACTCTTTGTCTGAAATAATAATTTGCGGTTTGAAAAAAAAAATAATGTATACATATCTACTAGCAATTATAGAGTAACGTCGTGACTCTTTCAAAAACATTAAGCTTAAATTAAAAGTGTGCATTAGTATTTTACTCTTTCTATTTGGCAGTTACGTAAAAATGATACAAATTGCATGTATCTAACTTTCGGGACTGCTTCTTAAAACATCTAGGTTACATAGCTTAAGTCTGGGTACATAGAATTTGAGTACCACCTTTTGGTAAATGTTGATATCGGTATCAGGCATTATACATCCTCAAGGTGGTTACTGGGGTGATGTTTGATAATTTTTCAGAAAATAGAGTTAGGTTTCTACTAAGGAGGGTTAGCAAAAGTTAACTTCAACACTCTGCTTGACATCAAAACGCTTTTCTACCCAAATGATATGAAGTAAGTTTAGTTCCTACTTGGCTTATGTGGTCCAAGGGAGTTTTTTAGGTGCTTTATTGCAGGACTTGGCCTCAGAGTTGAAAGCGTTCTTTTTGTGCGTATCCGAAGCTTTGCATCTTGTAGCATCGACCCAAGTGTGGTACGCTGACTGTTTAACAGCCTAAGCTTTCAAATTGAACAAGGGCTCGGCCTTAATGCTAGAGGTTCGATCCGAGAATGGATACATCGCCATCGAATAGCCAGACCGATAACCTCATCAATAACGCTTGCACACACAGCTCGACGGGTCGCCAGAAATAAAGCAGACATATAGCCAAGGGTAAGATTCTAGGAAATACCGCATCTTATCTTAATCTGCTGACTTTTTATCGCCACACAAGTGACTTTCTGGCTGGAGTCAGGTGGGGGATATGTCACGATGGATTTCAACATACTTTTTAACTCTTTCAACTCGACCGGTTGTTCGTTTCTTACTCAATAGTGATCAAATTTAATAAGCAATATATTATGATTCACGTTGTCAAGGTACTCTACATGTCGTCAATATTGCAGTAACTTGGAGGACAAGATGGCATCAAAAATTCCGGGTGAGCTCTACATGGCAAATCGGTACATCACCCCAGTGCAAATACTGTTGACATTTCAAGGCAGGAGCAGCTAAGTATTAGCTGGATCCACTTTACTTGGTTCAAAGATGGTTAGAATTATCGACGATCCCAATATTACAAGTCAAACGCAACGGTCATCACGCCGGCCTGCGATATGGATGGTACCGAGTTTGAAACCCGGTCAGGTCAAGATGAAAAATGCTTTGTTCCTGGGACTTGGATGTTTATCTAGAAGTATATATGTATTTATAATAAATAAAAGTACTGTAATTAGTACGCCGTGTGGTTCCCGGCAGAGTACAATAGGACCACTCCAAGTCATCCCGTGGATGTCGTAAAAGGCGACTAAGGAAACACAAGCTAAACAAAGCTTATTAACATCAAAGAGACCTCTCCAACCCGTCTGACCAGCGTGGAGAGTGTAGGCCAAATCCTCTGACTACTCAGGTTAGTATATGGCTTTAGTAGTACAGAGAGGTTCGTGCTCCTGCAGTGAAGACTAGAAAGACCTAATGATAATGATGAATTAGTATCCCTTAACACAAGTCTCGCACTTACTTTGGGGCTAGCTCAATCTGTGTGATTTCTCCGTATATATCTATATTTATTTATTTATTATGGGTTAAATTCCGAGGAATTGTTTAAAATGATGCCTACGGCCACTTTCTATCGTTTCACCTCATGCCTTTGACAGGTAGTTAATCTTAAACTTATGCTAACGCCCGCCATTGTTTTCCCGAGAGCCTACACGGAATTCATAAAAAGGACGTAAGAAGATTTCTTCAGGGTCAGCAAGGCGTGAGTGGGACTTTTTGTGCTGCAGGCGTTCATAGGCTACGGTAGCCGCTTTCCGGTGGACCGTACACTTGTTCACCTATTTCGTTGTAAAAAAATGTATTACACCTAGCATTTTAAAATAAAGATCACAAAAATAATACTACTATACCCCCTATACTCGCCATGATGACGGTCTATAGTATAGTAAAAACCGTGACTTTATAATGAAAGTCCACAATATTGTGTAAGTATATACAAACTTAATAACTTTCAAAAAAAAAAGATCCCGTCTCGCCAAAAAATTACAAACACAGCGTTTGTCTCTAAGGTGTTTGTAAGGATTTTAACAATACGATTTATCCAAATCTGTTGAGGCATTGAGAAGTAATAGTGGAAAAAATATACTGAGCATTCGAATACTTACTTATACACAATTAAATGCATACTTACATAACCATTAAAAACAATACACTCCTTTTTTGGACAGTCGCGCAAAATTCGTCTTCTTCTTCTTTAAGTGCCACTCCATTACTGGAGGTTGGCCGTCAGCTTCCCAAACTCTTCTCTATCCATCGCCAGGCGAAACAGTTGCTCAGCTCTGGCGTCAAAATTCGTAAGAAACTAAAATTTTGAGTGATTACCTTGACCTTTTCAAGTCGTTTTCATCCATCTTTTGATCAATTTTATCAAACTCTTCAGCAGATTTAGCTGCTTCCACTTCAGGTATCCTCTCTATCGTAATTACTCTCCCTGGCTCAGGTGTATTTATCGGCCTAGGGGTTCTTCTAGTTGAAGGTCTTATAGGCCCCCAGTCTAATTTGATTGGACTAGGATAAGTCGGCAGTGTTTGTGGCTGCATTTCCTGGTAAAGTTCAAAACTTGGTCCTCTTGTAGAAGTAGCGAGGTATGGAACTTTCCAAGCACCGCCAATAACCGGCTCTGGGACAGCACTGCGCCAAGGGTTGATTGGCTCACCCCATGCAGAACTGACAGGGGGTTCGCCGTAAGGATTCATCCTTCTCGCAGAGTTTATATTAGGCCATATATTATTTGTAAAAGGGTACGAAGGATTCTCCGACATTTCTTGACTTGCGTAATCATTCACCTAAGTAAATAAATCACGATAGTATTAGTAAAATATGGCATTAAATTTGTTTGCTGTTTTCTTTCATAATAGAAGCATCTTATTGCATGTTGCAGTTAGAAGAATGACTTTGGATTCAAACAATTAGTACTAGCGTTAACAATCCATTAGATTACATGCAGACACCAAGCGAATGTGGGGATTTATTTTATTTTTTTACTAAAACGGAAATCTTTCTTATTTTTCCGTAAGCAAAATACTTTAAAGATGTCTAATGTACATTTGAAGTATCAGACCTGAAGTATTGCTATCCTACCTAATATTATAAATGCGAAAGTGAGTTTGTTTGTTACGCTTTCATGCCCTATCTATTGAGCCGTTCATCATGAAATCATGCATAGGTACATGTTATCTGGAGTACGGAGAAGAACATATGTTACCTTTCATCCCGGAGAAAAGAATTGTTCCCGAGGGATCGACGCTAACGAAAGTAGAGCCGCGGGCGAAGGCTAGTAATTAAAAATTCTAATTTAAGTAACCTTATATTTATTGAACAGACAACATGTATGCAAAACTCTGCTCTACCAAGCGCAACAAACAAACTCACTTTCGCATTTATAATATTCGTTAGGATTGTTTAAAAGCTACAGACTACTAGCGCTTCGCAACTGACTACTGCAGGAAAGAAACGCTTAAAGGGACTATTTTCAAAATTTTACTAATTTAAAATATAATTTTGCTAATAAAACTATTTGCAAATTAGTTACGAACCCTTCGTCTGATGCTTGCTGGGGAGGTGGAAGTAAACTCGTATCTTTTCTTGTTTAGGACTGCCTGTATGGCTTTCATTCTATTAGCATTATCGTCTGGATTATTGCTCATTGCCTGAAACATACTTATGTTCAATATCGTCTAGCTTGTTACAGTACTACCACTTTTATAAGTTACAACGATGTACCTGCGCAGAAATAAAATTTTTGCATGGCGCTAAATTATCCGTTTGCTATTGGCTGACGAGTACGCGCCATACTGCGTCTCGGCCATTCTCGGCAGGCAGTACAAGTATTGTGAGCGAGATAGCAATAGTCCTACTGCTTTTGGATTTAAAATCTATGTTGTAGCTATAAGTTCGTTATTTTACTGATGTTCTCATTCGGGCCGAGTCGGCGGTCGGTTGCGCTATTTTACGCCATCGAACAATGCCGATGTAACTTATAAACGTGGTACTACTGTACCGCATTATTAGCGGCCTTAAGTGGATCCCGGGCTCCAAATCGGGATTCACCTACAGCTGTTTAAGAGTCTAAAACCATAAGACCCAAAGATCACATAAATCGCGAAATTTTGATCGCTTTGGAGGTTGATTCAGCCCGTCAATATGAACAACTTTTCCTATGGGACCAATGATGGAAACTAAAAAAAACTTTTCCTTATAATTTTCCTTATAAAATATTTATTTCGCCGGGTTCTCGGCAGTGTAGAATAGGATCACTCCAAATTTTCCCGTGGAAATCGTAGAAGACGATTTAGGAAGCACAAGCTAAACAAATCTCATAAACGTCAAAGAGACCTCTCCAATCCGTCTAGCCAGCGTGGACAGTGTAGGCCAAATTCTCTGACTGCCTGGCTAATATATGACTCCGGTAGTTCAAAGAGGGTCGTGCTCCAGCAGTGGAAACAATAAAAGACCTGACGATCTCTTCCGTGCTGGTTTGGGAGAAAAGAAAAAACATAGAATATACCAGCTGCTTTTCTTCCCGCGCAGACCGTAAAAGCCGGTCAAGGGATTGGGCGAAAATCTAAGGAGTCACATTGATAGGCGATGCGGCTAGCAACCCATCACTATTTTGATTCCGCTTTCCACTTTTACGCCCACTACGTTGCTAAACGTGGCCTGTAGTTTTTTAAGACCTTAGGCTCTGTCTACCCCGCAAGGGATAAAGATTGTATTTATGTATGTGTGTACCTGACGATGATGATAAAAATATTCAGCCATCCGGTCAATTTATTTTTATTATTATTTATAAGGTTATATAACAAATTATATATAAGGTTTTTTTAACGTTGTTGGTTGGTGGTAAAGTTGGAAATCAGATTAAAAATATGTTGGTATGCGTGTCGAAAAAACCAATTGACATCATTTCTCAGATAATCATAAAAATACTCTTTGAAATATTTTACTTAATTTTGAAAGGTCACAAATGAGAACTAGGTACCTATCGTAAAAGAGAAAATATGGAGGACGTATTTCTCTGCCACACCTATTCCCGTAAACTGCTTACAGTCGGCGGAAATTCGCAAATTTGACATTTTTTATAAAACACAAGGCATTTTAGACTCTTTTCATTGTTTAAAAAAAATACTCTGTTGTTACTTTGGCAATTTCATGGAGCACCGATCAGCGCTTACGCAGTCAACGATGGTGAGTGAGCACTGACCACTCTGACCAGTCTTTTCAAAGCTGCGAAGTAAGTACATGTCTTTTTCCAGAATTAATCTGGAAAGTATCAATTTTTATATACAGGGTGAATTTGAATTTATGCAAGACATATAGGTCGCGAGCTTTGCATTTGTGTGCCCAAAGATAGTTTAGGTGTGACATTTGCACACACTCCACCCTTGTACTGGTAGCAGCGTGACGTATTGCTTAAGCACTGATCAGTGCTCTATGGAAATCGCCTAATTACCAAGCGGGCGAATTTTCAAAGTGAATATTATGTCATTAGATATAAATTTTCGAATTTTCCGCAACTTCGAAATTTGCGCTGTTTTTCTGCACGTCAAGCGTTAATATTTTATTCTGGATTTCGATTATAGTAAAGAGGCTGCAAAAACAAGTAAATGAAGAATACTAAAAACTTTTAAATAGCCAAGTAGAAGAAATATTATGTCATTTAATTAGTTATTTTAAAGACATGAACGATACATAATAACATTTCTTTTTAAAAGGTTTTGGTCTGACTCTACTTTTGGTGATTACTCATTTTGCATGAGTAATCACCAAAAGTAGAGTGAGACCAAAACCTTTTAAAAAGAAATGTTATTATGTATCGTTCATGTCTTAAAAAACAAGCTCAGCTTACGCCTTCCGGACTGTAACATGTTGAAACATTTCTTGCGTCAACATTGATTTGCTGGTTTGGGTAGCCTTAATCACATGTTTTGCGTCAATTTTGCTGTCCGACTAATTTGATACTGTTGAAATTCATTTATTTATTATTAATACTTGCTGAAATTTATTTCTACACATTTATTGTAAATATAATAATAATTAAAACTACTTAAAATTAATTAAAATATTTACAAATTATTAGTGTTATATAAACCACTGTTTAAATTAATATATTTTTTAGCAATTTTGGTAATTAAGCCCCGTTTTAATTTTTTTTTTTTATTTAAACTAATTGAGGCCATTAGTTTAGATAAAAAACCAAAAATTAAAACTAAAAGCGTTTGACGTACTTTTTGAGTTTTTCTGAAATGTAAAATGTGTTAATTTAAAAAAGAATGTCAATGAATTTAAAAACATCATTTATTGTATTCCTACATTTCGAACCACCAGCCTTTAAAGTCAAAGTGGAGATTACAATGAACAAACGGAAAGTTTACTCTTATCTGTGGTTCTTCCAAACGAATTTAAAAATTCATTGGGTCAAATTGGGGTCTGTTTTAACATAGGCCTTTTCCAATTTAACTGTGGAAATTGGTGTTTTATTGGCAGAACTGCAATTATTTAAGAGTAGCTATAAAAATTTAAAACCTCCAATTTCAATTTAGAGATAGGTATCATCACCATTATCCGTGTATACCTATTTCCCGGTCGCATCTTTCTATAAATTTGGGGAAAAGTTGGCATGGTTTGAAAAGCTATGACTCAAAAACTATGCATCACAAAGAGCTCACATTATACTCAAACGGTAGGTAATTGATTGTATTTAATAAAAACATACCACAAATACCCGAAAAAAGCATCCATAAGGTAGTATTTTCGAAACTCTGAAAAAAGTCCAACACTTTTGGGCTAAGTATCAAAAGTAAAGAAAGTTGCAAACTTGACAGTAAACTATTCTCTACAACATAGAAAAAAATCGCTATTACATGTGCATTTGCAATGTTTCCATTTGTTTGTGTCGATAGTGACTGGCCTAAATTGGGGTCTATTCAAATATATTTGAACAAAGGTGTTTTTAAATTAATTGTATCTAATCTGAGAAAATGAGAACGGAGTTGCATTATTGCAGAACTATAAATATTGCAGGAGGCCGCTTTTGTTTTTACAGTTCCGTATCAACATGGTGGACTAATCTATACATATATAAAAAAACAGTAAACAAATTTGTCTGTACATTTAGAATTTTTGACTAAAATAGATAGAGGGACACTTAAAAAGAATAACAGTAAGCAAAAAAATTTTTTTAGAATTTCTCGTCTGTCTGTATGTATGTATGATCACGTTTATCTCCGGAAATATTGGACGGATTCGAATGAAACTTTTTATGCTATATAGCTATTAAACCGGGGTAACATATAAGGTTGAAATTATTTCGAAAAAGGAAACACCGGGTGCAGCATCATAATAGTCCAGTTGAATTATAAGAAATATAAAAGTGGAGCCTTAGCAAAAATTGTTAAGCCTGATGAGCATTTTTGTTAAATTATTTAATATCTGAGATTCGAAACACCTCATGCAGAACCATAATGGTCCAGGTAAACTATAACAAATATATAAATGACGCCTTAGCAAAAGTTGTTGAACCTGATGAGCATTTTTTGTTGAAGTATTTAATATGAAGATTTGGAACACCTGACGCAGAACCAGAATAGTCCAGGTAAACTATAGGAAATATAAAAATGACGCTGTAGCAAAAGTTGTTCAGCCTGATTAGTATTTTTTGCTGAGGTAAAAAAATCAAAGATTTAGAACATCTGATTCATTACCATGCCAAATATTATATCGACAATTTTACAGAGTCACACTCCACTGGGATAGAGTGCGTAATGTACAATTAGCTCATATTACTGGTGACCGCCCAGCGGTCCCCCTTTTGGTAACGTAGTTTTCAGCCCATACGGTAAAACATGAGAGTTTGTTGTCTCTCCAAGCCTTGAACACACAGGCAACACCTAAAGCCGAGGTCTGTCCCTCGCGAAGACCCTTTGGAGATGTGCGAAAGGTTAAGGGCACTCTGCCCATATCTCAAAATTTGGTGAAGTAGCGCAAGCTCACTTGAAGCTAGCTATACGAAGTCTTCTTCTTATCGTGTCGGTGGCTCAAAAAGTCTAAAAGAATCCTATATTTTATCCCTCCAGTATTTAGCAACAGCCGATGCAATGCCTTCAATTTTATAACACTGCTACAATTTTTTTCTTATGTATGTTTTGTTCGTATTAAGGTACTTTAATATGCCGTAGTCATAAAGTCCATGCGAACGAAGTCGCGGGCATCGCAGTATAACCTTCTATTCCTAAGAATATGGTGTTAGAAAGGAACCGGCTAACGGAAACTAGGGGTAGGTTGCAAGGAGCGAAGCGACGAGCGTTAGGTTCTACATGAACCAAGCATGAACGAGAACCAGAAACGAAATTGCCGCGTTATTCTGAAGTGATTTTCAGCCGAACTAAGCACCGTAGAGAAAAATTGAAAATATGCTCCCATAGTACTTACTCTGTATATGCATAAAAACTTTATGGAATAAAACATTATGATTTTATTTGTTTATCATTTGAAATGCTGTCTTTTAATAATATGGAAATATTTTTTTTTGTTTAATAAAATATATAGCAATAGTATCTGCGGATTAACGTTGGGTTGCAATACAAAGCATAAAGCTTTCAAAAAATAACTAACAAAAATCTGAATTTCAACAATATAGCAATTGTATTTTCGGTCAAATGAAACAATAGAAAAAAAAATGGTGTTTTAAAATTCGTTCAAAACCTATTCTTGTTTATGATAGGTAACCGCCCCCATCACACATTTACTTTACGAAACTAACCTCCTGCATAGCGAGATCAGGCGTATATGAGACTGGGGTGATAGGTTCATCTAATCGCTTAGCAGTAAGCTTCATCAGTTGGCCTTCAAACTTGTTGTTATTTTCGCCGGAATCAAACAGGGAGTCGTCTAGTCTTCGGCCCGAGCGAAGAGGTTCTTCCTGGCCCTCTGGCGCTGCGGTGATCACTAAAACGCGTTATTGTCATTAGTATTATCATCAACATAATAATCATTAGTTTTTTTTTGTCATAAGTAGGTATATTGGCTGCAAAGTCGTACAACTTTACCTGAATCAAAGAATATATATGTGTCGTTGCCATATCGTAGAATTGATCTTCTCATGAAACGATTGATATTTTCATGAAATGGTGGCATTTTATGATGTGGCCAACTTAATTTGATCAGATCATTGAATCGTCAACGTTTAACGATATTGTCATTCACTTTTGGCCAGATCGTAAAATAGGATGTCCAGGAAATATAATTAACAAAAATTGAGAATATGTTAAGAACATTTTGTATTTTTTTACGTCTGACTGACACAAAATTAAAAAACATAACAAATTCAACATAATGTTCACATTTTCACTGCGGTTTTCGCCGACGGCCGCCATCTTTCCACATAAACAAAACAAACAATGCGTTTGTAGCGCCTCTACCGGTAATTAAAGAAACTTATTACGATATGATCAAACAATCTTGACCATTTCATGAAAGAGCCACGCGTTTGGCTGCACATATCGTTAAACGATATATTGTCATTGATCTGCCCAATCTACATCATGATGTGGCCAATAGACAGGTTAACATTTCATGAAATGCGACCATTTCATAAAATTGACAATCACTTCATAAAGTGATCGATTCTCGATATAGCCACGACATATATACTCTTATATCATTGAAACTAACGTGAGATAAATACATTTTATTTAAAAACGGGTCACTCACGTGCTACTACTCAGGCACAGCGTGCCTGAGAACTACTATAGTCGGCAATCCCGACAAAGTAGCACGTGAGTGACCCGTTTTTAAATATAATATATATTCTATGTGAAAAGAAACGACACTTGAGTATGTGTGCACGTAAAACCGCTTTCGGTTATGTGTGCGTATCTGGACGTGTGCGGGGCAGTGAGAGGCGCGCGGGGCGTGACTGACCCGCCACCGAACTGCCTCGGTCGAGAGGGCTGTCTATGTTATGTGAGCGTATCTTGCACGTCTCGACACATACACGAAGTGAATAGTGAGTGACTGCCTACGCGTTGACAACCCTAGCGCTCACGGCCCGACTCATGGTCACTGGTGCTCGAACTCTCACGTACAGGGAGTGTCGCCGCTGTGCCTGAGTCCTACAGTAACATGACTAGACAAACAATACTAGCACAAGAACAGCAACAGAATATTTTCTGCAAATGTATGAAATTTTATACCTACACTGTACAATTTTGTGATCATTACTATACAGGCTTACTGGAAAACTACATATCATACTTAAGGGCATAATAAATCATGATCTTATGTAACGTCAAAAAATATACAACCAACAAAATACCTATGAATACCAAAGAAAAAAATAATCAAATTAGTGCACAAAGTCTCGGAATGTTTGGACGTACGGCACGCGCCCGACGCGCAACGGGCGTACATTAGTACCTACTTATCACCGCGCGCAGCGCAAGTGTCCACACTTCATGTTTTTATTGGAAAATTTGGTCAACTTTAAAGCATATGTCATTTTATATATTTGGAACGAGAATCGTGTACTGAATGCTCTTTCAATATGATATGTGATTTACCAGGCAGCATGTAGATATCTACTATGTCCTTTGCTCTTATGAGTCCGCTGATATCAAGTTTCTATGCTGAAATGGTAAATGGAATTGAAGATAGGCATCTTAAAGGCCTAAGAAAATTCACTATCTAGATACACTTATGCAAACTCACAACGAGTTGACTTCGGAAACGAGTGACTCTTGTATCGACAACCCCGTAAGAAATAAGGAAGTGATTCTACATATGAAGTTCGTATTTTTATTGCGCCGTACAAGTATGCTTCGAACAATAAGTATTCGTGAATTCTTCAATTGGCAATACAGATCCGGACTAGGTCGTAGAATACTGAACAAACTCTTTTATCTGGTGTATTTTTAAACTCGCTACAGCAGCTCTTCCATTCGATTTACGGAGCTGTCCTATGCTAAATCCACTACAAAACTACAGACGTGTCGTGGTTATTTCTAAATTTCTTTTTAAATACTACACTCACATAATATAACATATTCGATGATTTTAAATGCAAAGAAAAATCGTACTTTATGTTATTGTTGAGTAATAAGGGTCCTTAAAATATGGAAAAAGATCACATGAGTATTTTAAGAACTGATTACAAATAGTTGCATACTAGTACTTGATGTAAATGTTAATAAGGGTCCTTAAAATATTAACGTGGGAGGCGAGTTTCATAATAACATCAGATTTATATTTTAAGGCCTTATTACGAACAGTTGCATATGATTCTTTATCTACACTCACTATAAAGCGTGTAAAATGTTGCAGAAACTGTTATACATTGTCAAGTCACTTAGATTTACCCTTCGCCTAACGAAGGCATGGCTAGAATTTTGTTGAATAAACACTCTCTACGTTCTACAAAAACTCTATATTCTAAACTAAACAATATTTACTTACGATTTTCATCCTTAATGTGTCCGGCGACCGGAAGATGCCCGGATCTTCTCCAGTCCAAGTCATCAGCTATTTCGTCATCGAACACACCTCGCTTTAGGTATACGGACACGTTGGTCTCTGAAAATCAACACGAGACTGTTAAATACCAAATCTATACTAATATTATCATCATTATCATCATCAGGTCTATTTTAATCTCCACTGCAGGAACACGATCCTCTTTGTACAACAAAAGCCATATTCATCAACATGTCTTTGTTAGTCTCCACTGCAGGAGCACGACCCCCGGAGGTACTACCAAAGCTATGTATTAGCCAGGCCATGCTGGCCAGACGGGTTGGAGAGGTCACTCTGATGTTTATAGCTCTTTGGAGAGGTCTCTCTAATATTTGTAAGCTTTGTTTAGCTTTCCTAAATTGCCTTTAATAAATAAAAATAATACATAAAAGTACCTACATTTCGGGCACAACCCTCATGGGCAATAACGAATCCCTTAAATACGACAATAGCTCAAAAGAATTTACCAACCCTTAAGATCGATGTACTCAGCAAGAGAGTAGTTGTATCCCAAGGCGATCCCCGAAAGAGAAGCGGATATCAAGACGCAGCAGACTGCCGAGCTGATGCAGCATGACATCGCGAACGTCCATACTCTAAAAACATTTGCAACATATTCAAATAATATGAAATATCATATGAAAAATCTTCCACGCCGGTCTGGGAGAAAAGAAAAACGTAGAATATGCCAGGTGCTTCTCTTCCCACCCAGATCGTAAAAGCAGATCGAGGGTATAGGCGTGGGGTGTCAATAGGTGATGTAGCTAACAAACCATCACTATTTTGATTCCGTTCTCAAACACATCATGCTTAACGTGGCCTTTAGGTTTTATAGACTTGGGCTCTGTTTACCCAGCAAGGTAAAAAGACGATCGACGACGTATCATAAGTGCGGAAGTAACATAGGTGTATATAACGGATTATAAAAATAGATTGTTTACCAGACAAGACATGATTTTTAAGATTTTGGCTCAGTTTTACGAAAGAGAAGCAGCACTTTTAGTTTTTTTTTTTCTTATTTCCCAGAGCATAAAGAAATTTCGTAATTTAAATATGAAATGACGAAGCTTGTTGCGAAATATTTTTCTGTACAAACTATGACTAAACATGTTGTGGATATAAATCGACGTTCCTTTTTTTAGTGGAACACTTATATTAAGTTAATAAGAGTAAATATATACTACATTTTACAACGGCTTACTTGCAAATACCCTGGAACAATGTCGACTTATGGTCTCTGGCAGTAGGGCAAAGAACAAGGTGCTAGAATAATGTTATTAAGATGATACAGACTCACAACCAAAGATGCTGAAGAATGAGCGAAGTGGAGAAGATAATGCCAGAGCCAAGGCAAAAAATATAATACACTACGTGAAAAGAAACGACACTTAAGCATGTGTGCACGTTAAATCACTTGTGGCTATGTGTTGTCTGGATGTGCGCGGGGCCATCGAAAGGCGGGCGGGGCGAGGAACTTACCGTCGTAGACTATCATTCGACTACCTTAATCAAAGGCTTAACTTACTTAATCAAGTTTGTATTTGCGTCTCTTGCACGGCTCGCATCGCAGGCACGAAGTTAGTAGTGAGTTCCTGTTCCGTGGTATGATTCCTAGCTCTTACCCACCCTTGCTCAAGATCACCAGTGCCCGAACTCTCACGTACAGGGAGTGTCATCACTGTGCTCCAGGCGCCAAAGCCAGCTCAGGATGCGTCAGTAGCTCGCAAATAAAATGAAATTTATTCAAATTTGGATAGCATGTGCGATACATGCTTGCTTGCTTGCATTTACATGCTTTTTGAACGTCATATATATTTTTTATCTGCAAAATTGAAAAACTACTTCCGAAACGCTAGTAGTTTTTCGATTTTGTTGTTAAATTTAAATAAATTTCATCCAATCTTCGCATCTCAGCTGGCTTCGTCTTGCGTATTCGCTTGGACGAGAATTATTGCACAATCTTAAAAAGTTTTCATACCTCTGTAAAAGATCTATCAGCCATCCACAGCAAGTAAAAACACAACACATCTTGTTGTTATCCTAGCAGGTGTTCTTGCTAGTTAAACGTATGTTCTTCCTTTTAGAACATTGAATAGGATATTAGCAGTCTGAAATAAAAGAACTTAATAACGGTCAAAGCTCCAGTAATCAAAAATTTCTTCGCTTCAAAGACTTTCTAAAATTCACAACCCAGCCCGATTTGTACACAGGCGTGTTGACCGCTGTGCCACGGAGCTCGTCCAAATAGGAGCAGCATAAATAACAAGGCTTGAGGAAGAAAGGAGTTTGGAAGTCTAGAACTCTTAAAAATTCCAATTCGTGCTAAGCTATTCCAAAGCCCACCCTAAGCTTTTCTTATACAACCCCTACATAACATGAACGGCTGTGCGACATTACCTTCGAGTCTCTTAGGAAAAGAAACCGCAAACTCTTAAAATTTTACTTGTAGGTACTAAAGATAGGAGCCAAATTATCTCTTTGACTCCCACCATGCCACTAATATATAATTGCTTACAAACATAACGAATGATTTTAGTATTTACGATACAACACAAATACAATCAATTTGGAGGACTTTCTTAGTTCAGTCAACGGATCGATGACAACGTCTGGACAAAATTCATAAACAAATATGTCATAGAGTTACAAAATCAAGAAAGAAAAAAGTCTTTTTCGTGAAAAAAATATCGACTACAGTCTATAGGCGATGCGGCTAGCAACCCATCACTATTTTGATTCCGATCTCACCTACAAGCCCATTAACATGCTAAACGTGGCCTCAAGGTTTTACAGACCGGGGCTTTGTCTACCCCGCAAGGGAAAAATACGTGATAGTATATATGTATTTATGTACCTATGTTATAGATTCGTCATGTCTGTCTGTCTGTATGTCACAGCCACAACACACACGCTACACGCTGTAATTTGTTGAAAGGGTCAACTTTTTGCCAGTTTTTGCCAGTTAACGGCGGCTGAATATTTTTTTTTCGACGTCACATAGCCTATAGGCTATGTGACGTCGTGTCATATATGACACTCCGAGGAAGAATACGAATCTTATGACATTAATAACATCCAGCCGTTTGGGATACAGGATGCAACAATGAAACAGACATATTTACATACATACGCTCGAAAAACATTACCCTCCTTCTGAGTGAGTCAGTCTGGTAAAAATAAGCAAATTGCTAATAGTCAGTCGGGTTCTTTAGATTTTAAAATTAAATTACTTGTTGAAATGAGGTCTCACAATTCAAATATGGTCCAGCTGTTTAGGTTACAAGATGCTACAATGGAACAGACATATTTACATATACGTACATACGCTCGAAAAACATTACCCTTCTTCTGGGTGGGTCAATCGCGTAAAAAATCGTGTCAGTGATATAATACTATATAATAATATATACGTAAAATAATACTAATTGATTTTTATAATACTTGAAATGTCCCTCGACCTGCACTCTTGACGTGTAACTTGGTTGAACTTTTTATTTGTCGACCCCGTATGGAAAAAAGAAGTGGTATTTTTGGTTCTGCATCTAACAACAATATTTTTTTGCTTTTCTTCACAACAAAAAACAAATACTACCTATGTGTACCTATACGTGACACGTGGTTCTACCATCAAAGTTATAGTACGGGTTATACCATGGAAAACTACACACATCTACGAATTCTATTAAATAACCAGCTTATTATAAATGTACCGCACTTAAATACAAAGTGCAGACGATGTAGATTGTAGACTAATGACATTATTAATTACTCTATTCACTGAAACCAACCTCCATATAGGTGGGGGGAACGTGCTTAAAAATACGTGCTGGGGCCTTCGAGCAACACGGCTTTTCCGTACCGGAATGGGGCGCTTTGTGAATAACCAAATGAAATCCAAATATGGCTTTTGCATTGGAGTTGAGAAGAAAATCAGAAATCATTTTATTTACTTCCAAGATGGTTTGGAAGAAAAGGAAAAACATAGAATATACTAGCTGCTTTTCTTCCCGCGCAGACCGTAAAAGCCAGTCACGGGATTGGGCGAAAATCTAAGGAATCACTTAATAGGCGATACGGTTACCCATCACTATTTTGATTCCGCTCACCACGTTGCGCCCAATAACACGCTAAACGTGGCCTTTGGGTTTTACCACGTTTTATGACCTTGGGCTGTGTCGACCCCACAAGGGATAAACACTTGATAAGTAGGTAGATATTTTAACCTGGTATATTATTTAATATTATCGTTTAACCTGGTATGGCCATATCGAGAGAAGGGGTGCCGATCACCTGGCTAAAAGGATGCTGCACTTAAATGTGTCAGGACAAAAAGGAAAGGGAAGGCCGAGAAAGTCATGGAGGGAATGTGTAAGGAATGATATGAAGGAACGGGGAGCAAGTGCCGATATGGTTGCGGTAACAGGAAACTTTGGAGAGAGTTGACATACAGAGCCGACCCCAAATAGGGAAAAAGGCAAGGAAGAAGAAGAAGAAGAAGTAGGTAGATATTTTATTTCCCAAGGCAATCAAGAAATAAGTGAGTCCAGGTTATTCCGCCACTATTTGGCCGACCGTAAAATCTCCGAACGGTCTTTGCATACATACAAACATACATATTATCACGCCTCTTTCCCATAGGGATAGGCAGAGACTATGGATCTGCACGTGATCTGCACTTGCTAAGGTCCTTTCAAACCTCTTTCGCTTCATCCATGTGGTTCCCGCCGTGTGGTTCCCGGTAGAGTAGAATAGGACCACTCCAAGTCATCCCGTGGATGTCGTAGAAGGCGACTTAGGAAACGCAAGCTAACAAAGCTTATAAACATCAAGGAGACCTCTCCAACCCGTCTGGCCAGCGTGGAGGGTGTAGGCCAAATCCTCTGTCTGCTCTGGCTAATATATGGCTCTGATAGAGAGGGTCGTGCTCCTGCAGTGGAGACTAAACAAGACCTGATGGCCTAGGTCGTCGCTTGCTCTTGATGTGATTGATCTACGTGTAACCATAACTTAACCTACCTTTTGTTACCAATTTGCTTATCCGAACCAGTTGCTTTAGAGACTAGCCTATCAGTAAAACAAATATTCTGAGAATTTGCCATCGGCGAAAAGGTCTCCCTTTTTTCATTTTTACCCGACTGTATGTATGTATGTATATATCTATGTATGTATGTAAATATGTCTGTTCCATTTTTGCATCTTGTAGCCTTAACGGCTGGACCAAATTTGAAGTGTGAGATGTCATTAGATTCGTATTCTTCCTCGGAGTGTCATAGGCTATGTGACGTCAAAAAAAGAAATATTCTGCCGCCGTTAACTAACAAAAACTGGCAAAAAGTTGACCCTTTCTGTAGCCATAATGCCTTGACCAATTTTGAAGAACGAGGTCTCATTAGATTTGTGTTTTTTTCCAGGAGTGCTGTGAACTATGTAATGTCAGTAAAAATATATTTTTTCATGTATAAATGTAAATACTTAGTTCCTATGACGCGAGCTGGATGGCGCCAGATCAACTTTAAAGCGCGCTATTGTTGCGGGGAACTACTTGACAATATTTCAAACACACACGAAAAACAAGCAAATTGCTAATAGTCAGTCGGGTTCTTTAGATTTTTAAATTAAATTACTTGTTGAAATGCTTCTCGTTTTTTATCGATATGCGGAACAGAAATAGAAAACACAGCACCTTAAATTTGTACGTAGTATTTTTTTTTTCTTTGTAGTGTTATGTTATCATAAAAAGGACTCCTGCATTTCATCGACTTCCAGAACAGGTACGAATCAATTCATTGTAAAAGCAAGAATAACTTAAAATACTGAACTTATCAAACTTGAAATAGATTTGTTGTTTTGCATTGCCATCGCAAGTCTGGCAATTTTCTTGATTAGCATACAAAAGACATCCATCACTTCTTTGAAATTGTGAAATTATTGCAAAAGTTCGGAAAACACGGGTATACGAAGATATTTGCAGAAGTGCTCGCGTTATGAATATACATGGGTAGCATTTCGTACATGTATTGTCTTTTTTTATTTATTAATAGCAGTTCTGGGCATGTAACTATTATGCCTATAAACCTTCTCATGAATCAACATATCTATTGGTGAAAACCACATGCAAAACCCATACAGTAGTTTTTGAGTAAATCGCGAACAGATAGACGCGGCGGAGGATTTGGTTTTATAGTAAGTAGTAATAGTAATTATACTTACAAGCTTTTAATATGAATGGAATTTATTATAGCATGAGCGCTTATTTTTATGATTTTTGCTATGACTCCTGCAAGGTTACTGAAGTGTGATTTTTGTAAGTTCACCGTTGGTAAAAGAGCAGTTTTCAAACAAAAATCGTTCGAAGACTAGGTGATCTCACGTTAAAAAAAGTATCCCTGGTGTTTAAAGGAACCTTGCAGTTTCTGCGCTTTGCGCAGACAAATATACACATATGTTACACATTCAACCCTGTCTTAAAGAAGCGAGTCATCCCATCAATATAAAGAACATTTACTGTGGGACAAACAATGGAAATTCCGAAAAAGTTACCATTTTTAGGGTTCCGTCGTAAACTAGGAACCCTTATAGTTTCGCCATGTCTGTCTGTCTGTTTGTCCGTCTGTCTGTCTGCCCGTCCGCGGTTTTACTCAGAGACTGTAAGTATAAGAAAGCTGTAATTTGGTATGGGTCGTATATTAATCATGCCAAAAAGTAGTAGAAAAAAAAATTTTCAAGCTCCCATACAAGTAAAGAGGGAGTAATATTTTTTTCTATACAAATTCATTGTGTTAGGTATTGTTAAATAGGTCTTTGAAAAATATTGTGAGGTTGAGAACACTATTTTTCGATTTAGGTATCTATTTCCGAAATATTTGGTTTCAAAGGCAAATTTTTGTTAGTGGTAGGTGTAGGTGTATGTAGGTGCCCCCTCTATCTGCTAAACGGTTATATATGGATACGTGAAAAAAATTACAGCAGTAGTATATATACTGAAGTTAAAAGGAAAACTATCAGAGCTGAGTACTTAGTACAAACTAAAAAGTTATAACCGATCTTAAAATATGTACTCGACAATGTAAAATTTCATACAATTTTCATTGTTAGATGTTTTTGGTCGTTAAACTGTGAGGTGCGAGTGTGAACAGTTGTCATTCGCAACTACGGAACCCTACACTGCTCGTGGCCTGACACGCACTTGGCCGGTTTTTTTATACAATTGCTCGGCCGGCTGAACATTTTTGTATGGTAATTTCAAATTTTAGTTTATTTCTGGACAGGTTTTAAAACAGACAGAGACTTATAAAAACCAAGCAGTTCTAACAATATTTATACATAAAGTGAAATTGATAACCTTTATAGAAGTCGACAAAAAAGAGATGAATGAAGTTCATAAGGACATAACGGGTTAGAAATGCACGAAGGTAGACTAGACATAGACTTTTATTGAAATAAAAAAGACATACTGCGTTGACTCCTAATAATGGGATGGATATGGTAAGGGAGATGATGATCCATTGATCATGTAAACTATACGATGTACAATGCAATTCATCATCACCTTCATCAGGTCTTTTTTAGTCTCCACTGCAGGAGCACGACCCTTTCTGTATTACCAGAGCCATAAGCTGCCAGAGAATTTGGCCTACACTCTCCACGCTGGCCAGACGGGTTGGAGAGGTCTCTTTGATGTTTAGTAAGCTTTGTTTAGCTTGTGTTACTTAAGTCGCCTTCTACGACATCCACGGAAAGACTTTGAGTGGTCCTATTCTAGCCGTCTGCAAAAGGTGGACCGGGAGAGAATGATTTTTGCATTAAGTCCACCTATTAAAGCTTCTAAGGCACATTAAAGCTTTATAAAATAAAAAAAATAATTATCATTGAAAAACCAAACGTAACCAAATCAAAGAAAAAGTAGGAAATAAATATAAAAAAATATTTCGAAGTAAGTACATACACATTTTGCAACGAAATCTGAATTAAATTCTTAATAAAAGAGAAATTCTACAACTCACACAGCAATTTTATTCCCAAAACCACAAGCGAAATTTTACAAAACAAGCTTTGTATTTTTCACATACTTCCATTGTGCAAACACAACGTAGACGCCGGAAGTGGAGCGTGGGGGAATTTCCGGCGGCTCAGTGGCGCCCTCGGGGTCGCTTCCGGCGAGATAGCAACAAGTGGGGGTGGAAGAACGATTTCCCGTCACACGACTGCTGCTGGAACGGACTTGGATACTATTTTCTATTTTTTTCATTAAATATTTGTTATTATTATTAGTATTTCATCCGATTGCAGTGACGACCAAAGGGAAAGTTATGTGCTAACTTGTCTGTATGTATGTATGTGAGCTTTGATTTTAATGATACGTCACGTCATTAGTCGTGTCGTGCTCATGATCATCAGATGTTATTTATTGAATCTTAATTGATTGATGATTTCTCAATTAAATATCACTAGCTCCTTTTTAGGGTTCCGTAGTAAACAAGGAACCCTTATAGTTTCGCCATGTCTGTCTGTCTGTCTGTCCGTCCGCGGTTTTACGCAGAGACTATAAGTACTAGAAAGCTGTAATTTGGTATGGGTATGTATATTAATCATGGCAAAAAAGTGGTAGAATAAAATATTGAAAAAAAATTTTTTTAGGGTATCTCCCATACAAGTAAAGAGGGGGAGTAAGTTTTTTTTCTCTATTTACCCATTGTGTGGCGTATTGTTAAATAGGTCTTTCAAAACTATTGTGAGGTTGAGAACGCCATTTTTCTATTTAGGGATCCGTTTCCGAAATATTTGGTTTTAAAGTAAGTGTCCCCCCCCCCCCGCTATCTGCTAAACGGTTATATATAGATACGTGAAAAAAAATACAGCAGTAGTATATATACTGAAGTTGAAAGGAAAACTATCAGAGCTGGGTACTAAGTACAAACTAAAAAGTTATAGGCAACCATCTTATAAACTGTAAAATTTCATACTATTTTCATTGTTAGATGTTTTTGGTCGTGCGAGTGCGAATAGTGTGAACTCAAAGTTGTCATTCACAACTACGGAACCCTACACTGCGCGTGGCCCGACACGCACTTGGCCGGTTTTTTTAGTAGCTTTTAAGCGTGTTAGCCAAATATTGAGTAAAGTGAAGTTTCCCGCGCTTTTCGCGAGCTATTCTTGTTTTATCAACAAAATAATGATGTTAATTATTTCGCTGGTACAACGGGTGGTACACTGATTTCACCATAGAGGACAGAAACAGACAAGCACCAGCCCGTTAAGTAAATACTACAGCCACACCATGACAGTCTATTTTAATTATTCCACCATTGTTCATAAGCATTGATAGCTCCAAATTAGTCCTCTAGAATCAATTTGCAAATCCAAAATACACGCCGTGTTTTGCTTAAATTCTATGCGCTTTAAACATGTAGGAAAGATCATGTACTTAGGTAAATTCTCAATAGAGTATAGTTTTCTTGAAATAATATTTTCTGGTACACGAACTTTCTCAATTCAGCACGCAAATAGTAGCCATGAACTTAAAGATCAAGATCAAATCATCTTCCATTTCCCGACTCAAAATATATTAAGGTAGGTAGTACTTAATCGAATTGGTGTTTCAACTATTCCAATACTGTGTTACGGTTGACTGGATTTAAGTTGCCTTACTGTAATTTATTGAGGAGGAATAGTGGGCGGAAGGCAATTTATTTGGATAACAGGTACTCAAACCATAGATATCCATTAAAAGAGTGCGTGAAAAAATTTATGATTTTGTTTGCCCGTATAGCATAAGCCATAGTTATTTTTATTTTGTTGTCCAATGCTATACAATGTGTCCAGACAACTGTGTCGGAGCCTTAAAGGGGCGACTCAGCCCGTCAATTTCAACACCTTTCATATTACATAAATTAGTAAAATTTCCTGGTCTATCTATGTTAAAACTAATAAAGTGCAGACAAAGTTTCCGAAACTCCATACTTTATTTTTTTGGAAAACTATCGTAACATTCTAATACAAATTTCACGGTTGCATCCTCAGGTGTGATCGGCGACTTTGTTACAGTCGTGTGTGTTTGTTCATGTATGACATAACAAAATCCATGTGTGGTGATCAACTTTATTTGTTTTATTCCTTATTTTCAGCCAGCATCAGCATCTTCAGTGCTGCTTGTGCACCTCGGCGCCGTTGGAGCTCTGGCCAGCGGCGCGGCGCTCTGCGGTGGCGGCGGTGGAGGCGGCGCGTGCGCTTGTGGGGCGCTGTTGCACGCGCTGCATCCGCTGCAACTGTGGACAGTATGCGGGCTGCACGCTGACCGCGCCGCTGCTATCGCCGCTCCGCTGCATTACGCTGCCATTGTTTCGGCGCGGAAGGTAAATTATTAGAATTAATATCCTTGATGCAATCGAGCGTGACACTCTAAGGCAGTGCTGATATCGTTACGTAAAGGCTGGTATCATAAGGAAATACGCTGCTGGTGATTTCGTTAGCTAGAAATGTCATCAGTACGAATGTAAATTATTCTCCCAGCGACCAGGTACACTTACGACCTACCAAGATCACAGGGAAACCACAGGGATAGCCTAAACGATGATGATGATGACGGATGTTAATGTACCTCAGTATGTACTCAGTAAAAGCGCTGACCACTGATATGGCTTGTGTATATGTTACTATGTGTGTATGTGTTACTATGTAAGTATACGTCTGCACGAGCTGTATTAGTCACGTAATAGCAACACCGTCAACATCATCATTATTCCCATAACACAACACCGTACACAGAATTGGAATAACTGGTTAGGTACAGGACTAGTAATATATCATTGTAATTTGTCGCTCTCTATTAGGTATTCCCTTTTTGAGTGAAGTATATTTTCAAAGATTTACGGTGAAATTTTGTTCCATAGGTGATGATCTGTGTCGCGAGCGGATGGGTGGCGACAGTGGCTCTTCTGGCTCCCCTTGCAGCATCTCAGCCTCCTCTGGCCTACAGCAGTGGCCTTGGGAGCTGTGCCCCAGACTGTGGGGCTGGCCCAGCCGCCCTTGGCTTCTGTTTACTATACGCATTGTTGACGCTACTCCTTCCTGTGGTACTAGTTCTGCTCTGCAGCCTCAAAATATTGCGCATTGCACGATACCACCGGCACAGGATCGCGGCAGCTATATACGAAGTGACGTTATCAGCCCAAGTTACTGTAACTCATCAACGGAACCCGTTCTCCCCGCCACCTCCACCGCGACGTCGAGCTCTATCAGCGATCCTCCAACCCCTTGGATCATTGGCGATTCTTTACTTTCCTTACTATTGTGTTCTGATATGGCCAGCTATTGCCGTACCACCACAGCCAGTAGCTGCTTTATCCGCTGCATTGCTGGCGGCTGCCCCTCCGGTCAATGGAATCCTTTACGGAATTAGAAGTCGGGCGCTCCGGGATTCTTTAAGAAATTATAGACGGAAACGTATGACAAAAAGTGAAGTTACTCAAGAAATTCAAGCAAGAACACCCAGTGCTTGTGGGTCAAGGAGACCTTCATTATCAGCTGGTTCAGGTTGTATTCGACCACCGACAACTAGACGGCTGTCAGATGCTGCGGCAATGGGATCTCGTGGCTCAGAACGGCCTGCTCCAAGAGCTGCTTCTTGCAACATGCTCCAAGATTCACAAGAAGAAGATATTCCCCGACCGCGAACCTCTGCCATTCCATTGATCCGTGCACCCTCACACATAGTTTTAGGTAGGGCGTTGGGTCTCGAAGAGACTGGTAACCGAAGTAGACGAAGGCAGTCGCCTCGCATAACTGTCACTAGGGCAATGTCTGACGAGAGTGAGTCGCCTACGCGTCGTCCTCTCTGTCGGCAACAGTCGCGGTCCAGTGGGGCTCTGCTCGGAGGTTTGTCGTACTCACCGGCGCTCTCCGAAAACATGAGCATCGACCACGCTGACGAGCAGCTGCTGCTCTCTTGGCCGCAGCATCAGGCTAACGCAAAACATGACGCTTTATAAAACGGGTATTGTTAGAATAGTCGCTGATAGATGTGCGTATAAAGACAATAAATGAGTGTGCGGTTCGAAGTCGAGTCAGCTTCGGTGTAATCAGATATTATTTTTTAAACGCTTTGTACCTACCCGTTTCTACTCGACCTTCCCGACCAACCGTGACCAAATCTTGAAGTTTCCTACTATTTACTACTGTATTAGATGTAATGATTTCTTCTACAGGGTTCCTCCATATCGTTAGCTTTACCTACTGAGTATTACTTTAGAGTGTATTTCTGTAAAATAATTTCTGAGATATTCCATAGTTGTATAGGAAAGATTTTATTGAAATTGTTGCATTTTGTTAAAGAATTTATAATTTTTATAGAATATTCAGAAATTTAGTGCTAGAATCACAGATGTGTTCTATTTGCAGAAAGTTAATGTTGCACGGACTTAGTCTGAGAGATGTCTTTATGTAAATAAAATGTATATTGAATTATTATGATCGCAACGCTTTTACTCAACGCCGTCCAAGCAAAAACTCCTTTCCATTCTTAAAAGCTGTTAGCTACATTTTTAACGTACAAGTTGAGATATATCTAGAAGCAATTTGTTACGAAAAAGTTGTATAACTTTTCTATATTTACATTTGAGCGTTTTCTATAGAATCTACCGACAGAATGCCAAAGACGAAGTTTTAAACGAATCAGTTGATTGAATCTTATGTAGCAAAGTACCTACTTAGCATTTTATTTTCATTCACAGTGGATGGTGACAGTTTCAATTATTTTTGCAGTCCTTCGCTCAGTTGTAGAATGGACTTTTGAAGTTAATTGAACATAATTTCTCATAAAAAGTCGTTATACTTAACAAGGCGACCGTAAAGTTTGCTTTGTTAGAAATTGTATGAGCTGTATCGCACTGTGCGACGGTGCACGGATGCACAGACCACAATAGTTGCCCGGTTGGACTTTCTGTGCATACCTCTGCGCTGCAGTGCCGTGCATTCCTGTGTTTAAAGCAAGATTTATATGAAAACATAGCTTTGTATTTATGTGAGTGCTTTATGAACACAAAAAAGTGTAAAATAATTTTACTCAAAAATAAAGCTACCTAAAATTCAAATTATATATTGATATAAATATTGTCTGCAAATGAAATCTACCAACTTACCAGGGGCACATGAGACACATTTTTCTTTTTATCAAAATGTTTTATGATAGTTTTGATAAGGATTACACTCACACGAATGCAAAGCTATTTTTAGGGCGCTTTGACGGACGTGTTTTCTATGCTCACGGATTTAATGCAGATTTAGTTCGTTCTCTTACTTTATTGCAATTAAATATTACATACGTTAAAATCTTTTTACAAGGTTCCACCTCATAATGGCTACTCATACACGGTGTTTTTAAAATATATTTTACATCATAATTATAGAATTCAAATTGCAATAAGCTATGGACGCGTAGTACGCACTGGATCAGCGTTAAATCCGCGCGCGTAGAAAACGTATCCGTCTTAAAACGTCACCCAAGCTAGATTTAAAATAGCATTAAAATTAAAAGGAATTTCTACAACTGGCCGCTTATCGTGTAGTAGGAATAAATAAAGTAAAATATAAATAATATAAATGTCGTTATTTAATGATAAATGTTTAAGCAGATAATACGAATTGTTATTCTAGTCAAAGAGATCTTGTTTTACTGTATCTGTGTTAATTTAATTAAGGTAAGAGTAAGGATCAATTAAACAACACGAACAAGCTTTGATGTGTTTTTATTTTTGTCAGAAATGCCGTAAGGAAAATCAATTAAACAACACGAGCGAGCTTTGATATGTTTTTATTTTCTTTCGAATGCCTTGAGGAAAATTAAGTAAGTTGACACTTTGAATATTTTTAAAAACGTTCATTCTGTGACCTTTTTAAAAAATATTCAAATTGTCATTGACATTTTAAGATAGGTATTTCGGCGGAGTCGGCCCAATAGTAGAAATTGTTCATATTCATACGCACAATCAACACCTAAGAGGTTTCGCGCTTATTCATTAACACGTTGTATAGTACATCTTCATTTCTTCTTTAGTGTGTGCTACGGACAAACAAGAACACGTTCCAGACATCCTAATCCTATCGTAATATTATAAATGCGAAAGTGAGTTTGTTTATTACGCTTTAACGCCGTATCTACTGAACCGATCATTATGAAATTTTGCATACACATAGGTTAGGGTTCTGAGAAGGACATAGGCTCTATTACGCGGGCGGAGCCGCGGGTAACTGCTAGTTACATAAGGGCTTCATAAGAGAATTTCTAAAAGATCATAAAGTAAAAAAAAAGTATTCTAATACTTAAAAGAATTCTGACCACATTAACATCGGATCAAACATTATTATACCCTTATTTTAAATTCAATACACAAACTTTAAGAGGTGACTCAGCAACTTGAACAACTTTTGTTATGGGATGAATGCTATAAATTCAATTTTTTTTTACCTTTTCCTTACCTTTTTTTTATATTTGGTCCGAACAGCTGGACACTTTTGTATGGGGATGTCATTTTTTTTTTGAGTTCCCAACAGTGGTCCCATATCAAAAGTTGTTCATGTTGATAGGCTGAGTCACCTCTTAAAGTTTATGTATTGAATTTAAAATAAGGGTGTATATAATTTTACAGCCTCAGCCAAGCGTTATATTATTTTTAAACGCTATAATTAGACTCTATTAACTCGTATTTGACATTGCCCGGAACGAAATAATGAGTGCTATAAATTGACTCCTCATAAACTCTCTATTTGTGAATCGAGAGCTGGCGGGACTCCTGTAATAACTCGTAAAATCAGCTTTATTACGAGCCACGTCTACACAATACATATGCTTGGCAGAGATGAAAACGAAATAGTAGATGCGGGCTACAATTTAAGATAGATAAGAAAGATAAAATATTTATTTTGTTCATATATATGTCATATGTAACATAATACAAATAAAAAATAAAAACAAACAAAAACTAACATTAAAACTAAGCATGATTTACGTGTGCCATAGCACAAAAACACAGCTACAGCTCAGCAAGATGTTGCTCGGGGATCAACCAATGATTTTCATATTATCACCATAAAGGTAGTTGAAATGACACGCAAAATTACAATTTAATTAGCTATGGTCATTCAAAAACGCTTAAAGAAATAGGAGGACTTCTGTAGAGGTAATAACTCTAAAAAGTAGCTTTATTTCGAGCCATATCTACACAATATATATTTGTTTGGCAGATACGAAAACAAAATCTCTCTTGTGGACTGCAAATCAAGTCGCAATGGTCATCCAAAACCGCTCAAGAAAATAGGAATTCTTTAGTCATAACTCGAAAAATCAACTTTACTGCAGGTCACTACTTACACTTTATTACTTATACATTTGCATGGCAGATATATAATCAAAATCGTAGATACTACTAACGTGAATGTCCTCAAACGCTGAAACATCATATAGATAAAGCAACTTCGTTGCAATGCCCACGTCCATAAACAATACATTTACTATGAGTTTAGATGAGTAAAAAAGAAATGAAAGATGTAGAGCATTTGTTTCCTGCCGCTGAGTAGGCTCCGCTGTAATTTAAGATACTTTTAACAAAAAACAAAAACCGACTTCAACGCTATTAATTTGTTTGGATAAGCATAAAAATAAAATGGAAATAAGTGTAAACCGAACGGCATCCTTGTAAACATTTTTTTGGTTTTTGTGTATTTTTTCAAAAAGCGCTCGACTCATTTCGATAAAAATTTAATGTAATGTATACATGGCGAAATTTTGATCGTTCCGGACCATTAAAGGGGTGATTCAGCCTGTCAATATAAACAACTTTTCCTATGGGACAAATGCTGTAAACTCGAAAAAAAAATCGACATTCCTATACAAATTGCCCGGGCGGCTGAACACTTTTGTATGAAAATGTCGAAATAAAATTTGAATTTCCAGCATTGGTCCCATAGGAAAAATGGTTCATATCGACGGGCTGAATCACCCCTTTAAGGGTTCAGAACGATCAAAATTTCGCCATGTATAATGTTTGCATTTACCTATCGAACAAATAAAGAAGTTCTTAAATCGGTCCAGGCGTCTTCGAGAAATCGGGGAACAAACATAAAAAAAAGATTATGACGAATAGAAAACCTCCTCCTTTTTTTTGAAGTCAGTAGAAAATTCATAGGCATGCAATTTGTTTGTATTATTTCCTACAAAAGTCGTGGTTGCAAACATTTCCTGCACATAAAAAGGAAGTCTGACTAAACCTAAGTTGTATTATTCCGCTAGTCATACAAGCACATCTTTTGCTTTCATTTTCATCTATGTATAATGTTTGCATTTACAATATCCATTAACGGTTTACAACCTATGCAACACAAAGGCATTCCTACGAAATCAGCGATCGACGTTATTGCTGATTGATTCACTCGTTATGTTTGTAAATTTAAATCAGTAGATCAAAGGTATATGTAGTCGTACAAACTAGATAAAGATACAAGCTGTGATCAATTAGGTGATTAGGAGATACAAATACGTTTGTGGTTTATGTTTGTGTGAATTTAAATTAAAGGTATGTCAATATGAAGTAACAATCTGCACTGGCCAGTTTGGAGGTCTTTAAACAGACTCCGCGCTGGTGTTTAGTAGATGCCAGGAAAACCAGGGGTTTCTCCAGCAATAGCAATTGCAACTGTGGCGCTGCCCAGTCAATGGATCACCTATTGGTGTGCCCTGAATGTCCAGCTTCCTGCACTCAAATAGACCTTAATGAGGCAAATGACCAAGCAGTCGCAGTTGCAAGTTACTGGTCAAGGCAAATAAAACTAGCCATCTACGACTCGAAAGAAGAAGTAGAAGAATATGAAATAACAATTATTTAAATAAACGTTCGTAATATCAATACTCCAGCCATGTCACGATCGAAAAAGTCTCTTTCCAATTGCCCTAGGTCTTAGGCTAGGTAAATAATAAATAATAATAAATAAATATATAGGGACATATCACACAAATTCTAAGTTCTAGGTCAGGGCCTTATTTGCTTCTCTTTATACAATCGAAGTGAATTTGTTTGTTGCTCTTTCACTCCCTTTCATCATCATTCATCAATATCATTCATGATATTTGGCGTACGCGTTGTCTGGAATACGGACGGAGAATTGACATTTCTATTTAAAAATATTAAGCTGCCTGGTATATTTGTAAGAGAATGTAATTTTTGTTTAGTTTTCAGCATTGTTTCCTTATGAAAGTTGTTCATATTGACGGGCTAAATCACCTCTATAAGGGCAAACGATCAACATTTCAGCATGTAGAGATACTCCCCTTATTGCCCTTGATATTATTGTCGCACCCAAATTTACCTCGTTGTTATAATGTACTTATTGTTAATTTTATTTTCAAAACCAAATGGCGATCTTGTTACCTGTTTCCCTATTTCATTTTCGACTTTAATTTATTGTTCTGCGTTCCAGATTTATTCCGCCATTGACATGATATGCCGTGTGGTTCCCGGCAGAGTAGAATAGGACCTTTCCAAGACTTCCCGTGGATGTCGTAGAAGGTGACTTAGGAAACAGAAGCTAAACAAAGCTTATAAATATCAAAGAGACCTCTCCAACCCGTCTGGCCAGCGTGGAGAGTGTAGGCCAAATCCTCTGACTGCTCTGCTAATATATATAGCCCTGGTAGTACAGAGAGGGTCATGCTCCTACAATGGAGACAAAAAGACCCGATAATGATGATGATGATGACATATAACTATACTTATATTATAAAGAGGAAAGATGCAATTGTTTGATTTTTCTTGTTTGCATTTAATAGAATATGTTTCGGAACTGAACCAATTTTCAAAATTCGTTCACATATAGAAAGCTAAAGTTTCTGCGGGTACATAGTCTATAATTTATGAGGGCGCTTTAGGACGCATATACATACATATTATCACGTCTTTATCCCTTGCGGGGTAGACAGAGCCCAAGGTCATAAAACCACAGGCCACGTTTAGCATTGTAGTGGGCGTAAAGGTGGAAAGCGGAATCAAAATAGTGATGGGTTGCTATCCGCATCGCCTATCAATATGATTCTTTAGATTTAGGATGCATATGACGCAAAATACAGCTTATTTTTGCTTGGGTATGTTCCCAAAGACAAATATCTGATATTACAGAAGAAAATGCAAATTATTGGGAAACCCAATTAATAGAGTCAGTCAATTCTTCCACAACAATAAAAGATCAGTACAACGAGCTAGAATCTACAATAAAACTTTTTGTAAAACAAATACCAAGAAAGGAAAAAACAGATAACATTGTAAGTCGGGAAATAGAAAACCTTTTCGAGGAAAGAAAACTATTGTACAAAGAAAAAAGATCAAAGGTAAATAAAATAAAAATATCAAAATTAAGCAAGCTAATTAATAGAAAATTAAAACAAGAAAAAAAAATTAAGCGACAAGAAGTATTGGAAAAACATATAAAAAACTCGGGTGCTATTCGCAGGGCCTATAAAGAACTTAAGGAAAAGTCAGATTGGGCCATAGAGTTAAAAGGAAAAAAAGGCAACCTCATCTCGATACGCCCAAACATGATTAAAGAAGCCACAAATTACTATGAAGAACTGTATAAAAATGTTAATAATGATGAGTCATACAGTACAGTAAGCATGGATAACTATTACTGCATCTCATTTCGTGAGGACTCTGTAATACTTCCTGTACTCAAGTCTGAAATAGAAAATGCTATTTGTTCCCAAAAGAAGGAAAAATCTCCTGGAAGCGACAATATTACTAACGAAGTGCTTCAAGCTCTATGCAAACCACTACAGTTACCATTACAAAAGTTATTTACCTATATAATGGAACAAGGGCTCACACCAGAACAATGGTCGAAATCAACAATAATACTTTTATATAAAAAAGGTGACCCTGCAAATCTTGGAAACTATAGACCCATAAGTATCATGACAAACATATATAAAATATTTTCAAAAATGTTACTAGGCAGACTAACAAAAACTTTAGATGAAAACCAACCTCGAGAACAAGCTGGGTTTCGAAAAAACTTCTCTACACTCGATCATATACAGGTCGTAACTCAAGTGATAGAGAAGTCAAATGAATATAATAAACCTCTCTACCTATGTTTCATCGACTACAGCAAGGCTTTCGACTCCTTGAAACATGATTGCATTTGGAAAGCCCTTCTTCAGCAAGGGGTTAATGTACGGTATATAGACCTGCTACGCGACATCTACTCTAAGTGCACTGCAAAAATAAAACTAGAATTAGAAGGACCAGAGTTTCCTATCGAGAAGGGAGTAAGACAGGGAGACCCAATATCCCCAAAGCTGTTCTCTTCTGTTTTGGAGATGGTATTTAGAAACCTTGATTGGCAAAATAAAGGTATAAAGGTTAATGGTGAATACCTAAGCCACTTACGTTTTGCTGACGATGTTGTCATTTTTTCAGAAGGGCCACAACAGCTAGAAAGTATGATAAACGAGTTGGTAATTGAAAGTAAAAAAGTCGGTCTCATGCTAAATGCCACAAAAACAAAAATACTAACGAATGAAAAGAGACAATCAATTACAGTGGATGGCAAGGAAATAGAATACGTAGAAGAATATATCTATCTGGGACAATTGATTGCGCTTAAGGACACCACCGAGAGCGAAATCAATAGAAGAATAGCTACTTCCTGGAAAAAATATTGGAGTCTAAGGGAAATTATGAAGAGTACAAACATAGACATAAACATTAAAAGTAAGCTCTACGAAACCACAATACTCCCATGTGTAACGTATGGGTGCCAAACATGGGCTCTACGAAAAGAAGATGAAGACAGACTAGCCGTGCATCAGAGGAAAATGGAAAGAAGCATGTTGGGTATAAGGTTAGCTGATAGACAAACTAACGAGTCAATAAGAAAAAAAACTAAAATTACTGATGTAGTAGAAAGAATACGGAGTCTTAAATGGAAATGGGCCGGCCATGTATGCAGATTAGAGAACGATAGATGGACAAAGAGAGTTACAGAATGGACACCTAGAGATGGGAAGAGAAAGCCAGGTAGACCAAAAACGCGCTGGAGAGATATTTTTAACAAGAGATGTGGACCAGACTGGATGAGACAGGCAAAGGACAGAAAAGAGTGGAAAAAACAGGGGGAGGCCTACGCCGCAGAGGCGACATCCAAAGAGGAAAATAACTAGTGTTTTTTTCTTTTTTTTAGCGATTAGTTTAGGTAAAAGTAAATGTATTTATACTTTGGTTGAATAAAGGCTTTTTTATTTTTATTTTTATTTTTTTATTTTTATTTTTATTTTTATTTATTTATTATGTTCCCAAGGCAAAAATGCAGATTATAAGTTTTAAAGCGTCCATAAGGAGGTATAATCTTACATATAGTCAATGTGTTACATTACTTACATTTCTGGTGTTCTTCAACACAGCCTTAATGATTCAGCTCATCATTATGTGCAAATTTAACTAGGTTTAGGACCCATGCTAGTAACTCGGAAAAATAAATATAAGTCAGCCAGCTTCAATTTCTTTGCAAAATATCCAACACGCATAGTATAAGTAGTACTAAAGCGAATACGTTTAAAAACAAATAACTGGAAGTAGTCGAAAGGGATTTCAAAACAATAGTCAATATTTGAAACACGTAAAACTATTTGAATCCAATTTTCTGTTTCAACAAAATTTAAGCGTTATCTGAAGATTTGATGAAATATTCATGAAATTGGTTCCGAATTTGACGCCCTTTGCAGTGCAGCTCAATGCTTTGCCATTTTAAAGGGTAGTACCTATATGCTACAAAGCTGATGTGTAATGGAGGGTAGTACCTATATGCTACGAAGCTGATGTGTAAATACTCCAATCAATGTACTCTTGCCCTATTACGGATACGTTATACCTGTAATATTGTACCTCCTTATTCACAGCAGAATTTTATCGATGCCATCTGTCTGTGTTTTCATTTTCAACTATCTTCGACAACTATAAAATATCTTATGTTAACATTTATCAACTTGATCGCTTTGTTGAACTTCAGCAGATTGAATTCATTTGATGGTCATGATAGTAGCTCGTTCTACAAGCAAACTTTAATTAAATTTACACGAAACTCTTGAGACTACATTTGTTTTAACTTAAATTGTTGACATATAATTAAGAGAAGTGATAGTGCTCCACTTTAAGTTTAGTTACGAGGTTAGTTTTCAAATATGGTGTTTATTTTTCAACATAGTTCGTCTGAAAAACAGAACTTATAATAAATTGAACGCACCCTTTCACTCTCACTCTTTTTTTCATCCGAGCGTGTTCCCAGAGGCAAACCTTAGGAATAAAGCTGACTTGATAAAACTTTTTACACTAGAAAAAAATCAATCAATCAAAGGACAAAGATTCGTGTCTATTTCTAACTAAATAATTCAAAAACTTTCAAAGTAAACTACCTTTAATATCAATTATATTACTGATCTGCTTGAAGTCGATACTAAATCAATTTCTTACTAAAGCCGTATGACCTTTGAGCATATAAACCTTGTTATATAAGATTGAGTATTCTATATAAATTCCTGGATCCCGAGAGACCTGACCAGTCTGCAAACTTTTCGTCAAGTTTTATTACTATGCCAACAGTACAATATAAAACCAAATTATCTAAAGTAAAAAGTCAAACAAATCAATTTTATCTGCAGAAATACATCAAAAGTAATACGTAGAGAAAAGTTTTGCACGCAACTTTTTTCTCACACCGATCAAGCTTTTGAAATACCTGGTTCTCCGAAAAAAAAAGATTGTTTTACAACAAAATCGTACAAGTAATAGTTTTTACGTAAAATTTATACTAGTTTGTTTATCATCATCATCATCATCATCATCATCAGGTCTTTTTTAGTCTTCGCTGCAGGAGCACGACCCTCTCTTTACTACCAGAACCAATATTAGCTAGAACAGTCAGAGGATTTGTGCATCCATGGATCTAATGTACCACATTGAGTTTCCTGTTAGTTTCAAACTACAATATCATTTAAATTCTAAAATACTAGTCTCGAAATGCCAATAGCATTTTAGTGTTCGAATTCAGATACACTGAAATTGCATTGTTAGCAACAGAACACTTAGTTTAAATTCCATACGTTTCCAATCGACCGGTTCGGGTGCAGGTTGAACGGTTTATCGAGGTGAAAATACCACTTTGCCGAAACATAGATGAAATTGAAATATGCTGACCCAAAAACTAAAACATTCAAACTAGATGTTTGGATGGATATCGATCTTTTCATTTTTACTCTTATATTAACGATGATATATATTTAATAATTTATTTATATATATATATATATATACATATCATAGATATCAGAATATTTTGTAATATTTATATATATATTTGTACGCCTAAAAAAAACCTGCAATATCTGTGCATTTGTTTGATATATTTTTAGAAATTGGCACATGTAAGGTAGGTCCTTACAAAAAAAAACATTCAGTTAACGACATCAAGGTTATGAAATCATGAGATAAATCTTAAATATGATTTTCAAGGATTCTTAACGTGTCAATAATTTTGATACCCGAAATTTCGTATTTAATTAAGCAATAAGGCGTTTCATCTTGAGCACTTTATAATTTTACGGTCTAGCAGTTTCCTCGGATACCCGGAATGCTGTCGTTTGCGGTGAAACGACATAGTAACAAAACAATAAATCTCGCAATATCAGGTGCGGCAGTTGCTTCCCTAATCTGGCCGAAATGGAGAGCCAGGCTGGAGCATTTATCATTTATGTTTGTCAAAGGCTACCATGAAAAGAGCAGTGTCTATATTTTATTTAATTAATCTAGCTAAATAATGTACTTTATGTGAACATTTTTGTGTTTTTCATATAACAAAAATTTTCATAATAACAAATAAAAATGATGCCTTAGTCTAGCTTCCGTCTGATTAAGGAAGCAACAGCAACACTTCATATTACGAGATTTAAATGTAATTCATTGTGTTACAGAGTTTTTTTTTTTCAGAACATTATTATTATTTCATTGACGAGAGCTGTGGCGTAGCGGTCAACGCCTGCGACACGGTTGGTCCCGGGTGAAAATTGTACTGTGTACAATATAACAAGTCCTCAAGACGTAGTATTTTTTTAACGGAGTACAGACACTTCAATTTTTAGCATTTACTTTTTGCTTTAAGTGATCAGTAGTTTTTGCCAAATTAGTACAAGATAGAGATCTTAATCATGACTTACGCGAAGAAAGTAAGTAGGTATAACGTTACTACAAAGACATGAAAATTTTGATTACCTGAATACTTTTTATTCGTAAACACAGTAAGCTTTCAAAATTTGCCTTTATTTATTGCAAAGGGAAAATCCTCAAAGTTTTAGATCCCTTAGAAACTGTACCTACCTAGAAGTAGGATAAGATTGAAACGAATAACATTTCATCTCATATAACGACCACGTTCCTCCTCCTAGTAAGGCAGACCGCATCTAGGGAAATACAGAACTGTCATAAGTTACAAGTGATATGAATTGCTTCTAATGTGGGGTGAGGAAAATCCCACTATATCCTACTTTATTTAAGAATAATTAAAACTAGAAATATAAATATATACACGCACGTAAACATGATAGCACTATGATTTCATGAAATCCGAAAGCTCACTTTCATATATTCGACTACATTTAAGATTAAAATAAGTAATATAAATATATACACGCACCTAAACACGATAATGTATGTGTACGATAAATATATGTATTAGGTTATTCAATAAGCAGTAAGTTAACGTGGTCTTTGGGTTTCATGAACTTGGGCTCTGTCTACCACGCAACGGCTAAAGACGTGATAATAATTATCTATGTAAGTTTACAATACACCTATATTATACAGTTTTATACATAGCACACACATACATTGCTTTTCTACATATACTTATTTTTATCACAAAGTAATCAAATGCGGTATCCATGAAATTTGACAAAAGTATCGTAAGTAATAATACTTTTAAAGTAATAATTTTCTTTGGTTTACCAATGTATAAATAAAAATATCATCTAAAACATTTTTACAAATTTAGTACATATGTTGAATGGAAACCAATGTCGAAAAGCAATTGGGAAAGTTTCCATCGCGAAATAGTTTTCTATTTTATTTGATCGTGTGGTCTTTCATCCATTTCGGCAACTAAAAAGTTTTTACTCGAAACTTATTACTTACATAGCCCAAAATAATTTAGAGTAATAAGGCACTGTAACTTTTGTTAGTTTAAGTAAACTCAATTAGCTATAGTTTGGTTGACATGAGACTGCATAACGTTCCTAAATTATTAAGCTAAGCAATGTCAATTAAAGTAAATATTGAACAAACCGGCCAAGTGTGAGTCAAACTCGCGCAATGAGGGTTCCGTACAATATGCTTCGTGTACACACAAACAATGTGCAAAAATGTTTTATTCAATTGACTAGCGCTATCTAGTGGTGTTTTAGTGAACTATTTCCCTAGATGAACTTATTATAGTGAGTGTACCACTTTGTTTTCAAGTGATAGAATTCTTATTTTTTTTCCTGTAATCTTCAAGGAATGAACTGTATTTTGTAATTTTTTCAAAATTTTTGGCCCAGTAATTTCGGAGATCAGGGTCAATTTTTGCCTTCTTTCGTAAATAAAATCAAAAGTATTGATTTTACCCGCACAAAAAGAAATATTTTTGAGATCCTCATAATGAGCCCTTTTATTTGATATATGACACAGTAAGGTTTGCAAAACTTTTTTTTTTAATTTTGTAATTGCGCCCCTCAAAATGACCCTTATTTCAAAAAAATCTTTATTTACTTTACACATCCGTGTTTGGGTCATAACCATCTTACCAAATTTCACCGAATTTGGTTTAGTAGATTCGGAGAAAATCGGCTGTAACAGACGGACGGACGGATAGACAGACGCACGAGTGATCCTATAAGGGTTCCGTTTTTCAATTTATGTACGGAACCCTAAAAATAAAATGGTAGTAATATAGAGACCACAGATGCTTAAAATCTCATTAAAAACAATAGGGAATCCTTTATATAAAACGGTCTTCAATGAACCTGGATGACCTATTTTTGACTAAGGATATTTTAACCGACTTTAAAGAATGTTTCTAAGTTGATTTATAAATTTAAGAGATTTGAGTTAAAAAGCAACCTTTTATTAAAACCCGTTTAAAATCAATTCGAATTATATTGCTTTCTTTCAAAGCAAAGAGACTAAAATCACTAAAAAATAATTCCGCAGTTTATTCTAAATCGGTTACAAATCTAAAATAGTTCAATCTCAGTTCAGACAGGGAGACAATGCAAGAAGTTTATTTCAGTATCATCCCAACAGATCCCTGTACCGAGGTTTAATGAAATCTGGAAGCTCACTGAACTAAAATAACAGATATAACACCACCAAACTTTATTAGAAGATATTAACTCAAAGTATGTTGGACCATGCTCAAAGTTGTCTAGGATAGAAAAAGATGGCTTTACTTGGGTTCACTATCCGAATGCATAACTTTTTTTGGTATAAAAGTTGTTTAGCATAAAAATATTTCGCATATAGGTATGTTACGCATAAAATTTGTATGGAAAATTTATGCGTAACATACCTTTATGCGAAATATTTTTATGCGAAACAACTTTTATACCAAAAAAGTTATGCGTTCGGATAGTGAACCCTTTACTTGATTTTAATACCAAACAGTATGTTAGTTCTTCAGTACGAAACTAGTTTAGATTATGACAGTCTGAGACACCTTTCTTTACCTACAAATGTGAATTTTTGCATAGATAATTAAAAGGTCGGAAGGCCCTAAAAACTACGAAATGAATTTGATGGGTGATGAACTGATGACTTTAAAGTGTGGGATAAAGTAATTTCATATTAATTGCAACGTAGCCCCATGGGCGTAAGCATTATTAGCGCTTTCGCATGTTAAGCAACCCCAGGCACAGTTCCCACTTGGTTTAATGACCGCAAGTGGCATAAAAACATCTTGAGCTCTTCCTGGCTCTTCCTTTATGGCTACCATCATTGATGGCAGTCGTCAAGCTATGTCAGATATGCCTTTAATCAGCTTGAAAAATCTGACACCAGTGTTGGCCACTTACACATGCGAAAAACAAACGACAAACAATTAATTGCAAAGATTTTCTCTCAGTGTAATTTAGCTCCACTCCGACGCTGTTCGGGGTGGAACACGCAATTACCCTTAAATATTCGATAAGTATATTAAGCTTTCAGACTTTCAGAGTCAGTTTGATTATTTCCATAAATAATAATAAGGACAATGCATACGGATTTGCCATTATGGTATCGAGTATATAGACTCGTATGAACAATATTACTAGTGGATATTGGCATATAATCATTTAACTAACTTCATCGCAAGTGGCTATAAAAAAATCAGCCAAGTGCGAGTCAGATTCGGGCATGATGTTCCCTGTACTATTATGCAACATTAGACTATCATCCATAAACAGCAAAAAGTCATGTTTGTTCTATGGGAGGGCTCCCATAAATATTTAATATTTATTTTATTCTGCTTTAAGAATTCTTTGTTATAGCTGCAACAAAAATACATCATCTGTGAATGTGTGTTCAACTGTTTAGCTATCACGGTTAATGAGATACAGCCTTATGACAGACAGACAACCGGACATAGAAATCTCGTAAAAAGGGTCCCGTTTTTACCCTTTGTGTATGGAGCCCTAAAAATCATGGTGAAGGGTAGGGGATGACATGAAGTTATTAGTATCTACGTTATTTTGTTGGTCCAACGACGATTTAGCGGACTAGTCTATTTCGGGGAACGAACAAAGTGATTATACCAACTATTTGATTTCGAATGCATTTCACTTCTGTCCTAGCTAACATATATTTTTATTGACAACTGTTCTATCAATTTTCTCATGACTTCGTCCGCGTAATTACACCAGCAGATAAATTAGCTTTTTATAGATGAAAGAATTTTGAAATTCAGTCTAGAATTTCGGAGCCTATTCAATGCAAACAAACAATCAAATATTTTTTTTTATTCTATAAGCATAGAAAGATATTTACGATCTTCTAATTCAATAAAAAAGTACAATATCTACATTTTATGTTAAATCACCTCATGATACCCATTGCTTTTTTCTGTGTAGAATTCTTTGACTTATTTGGTTGACTGGAAGAAATACCTTCAGGGATACGTCCGCCACTGTACATACATGTACTTCCTTAAAACTGTATCTTATCCTTGTTAATTTGTATTTTTGGGCCATGTGCAATAAAGAGTATACAAACAAACAAACAAACTATACATAGGCACTCGCATTATGTACGCTATTAGTACTTGGTACTACAATAGATATAAAGTACGTCAATTTGTAGAGCAAAAACAATTACATGCAGCTAGGGAATTCCATAGAAATTAAATGGGATATTGATCAAAGGTAGAACCAGTTGCAATATTAAAAAAAAATAAAAGACCCTACTTCCGTTTTTGACAGTTTGCGTCCGCCATATTATTATTTTTACTCACGTTACATAGCTTATGACACTCTGGGTAATACGAATCTATGTCATCAGATTCGTATTCTTCCTCACGTTAAAATCGGTCAAGCTGTTTAGGGTACAGCAGGCAACAATGAAACCGACAAGAATGGAGACATACATACAAATGTTACATACTATATTTGTAGGTTTGTACCTACAAATATACGCGAGAAAAACATCACTCTTTCTGGGTGGGTCAATCGGGTAAAACTCGTAGTAGTGGCCGGCGTAAGCCGCAGTAAAGAAGCAAATTGGATTTTCTAGTTGCGGTCGAGGTATATTCCGGGGAGGAGAGCATTATGTATGACGAAGAGTCTCGGACATTGCGCGCCTCACCAGCTCTTTCAAGTTTTGGTCATTGAAACACAATTTTAAGCAGCGATTCTTTTGTAATTACAAATATACATTTTATGCACTTACAATATCTATTTATCTATCTAAATAGTAAGCCAGTAGTGAAAAGTTAGCTACTTCAGTGATTAGCGTTAAGTATTTTTGCTTAGGTACTTTTGGTAGTAAAATATGTATATGTATAGTATAGTTTCTATGTTCACATTGATAATTAAATTGACCATTATTTGACTCCTTTTTAGAACCTTTTTTTGAAAAATGCATAATTTTTCGCTATTCTGTAGTGGACTCCACGACCAAAGATGTAGATGTGTGTACTGTAACTAGTATTTGGGTATTCATATATATATGTAAATAGTAAAAATAAAGCACTAATTCCCTGATTTTACATACCTTTTTGACTAACTTATCCTTGAATACTCAAAATAATATGAACTAATATTATTCTTAAATCTGAGGCTGTCTTAGAGTTTTGCTAAGTAGGTTAAAATCTAGAGTTGAGAACGTTTTCAGCAAAGGTGCTTTTAAGATGCCTTTGAATATTCAGACGATGGATTTACTTATTACGATTGAAGCATATCGTAGACATTAGAACAAAGGTTATTCCTAACAAAGGAGTTTCAAACGTACAAACGGACTCCTTTCTTTGGATTGTAAGCTAAATGGTCACCTGTCTGATGAAGCTGCTGATAACATTGACTGAGTTTGAAAGCTTAATTATGCACAATACTGTGCAGATATGAATTCACTGAGATCCAGTGGTCTTAAGATATCATTGTATGCAGGGACCTTACCATTTGGTTAGTAATTTTCCGTTTTTCAATCAACACAATCTTAATACTTTTTGGTTTAACAACGCGACATAAGTTTTATGAAAATTCTTTAGGAACAAAGAAATTCGAAGACACTTAATTAGGCCAGACTAAGGGAGACGCAATACGACTAAAATAATTCAACTTAATGCCACTGATTTCAATTTCAGATCCTGCTAGTGCTGTCCTCACGCTAAAAATAAGAGCAAGAGGTTAAGAAATAATGCCTATTTGCTAACTTCTGATAACTACGGTGTACAACGTTTTGATGGTCTCTTCAACATCTGTTACTGCTGTCGTATGATTAACTATTTGGGGTTTCGTGGGCAAAAAACGAAGCCCTCAACAGATTCTTCATAATTATATGTCTGTCTGTCATAGTGGTATATCTGTGATAGTGGTATATCAGGGACTGACAAAGATACAGATGACTAATCTAAGCTTTTTTTTCTTATTTTACGGAACTCTTCATGGGCGAGCGAGTCCGTCTCGATGTTTTTTGGTTGGAACAGAATATACAGACTATGTGAAACTTATACTTAATAATTATTCTTCTTTTAAATCGGGGATAAATACTTCAAGCAGCAATTATAGAATAAAACTGAAGTTTCTAATTCAGTAGACCACATTTACCTACTAACTTTTTAAAAGCCAACGAAACTATTGCCCAAACCTATCTCGAACTACAATACTAACCAACCTATATAACATCTTACAAGTAACTGCAAACGAATTGAGCAAATCGAACCGACGCAATCATGCCCTAAACAAAAATATTGCTAATTTCTCTGGAAAGGCCTTAACCCCCTCAGGACCTGGGCGTATTGACCTGCTCCTCGCTCCTGAAAGTTGAGGATTCATTAGTTAGCTATTTACCTCCTTAGTCATTTATTAAGCTTGTAAGAATTCTGCTTTATCACCTGTATCCACCAGATTTTTCTAGCCGGAATAGCTAGTGTGAAACATTATTGAGCAATTCGTGGTACCAGTAACTAAGATTACCGACAGTTTTATACAAAGAAAAATAATATCTTTGAATATTTTATTTTACGGACCATGTTAAAAAAATTGGGATTTGGAGACTAGAAAAGAGAATGGTTTATTTCTGTATAGAATAGCAATAAATTCATCAAAAACTTGATTACATTTTTTTTATTTAAATTAACTTTAATACGATCTTTAAAACATTATTAAAATTAATCTTATATAAAAGTGTTACAATAGCGAAATCATTAGAAATCATCAATTTTTTTATTAATATTATTGTATATGAATTGAACACTATCAACAAGATTTGAATTAGATAAATTTGTACTTATTTATAACTAACGAAAATATTACTTGTCCAAGACGATTTACCGCAAATAGTTCGAAACATCTTATTACAAGTTATTGCTAGCGAATTGAGCAAATCGAAGCCACGCAATCATGGCTCAAACAAAAATACGGCTAATTTCTCTGGAGAGGCCTCGGCTCCCTCGGGGCCTCGTGGGCGGATTGGCCTACTCATAAATATCGGAACTTCAGGTTCAGCCAATTCTAAATCGATGATACGGCAGTTTTTTCCTGAAATGTTCTTAAAAGTTTCTTTTAGATAAACATTGAGAACATGGTTAAAAATTTTGTTTTTTTAACTTTGTTAAAATAATATTTAAATTGCAGTATTTGAACATTTTCTAATGAATAATTCCTAATTGGATTGTCTTTATTTACTTACTTACTTAATAACTAACGAAATTATTGCTTACCAAAGTTAACCGCAAACAGTTCAAGACATCTTATTACAAGTTATTGCTAACGAATTGAGCAAATCGAAGCCACGCAATCATGGCTCAAACAAAAATACGGCTAATTTCTCTGGAGAGGCCTCGGCTCCCTCGGGGCCTCGTGGGCGGATTGGCCTACTCATAAATATCGGAACTTCAGGTTCAGCCAATTGTAAATCGATGATTCGGTAGTTTTTTCCTGAAATGTTCTTAAAGGTTTCTTTCAGATATACATTGAGAACATGGTTAAAAATTTTGTTTTGTTTACTTTGTTAAATTAATATTTAAATTGCAGTATTTGAACACTTTCTAATAAATAATTCCTAATTTGATTGCCTTTATTTACTTACTTACTTAATAACTAACGAAATTATTGCTTACCAAAGTTAACCGCAAATAGTTCAAGACATCTTATTACAAGTTATTGCTAACGAATTGAGCAAATCGAAGCCACGCAATCATGGCTCAAACAAAAATACGGCTAATTTCTCTGGAGAGGCCTCAGCTCCTTCGGGGCCTCGTGGGCGGATTGCCCTCCTCATAAATATCGGAACTTCAGGTTCAGTCAATTCTAAATCGATGATACGGCAGTTTTTTTCCTGAAATGTTCTTAAAGTTTTCTTTTAGATATACATTAAAAACATGGTTACAAAATTTTGTTTTATTTACTTTGTCAAATTAATATTTAAATTGCAGTATTTGAACACTTTCTAATAAATATTTATTATATATTTCTCTGAAGAGGCCTCGGCTCCCTCGGGGCCTCGTGGGCGGATTGGCCTCTTCATAAATATCGGAACTTCAGGTCTCTGCTGATTCTAAATCGATTATTAAACAGTTAGTATGAATGCACCTTGTGAAATTTTCTTAAGTTTCTTTTGAATTTACATTGTAAACTTAGTCAGATATTCTGTCTTTTGAATATAATGGTTTGTAGTAAGAAAAAGAAAAAAAGGTGAAAACTCAAAATAATGTTGATCCTGCCATAATTTGACCAGCTGATCAGTGAATTAGTATGAGCGATCGTAAAAAAATTCTTAATGTTACTGATTCTGCCAATTAACCTGCTTTGTTTCACATGTATCATTTGCATCAAAGAGCTGTTACTTGTCTCAGCTTTTTGAAGCTAAATAGGAAAGTTTATAAAATTAGAGCTATTCCCACTGTGGGTCCTGAAGAGCCTGTCAGAGAAAACTTGTTAATTAGTTTTTCTGTCAAATTTCAATCAAAAGTACATTGAGAACTCTGTTGCAAAATTTGTTTTATTAACATCTTTGAATGCTTATTACACATTTTAAAACAATTTTTAACGCCACTGAACACAAGTCCACGTATCCCACCATTGTTACAAAATTCACACGATTCACTCAAACATTCACTAGTTTCCGATGAGTTTCTCAGAAGTTTCACAACGCCAGCCATTTTTCTGTGGAAATATTGTATTGGTTACACGATGCTCTTTTAAAACTACAGGCGTGAAAGGTATTCTTGAATGGGTGATTTCATTCACGACGTACCCACGGTTTGTATATATGAAAAATTGCTTGTTAAATGAAGTCCCCAATTCAAGAATAGTATTCAAGTGACTCGACAAAAGGTCGTCTTAGCCGCAACAAGTCTACTGGATCATAGAGGGGGTTTTGCCACACTCACTACGCTTAGGAGACGGGTTGGTGAGCGCAGTTTATGCTTATCTTAATTCCGACGCTGCTGCCTATTGAAACCATTTTTTAGGATTCCGTAGTAAACTAGGAACCCTTACAGTTTCGCCATGTCTGTCTGTCTTTCTGTCCGTCTGCGGTTTCACTCAGAGACTATAAGTACTAGAAAGCTGAAATTTGGTATGGGTATGGGGTAGCTCCCATACAAGTAAAGAGGGAGTAATATTTTTTTCTATACAAACCCATCGTGTTGGGTGTTGTTAGATAGGTCTTTAAAAAATATTGTGAGGTTTAGAACACCATTTTTCGATTTAGGGATCCGTTTCCGAAATATTTGGTTTTAAAGTGCAAATTTTTGTTAGAGGTACGTGACCCCCCCCCCCCCCCCCCCTCTATCTGCTAAACGGTTTATAAATGGATACGTGAAAAAAATTACAGCAGTAATATATATACTGAAGTTGAAAGGAAAACTGTCAGAGCTGAGTTCTTAGTACAAACTAAAAAGTTATAGGCAACCAAGAAAATGTACTCGAAAATGTAAAATTTTATACATTTTCATTGTTACATGTTTTTGGTCGTTAAACTGTGATGTGCGAGTGTGAACAGCCTGAACTCAAAGTTGTCATTCGCAACTACGGAACCCTACACTGCGCGTGGCCCGACACGCACTTGGCCGGTTTTTTAAATGAGAAAAGGGTAAAGCAAAGGGTTTGGTGGACTGGAGGAACGGGATACGGGTATTTTGTATGCTACTTGTTATCAACTCCGGCCATACTTGCAACTCCAGACAGGCAGATGAAGCTGACACCCATTACCATGACTCAACAAGTGTCTAAAGAGAAATAGGACTTATTTTCTTCATATTTTAACATAAAGAAATAAAAATCGAACGAAATAATTCAACATTAAAGCAAAGTAACTATATTAATAAAAATGCAAAAAAAATACCCTATTCTTTTAAGTCACCTCTAAGTTTACGTGAACATTTAGTCTACCCCGTAAACGTATAAATCTATGTTATTGTGTGGTGAGTAAAGAATATAAGCAATTTTCCCATTATATCATACGCGTAAAATTTTACCCGTTCACTTCACATTAGGGGTTCTAAAAATCCTCTCTTAGTGCTCACTTACATCATGAAACGAACTTTTGAACAAAATTTCAAGTTTCTAGGTTCAGTAGTTACGGCTGTGCGTTGATATATAAGTCAGTGAGTCAGTCTGGCTTAAGTACATTTTATATACATAAGAATATATATTAAAGTACGCACAAATTACGTCGCTAATAAACAAGAAGATCAGCACAAAAATTATCATCACAAGTAATATCACGCATACTATGAGCTGGCCTGCTGCGTAGATGATGTCGGAACTGATGTAGATGTTTCCGTAGCTGAAAAGAAACAAAAAAAAAAAAACTTCTGAGACACTGTTTATTAAATGAAGTAACGAGGTTCTATAACGAGAGTAATATATTTTTTTAAATATCACAAATCACACAATTTGAGATAGCCCCTCAGTGTTGGGCACTAATTCAACGATACTATATTTTATAACAGATACTTTTATATAGATAAACCCAAGACCCAGGCCAATCTGAAAAAGAAATTTTTCCATCATGACCCGGCCGGGGATCAAACCCAGGACCGTTCAAGTAGCAGGTAGGCGTGTTAACTACTGAGCCACGTAGTCCGTCGAAATAGTAAAAGCTAGGTAATGTGGGGAAAAAGCGGTAATATACGGAATAGTAGAAATCAAACACAACACCAGAAGTGAATCTTGAATAAGTTGTATCAAATATTTGTCATTCTTATATAACTTACCACATACCAGCCACAAGACGTTATGTCATATTGCAATAGGTGTAAATTAATAAGATAAATTATAATAAATTCCCAACAAAATTATAGTTTACATAAATGGATTAAGTGTCAATGTCAACGTCACAACATTTGATTCCATAGTGTAGTATTATAGACTTTTAGAGACAACACCATGAAGTTATTTTCTTAAGTATCTAGTATCTCTAGACTTTGTTCATAAAGTAAATAGGCGTAGCGCAAATGGAACTTAAGCAACACGATTTATACTTTTGCCTTATTAAAAACTAGCTGATGCCCACGACTTCGTTCGCGTGGACTTTATGACTCCGACATTAATATACCTTAATACGAACTAAACATACATAAGAAAATACTTGTAGCAGTGTTATAAAATTCTATGGCATTGCATTGGCTGCTACTAAATACTGTAGGGATAAAATATAGGATTCTTTTAGACTTTTTGAGCCACCGACACGATAAGAAGAAGACTATATATATATATAGTCTTCTTCTTATCGTGTATATAGCTAGCTCCAAGTGTGCTTGCGCTACTTCACCAAACTTTCACACTGAGGTATGGGCAGAGCGCTTTTAACCTATCCCACATCTCCAAAGGGCCTTCGGGAGGGACGGACCTCGGCTTTAGGTGTTGCCTGTGTGTTCAAGGCTTGGAGAGACAGCAATCTTTCATGTTTTGCCGTATGGGCTAAAAACTACCACCAGTAATATGAGCTAATCATACTCTACGCACTCTATCCCAGAGGAGAGTGTGACTCTGTAAAATTGTCGATATAAAATTTAACATGGTACTTGGTGTATCAGATGTTCTAAATCTTCGATTTTTCACCTCAACAAAAAATACTAATCAGGCTGAACAACTTTTGCTACAGCGTCATTTTTATACTTCCTATAGTTTACCTGGACCATTATGGTTCTGCATGAGGTGTTCCAAATCTCAGATTTTTTATACCTCAACAAAAATGCTCAACAGGCCTCACAAATTTTACTAAGGCTCTACTTTTATATTTCTTACAGTTCAGCTGGATCATTATGATGCTGCATCAGGTGTTCCATTTTTCAAAATCATTTCTACCTTATATGTTGCCCCGGCTTAATAGCTATAGTTATAGCGAAGAAATTTCATTCGAATTCGTCCAATATTCCCGGAGATAAACGTGATCATACATACATACAGACAGACAGACAGACAAGAAATTCTAAAAAAATTTTTTGCTTTCTATTATTATTTTTAAGTGTCCCTCTATTCATTTAGTCAAAAATACTAAATGTACAGACAAAATATTTTTACTGTTTTATTATATGTATAGATTATGAATTCAAATTAAAACCTTCAAATACCTATCATGTAATTTCTTTGTCAATTCTTTTTAAAAGTAAGTTATATAAATAGTTACGCCCCCAACTCTTAAACGCTCTTCTAGCTGTTATTTTGTACTCAGTCTAGTTAAGTAGAAAGTTCTTTAAACACAAGCGCAGTACAAAGTAAGGCGCCTAGAAGCTTAGGTTCTCGTACAGAGCATTATAAGTTACTCTGCCCAATCTATCCACATGTACATACGTTCCTACCTATATATAGAACTCATGAAAGAGCCAAAATGATTAACGTTATAACGATGCGCATGAAAACTTCATGCTGCATCTTGCTGTTCACCTTATTTCTCAATTATCAGCATCCTGTCACTTTTATTTTCATTTTAAATTCCATTTTCAAATCTTCTACTCAGTCCTTCCTCATCAGTAAGTCATTCCATTCGATTCCGTAATTTTGGTCGTGCTCACTCGACCCTTGTATAGGGTCTCGCCTTCCATATTGTTTTACTAATTGTATTTTAAACTACTAACAAAAGTATTTGTAAAGCATATTAAAATATCATAATATAATATCCATTCTACAAGAGATCTACAGAGCAATACATATGTGAAAATGACATGGATAAAAAAAACATAAGTTATAATTCTTCAAGAATTGATGTTTCATCCCAGAGGAATGAGCTTTAGCAATTCCAGTATGAATTGAGGAGCCTCTACAAATTTTCGAAAACAACATACCACCACATTTTTTTGTATTCCGAATCCAGGAATTTGTAGTAAGACAAAATCAAATGTTACGTCAGTGTAATAGTGGCTTTTCAATCTAAACAAAAGTTAGAGTTTTCTACATCGTTACAAGATAAATAAATTAATGCATTAAACATTATTATATAAATATATATCACCACCAGCCAAAACTGGTCTTCCATCTGACCCTGACGATCAATATGAAATTTCTTTGACAATACGAATAATTTGAGACCAAAATTAGTAATTTAAATGCATTTTGCAGTAATTAAATATACTTAAAAATCTTTTGACTAAAACTGACGTGAGATATCTAAGACATTATTAAAATATGTAACAAAGAGTTACTCACGTAAATAGTCAGCTAGTGGCCGACATGTTTCAACCTCATCCGCAGGCCTTCCTCAGGGCGAATGTGAATCGATACGCGCGCACGATGTCGTCAAAATTCGCACTGATGTTAGCGACGCACTGATGTCAAGGGACGAATAGGAAACGGCATGTTCAGACAGAGCTTGACACAGTGAGTTCTTTTCACATACGGCCATCACCACCAATTGCCGAAGAGGATGTTCAAGATGAGATGGTTCCTAGTACATCCATGGGAACCATTCAAGCAGACAATCAGCAACCCCTACCAACATCCGTACCGACTCAGTGAGCGCAGCGGGCGGCTGCGCGCGCCGCCCACGCATCCGATCGCTAACATCAGTGCGGTTGGGACGACATCGTGCGCGCGTCTCGATTTACATTCGCCCTGAGGAAGACCTCTGGATGAGGCTGAAACATATCGGCCAGTAGCTCACTATTTACTGGAGTAACCCGTTGTTACGTATTTTAATAATACTTAAAAATCATTGAAAATGACCGCTTGTGCTTGTCCAATTTCCACTGCAAAAAACCAAGCTCCCTAAGTCTCACAAATTGCTTGAAAATATTTTCACTAGTTTGGCTGAGTTCATGAATCAAAACTTGGCGGCTACGATGCCTCAACACTGCTCTTTTGATCGAATTGAAGAAAAAAGTCTGTAGGTATATAATATTAATCACAAACTTACAAAAAAATAAATCGGCGAAGTAGAGCACTCCTCCGATGAGGAGGACTATAAACATAACGCAGCACAGCAATCTGATGAAGAGCTGGAAGATGCACTTAAAGCAGCAGCCGAAGGGGTTCGGGAGCGAGGGTAAGCAGCACGAGCCGTTTCCACCACCACCGCCACCGACGATGATGTTGCGAAAGCTGACAATATTTTTTATTACTGTACTTGCATTAGAGATACTCGGGAGGCGAAGTGCTTTACACATTATTAATATGTAAAATACGACATGTTTCAAATGACAAGGTCCTCAGAGCGAATGTGAACCAAGACGTGAGACGCTATACACATGTATGCGCAATGCGCATAGTGGGCTTATTCTATCCTTAACCTTAATACTTATAGGAAGCTTGAAACATTTGACGCCAGTATTGGCTGAAATGCTCTCGAAAAGGAGAAGAATTTTAAAATAAAAACATGGCAATATGTTGCCTTGTTTTTCTAACTTCCTCTCTCTTCCTTCTTTCACTTTGTCTCATCTGAACATGAATTCAGTTGAATTCTGAGCTGTGTTTTTTTTTAGACCCTAAAGGTCCACTAAGTGCCACTTTAGTTCCTTGATTTGATAGTTCCGAAGAACTCTGACACCAGGGTGTGCATGGTCGACTGACCGTGTCACCTACACGAAATTATGATGATGATGTTTCTTGATATTCTCAAAAACTGGAAAATTGTTCGGCAATGTTTTATTTAGACGCCTATGGATAAGCCAGCTTTCTTATTCTCCTTAGGTCCACAAGATTGAATGACCTTGAACATCCAGAAGAACATACCGGTTGGTTTTATTCAATGACGTAGACGACATGGTAAAAATTCATGTAATTATTCATTGATGTTGCTTACTCACCACATAATTTATAAAGAGACGGAACTAAAGAACCGTCTAGGATCGCGGAGCAATCCATTTGACTTTGAATTTGCAGCGACACACATTTCTAACTAAAAATAGGACTTCAAGATATTATTAGCCATGTAACCACCAGGCCATCAGTTGGCTAGGATTTTATATTTTGATTAGAACTTTTGACAAAACTTGAATGTACTTGTCAGAAGTGAAGTACGTAGGACCTATATATATCTCATATATATCTCCAGGATACGATCACGATTACAGATAGAATCCGTCAAATGCCAAAGATAACTTAAAAAGTTTATATTTCTGCTTAGCATCTAAGTTTTTTGGTCTGTGCCCAAAATAGTAATGTTTTCAACATGTTTCTATAAAATGATAAATAAACCCGTAATAGAGTAATATCCCTAGAGATATCATTATATTCCGTACCATAGTTATCCGAAAGCGATTCATTACTATGACTTGACGGATGGCCCTCGAGTTGAAGGGGCGTGCTCGGGTGTCAAGCACGTCCTCCGGGGGCGGGTTGTCACGGCCAGGGGCCTATGAGCCCTTGACCATGAAGCCCACCCGGTGTAGGTGGCCGCTCCGATCCCTCTGCTGTCACTTTGTGACTGAGAGGGAGTCGTGAGCGTGCCTTGGTGGGGTCGCTAAGCGCGACCGCCGCGCCGGGGCTGTGGAGCGAGAGTAGAACACGCCCCCGGCAAATAGCGGCTCAGTAGTGACACCGTGGAGTTTAGAGACCACTCCACATAACCGCGCGTGGCTTCCCGTAGCCCGCGCGGTATCCGAAGGGATTCTCCACGTTAAAAAGAAAAAAAAATGGGATTCTAACTCAACGATATTATATTTTTGACCTCCGCGTCGCAGGCAGGCGTGTTGACCGCTGCGCCGCTGCGGAGCTTGGATTAGGTTTCACAAGATGAAAGAGATGAAATCGATAGGCTGATAGCGAGATATTTCATAGGGAATGCACTAACTACAAGAAATCAAACTGCAAAGCGCAGTAATTTCTAACATTTACTAGTTATCCATAAAATTATCAGATTGTCGTCATTTCCGTAGTCGTTGTAGGAATTGTGTAGGGTGCTGTCATGGTTTCCGTCGTGCTCGTTTTGAAGTCTATGTAGCAGTGGTTGAAGCCGAGTCCAAGACCTAAAGCCCACACGAGCACCAACGTCGCTACTAAGCAAGTCACCACAGCAGCAAACGCACAGCATGCTGCTAATCTGAAAAATACAAGATTAAGAAACATTAGTAATTCTAAAGCAATGACGTGGTGATGATTATGATGTCCTCCTTAACATGTCCATCAACAATGCTCTAAGGTCAACGGTGAATCTTGTTTTAATTCCATGGGTGGTACATAGCTATTCTATTTCTAGCCTATACTGTCCCACTGCAGGGCAAAGGCCTGCCTTCCATTATTCCAACTCTTCCGGTCTAAGGCCACCGAAATCCAGTCATTCTGGTAGGATTGAAGCTTGTCCTTCCATCTCTTTCTGGGCTTTCCGCGTTACATATACTCGTAATATACTCGTAGCGTAAGTCAAATTTCAGTACCCCTCTGACCCACCCAGAAGGATGGTAATGATTTTTGCGCGTACATGACAGTAAAATTTTGATCGTTTGGAGGGTCCAAATAGTCACCAAAGGGGTGATTCAGCCCATCGATATGAACAACTTTGCCTATGGGGCCAATGCTGTAAACTCAGCGTTTTTCACATAAGAATATTTGTTCATATCGACAGCTGGATCCAAAACGATCAAAATTTCGACATTTTTAACCAACTTCAAAAAAGGAGGAGTTCCCCGATTTCTCGAAGTCGCCTGGACCGATTTAAGAAATTCTTTTTTTGTTCTATAGGTAATACTTTACAGATAGTCCCATAAAATTTTTATCGAAATGTGAGGAGCGGTTTTTGAAAAAATACACAGAAACCAAAAAAATGTTTACAGGTACGCCGTTCGGATTACACTTATTTCCATTTTTTTATATGCTTATTAAAAAAAATTAATAGGGTTGAAGTCGGTTTTTCTTTTTTGTTAAAAATATCTTAAATTTATATTCTCATATTTCGGTGGCCTTCCCTTCTATATCCTTAACGGCTTGACCGATTTCGAAGTGTAAAGTGTCATTAAATTCGTATTTGGCTATGTATCGAAATATCTTGGGCTATGTATCGTCAGCAAAAATCAGAATTGCGGATAGTAATCAATCGCACCATCGACACGAAAAGAAGAAAAAGAAGTATTGCGGACAAAACTGGCCAAAACGGCAGTCGGTTTTTTAATTTTTCAAGTAGCGAATACTCATTTATTCATCAAGAAATTACATCATATAAAGAATGCTCGAGCCTTGTGCTAAGTTAAAAAACTTGTGATACAAAAGGTGCTCCATTAGGTGAACGCATTGAGGTAGGTATTTTTTTAATCTATATTGCGCTGGTTTAATAATAGATATACACCTATTTTGTTAGGTGAGCACTAGAAGAAGTGAAAAAGACTTGGAGACGGAAATTTCCTTTGGGATCGCGCAGCAGCTTCGTTTGGAAGCCTTAAAAGCTGAGGTATAAATTACAATTAAGAAATACTCCCTTTTTAAATTATTAAATGTTATGCGAGACATAATTATTATTATTAAAAACGGTTGCACTCACGTTATATTTAGTCGGTATTGCCGACCGGGTTTCGGCCAATTCAGATGGCCATCTTCAGGGCGAGTATGAAGGTCGTCGCGACACGGCCGTTCCTTGAGCACTGAAAGAAAGTGATCAAGGAACGGCCGTGTCGCGACGACCTTGATACTCGCCCTGAAGATACTCCCTTTTTAGGGTTCCGTAGTAAACTAGGAACCCTTATAGTTTCGCCATGTCTGTCTGTCTGTCTGTCTGTCTGTCTGTCTGTCCGTCCGCGGTTTTACTCAGAGACTATAAGTACTAGAAAGCTGTAATTTGGTATAAGTATGTATATTAATCATGGCAAAAAAGTCGTAGAAAAAAATCTTGAAAACAAATTTTTTTTTTGGTAGCTCTCATACAAGTACAATGGGGGAGTAATTTCTTTTTCTCTACTTACCCATCGTGTGGGGTATCGTTAAAAAGGTCTTTGAAAAATATTGTGAGGCTGAGAACACCAATTGGCTGAGAACACCAATTTTCGATTTAGGGATCCGTTTCCGAAATATTTGGTTTTAAAGTGCAAATTTTTGTTAGAGGTACGTGTCCCCCCCTCTATCTGCTAAACGGTTATATATAGATACGTGAAAAAAATTACAGCAGTAGCATATATACTGAAATTGAAAGGAAAACTATCAGAGCTTTGTACTAAGTACAAACTAAAAAGTTATAGGCAACCAACTTATAAAATGTACTGGAAAATGTAAAATTTCATACAATCTTTATTGTTAGATGTTTTTGGTCGTTAAACTGTGAGGTGCGAGTGTAAACAGTGTGAACTCAAAGTTGTCATTCGCAACTACGGAACCCTATACTGCGCGTGGCCCGACACGCACTTGGCCGGTTTTTTCTTTATTGTTATTCTAAATAATAATTTGAATTATTATGTTCACTTTAAATTTAACCCAATAATAATTTGTCATCCGTCGGGCTTTTGCTGCCGCTGGTGTGCCGGCAGTACTTGAGCCTGCTGGTATCAGCCGAGATGACGGCAGCAACTGCAGTAGGGATTAAGAGGCGCAAATATGCGGTTCTAGGTGAGCCCTACATATTTGTGCCTTTCGCCGTGGAGACTTTGAGGCCATGGGGTGCGGAGGCTCGTCAATTGTACAGAGAGATCTCGGCACGTCTGATCGACGTCTCCAGGGACCCAAGGGCTGGCGCTCATTTTGGACAACGGCTGAGCCTAGCGATTCAACGTGGAAATGCGGCCAGTCTCTTGGGTACATTACCCTGTGGTGACAGCGATCTGGGCTCCATTTTTTAGGGTTCCGTAGTAAACTAGGAACCCTTATAGTTTCGCCATGTCTGTCTGTCTGTCTGTCTGTCTGTCTGTCTGTCTGTCTGTCCGTCCGCGGTTTTACTCAGAGACCATAAGTACTAGAAAGCTGTAATTTGGTATGAGTATGTATATTAATCATGGCAAAAAAGTCGTAGAAAAAAATCTTGAAAAAAAATTTTTTTTTGGGTAGCTCCCATACAAGTAAAGTGGGGGAGTCATTTTTTTTTTCTCTACTTACCCATCTTGTGGGGTATCGTTAAAAAGGTCTTTGAAAAATATTGTGAGGTTGAGAACACCATTTTTCGATTTAGGGATCCGTTTCCGAAATATTTGGTTTTAAAGTGCAAATTTTTGTTAGAGGTACGTGTCCCCCCCCTCTATCTCCTAAACGGTTATATATAGATACGTGAAAAAAATTACAGCAGTAGTATATATACTGAAGTTGAAAGGAAAACTATCAGAGCTAAGTACTAAGTACAAACTAAAAAGTTATAGGCAACCAACTTATAAAATGTACTGGAAAATGTAAAATTTCATACAATCTTTAATGTTAGATGTTTTTGGTCGTTAAACTGTGAGGTGCGAGTGTAAACAGTGTGTACTCAAAGTTGTCATTCGCAACTACGGAACCCTATACTGCGCGTGGCCCAACACGCACTTGGCCGGTTTTTTATTTAGTTCTATTCTAGTAGTCTCTTATATTTTATATGTCTTTTATTATTCTTTCTTTTTTATTCCTAAGTATTTATATTTTTTTTGTTTAGTTATATTTGTAATTATGTGTAAATAAAATTAACTTGAAAATAAATATGTACCCAATAATATAAAAACAACCGTAAATTTTAAAATTGACATTTTCCCTTGTTTTTTCTCAAACATTATTACAATGAGTGGTATATTCAAATCGAAAAAATAATTAATTTGCGATCAAGGGAATATACCTACAGGATGGATGCGTTTATGAGTTTTTTCTGCATAGCAGCATTGTATTATACCACAATTCGTCTTCTTAGTCTCGCACTGGCCACCTACACATACGAAAAAAAAATGGTCTCGCACTCTTGTCAGAGTGGTCGTGGTCATATTTCGGTCGGTTCCTGTGGCATCGCTGCTTTTATAATGCGTCGCCATGTGTCTCGATGTCTAGCAGTTTACCACAAGTATGCGGTACAATTTATTACTCGTATGTCTTATCCGTGTATATACTATGTTGGCACACAACTCCATTACCACTGATAAACATCATGATTTATATGTTTATACTATCTAATATTACTAATGAGTTAGTTTGTTTGCTCCTTAATTACTGAACCAATCATCATGAAATTTGCATAAGGATATGTTTGTTGATTTTATGCACCAAACAAATATATTTTTTTCTTTCTTTCATATTTTGTGGAGCCCAGAAAAGGACAGGCACCCTGACTTTTCAACCTGGTAAAAAAGTGCTGTTCCCGAGGAGACATTATCGCAGACCCAGCCGAAATCTATCTAATTTTAAATAAAGTATAAATAAACTGCAAAAATAAAGCAATGGCAAGCTAGATACTTACTTTTCTAAAATATACATTATATTCGAGAACCACGTAAGTAGAGTTGTACATTGACACATGGTGAATGGATTATAATATGTGAAAACAAATTATTAAATAATTAATGCAATAATTGTATCAAAACAAGTAAAATTGTTATCAAACTTATTATCCGAAAAGCGGCCTAAATTATCAATTGACAATTGGTAAATCACCTTGACAAACAGAAATACGAGAAATACTGTTAAGAAAAGAAAATTCTTGGCACAGATACACAAAAAAAAGAATATAACTTCATTAAAAAATAAAAACCGGCCAAGTGCGTGTCGAGCCACGCGCAGTGTAGGGTTCCGTAGTTGCGAATGACAACTTTGAGTTCACACTGTTCACACTCGCACCTCACAGTTTAACGGCCAAAAACATCTAAGAATGAAAATTATGAAATTTTACATTTTCGAGTACATTTTATAAGTTGGTTGCCTATAACTTTTTAGTTCTTTTACTCAGCTCTTTCTAGTACTCAGCTCTGATATTTTCCTTTCAATTTCGGTATATATACTTCTCCTGTAATTTTTTTCACGTATCTATATATAACCGTTTAGCAGATAGAGGGGGGGGGGGGGACACTTACCTCTAACAAAAATTCGCACTTTAAAATCACATATTTCGGAAACGGATCCCTAAATCAAAAAACGGTGTTGTCAACCTATTTAACGATACCCCACACGATGGGTAAATAGAGAAAAAAAATTGCTCCCCCACTTTACTAGTATGGGAGATAACCCGAAAAAAAATTTTTTTCAAGATTTTTCTTTACCACTTTTTTGCCATGATTAATATACATACTCATACCAAATTACAGCTTTCTAGTACTTATAGTCTCTGCGTAAAACCGCGGACGGACAGACAGACAGACAGAAAGACAGACAGACATGGCGAAACTATAAGGATTCCTTGTTTACTACGGAACCCTAAGAAACATGTCTGTGGTTAAAATCCTGAGTTAAAATCACAGACATGAAAGCAAGCTTTTTTTTTTGTATATTCTAATGTCTGTTTCTCTCTGGCATTTGCCTCTGCCATGGTCAGACGAAATTGGACTTCATTTCCGATTAATTTTCCCATTCACTTTCTAATTTTTACAATTCATCGGGTATTGTTTTACAATCTCTTATAATTTATACAAACACATTGTCCTAGTTACAACTATCTACTATCACAATGTCTTACGCTATACTAGGAAAAGATCAATTACCTGAAGTTCTAAGAGAGTAAGTATTCCGCCTTTTCATCTTCATTCGAGCATTGACTTGATTGCATCAGCAGTAACTTTCCAGAGGCCGAGGTCCGCTACCTATCTTAGATGATTAGACAAGGTTATTTTAGTTTTCACAGCGACTACCATCTTACAGCCCAAACCCAAAGGTTAGGAACCAATCCTAGAATATGTTTTCAACAAACGCTAGAAGGGGTTTGGGATCGCAGCTTAACGTTCCTTTCGAAGCACGCATTCATCTTTCTTATCGGATAATAAAGTAATATGAGCCTGCAATATCCTTACCAGACCGAAAACCACTTTCATAAAGTATGCTTCCCAGTGGTAATTGAACCACAGCCTCCGGGTCATTAGGCAAATGCTTTGACCACTGTGTCACGGAGGAGTCAGTAAAATAGGTACATATGACGCTCTTTGTTTTCAAAACTGTATGTATCTAGCGAGGTAAATCAAGAACGGTGGTTAAAATTGCAAGCACAAACTCAGATCATAAGTAATGGTGGGGGATAGTCCTTTCATGCGCTTTAAATGAGTTGAAAACATTGGATTCAGCCGGCCAGCAAGGCAAAATTACCATACACTTATGCAGCCGGTAGTCATGCTAACTGTGCCCTCCGATATGTTACTAACACACATCCCGTATTAGCTACACGATCATATTTAAAAGTTTATTGACACGGGGGAAATTTACAGAAAAAAAATTAAAACTAGAGATATCACATACAAAGGTACTGCTTATTGCATATGAAATCTTGTGCTAAATTAAGGGCGGCTAACCCGTCTATCTTTTCATACGAATGCTCGTACGTGATTATGGCGGTGTAAACAAATCTTTCTTTGAAGCTTTTCAACCAATAGGTATCTTTATATCTATATTTCTATCAAACTACTATATCTAGGTTTCTATCAAAACGCGAAATCAATGTTTCGAGAAACAACTTCAGTATCAACCTCCAAAAATCCAAAAAAATTATCTGAACTGTGGCCGTATATAATGTACTCATTAATTGTAAAAGTAAATAAAATATTTATTTAAAAACCTTGCTAATGTAATGGAGATTCTAAATATTAAACTTTTTTTCATAAACTTGTAAGGCTTACAAATAACACGTTTTTCTTGAAACAAGTTAAATGAAATTTCCGCACACTATTTTTCGTTCTATGTCTTCGCGTACTCACTAGCTTGTTATCATGAGGCAGTAAGAGGTGTGCGGGAGACGAGGGCAAGGGGCTCTTTTCGCTTTGCCTTTTTATCTGACATTGCGCTGGACGGAACAAGCTTTTCGACCATGCTCGCGTTGACGATAGTCGGTCGGGGAAGAGCCTTCTTAAAACAACTATGTTGTTCAGCATAAGATTTTGTGCTTGAAAATTTGTAATACTTGAAGTATCAAATATTTTTTTTTTTTTTTAATCATTCCAGCAGACCCGATCAATTGATTGAATACAAAATGACTTGTCTTTCTCTGTGGTAATAACCACTGCGCCACAGAGGCTGTCTGTGCTTAACAATCAACGGTCTTTGCAGCAAACCCAACTGGATGAAATGCGTCATACTGGTTGCATCTCTTCTCGCCATAACCAGCTCGGCTGTGTGCATCGGAATCCCGATCGGATACACCTACTGTTACATTGAATACAAAGCTGGCCTCCTCAAGATGGGTAAGGTCGATTTACAATTCTAAAATAAAGAGGATTTTACAGATTTATATATGTGGAAAAACCATACAAACAAACCAGTCGCGTTAAGTTTCTACCGTGCATCGTTTGAAGCGTATATCCTAAAGGTAAAGTGGACCTAGGGGTGTGAGATTACAAAGAGCGCCAAAATAAGCTAATTTGCTGCTCTCCCAGTCGGTGTTTGTAGTGTCTGCCTCTCTAATGCCTCCCCTACACTATGACCGAAGATCGGCATATCATAGGCCTCGGTACATTGCTGCGTTGAATATAAAACTCCCAAAAGCCTTAATGAGCTAAACAGCAGTGTATAGTGAATCGTCACGATCCGACCATCAGCGATTGTGTAGAGGAGGCACAAGACTGTTTATCTGCCTCTGGTCTACCGCACTCCGGCGAGGTGCAAAATTACACGCTAGGAATTTGTATTATCATCTGCGGTTCTTTGGAAGCTGATTGCAGCGTCAGCAGTGTTACCGGTGGGCAGCCATATTCCTACCCGTACCCGGGCGGGCCTCGGGACCTCAGACACAGGTGTGGCACTTGATTCGTCTCATTAGGCGTCGACTCAGTCGCAAGAAGTCCACTGATGGACATGGACCTCCCCCAAGAGATTCCATCTTAGTCTCTTACTGTTTATACTACGTACCATAAATTAGGGTTATTAATTTCGAAACATGCTGATTAACTATACTGATTAGTGATTGCATAATAATATATCACCTACTATACAAACCTTTTAACCGCTTAACTTTTACCCATCCTAGCGCAAATTTTCACTAGATGAGTTATTCAGTATTCTTCTAAATTAAGCATATTTTGTAAAGAAGTATTTTTTCCAGGTAACGCAAACGCAACATACCAAATCCTAAACGTCCCTCTAACAAACTCCAGCAGGATCAAGCAGAACAGGACCATCAACCAAGCACTGATGTCAAGCCTCCTGTTTTCCAAGATCCTGAACCTCAGTCGCACTTTTGTGAACGAAGAGATATCCTATGTGCCGGTGACTGATGGAAAGCCCGCTGTGCGCACTTAAATGTTTTTTTTAATATAATATTTTATTTAAACAGAGTATTTTATTATCTTTGCATATCGCGTGATCCAGATGGAAAAGCTCAAGTCACCGTCAACATCAGGTCTTTTTCAGTCTCCACGGCAGGAGCACGACCCTCTCTGTCTGTACTACCAGAGCCATATATTAGGTAGAGTAGTCAGAGGATTCGGCCTACAATCTTCACGCTGACAAGACGGGTTGGAGATGTCTCCAACCTATTTTTGATGTTAATGAGGTTTATTTAGCTTGTGAAGTTGCCTTCTACGACATCTACGGGAAGACTTGGAGTGGTCCTATTCTACTATGCCGGGAACCACACTGTAAGGGTCCCGGGTGCGGGGTCCAAACCCCGCTCGGTCTAACCTGCACCTTGAATATCTCTTTGTTGTAGTCCAATCAGACTCAAGTACGGTTTTCTACAACCACTAACTGCTTCTGCCAAAGGTGTTTTTATAAGCGAATGCTGATTCTTTTACCTACGTATGTATCTTATTTCCTTTAAGGTTATATCAGAAGAAGTCATAAAGGCAGTTGAGTATTTCTTTCTGAAGTCAAATCTCTTGGGAAACCGGAGTTATACGCAATAATGGGTTTAGAAAGAGCTAAAGTTAGATCTGAGCTAAGTGCCGCTTTTAAAATGGAGTGCAGAAAAAGCAGTAACAAACTACACAGCGCATTCTCTCCGTGTGACGTCAACTCACAATTTTTTAAAAGTATCTATAACAAGCATGTGGACTACATATACATAGTCCTAGTAAAAAAAATTGTTGGAGGTAAGTGTATCCCCCCTCTATCTGCTAAACGGTTAAATTGGATACGTGAAAAAAAATACAGCAGTAGTATATATACTGAAGTTGAAAGGAAAACTATCAGAGCTGAGTACTAAGTGCAAACTATTAGTTATAGGCTTATAAAATGTACTGGAAAATGTAAAATTTCAAACAATTTTCATTGTTAGATGTTTTTGGTCGTTTTAAACTGTGAGGTGCGAGTGTGAACAGTGTAAACTCAAAGTTGTCATTCGCAACTACGGAACCCTACACTGCGCTTGGCCCGACACGCACTTGGCCGGTTTATTCTTTTCTCTCAGACCAGCGTGGAAGATTAACAATTACAATAAATAAATATTCAATTCTGATCCTTGAATCAGTCAATCAGTAAGTCCATTCATCTTCCCGACTCGTTAAAATTTAATACGCCCGAGCATGACGAAGCAATTTGTGTGTGACAATAATAATTGATTAAAGTCCCCGCGGCTGTCCTCCTAGAACCAATTAATATTGATTTAGACGAAGAATTGTAGATTGAGCATCATATTTCCTTTGGCCAGACATTGTAATGCAATGATTATACCTATATATTATATATAATAAACGAATCAAGTTTGTCACAGGAACAAAATTCATCTTAACAGCCGTGCTGGCTAATAGAATCGCCTTGTTTGGCTTATCATTTGAGTATAAACTCGCACAGAAATTTTAAGTGTTCCGTGCCCAAAGGGTAGAAACCCTATTATTGAGACTTCTATGTCCGTCTGTCTGTCAGTCTGTCACCAGGCTGCATCTCAATTAGTGTGATCGAGAGTTAAGATTGACTGCAAAGTTTTAACGAACTTAACTAGTACCTAGTTGTAGCTGCAATATTTCATAATCATCATGAATATTTTCATCTTGGCTAGTTGGTTCATCAGGGTGTTGTTTCAAGGGGGCATCATTATACACTCTAATCCGGTAACTTTGACCGCAATGCACTAAGAAGCATGTTGCAATTAGCATGTGTATATAGGTACATCGAAAGTATAGTTCAGCAATCAACAGCTCTCCGTCTAAAGCATGACTCACGTTAGACCGTGTGTGGTCCGAGTTTCCGTACACTACTTAATACATTCTTAAAGAACTAATGCAGATTTAGATCATTACTAGTCATATATCGGGCACTTGCGGGCAGGGATTGAATAACCGAAAAAAATACGGTTAAATCGGTAAGCGGCATGACATCATACCTTGATATTTCGATACCTTAGAATAATGGTACCTTAAAATGGGCATGTTGGCTAAAATTTTTTTCATGTTGCTATATAAAGACCTGCCAAAAATAAACACAATAGTGACAGAAATACATTTCTAAACAAAAACTCTTTCAGCTATAAAAGTTTTAAAGACACATGTTTTTAGACGTAAATTTTTAGACGTGAAAACGCGCCGCTGAAACGCCTACATATTTGTGACGTCACAAGCTTGTATTTTGTATGGGTGGCGTGAGAACTTTGTTTGGTAGCTATACGAAATATTTCGTTTATGGTAATGGTTTCATAATAAAAGTTGCTATAAATTTTGCAGACTAAAATACAGTACCTATAATTGTAATTAAAGATTTTCATACTTTAAAAAATGGTCCTATTCACCCAACTTTAAAGAAGCTTTAAGATCACCTAACGAATTGATATCAAATTAAAAGTGTTCTTAGTGTTTTTAGATAGAAATTAGTCCTATTAGAAACAAATTTTATATAATCTTAACATTAGGCAACTACCGTATTACTACTTATACCCTAAAGAAACGGTACCTATACGATTTTGGTATTGTAATATTGCGGTATCGTTATTTTTTTAGATATTGGAATTATGAAATGAAGGTTTTCATTGAATTTTACCGCCGAGGATTCGCCTCAATGTTCTTAGTCGCATCATTTTTTCTGTACTGAAAATATTTCAGCGCCTTAAATGGTTGCGCTTCAAGGAGCCACCGATGCTCGGCTCGGAATCGACACAGTGTCCTTTTTATTTGCGGAAAAGCGACGGAAATTATAATAATAGAATTTACAGAAAAAATTGAAATTTCGTACCTTATTTCATAATATTTGATAGTAAACTTTTAAAATTCACCTGCCTGACAATTAGGCTATTTCATAGAGCACCACATAGCTCAGAGAATTAGTTTCTTAAAGTGGCAGTGGGCGGGGCACATAGCGCGCAAAACCGATGGCCGATGGGGTAGAAAGGTTCTCGAATGGCGGCTACGTACCGGCAAGCGCAGCGTCGGACACCCACCGATCAGGTGATCAGGCGACCTGACTAAGGTCGCAGGGAAACGCTGGATGCAGGCCGCTACAAACCGGTCACTTTGGAAATCCTTAGGAGAGGCCTCTGTCCAGCAGTTGACTTCTTGAGGCTGAAATGATGATGATGATTGATGATAGAGCACTGATCAATGCTTACGCAATCAAGGGATTGCGTAAGTCGTAGTGCGGCACAGTTCTGACGAGGAAATTATACTTGCTGGAAAATTCTGACAGCTATTTTTCGAAGTAATTTATATGTGCATATTCATTTGTTTTGAATAAGTTTGACATTCACGTTAGGTAGGTATTTTCTAGAAAAAATATTAAACTTCTTTACTTTACATATTTTTTTATTATGAAATCTATTAAAAATGAACAAAACTAATGAATGGATAACCTACTAATTCCGGAAAAGAAGGGAATGTCGGTAAACAAATGTAAATAGGTATAATATAAAAGAAAAAATAAGTTTAATAAAATAACTATATATCGGAAAAACAAATTATTTGAATTTTGAATATTGGACTGTTGTTGTTTAGTCGTCTAAGAAGTCTTCCATAGAAAGAGAAGAAATAATTCAAACATTAAGGCTCAAAGGTTATTATTTTAGTTCTAACTATATACTCATATAAATAGGTAGATTCATCAACTATAGTCATCAACTACATACAAACAAGACGCACTTAGGTATGTAATTGTTTTGAATGACCCCAGTAGAGGCACCACAGATAGGCACCAATATAAAAAACTCAATGACTAATCAAATTACATCCTTGAAGCGCTCGTTGCTTGGCGATAAAAACTGATTAGGTACCTACCTACTATAGGTAGAGGCACAGAACTATTAGGGGGCTATATCTATTGTTTTTCAATTATAACACGCCATTCCATGCTTAATAGAAGAAAAGAAAAGTCTGAGCCAGATTATGCCATATGGCAAAGTCCACCATTTGTACACTTTTGCTTAAATAGGTATAGAAAATGTCGATTGATAGTCTACATTTTTGAGTACCTGTATGAGCGATATATTCATGAGGTTATCAACTTAAATGCCATGCCGAAGAACAAGTGGCTTTGTGCCTCACGAGACTCATCAAATTTTACGAAAACAGAATCGACATTAAAAAGATATACATATGTAAATGTATCCAACCTGCTCACAAAAATTCACAAGCGTCGGTTGAGAAATAGATACCTACAGTAGGCACAGTAGCGACGCCAATCATTTTATTCCTAATACTTTACAAATAGAAAGGAATTCAAGAATATAAACAATACAAGCCTTAGTAAATAACCTGAAGTATTTTTTGAATCATGTTTATTACTATCGGAATCAGTGAGAATTATGAGAATCTGATTACCGCCAAAAACGGCCGTTTTTGGCGGTTATCACTTTTTCTCTCAATGACTGATTCTCATAATATCAAAACATGATTCCAAAAATACTTCAGGTTATTTACTAAGACTTGTATTGTTTATATTCTTGAATTTCTTTCTATTAGTAAAGTATTAGGAATAAAATGATTGGCGTCGCTACTGTGCCTACTGTTCCCCCTTAAAGAGAACGCAGAAGATAGACGTGTAAAAGATTCTTTTAGATTCTGTTTCAAATTTCCCAAGCAGGATTGGTCATGGGCAGAAAGTATATAATTTTTTCCTTGTTACAGCGTAAACTAAATAGTTTCACTTAGAAGTTCTTGACTTATTTTATTTTGTGTCTATATCCTTTTAGATTTCAGCCTAAGCAGACAAAATAAACAACTACTTATAACTTAATATAGATCTAAGATTTTATAGAACTGGAAAACGAAATACTTATTCTTTTTCAAGCCTTTATATTACTTATTAGCTGGATTTCAAGGTCCTAATTTTAAAAGATTGAAACTTAGAAACCCACTTGTATTACTAATCCTTCTGAGTTGGATTGTTACTTATATCTGTTCGTAATATTCATATTTTTAAGTCCTCGCCAATCAACATACTTATGAATGTGCGAACATTAAGTTAGCTTAGGTATACTTATTGTGAACTCCATACCATCTTGCTGACCTTATGACGAGAGAACTCCTGGAAGCTGAATAGCTTGTTCTCAAAAAGTTGTTAAAGTATTATTAAATATTGGCACTGAAATGAAATTACCTATAGAACAACTTGAATTGATATAATTGATAGAAGGACAACTTGAAGAGATAAGATTTTTGATATAGAGAAGAGTGAACAGGAAGATTTTCGCTAGACCAAAATCACCATAAGTAAGTAAATACTGACTGCTGGTACTCACTAGTGAATTCTGCGAACTACTCGCCCGGAACGGTGTAGGTACATACGAGAACAATACTGAACAATCAAATACGCCAAGCATGAGTAATCACTATCGGATATGGGTCCGTAGGTATATAATTTGATAGGGTTTTCCCGAATACGCTTGTAAGTCACGTAGGAGTACTTAGTCATTTGTTAAATTATCAGTACCAACAATCAAATATTTCTTTACTTTACTACAAAGCTTAGCACATAAAAATAAACAGAAGACTTTGACATTTTATCACACATTTTGTTCAAATTGGTATAAGTAATTATTAAGGCTTTTGGTGGGAAATCAAGGGGTTAAGTTGGAGTTAGCCTTAGATGAATTTGCAAACTGACTTCAGTGGACTTTATAATGTGAATTTGATGTTGTTTGCTGTTATAAATGTCCGGGCTCATGATCAATGTGTGAAAAATTCTGCCATATGGACTCGTATAGGTTAGTCACCAGAAGCCCATAAAGCAATCAAACAACCTACGCCATCATTGATTACCTACTTACTTCTTGTTAAAACTGTATAGGTAGGTACCATACAACACCGATAGGTACTTTCTTTCTCTTTAAACTGGACAAGGGCAGAGTCACCATACCTCGGTGGAAGTCAAAAAATAGAATAGAAGATTGTAATATATAAGTAGGTATCTAATATATTTCGGTCAATGCAACATTTGAAAAAAATGCTAAAAAATAAATATTTTGCTAACAACGATTTACTCTCTAGACACGTAATAGTCGTATCGGCTCTTATCAGCAGCGCGTGTGTTTACGCTTGCCGAAACAACGAGTTTTCAGAGTAACATTCGCAAGGTTTTAAAAATTATAGGTTAAGCCAGATTTACTTGGTAACACACCTTTAGCGCTGATAGAAAAGACACAGCCTGAAGTCAGGGTTGAAGGTCAGAATAGCGAGCTATAAGTAATGAAGAAGCAAGGATATTGTAAATTAGTACAGATCAATTTTAGCAAGTTGATTAGAATTGAACGTAAACTGAAGCAAGATAATGGCAAATTAGTATATATTAATATCACCTTGCCTTGTCCCACACATTTCACCAAACTGCAAAGACGATGAGATGGTAGATATTACCACAGAGGAAAAACTAGCTATTAGTAGATGTAGGCTCAGTAAGAAGAGAGAGAGAAAATACAACAGGCACTGTACTTATTTTAATTGACAGATTACACACTTATAAAACAGTTCATGCTGGTATATAATCAAATTTAAATAAAAAGACTTTATAGTTTTACCGATCATTAAGTCTTATAAAATAGAATGGTAATGTATTGTAGTTTCTAAAAAACATGGATGGGATTATATGATATAGAAATGTGTTGGATAGCAACACTTTGCAGCATCTGGATAGACAGAGCCAAATATACCTATATGCAGAACTTAATGAAAAATAAAGTAAGGAACCATTTCATAAATCATTATCAACTGTTATAGTATCATCATTTGCACAATCTTGATACTTTGCACTACATCTATGCGTTGAAACTTACTAAAAGAAGTATTAAAAAGCCCACTAATTATGAGATCAAATAACTCTATCGCTCATCACTCAAACGAGTCAGTAAACTTGTTCCAGCCAGTTATTTTTTTTTCCCAACAGAACCCTAAAAGGATGAGAGCGAAAAAAAATGTACAAGACCACATCCATCCACATCGAACCATAGTCCCGTCTCAAGCGCGACGACGCGTGCGCACGTCAAACGCTTTTAAATCGGATTCTTAAAACTAGTGACTTAAAAATGGCCAGTGTCTTTTTTGTTATGTTAAATAAATAAGTGACATCATAGCATTGAATGATTATTCTCGTGGGAAGTGATTTATGGGTGCAGTGCAGTGGCGATTCATTCAGTGAAAGTTGTTCGCTTTGATTGCGGTCTTACACCTGAGTAGTGATTGTAGTGAATGATTAAGTAAGTATTTGATTTAGTTTATATAAAATGTAGGTTGTGGTGTTGTTTTCTATATAAGCCTTCGTATTAGAATAATTCATATGATATCTTCTTCTTTTTAAACAAAATTAGAACCCTGTCCGGTCCTTAATGGGGTTTCATCAATATGAACAACTTTTCCTATGGTACTAATGCTGGAAAAACGAAAAAAAAAAATTACTCTTCCATACATAAGTGTTGAGCCGGCCGGGCAATTTGTATGAATTTCCAGTACTAGTCTCATAGTAAAGTTGATTATATTGATGGGCTTCATGTTAGCATCTTGATGGTAAAAACTTTATTTAGGCGCTCCTATAGTAACACTAGCGCCACCAATCGAATTTTAAAAATAAAAACATAACTAGTAAATTACTTGTAGTATTTTTGTATTCATTTTCACTAATATTCGTTTGATAAAATAAGAGAAAAACAGGTTAACGCCAAAAGTGGCCACTTTTGGCGTTAACCACTAGTAAATTACTTGTAATATACAAAAATACTACAAGTGATTTAGTAGTTTTATACTTGTTAGATTTTTAAAATTTGATACAAGTTATGATTTAAGGAATTTAATTGCTGGGGTAATTTAATTTACTGTTACTATAAGAGCGTCTTGACAGGGTTTTAACATAGGTAGGTACTTATGTACTATTATGTGATATTGCATGTCGGTGTCTCATTCTTGACTCTGTCGCTGGTGATACTAGTCACAATAGTTACTGATATACCAAATGTACCTTTAATTTAAAGGTACATAAAATTATAAGACAGATAAACATATGACTACATAATTATTTGTTTACTTATATGATCACTATTTTGTTAAATAAATAGACAAGTGGTAGTGTAATTTTTATTTACAAATTTTACCCTTTATTTTTTTTAAACCGGTAGGTATCAATCGTCTGAGATAAAGACCTTCACATAATCACATAGCTTCTTTATTCTTCTTACTTAATACTTACATAATTCTTATTCGTCTATTAGTTATAGTAAATCCTTATATTATTGTCAGAGTTAAAAACTTGAACTGGCAATAGATATATGTAGCTACTGAACTACCTACTTGTGTGAACCATATTAGCCGCGAGTATGGTTTTTAAATATCTGTTTAGGTAATTCTAATTAATTTAGACTATCGAGGCCAATATTTGTGTGTTTGTTTGTAATAGATAAAGTCAAAAACTAAATAAGCATCTTTTTGCTGACGCCATTTAGCTTATATAACTTTTGGGAAGAATACCTACTAATCTAATGACTACCTACTTCCAATTCAACATTGATCAAGCCTTTAAGGCTAGAGGAAGCAACAAGGGTTCAGACATACATACATGTAAACATAAGTAAGTAAGTATATAAAAATACTAAAATATAGCACAATAGGCGGCCTTATTGCCAAGGCGATCTCTTTCAAGTTTTCTTTTTGGTGATAGAAAACATGCATACACGCAAAAAACATTATCCTAGAAAGTATAATAAAATCGACACCCACGCGGACAAAGTCACAGAACACAGCTAGTAAATTAATAAAAACGGTTAGTATATCGACTTCAAGTGTGCTGTCAAATATTTGATAACACATTCATTATGTGTGAAACATTAAATATAATATGCTCTGTTATAAGTACGCAATGCAAATAATAATTAGCCATTTTATGACATTATGTGTTGTTCACCAGGATGAAACTACTTAATGTCGGTACATTGTGATTTTTAACCGACTTCAAAGGGAGGATGTTTCAATTCGACTGTTGTATTTTAAGCTCAACGGCTGCCATCATTAATGACGGCCGGGACAAACGGCCATGCCTTCTGAAAGCATGTTAGTGATCGAGAGTTTTTATGCAACTTGTGGTCACCCACCGCATTGTAGACCGTACCCGGGGTTGCAACCTTAGATTATAAGTATAAAGCCTAGATAGACTCTATTAGCCTAAAAGCGTTACAAAAGAATTGTGTCCAACCCAAAGTCTACCATGCAAAAATATAGCTACCAATTTGACGGATTTTGATGGCATTAATTAACAGGACAGAGTGTGCTAAAACGAAATCTGTCACGCACACAAGCATTAAAAATTAGCCAGATTTTTATTCAATGAAATAAAGGACGGTGTCCAGAGAATATAAAGTCAAAGGTTGCAGCGTCCTGCGAGCAAAACTGCCTCCGTGGTCCAGTGGTTAAGGCGTTTGCCTTGTTGACCCGGGGGTCGTGGTTTCGATTCCCACGGGAAGCATACTTTGTTGTTTCCAGTTTGGTTAGGACTTGCAGGCATGACTCACCTGATTGTCTGATAAGAAAAATGATTACATGCTTCGGAAAGGACGTTTAGCCGTTGGTCCCGGCTGCCATCTGGTAGTCGTTAAAGGAACCACGTCGGAGGCCGAGAGGCGGTTCCAAAGAACTCTGACACCAGGGTGTGCATGGTCGATTGACCGTGTCACCTACACGAAATGATGATGATTCAGCGTGAATATTACTTATGATATTTAATCCCCAAAGAAAAAACAGGATCTGTTTGTGATCGCGTTCTCGGAAACAGGTCTATTCAATTTCTCAGTAATATCTCTTTATCGCTATTCTGGGAACTGTTTTTTTTTTCGTGAATAAAGAGCCTTTCCGAATTTAATAGTCTAGTACAATTTTAAAGTCAAATTCTGGAAATCGATTAATAGTCATTACAATCATCATCATCATCATCATTTCAGCCGCAAGAAGTCCACTGCTGGACATAGGCCTCCCCCAAGGATTTCCAATATGACCGGTTGGAAGCGACCTGCATCCAGCGCCTTCCTGCGACCCTTATCAGGTCGTCCGACCACCTGGTCGGTGGGTGTCCAACGCTGCGCTTGCCGGTACGTGGTCGCCATTCAAGAGCCTTTCTGCCCCATCGGCCATCGGTTCTTTGCGCTATGTGCCCCGCCCACTGCCACTTCAAAGAGCTAATCCGCTGAGCTATGTCGGTGACCTTCGTTCTTCTACAGATCCCCTCGTTTCTGATTCGATCTCGCAGAGAAACACCGAGCATAGCCCTCTCCATAGCTCTTTGAGCGACCTTGAGCCTTCTTATGAGGCCCATAGTAAGGGACGACGTTGTCGGAGTCATTAAAATATTGTAAGCTAATGAAAAAATATTTGAAAGTTTACGCAATCTTCTGAACCCATTTTGTTTCCTATTCATTTAGTACATGACAGAGTTAACAGGTTTGTTATTTTTTTGTTTTTTACACACACAAAAACAGAACAAACCAAATTCATTATCTCCTCCTTCTTATGGTTCCGAAGTAACCAAGGAACCTTTATAATAGTTTCGACATGTCCTTGGTTTACCTCAAATAATTCGTTTTAGATATATTAAGCCTCAAAGGGCTTATTTTTGTTGGGAGTTAAGTGTGTGTTTGGATACGTGTTAAAAAATATAATAGTAGCATATAAAAAGAAATTAAAAGAAAAACTATGGCAGCCAAGTAAGGTTAGCATCCAAGAGTTTTGTCGAGCAACTTATAAAATGACTTGCAGCTACGGAACCCATGTGCGAGGCCCGACGCGTGCTTGGCCGGTTTATTATGTATGTTTAGTATGTTTAAAATCCCATTACTTTTAGAATATCACACATTAAAATCAATGTTTGGCACCTTCGACCGCCGTTGAGGAAAATACCTGATAAAACTTCTTGGAAAACCCATAAACAGTGAAATAAACACATGCTGGCATCAATATCAGTGTTACTACCTGCCATTATTCTAAGTTATTCTGATAACACTATGTAGTTATACTAATTATGGGAATCATTAGTATTATGTTTGTATATTTGTGTTATTATCTAATTCTTAATCAAATAAAACCAGCTAAGTGTGAGAAAGAATCACACAAAAAGGGTTTCGTACCACTTTATAATTAAAAAACTACAAAAAATCGCTCAAATAACCGTTTCTTGCTTACGAATAATTTTTAATTATATTTTGTATTTATTATTTATTGCTATAGCAGCGGCAGTAGCTATAATAATAGAATAAAATCAATACTTTTTATATATACTCGTATCTATACATATAATAAAACAGTAAAAATATTTTGTCTATACATTTAGTATTTTTGACTGAAATGGATAGAGGGATACTTAAAAAGAATAATAGAAAGCAAAAAATTTAAATATTGATGGGCTTAGAGGTAGAATACAGAATCAATATAGTGTTATGCCCTATATGATGAGTTATGTCATATATGATGTGTTATAATGATGACCACCCTTCCTGACTGAGGTTGTTCATCATCATCATCATCAGGTCTTTCCAGTCTCCACTGCAGGAGCACGACCCTCTCTGTACTACCAGAGCCATATACTAGCCTGAGTAGTCTACAGAGGATTTGGCCTACACTCTCCACGCTGGCCAGACTGGTTGGAGAGGTCTCTTTGATGTCAATAAGCTTTGTTTAGCTTGTGTTTCCTTAGTCGCCTTTTACGACATCCATGGGATGACTTGGAGTGGTCCTATTCTACTCTGCCGGGAACCACACGGCTTTTCATGTGTTCACGGTAATCACTCGAGGCGAGTGATCAAGTATACGCACTGTAGATGAACCCGCAACTCAATAAGTGTGCATACGTTATTACTAAAGGGGCCTGCAGGCCGATTTGCTAACTCGGTGTACAAGGATTTGATTGTCACTTTAGCATCCATTACGGTTTCCATATCTTAAATAAAAAAAGTCATTCATACCAAAGCCGTAATGAATATCAAAGTTACCATGAAAATGATGTACACCGTAGTTGTCAAAAGTTAGCAAATAGGCCTGCTGCTTAGGTAGAAAGTCAGTAAAGTTCGTAATAATGATACTTAATTCGCAAGCAAGCATAACAATCAATACAAAAATATATTATATCATCCGATGTAACAAAGGAAGCATGCCCTTATGAAATAGCTAATAACAACACCCACACCCTGACTGAGGTTGTTCATATTTAATTCTGTATGTTCACGGTAATCACTCGAGGCGAGTGATCAAATATGCGCACTGTACATGAACCTGCAACTCAATAAGTGTGCATACGTTATTACTAAAACGGTCTGCTTGGGTACTCAGTAAAGGTCGTAATAATGGCACTAAGTTTGCAAGTGAGCATACAATCCACCTGATTACTGGAGCCTTTGGACTCCTACAACAACAGGAATGAAGGATACGCTTATAAAAAGAAAACATGTTTCCTTAATAATTACAAAAGCCTTTATTGTATTATCCATGTAGATTTATTTAAAAAAACTTGCAATTTTCCCGTGACTTTGTCTGCGTAAATTGTAGCCTATGTCACCCACCAATTTTTATAGGTAAAAGAATTTTGATTATCGGTCCTGTAGTTTCTGAGCCTATTCAATGCAAACAAAAATCAATTTTTTCTACTTTATAATAGTTAAATGATTTTCAATCAATTTAGGTAGGTAATCAGCTTTGTAGAGTTTTTATGGGTAGTCAAAAGTAAAACAACCATCACTAAATTATAGAGGTTCTAACGAGAGGTCAGTCGTAACTCGTAAGCTGGAATGCTCAAGAGCTAAAAAATAAGGGTAACTCTGGCTTTTATTTTTTAAATTTGATTACATCCGCTGAACTTCCACTAATGCGAGCATCTCTTCATAGTTTAAAAATGATTCTTTAAAAAGTTTTATTTAGGTAATTGAATGTAGGTAGTTATTTTTCCTTCATTTTTTAAATATCTAATTCAATTTAGTTTATAGTTTTACTACTTATTATTAACATTAAAATAAATGGATTTAAATGAACAAAATGCATAAAACTGATTTAATTCTATTATGGGTCTCACAATATATAATTTTTTCTTCTAGGTTTTATAACCCGACAACATGACAATTCAAAGTATGCGAGTTACGGATGCAAGAGATGCCACCAAAAAGAGTTGCTGTAAAGGGTAAGTTACTTTCATTAATAATTGTTACAAAATTTTTATTCATAATTGCAGACCACTATCCTGAAATTACCTTCCAACCCTCCTCCTCCTCCTCTCCAACCCAGTCTGCCCAGCGTGAAGTGTGTGGTAATCCTCTGACTGCTTTGGCTAATATATGGTTTAGGTATTACAGAGAGCGTCGTACTCCTGCAGTGGAGACTTGAGAAAGAACTGATGATGATGATCCTGAAATTACTGAAACTTATTCATTTCTGACTTCCAAAATTGTATATTTTGAGTCAATCTATTCCTCCTTCTCATCCAAGCGTTTTTTCCATGTTGCATGATGCGTCGAAGCCCGGGGTCCGCTATTATGCCAACTTTCATGCTTTAATATGATTTGGTAAAAATTTTAATTCTCATAGGTACTTTATATTATAAATTTAAAATTTTTTGATTTAGCCAAGTGACCCCAACCCCTGCAAGCTCAGGGCAGTAGCATATTTATACCGAAAAAAATAAATTACAAGGAAAACTATCACAGCTTAGTGCGGTTTCACAAGTCTGTTATAGAAAACTAACTAATAAAATGACATACAACTACGGAACCCTTTACTACTCGTGACCCGACACGCACTTAAACGGTTTCTTTATTCAGGGATATTTAAAATCGGGATACTTTTTGTAACTATATGAGTATAATATGTTGTTACATGTATAACGCCTTGTTAATATATATAGCAAACACACATTGTTGAAGTTCTTCATTTCCTTCATTGAAGCAAAAAAAACTGCCATTGTAATTTGAAATAATTTTATCATTACCTTAAACTAACCATTTTTTCTTCAACTAACTTCATAATGCAAGGGCAGCTAATAGTCTGATTTTCAGTAAATACAATATCTCCTTATCTGACGCTAAAAAATATCAAAACGAAAAGTTTCAAGCAAAAAACTCATAAAACTTATTAAAAAATCATGTTTTAAAAATATGCGTTTCCTATTTCTATATTTAGAACGGTAGGTAACCAAATTAGGATAAATCATAAAATAGGTTTTGAAGTAAGTAAATGAAATTGTAGCATTAGCAATTTGCCGTTAAATCGCATCCCAGTCGAGTCATTCGTGAGTTTAGCGAGGCCCTTACGTCATCGGATGAGTTAAACAAAGACATCCTATGTTATAATAACACTGGGTCGCAAGTGGAAAATTGACGTAGGTCAGGAACGCAGTAATGATGTCCTGAGTCCTCGCGGCAAACTACATTCAATGTCGCCTTAGGACTTGAACGTTATTTTCGGTGGGAAATATTGTAAATAAACTACCCAAAAGGTGATGGTTTGCAGGGACTATATAATTTGTAAATATTTTAATTAATTTTAAGTAGTTTTAATTATTATTACAAGGTATGAAGTATATGAGCCCAAAAATAACTTCAGATTTTGCAGCTATAGCAATTTTAAAACATCAGGTTGAAGGGGCCTATTGATTGCAGTCCTGGATTTATATAGGCCATATAAGCCGCGGCCTAGGGGCGGCAGCGTCCTAGGGGCGGTAGATTTCAGAGGATGGTCACTTGATATCAAAGGATAAAAGTAAAAAAAAATTGTATGTCTTGTTTCTTTTTACGCTCTCTTTCTTAATGACTAATTCATTCGTTTATTTACCTTTCATTTGTTTATTTTAAATAATAATTTTCCATTTGTAGTAAAGGAGGCCCCTTTACTACAAATGGAAAATTATTATTTTAGAAAGGTATGTACATGGGGCGGCGGAAATAAAGTGGCCTACACTGATAAAAAATATAAATCCGGCATGATTGATACCAATTTTAAAAAATACCTATTTGAATTAATATCGAAATATACCTAGCTTTACTGTCCTGATTAATGTTTGGCTCTTCAGTTTATTTCGGTTGTTTAATTTTTATGTTTTATTTTTTTAAATCTTTGTTTTCAAGCTTCTTCTTCTTCTTTCTTTCTATTTTTTTTGTTCCTATATAAATACATTGATCTTATTTATTTTTTATTTACTGCTGCAACTCACTCCGATGTTTAACATTCCCGTAAAATAAAACTTTTTTACTATGATTATATTTATAGAAAAAGATACCTACTTTATGTGATTATGTGCCCAGTTATAGTATCTTCATCTTTTAATATAGTTCCCGGAGTCTTTTGAGTCTTTTCGAAATCAGTATTTTCCATTTCTGTAAAGTTTCATTATTCTGTACAGAAAGGTTCTTTATTTTTGAATAAAATACGTGCTGTCTCAGATTTTCCGTGACACAAACTTAGGACACAAACAATAACTTTAAAAAATATATTCTTGTTCACTACATCACCCTCAGCTCAGGATCTGTGACATCACCCGCCTGACCCGCCTATTTAGACGTGATTCAGACAGATTTGTTATCTATGACAACTATTTATTTTTCTTTGAAAACTTTTACCGCACCAGTTTGAATTTCTTAAAATTCTTGGTCCCAGAAATACTTTTAGGTTCCTTACTTCTCAAAAACTAATTTACTTCACTGCGCATTGCTATTATTATCTTGAAATAAAAAATACTCCGATTTTTTGGACCTCGATTAATATCTGGACTCTAATTTGAGAGCACTCTCACACGAGACATATTTGTTCAATATATTATCTTGTTAGGTATGTTCGATGCAATGTTTTGTATCTCTAATCGCATTTATGACATTCGCATAATTTGTTCTGAAGGCAGCTCTTTCATAGGCCGATATGTGCTCAGATAAATCCAATGGAACATACTGAGCCTGTATGTATTTATATTAAAACGAAATGCTATTTAAAAACAGCACAGGTCATTACGAAGAATGGTGATTGACTTCTTTTCTTCTTAACGACACTATGACTTAGTGCTGCCGGAAGCCCCTTTGAATTGCTTGGGTCAAGTTGACAAAAAATTTGAAAATTCTTCGGCCAAGGACGTATCGATCTCACCTACGAAGGGTTCCTTACCATTATCTATAGGAAACTCAAGCTAAACAAAGCTTACAAACATCAAAGAGACCTCTCCAGCCCGTCTGGCCAGCGTGGGGAGTGTAGGCCAAATCCTCAGACTGCTCTGGCTAATATAGGTATGGCTCTGGTAGTACAGAGAAGGTCGTGCTCTTGCAGTGGAGACTAAACAAGACCTGATGACGATGACGATGACAATGACGATCTATATAACATAAGAGATCGAGTTAAAGCGGCAAAAATCAAAGGAACCCCTTAAATATATATTTTATTCTTTTAGTTTTTTTTTAGTATTTTTGGTTATAGCGACAACAGAAATACCTACATCATCTCCGAAAATTTCAACTGTCTAGATATCACGGATCATCAGATACAGCCTAATGATGACAGACGGAAAGACAGACATCGAAGTTTTAGTATACGATGGTACACTTATGGATCTGGAATTCTAAAAATTTAAAAATAAATTACCTAATTGAAAACCTCATCCGTTTTGACGGTTGAAAGAGAAGAAGGTTGCAAATAAGTGTAAACTGTAAATAAAATTCTTTGGAATGGTAGAAATGGGAGTAAGTACTACGAACAGATACGATCGAATGATGAATAATTGAAGGCATCCGATTATATTTTGCACATAAAACTTCGGCTTTGGGTTTAAATTATGGTAGAAAATATGCATGAAAGAGAAATTGCTTATTAAGAAGTCCACTGCTGATATAGGCCTCCCCCAGGAATCCCCAAAATACCGGTTGAAAGCGGCCTACTTTCTCTCGCGATTTTTGTCAGGTCGTCCGACCACCTGTTCGGTGGGTGTGACCCTACGCTTGCTGGTAATCATGATCGTCATTCAAGATCTTTTTACCTAATCGGCTATCGGTTTCATGCCCAGTAAGTATGTGCCCCGGCCACTTCAAAAAGCTAATCCATTGAGATTATAATTCTGTTTCGGTCTTGTGGGGAATTGCCAACCAGAACCCTCTGTGGGGAATCTCCAACCAGAACCCTCTCAATCTTTTTTAGGACAACTTAAAATTTTTAATATAATCAGACGTAATAATATTATAAGTACTGATTAATCTCATTTAACGCGGAAACGTTCTAAACGCATTATGAGGATTACAAATTATTACCGGAAAAATTAACTTTCTTTCATCTCTTCTCTTCTCTAATTTTATAAAGAGGTAAGATTTAATTTTTTGTTTGTTTATATGTATACTGTTATATAATAGGCTCCAAAACTACTGGACCGATTTTCAAAACCCTCTTACAAGTTATACCACTTTTATAAGTTACGCCGATGTACCTGCGCAGAAGTCAAATTTTTGCATGGTGCGAAAATACCCGTGCGCTATTGGCTGATGTGTACGCGCTATGCGGCGTCTCGACCACTCACGGCAGTTGTCACACACAGTTGTGACAAGTATTGCGAGCGAGATAGCACGAATTCTGTTGTTTTTAGATTTTAAAATCTTATTTTGTAGCAATAAGTTCGTTATTTGATTGATGTTTTCATTCGGTTTGAGTCGGCAGTAGGTTGCGCTATTCTGCGCCAAGCCAAAAAATAACTTTCGGTAATGCAAGAGACACTAAAACCATAGATAGTATAATTAAACCATCTGAAAATTGCAGAACGTTATTTCGTTCCATACTCATTTTTATCTAAGCAACGGCAAGTTGACAGAAAAATAAATGTATTTAATTTACAGTATAAGTAGTTTTTAACCTATTGGGTAGTTATAAAGTGCACTTTACAATTACCAAAGAAAGAGAGCATTCTAATTTAGAGATAGCATTGCAACCAGCCACACACAATATCCTAATTCTAGGGTCGTAAATCAATCAATCATATAAATTACTGAGTATAAATTTCATAATGTCATTCAATACATTGTCCCAGTTCAGCTAGGACACTGTCGTCTAATGCACAAGATTTCACAAGACTGCAAAACCGAAACCATGATTGAATGCCCTGATTACGGTTAAACCTTGACAGATTAGTAGATAAGAGCATTAAATAGACAGTTTTTCCGCCTACGCCTACCGCAAAAATAGAGAGAGTTATCTTAAAAAAACCGCTGTGTGGTTTCTCGTAGAGTAGAATAGGACCACTCCAAGTAATACCGTGGATGTCGTAGAAGGCGACTTAAGAAACACAAGCTAAACAAAGCTTATCAAGAGTGTTCTTGTGTCCTCTTCAACCCGTCTTGCCAGCGAGGAGAGTGTAGGCCAAATCCTCTGACTGCTCTGTAGAACAGAGAAGGTCGTGCTCCTGCAGTGGAGAATAAAAAAGAGCTGATGATGATGATGATGACTGTGGTCTAATGCACGAGATTTCACAAGACTGCAAAACCGAGACCATGATTGAATGCCTTGATGACGTTAAAACCTTAAAGATTAATAGATTTAGTAAATAAGAGCAATGTGTAGGCAGTTTTTTTTCGACGTGTTGTCGCGGTAAAAAGTTTTTAGCGTCTAGAGAAAATTCTTTCTCCATCTACCACATTTTAATTTAATGGAAAAAATAAAACACTTTTCTGCGCTTTTTTTAAGTTATCTAAGTATTTTATTATATTACATTCTAAGTATTAAGACAAGTACTTAATTTATATAAACTAAAAACAAAGAACTAAACTAAGATTATAAACTATAACTAGTCTTAAACTACTAACTTAAAACTAACCTACAAAAAATAAACATTAAGTTAAATAAAAAATAGAAGCCAAATCGCTGCAGTCAGCGGGCAGGGTGCCCAAAAAGCTGGCGGCATTTCCTCGCTGGATGATGATGATGATGGATTTATTGTATTTAGGTACCATAATACAGGATGAAACTAGAATGGATAATACTTAACTTCTTTTTGAAATAAATGGCAAGGCAAGGACATACCTAGTCATAATAACAATTTTTTTTTTCAAAGAAAATAATTTAATGTAAACAAAAAGAATAAAGTTTCCCATAAAAATTTAATCCACAAATTGTTTTATTTGAATGCAATAACATATTGGAAACTTGTAGTGTTTTGTTTATAAATGGCCCCCGCAGCACGGTGTTTATAGCCCTGGGGTCGATTCCCAGCAGCGAATACTTGTACTTCATTATCCTAGCTATTTATCTGCGATCCTGGACATCTATAGGAAAAGCCATAATTATTATATAGCAAAATAAATTAAAAAAATTAATACATTATTATTAATAATTAATTTATTATTTAGCCATAATTTAATCCAAAATATATGGAGCAGCTGATATTTTTTTCTCGATTTCAATCTGTTCACAGAACAAACGTTTTTCATTTTCATGATGAAACGTCAATTTATATTATCGCTAGCTTAATACCCAACACATCGTATAATAATAACTAAATTAGCCGTTTTGCTCGAGTAAATTTTGTTCCCTCAGCGACATTACTTTTTTCAGGAATGAAAAGTACCCTATATGCTTCTCCGTGTTTATCTGAACATGTGCAAAATTTCAGTGTGAAAAGGTACCAGAGAGACAGTTACATTCACATTCGTAAAATTAGTATACTAAAATGTAAGTAGGTATATCAGAAAGGGTATCCCGATTATTCACCTTCAACATATTATATTACATCAAAAAATTGACAAAAAGACCTTATCTTATCGTATGCACCCAGCAATCATGAAAATAAGTAAAAATGCCGTTAAACAACAAGCCTTGAAAAAAAAATGTGAGGTCAAGGCACTGTCTTACCGGTTTCAATAAGGACATTTCCTTCTACTCCACAGTATTCTTTTTAATAACGGACGGCATCCGAAAGGCTACGTAATATTTATTGAGCCACTTGATTTAGGGTTCCGCGATACAAACTAAACATCTCAATATAAGTTATATTTATTCATTTTTATCAATTAACTAAAAACTAAGCAAAACTAAAACTAATTTTAATACAAAGATAATAATTACAAATAAGACTAAGTAAAAACTAAATTTAAGTAAAATTACAAAATATAGAAAAACTATAATTAAAAAAGATCGCGTAGATTGAGAGCATTGCCTTGCGGCAGGGTGCTCAATATTTACTTTCACTTTTTTGATACAGATTTTTATTTACTTTAACAACTTTGCTAAAAGTATTTCAACTTTTGAAGGTGAAAAGGAGTCAGTGTAACAACAAGAAGAAAAAACTTTTATTATTAGGTTAGGGAAGGGTATTTTCGTATTAATTTTATCCATCCATAACAAAGAGCCATAACTTTGACATCAAAATTCTCAGACAGAAAACGTCTGAACCAACTGTGTGCTTATTACAAATTAGTTTCTTTTATAAAATAATATTTTTAAAAAGGTAACTTTTCGGCTATTGCTAACATTTTTAATAGACAATATTCTTGAAAATGTTACTAAAACAATCTATTAAATGCTTAAAAATTGTACCTTTCTAATAGTAACATATACCAGGTATATCACAACATATCCTGAGATATATTATATTACAACTACAAAATACGAAATTACTTTTCCCTGGCCTAATATTATCTCTAAAATCGGGATAATTTACTCCATTTTGTTTTTACTGTTGTGTGTGAAGTTAATATAGTATAATTAAAAACACCTTTTCATTATCATACGTGCGTTTTTCCGGGTTGCCTGCTGCCTCCGAGCGTTATTCCGGGTTGCCTGCTGCCTCCTGTGTTGGGTTCCCCTAATATAACAGCATTCAAGCTATAACATGATTTTGCGAAAAATTTTACAGCCCACTACCTGCCTGACGCCAACCCTCCTTGGGTAGCTCTAGAACTCCAAACAACGTGTTAAAATGGATTACAAATATTAAACAGTAGTTGAACAATTGTTAAATGTTAACCTGTCATTCTGTTCAAATTAATTAATTGCTTGTAATTTAACAACTGTTAACACTTGTCATTTTGTTAAAATTAATTAAATGCTCAAATTTAATGCATCATAAATAGATGTTTACGTTTATGAGTCTAAGGATACCTTTCTAGTTATACTCGTAGTAACTAAAGGTTATTTTTCTGTCTCCTATCAAACACAATGAAATAACAGATAGGTCATTTCGAGTTCGTTGAAGCGATTCGCTCTCGACAAAGCCGAACAAGAAGTTGCCATTCAAGCCATCACGTGAGGATCGGGCAACGCTTCCGCAGCTCACACTTGGCCAGTTTTTTCGCATATCCGCCAAATTACTACCCAGTAAATCCATAACGTCAGTTTTGATTTAACCATAGTAGAGTAAAGTCGTTAAGTTACGTAAGCCATGCGCACGCGATTTAGTGTCATAATATCATAAAAATATGTCGGATGTGGTTATCTGTGTTGAATAGAAAGATCTTGGGGACAAAGCGAGTTGTGATTTTTAATATTTTTTTTGTATGGTTTGATGATTTTCTATTTCTCTGTTGTGTTTTGAGTGGATGATGGATTTTGTTTGTCAAAATGGTTTGTTATATTAACTAACTTTTTTTTGCAATTAATATTTACACGTATTATGTGTTCTATAGACAATTTAGGAGGTAATGTTGTGATGTTTAACTAAAAAAATATATTTTGTTTGTCAAAAGGTTAATATTTTTAAGTTATTCTTTGTCACAACAATATACATTCTTTACATTCATATCGATAAAATATGTTTTTCCATTATGATTTATAATTAAAATTTGTAACTAAACGCTAAAAAAAGTATTTTTTAAATAATAAAATACCTATTTAAGTAAATATTTCAATGAGTAAAGAAATATATTTCTATTTCTCTTATCATACTATATACCTTTATATACATATGTTTGTACTGTGCACACTATTAAAATAATCCAAGGTTTTATCCAACCGCAACATTGCAGTTTCTAGATTAAAAATAAATCCATTAAATCCGCGTAAATAATTGGAACTAGTTATCGTTATTCTAGAATCACCAACTCGATCAATTAGAGTCAAAGATTTCCAGATACAACAAATGTTGTTGTTTTTGCTATTTTTCGTGTGTGTAAATGGCCAACACTAATGTCTGAATTAGATATTAAGAAAAAAATATCGTACGAAAAATCTTTATAAACAGGGTTAAATCGGGGTTGAAAAAAAATGCGTTCCCGAAAAGACGTCACAAAACGCGAAATGTATTTCTTGAACATTTCAGTCATCACTTGTTTTTCCAATCTGTAACATTGAAAATATTGTTATTAGAGCGTTTGTCTAGAAATGGTTCTAGATTCAGCCAGCTCAGTAAATTGTTTTACTTCCTGAAGGGTTTAAACATTTAATTAATTTTTTTATCGCTTATAAAACCTTTTCTTGGCTTTTCTTCTCCACCTTTTCCCGCTTTTTTCCCTGATAATCATTGCCAAACCGCCTTTACGGATATTCGAACACACGTCAATTGGCGAGTTTGAATTTGTGGCCCCGAATAGAAATTCAAACTTGATTGTATGACATTTTTGCATCTTCACCCTTGCTCCATTATTTGTCTATGCCTAGAGAAAACATAAGGCAGTGGATCATCTGATATTAGTAATAGTATCTTCTTCGTACTTTGTGGTGATAACTATTTTACTTGGTCTGATCAAAATATTGCCAGGGATTTCGAAATCCATATGTCCCAAACTGGCGAAATTTTGATCGTTTTGGCCGTCAATATGAATAATTTTGTGATTATTCCTATGGAACCAATGCTGATAAAAAATTACATTTCCACACTAGTTGACCAGGTAGCTGAAGATTTTTGTATAGAAATGCCGTTTTTTTGAAGTTTTCAGTATTTTGGGGGCTGGCGGGCTGAAAACGATAAAAATTTGGCCATGTATATAGTAGTATGAAGGAATTAGTGTAGCGAGTCACATTAGGGTTCAGTATCCAACATCACCAGTCATCAAAATCGATGAAGATTGATAAGGACTATACAACGCGGATAAGACATTATCACTATCTCTACATAGTATAAATCAGATCAGATTTTTGCATAAGCTGAATGGAAGACAGAGAATTAAAATTTGTAGTCTGAAACCACGATGACACACAAAATTGTATCTTTTAGGTGAATTTACAGAGACTAATACAAAATTCTTTTTTATTCGTTTACTACTGGACTAAATATGAGGACTAATATTCCACGAGTTTTCAATAAAATAACGACCAGTAATAAAATAAAAACCACAAATTATCTTTTCATGATTGGTTCTATTTAATGTTTTTACGTATAAAATCGATGTCGTTTAGGACTTAGGTTTTATTATAAAAGGAAAACGGCGCAATAGGTGATTTGCAACGCGTTATAGCAAACCATTGTCGTAATATTTGGTCGAGTTTGTGGAACTATTTGACACAAACGGTCTAAGGAGCGACCAGTTAACACTTTGACACGACGTGTGTGATGTGCGTTAAAGTATTGTTTTAGTGTACACACGATCACTGTGATTAAACTTTAGTATGTCATCTTTTAACGAGCCTTATTGCATTGAAGTTTGTTCCTTCTAATTTAAAATTGCAATGTTCGCTTTGAAGAAAAACATGGATAATCTAACCGATACAATTATTTTTATTATCAATTCGTTCTTGAAGATTACTCGCAATGTCTAAGTAGGTAGGTAATACATTTATTACTAATTAATTAGAACAAAAATAAATCATAGAAAAGTAGAAGAAAACATAATTTTCTCACGCATATAAAAAGTAATAGGTACTTTTTATATTCCTCGGTAATAATAAACAGCGGAAATTTTGTTTAATAAGGCTACACATTCCTTGAATAAAAGCAGCACGTGATTCGATTTGAATAGATTAAATTTGCATAAATTCGCAATTTTTGACGAACAAAAATTCTCATTAGGCACTAATCGAAATTGTTTAAAAAGCTCATTTAGAAAGTAAATCTAATTACGTAATAAATATCTGTGACAAAGAAACTCATAGAATCAATAAGAATGTGTACTTATTTAATAATACCATGTCCAGTAGAGCAACGACAACGTCACCCAAGGTCTTTCGGAGCCGTACTACTGGTGTTTGCATGAACATCAGATTCGTTTCCTAATTTCCATACGGACAGTACACTTCGGTTGTGTTGTGTGAATAGTTTGTGAGTGCTAGTGAAATATATGATGATATAAAAATGTGTGACCAACAGTTGTTGAGAGAAAGCTCCCTGAAGAAACCTGGCAGTTTAAGGAAGAAAAATGTCCATGTGTCCATTACAGTTCCGCGTTCTACACGACACAAGTATGTATCTTATAAACTAAGAAATGTTCCTAATTTTACTATTTATAAGTAGGTATGTAAGTCCTTTTATAATATGTGGTTGACTAAATAAGATGAGCTTTGCCGAAGGAGCTTTTGATGTTACCGAAATCTTTTTAACTAGGTACATTTCTGCCTGACAAATAATCCAGTACCGATTCAAAAAACATTTTATATTTTTTTACCGAATGGATTACATATATGTTACTACTAGCTTTCACAAGCTTTGGGCCCCCGTTTCACCCCCTTAACTCATACAGGTGTATTTTGCATAATCCTGTCTTTGCGAATGCCTACGTCGTAATAACTATCAGCGTGCCAAATTTCAGCGCAATCCGTTAAGTTGTTCGAGCTGTGTGTTGACAGATCACTGACTAGTAATGGCTGTCTTTTATAATAGCAATCTTTCTTCGTCCGCGTAAGATATAACCTATGAGTTATAGCCACCCGCAAATAAATTAGCTTTCTATGGGTAAAATAATTTTAAAAATCAGGCCAGTAATTTCTAAGCCTGATCAAAGCAGAGAAACAGTTCTTTCCTTTTTATATTATTAGTAAGGACATATTATATACAGAAGACTAGTTTTTGCCCGCACTTCCACTCGCGTTAATGTTGGTCCCTCGAGAACAGTACTTTTTTTCGGGGATAAAAGGTAAAATTTCATTAGGACCGGTCCAGTATTTGGCTTGAAAGCGAAAGAAACAAGCACACAATAAACAAATTAATTTGATTGACGGATTTGGGGAAAAGGTGCACGATTATCTATAGAATAAACTAGCAGGAGGGAAATTTCAAAATTAAACTAGAAAAATAAACATATTTTTTATAACTCTACTCGTGCAAGCTCTCAACCCAAACATTGCAGACAAATAATTATGTAAGTAGTGTAAAGGATTAGTTGAGCATTGTAGATTCACGATATACCTGGTGAAATATTGATCGTATCGGACCCTTTAAGGAGGGATTCAGCTCGTTGAATAGTACAACTTTTCCTATGGGACCAATGCTGGGAATTCAATTTTTTTCTTGATATACAAAAATCATACAAAATTAATAAATAAAATAAATAAATTAAAAAAATAAATATATTCAGTTGCTCAGTCAATTTGAATGGAAATGTAAAAAATAGTTCATAGCACTAGTCCCAAAAGAAAAGTTGTTCAAATTGACAGGTTGAATGTCCCTGAAAGGACTCAACGATCAATATTTCACCGTAGTATAATGAAATTCTGTCATGTATTAAAAATGCTAGTCCACACTAGGCACACTAGCGACGCCAGTAATTTTATTCCCAATACTTTACAAATAGAAAGAAATTCAAGAATGTAGATCATATAAGCCTTAGTAAATAACCTGAAGTATTTTTGGAATCATGTTTAATATTATCAGCATCAGTGAGAATTACGAGATCTGATTCTCGTTATTCTCACTGTGGGGCCTTAATTGTTTATCTATTACCTTTCATCCTGTTCTCAAGAAATCATGTCGAGCTCCGTGGCGCAGCGGTCAACACGCTAGCCTGCGACACGGGGGTCCCGGGTTCGAACCCCGGTCAGGTGAAGATGGAAAAAGATCTTTTTCATATTGACCTGGGTCTTGGATGTTTATCTATATAAGTATATATTATAAAATATAGAATCGAGTTTTTTTTTTTCGTATGTGTAAGTGGCCAACACTGGTGTCAGATTTTTCAAGCTGCCTTAAGGCATCTGACATAGCTTAACGACTGCCATCAACGATGACAGCCGGGACCAACGGCTTAACGTGCCTTCCGAAGCACGGAGGAGCTCGAGATATTTTTATGCCACTTGCGGTCACCCATCCAAGTAGGGACTGCACCAGGGGTTGCTTAACATACGTAAGCGCTCATAGAGCTCACACCCACTAGACCATCGGTCTCCTGAATCGTTGAGTTAGTATCCTGCGACACAAGTTCACAACTTACTGTGGGGCTAGCTCAATTTGTGTGATATGTCCCTATATATTTATTTATTTATTCTCACGAGCATAGCCGCGGACGAAAGCTAGTAACTTATACAAGGTATATATGTATATAACCATTTCCGAACAATTCGGTGTGTAAAGAAAATCTTGATCATATCAGTTCATAAATCTGCAGGAAACTTTTAAATACTTATCACCTTTTTGACCTTAAAAACTGGCTAACTACTGTATCACCTACGTGACCTTACCAAACTTAATTGTTAAATACTGTGTCTGTCTGTACAGACACACATCATCATTTCCATCGATTTATCACAATCATGAAATAAAATTATTATATGTCTGGGACGTTATTTTGTCACACAATTAGCCACACATATTGAACGTACAATGCCACATGTGAAGTGGGACAGTAAGTCTCCTTCACGTTTTACTTTAATTAATGTGTTTTAAAATTATATTATACTTTCGTGATTAAAACTAACGTGAGATATAGACATTAATAAAATACTTAACAACGGGCTACTCACGTAAATAGTCAGCTACTGGCCGACATGTTTCGACCTCATCCGGTAAACTCGTTCTTACGTATTATAACAATATATTATAATACGTTAGAATGAGTACGAGAGAGAACGTTTACTTCCATGCTGGGCTGGGAGAAAAGAAGCAACATAAGAATTCACCTACAACTTACTTAGCTGCTTCTCTTCCCGGACAGATCGTGAAAACCGATCGAGGAAATGGGCGATTCTGAGAAAGAGATATCGATTCTGTTTTTCACCTACGCGCCCACCAGCAAGCTAAACGTGGGCTTTAGATCTTCTAGACCTGGAATCCTACCCCGCAAGGGAAAAAGACGTTGCAATATGTTTTACTATCTCACTTTTTGTATTATTTCATGCTGTTGTCCGAAAAAAAATATGTAGCACCTTTGGCTCTGCCCGGAAGACTGTACAAGCATATAGAGGCAATGAGTGATTGTACCAGGAAAAATGTAGTAAACGCAGCGGCTTGCAAAGCCACACTATTTTGATTCCCTGTTATTATGACACCACCACGTTAAACGTGGTCCATAAGTCTTATATCCGTCGGATTCTGTTTTGCCCTGGACGCGCATATCTCCATACTAACGGGAAAAGGGATTTGTGGTAATATTTGATAATTTTGGTATAAAGTTAAGCTGCATTCGATCAATTAATCTCATTATAACCTACGTACGTTCCTATACAGCAATATCCTCTTCTCTTTGTATGAAGATATGCGCGTTCGGCAGAGTAGAATATGCGCGTTCGGCAGAGTAGAATTGAACCACTCCAAGTCATCCCGTGGATGTCGTAGAAGGCGACTTAGGAAACGCAAGCTTTACAAAGCTTATAAACATCAAAGAGACCTCTCCAACCCGTCTGGCCAACGTGGAGAGTGTAGGCCAAATCCTCTGTCTGCTCTGGCTAAAATATGGCTCTGATAGTACAGAGAGGGTCGTGTTTCTGCAGTGGAGACTAAACTAGACCTGATGGCGATGCGCGTTCAGGGCCCTCTTAAGGGGTAAAGCCGTGATATATACAATAGTATGCCCGCTATTACCTCGCCATAGCAAATAACTACACGTAGTTATGCCAAAAAAGGAGTGTAAGTAAAATGTTCTATATTATGGGATATCGTTAGAATCCTTACAACCTCTTGAATGACAAAGGCTAAATTTTTTTTAGGAAAACTGTTTCTATTTTTCTTTAAAAAAAACTTTTCAACCTTGTGTAAATTAGCGTTGGTATCTTAGAGCATTCGTTGGTTTAATGCTCTAAGGTTGGTATCTAAATTCGATTCTTTATTTCCTATTCGAACAATATATACCTATATGCCATACAGCGTGGCAATGCTGCCAGCCTTCTGGGCATACGCTACCACGAGGCAACGAGCTGCCAGGCCTGTTTTATTTGTAAATATGTAGTAGTTTTAGTTAACCCTTTATTTTTTACATACTAAACTTGTTCTACCTATATTAAATAGTCCGCGAAATTCGAACAATGATCGCGTCATTTTGTATAATCATATCTTTATAATAGAACTATTAATAAATACTTATTAGAAGTCTGAGTCGTCATTCGTCACATCATTAGCCACACTTTATTCCCACACATGGAGTTGAAATTAAATACAATGATATTCTACTCGTATATAGTAGTGTGTCTGATATCACTAAAGGAAATATTTCTAGCTTAATTTTGTTGCACAGTATTCTTTCTAGAGAAGAAGCAAAAGAGCGTAATGTGTTATTTTTATATTCCCAGCTGCATAAATTTCTACCTTCTAGGTATATGCTAGGTATATATTGTTTACAAATATATTTTTTTTACAGTTGTACCAAATAATTCATTACAACAAAAATATTAACAACTTAAATAAAATATAATTTATTAAAACTAAATTAACCTAAAAAAATATATATTATTCAAAACTAAAACAAATCTAACCTATAAACAAAAACCTACCTATAAATAAAAAATGTCCCGCAGGTCATTGCCCTGCGGTAATGTGCCCAGAAGACTGGCAGCATTGCCACGCTGAATAGCAATGCTTATTCTTTGAGCGAAATAGCTAACAAATAGCTACAAATATTAAGTAAACTTCTAATGGAATTTGATGAATATGAATGTCAGATCTGGACATTTTCTTTACACCTAATTTTGACCTAGTTTCAAAACACGGAAATATACAGGACTTTTTTTATCTTAAGTAACTATACAGTAAACATAATAAATAATCAAAGTATACATATACCCTAATACGTCCTAAATAAACTTTGCTTGGTACTTGTAATGTATTGAATTAAGCATTTAGTTGTATGTATGTAATTTTAGGTTTAAGTATTTTCACTAAAAATTAACACCGGTATTAGGTACAACCTTGGTACAACTTGAACAAACGTCGATAGACGAAATAAAATAAATCAAAAATATGAATACCTACTTATACAACATTAGACTATCTTCTTCTTATTTAAAGAAGACTATCGAGCAAAGGTGGATTGAAAATCATGTGTTGTATGGGAGCCCCCTTAATTATTTATTTTATTTAAATCTAATTATTTATTTTCTTTAGTGAAGAAGTATACCACTTAATATTTTGTGTGTATTTAAAGAATTTACCTGTTGCTGTTATTAATATCAATCGAAAACGGCAATAAAAACACGTTTGTTGTATGGGGGCCCCCTTAAATTATTGTTATATTCTATTTTTGTTATTTTCTGTTATAGCAGCAAAATCACCTGTAAAAATTTCAACAGGCGCTGTGGTATCAGACACTAGAGCCACCCAGCAATTAATTCTATAAGTCATAAATCATATCAATTTCAAAAATGTAATAGCTGAATGTCCTAGTAAATTACTTGTAGTATTTTATAAGTTTTCACTATTTTTAATTTGATGAATTAGGAGAACTACTCATTGCCGCCTCGTTCTCCTAAACTTATTCATATACATGAAAAGTAATATCAAAAATACTACAAGTAATTTACTAGGGCATTCATCTATTGGATTTTTTAAATTTGATATGATTAAGGACTTATAGAATATATTGCTGGGTGGAGCTAGTGTGTGATACCACAGCGCCTTAATTTGATACAGCCTGGTAACTGACGGACAGACGGACACCGACGTCTCGTGAACAGGGTCCCGTTTTTTTACCCTTTGGGTACAGAACCCTAAAACTACTGGACATAATATATAGGTATGTAAAGTACCTATAAGAACTGGACTAACATTGTCACGCATGAGTTTTGGCCGCGCAAAAACAAGTCCGCTGTGTTTTAGCCAAAAGTGAGAGTGTTGGAACCAAGTTGGTTGGTACGGACCAAATGACAACTTAATGGATTACTATCATGTGATATCGTGCCGTTCTGGGTTAGGCCACTAGGCAAGTGATTGTGGGTCATGTGTCTTGATAATCATGTATTATTCAATCTGTTTGTTTATTATATCCTTGTAGATCTAGTATAAACTTTGTTTCATATGGAGATCGTAAAAGCCGGTCGAGGCGCGGTAAGTCACGTGGGGAAAATGATTCATCAGCAATAATTTATCTAAGACCTAAAAAATTCTGCCACGTGTGATATTTTTCCATATCTTATTTCTTAATTTAATAAGAATATCGGCCAAGTGCGAGCCGGTCTCGCGCACCAAGGGTTCCGTACCAAAAGTGCAAAAGAAATCACGTTTGTTGTATGCCTTAAACATTTATTAATTTTGATTAAATTATTTATTTTGAAAGTGAATAAACTTACATCAAAATATTTTGTGAATATTTTAAGACTACCTGTTGCTGTTATTTATATCGAGCAAAAACCGAATAAAATCACCTTTGTTGTAGGTATAGGATATCCCCCTTAAATATTTATTTTGTTCTGTTTTTAGTATTTGTTGTTTTAGCGGCAACCGAAACACATCATCTGTGAAAAATTATACACAAGATATAGCCTGGTCACAGACAGACGGACATCAAAGTCTCAGTAATTGGTCCCGTTTTTACCCTTTGGGTACGGAACCTTAAGAAAGATGATTCAGGTCTGTAAAGTCGTTATCGCATACATACATTCATACAAACATATTATTACGTCTTTTTCCCCTGGGGGGTAGACAGAACCCACGGTCATAAATAAAACCCAAAGGACACCGTTAGCCTGTTGGTCCTTAGATGCAAAAGACGAATCAAAATAGTGATAGGTTGCTAGCTGCATCGCCTATTCACGTGACCCATTACATTTCCACTCAATCCCTTGACCGTCTTTTACAGAATAAAATCAGCTGGGTATATTCTACGTCCTTTTTTTTTTCTTCCAAACCAGCATGGAACAAGTTATGGCGTGATAGACAACAGGGCATGACATAAAGGGATAGGGAGGCATATTTATAATATACAGGCTGTTTTTAAACCTCTGACTAAGTTTATTATATTTTAATCTCGGAATCAAAATCTATGAAAGAATAAAAAAGGTGAAAAATGGAATTAGATCTCCTATACCTAGTCACTGTGCTTCTTTATCTCATTTATAGTAACCATTGTCTTCACCGTTTCATTCACTGGATAACAATACACTAGTGTCAAAGAATATACATAGGTATACACTATAGTGTATAGATTTACTCACGATGGTTTTTCTTTTCCAAAAGCAAATTATTAGCGACTGATTAAAATTACCATACGTAAACTTGCCAGTTTATGCTACAGAGTAAGATGTTTATTTTACCACATCGAAACTAGTTGAAAGAAAGAAAGAAACAAAATCTTTATTCGGCAAAACACATTACAACAAACAAAAACATTAGCAATATTTAGCAAATTAAAATAAAATGGTAATTGCCGAAAAGGCGGCCAGCTCAGCTTTATGCTGATAGCGGGGTGCTACAGCGCTGATTTTCAGCTGGTGCCATAAAGACGTGGTTTAGGTGGCTTAATTATTAACATTTTTTTAGCAATACCTACGTATTAATTTTTTTTTTCTTTTGTTTCTTACCCATATAATGCTCCTCTATATACCTAAATCTCCGAAATTAAACTCTGACTGATGTGAATAAAGAAAAAAATTACTAACACTAAAGCATTATTTGGCCAAATTAATAAAAATTGATTGATTGACCTCGCTAGACCACCTTAGAATACCACAATTAACAAAGAACATGGTATTACTGCTTCAATAAAGTAAAACGCCTACTACTTTTATTTAGCAATAATCCTAAACTGAATTTTGCTCCTCACATTGCAACGTGAAATATTTTCTATTTGGAAAACATCACGCGGCGCGCGGCCGCCTATTTTTATCACATTAACTGTATTTGAAAAAAGGTATCATAAATTTAAGTTCTAGAACCTGCATGAAATCCTGTAACTGCGCCATCTGTACCATTTCAGCGGCAACATCTCGCGATGTAAAGCCGGCTTCTCAGCTGTTGTATTGTATCGATCGTCTCTGCCCTGTACCCGCAAACAAGTCCTCTGCAATCACCTGATTGCACGCCGTTCACAAACAAATCGTTGAGTGCAATTATAATGTGTGAATTACAACTACAAACTGACGCGGACCCAACTGAAAAATAAGTGTTGAAAATAGGTTATGTTTTCTTAACAGTTCGTGCGTTTAAGGTCGTGTGTTGTAAAACTAAAGTTGTAAACATCATGGAGCACCCGTGGAGCACCGGTTTGCATAAAAGAAATTTCATAAGCGCCCATGTCGACGATATTCCAATGGACACTATCCGATTAGTGTCGCCTATAAATAGGTTCGCTATATTTCAGGGTAACTTTAGTAGTGATGACGATGACTATCCAGAAAAGTGAGTACAATGTGGATGTAAAGTAGTTCGACTGTGTAGTGCCCATTGTAGCTGCAGCTGGCAACTAGTGAATAAACATTGATGTAAAATCAATATACCTACCCCCTATGTAGTTATATAAACCAAACGAGTTACAATACAAGGCTACATGGGTCAATATATTAAAGAATAAGAATATATTATTTACCATAACAAGTAGTGGTAACACCTATGGATATTAAATAACGAAATAATTAATGTTTCAAAATAGTATTAGAATCTGTTTAGATAATGTAGGTGTATCTACAGGCTTTTAAGAAGCTGTTACAATTAACAGAATCTCTTCTATCCTTGATAGAGGTATTATAGTAATACATAGGCACAGCTAGCTAATCGAGGCAAATCATGTGAAATCATCCAATTTAGGCAATTTTACTCACATTCCTCACCAGGCGTGACGAGCTGCACCGAAAATACTGCGCAGGTGTGCTTATCAGCCATCGTATTAACGAGTCCGTTACGCACACATGCGTATTAAACGGCACTTGCGAATAGCTTCCAGATTTCCAGATTAAATTGCTTTAGTATGGATTTAGAATACTTTTGCTAGAGATGGCCTGTCTGCTTCACGTTCGTTTGATTCGCATTGAAAAATACTTATACTCTATTAGCTTTTACCCGCGGCTTTGCCCGCGTGATATATAGCCTGTGTCGTTCTCAGTACCCTAACCTATGTATAAGCAAAATTTCATGATTATCGGTTCAGTAGATAGGGCGTGAAAGCATAACATACAAACAAACTCACTTTCGCATTTACAATACTAGCTGTTACCTGCGGCTTCGCCCGCGTAATATATAGCCTACGTCCTTCTCGGTACCCTAACCTATCATCATCTTCATCAGGTCTTTATTAGTCTTCACCGCAGGAGCACGACCCTCTCTGTGTGACCCTAACCTATGTGTATGCAAAATTTTATGAGGATCGGTTCAGTAGATATGGCGTGAAAGCGTAAAAACAAACAAACAAATAAACAAACAAACTCACTTTCGCATTTATAATATTAGTTGGGATTGGGATTAGTTAGGATTAGGACTTTCACAGGTACTTATATGTCCGCAGTTCTGGACTTATCCGAAGAGGGATGGTAGGTGTATATAAGGGGGGCAAGCCGCCGGCCGTAAAAGTTATGCCAAACCATATTACCCTTTGTATTCTGTTATAATAGCGGATCCCGGGCTACAACGCGTCAATGAGTATGCAACCGGGGAAACGCTCAGATCATGATGACTCCTTCTAGGTGTTACAATTAGCTATCAATAATTCATATCATAAGGTATCCTTTGCAGAAAAAGACATTCAAATCAACAAATGCTCTTATTATAGACCTTTTCCGAGAGCCCTTCGATTTCCTCTATCCTCATTGTAAAGATATTTACTGGATCTTCACTTCCAGGCCTTACAAACTCCGGACGAAGCTGGTCATCACAGGCTTAGTGGTCTTGGTCTTCCTATCGGCGATGAGTGGGTACCTCATTGGCAGTGGAGACTACAGGGCTTGGAAGGGCTCGGAGCCTCCCGACCCTGTGCGACCGCTGTCCCCTTCACCATCACGGCTCCACGTGTTCCAGAAGGCGGCAGTGTGTACTGATGCGCCACAATGCTCACAGATAGGCAGGTAAGCCCTTTACCTTTTAAGGGATAGACTACCTATATAGGGCCATAAGATTTAAAGGCTATATTTAGTGTGCTGGTAGACGTAAGTTGACCAAGGAAGCTGGTCACCACGTCCTTAGGGTCTTGGTCTTCGTATCGGCAATGAGCGGGTGCCTCATTGGTAGCGGAGGCTACAGGGCTTGGAAGGGTTCGGAGCCTCCCGACCCTGTGCGGCCGCTGTCCCCTTCACCATCACGACTGCACGTGTTTCAGAAGGCGGCATTGTGCACTGATGTACCACAATGCTCACAGATAGGCAGGTAAGCTCTTTTATCTCTTACTAGCAGCCCTTCCCCGGGCGTGTATTATCATATAAACCTTCCTCATGAATCAACTGGTGAAAACCACATGAAAATCCGTGCAGTGGTTTTTGAGTTTATCGCGAACAGACAGACAGACAGACGTGGCGGAGTACTTTGTTTTATAAAAGGTACTACAGCCCTCTCCGGCTGCGCCTGAGCATGTATTATATCTTAAAACCTTCCTCACGAATCACTTTATCTATTGCTGAAAACCATGTGAAAATCCGTGGAGTGGTTTTTGAGTTTATCGCGAACAGACAGACAGCCAGACGTGGCGGAGTACTTTGTTTTATAAAAGGTACTAGCAGCCCTCTCCGGCTGCGCCTGAGCATGTATTATATCTTAAAACCTTCCTCCCAAATCACTTTATCTATTGGTGAAAACCATATAAAAATCCGTGCAGTAGTTTTTGAGTTTATCGCGAGCAGACAGACAGACGCAGTCGAGGACTTTGTTTTATATTTATAATAACTAGCTGTTACCCGCGGCTTCGCCCGCGTAATATATAGCCTATGTCTTTCTCGGTACCCTAACCTACGTATATGCAAAATTTCATGATAATCGGTTTCTCGAGAACCACACTATCCATTGGAGAAAACCGCATGAAAATTTTCAGTAGTTTTTGAGTTTATCGCGACCAGACAGACAGACAGACGCGGCAGATGACTTTGTTTTATAATATGTAGTAGTGATAATATAATAGGATGTAATGAAGGGATAGACTGCCTAAGATCTAAAGCCTACGTTAAGTGTGCGGGTAGGTTTTTAAGTTGATCAAGGTAATAATTATGGGTTCCTAACCCCTTTGCCTACGACGGAAAAGGTTTTCATTTATTCCCTCAATCATCTTTTACGAGCTTAGAAGAGTTTCTCAGTGATATTTAAGTGAGTAAGAAAATTATAGACTGACATTTTATTTGTTTTTATTTAATTTGAAATTGGATAAATTCATTACTATTGCTATTATTATTTTTTATTATCTTGATAATTGTTTGTCAGTAAGCGTAGGATGTAACGTTCAATACAATATATGTATATTGTTTTTTTTTTTTCATGAATAGGAACAATGAACTTATAATCTGCGTAGGAAGCAGTTGGCACAGTCTATGCTTTTCTCCCAGATCTACCTTTGTCATTGGAGCTTTAATCAATATAATGGTAATTGAATCCAATTGTTCATTCAAACAATGGCTTGAATGAAATAGAAAATAATAAATGTGAATGAAAATTTCATTTACATAAGAGCCAGAAAAATTTGCTATTTCATAGAGGTAGGTACACAGAAACTACGAATATGTAACATAGAAACCAGTCATTTTTTATTTTATTTATTCATGGCAACAAACGGTCATGTACAGTTTACATATATTAGGAAGAAACAACTTAAAATTATAGATCTAAACAGTGCCAGTAAAATTAACCAGTCATGTTGCAGCCACACGTCATCTGCTGTTGCCATAGATCAGAGGTTCCCAAACTCTTTTCAAAGACCGCTTTCAAAATTTTGCTGGATCCGGTGGACCCCAGTAGCGACATTATTACCAATTTCTAAATCTCAAAAACAAAGAGGGAAGATTAGCCCTATCTTTGGAAACTTGTAAGTTGTATTAAATTTAAGCAAATTTTCACAAGTAACAGTCGCTGGCTGAGCTTCTTAAAATATTATCTGCTTAAATTGATAGGAGATGTCAAGTCAACATTTTAGGTCTTTACTATTGAAACTAAATAAATTTTCATGGACCCTTTTGATTGTGGACCCCCATTTTCATCATGCCTAACGTAGACCCCCGTCGAGTCTCTCGTGGACCCCTGGGGTCCACCTGGACCACTTTGGGAATTGCTGCCATGAATAAAAAAATCGACTCTGTTGCAGTCTGCGGTGGGCTAAGAACTTGTACCTTCCTTTAGGCTCCTATTGACTTAAAATCGTTAAATATGTTCTTGGCTACAACTTAATCGACTAATACGACTATTCATCGAAATTATTGAGTCGTATTTTTAAATAAATATCTCATTAAATATTTTGTTACACATAATCTTGTAAACAGTCAGGACTTATATCGGACACTCATGTTTACTACAGATTTTCATAATTTGGCCGGTGGCTTCGCTCGCGTTGATTTACCTATAGGGATGAAGAGCAGATAATAAACATGTACAAGATATTGTTCATTTTAACCAATTACCCAAACTTTTTATCCCGGGACTTCGTCCGCGTAAAACTTCACCACCTTATTATTCTTTTAGGGGTTGAAAATAAACATTTATAAGTTATAAAAATCCTTTTTTAGTCAGTCACTTACATCATGAAAGGAACAAAACCTCTTCACCGAATTTCAAGTTTTAGGGTTCCATAGTAAACAAGGAACCCTTATAGTTTCGCCATGTCTGTCTGTCTGTCCGTCTGTCTGTCCGTCCGCGGTTTTACTCAGAGACTATAAGTATAAGAAAGCTGTAATTTGGTATGAGTAAGTATATTAATCATGCCAAAAAAGTGGTAGAAAAAAATCGTGAAAAAAATTTTTTTTATTGTAGGTCCCATACAAGTAAAGTGGGAGTAATTTTTTTTTTTCGACTAACCTATTTTTTGGGGTATTGTTGAATAAGTGAGGTTGAGCACACTATTTTTCGATTTAGGGATCCGTTTCTAAAATATTTTGTTTTTAAGTGCAAATTTTTGTTAGAGGTAAGTGTTCCCCTATCTATCTGCTAAACGGTTATACAGATACGTAAAAAAATACAGGAGTAGTATATATAACGAAGTTGAAAAGAAAACTATCCGAGCTGAGTACTAAGTACCAACTAAAAAGTTATAGCACTTTTTCATAAACCGCAAAAATAACTTTGTCATTAATACAAACGCTATAAAAAACAAAGTTATTTTTGCACGCAAAAAATTATAGAGGTTTTTTGCTACTCTAAGCTTCCTTCTACGGAACCCTTCATGGGCGAGTCCGACTCGCACTTGGCCAATTTTTTTATTAATTATTGAATTAGCCATTAATATATAGGTAAGTCAGTTAGTTGCCGTGAGGTTCCCGGCAGAGTAGAATAGGACCACTCCAAGTCTTCCCGTGGATGTCGTAGAAGTCGACTAAGGAAGCACAAGCTAAACAAAGCTATAAACATCAAAGAGACCTCTCCAACCCGCCTGGCCAGCGTGGAGAGTGTAGGCCAAATGCTCTGGCTGCCCTGGCTCATAAATGGCTCTGGTAGTACAGAGAGGGTCGTGCTCCTGCAGTGGAGACTAACAAAGACCTGTTGATGATGATGATGAAGCCAGTTAGCCAAGTTTGCCTTTTATACATTTATATTAATATAAATATATAAAAGGCAGACAATAGTTAACTATTGTCTTAAAATAACTAAAACACGTTGGTATGAGTCATTGACACATGCATGAGTCTTTCTAATTGATTTGAAGATTAACCTAATTTACCACAACAGTACTTTGCAGGAGAAAATATTTAATTAATTACAAGTACCTACAACCTATTTTATAATAATTGATCTCTACTATGATGTGATGATTGAATGATGTTAATAATTATGAACCACAATAACAACGCCGTGTGGTTCTCGGCAGAATGGAATAGTCCCACTCCAAATCGTGGTGTTGTAGAAGGTGCCTTAGGAAACACAAGCTAAACAAAGCTAATGAACATCAAAGAACTCTGTACTACCAAAGCCATAGATTAGCCAGAGCAGTCAAAGATTTGGTCTAAACTCTCCAACTCATCTGGCCAGCGTGGAGAGTTTAGGCCAAATCTTTTGACTGCTCTGGCTAATATATGGCTCTGGTAGTACAAAGTGAGTATGCTTCTGCAGTGGAGACTTAAAATACCTGATGATGATGATGATGAAAATAACATTCTTATAATTTATATTACAATAAGAAATAATAAGGTTAAAGAATTCAAAGAGACACTAAAACAGAATAAATAAACACAACAATAATTATTTTAACAAGCACTTATAGTCTAATTCAGCGAAAGATTTGAAGACGGTTCTAAGTACGACGTTGTGTGTGTAGATAGATTTAAAAAAAAAAATTTTTCGTCTCTCGCTAATAGGCAACATTCTTCAGAATTATACCTACCTTTCCAAGCCAATCCAATATCTGTCATTTAGTGAAAATAACCGAAATAAAATCTATAAAGTATACCAAAATCAAATTAATTCAATAATATGACTAACAGATTAAAGACCGCAAGACTTGACCTATGTAGGCCGAAGACAAATATAGCGCGCCCTACAGACAGTCTTATCAGATGTTTATACAGCGTTGTTTTTCCTTAATTCACCAACAGATGGCTTTACAAGGTGACTTACAGGCAAAATTATCTAGAAATCTCACATTGTTGTTTGTGACATTAATTCGAAGAAGTACATTTACTAAAATTGATGATTAAAACTGACATTACATCACAAAAAGAAAATCTATCAAGTACTGTTTAAACCGTGTTGTTAAACAATGCCACATTATTAGTGTTGTTACACACACACACACACTGATATCAATACTACACATATCTATAATATTGCCATGAAACACAATTTTCCTAATAGTTAAGGAAATCGGCAGTATATTTTTCGTAGGCTGAAATGTTTTCGTAGCATATTCGTAGCGAGCTCGTAGCGGCCACACCCCAAGCTACGACTCGTAGCACACTATGAATTTTTATGTCAAAAAAATAGGTACCATTAATCCGTAGGCCCATTTTTAAAAACGCTCTAATATTTTAGTTACATTTAAAGGCATTTTTCTGACGATTGAACTCTGCATATTCTGAGTAGTACTGTCACTTGATGATTTCACTGGTGCACAATTACCTATGCTCTAAGACAATTACCACTGTATGTCGATGGGAATATAACATGGGTAATTCAAGTTTTAGCGTTGGTATCCCCAGCCGGCTTCTCACACAAAGACACAGCTATAAATAAACAAACCTCCTCCACCTCTCGTAACCGGGTCTTGCCTCTCCACCAATCACGCTTCGAGAATTTTATCGACGCGCATGCGGTCAGTGACGTGTCTCAAACCGTCTATATAAACCCGCAGCACCCATTACCGCAAACCATTCGTACAAGTAACTACGAGCGACACTCACGCTTTCAACGCGAACTTCCAGTGCTATTCAATCAATTTTAATACCCAACGCAAATATGTCAGAAGCTTTCTTCGACGAATACGATTACTACAACTTCGACCACGACAAGCACATCTTCTCTGGACACAGCGGTAAGCAGCGCACGAAGAAGGAGGTTAACGAACACACCAACCACTTCGACCCGTCCGGCCATTCCAGAAAGATCGTCACGAAGTTAGTAAACACAGAGAATAACAAGAAAGCCGCGAACAAGCATTAAATGTGAAGGCTAAATTAGACTGACTATGGCTAGTGTAAGGACATTTGAGATGCCGAGCGAACGGAGGCTGTTGTGGCGGATCCCCGAAGAAGGCTCGGTCCGCCGCTCCTCTCAGAGATCAATGGAACATCCAAGGCGGTTCCTGCTAACGCAGGGTTTCTACTTCGCGAGCTGCTACCAAAGAACGCGAAGCAGGCCGCGGCCACGTCTCAGCTGACCGCAAAGTGCAGTGACTATGCTGGATTCAACACCGTTCCATGTGACTGATCTCATCTCTACTGGGCTTGTTGTAAAGCCCAAATTTGCTGTGTTATTATTTCTTAGTTAGATTATTATGCGTTTAATTTGTATCTTTCACGAGGTACGAGGACTGTAATAATAATTTAAGATAAATAAAGAATTTAACTTATACTTTTTGTTTTGATTATCATCTGTTGTGTTGGCAACCAACTAGTTATATACATATGCAGAAGCGCCTACGCTTTATGTTTATACACAAAAACAACCTTGAGTCTGTCCGGTGAGGTGGCTGGCCTTGCCGGCTATTATCAGTCGGTGTGTATTCATTTATTCTGCGTCGTAGTTCTTATTGGAGATCGATAAAATCGACCTTATTGCTCATCAAATAACAGTTAGGAGCCGATAGCTGTTCAAAGTAGGAATAGGCATTACTAATTAGAGGCTTTATTTTAAGGGCCCACACTCGGCACACTTGCGACGCCAATAATTTTATTCCTAATAGGTAGGTACTTTACAAATAGAAAGAAATTCAAGAATGTAAATCATATAACTTGAAGTATTTTTGGAATCAAGTTTTAAATTATGTGAATCAGTCATTAAGAGAACTACTGATTCTAATAATATTAAAACATGATTCCAAAAATACCTCAGGTTATTTACTAAGGCTTATATGATTTACATCTTGAATTTCTTTCAATTTGTAATGTATTAGGAATAAAATTATTGGCGTCGCTAGTGTGCCTAGTGTGGGGCCTTAACGGACTAACGATACAGACCAACCTATATCCAAAGTTTTTTCATCTGACAGGTGTATATGGGTAGATGAAAAAAACTTTGTTCGTTTTTGCATGAAGTAGGAAGTAAAATCAAACTTGGCCTTCATTCGACTGTACAAGTATTCATACGATTGAAGTAAGACAGTCGTTTTCTTCCAATTTAACGTAAATAATTTGTGTAGCTAGGCCTAAATCTTAAAGCCAAATTTAAGCTTATTCCGCTTAAATATTTCGTTTTATAAAGATTATTTCTATTTTACTTACTACTCATGAAATATCTTTTTTTCTTTAAATATAAAATTTAAAGCTTAATCTAGATAGTCATGACAGTAGTTATTTTGATATTATAAGACATAATTTATGAGAGCACTAGAGAAAATTCGAAACCAGTAAAAGAGAAAAGCATAAGGTTTTGAAACATGTTTCCAATAAAACCTTAGCCAACCTTTTCTTTTAAAGACTCATTTTTAAGGGGGCACACTAGGCACAGTAGCGACGCCAATCATTTTATTCCTAATACTTTACAAATAGAAAGAAATTCAAGAATGTTAATCATATAAGCACTAGTAAATAACCTGAAGTATTTTTGGAAATTCTCATAATATTAAAACATGATTCCAAAAATACTTTAAGTTATTTACTAAGGCTTATATGATTTACATTCTTGAATTTCTTTCTATTTTTAAAGTATTAGGAATAAAATGATTGGCGTCGCTACTGTGCCTAGTGTGCCCCCTTAATGACTAGTGATTATGTGGTATTATGGCCATTAGGAATCTACTTCGATTTATGAGCAAAAATAATATTATGTAAAGTACAAAATATTAAATTAAAACCAAAAATACAATTCATGCATTTAAGTTACATATAGATTTCAGACAAACCTAGAGTTGATTTATATTTCTTTTTAATGATACGATAACTCGTATAAGTAGCGGTTGAATGAGTTTTAAACAATTTTTGCCTATAAATCAAGCAAGTGTTATATAAGTATGTCATAAAAGTTTGTCATAAGGGTCGTGAGAGTAGAAAAAGGACCTCTAGACAACCTTCAGAAGGATCAATAGAATATCGCAACCTGCACGAATTACAGACGTTTCGTTCAAATATATTTTACTAGCTGTTACCCGCGGCTTCGCCCGTGTGATATATAGCCCATGTCCTTCTCTTTACCCTAACCTATGTGTATGCAAAATTTCATGATGATCGGTTCAGTAGATACGGCGGGAAACAATATAACAAACAAGAAAACAAATAATAATATAAACAAATATAAACAAACAAACAAACTCACTTTCGCATTTATAATATTAGTTAGGATTAGGATTAATAAGTACATATTCATATACTTTTTGATGAGTAATAAAATAAATTGACAAAAGTCATCCCGTGGATGTCGTAAAAGGCGACTAAGGAAACACAAGCTAAACAAAGCTTATTAACATCAAAGATACCTCTCCAACCCGTCTGGCCAGCGTGGAGAGTGTAGGCCAAATCCTCTGACTACTCAGGCTAATATATGGCTCTGGTAGTACAGAGAGGGTCGTGCTCCTGCAGTGGAGACTAGAAAGACCTGATGATGATGATGATGATGAAAATAAATTGGTCTCCAATTACCTAGTACAATAAATATCTATCATATCCCACTAAGTGCTCCCAACTCGGATTCTCAGTTATACAATAAGGGTTCCGTACCAACCTGATGTTTAAGTCATCATCAACATTTTAGCCGCATGAAGTCCACTACTGAACAAGGTTTAAGGCGTGAAAATTTACTTAGTCTAAATATGTACAAAAACAGACACGATCTACAGTTCACAGCGCTGTTAGTTATCTGTGTGTCTACTTATCAGTGACGCAAAAACCATGTTTCTTGTATGAGGCCTCCTTTATTATTTATATTTCTTTGTTTTTATAATTTTTTGTGATAGAGGCAATAGATATACCTACAAATTCTATAAAAATTTCAAGTGTTTACCTTTTACGGTTCAAAACATAGTGCCTTGTAGCAGACGGAGGGACGGGCTGACATCGGAGGCTTAATTATAGTTTTTCCTCTTAGGTATAGAACCCTGTAAGGCCGTGTGGTTCCCGGCAGAGTAGAATAGGACCACTCCAAGTCTTCCCGTGGATGTCGTAGAAGGCGACTTAGGAAACCCAAGCTGTACAAAGCTTATAAACATCAAAGAGACCTCTGCAACCCGTCTGGCCAGCGTGGAGAGTGTAGGCCAAATCCTCTGACTGCTCAGGGTTATACTTATGGCTCTAATAGTACAGAGAGGGTCGTGCTCCTGCAGTGGAGACTATAAAAAACCTGATAATAATGATGATGATGATGGAACCCTAAAAACGTATGCTTATAGTGACAACAGTAAATCATTATTAACATACATGTCATTTGAGGAAAAAAAATCTTTTCTGATTACTTTGCCAAAAGCAAATTGTCTAAAATAGTTACCTATCTATAGCGCTTAATGCCTACCAAGTACTGTTAACTAGCTCTCCCTGACTTAACTAACTCTCCAGAATTAATATATATGTATTTGTTGTAACAAATCTCAGTGTATTATCTAAATCACTTTTGCTGCGAATACGATTAGTACCTACTAGCATTTATTTATTACTAGCTGTTGCCCACGGCTTCGCCCGCGTGATATATAGCCTTTGTCCTTCTCAGTACCCTAACTTATGTATATGCAAAATTTCATGATGATCGGTTCAAGTAGATAGAGCGTGAAAGCGTAACAAACAAACAAACCTACAAACAAACTCTTTCGCGATTATAATATTAGTGGGGATTAATATGTTCTTTGGATAACTACATTATACATAGGTATATTTCCCAACATCGGAAAAAGGTTTGGTCAGCCGTCGGCTGTAAAATTACATCCTGCACGTTGCCGGCACCGTGCATAAGAATCGCGAATCAAACATCGGGTTATTCACTTACTGATCACACACGTGACCAGTTGACAGTGTCTATAAATAAATATATACGAACAAATCACACAGATTGAGCTAGCCCCAAAGTAACTTGTGTTATGGGATACTAACTCAACGACATTATATTTTATAACAAATACATATATTGATAAACATCCAAGACCCAGGTCAATTTGAAAAAGATCATTTTTAGGGTTCCGTAGTACACTAGGAACAAATCATGGCAAAAAAGTGGTAGTAAAAATTTTTGAAAAAAAAAAATTTTTTGGGTAGCTCCCATACAGGTAAAGTGGGGGAGTAATTTTTTTTCTCTATTTTCCCATCGTGTGGGGTATCGTTAAAAAGGTCTTTAAAAAATATTGTGAGGTTGAGAACACTATTTTTCGATTTAGGGATCCGTGTCCCCCCCCCCCCCCCCCCCCTCTATCTGCTAAACGAACTGGGTACTTAGAGCGAACTAAAAAGTTATAGGCAACCAACTTATAAAATGTACTGGAAAATGTAAAATTTCATACAATCTTCATTGTTAGATGTTTTTGGTCGTTAAACTGTGAGGTGCGAGTGTAAACAGTGTGAACTCAAAGTTGTCATTCGCAACTACGGAACACTACACTGCGCGTGGCCCGACACGCACTTGGCCGGTTTTTCATCTTGACCTGACCGGGGTTCGAGCCCGGGACCATCCGTGTCACAGGCCGTTGACCGCTGCACCACGGAGCTCGTCTTGACCGCGGCACCACTGAGCTCGTCTATATACCTACTAACCCTAGAATATTCAAAATTAACTAATGACAACCTTATATCTCAGGCTGTCTTTGCCTTGCCAGGTTATTCTAAACAGTGACAGATCGAGACCTAAAAACGATTTTAGTTAAACTGCATCTAAGATGCCTTTTAAGTATTCGGGCGTGTGAGTTTCAGGACCAATAGTTGGATGTTACTCATCAACTCAGGGAATAAATTGTATTTCGCAGTTAAACTTCAGCGTGATCGCCCAAGTGTTTGATGTGTTTAATAATTAAAATTGAGCAACAATCAATAATAATATGCTTATAACTATGTTCTACTATACAATTGATTAATACCATCACATTTGGTTATGAATGCAGCATTTACTTACCTTAATAAAACTTTTGGTAAGTTTAGGTTATGCTTGAACAGATCTCATCATCATCATCATCAGGACTTTATAGTCTCCACTGCAGGAGCACGACCCTCTCTGTACTACCAGAGCCATATACTAGCCTGAGTAGTCAGAGGATTTGGCCTACACTCTCCACGCTGGCCAGACGGGTTGGAGAGGTCTCTTTGATGTTGATAAGCTTTGTTTAGCTTGTGTTTCCTTAGTCGCCTTTTACGACATCCACGGGATGACTTGGAGTGGTCCTATTCTACTCTGCCGGGAACCACACGGCTTGAACAAACCTAAACAGTTTTAAAATAATGTAGAATAATAAGAATGTCATTAGTAGAATAATGTAGAAAATAATGTGTGCGGTTGGCAAAAATAAAAATTTAGTTTTACCATCTGGTTGTGGCTAGATCGGTGTGGTCAGTTAGTAAATCACCCACACATCGCATGACTTACGTGTCTTGCATATTTGTGCTAGGTTATGCTAGACTGTAATCGATTACATTGCATTAGAGTCGTAGTTTCTAGATTAGGAAAGAATTTAATGGACACAGTTAGCGAGATTTAGAATCAGTAGGTATTGATTCATTAACTAGTGACCCTTATTAGATTAGACACAAATTAAATGACGTGAATACCAATCCAAGACATTATAAGATCTATAGGATTATCCTGGATTTAAAAAAACCGGCATAGCAGAATTAGTCTTCCTTTAGTCCACTTGCTGTTTCGAACTTGTTACCGGCTACATTTTGCAATTTTATTTCATTCATCCGAATATATTCGTACTATTAATGATGACAAAGATTTTGGCTGGCCGTAAAATGAAAAGCTGGATGATTTACGTTTTATGCACCCAAGGAGGGCTGGCTGCCCTTGGGTGCGTAAAACATAACTTACAAATATAATTTAAATATTTTAAAATTAAAATAAGCGCTATGCCTATGTAAAAAAATAAGAGCTTTATCAGACATCAAGATTTGTAGAGCGTAACGGACCTCTATTTTTTTGCTATATGCCCGAAGAGATAGGTCATTGCTCCGGGATATTGTTACTATACATATGATACTCACACACAACACTACAACTTCATATGCTTTAACATATTTTTTTGCATTTTATAGAGTTTTTATTCATTTAAAATTACTTGTTTCATGCTGAGGTGAGTAAGTGGCCTGAAAGTGAATTTACAGCACTTTGGTGATGCAGCTATATGGGAGTTAATGACTTTAATTAAACCATCAGTGGTTAAGCTATTACTAATTCCTAAGTTTTTATAAAAGAAATAATAATTAGGTTGAAGAAAAAGTCATTTAGTATGAAGATTTTATCTGCTCATGTAACTTTGATATAAAAATTCTCAAAGAGAAAACGCTTGGACCGACTTTGTACTATTCTTAATGGGTTTGCAATTACGTAATTTTAATATACTTTTAAACTATACCGAACTATTTAATTTTTTGTTAATTTGGTACATTTTAATTGACAATAATACGGTAAAAATATGGATTGAAAATGTTTTGTTGCTAAATATTTCTTAAGATTGTAAGCACTTTTCTAATGGTAAAAAATTTAGCCTGAAAAAACAACAAAACAAATGAATTTTCATTCCAACTTTATATAAAACATTCCAACATACAAAACACGAAATTACTTTTTCGGCTTGCCTATGAATGTACGTATACATAATTATGGGTATGTAAATATGTATAAATATAAATATAAGTATGACTGCTCTATTCTCGCTTCCTGTAGCGTAAATGGCTTTACAAATTTTGAAGTGTAAGTTGTATTTAGTTTCATATTCTTCCTCAAAATGACATGCTTTGTGATCTTTGACAGTTTACGTCCAACATAATAATTTCATTTAATTATTATGTTGGACGTAAACTGTCAAAAACCGCTGGATTTTTGTTATTTTTTGACAAAAAATCTACTTGTAAAAATACGATTTGCAGATTATATATTAACCTATCCTTAAAAAATATTTAATTTAAATATAGAGGTATTATGAAGGTGACGTCTGGCTAGATAGAAATTCCTACATTTTTTTATTCTAAACAAATGTTTTCAATAACAGTAACTAATCCTATAAACCATTTCCCGATTTATTTGGCCTAAATCCATGAAGCAGTTTCGTAGAATTTAAGATTTAGCGATAGTTTAGTAAACTCGCGATATTTTCGTCTTAAACCAGCTGGCAACAATACCTACCTACTTGTATACATTGTACGTACTAATCGAGTTATTTACAAATAATGTACTTTTGCGTTTCTCGTGAAAAAGAGAAACGTTTACCAACTTCCTTCTCTAGCTTTCGCTTATGCCTATAAAAGAACATGTATCTCTAAGATATTTTAGATTGAGCGAATATATAGGTACTACACAGTTTTTAAAAAAGAAGGTTATATTTATATATCAAATTTCTTTTAAAATGTGCTTTGAAATCTAACTGTTACGCCAGCCTCCTATTCGAGGAGCTTTGCATTGATTCTCAGCGAAAGGAAATACTTGTACTTCATTTTCACAGGTATTTGCCTGCGGTTCTGAAGCTTACCAAGGAGGGTTAGCGTCAGGCAGGAAGCTATAAAAACCTTACCAAATCATATTAGAGCATCAATTACATGCTTTCATCATAGTTGACGCCGTCTTACGCTCTTCATTTGAGGATGTACTCGTAACTGTAAATGCGTATACGTAAATAGTGACGACCTCCGTGGCGCAGTGGTTAACACGCCAGCATGCGACACAGAGTGACCCCAGGTTAAATCTCTGGTCAGGTCATGATAGAAAACAATCATTTTCAGATTGGCTTGGGTCTCGGATGTTTATCTATCTAAGTGTCTATTATTAACTATTGTATCGTTGAGTTAGTATCCTATGACACAAGTTCACAATTTACTGTGGAGATAGCTCAATTTGTGTGATTTGTCCCTATATATTTATTAATAGGTGAGGAAGAGTTTTTTCCTACAACAAGCACTAAATAAACGCGTCTTTTCAGGGATGTCCTGCTAAAGAATGGCTCAGCAGTGGACGCGGCCATAGCAGCAATGTTCTGCAATGGCCTCCTCAACCAGCAGAGCATGGGGCTTGGAGGAGGTTTCTTCATGACGGTTTATATCAAGGACGAGGAAAAGGCTTACACTGTCAACGCCCGGGAGAAGGCCCCGGCTGCGTCCTCTGCTAATATGTTCCACGGCAGTTACGATAGGGCCGCCAAAGGTGAGTAAAAGTATTATTAAAATAGGAATTCGCATGTAACCTCTACTAATTTATTCCACGGCAGTTACAATAGGGCCACCAAATGTAAGTAAAAGTATTAATAAAATATTAGTTCGAATCTAACAAGTAAGACAAAACAGAAGGTCCTGTAAGCAATCATGAATTGATAGGGTCTTGTTTTGTTAATCAGTGTAATTTTAAAAATAATAATAAATAATAAAATAAAAGCATAACGATGTTTAAGTTAATACAAGTAACAGTATTTTCAACACTACATTTTTAGGGTTCCGTAGTAAACTAGGAACCCTTATAGTTTCGCCATGTCTGTCTGTCTGTCTGTCTGTCTGTCTGTCTGTCTGTCTGTCCGTCCGCGGTTTTACTCAGAGACCATAAGTACTAGAAAGCTGTAATTTGGTATGAGTATGTATATTAATCATGGCAAAAAAGTCGTAGAAAAAAATCTTGAAAAAAATTTTTTTTTTGGGTAGCTCCCATACAAGTAAAGTGGGGGAGTAATTTTTTTTTCTCTACTTTCCCATCTTGTGGGGTATCGTTAAAAAGGTCTTTGAAAAATATTTTGAGGTTGAGAACACCATTTTTCGATTTAGGGATCCGTTTCCGAAATATTTGGTTTTAAAGTGCAAATTTTTGTTAGAGGTACGTGTCCCCCCCCTCTATCTCCTAAACGGTTCTATATAGATACGTGAAAAAAATTACAGCAGTAGTATATATACTGAAGTTGAAAGGAAAACTATCAGAGCTAAGTACTAAGTACAAACTAAAAAGTTATAGGCAACCAACTTATAAAATGTACTGGAAAATGTAAAATTTCATACAATCTTTATTGTTAGATGTTTTTGGTCGTTAAACTGTGAGGTGCGAGTGTAAACAATGTGTACTCAAAGTTGTCATTCGCAACTACGGAACCCTATACTGCGCGTGGCCCGACACGCACTTGGCCGGTTTTAGAAAGAAAGGATTACTTACGGAGATAGTCAATAAAATAAATTTAGTCAATAAAATAACGCAACTCGTTTTTTTTCCGCTATTGTACGTATTTTTACCTTATTTCAACCTATTACTTAATAGATTATAGGATAAATAAACAATAAGTTTAATAATAACATACACTGTATGTGGTATTTAATGAATTAGAATATTCATTCTCCCTCTAAATATCATTCAAATAAAAGACATCAACGAGCCCTCTTGAAAATGACGTCAGATTCTGAAAATTTCCGATTTAATTTAAATTACAATAATACATCAAAATCCCAATTATAATCCCAACTAATATTATAAATGTGAAAGTTAGTTTGTTTGTTTGTTACGCTTTCACGCCATATCTACTGAACCGATCATCATGAAATTTTGCATATACATAGGTTATCGTACCGAGAAGGACATAGGCTATAAATTACGCGGGCGAAGCCGTGGGTAATAGCTAGTTATATATAATTTTACTGAAGTTTAAGAAACTTTAAAGATAGAGGCCAGTCGTATATTTTTTGTGTATTGTCACTAAATTAGACAGCAGGTTCTCCAGAATGCATCAAATCGAAACTAAAACGTTAGATGTTGCTACATGCCTACGAGTTAAATGTTGATATTTTTTCATTTGTACACTTAGCTATTACGACTTTGCTTATACTGCTAGTTTGGCATTGCCTCTATTGAAGTCAGTTGAAAAGGCTTCAGAGCAGACTGGTTCCGCTTAACCGGTAGAACGTGACACAAACAATATCAAATGTCTCGTGACCCGCTCCAATGGAAACTTACAAGCCCGTTAATCATATTGTATTTACTTTAAAATTCATAAAACATCAGTAATTATGGCTGCATTGTCAGCCGAAACAATTGCGCAAATATGATTATTATCGAATAAACAAAGAGTGTCGACACAATAGGCTGTATAGTCGAATACAGTCACATTTAACCCGGCCGGCAACCTTAGTTTAGGTCTTTAGCCTTAAAATGTTTTAAAAATTAAGGTTATCAATACACATCGTACATTGAAATCTCCCAGTAACGATAATGCCTAAAGCTATCTTCGTTTAGTTTCTTTAATAGAAAATTAAAATCGTGACTACGATTCCAAAAAATATAAAGTAGGTTGGAGTTATGAGGGTTTTACCGATAAATATTCGAATCTGTTCAGAATTTTAGGAGATTCAGCGGAATAAACAAAGACAGACTTTCCCACAGAAATATTAATATTTAGGTATTTTTGGTGTGAATACAACACACATTTGTTTTGATATTTTTCGTTTGGTCTTTGAAGTCTAACAATAATATGAACGTTATCTTTTGAAAACTTCTATTCATTTTATTTTGTTCGTATATATTCTTATGTTAATCTTATAAAATCTGGTGACATTTTTAATAATATCTTCCAGAAATGAAAACATTCAATAAAAGCCGCTTAAAGCCCGGTTGGTTCGCTAGTTTATCAGTAAATGACTGCCTAGCATAATATGAAGTAACAGCAGTACAAATGTAGCAGTCAGACGTCCGGATTAAAATTAAATCGTGCCAAGAATGTTTATTAATGTCGTCTACTGCTACTTCCTTGCAGGAAAACTACTTATTATTGCAACAGTAGTTAAACGTATATAAATATTTAAGTTGATATAATTAATGGTTATCTTAAACCATTATAACCAACCGTAAACCATTGCTTGTCAGTATTCTATTTTGATATAATTTATTAAGAGATTTAAAAAAGGGGGGGCAGGCAGCCGCGGCCAACCATAAATTGTGCCAAATAATTTCACAGTAATAAATAATATGGATAGGAACTCCACGGCCCAGTGCGGCGTAAGCGTTATCAGAACTTCGCAAGTCAACCCCGGGCTTAGTTCCTAATGACATAAAAGGGTAACCTTAAGTGACATAAAAGTATCCCGAACTCTTTCATTCTTTGGAAGGAACCTGCTGTTGGCACAGAATTAATAATAGTCCCTTGGTTCTGACTATCATCATTACTTTGGTATCCACTATTACTAGGTCGATGCTTTTAAGCAGCTTGAAAAGTCTGACTCCCAGTGTTGGCCTTGGGTGATACCACAGTTGAAGATGGAACCGAGAGCGCTTGATCGAAAGTGATAAACAACTACGGTACCTACAGGCACATTATGATCCCACTTTGACGTTTGTAATTCTAGAAAACGGTGATTTCTTTGACGTTCAATTAATTTTAATTAACATTTCTACTAAATTACGAGTACATAATTGATTTAACAAAGAGCATGGAGACATAAGTATGTACTAAGTACAAAGAGTCAATGAATATTTTTTGAGCTGCTTCTTCTAAAACAACTGTAAAAATGGCCTTTAATCTCGTCCGCAACATTAGTTGTTTTCATGTAACGAGTAAACTTGACAAAGGATCATAAAGCATAATTGTTTTAGCGCATCAATTAAAACTGCAAACAATTTCGCTTGTCAAAATTCAAAATCGAAACGTGGTCGGTTTCTCTACAGAGCTTTCTCTTATATCTGGTTCAGTTAGTGCTAAGGCTGGTTTTCCACCAACTCCTATGAGATATTTACGTCTCGTATAATATATACTATACTAAGTGTTGTTGTTGTTTTGTTACACATACGAAACACTTACACATACGAAAAACTGGTCACTTACACATACGAAAAAAAACTAAGTGTTGATATGAAATAACGATTTATTATCATTTGATGCTGAAATTTTTGGATTAATGTGCTATTTTTTTAAGAATTTTGTTCAAACCTTATCAAAAAGGGTGAAGAACTGTATTGAAGACCGTGGCATTCTGACAAAATTTTATGGCCACGACCAGGTGTAGAATAGCGGGGGTAAAACTAGAAGCCGCTCGCTGAATTCAAACTTTAAGTTTGCCAGATGGTATAGTTAATTAGCAAAAATCTCTGATTCATATGTTACTCACTTAGGGTGCACTGGTAGATGCCCAAAAAGAGATTGCATAAATATTTTTTTTAACCTTGCGTGGAACACTAGCCTTATTTAAAAGAAGCTTGCAAAATGAACTTAGGTTGTTGGTTCGTGATTTACAGCTCAAGAAATCTTCATTGTGAAATACTTGCACTTAAAAAAGTACTTATAACACAAGAGCATTTTAAGACAAATTGACATAATAATGAAGCAAAATAAGACGTGAAGACCCTGTTAAATTTTAAACCGAGTGCTATTTTAACCAATAGCTTACAAGTTCTATAGGTATGATGTACATATCATTTTCAAATTTATTGGGCATCAAAGTTCTGTCGTTTATAATATAATAAAAACTATAATAAAAAATATTTAAATATATGTTCGCGAGGTCCAAGTTTGGGGTGAACTACAGTTTTAGTAACTAGGAGTTAACAATTTGCCTTGTTTGTACAGAAAATTATTTCAATTTCTGTAAATATTAGCAGTGGAGACCTTTACTCAACAAGAGGAAAAATATAGCTAAAAAATATATACTTTTAGGTTTCCGTAGTAAATAAGAAACCCTTATAGTTTTGCTATGTTCGTCTGTCTGTCCGAAGTTTAGCTCAGGTTGTAATTTGGCATGCTCAAAAAAGCGATAAAATGAAATTCATAAAAGCATTTTTTTTAAGTAAATTCAATGCATTAAATGTAATGAAAGTAAACAAACTATGTAATAAATTTTAATAATGGACAAATTAAATGCGTCCAAATATGAAAGCGATGGAACCAGTTGCATATTTGCAATTCGCAAACAACAGCATGATACAGAATCACGCCTTTACCCCTTATGAGTTAAAAAAAACTTTGGTCAATAATCGTATATTTGTAGACATCATGACAAAACTGCCCTGGTGGTGTGCTCCTGAATGCATCCTTGGCTGTGTGTTTAGGAGCCCAGGGTCCGAATTACTAGGAGTATTCATGCTGTAAAATGATCTGGAATTGTATTACGGGCTGTCGCCTGTTCTTTTTTATTGATTCGGTTTAGATTAATTTAAATAAATTAAAATGCCCAGGATAATTTTTATGTAAAAACTATTTACTCAGATGCTCATAACTTTTGTTGTAAGCAATATATCTTAAATATCAAAACGTACAGCCCTACTTCTCCAATTTATCAATACTGTGTAGAAATATATTGAAATTGGAATATGTTTAAAGGGTGAGAAGCGTTATCGCTTTTTGTATGAAAATTTACAAGTAGTCTATCTTCTTAAGTCACCAAATTTGACAGGCAAAAGTGGTTCAATCTAAGGCCAAAAATCAGTGAATAGTTGGACTGTTGGTAAACTATCCGTCGCTGGGCTCAATGATTCATCTCAGTGTCAAGTTGTGGCATGATGCATTTGTGTACTTATCCATCACAAAATGTACTTATTTAATTATAATATTATCACTTTTCTCCAGGACCACTATCAATAGGAGTCCCAGGCGAGCTGCGGGGGATGTGGTTGGCGCACCAGCGGTGGGGGAAGCTTCCGTGGGAGAGTCTGGTGACTCCAGCCATCGAAATCTGCAAGAACGGTTTCATTATGTCCAAAGCTCTGTATGACGGCTTGGAAACCGCGCCATTCATAAAGAATGACCCACAGATGAGGTAAGAAGTATGATAAACATACCAGATTTAATGTTATAGGTGATGTATCACATTCTTCCTCTCCTCTTCTTCTCTCTCATATTGGATCGGTTCTGTCTGTCAATTCTCAACCATAGTTTCCTTATACACTTTACAACCATATCAGTACTAGCTGCCCATTACAAGTTTCCTCCACAACTTTTTCGACCTACCCCTTCCCCTTTGTCCTGTTCTAATCACATTTAATCGGAGCATCTAAAGTAATTGGCATCTCATTATTTGGCTATACTCGTACAAGTTCGGATAAATAAAATTTGGTATGAAAAAAGAAAACTCCATAGTTCACAATTAGGTACTTAGACGATATTATGGCTAGGATTGTTTTTTTTTTTTATTATTATTCATCCTTATTTATTGCGGCCTTACCAGGTAAGAATATTTTTTAGACACACCTACGTGGTCACAATAAATCCTTGAAGACATTTATGGAGACAGAAGAAAACGAACGATATGAAATCGTAATTTCCTCCTCGTAGTATATTTATTACACCTTCCGGTTGCATTTTATAGGAGCCTGCGAGTGCAGTCGCGTGACTACGCCCACTTCGCCTACGGCCTCGCACGCATACTTAATTTAGACGAGCTTTTTTTGGGAAGCCTACAACTAGCGAAATAGAAGAGCCAATGGTCATCGCTAAACATGTCTTTGAAAGCTTACGATTTAAGCCACAAGACCTTGCGAAACGACTTCAAGAAGCTCACGACTTCACGCACGATGTCTGAAATCTTTGCTTCGTTCGAGGAGCATATTTTTAAGATTCAAGCCATGTGAGGATAATTGTTAAGGTTGCCAAATGGATATATGGATTTGAAAGCAAGTTTCTTTATTTCAATCTAGATTAAGCGCTGATTTTGTTATTAACTTCAGTAAACCTAGAATCGATAAAGTCATATATATAGGTATATATGTAGGTACATATTTATATCAAAATGGAACTTAAACTGTTTTTAACTTTAATAATAATGGAATTACTTGATTACCTAACTATAGTTATTTATAATCAAGTGGAAAGATAAAGTCAAGTAGTCTGCTTCCATATCGCTTAATAAAGTAACTGCGCAGTATATGAATACCTATACCTACAACCTGTACCCAGCAACCTGCTATGGTTTATTTCCATCACTTAACGCCTCAACACTCTAGGCCACAATCAGCAGTTCATCATAGTCCGTTGCGGCTTATAAATGGTTGACTTTTTCTATTATTCATATGAAAACCGCATTGTATAACAAGCATCAACGATTGTCGCTTGTAATGTGTTGAAAGCCTTATCGATTTGTTGTTATATGAACCAGCATACAAAGTAGTAGTTATTGAAACATTGGTGTTTTTGAAATATTGGACAAGGCCAGAATATTCTAAGTTATACAACTCATGAAAAGTAGATACACTTATGCACCTTTTCTAGATGTTTTACATGCATAACACGAACCAGGAACAAGGACAGTTTGTGATACATAAAAGATTTCTTTCCCTAAAATAATAGACCTGTAGGTCTGATAAGTTGATTAATCTATTATTCTATAGGCTATATATTAGGCTAATTTGTAATAATGGATATTTTCGTTTTACAAGGGCTTAGAAAAATTATTATAAATTCATGATCTCTCATCATCAAATGAACTCGCCAAGGAAAAAGCCTTCCTCCGCAAAACAAGTACATAGCTCAATCATTGCCAAATTAAAATTAAAACAAACAAATTCATTAAAGTCCTCCATCACAACGAAGACGAGAAATCTACAAAGAATGAACCTTAATTACTTTTATTTTCACAGGAAAATGTACTTCAACAGCAACAAAGGTCAGTTCCACCGGCCCGGGACACTTGTGAGACCCAGTGAGAACCTTTGCAACACCCTCCAGAGGATAGCCGAGAAGGGAGGGGACGAGCTGTACAACGGAACCCTGGCGAACGACTTCCTCGATGACCTGCAGAGGGTTGGCAGCATCATCACCACTGAGGATCTACAGAATTACCAGTAAGTTTTGATCAACTTCATTTTTGCAGATAATATCCGTAAGGGTAGAGATAAGCTGTATATAACAAAACCCTGGCTAAACACTTTTTCAATGAGCTAGAGCGGATTAGCAGCATCATTACGGCTGATGTCTATTTAATTATTCACATAATAATTTAGATGTAGGTAATGGTGTTGATGAATAATGTTTTTTCATTAATCATAAGTAAGTAAAATCATAAGCATTTTAGCCAATATGCCTGTGGGAGAAAGAACACACAGCTGAAACTTAAACTTCAGCCTTGCTCGTAAATTGTGACTTGAACACTACCTGGTGTATATGACCCAAGGCGACAAAAATCAGCTTACTCATAAAATTACAACAATCGGAAAAGTACAGAAAAACGGATAAAGTTTTACTATTACTACCTATCCGTAATAAATCAAATATCCCCTTAAGTACGTATTCGTAAATATTCTCTTATTTTATTGAGTCATATCAAGTACCAAGAAAGTGACACATATTTTCAGTTCTTAAAACTATTTACCAGTCAAAGTAAATTTCACAACAATTATCTGACGTGTGCAAATGCAAAACATTATCAAAGAACGTTTCAGAAAAATGATAGTGTCTTCGATTACACAGAAGAAAGAAAGTGACAAGTCTTTATTTTAACACTAATATTCTGAGTCATATTATCGTCTACATTTGTTTCACCACGATCCACAAATATCAGACGTTATCAGAACCGGTATGATTGCGTGACATAAGCGCCGAACGGCTGTTGTTATTTTTATCCGGTCATGTGATGTTGACAAATATCAAGGATCTGTATGTTTTTATGTGTCGGTTTATTGAAAAGCTTAGATCATAATTATAAGTCCTAAATAGACTCTATTAGCCTAAAAGCGTAGAAAAAGCTAGTGTCCAACAGATAGTCGATCGCGCCGCACACACACAGCTATGAATTTGTCGGATTTTGAGGGCATTAATTGACAGGACGCGTGTGACGACACAAAGCTGTCACGCACACAAGCATTGAAAAATTGGCCTGTTTTTTGATCATTGAAATAAGGGCATATGACTAGAGAGTATATAGTCAAACTTGAAAAGGTAATAGTCTCCTATTCAGTGTTTTTTTAAACTGAAATAGTGATTGCGTGTGTGTAATTTACCACAAAATGGAACCATAAATAGTACTACTAAAAGGCTTGCTAAAGCTAGCAAGATCATCATTATGATGATGAGCTAGCAAGATGAACCTAAAACGCCTAATGTCCTCTAAACTATTATCAAGAACTATCACAAGAAACAAGTTGACAAAATATGGACGAAATTCATGTACTTATTTTGTATCTCATTGATGGCCGTCGTAATAACCTTCCAAATTAATTCAAGGATTTTTAAATAATACTATACTCTTATGGAAGTTTTTGTGTAGTGGTTATGAAATATCATTTTTAGCTTAATTCCAAAATATAAAATATATAAAGAAATATGCTTCTCTATATTGAAAAATCTGTTACATATTAAATAATAAATAAGTAGCTGTGGTAGTAGGTTGTTAGTATTCCACTATAAGCTACAAATCTTCAAAAATCTACACACAACAAGGCATGGTTTTTCATAATCTTACCTAACACTTCGCTAACTGCGCCATAACGATCTCTAGAAAATTCTCATTATTTTATAGCCATTGTTATAAAGAATTAATAATATTTAAACACCTGAGTCCTATATCGGTGACTCATTCTTTTACATAGTTTTCAAAACAATAAATTGTGAAACGATTATTCAAACTTCTGTGTCATTCATAATATCTACTTGTATGAATGTAGGTACTGTTTTATAGGTAGAAAGAGAAATAAAATTTAAACAATTTTCAACTGTAATGCTAAACACTTTGGTTCAATTTAATAAGTTTTGTTTTTTGTTTATATACTTACAAAGTTGTAAATTTTTGTACATATTGCATCAGATCAGACAGACTGTAAACAATTTACTTATAATAAAATTTGTTATTGTGATTGAACATAGTGGTTGTGGCCTGGTTGATAATTTGTGTACCTGTACTTGATATTAAAAACCGGCCAAGTACGAGTCGAAGTAGGTACGTGAAGAGGATTTCGAACGATAACTGGATATTTCTTCAATTTTAAGCAACTTTATAAAAACTGTACATTTCTTACAAGTTTTCCTGTTATCTAAAAATTCATGTCAAATCATTTGTTAAAATTTTGAGATCAGTGGTTTCAGAGGTACTACCCAATTTTCGACATTTTTGTTAAAAAAAAATTGAAACAATATTTCCTAAAATTATGAAAAGCATATTTTATTTGAAGTCTTCAGAAGAAATTCTTTCAATTGTTTCGTCTTTAGATAAGGTTTGCGAAACTTTTGTACACACTCGCAAAATTCTTAGCCACATTTTTTCAAATGTTGCTACTATTTCATTTTCTGTAAATACCTATATCCGCCCAAAGATTCTGCTTCTAATATGCTTAGTGTTAAGTCAATAGATAGTCGACTAGTCGTTTCTGTAATCTGATTAGCATGTGGAAACTGTAAATAGAAGTATATGTAGGTACACGTATGGCTTGCCTATTTACCGCAAGTCTTGTAGAATAGGTTGGGTACCTATGTATTATTTTGTATTTTTACGTTTTCGTAATCTACCAACAGGGCCCTATTATCACGAATCCTCCGCTGACCGTCCGTTTTTCTATCACAGGGCTTTATCTTTTAAACCGTAATAGGTAGAAACTTGAAAAAAATATAGAAATGAAAGGTGGTTTACAAGAAACATTTTTTTTTGCGTTATTTTTTCTTTACTCTAACATAGTTAACATACTTAACATATTTCTCTAATGTAGCTCAATCTGTGTGATTTGTCCGTATATATTTATTTAGTATTAATTAGGTATAGATACTCAACTTTAACAGTAGCGCTGTGATGTGTGAGCATGTAAACATTTTATTTATTTATTTATAGTCACTGCTATTTTTGGTATGGCTGGGGACTTGGATATTATCTATAAATCTATTACACAAACTGAAAAATGAAAACCTACGTGGAAAACATTGGGGGAAATAGCTAGTACAATATATTAGCAAAATTTTAAATTCTTTCTGATACCTAAACAGTTTTACACATGTTCTTTAAAACATGTCATAAGTAGACATAACACACAAAACCCAAGACTCTAAAATTCTTTTATCATTCTAAACCAAGGTTTGTAATACTTAGCTTAGAAAATTCTAGATTTACCTAAGCTTACGTATACCTTAGAGATAAAGGCAAGGTATTACGTAATACTTAATCTACGTGACATTATTTTGAAATGTTATCATTATCACAGACAGATACACTATCATTTCGATAAAAACAGTTGAAATATTTTGTTTACTAACAGTAGGCAGACTTATTATCGAGTTTGGGTTTATTTATAAGTCTCAGGTTCTTGAAAGGTCACAAAAGCGACGTTTCTTGGAGCACGCAAGCACTTTAATATCATCATTTATATGTAAACAGAAATCAGAAATCTTTATTTGCTTAATACAGTAGGTACAGATCTAAGAATAAAAAAAAATTGGTCACAAGTATTCGCCATAATGGTACAGCATGCAAATATTATTAACCTTGTAACCTAGCTCCTACTATTTTAATTTTTTTTTATTATTTTTTGTTTTGTTTTGAAAGCTTTACTAAATTAAGATGACCTAACTGCACCAAACGCTAGCCTAATTCAGAACCCTTTTATAAGCTGCTATGTATGTTTGTTTGTTCCAATTATTCAATCCCTGTTTTGGCTCGTGATCAATGTCTAGTGGAGAATCCCTTGTTTTTCCGTGGCAACCCATGAACTTTTTAAAGCTGTGGTTTTGTCCTATTATAAACCTAACTTAATGAAACATAACCCAACTTAGACTTGCCTAAATAGCTATAGTTGGATGTTTGCACGCTATTACTGTGGATATAAACTTTAATTTAATGATGCGCTATGAATTTACCTACTTAATAAATATTTTTAATTGCACTGTTTCTTTTGTTGCCTGCCTCTAGTAATGTACAATTTTGCCTTATTATGGAGAAGTTTATTAATAATTAACATTATGGAGAATGATATCTACTAGTATGATCCTATCCTCAAAAGCTTACTGCTATGTTTGCAAAATATTGTCATAGTATAAGGTACCCTTTAAATATGTATGGAAATATGAGAATATAAGAATTTATACTTTCTACAAAACGAATACATCTTAAGCTGTCTAAAAACATCTATGATAAGATTATGAAAGTATGCATTGTGGATTAATCAAGTTGGCTATGTATATAGTTTAACTAGCAGACATTTCAAGCTGCCTAAAAGCATCTATGATAAAACTATGCCGCTATGACATGTTAAAATCTAAGATTAATTATTTATGTTATAGCTCACTTCAACATTGATATCTACCAGATATTTCAAGCTGTTCAAAGACATCTATGATTAGATTATGAAAGTGTATATAAGTTATGGTAAAATGTTGGGTTGGTAGTTTGTTTATGTCATTGTAGTGCACTCTCAGTTCAGTATGGTATGTGTATGGTATGCATTTATATACCCAGCGTATTATTTTAACGGCTAGGTCGACACCCCTCCCCGTACCGACTATACGGCTCGACTCCAGAATTGGACACCAGTTCTACCGTATGCTACGTTACTATTTTTGAAGCAAACTAGGGAAACTCATGCTAGAGTTAATATAGTGCCTATATCTACTGTCAGTAGAATAGGTAGGAGACAAGAGGAAAGACAAAGTGTCTTCAAGCGTAATATCTGTCTACAGAGGATCCGTTTAGGACTCACTCTGGTCGCTGGGCTGGGCTCATATCTGTAAATCTACCGAGGTAGGTACACTTTATATTGTGTAAAACCAATTGAGCTCAGTTTAATTAAACTAATACAGATATTACTAAATTCTCTTAAGGAGTTTTAATTCAACTGGGAAATTTGTCTGTCTGTCACCCTAGGTAGAGCATATCTCTTATAAGAGATGCTACAATAATACTTTTACTAGTATTAATTGTTAACTATTTTATCTATGTACCCATTACTTAAGGAATTGATTATAATGGCAAATCTCTTACCATGATCTCAATTATTGGCAATATTATACCCTATCTCTAGATCTTAGAGACAGATTGAGATGAAATGTCTATTCTCATTCAAAGTACATTTACATCAGACTTACTAGTCATTGTAACACCTTCAATAGGTTTGTGATTTGTAATGTCCATTGGTTTTGATATGTAGGCATGTGAGTAAATCTTATACTCTACCTTAATAGTATAAAATGGACACTACTTATTAGGAATTTCTCATTTATTCCAGGAATAGATAGTATCACTCCTTTTACTTATGTCATGGTCAAACCTTAACCTTCTAGGACTTAGTGACCGACATCTCACGGACTGACACCTCCAATTCAGAGAATAAAATGATATGGTAAATAATATAAGGTCATTGTTATTTCATATGGATGACCATAAAGTCTGATTAATTGTTCTGAATACAATAAGTTAGGATATTTATGTAAATAGGCAGTGAATAGACGGATCAGTCTCAATCTTTTGTGAAGTTAAACTAGGAATTTATACCATAGGTATGTTAATGATTTTTATCCATGACATAGCCTCTTATTTTTATATTTTTAGTATATGGGAAATACTGAATGTAACAGAAGATATCACCAAAATTATTATGTAGTGTATGCTGTATCGTTAAATCTCTACTTCTTTAAATATAGGAAAAGAGTATCAAACCTTCATTAGCGCCTCAATCACTGGTTTATTATAACCAAAATATGCACTGTTTTTCACATAAATTTTGTCACTGCCACAGATTTAGATTGCACAATGATGATCACTATTTTATATGTGTTTTTATTTCACCTAAAACCTGAGGTTTTTCAGCAATTACTAAACTCACATTTTCAAAGCCGTAGAAGTAATTTCTAATGCAAAGTACGCTCTACTCTAAATCCTGTCAGGCCCTAAATTCTAAGCTAATGTGTTAAGTTACTGGATCTCAAGATCCCCAAGTGTTGTGTAGGGTGTATGAAGGTTCCTCCGGTGTAAGAGGTTCCTTCCTATGCTAGCTGAGAGTTTTTGAGGAAGCTTTCCTCGCCCTAACACTAATGAATTTACCTGCCTCGACATCTCCTAAATAAGATTCCTACGCTGGTGTGATAGAGTAGGTACTTAGCCAAATACCGTCCTCTCTAAGCTCTAATTAAGGGGTCAGGGGTCACCACGATCCTATCACTATGGCCCTGTGTAGTTGTGCTCATTCCTTTGGGAAGGATCAGAATGCGCACTCCTAACGGTGGGATTAACAGAACCATCAGATCCCCAAGACCTGGAGCGATATAACATATTCACACTATTCGGACCGTAGTTAACCAACCAATGAGGCCCAATGGTTCTATTAAATAGCTTTCTAGGCTGGAAATTACAGCCCACTCAACATGCTACAGTGCTGAGTTAGTTTAATCCTAATTCAGGTCGATACCCCATATAAAGAACTATTCGCTCTCATATGAAGTACGCCCAGCGATATCTTGGCCATAAACTCCCCAATTAGACACAAACTTTACTACCTAATTCAAACAAAATTATTCCGACGCGGCCGCCATCACGCCCATTACGCCATTTTGAAAATGATGCAATAAACGAGACGAAAACCACACCAAAATAACCCCATTCAAATATGCAACAATCGCGAAAATATATGAATACTTTACTAATCTTTCATTTAAATCATCATAAGCTATAAATATCTCCGGTTTGACACAGAAAACCCCTCGAGAACAATTTTTACATTGTTACACGAGGAACGTCCCAACATCATTCCTTCGACATTCAATAACCTTGCTGAGCACAAATAACGCATGGAAACGATCGAAATGATTTTACAGGGAAAACTACATTACATGTATCTCAAAATAAAACAATTTTAAGATACTTTAACTTGAGAAAAACGATACCAATGTCTTTCTTAGTTAAAGCATTTTAGCAAAGGGACCGCGGGATTAATTCGATCCTAATTTGCCAAAATATCGCAAAACCCCACACTACTTGTTCTTTCTTGCGTTAAAATAAAACTTCTTCATACTTCGGGGGAGCGGCAGCAGCGAGACCTCTTCGAGACGATCTTTCAGCAAACAAATGACGCCGATTTTACCCGGTCCAGCGTTTTTATGCCCTCGCTTTTCCCCAGTTCCCCGAAGAACCTCCCACTTTTTTGACATACAAATAATAATTTATGATGCCCTTGAAATTATGCTTGTGGCTTTCACCTTAGAATCAAGGCTACTAAGGGTGATAGTCCTATAAACTTATCATTCCTTACGACCTTCTTTCCGAGATTGACAACATCGACTGCAAGCATTTGATTGGTCACTACCTGGACTGCAAGCGTTCCTATTGGCGATTATTAGCTAAAACTTCTAGAACATTCTATTTGGGGTGAATCGGGACTATTTCCGGCTGTTTTCAATTATTACAATTTCATACTTAAAAGTAACACTGTAGAGTTTAATTTGCCTTACAGCTTTTCCTTCCATAGACAATATCGAGTAGTTTATAAGGGCACTTTTATATCTACACTAAATACTCAGAGATCAGTCAATACTAATGATAAATACTAGCTATTAGTTAGGGGTATAGTAGTTTATTGGGTTATCATTGTGTCATAATTTGTTTGCAACGCGCTTTACTAGTAATTAACTCATAACTACTGTAGAATTAAGAAATTTTCATAATTCTTTTCCTTTTATAAATCCTTTCCATATTTTCATTGAATGCAACACTCGTTTATCTCATTTATCAATTTTCCCAACTTTTATAAGGCAAAAGGAAATCCACTAATTAAGTATGCATTATTTTACCATGAATGATTTCTTTATCAAAAAGACCAATAAATTTAATGTAATTAAATAAAAGCATGTGTAAATCTTATCGAAGTTATTGATTTAATGTTAACCATTATTTATATCTCCATTGATTTCTAACCTAAGACTTAATTTCACAGACCCATCAATTTATGAACGAAGTTTTAAATGTCAATGTCATGTCATTCTCATAATTTGGCCTATTGTAAACAATAGTTTTGTAAACAAACTATAAAGTTATTGTATGATTTTACCTCGAAGTTAAAGTACTGATAGTTATTGTATGATTTCAAGTGTGCTCATTAATATTTGAGAATCTGAACGCGACACATATATGTGTTCCGTTACAGCCGACCCTTCAAATTTAGACTGAAGCGACTTTCTCAAAGGACCTGAAGTCGAAATTTTACTTAATTTAAGATTTAAATTACATTCTCAAATATTTTGTTTAATTTATATATGCAAAACAACCCCTTTTTTTTCAATACCCCCCCCCCCCCCCCTCCCCTTTCTAAATATTATTCTCCCAAAATCTTCGAAATGTGTAGCCCTAGTGTGTGTGAACGAGTGTGATGTGTATTTAAACCAAGGGCATGTTTTTCATTACCAGAACTCAGCTGTGAGCTAATACCACTGTCTATATACAACAATAACCTCTCTCAGGGTGCATCAAAGCTCAGGTCGGAGTAGTCGTGTGACTACTGATCCTAATAATCCTATAGTGAAGATATGAACGGATTCAACCTTACAATCAGAACAATATACCGCCACCATATCCGTCCATAAACTAGATCATCCCCACGGAGTCAAAGACCATTGAAGTCGATATCCAGAAGTCATACCCAAAACCTTGCTCAAGCAAATCCTAACATTGCCTTGGAGAGTGTGGCGTGACTCGAAGAATATCAGTGTGTAAGTGTGGAGATTTATACAGGTGTAGTTACACGCGGGATAATCATCATGGATATTTTTATCCTGAATTTAACCTAACACCAAATATCCCCCTATATAAAACTCATGTGTGTAGTGTAGATTCTAAATTTTGGGCAAATAATATGAGTTATCCGGTTTCACTCTTGTTATGTCCTGAGGCCCTCACTAAGCTCTATTTCTTAACCCCCCCTTACTTCCCAAGTCTAATCAAAGTTTGCATTCTTCCTCATTCGCACAATCACGCTTGCCTAAGAACAAATCAAGGCTTCGCCGAATCACATTTAAAATTGTTTGAACTAGACACTAATTTTATTTTAAGTTTCATCTAACAGATAACTAATAACCCAACTCCATGTATTTGACTGAAGGTCATCTTTATTCAAAGTAAAGCACCAACATGTCAATGTTATGAATGCTAAAACTTTTCAGAAAGAATCCAAATTCTCAAATACCAATAATAACTCCTTGATATCGACCCTTAATTTTAATTAAGTTACAAAATCTATTATTATTAGTATTAATTTAAGATCAAAGATTCGTAAAGACAGCTTAGCTGTACAAAACCACAGAAAAATTATTAATAAATGTTACTAAGACTAAATCGAATTTATATGAATTTATATGAATTTATTTGAATTTATTTGAATTTATTTGAATTTATTTGAATTTATTTGAATTTATTTATATTTATTTGAATTTATTTATATTTATTTGAATTTATTTATATTTATTTGAATTTATTCAAATTTATTTGATTTTATTAGGATTTATTTGAATTTATTACAATTCACTAGAATTTGTTTATAGATATTGGAATTATTAGAGTTATTTATATAATTTTATTAAATTATTTGTGATTATTGAATTTTATTAAACCTATTCTGATTTATAGTTATTTTATCGCAAATTCTAAAATTCAGCCCATTAATAAGTAAAGTTTACGAAAGATTAACTTTATTTCCGCTATTCCGACTCTACGTTTACGCATTTCCCATATCAGAGACCCAAATTAACCTGTAAAGGAATATAAATATTAGTATTACAAAATATTAACTTGTATGGAACCAAAATATTATCATATCCTTACGTTACTATAGATAAGACTCATCGAAATATCGATTCGTAGGTTGATTGATTGATCGAAAGTTACGATTACGAATGCATGGTACAACACTATAGTTATCGACTATCTATTACCACTTCACTCTCTATCTATGGCGTTGCCGTTCAAACTACTGTCAATGTCACCAACGTGACAACGTGGCATTGTCAAAATGACAATTCATTAAGATAACCTATGTTTCACTAAACGATTCCAAAAATGTTCTTTTGTTTCTTTCACAATTGAATGGAAAATAACTGTAATAACAAGAGAAACTATGTCAACAAACTATGCTGTATTATAACCTATGGATTTCTCATGTAAGTACAAAACGTATCTTACGTTAATTCCTGTACTAATCTTTGTTTTAACTGTAAAGAGCTATAACTAAGGCCTACAGCTTTATCTCCACACCACTTACACTTGTTTTCCTACAACATAACACAAATAGTGCGACCCTATACTGAGTTTAACCATTAACTACTAAAACTTAGTTTTCTTTTCTTGTTAACAAACCCAATACTAACGTGCATGTCTTACTTTCCAGAATATGAATGAAGTAATACAACACAAGCGTTAAAGCTTTCTTTCAAATGATAAGAAGAAACAATATAGTTAAGAAAAGTTATAATTCAACGCTAGAAAATAATACTTTGAATGTTGAAACTTCAAGTTATGACAATGATCAAACATATGACTGCTGATGGAGCATACCTATTACAAGTGTGTTAACCAGGTGGTACTATTTTCCTTAATGTTCTATCAAAATAAGAAGTGTATGAACTACCAGTGACCGATGTATTTAAGAAATAAATACTTTAGTGAAACTATATTGCTTATTTCAGTTTTATATACCTGTATATAATGTCATGGTAACTGAAAACGTAGTAAGTAGGTATTATTTATATTACACTATCCTTTTCACACATTTACTACTTAATTATTATCAAAACAAGGCTCTTCACCACATCTGTAAGTCTGTTCGCGGGTAAGAAAAACTACTGCACAGATTCACACGCAGTCTCCACCGATAGAAAGCAATTCATAAGAAAGATACATAAGCACTTTACAGGCCCGGACTCTAACTATAAGACTGCTAGTAATTTTTATTTTTAAATTATCAATTTAATTTCTAATTAGGTATTTATTTTTAATTCTTTTTCTTGTTTTTATTTATTTTAAACCGCCCCGAAGGAAAGCCGCCGCTACTCCCCATAATCTGACCTTACAAACCATAGAGTATATTTACTGAACGCTAAAATTAAATCCTTTAAATTTGAAATCATAATATTTTGCCCTTTATCATAAGGAACATTTGTATATAAGAAGGTATTATTCTAGTGACAGGAACCTTAGCAATGCAAACTCTTTAACTTCTGAATGAGTAGGTTGTTGTAAAGTCAGAAAAGCTTTCCCCTGATCCACCAGACTCGACACAAAGCTACCCCAATTCTTTATTTATTTTAATTCAAATTACAATATCTAATCTTAAATAGCTAATACAATTATCAAATTAAATTTAAAATGATGTACTACTCTTTCTAGCAAAGGTTTTCAGCCCTACGACAAGTCTTGGGTTCGGAAGTTACTTAAGAGAAAGTAACTTTCACTGAACACTTTGATAAAATGAATATTATATGAACAGCCTTCCTTATAGAATTAACAATATGTACTTTATATCCCTTTATTATTATTACTTGTTTATTATTACAGTTACTCATAATACCTAGAGAGATATTTAGCATTAAATCTTCCCTTTTCCTTATTTGTCCTCGGATCAACCAACAGATAAGTATTTTTGTGTAAATTAGCCGCTATTACATAAGGACCCTCATTTAATGGCTCAAAATTTTCTGTCATATTTAAATTATTGTCAGAGCTATCTAGCTTCCTTACTTTAACTAACTGTCCTATCTGATATTGTGGAGATTTATGTTTTATATAGAATTTACTTATCGGTTCCTGATCTGCTTTTAAGTTTTCTCTAACCTTTTCTCTTATGGAGACTCTAGTCTGAATGTCAGTATCAACTCTACCATAACTAAGCCTAGTAGATTTATCATTTAAGATGTCACAAGGTGTAAATCCAGTACTTTCATGGAGAGTATTATTATACAATAGTTCTAAATTTGGCAACAGAGTTATCCAGTCTTGATGTTCGATTCTACAATGAGTTCTAAGTAATCTACCTAATGCTTTATTTACTTTTACAGTCATATTTGAACAAGGGTTTTCTGCTGTAGTATAGATAATCTGTATACCTTGCTTACTCATAGTTTCTATCCATTTCTTACTAGTAAACTGAGAACCCTTATAAGACATAATATTTTTTGGTTTTATTATTTTAAAGAAGGTTTTTATACTAGTTATGACCGATGAGATGTTCGCTTTTTTGAGATTAAATAGTTTCACATATTTAGTAAAAAAAACTTGAATTACAAGAATATAATTTAATTCTGATTTTTTTCTAGGAAATGGCCCATATATGTTTAATAATACTAAATCCCCTACATCTTCGGATATCATTAACTGACAAGGTCCTATAAGTTTTATAGTATCATCTTTTGTGGTCTGACAATCTGGACATCCCCTTAACACCCTTTTAACTTGTTTAGTTAGTCCTTTCCAATAGTATCTATCCCTTATGTACTTAATTACCTTATATATCCCTTCATGTCCTCTGTCAAAATGAACTTCCCATATAATTTCCTCTCTGAGTACTTTTGGTAAACAAATAACTTTATTTTTAAATTTATCTGGTGAGAAATATAACAGCTGATCTTTAAAGGTATATCTTTTAAATGCTTGATTTGACTGACTATTTATTTCCTGATTTTCTAATTCTAATATTAATTTACTGATTTCTGAATCTTCCTGTTGGAATTTAGGCAATTCGCTTAGCTTAATCAATAAATCCTTACTTTTTAATGAGGCTAGGTTAGATATGTTTGAAAAATTATGCTCAACTAAACTTTGGGATTCCTTATTCTCTCCTAATACCATACTATTTACTTGCCCACTCTCATAGAACTTAAAAAATTGATTTTCCTGGCCTATGGAAATTTCGACCCCTTCTCCATCCCTTTTTAATTTAATAGAGGCTTCATTCTCCTTCATCCAATCAAAACCCAGTATAAGCTTTCTAACAGTAAATCCTGGCACTATCAATACTGACTGGTGTCGCTCATATGGTCCTATTCTTAAAGTTACTAAACCCATTTTACGAATTTCTACATTTCTTTGCCCTACTACACTATTAATAAAGAATGGTTTAACAGAAAAGGAAGTTGTATTTGGTCTTTTAGCAAGTATTGTTTTCCAAAATTCCTCTGACATACATGTTACATCGCTACCAGTATCTAATAAAGCAATTATTTCTTCGCCAAATACGCTTACCAATAATTCAGATTTAAAATTACGCTTTTCTGTGGTGCTGGAATTAGCTAACACTTCACAGCCCCTAGTATCAACAAATGAGTATTTACAATTTAAATTTAACACATCTACTATCTGACTGTTATTATATAGCGGTTCTAAATCTTGCTCCCCGTATCCCAAACCATGATTATTAAAATAAGATTTCAATTTATGACATATTGGAAATTTTAACCCACTACTATTTTTTCCTAAAGGTTGACCCGCTTTCCATTTCATTTGAACCATTAAATTATACCCCCTATTTTTCTCTACTGTTGAGGCTGATCCGCAGACTACAGTTTTACTTTTAACTACTCTTTTAACAAATTTAACATTTTTATTCTGCTTAGGTTGCGATTTCTTCAGACGTATCTGCCACTGATGATAGTACTTATGCAGAAAACTATTTTTCTTAGACCTCCTATCTTTATTCTTCTTAACACCACTAAAGCTCCCAGACTGAGATGGTTTCCTCTGTATGATATCGTCCATTCTTGCTAAGAATTCTACTGCTTCTATAATAGTTCCTATTTTTGCCGCAGTACACATTTGTTGTATATATCGAGGATAATGCCGCATTATGTCAGATATAAGTTGCTTCTCGGGGATATTATAATTTAACATCTGAGCTCGACCCGTCAACTTAAGAAAATGTTCTGTCATACTAGGGTGACTATTCCTATCCCAAGAGCCTTGAACTATTTCCTTCCTCAAATCATTTTGCTCATTTTCCCCCCAATATGCATCGAGAAAATCCCTTTTGAAATCATTGAATGTCTTCCATCGACTTTTATAAATTTTTGCCCAATCCCTGGCATGTCCTACGAGGCATTCCTGAATTGAATCTAACTCATTTTCCGGTTCCTGTATCTTTTTTAAATAACTTTCTAAGTCTTCAATAAACATTAACGGATCCATTGGTATCTCACCATATCTAGGTTTTTCTATTTTAATGTTATTAATATTATACTCTATACATTCCTTATCTTTTGTAGGACCCCGTCCTTTCTCTTGCGAGGAGTCTATATCTACTTCTATAGTCATTGAATCTCGAGGTACAACATTGTTATATATTTCTGTACTGTCGGTTAAAGCAGTCCTAACTTGATTGATAGTTTTCCCCGACTCACCCATCTTTTTCACTAATAATCCTACTGTTATCTTTGACAGCGACTGCATTACAGTTACATCTAATAATCTTCTAAGTAATCTCTTTAGTTTATTTACTCTTTAGTTTACGGAGTATGTTTCAGCACTGGTTTCATTAATCTTTCAGTTTGTTGCGAGGTTATCAGGTTACTCTTTGTTGTACGTAAGGTCAGATCTAATAAACAAAAATTAAGTATATTTAAACCTTTTCTTAATAGAATAGTAGATAAAATATGTACGCGTAAGTAAGATAACTATGAAATAGTTCCTTCATGACAGAATACTAGTTAGGTAGTCACTCCCTTACTACGCCTTTACTATTATAAAGTTTACGTCCGTATTCTACCTAGTTCATAGTTAATAGACTAATTAATTTTTATTTTCAAAGTAAAATTTCGCAAGTTAAAGAAAGATTTTAAGAATAATTTATCAAATAAGTAATCAATACCATGTTAGTTTTTATACTAGTAACGCCATCTACAATTATCAAAGTAATTTAAGAATGTAACTCAATAGTTCAATTTGTAACTCTCCTAGTGGTCACAAGGTGGCACTAGTGACGCAACAGACTATTTTCTAAAGGTTTAGTTTAATTATTTTTAAAGCAAAGCTAATTTTATTTATCTTTGTAAGTAGGTCTACAAACATAAGAAAGAAGGAACTAAATTTTATTATTAATTTTACAAAAAGAGGTAAGAATTTGTTTAAAATATTATCGCAAAGCATAATTTTTAGTATGGCTGTATGATGGTTTACTATCTTCGCTTCACATGTCAATGACAACAACAACTTTCAAATGTCAAACATGAGCTTGTCACAGTAATCTTTTAACAATACGATTACGCATATTTTAATCATATCTTTAACTATTTTATTTGTTTCAGGCAATCAAATTGATAAACAATACTACTAACAGAACACACGACCCTATTACTTTATTCCAAAGTGAGGTTATCGAGGAACTACAACGAAAACAGTGAATAACAACGTACCGACCTAGTGCAACGAAAACGTGATATATCTTCCTACATCAAAACCACTGCTTTTTATCCATGTCGCGGTAACAAATGTGACCAGAACAAGCTAAACTCGAGAAGAATCCAGCCCTTCCAGTCACCTGGTGGAATTGAACAATGGAACAGCTATTTTTCTACCAAACTAACCTAGGCATGTATGCATCCCTAAATGCAATGATAGTTGTGTTAATACTAATCTTACTATCTCTTAAATCCAGCTAACAATAAGTATCCTGGTCACGGCACCAAATGTAACCTAGCTCCTACTATTTTAATTTTTTTTTATTATTTTTTGTTTTGTTTTGAAAGCTTTACTAAATTAAGATGACCTAACTGCACCAAACGCTAGCCTAATTCAGAACCCTTTTATAAGCTGCTATGTATGTTTGTTTGTTCCAATTATTCAATCCCTGTTTTGGCTCGTGATCAATGTCTAGTGGAGAATCCCTTGTTTTTCCGTGGCAACCCATGAACTTTTTAAAGCTGTGGTTTTGTCCTATTATAAACCTAACTTAATGAAACATAACCCAACTTAGACTTGCCTAAATAGCTATAGTTGGATGTTTGCACGCTATTACTGTGGATATAAACTTTAATTTAATGATGCGCTATGAATTTACCTACTTAATAAATATTTTTAATTGCACTGTTTCTTTTGTTGCCTGCCTCTAGTAATGTACAATTTTGCCTTATTATGGAGAAGTTTATTAATAATTAACATTATGGAGAATGATATCTACTAGTATGATCCTATCCTCAAAAGCTTACTGCTATGTTTGCAAAATATTGTCATAGTATAAGGTACCCTTTAAATATGTATGGAAATATGAGAATATAAGAATTTATACTTTCTACAAAACGAATACATCTTAAGCTGTCTAAAAACATCTATGATAAGATTATGAAAGTATGCATTGTGGATTAATCAAGTTGGCTATGTATATAGTTTAACTAGCAGACATTTCAAGCTGCCTAAAAGCATCTATGATAAAACTATGCCGCTATGACATGTTAAAATCTAAGATTAATTATTTATGTTATAGCTCACTTCAACATTGATATCTACCAGATATTTCAAGCTGTTCAAAGACATCTATGATTAGATTATGAAAGTGTATATAAGTTATGGTAAAATGTTGGGTTGGTAGTTTGTTTATGTCATTGTAGTGCACTCTCAGTTCAGTATGGTATGTGTATGGTATGCATTTATATACCCAGCGTATTATTTTAACGGCTAGGTCGGCACCCCTCCCCGTACCGACTATACGGCTCGACTCCAGAATTGGACACCAGTTCTACCGTATGCTACGTTACTATTTTTGAAGCAAACTAGGGAAACTCATGCTAGAGTTAATATAGTGCCTATATCTACTGTCAGTAGAATAGGTAGGAGACAAGAGGAAAGACAAAGTGTCTTCAAGCGTAATATCTGTCTACAGAGGATCCGTTTAGGACTCACTCTGGTCGCTGGGCTGGGCTCATATCTGTAAATCTACCGAGGTAGGTACACTTTATATTGTGTAAAACCAATTGAGCTCAGTTTAATTAAACTAATACAGATATTACTAAATTCTCTTAAGGAGTTTTAATTCAACTGGGAAATTTGTCTGTCTGTCACCCTAGGTAGAGCATATCTCTTATAAGAGATGCTACAATAATACTTTTACTAGTATTAATTGTTAACTATTTTATCTATGTACCCATTACTTAAGGAATTGATTATAATGGCAAATCTCTTACCATGATCTCAATTATTGGCAATATTATACCCTATCTCTAGATCTTAGAGACAGATTGAGATGAAATGTCTATTCTCATTCAAAGTACATTTACATCAGACTTACTAGTCATTGTAACACCTTCAATAGGTTTGTGATTTGTAATGTCCATTGGTTTTGATATGTAGGCATGTGAGTAAATCTTATACTCTACCTTAATAGTATAAAATGGACACTACTTATTAGGAATTTCTCATTTATTCCAGGAATAGATAGTATCACTCCTTTTACTTATGTCATGGTCAAACCTTAACCTTCTAGGACTTAGTGACCGACATCTCACGGACTGACACCTCCAATTCAGAGAATAAAATGATATGGTAAATAATATAAGGTCATTGTTATTTCATATGGATGACCATAAAGTCTGATTAATTGTTCTGAATACAATAAGTTAGGATATTTATGTAAATAGGCAGTGAATAGACGGATCAGTCTCAATCTTTTGTGAAGTTAAACTAGGAATTTATACCATAGGTATGTTAATGATTTTTATCCATGACATAGCCTCTTATTTTTATATTTTTAGTATATGGGAAATACTGAATGTAACAGAAGATATCACCAAAATTATTATGTAGTGTATGCTGTATCGTTAAATCTCTACTTCTTTAAATATAGGAAAAGAGTATCAAACCTTCATTAGCGCCTCAATCACTGGTTTATTATAACCAAAATATGCACTGTTTTTCACATAAATTTTGTCACTGCCACAGATTTAGATTGCACAATGATGATCACTATTTTATATGTGTTTTTATTTCACCTAAAACCTGAGGTTTTTCAGCAATTACTAAACTCACATTTTCAAAGCCGTAGAAGTAATTTCTAATGCAAAGTACGCTCTACTCTAAATCCTGTCAGGCCCTAAATTCTAAGCTAATGTGTTAAGTTACTGGATCTCAAGATCCCCAAGTGTTGTGTAGGGTGTATGAAGGTTCCTCCGGTGTAAGAGGTTCCTTCCTATGCTAGCTGAGAGTTTTTGAGGAAGCTTTCCTCGCCCTAACACTAATGAATTTACCTGCCTCGACATCTCCTAAATAAGATTCCTACGCTGGTGTGATAGAGTAGGTACTTAGCCAAATACCGTCCTCTCTAAGCTCTAATTAAGGGGTCAGGGGTCACCACGATCCTATCACTATGGCCCTGTGTAGTTGTGCTCATTCCTTTGGGAAGGATCAGAATGCGCACTCCTAACGGTGGGATTAACAGAACCATCAGATCCCCAAGACCTGGAGCGATATAACATATTCACACTATTCGGACCGTAGTTAACCAACCAATGAGGCCCAATGGTTCTATTAAATAGCTTTCTAGGCTGGAAATTACAGCCCACTCAACATGCTACAGTGCTGAGTTAGTTTAATCCTAATTCAGGTCGATACCCCATATAAAGAACTATTCGCTCTCATATGAAGTACGCCCAGCGATATCTTGGCCATAAACTCCCCAATTAGACACAAACTTTACTACCTAATTCAAACAAAATTATTCCGACGCGGCCGCCATCACGCCCATTACGCCATTTTGAAAATGATGCAATAAACGAGACGAAAACCACACCAAAATAACCCCATTCAAATATGCAACAATCGCGAAAATATATGAATACTTTACTAATCTTTCATTTAAATCATCATAAGCTATAAATATCTCCGGTTTGACACAGAAAACCCCTCGAGAACAATTTTTACATTGTTACACGAGGAACGTCCCAACATCATTCCTTCGACATTCAATAACCTTGCTGAGCACAAATAACGCATGGAAACGATCGAAATGATTTTACAGGAAAAACTACATTACATGTATCTCAAAATAAAACAATTTTAAGATACTTTAACTTGAGAAAAACGATACCAATGTCTTTCTTAGTTAAAGCATTTTAGCAAAGGGACCGCGGGATTAATTCGATCCTAATTTGCCAAAATATCGCAAAACCCCACACTACTTGTTCTTTCTTGCGTTAAAATAAAACTTCTTCATACTTCGGGGGAGCGGCAGCAGCGAGACCTCTTCGAGACGATCTTTCAGCAAACAAATGACGCCGATTTTACCCGGTCCAGCGTTTTTATGCCCTCGCTTTTCCCCAGTTCCCCGAAGAACCTCCCACTTTTTTGACATACAAATAATAATTTATGATGCCCTTGAAATTATGCTTGTGGCTTTCACCTTAGAATCAAGGCTACTAAGGGTGATAGTCCTATAAACTTATCATTCCTTACGACCTTCTTTCCGAGATTGACAACATCGACTGCAAGCATTTGATTGGTCACTACCTGGACTGCAAGCGTTCCTATTGGCGATTATTAGCTAAAACTTCTAGAACATTCTATTTGGGGTGAATCGGGACTATTTCCGGCTGTTTTCAATTATTACAATTTCATACTTAAAAGTAACACTGTAGAGTTTAATTTGCCTTACAGCTTTTCCTTCCATAGACAATATCGAGTAGTTTATAAGGGCACTTTTATATCTACACTAAATACTCAGAGATCAGTCAATACTAATGATAAATACTAGCTATTAGTTAGGGGTATAGTAGTTTATTGGGTTATCATTGTGTCATAATTTGTTTGCAACGCGCTTTACTAGTAATTAACTCATAACTACTGTAGAATTAAGAAATTTTCATAATTCTTTTCCTTTTATAAATCCTTTCCATATTTTCATTGAATGCAACACTCGTTTATCTCATTTATCAATTTTCCCAACTTTTATAAGGCAAAAGGAAATCCACTAATTAAGTATGCATTATTTTACCATGAATGATTTCTTTATCAAAAAGACCAATAAATTTAATGTAATTAAATAAAAGCATGTGTAAATCTTATCGAAGTTATTGATTTAATGTTAACCATTATTTATATCTCCATTGATTTCTAACCTAAGACTTAATTTCACAGACCCATCAATTTATGAACGAAGTTTTAAATGTCAATGTCATGTCATTCTCATAATTTGGCCTATTGTAAACAATAGTTTTGTAAACAAACTATAAAGTTATTGTATGATTTTACCTCGAAGTTAAAGTACTGATAGTTATTGTATGATTTCAAGTGTGCTCATTAATATTTGAGAATCTGAACGCGACACATATATGTGTTCCGTTACAACCTATATGATATTAAAGCCTACATTTTCATTATAATTTTTTTTACATACTACAATTATCTCCAATTAATTTAATGTCATCGAATAGATAATGCAATGTCATATATATCAAATTAATCACAGAATCTTAATTATATATAAGAAAAATCGGCGAAATACCAGGCTAGGGCATGAAGGGTTCCGTTCCATTAGTAACTTTAGTATTAAAAGTCTATAGCTTTGGAACAATAATTAATAAAATACATAATGATAAAATTTGAATGTGATTTGTTCCCACGTAGGTGTGGGAATAAAACTATTTTACTTAATTTCATTTGTTCACTTTGTCAGCATGATTAATAATATGATATACAATCTAACACATTTTAATATAAATAAATATATACGGACAGATCACACAGATTGAGCTAGCCCCAAAGTATAAAGAAATATCTTACGATGAATAATATATTTCACTATTGACTCTGCCAAGTTACAGCTTTATCTTACTCACTAAAAAAAAAACGGAGAACAGAAAGACAATTTTTTATCAATTAAGTATCTATACTCGTTTATCTATACATAATAAGTACCTACTATCATACAACCCGTCTGGCCAGCGTGGAGAGTGTAGGCCAAATCCTCTTACTGCTCTGGTAGTACAGAGAGGGTCTTGCTCCTGCAGTGGAGACTAATAAAGACCTGATGATGATGATGATGATCATCTGTATGCGTTCTTATTCTTTCAGAAATAATTTTCAGTAACAAAGTGTTGAGCACAATTTATTGCCGCTGATATCACAAAGTGGGTGAAATGGCAGAGAACTTCCTAACCCATTGGATATTACAAAAAGCATTTCCTTTAGTCTCGTAATTAAATTTTTTATTTGCTTTAGTCTCGCAATTAAATTTTTGTTATAATTCCATACACTTACTTAAGTAGTTGATACTTTTCGGAATACGTACGGCCTCAATCACGCAGTGGTTAACACGCGGAATTTTTGTTATAGGTATCTGCTTCATTTTCACAGATATTTATATGCGGTTCTGGAGATACCCAAGTAGGGATGGCATCAGGCAAATAGCCGACCGTAAAAACTTTCGCCAAATCATATCACAGCATGAATTCTGTCTCTATAGGCCAGCCCGGGCTCCAACGCATATAAGCAGGACGCAACCGGGAAAACGCTCGGATGAGCCGGGGGAGGCTTTTCATAATACTTAGTAAAAATTTTATTGAGCATTGCTGTTTTAAGAGATGTGAAGATCTATTTATTCTTCTCCACAAATTAATTGATTTATAAGTGTTCTTATAAACTACCTGTTGAACGAAACAAATACTTAGTTGATAAGCACGCTTATTAATCATGTTTTATCTGATAAATAAAATCAAAATAGATAGAGCCTTAGGCCGAGGGCCTCGTTATGCTTGTTAGTGGACAAAAAAATGGGATAAGATGCTTCCTATCACCTTTTGATATTTCAAATTTCCCTGTTTTGTCGCTCACTCCCTTTACCGGCATTTAGTATTATATTGTCTTTGCCGGCATTAAAGATCTACTTGCTAACGCAGCGTCACTTACGAAGAAACTTTCTTCAACCTTGTTGGAGGTTGGCGACTGATTGCATTGTACGATTTTTTTTTCTACCACACCGGTATAGAATTAACCAATCTAAATTGTATAAAATAATTAAAAATGAAGCTCTGTCTGATCCTATTCATGCTGAAGGGCGACTCAGCCCTTCAATATGAACATTTTTTACCTATGGGACTAAAGCTAGATTTTTTTTCAAAAAAGAGTTCTATTTCTAAACAAAGGTGTTAAGCCAGCTGGGCAATTTGTATGAGAATGTTGAAATTTGTGTGAGATTGTTAAAAGTTTTTCCGATTTCCAGCATTTATTCCACAGGAAAAGTTGTTCATTTTGCCTCGCCCCTTTAAAGATCGGATAGGGTTGTATTAACAAATTGTATAGAAATAAATTAAAATAAATTAAAATCTTCCGACCTTCCAGTGCAAAATTCGACCAACCACTCGAAGTACCCCTCGGCAATGGCGACGTCCTCTACGCACCCCCTCCACCCAGCAGCGGGGCCATCCTCGTCAATATCCTGAACATCTTGCAAGGGTACAACTTGACTGCCAGTAGCATCAACACCACTGAAGACAAAATCCTAACCTACCATAGGATTTTGGAGGCGTTCAAGTATGCGTATGCGACTAGAACGAAGCTGGGTGATATGGACTTTTTGGATTTGAAGGAGGTAAGTTAATTTTAAGTTCTCTAATAAAGAGACTCATAATAAAGAGTACCTAAGTACCTGCCAATTAAGACATTGCCGTTTTTAATATTGTCTTCCCATTAACTAAGAAACATTTGACAAAAACTACTTATATTTGATTCATTTGACAGGTTTTTTCAAAGATTTGAAATTATATATTGACCATATCAGCGTAACTAGTAGCCACAGACCTAATCTTACTGTCTTCATTAAAATATAACACAATACATTTTTTTAAATGCGTCTTAACACTTGTTAATTGGTATATTCCACTTTGATCTTCTAGGTTATATCATCTGATTGGGTGACTTTGTTCAAGGTGGAATAGACCAACTAATACATATCAATTTACCTTTCCAGCTCATCCACAACGTGACGGATCCGGCATACGGCGATGCTATCCGGCTCCGAATCAATGATAGTTACACGAGCAACGACACTGACACGTACGGTGCAACGCAGTACGATAAACCGGACGCAGGAACTGCACACATTTCGATCATCGGCACCAACGGAGATGCTGTGTCGGTGACAAGCTCCATTAACTTCTAGTACGTCATCTTCGTTACTTAACTGAATGCCAGACTTTTTTTATGATTGCTATATCGTATAGCCGTGTGGTTCCCGGCAGAGTAGAATAGTACCACTCCAAGTGTAACTATATATATATCGTATAGCCGTGTGGATGTCGTAGAAGGCGACTTACACACACACAAGCTAAGCAAAGCTTATAATTATCAAAAATACCTCTCCAATGACTCCAACCCGTCTGGCCAGCGTAGAGACTGCAGGCCAAATCCTCTGACTGCTCCGGTTAATATATAACTCTGGTAGTACAGAGACGGTCATACTCTTGCAGTGGAGACTAACAAAGTCCTGATGATAATGATGATGATGATATCGTATAGCTTGACGACCGCCATTCAGATTTACTATGCATTACGACTAGGATTTCGAATTTTCGATTCGAATTTTCCATACTAAGTGTCGTATATCGTCATATACTTAAAGGTATTTCACTTCTTAGGAATATATCATAATAGCATTGTGAATGCCTAAGAAACATAGCCGTGTGGTTCCCGGCAGAGTAGAATAAGACCACTCCAAGTCATCCCGTGGATGTCGTAAAAGGCGACTAAGGAAACACAAGCTAAACAAAGCTTATAAACATCAAAGATACCTCTCCAACCCATCTGGCCAGCGTGGAGAGTGTAGGCCAAATCCTCTGACTACTCAAGCTAATATATGGCTCTGGTAGTACTGAGAGGGTCGTGCTCCTGCAGTGGAGACTGGAAAGACCTGATGATGATGATGAAGAAATATAAAAATATTGTATGGCTATATACCTACATATTAATTAAGTTTCAACTTCATTGTCAAATACCCCTGTTGAAATGGTAGGGTAGTTATGTTGGATGATGAAAGCCCTAATGCGGATAAGAGGAATGGTGGATAAATTTGACATGTGGAATCGAACGCGGTGGTCTAATTGGTAAGGCGTTAGTCGTACACACAAAGACTAAGATGCAGTTCGAACCCTGCCCTCGTTGAATTTTTTCCCATATCTTATTTTTTAAGTTATTAAGAATAATATTAATAATAATTCACTTCGTCACCAAAGGGAGCGCAGGGATGGCGGCTGGAACATATAAATAAATCGGATTTTTACATTTAGATAGGTAGCTAAAAAACAACAATTGTTGGTACTAAGCATGTACGTTTGCCAATAGTTGGGCCGAGGTTAGCTAGTAACAAGGTTGCCAACAATTCTTCACTGTGAAAATGCACAGTCATACTTCCTATCATATGACATAACAAAAACCCGCCCAAATGCGTGTTGGAACACAGGCATTCTAGGGTTCCGTAGTGCACGTCATTTTGTCGTTGGTTGACTACGAGTACCTACTTGTACTAATAATTATTCTCTTTAATGTATTCTGTGCGAGTACTAATAGCTCTTTGACTTGTCAACCATACTAACTTGTTATAGTTTTCCTTTAAACATCGTTATAGGTATACTTATGCTACTGCCCTGAATCTTTTCACGTTATGGTATCCATAAACCATTTAGCTTGAAGGGGATAGTGTCACGACTCCAACAATAATTTCCACTTTGAGCCTCTTTAAATACCTCACATACTTGTAGATTAACGAGAAAAATCTATCCATTTTACATGTATGGAAAAATAACCTTATTTATCGCGTAGGCAGACATCGTCTGTTATGTTTTGTTTACTACGGAACCCTTAAAAGTAAATCTGTTAAAAATCTAGAATATTCAATAAGTTGCAGTGCCAACATTTTTTTGTTTCATCGCATGACCGAACCAAGTCTTTAACTTGCCGCTCCTTCTAAATATTTAATTGTTTAGATACCTTGACCTTTTAATGCCCCTGTGGTACTCTGGAATCTTTTCAGTTGTAAGCAAACTAAGATTGATCAACTTTTATTTTTAGAGTTCCGCACCAAACGGTTGGGACCCTATTACTAATACTTCACTGTCCGTCCGTCTGCTTGTCTGTCTCCAGACTTAATCTTATAATCCGTAATAGATCCGTAATAAATTTTCACAGCTGATGTATATTTGTTGCTGTTATAACAACATACCTAGTAAAGACAGGATAAAATAAATATTTAAGGGCCCTTTCTCATACGACTGTGATATTTTTGCTCGATGTTACGGCACCCTTCGTACTCGAGTCCGACTCGGACTTTTTCTTGGAACTAACTTGACTCGAACTACATTTACAATATCAATTTGTAGGTAGCTAATAAGCGCAAAATATTTATTACGAATTTACTATTTTGTTTGCGACTTTGACCACACATTGCATCAGCCATTAAGTGCAAAAGTGTATCGCTTTTACTTTGTCTGCATACTCTCGTATATCTACGTGTCATGTTTCACAAATAACGTTGAGCAAGTTGCATCCGTCAATAACTAGTATTGTTATCGTGAGTTCCTTTTCAACAATTAAGTTATCTATTTGTCACACAGCATAACAAAACTGACGTCCAACATGATAACATACCTACTTTGTGCGTCATATAAAATTAAAACGTTTTACTTGTAGCATATAGATATGTAAAATAACTAAGTTTTAAAATATGCACGAATCTATTCAGCATAGAAGAATCCTTCTTCACAATTAAGCTACTTCACTGTCACTAGGTACATAGTCACAGATATATAGGTACTGTACTGTGACACAGTATAGAACAAAGTCGCTTCCCGATGTCTGTCTGTCCCTTTGTATGCTTAGGTCTTTAAAACTACGCAACGGATTTTGATGCGGGTTTTTTTTTTCATATAGGTATAGAGTGATTCAAGAGAATATAAGTCGCTTCAAAAAGGAACAGTTTTCATTGCTGCTAGAGAAGCGTTATTATAAAATGCAAGATTACCTGACTGATAAAATACAAAATAATTTGACATCGTAAATAATTCATATTGGGGTAAAATAAGATATTTTGATTTATTTATTAATATTTGATCATATTAATTTAATGTTTATAATGATTATTTTATAACCTTTGTATATATATTATAATTCTATATTGACGCAGGAAAAATGCATAAACTAAGTACACAAGTTTATGCATTATTCCTGCGCCAGTAATGGCAGAATTTGCTGTGCACCATTAAATTGTAACATCTTTGTAACCATTTTCAGAGGAATAAATGATTCTTAATTCTTGAAGCGTCTGGCGCATCTGGGAAGGGCTGCTATTAGTAACTCGTAATTTAATTATAGGTGTATATGTAACAGTTCTACATTATTTCCAGCTACGGTGCCGGCTTCACGACCCAGAACACCGGCATCATCATGAACAACGTGATGGACGACTTCTCATCACCCGGCATCACTAACTCCTTCGGCCTGCAGCCTTCCCCCGCCAACTTCATCGCGCCCGGCAAGCGGCCACTCTCGTCTATGAGCCCCAGCATTATAAAGGATAAGAATGGGAACGCGAAGCTGGTGATTGGGGCATCTGGTGGCACGAAGATTACGACGGCTGTTGCATTGGTAAGTGAGAAATGAATTACTCGCCGTTCCAGCTGTAAGAAATCCAGGGCTGGACACGGGCCTCCTCCAAGTTCTTTTCATTATTGGAAGAGTTTTGCCATACTCGCCGCACGCTTGGCAATCGGGTTGATGAGCGCAGTTTGTTTGTCTTGTATCTGTTACGACGCTGCTGCCCATCGAAACCATTTTTGAGCGATAGAAGGTCAGGAGTTCTTGGACTGGGGGAACAGTAAAAAGGTTGGTATTTGGGATGCTACTTGCCGGAGCCGGGCGCGCGTGCCCAATGCTTTACCTGCAAGCGCCAGACAAGCAATTTAGGATGACACCCCTGACCGCGTTGAACTACTGCTAGCTATTGACCGAAGAGAAATCATAGCATTCTCTCCTCCAGCAGTTAGATGGTTTATGTCTTGCATCTGTAAGTAGGTATATACCAGTAATTTAGCTTTTCACAAAGCTCTTAAAAGATCAAGTAACTTTTAAATAGGTGATGAATCCGTTAAGAGTCCCACGTACAAAATTACAGCGAGTTCAACGCTATTCGTTTCGTATCGAAAACTTGTACTCGCTGTAATTTTGTATAGGTATTGTTTGTAAATTGAAATCTGATTATAAACATCAATATGCCTTATCCGGTTGTATGTACGAAATTTGGTTGAGATTGGCTTAACAGTTGTAAAACTAAAACGAAACTTCGTTTGTATGGGATTGCGGCTTTACGTGGGACTCTTAAGAAGCCGGCGGACCCGCCGCTCAAATCGAATTTGAGGCGAGCGCCTAAGTTTGTTGGACATATCGCTATCTCATTCGTCGCGAGCGGGCCGACGGCTAACCATGCGCCGCGACCCGCACTCTCCGCGCGATAGTGAGAATGTGTGCGTGCGTTCCTTCATCGAAGACGTGCAAAATCGACATAGTTTTTTGGGCTGTAGATTTCGAAAATGACGTCTGTTTTGGAATCCAAGATGGCGGACCCGATTTGTCAAATAAAATCGACATGGGTGTCGTTGTATAGGTTTTTCGGGGTGTAGATTTCGAAAATGACGTCAGTTTTGGAATCCAAGATGGCGGATCCCATTTGTCAAATAAAATCGACATGGGTGTCGTTGTATAGGTTTTTCGGGGTGAAGATTTCGAAAATGACGTCAGTTTTGGAATCCAAGATGGCGGACCCGATTTGTCAAATAAAATCGAAATGGGTGTCATTGTATAGGTTTTTCGGAGTGTAGATTTCGAAAATGACGTCAGTTTTGGAATCCAAGATGGCGGACATGATTTGTCAAATAAAATCGACATGGGTGTCGTTGTATAGGTTTTTCGGGGTGTAGATTGCGAAAATGACGTCAGTTTTGAAATCCAAGATGGCGGACCCGCTTTGTCAAATAAAATCGACATGGGTGTCGTTGTATAGGTTTTTTCGGGGTGTAGATTTCGAAAATGACGTCAGTTTTGGAATCCAAGATGGCGGACCCGATTTGTCAAATAAAATCGACATGGGTGTCGTTGTATAGGTTTTTTCGGGTGTAGATTTCGAAAATGACGTCAGTTTTGGAATCCAAGATGGCGGATCCGATTTGTCAAATAAAATCGACATGGGTGTCGTTGTATAGGTTTTTCGGGGTGTAAATTTCGAAAATGACGTTAGTTTTGGAATTCAAGATGGCGGACGCGTCTTGTCACACAAAATCGACATGGGTGTCGTTGAATAGGTTTTTCAGGGTGTAGATTTCGAAAAAGATGTCAGTTTTGGAATCCAAGATGGCGGATGCGACTTTTCATGCAAAATCGCCATGTGTGTCACTGTATAGGTTTGTCGGGGTGTAGATTTCGAAAATTACGTCAGTTTTGGAATCCAAGACGGCGGACGCGTCTTGTCACACAAAATCGACTTGGGTGTCGTTGAATAGGTTTTTCGAGGTATAGATTTTGAAAATGATATCAGTTTTGGAATCCAACATGGTGAATGCGACTTTTCATGCAAAATCAACATATGTATTATTCCTTAGGACTTGATGTGTAGATTTCAAAAATTACGTCAGTTTTGGAATTCAAGATGGCGGACCCGATTTTTCAAATAAAATCGACATTGGTATCGTTGTATAGGTTTTTCGGGGTGTAGATTTCGAAAATGACATCAGTTTCGGAATCCAAGATGGCGGACTATTTACACCCCGAAAAACCTATACAACGATACCCATGTCGATTTTGCATTAAAAGTCGCAGTCGCCATCTTGGATTCCAAAACTGACGTCATTTTCGAAATCTACACCCCGAAAAACCTATACACCGACACCCATGTCGATTTTATTTGACAAATCGGGTCCGCCATCTTGGATACCAAAACTGACGTCATTTTCGAAATCTACACCCGAAAAACCTATACACCGACACCCATGTCAATTTTATTTGACAAATCGGGTCCGCCATCTTGGATTTCAAAACTTACGTCATTTTCGAAATCTACACCCCGAAAAACCTATAAAATGACACCCATGTCGATTTTATTTGGCAAATCATGTCCGCCATCTTGGATTCCAAAACTGACGTCATTTTCGAAATCTACACCCCGAAAAACCTATACAACGGTACCCATGTCGATTTTGCATAAAAAGTCGCAGCCGCCATCTTGGATTCCAAAACTGACAGCATTTTCGAAATCTACACCTCAAGAAACCTATAAACCCTTGTCGATTTTGTGTGACAAGACGCGTCCGCCATTTTGGATTTCAAACTAACGTCATTTTCGAAATTTACACCCTGAAAAGCTATGAAACGACCCAAGTCGATTTTCCATGAAAAGTCGCGTCTTCCATTACGGATTTCAACAATGACGTCAGACGTCACTATGGTGACGTACACCCCAAAAAGAAAAAAAAAAGATTCGAGTAATATTCTAATTTCTTCAGATAAAAATATGTACCTACTTACTGTGTGATACATCCCACACTTCGAAGTCCATTATCGAGAATTCGAAAACCAACAACTACAACAGTTTATTGAAATAATCAAAAGAACAACGACGGCACCAACGCACACACACATTCGAACTGTGTCTACGCATGCGTATCCTGCCCCGCACAGCCGCCGCGTCCGCCCCGTGTGAGAGGAAACAGCTAGATGGCTGTTCAAAATTTCTCACTAATTTGAGCGTATTTGTGAATACCAAAAATGATGAATGAAAATTGATAATATTTTCATTTTCTTTCAGACATTGCGTAACTAGACAATATAAAGTGTGTTTCTATTATAATTACATAATGATTGGTTTAGTTTTTAATACAAAACAAATAGGCTGAAAATATGTCGAAAATGTCGTAAAAATGAACGAAATTAAAACGCAAATATATGTAAGTACGTTAATATTTTGAAAAAAAAAGTTTAACAGGAACATAGATAAATACTGTCTTAATACAAATAATAGCATATTTGTGTTGAAATATGCTCGAACTAAAAATTATTTTGGTATTAAGTTTGTATGGGAAATTCATTGGTCGCCGGCTTCTTAAGTCTCTCATTTCCGTCATGCATTGTAGGCCTGGCTTCCTAAACTTTGAGACCTTTCTAGACGCCCGACATTTCTAAAATGGAATAACCCGTCTTAAATTTTTTATTTTGTTTGAGACGGGTACCTACCCTTAAACAAGCAGTAACTTACAATGTTTTTCTATTGCAGGTGACAATGCGCAAGCTATGGTTTGGCCAGACCATCAAGCAGGCGGTAGATGAAGCAAGAATCCATCACCAGATCTTCCCGATGATTGTCGAATATGAATTCGGTATCATCGAGGTAAGTAGATCACATACTGAAAGATTTTTTTTTGTCGTCTACAATCGTCTGATTTTATGAACTGTGGTACTTCGGGTCCATTATAGATAATACTTGTTTTTTTACTGACACTAATCTGATTACCAAATATAATCTAACATGGTTATTTGTTGATTATGCAATGATAATAGGTATATGCCTACGTGATATTTTTTGCGTTTATGGAATACTATCGTAAAATTTCTATACTTATAGGACTTGTTCTATCAATGATGTTTCGTCTATGATGATGTGTTGTTCAACGTTCGACATTCTTCAACATAACTGTACCTATCTCTTTGGATTGATAAATAAGCGTGTTATGTATTTAATCAGGTATTTGGTGAAAAAAAGGATAAAACCTTTCAAGTAAAATTGGCCCACACGGGTTCCTTACCACCGTACACCGAATAGGTCACGGAAGAAGTCCAATCGCATATTCTTTGAAGACTTTATCCGTCTATACAAAAGTAGACTATCTTTGACATCTAAATTCACAGCGAGACATCTCTTGAACCAAATTTGTGCTCATCTTACTGGGACTGCAGTGTGTCCATGAACACACTAAAATACATTTTCGGCGGTTTAGCATTATTACTTTTTTTATAATCAACTTTTAAATATTTCTTCATTAAAATGGCAAATCGGCCAGGCCAATCAGTCGCCCAAAAGCATAATAAATCGAGGCATAGTAATAGGTCCCGTTTTTACCCTTTGAGCACGGAGTCCCTTAAAACATGTATTCTTCTTCCAGGACATCATAACAGGATTGAAAGAGAAAGGGCACGGCATGGTCCGTTACCGGGGGAGAGGTTCCGTGGTCTGCGCGCTCTACAGGAACCAGACCGGGATATACTCCAACGCGGACTTCAGGAAGGGCGGGGACGTCGCAGGAATGGACTGAAGGACTGATTAAGTTAATACCAGTTAATGTACAGAAATTACTCAATTTTCTATCACTACTACTGATATAGCAGTAGGTTGGTTTATTTTTAAATCGCTAGGCTGAAAAAGGCTAAAAATTAAGATACCTTGATTAAGCAATTGTTGTCTCATCGCAGGTCTGAGATATAATTAAGTTAAAAAATTAACCCTTAATGAGGCAGTAGGAATAATAATTGTATATGGACCTTATCACCGATCTATAAGGTTCAATTTTAAATGTGAATATATTAACCGCTGCCTTAAAAAGGCAAATACTCAAACTCTAGACAGGGTGTGGCAGGTTCCTCGCACCCTTGGCGACCCCCGTAAACTTCAGAATGGATCGAAAATGTATCTTTTCATAAGAAGTTTAGAAAGTAGTATAAATGGTTACTTGAATGTCAAATCGATATGTCTAGAATTAGAACTTTTAATTCTACTTCCGCGCGGGTTATATGTACACTAGTGCTATAGAATAGCACAGTACGCAAATCACGTTAAATAAGTAAAGATCCTATCAAAATGTTTATTAGGGTATTTTAGTCGTTTAATAAATAATAATATATCTATTTTAACAAAAGTTATTTTTACTTTCCGACCGATCACAAAATGCATTTAAGTAATGATTATTTATTACATCATTCAGTATTTTGCGAGCACCTACTTCAGTTCTATCTAACTACTTCACAAGTTGTTCATGAAATGTGCATTTACGAGACTACTTATGTTAGTATCAAAAACTGTTATTGTAGTTTTCATTGTATATTCAATACGTAATTTTAAACAAGTGGAATTTATGTAGGCAGGTATCTCACAGTATTGTAAAGAATTATTGAAATGAGTATGAGCTAAGCTGGCCTATATCTACGTATTCCCTGTGATTTAACTAGCAAAAAGCGATGCTTTATTTTTTCTGCCCAGTTATAATTATGAAATCGACACCTACCGGACAAATTAACCTAAAGGAAATCTATGGAAAGTGTTAGGGCTCCTTCGATCACCCTGATAATGACTAAATCCAGATTGCTTAGACGAAAACCTTTCTACTGTAACTTTCCAATACTTCTGTAAGAAGTCATTTCGATTGTATCACCTTGACCCAAAAACTGGTGTGCTTTAGCTTTACTTACCCCAAAAATATTATTCGGATCGGTAACACAAGAGTAGGTATGCAAACTTGTATAGATACCAATCATACCTTCTAACCACATCAAATTTGTGACAATAGTACGAATTAAGAATTTTATGTTTTAAAATTTAGTAAACAGAAAAATATATTACAAAATTTTTAGTGTAGTATTTATTACTTTAATTTATTTTTCAATTTCAATAGATATTATAGGCTATCATTAACGTATATTATATCAATCGTGATATTTGTTCTTTTAAGTCCCAAAATCGTGATTGGCAATAATGACAAAAAAAAATTAGTCTTCAATAACAATATATTACAAAATGTGATAGTATATAGTAGATAGATTTCAAAAATATATAAATTAAAAAATAGGCTTGAATCTCGACACAATTTCTTCAGTTATTTTAATAAAATGTTATAAAAGGAATATCATAGGGTTCCTAACATATTAGAAGACAATACTTTGTACCTCACCAATAATGATTTTCTAAAATACTTACCACCAGGTGGCAGTAAGTACTGAATAAACAAACCAACAAACTCACTTTCACATTAATAATATTAGTCAACATTATAATTTTCATTCATAACATAACTTTTTTTCTTTTTTAATGGAATAATATATAAATATATATATATATAATATATAGGGACATATCACACAAATTGAGCTAGCCCCACAGTAAGTTGTGAACTTGTGTCGCAGGATACTAACTCAACGATACTATATTTTATAACATATACTTATACCTATAGATAAACATCCAAGACCCAGGTCAATATGAAAAAGATCTTTTTCCATCTTGACCTGACCGGGGATCGAACCCGGGACCCCCGTGTCGCGGGCTAGCGTGTTGACCGCTGCGCCACGAAGCTAACTAACACATAACTCGATCCAAACTAGATTGTGTAGTAGGTACACTGAGTTACGTACCTACGTGATGCATTTCAATGTAGCTACTCTATAGAATAGAGCCGTGGCTTTTATACCTATATAATATACCTGAGATGAGAGCATCTAAGTGGGTTCCCGGTTGCATCCGCAATTGAGATCCTAACCTCCTCGGAATCTAGTATTCATATTGGAGCGACCATGGCCTCATCTAAGCTTTAAATAGACAATTGTTTGTTACAGGCGTAGCCTACTACATAAATACAATATTTAATATTAAAGGTCCCTGAATCAAGTTTGAATAGGAGCTAGCTAAATGATATCCATACCTAGGTACTAACCAAAGTTGACAACTAGTGGAACAATCTTTATATTCGTTCGAACTCAATGCGTAACTAAGATGAATATATTGATTGCTAGCGAAAATCATACTGTGTCACAAAAAAGTTTAAGTTGCCATCATTTTTTTATCAGCTCGTACCACTTTTAAAAATGTGATTGTGTATACATATATTTTCCCTAAATATTTTCAATCTTTAAAAAAAAAATCCATGGTTTACAAAAGATCTTTTCACATATGTATGTGTGTGTTAAAGCCTTCGAGCAACACGGCCTTTCGTATACCGAAGGGAGTAGCCCCTCTGTCAAGGTACAAGCCAAGGTGTTAGTTGTGTGCGACTCATCTGTATACAAATTATTGTTTCTTTTTTATGTAATTTTTTGTGACAATGTCATAATTACTATCAAGTGACAGTTTAAGTTTTGTATGTAGGTGTGCGAAACTAAACTTGTGTGCACATTTCCCGCAAAAAACGCCAAAAAAATTGTAATAGTAAATTGTCGCTTTGCCCGCCCACCCTTCCGTTCGGTACGGAGGCCGTGTTGCTCGAAGGTTAAAGCTATTGTATTGTGTGATGATTTACATTAAACTTTTTATTTATAAAGCTGCTGCTCTATGTATATCTAATAATTACCAACAATGTATGTGGTCTCAAATTTTATTACAATTGCAGCATTATACATAGTGTAAAGTATTAGGTATTCAATGCCAATTAGCCGTAAGTAGATGAACATTACAAATACATTTTACACGTTATTTTGTCTATCATTGTTCCTTATATCCTTAAAATAAAGTTAAGAAAAAAATCTACGACTTAGCTATGGCTTCGCGTCAGCGCCAACCAAGAGTAGCGCAATCGAGAGCATTCTTTAACATACTCGAAAATAAATTAAGTACATATAGCAATGAAGTGAATTTTGTTATGTTCAAACTTTTTCAATGTGTGCCTATAAGGCCATAGTTTTAAAAACTATTTTTGCGTGTACTGAAAAAATGCTTTCCGCTGCTCTGCTCTTAGTCTGTGCTGAGCCTAACGTCACGCGGGCGCCTGACGCTCACCCAAACGAAGTCCTCTCTCTCTCTCAACAACCGTTATCCCGGTAGCATCCTTAAATGCAGTGCTTCGGAGCCCAGGGTACGGTTTCCGGGCTTTTCCTTCTCCACTTCGCACGGTCTTTAGCATCCTTGCTTGTGAGACCATTGGCACGCATATCCTCCTTAACGTCATCAAGCCAGCAATTATGTTTGCCCCTTCTGCGTGGGCCCGGGGGAGGTGGCTACACTAAGGTTCACCCAAACGAAGCTAAAGGGCATTAAAGTACGATTGGTTGACCAGGTCGATCGATCCTAAGCAAGCAGCGTGCCCACAACTCCACGACGCTGGGTCTATGTGAATAGTAATCTAGACGCTGCCCTGGAGACGTTTAGAATTACATAAAACCTCATCTAATTTCAACCTTATTTTCTGAGTAATAAGATATACAAAAAAAATAACATTTAAGGTAGGTAATAGGACACAACGTCACTACTAAAGGAAAGGTAAGTTTCATAAATAACATTTATTACGATTCTGCATTGTAATTGCATTGCATTTTATGCTAGGTACTTAAAAATAAATAATTTACCTTAGGCACTATACATTTTAAATACCAAAAACTGTTTACATAGTCTAAATAGTCTAATATAGAAAATTAAAATTTTACTTGTTTCCTACTACATAATAAGTAGAAGCATTGAAATCAGATATTCAAAATACATCATATTAATATATGATACGTTCACAATTCAGCACACTAGGCGCATATCAAATGACACGAATAACATACAACACAAAATTTTTTCGTCATTCTTAGTGTTCTTTTCCTCCATATCCCATTCCTTTTATACGCATTAGGGCTTGCATAATTACAAGTGTGGTATTTGAAACCCAAATAGCTATGGCAGCTTCCCATGCACCATTTTAGTTAATAATCAAAGTTAGTGTCTATGAATGATATATACCTTGTTTTAATGAAAATATACTGCTGATTCTAAAGGTAAGAATATCATAATATTTTTTAGTTAATTTTTATTCAGTCATTATTATTATGTACCTATTAAGTATATACGCAACAATATTTTTTCCAACTTCATAAAACTAAAAATGAAAATAATAAAGAATAAAACTAAAAAGGGTATAAAAATATTATATGCTTTTTGGTTGCAATGAGTTTTTAAGACGCTTTTGGTGCCCCGAACTAAAAATCTGCCATAGCTCTTTTTGTGTACCTTTATCAGAATAGCATCACATGACTTCCTCCCTATTAATTAATTTTTAACTTCATTGCATAATCCCAATTAAAAGTGTCAATTCTAATACGACCCGAAGTTTGGCGCGACCTGTACAAGCCAACGCTTGATGAGTCGGGTACGTAAAAAAGCCAGTCAACAGTCTAGTTTTTACTAGAGCAAGACTTTCTCCGAGGAACTTTTCCCTTGGCGTCCACCCGACAACGCTATAAAGCCAAAACGTCCCTCATCGCTTCAACCGGTGTCACAAACCGTGTTGCTCCAATCAGCACTGTGTTATCAACGCCACTGGTGATGACACTGCGATGTAGTCGCTTGCACTCCTCGGCCGTCACGCCGCCTACGATGAAGATGATCACCGTCTGATTGTCTAGGGGGTGCTTTGTGCTGCGCGTTTTCTTGCTTGTAAGTATGCTGCAAAAATGTTTTGAGTTAGGCCGGCCTTACACCTTTCTGAAGTCTGATGACACGTCACAGTAGGAAAGAAATAGAGATATTTCCATGCGTGTCTAACGTACTGGGGCGAGTACTGCTCTCTCGTCAGAGTATGAATTATGAAGAGTGGTGATGAAGGTGATCCTTAACGTCAAGATACAACCCATAGGAAGAATAATTGGTTCCATTTTATGCCCATGTTGGATGTATGCTTCAATAAAGGTAATAAATTAAATTGGACTTTATACATAGCAGATACAATTTATATTTGAAAGGCATGGGGAAAGCGATGAGTCGATCACACAAATCCCAACTAATATTATAAATGTGAAAGTGAGTTTGTTTGTTTGTTACGCTTTCACGCCGAATCTACTGAAAATTTTGCATACATATTATTATATACATAGGTTAGGGTACCGAGACATAGGCTATATATTACGCGGGCGAAGCCGCGGGTAATAGCTAGTTGATAAATAGAAAGACCAATTTCCTTTACTGCATGGTTCATGCGCTTCAACGCGTGCTGGTTGGTATATAAAAAGCATTCGGTAGATAATTTTGCGAAGGTGACATTGTGCATAAAAAATTGATAAAAAAGAGACTGGCTAGTAGGGATAAATTATTTCAAAGATGAATCATTTAAGCCAATTTTTAAACGCTAGGTATATTGTTCTTGATCAGTCAAATTTCAAAGACTGTTTATATATCCAAGCTTGAGTAACGACGGCAACTAGAGCAAAACTTACTTCAACCCACTCCGCAGAAGGTCCTTGATGCCTTCGTTCCTATGCCTCAGGTCCGTGAGCTCGGGCCGTTCGGTGTCCACTAAATCTTCCACCAGCTGCTGAAGTATCCCGCGGTATTCATGTCCCACGCCTGTCTCACATGGTTTGAGCACTGAGTTGTACCTAAAATAAATTTGAAACAAAAATTACTTTTTCACCATTATTTTTAGATACTGATGCCAGAATATTCAAAATCATTATTACTAAAAATGAACTCAAATCTTGTTTTCTATTACATACATACATATTACATACATTATACTTGTAGTCTATTAACTATTATTATTTTTATTACCTAGCAAGAGAAAGACAGCACGAGACTTAAATTTGTCACTAGTAAAATTTCTTATAAGTATTTGAGGTTAGTGTTTAGACATATTTCTTGAATATGGCAACACTGAAGAAGTGTTCGCGATTTCCATTAGGTTTTCTTTAGTGTCCACTGCAGGAGCATGACCCTCTACTAGAGCCATACATATGTATATAGCCACTCTGGCCAGACGGGTTGGAGAGTCTCTTTGATGTCATAAGCTTTGTTTAGCTTTTATTTCCTAATTCCCTTTCTACGACATCTACAGTCAATATAAGTAGCAAATACTAACTTAGTCAAGATCCTCCTCAACTGCGCCACATCCTTCAACCGCGCCATCACCTTCCTGGAGATCTCGTCGCATTCCTCCGGCGTCACTATCCTCCCCTCCTCATTGGAGAACAGTGTCTTGTGATCTTCGAATATGGCAACACTGAGCGTTTCTGTGAGACTGTCTTCGTGCTGCTTCGAGAATGACACCTGTAAATTGAGTCAGGTAGTATATATAGGGCATGAGGCGATTTTTGCATGCAGTCGACATTGTCTTTTGTGATAGATTATCATATTGTGGTTATCTAAAAAGTTTGGAGCCGTGTGGTTCTCGGCAGAGTAGAATAGGACCACTCCAAGCCATCCCGTGGATGTCGTAAAAGGCGACTAAGGAAACACAAGCTAAACAAAGCTTATTAACATCAAAGAGACCTCTCCAACCCGTCTGGCCAGCTTCGAGAGTGTAGGCCAAATCCTCTGACTACTCAGGCTAGTATATGGCTCTGGTAGTACAGAGAGGGTCGTGCTCTTGCAGTGGAGACTGGAAAGACCTGATGATGATGATGAAAAAGTTTGGACTAATTTCCAAACTGCTGGGTATGTCGCCCAACTTTTGCATTATTGACATGAAACTGCGACGGAGCGGACGTGCCACCTTAAACAACGAGGGTTTTCAGAATCCCAGGTGGCGACACTGTGTCGAGAGGTATAATTGACAGCTGCTGTCAAAAAAAAATAAAATACTGGTGGGTTTTTTGTGGTGGGAAGTCAAGAGGTGCAGTTGGGGTCTACTTTGAACGATTTTGCAAATTGATTTTGGTGGACTTTATAATATGAAATTGGTGTAGTTTGGTGTTATAAATGCTCGTGCTCATGGAACAATTTGTGAAATAGTTAAAGTGGACTGTTATATGCACTCGTATAGACTTGTCACAATAACCTCCCGACCACGAGGCATCAAAGAACATACGCCATCTTTGATGCTACTTGTTACAACTTTACCGTACAACACCGATACTTAGTATCTCAATTTACTGGACATTGGCAGAATCACTGAAATCTCGGTGGAAGCCATTTTATAAAACAGAAGAAGAAGAAGAATAAAATACTGGTGGATTTTGACGGCTCGACAAAGTGCCGTCACCTGGAGGAAAAATCAATTATGAAAACCCTCATTGGCGCGATCGTATCATACTTACATTACTTGGATTAGCTTGATTTGTTAACATTTTATTTTGCAAACTTATCCAAACCACAATTATCTCGCCGAAGTCTGTAAAAAAATAAAGAAAAAAAGCACATACCTCAGTGCCGGTGAGTGAGTACACGTGAACTGTCAAAGCCAACAGACTTTCCAGGGAGAGTTGTCGGTCTTTCCGTGTCTTTATTAGGTGGCTGACCTGCAAACGAGGTAACCAAGTTATATTTGATCTTACCAATTTTAATTTTGTGGATACTTTATCAGGATTTAGTCCTATGTTATGGATAGATAGAACAAGTCTTCCCTAGTGACCGTTTTGTCTTCTCCATCTATTTTTAAACGGAAAGTGCAGACCGGAGTTGCGGAAAATTCGTACCTAAATTTCCCGCTCTGGTACGTACAAAATATGGTAACGTATCAAAGGGTAACGTCATGTTTACCTGATGCAGTACGCTAGTGGAGTCCCTACTAGTGGCGAGGCTCTGCTGCACTTGTTTCTCCAGGCTCATCAACAAGTCGATCTGCGCCCGCTTCGGCGACTTCAACGTTTGCACCACCGCTGTCGCTTGTTGCAGCACTCCGAGGTGTTTGGAGATAATATCGTAATTTCCTGAAAGCCATAGAAAGACATTTTGACATGGTGACATTTTCCTTAAAACCTTATTCTAAATATATCATCATCATCTCATCCGTAAGAAGTCCACGACTGGACATAGACCTACTACCTAACTACCTACCTACTCTTCTAAAAAAAAAACTCTTGTTGATCATGTGTTCGAAAAGACGAATAGACCAACAGGCTCTTGACTGTCATCATTGATGGCAAATACGTCAGGTACCTCTAGGCAGCTTGAAAAATATGACCAGTTTTGCCTTACACACCTTACACACACGAGAAACTCTACAAACCTTTTTAAGCATTTACAATCTTCTCAACACTCTGCGGGGTAACCTTCAACAGCGTCTTCGGGCTTGGAGACTTCTGCACATCAATCTTAGACAGTTTGTTGTACAGGTCGAACATCACTTCCTTTTGGGACTTGTTAATCTGACATCAGTGCTGGGTACTTACACACACGAAAAACATAACAAACCTTTTGAAGCATTTACAATCTTCTCAACACTCTGCGGGGTAACCTTCAACAGCGTCTTCGGGCTTGGAGACTTCTGCACATCAATTTTAGACATATAACATCACTTCCTTTCTAGGACTTGTTGATCAAGTGTTTGAAAGTCTCTAGCGCGCGAGAGACAGTGACATACCCTGCTCTGTGTTACAGCAACAGCTACACAAAGTAATTCTCACCGTTTGGTACTCTATATGACACCTACCTTTTGAAGCATTTACAATCTTCTCAACACTTTGCGGGGTAACCTTCAACAGCGTTTTCGGGCTTGGAGACTTCTGCACATCAATCTTAGACAGTTTATTGTAAAGGTCGAACATCACTTCCTTCTGGGACTTATTGATCATGTGCTCGAAGGTTTGCATGCAGCCTTCGTCGGTGGCGTGGAATAAACACCCGGGGCTTAGCTGTAGGTCGTCTGCTATGTTGATACTGCAATAATAATAGACCCTAAATTACATTTTAGGGTTCGGTACCTCTAAAGGTAAAAAGGAACCCCTATAGAATCACCTGATTGTCCGGACAATCAAGTGATACGGACAGTTATTTGATTTTATGGCGCTTTTTTTTAAATTTCACTGTCAACCTTCAGTCGATGCAATCAAACGATATAGCCATTGATATCGAAAACTTTGCGTATTTGCTAAAAATCGCAAAGCAATTAAAAATATCTAGGTTACTTCCCGTTGGCCTAGAATCATGAAATTGCCATGAAACAAGGTATTCTAGGGCAAGTTACGAACAACTGTACATTTGTTAATATAACACAAAAATCATACATACTCGTATGTAACCCTCGGTGCGCGAGTCCGAATCGCACTTGGCGGTTTTCTTAAATTATAAAGAGGCAAAATTTGATTGTTTGTTTGCATTGAATAAGCTCTGATAATACTGGACTGATTTTAAAAAATTCTTTCACCAATAACAAGCTTATTTATCAGCGGGTAGCATAGACTATCATGGACGACGTCGCAGGAAAATTGCTAGTTATATAATAAAGGCATAAAATTTAACTTACACATTGGCCTGGCACAAAGCTGACATGTCGATAGCCACTTCATTAGAATGGCCAGGGAACCTGGGCAGCACGGCCATGACCTTATCCAGAACTGACTCCATGGAATAACTTGTAACTCCACAGAGATCCAGAGTGCGGTCGATGATGATAAGTGAAGCAGGGTTTGAGCAATGCTAGAAAATATTGTTATTCATGCAATAATGAATATATAATATGTGATGTTTAAACTATTTACCAATAAAATATATAAATTATTCCCCAGAGCTTTCCCTGTAGAGACACTTCTAATAATATTTAGTTTTGAAACATATTTGGAATTTATATACATATAATTATGAAACATTTTGGCAGACAGACAAGTGATCTGAAGATGGCCTGTTTCTTTTGCTTTCATTATTTATTTATTTAATATAGGCAGAGTTACAGCAGTTACATAAAGATACAATTTTACCATAATTATTAGATACACAATGTTCTGTGCATATGTACATGCCAATTAATAGCATACACAACATTCTCTAAATTAATTAGCTACCGTAATCATAATTACAATTACACTTATATTAATTATATAAAATTGTATAAACATAACTTATATAGCATTAACACTCAGTAGATAATCATTTGTTTCTTTAATTGATGTAGCTTAACAACTCAGTTGACATTCAAACAATAGTATTTGCACAGAAGAATGCAGCTATTTGCTATCAATGGCCTTTTTTGAAGTTGGTTAAAAATAAGCACTTAAGTTACATTTCGCTAGTTACTATACTATGAATATAAACTTTTTATTTAATTTGAAGTAATATGGCTTACCTTTCTCCTCGCCAAGCACACAGGAGAATTCTCCAACACCCCAGCCACCAAAGAGCTAAAGGCTCCCATATAAAATATATCCTCTTTCAGGTTCATAGAGTCAAACATGCTGTTGAGTCCAGAAGCCAGTCTCCTCACTTGAGACCTCTCATCACTCGATAAACTGTATAGGTCCATTGAGGCAGAGTCCGGGATCAACTTGCCATTGTATTGCGGGTACAGCTTGTGGTATGGTGGTGTTAAGAAGACCACATTTGTTGGTGATATGGTGATGATTGGGATGTGCACCACCTCTATCATACATTGCTGGAAAGAAATTGTTTTATGTTTTTATAATAATAATTAAAATAGTTGTGTTTACTAAATTTGTTTAATAATTATTTTAAATAATATAGGGATTACTACTAAAACAAACAGAAAAACCACAGCTTTTCAATAAAGACGAAGAGGAGAGCAAAAACAAATTTTGTAGTAGTTGAAGAAAGTTTTCAATAATTCTGTCTGTATTACTAATTTATCAGTGTAAGTTTTTGGATTTAAATCTAAAACTGAATTCTTTAAAGTATCTACTTAAATATAATAACTTACTGTTTTCCCTATGGCATCCAGCAACATTCCCTCCAACTGTTTCGTAGCCTCAGCAGGTGCCCTCCCTGAAGCAACCACATCGCTGACATCCCTCCCCTCATTCAGCTCCAAATAAACTACATCCAGACTGACACATGATATCAAGATGCAGTGAGTGAAATCACCATTGCGGACAATCTCACAGACTGTTTGTAGTTGCGTGGAGGTGGCTTGTGTTATGAAAACTGCCTTTTTGTGCTCTTTCTCTGAAGTCTGAAATGTTTATAAATTTCAAACAGGTAACAAAATTCCAACACCACACCAATAGGGGCCATCAGATGAGAGAAAGGGCCTGGCATACAGATCAAATATCATATGATCTCTTTAAATTCTAATTTAAATCATTCTTTATTCATTTTTATTAAAAATGTATATCATCATTCTACCTGTGTAATGCTCTAGTATGATGTATCATGTCTATCCCATACTATAAGATATTTGGTTAAAATATTATCGCCTAAGAAGTAGCAAGACTATATCAACCACAGGGAAGTCATGTTAGACTGACCCAACTTTTTCATATTTGTTATTGCAGCATATTTGTTTATTTGCAGCTTACAGATCAAGGAGTGTAAGGTTCTAAGAACCAACTTACTATTTTAAATCTATTCTAATTCAACATCTACAATATGTTCAAATGATAAGGTACCTCAAAAGGCGACAAACTTTTAACAGAAACTGCTCCACCTAGCAGAAGGTTAAAAAGTCCTCCGTCCCAGTGCAGGCATTCAGCAGTGGCATCGTCCAGGAAGACTGTGGCACCGATGATCCTGTTGTACACTTCAGACCACCAGGCCTTGCTAAAATCCTTTACAGAAGTCGACATTTTCAGGTCCTTTCAAAAACGGTGCAGAGATAACTCAGTGTTCGTTAATTCACATTATTAAACCATTTATGCATAGGCTGAATGGCTGAAAGTTTCTTCTATTAATTTTTATTTCCAATGTTCGTGCTTTGTATTGTATTGATGTACGTGCTCACAAAACGTCAAATTTGACAATCTTGACTTTGGCAAATAAAAGAATTTTTCAGCTCTGACATCTCTGAATACACAGCCAAGGGTACTTCAGAAATGAGATTTCAGGTGTCAGGCAATCCATCGCAACTCGCAACTATTTCATCGGGTTCTTCCATTTGCTTTCGTATCGAACAGATTTAATGTAGTACATATATCGTAAAAGCCGATCGAGGGAATGGGCGTGAGGAATCATGTCAGTATGCGATGCGGCTAGCAACCCATTACTTTTTTGTTTCCGTTCTTTACCTACAAGCCCACCATCATGCTAAAAAGACCTGGAGAGCCATTTTTGAATGCGTGCCACTCGTCTTCGAACGATTTTTGTATGGAAAAATTGTTCGAAGTCGAGTGGCACGCGTTCAAAAATAGTACCCCTGGGCTCTTATCTACTCCGCAAGGGGAAAAGACGTGATAGTATGTATGTATATACATACGTGGCAATGCTGCCAGTCTTCTGGGCACATTACCGCAGGGCAATGACCTGCTGGACATTTTCTATTTATAGGTAAGTTTTATTTATAGGTAGGTTTTATTTATAAGTAGTTTTATTTTATAGGTAGGTTTAATTCTTAGTTTATAGTTAGTTTTAATATTGTTACTATATACATACATAATACATATATCTCCATAGATTTAATTCATAAACAGACATTGTCGCGGCGATTATGACGAACAAAACAAAAACAGCATGATCGCGAGGCGAATTTGCGTTGAGAATCGCACGAGAATCGTGTCTTCTCGCAATAGAGGCGTATTGGACGTTTCGATTCGATGCGCTTCTGCCGCAGTGTAAATTTAGCCCAAGCATTACTAAGTTTTACTCAGAAATCTACATGTCTAGTTCATCATCCATGTGTAGCATAAAAATATCATATGCTCTTTTAGCTGCTTAAAAAAGTTTTGAAATTAAAAATGTTTATGGGTGTATAATTTTAATTACTTATCACATACAGAAATTTATGTAATCTAACAATTTGTAACACTCAGTAATCAAAGTGCACAATAATTACTAATTTATGAATAAAGTTAGTGATCTTCATAGCCAGAGGGCAGAGCATTTACATGAGGGTTGTGGAACAGGGTCTTCTGGCCATCACCCCATGGGAAACGCTGAAAAAAGAAAGAAAAACAGACCAATATAATTTTAATATTTATTGGGAGTTTAATAGTCTAATTGCCTAATTTTGGAGAAGCAAAAGTTTATCCACTACAGACTGCATACAAATAATTTTCATTTATTTCCCTTTTCCTTCACATCACAATCTGTGATTGAAATATGTAGATGGATTTGGGTTTAATAACCTGAAACATATTACTAATATGGATATGCCTCCAGGATTAAGAAAATATTAAGTTTAGGTATTTCCAGAATTCCAAAAGAGTTTTTTTTACACTAAACGTACAAGTGACTACCCTTCTTTAGTAAAATACTTGATATACATATATAAATCACTTGATAATGCTTTATTATTACTTTCCTTTCCATAAATTTCAAACGAAGAATTTTAAAAATCCATACATTGCCAATACATATTCAAATCAAACACGAAAGTACCAAAATCAAATCCCGGAAAAAAGGCTTATGCATGTTATGACTTCATGTGACTGTTCAAGTTCACTAGTCTTAACTTATATACAGCGAGGATATAACTTTTTCTTAAATCATACTTTAGGCTATAAGATGGTATGCAAAAACTTAGGATTTTCAATAAAATTTAAAATTCAACTGCTGATTTGAATGTGCTGTAGAAAAAAAAGTGTTACAAACATTACGTATTGTATTTTTTCATGCATGTAAGTGGCCAACACTAGTGTCAGATTTTTCAATCTGCCTAAAGGCATCTGACATAGCTAAACAACTACCATCAATGATGACAGCCAGGACCAACGGCTTAATGTCCCTTCGATGCATGGTAGCGAGCTGCATAGATACAGGTTGGTACAATTTTTTATAGAAATTTGATTTGTGAATTACTTTGTTTGAAAATACATATTGATAAAATTTATTTTCTTGATTGTTTATATAATTTCACTTTACTTTAGTGATCTAGAACAAACACATTGAACATAAATTACCTTTGTGCGGACGCGCATGTACTCGTAGGGGACGAATGGGGGGCGTTCGTGGTGCTCTTCCTGGTGGGCCAGATAGGCGTTAAGCATACCAAGAGCAACAGCGGGTAATGCTACAAAGAAGGACAGGTTCTTCCATAACTTCCAGCCACCTGTATCAAACAAAAATTTTTTTAAGGGTCAGAAAAAATATCTTAGCTTTTGCCACTCCTACAACTCACAAACAAAACTGCTCTTTGTACCATTAATTATTCATCACAGTAATATCAAGTTTATTCGACAACTCAACATTGTTCAATGATGTAGAACAGTGCAACCTAACACAAACAATGAAGGTACCTATTGCTACAACATCAAATTTTAAATCCAAAAACAGGTGAGTAATCTTGCACACAATACTTGGTGAGGCGTTGCAGCAAACTTAAGACCTGGTAAATTTGCATGAGCCAATACCGGAGAGATACTTTCAAGTCATGAAAATATTTGATTTCTGTATTGGTGCAATTTAGAAAGTGGTAGAAAGTGATAACTCTTAAAATCTGAGTCTGCCATGTGGTTTCTGACTTAGAAGGACAGCTACGATTTTTCTTATGCCCAATTCCTATCAGCAGGAAGGTGTAAAGAAATGGCAAAATAATGGAGTAACAAGTAAAAATTTACATTAAGCATAAGTTATGAAACAACCAAGGAGACAACCAGGAGCTTGTTCAAGTGTGCCAATAAGACCCACAAAGGTACCTATATCATGTAAAAAAATATTTGCATCGTCTTGATTAAAAATAATGGAACATAGCATACCTACTCCCTTTTGATTTCACTTCAGATTAAAATGTATATCCCTATAGTTACGACCTAAAATTTAAAAACCTACTTCTATCACCACCATTGACAACAGCAGGTCTTTATTGTAATTCCAGCCAAAAGGCAAAATAGTATTCAGGGCCACAATATTGATTGCCTCACCACCAAGAGAAAAAGATTTATGTTATTCCTTACACACAGATATGACTTACTGTGACAAATAATCTGTCATAGGGTGTCATTCCGAAGCTTTATTTTATAATTATTGCATTAAATTCTTCTAAAACCAAACAAAAAAGGAGCAAATCTATTTTTTATAAATAAAATTAGATTACTAAAGGGATAGATAAGGCCCGGAGAGGTTATGTGGTTACATAATTTCAATAAAAATAAAAAATTCAAACCTCCGTGACCACCAGCGGTAGCAGCATGTGTAGAAGAACGAGCGTTGGTCTTCAGGTAAGAAACGGCAGCCCTTCGCAGGATTGAAGTCATGTTGATGGTTTTAAAACGAGTCACAAATTTTTATGTTCCACTCAAATTCGTCAATAGAATTTCAATCGATTTGTCAGTGTCAAATCTCCTGTCGGAAAAATAACCTGTCAATGTCAAAATAAACGTTCCATTACACTGTTTCATCGTGAGATGAGAAGTAAGCTTCTGAAGAAAACAATATCCTCTATTATACAGACATGAAGTATAATACTGTTTACCGCGCCCTCGTCCGCGTAGAGACATGACGTCCAGCACTCGCCCAACATAACGATTCTTAGCTTTTTCATACGGCTAACATTCATTCTCAAACTTTTTGAAAATAAAGTATAAGTAGGTACCAACTTATCCTATGCCATCTTCTCGTTGGTATTGTAGCTTTGTCCATTACAAAAAAATCTCTTTTTTAGTGTTCCGTACCCAAAGGACAAGAATGGGTCCCTAATCGCGAGACTTCGATGTCCGTCTGTCTGTCACCAGGCTGTATCTCATAAACCGTGATAGCTAGACAGTTGAAATTAAGTAGGTATATCTGTTGCCGCTACAATAACAAATAGTAAAAACCGGTCAAGTGCGTGTCGGGCCACGCGCAGTGTAGGGTTCTGTAGTTACGAATGACAACTTTGAGGTCACTCTGTTGAAGTCACACGCTCACCTCACAGTTTAACGACCCAAAACACCTAACAATGAAAATTGTATGAAATTTTACATTTTCCAGTACATTTTATAAGTTGGTTGCCTATAACTTTTTAGTTTGCACCACCCCTGATAGTTTTCCTTTCAACTTCAGTATATATATACTATTGCTGTATTTTTTTTTCACGTATCCTTAAATAACCGTTTAGCAGATAGAGGAAGGGGATACTTACCTCTAACAAACATTTGCAATTTAAAACCAAATATTTCGGAAACGGATCCCTAAATTGATAAATGGTGTTCTCAACCACACAATATTTTTTAAAGACCTATTTAACGATACCCCACATGATGGGTGAATAGAGAAAAAAAAAATTACTCCCCCACTTTACTTGTATGGGAGCTACACAAAAAAAAAAATTTTTTCAAGATTTTTTTCTACCACTTTTTTTCCATGATTAATATACATACCCATGCCAAATTACAGCTTTCTAGTACTTATAGTCTCTGAGTAAAACCGCGGACGGACAGACAGACATGGCGAAACTATAAGGGTTCCTTGTTTACTACGGAACCCTAAAAACAGAATAAAATAAATATTAAAGGGTGCTCCCATACAACAAACGAGATCTTTTTGCCGTTTTTCGCTCAATATTAACAATGATAACGGCCACAGGTAGACTTTTGAAATATTCACAGAAATTTCGTTTTATACTCAAAAATAAATAAATAGGTAATTAAATCAAAATAAAATAAATATAGGTATATGGGGGGCATTCCCATACAACAAACATAATTTTTTGCCGTTATTGCTCTGTCTAATGTTGTACTAGATAATGGTATGGTACGGAACCCTTCGTGCGTGAGTCCGACTCTCACTTTGCTGATTTTTTTATCATATCTAGGACTAGTCTAACCCTAAGTACCTACTATAGGATACAATCGAAACATCGAGCTTAGCTCTCTCCATAGCTCTTTGAGAGATCTTGAGCTTTCTTATGAGGCCTATAGTAAGGGACCATGTTTCGGACCCGTAAGTCATCAGTGCGGTATTAACACACATTGGTCGAAGACTTTCGACTTTAGGCATTGAGGTAGGCATTTGAACGAGAAGACACTGCGGAGCTTCCCGAACGCTGCCCAGCCGAGTCGGATTCGTCGAAAGACCTCATCCTTGAAGCTGGAGCCTCCAACCTGGATCAATTAACCCAGGTAGACATATTGGCCTACAACCTCAAAGACAGAGTTCCTGAGATAACCCAGTTTGGGTGCAACATGGTCTCAAGAATATGTTGGTCAATAAAATAAAATTATTGAAATTCTATCGATGTCTGACCGTGCGTCTGACTAATTGAATAGGTATCTCGTGTACTTACCTGATATGTTTAAAACTGTGTTAAAAAGAGGCAGTTGATATTACTAATAACTATATATAATACCTAAATAAGATTTCACAATGTACGCACCTTATGTTCTTATTTTTAAAGAAAAACTGCATATTACTCAGGATTAATTTTGAAACGAATAAGTACCTAAAGGTGTTATACTTGAACATTGAACTAAGTATTTTTAAATTTCAAGTAGGCTACGCAAGCTACGCCTGCATTACATATTATGTTCCTGATGAGACGTGATTATGAATTATGTTAGTATAAAAAAAAAACAACATTGTATGGCATATAATACGTAGGTGACTTTATTTCAAATGAGATTCGAATTGATTATAAACAGGTAGCTGTACAAGTACTTTACTGATATTATGAATGAGCGCACTTGTACAAATAAAAAAAAAATCAAATAATCTACATTACGGATTTTTATGAACATTATCAAACTTTTGCTTCCACCTTTTACAACAATCTGCATTTTTTTTTCAGACTTGTAGCTACTGCTTCTTGGACACACATTGACACAATGTGCCCCGCTGGAATATTTTATAAACTAAATGCAACACTTTTTGAGGATGTTAGAATATGTTTACAATTTTACATAAGTACATACAACAATACATATGTGCTTAGCACCTACATGAAAGAGGTAGACATATTTGGAATGTATTTATCTTACCATCATAGCAAAAACATTATTGGGTGAGTTAAAATTTTTCACACTCAAGGTAATGCAGACTATTTTTTTTTAAATGGAAAATTATAGTTGTAAGTAAATATTTTCATACACATATTTTGACTAATAATATAGATGACGGTGCAAAAGTTATGCATCTAATCTACATTAGCAAAAAAATAGCACTAATATTCTAATAAGTTCTCGATATTTTTGTTTAGTTTAGACATGGAGTTTAGACTAATGACGGTTGATCGAATGTCGAGAAGTCTTCTTCTAAGCGTTGATCTTCTATTGAAGGTCCGCAATCGTCATCAGGGAAGTATTTTTTCAATATCGTCTGTGGACTAACCTGAAAAACAAAATATACAAACATAACTTATGAAATTTAGTAGGTATAAGTACTGTTTAGAAGCTGGTTTCGATTAACGAAATATATTATGTTCACTACGGGACTTACCGCGATTATTTTTGAGTTCTGTCTGATATTTCGACAACAATATATAATAATGTGACCAGGAACACCTAGAGGGAGAGCTGAAGCATGTGCAAGCGGTTTTAAGACGCAATGGTTATGATGGTAAGATCCGACAACCTCCAACATCAAAGCGTGAACGAGCACCGACGGTAGACAGGCAGCCAGCTTACTTACCATACGTCAGAGGGGTAACAGACAAAATCTGCAAAGTATTAGGAAAATATTCTATTCGAGCCACGTTTACCCCAGCCAAGAAAATGGCAAGTTATATGCGGTCACCGAAGGATAGCACGCCTTTGGAAAAATCTGGTGTCTATAAAATTGGCTGTAGTTGTGGTCGCTCGTATATTGGACAAACTAAGAGGGCTATAGCTCAACGGGTCAAAGAGCACATAACCGCAGTTAAAAACAGGGATATTGTGAAGTCTGCCATAGCGGAGCATCTATCACAAGCAGAGACCAATCACTGGATCGAGCTACACCAGCCAAAAGTACTTGCAGCTGAACGCCATTTTATACCCCGGCTAGTTAGGGAAGCGATTGAAATTAAGAAGCATCCCAATTTCAATCGGGAAGACGGTTTCAAGCTTTCGGGTACATGGAATCCCGTGATTGAGTTGTGTAAAAAGTGTACGCGCGCATCAGTGAACAATTCCCGAATGGACACCGTCAGTGTTGTGTGTAAAAACCTGTGTAATAAAAGACAAAGAAAGAGGGTAGACCGATACGGTTTCCCTTGACAGCTCAACATCCACCACCGCAGTCTCTTCAGTTAGTCTGTGAAAATGGCAGCTGCAATGTTGTCGAAATATCAGACAGAACTCAAAAATAATCGCGGTAAGTCCCGTAGTGAACATAATAGTGATTGTGACCGCGAAAGCTTAAAATCATATATAACGAAATATACAAAAGCTGTGCAATTACATACATACGGGTCGAGTTGATAATTTCTTTTTTAAAGTCAGTTAAATAATTAAAAAATGTTTTTATTACTTAGTAAATTGCTATTTAATGTGTTCTAAACAGTACTTCTTAATAATACCTACATAATTTACAGCTTAGCGTACCTACCCATCATCTAGGTATCTATCACTTATAGGTTCGTAAAACGAAACGTAAATAGTAGACTGGCCAGCACGCCAGCGGTGGCCCAGCAGACCTATTTGCTAGCTTTGTACAGCTAAATGCGCCACATTCAATGCGGCTTTCGTATGATTGGCTATTTTTATTTGAAAAATATAAACCGTAATGGATGGATGGAAGTGACCATCAAACCGTTGTACACTGTAGTTGTCAAATGCTAGCAAATAGGCTTGTTGAGTGGCCGGGTGGTAATGGTAGTATATATCTAGACCGAGTGAAGACATAATTTTTTATATAAATCGTCTACCTTCTTGGCCTTCACGTGTTCAAAGTTGAAGCCCATGAAGAACGCAGACTGCTGCATCTGTCTGAGGCTCCTCATGCGAACCCTCGGATCTCGTTCCAGAAGTCTTACTAGCAGTCCACGGGCAGCTTTTGATAGTTCCATAGCGCTTTCTGGTAACGTCCCAGGCTGTAGGCAATTTTGGTGTATCGTATATTCCTTTGCACTGAAACTTTAAAAATATTTTTGTTTTGATTGGATACAACATACATTATGAATGTTTATAGACAATATTTAACAAAACCCTATCTGATCCTTAAAAGGGCGACTCAGCCCATCAAAATGAATGACTTGTCCTATACGAGTAGGACTAAGCATTGCTGAAAAAAAAACAAAGTTTTCATGTAAATGGCCACCCCCCAGCCTACAATGGGAGTACCTATAGGTATCGTTTATTAACCTCGTACGTAATACTTATTCTGTTTTTTTTACCTGCCATTTGAATCTTTGGTTGCTTCTTTGCTTGCCGCGTCAGTAATTGCTATTCTTCCAGCCGCAGGCGCCGGGTACTGAAACAAGCCAAATTAATTTATTAGAATTTATCGCGTAACTGAATACAGTAGTCTGGCCTATGGTTGCAGGTATAGCATAGCTACTTCCTAACTTATAATCAATCCATCGTCGCATCCCAAATACATTTATTTTGTTCGCTGCTCGCTTAAAAAACGATTTCTATGAGCAGCAGCGTAGGAACCGAGAAAAGCCGAATAAACTACGTTCACCAAACCGTCTGCCAAGCGTGATGAGTAGGTACCTATGGCAAAATCCGCCCATATTGGAATGTCCTTAGTCCAGCTGTGGACTTCTTCCGGCTGTGAAGATGAGGGAGAGATAACGGCCTTCATGGCATAGAATACGATGGCTCTGAGATTACCCAGGGCGGGCAAATACTTGTAATTATTTTTCTGTAAAATGCTTCTTTCTGCCTGCGGTTTTAGAGCTACCCAAGGAAGGTTGGCGTCAGGCAGGCTGGCTGCCGTAAAAACTTTTTAAATCATAATACAGCATGAATACTGTCATAATCACAAACTGTGGGCTCTGATAGACTATACCTAAGGTGTATAATACTGTCGAGCTCCGTGGCGCAGCGGTCAACACGCTAGCCTGCGACACGGGGGTCCCGGGTTCGATCCCCGGTCAGGTCAAGATGGAAAAAGATCTTTTTCATATTGACCTGGGTCTTGGATGTTTATCTATATAAGTATATATTATAAAATATAGTATCGTTGAGTTAGTATCCTGCGACACAAGTTCACAACTTACTGTGGGGCTAGCTCAATTTGTGTGATATGTCCCTATATATTTATTTATTTATATTTATTTAAGGATTGAATCTTTAAGTGTGGTCTATTAGAATCCGGGAAAAAATCAGAAAACTTATTTTTATGATTCTGTATTCAAAAGATACCATACCAACTGCCTATTATTAAGCCTCTGCTGTCCACTTGTTCATCAACAATAAGCTGTGTCTTCTTAACCGTTATAGGAAAACATATAAAAATGGATATTTCAAAACAATGACAAAGAGGCACTCGAATAATTTTATTTCAATGGTCCGAATCCTACGAGTGCAAGCCCAATATTATTTATAGCGGCAAATCACAAGACTTTGAGAGCCTGAATAATGACAATGCCTGTTTTTTACAATGCCTAGTTTATCAGCAATCGCCATATAAATTAAGTTAATTAGCAGCACGAGTTTCAAGCTCTATTGTTTTTGAGACCGTGCTATTATAAATTTAGGTACTCAATTAGGTTATATGCATGCACTCATTTGTTTTCTGGCCTTTTCTTTGAAAGATACGTTAAAGTGCAAGGTACTGGAAATGATATAAGTTGGAAACTGATAATGAAAATATTGTGCCGTATGGTTCCCGGCATGATAGAATAAGACCACTCCAAGTCTTCCTGTGGATGTCGTAGAAGGCGACTTACACACAACACAAGCTAAACAAAGGTTATAAACATCAAAGATACCACTCCAACTCATCTGGCCTCTGGCCCTGGCCTCACTGGTACAGAGAGGCTGCTGTGGTGGAGTCTTAAAAAAGACCTGATAATGATGATGATGAATGAAAATATTGTCTACAATAGATATGTTAACTAGACGATTAACGTCAGAAACTGTAGTTAACATTAACAACAAAAGTTTCTGATTTGAATCATCTAGTTCAGTCCCTCGCTTAAGGGCCCACACTAGGCACACTAGCGACGCCAATCATGTTATTCCTAATACTTCAAGAATGTAAATCATATAAGCATTAGTAATGAAAATACCTCAGGTTATTTACTCAGGCTTATATGATTTACATTCTCGAATTTCTTTCTATTTTTTAAGTATTAGGTATAAAATTATTGGCCTTGCTGGTGTGCCTAGTGTGGGGCCTTAAAGCTAGACTTTTAGATTTAAAGCTTACATGAAATATTTTAAAGAAACCAGTACCTAGCAAAAAAGCTACGTATTTAGATCGATGAAGTAGTCCGCACCCTGTGTCCGTCCGTACCTAACTACATCGATAAAACCACGGGGCGTAGCTAGCTCTAGAAGGGCTCAATATCATCCTTTGATTATATCAACCTTTGCATGGGAGCTTTCCTTCCAACATGCGGCTTAGTTTCACTGTGGTTTTTTTTTAAATATTTAATGTTTTTTACCTAGGTTAATTCGGTTTCACATCAAGAGTGTTGATAACTTAGAACAACCGTTTAAATTTAATGTAGAACTTTTAGTTATATTGTATGACTATGATGGGTAAATATGTTATAAGTAAGTACTTTATGCTTATATGTGTTTGTTTACTGTGATTTATGCCTGTGGTAAGTCATCCCGAGCTTTGAAGCTCCACGGCTGAGGATGCGAAAAAGCGTTGTGCCCATTCTCGGTTGAGCGAGTGATTCCTAAAAAGATTTCTTAGCTACACCAACGGGAGCCCCATATCATTCCTACGGTAGCTACGCCCCTAATAAAACCACATCAAGTTCGAGCCTCTCCCTCTCACACATGCAAATCGAATCCAATGAACCTCGCTCCTGGACGCGTCCTGCGATCCTCACAACAAGAGGTAAAAAGCAGCCAGCTAAAAATAGGCAGCCTTAATTGCACCGCAGGAATTTACTGCCCTCTTAATGATTGTAAGATAAAGCCTTAAGGAGGGGGTGGCGCCCGATTGGTTGCATGTAATTAGTTTTGTTATTACGTTAAAATGCAGATAATTTCGCATAAAAGAAACGGGAATTCGTAGAGTCAGTAAATGATGTTAAACAATTATCCCTAGAGTATGTCTTGTTTGTTTTATTTTTTTATTTTTTTTACCTAATTATTTTGTAGATAAGTATATGAAATTTATGAAATCAGTTTTATTTATATAGATAATTTGTGTGACATATAGTACAATTTCTAAAACTAGCTGTTCTTTCCTATGTACTACGAGTATAATTTTTGTTAATTAGCACTATTGTAGTACCTTCTCAGGGCTTCATGCTGTACCATAAATACTGATTTGTGAAACATACACCTGACGAAATACGGAATAAACTGTCTTTAGGAGAGAGTCTAGAGGTGCAGTCAATTCTCGATCTGCTGATTGTTTACTTTATAATATATAACTACATAAGTCATCATACTCAATTCTCCTTGCCTTATCCCATTATCTGGGTTTGGCCCAGTATGTTCTATCTTTCCATATTTCTCTATCATACTCACGTCCACTTCCACCATCATGTCTTGCTTTACTTATTCCATCCATCTCTTTTTTGATCTCCCCCTTTTTCTATATCCACATTCTTCCATGTTTAACGCTTTTCTTGTTATATGCTGATCTTGTCGCCTCATTACATGACCAAACCAAGCTAATCTTTTACTTCTTATTTTATTGTTAAGAAAAAATAAAAAATCGGCGTAAATCGGACTCAAGTCGGAGACAAATTTCTTAACAATTTTGTGCGTAAATATTGTATGATGATAACTCATTTTTTAGATTAACAGAAGCCTAACGCAGACACAATAACAACATTATCTCTTGTATAAGGTAGAGTTGTGAATCTCTATGCAATAGTCGTTTACATATAACTCCATGTCAAAGGAAACTTACATTTTTCATTTTTCGGGATGTAAAGATTCTAATGTGAAAAACCATCGTTTTATTTTACCAAAACAAACCTATATCTATACACTCTCACAAACTACTGGACCAGTAGTTTGTGGACTGCCTGCTTACGAGTACCAGTAGTACTGGTACTGGTAAGCAGGCAGTCCACTTACTCGAAAGAAGTTTTGGTCACTAACACAAACATAAATAAGAAATAACTGAACAACAGAAAACCGTTAACATCGTTCAATCTAGTTATCAGTCTATATCTTTATCAAATACCTCGGTACCTACAAATTGAAGTGTAGTCGCACCTGGTCACGATCCGACCCCATTTTTGAACTGGTCGCGTATTGAGACTTTGCTATAAATAACAACAGGTCTTAAATGAATTGTATTTTGATTGTATTATCAGAAAATTACCTACCTCTTGACGAGCTCCGTGGCGCAGCGGTCAACACGCCGGCCTGTGACACGGAAGGTCCCGGGTTCGATCCCCGGTCAGGTCAAGATAAAAAATGATCTTTTTCAGATTGTCCTGGGTCTTGGATGTTTTTCTATATATGTATTTGTTATAAAATATAGTATCGTTGAGTTAGTATCCCATAACACAAGTCTTACTTAAGAACTTACTTTGGGGCTAGCTCAATCTGTGTGATTTGTCCGTATATATATTTATTTATTTTACCTCTAGTCTGGGCTTGAATGTCATTTATTGTAAGGTTCACCGGTAGAATGTCATATCAAAAAGTAAGAATGAAGAACTTCTGAAATAAAAGCGATTGAAGAAATGCTTAGTGCTGAGAAACCTGATCATGCATGAGAGGTGTTATATGCATTCCATTATAAAAAAAAACTCGTCACAAATTTATTAATCTCCAATTGCGATTAAAAAAAACAGAAATGCAGCTGTGAAACAAAATATTTTGTAAAATATATTGCCCATCCCAAAATATTATTCGGTTCTAAATAGAAACAAGGTATGTAGTAGCTATTTTCCCGTGACTTTGTCCGTGTAAGTTATAGCTGATTAATACAGCTGTATAAAAGGGACAACAAATTAGATTTTTTTGTAGATTTTGTTTTCTTCATATAATACTAACAAACAATCAAATCTCTCCTCTTTATAATATTAGTATAGTTTTTTCGTTTAGCTGAGAGTTTGAAAACGATAAAGTATTAAGAGATTCTTTAAAATGGCCTTATTTTAGCACTTACTTCGTATTGGTTATTTACACCTCATTTATCATGAAAGAACGAGAAATTTTTATGAGTAAATTATTTGAGTTATTGGGTATAGCTACCACTTTAACAATAAGGCTATTAAGTTTCAGTATCTGCTACAGTATCAATACAACGCTAATTAAATTTTCTTTTGTTTGTTCGTTTTATAGGATTATTCTTCATCAATGAAGCGGGTTCATCAGCTTATTCCAAAACGTGACGAGTTCCGAATGACACATGCACGTGCGTAAATATACTTAGCCAAAATAACCCTTATGGAAATAAGAAACCAACCAAACTGGTAGAGTGAGAAGGTTATGAGGAAAACAACAGTTTTATTATTCAAATGTAAGAATCGTCTGACCAATTTATGTAAATTGCAGCGACTGGTATTGGAGTATTTCAAAAATTTAATAACAGGACGGAGTTATTTGTACCTAGGCATGTTAATAGTAAACAATTCGTCGCAAAACTACCGGGGATCTACGTATATTTCTAACTACTTGTTTGCTGCGACTTCTTTTGCGTGGGTTTAGGTTTTTATCACGCAATCTATTCAGGCACCTCGGCTCACGAACTATTTCGGGGGATGCAACCGGAACCACGCTTTGTCATCTATAAAGATATCAATAGTTTTCACAGCGATCGTCGTATAAACCTAATTATTGGCAATTGTTTGATACATTAGGTTGCAATTTTCGTACAGATCCCTAATTGTATCGAAAAAAGAAATACCTATGTTACTCGCTGATTCTACACTCCGCCAAAGACAATATAATACTACTCCGCCTTGGAAGCGGTGTAAACTTAGCCGTAAGTAAATTATTGACGTCAACAATAATATATTTTTGTAAACTAATTGTAATTATGAAAAAAATGACGTTCACTAAATGATATTGAAATATCTTACGATGAATAAAATGGTTGACTTTTGACTTTTGTAGCTCTTGATAATAGGTCCAGTAATTACTGAATTTATCCATTACAAACACACAAATCTTACCTCTGCTAGAACTCCAGTGAAAACATGCATGCGACTTTTCTCTGAATGATTCATTAGTAATAGGTACACTATTTAATATTAGCCAAGCAAGACTGCATTTTTCTGCGACTCCCGTTTTCTACTTAATTACTTTCGCCCATATGCTGTTGTCGTCAAAATGCATCCAATAGTTTTTTTTACATCTATACAAACTTACACATTTCTAATTTTAGTAGGATCTGAGATGTGACTACATTTAGAGAGTCGTTAATGACCCAAAAAACAGAAGCTGATGTAACTAACGGTGGTTTCGAATTAAACGGGATACCTGTTCTGTTCGTATCAACTCGTACTATCCGTCAACTGTCACCGTGTGTGTCCCGCGTCTAATGCAATCAGCTTGAAAAGATAATAAAGAAAGTAATGGAAATGTTTGGTAGACCGTTGTATACTTATTTTAAGTATGGGTATAACTTAGGCCTTAGACCTCCGACTTTAGACCAATTGGTATTTTAGACAAGCGATATTCGTCTCTTTATAAATCAAAATAAAGTGTTACAGCTGTTCTGTTTACAGCTACACCCACCATCATGTCTAACTTGGTCTTATGCTTAAGGCCTTGTGACTTAAGTCTCTGTCAATCCCGTGAAGGATAAAAACGTGATTAAAGAGGTACCTAATTGAACATGTTTCGTAATTAGCCGTGATACAGGGTGTTTTTGAATTCATTAGCATCCTTTTAAATATAGACTATACCCATAATTGAAAGTTATTTGACTAATTTCAAGTAAATTAAAATCACACATTTTTTAAATTTAAGAAAACCTCAAAACTACCTCAAACGCTTTGATAGAAACCATTTCTTTAGATAAAACCCGAAAATTTAAATAGGACTGAATTACCAAAAACGTCGAAAAATAAATTCATTTAAATTGTATGAAATCAGTCGATAGGTCAAATTTACGCATAACTAGTGATTTTAGGCCAGTACACAACCAGCAAATGAGTGTTAGCGCAAGAAATGTTTTTTTATATAAACATTTTTGCTAATGAATTCGATCCTACACCATGTATAAGAACTAAACACCTCTCTTCCTACAGTTTGAATATTTTTTTGTATCCTTAGCCAATTGAATTATGTATTCTCTAGGCCAGCAAAGTATTTTGCTAAATAATTAAAACTAACAACATAATTGGCACGAAACAGTAATTTTCCTAGTACAGAATCTCACCGTACAATTTGTATGTCAACACACATCTTTAATAGTAATATTTACTTTTAACAACACATTTGAACAGGCTCTATTGTACTTTATATTTAAAAACTTAAATTTTCATTTTTTTAAGCGTAGTTATTTTGAAAACGTTCAGAAAAAAACGAAACTTAATTAAGCTAAAACATTCGAATTTGGGAATAAGTTTATTAGTTTTGCTGTACTCGAATTAATATATACTTACTATACAAATAGCCGAACATACTATTATTGAACTTTGCTTGGCTTATCATATCACGAGTGTTTGCTGAATTTTGAAATAATCTGTAGGAAGAATAATGTGTGTGTGAATGTATCAATCATAAACTCATATTGTATTTACAAAAAAAGAAAAAAAATCTAGATAAAAGTTACTTATTTGCAATCTCCAATACAAAATATTTTAAGTGAACCTCTTCAAGATATGGAGAAGTTAGTACAAACAAACAACCAGTTGGTGTATTTATCTAAGCAAAATAATCTACTACCGATCATCAAACAGATGAACGTATAAATCATGCAGCGAGATTATCGACTATTTGTTATTTCATTGAACTTGATGCCTAGACATGGTTTAAACCGTTTTGAGTTTAAGATTAAGTAAAATGGCAGCCAATTCGTTCCAATGCCGTATTTTAATATTTTACAATTGTTCTAAAGTCTGTTTCCAGATAAGGTAGGCAAGGTTAGGATTTTAGCACTGATTCTTATCCGTAAATACCAAGTTTTATATTCTAATAATTTAAAAGACAATCTTTGATCGGTAGTAAAACCGTAATTAAAAATGTTTTAAAGTTTTACAATATTCTTTATCAACGAAAAATTTAATCTTTTTAGTTTTATCAAAACAAAATTGTTTTTACGACACGATTTGTGATAATCAAAGCTCTAGAGTAATTACTAACTCTAAAGTGGCATACAGAGGGTGATACTACATTAATATAATAAATTTAATGTAAAAATATTAATCTATAAAAATTGAAGGAGTGGACCGTAATTGCTAGAGCTGAGCATCTGTTTCGCCTGGCGATGGATAGAGAAGAGTTCGGGAAGCTGACGGCCAACCTACAGTAATGGAGTGGCACTCAAAGAAGAAGAATAAAAATATTGCGATAGAACGTTTGCATTACTGTCTGTTAATCTGAGGTGGTGAATAATATTTTTAGTACTATCGATTTATCTGAGACGGTGAATAATTTTGCAGTACATATCTAGCCATCATCCTAACTACGCCCAAGCACGTATGTGTCCAGTCCAGTAAGCAGTCATTACTCGAAACGATTGCATCCATGATGGATCGCCGAGGATCGTTCACCTCGCTTGCATAACCGGACGGAGGACCTCTATCTTACAAATTAAACTTGAGAAGGGATGGATGATTGTCAACTGTCAAAATATTACAAGGTGAATATTAAGAAACGTTGAGGAGTTTTTGGAGGGAAGTCAAGCGGTTCGGTTTAGAGGACTTTATAATATAAAATTGGTGTAATTTGGGGTTATGAATGCTCTTGCTCATGATCAATTTATGAAATAGTAAAAGTAGACTGTTATATGGACTGGTATAGATTTGTTATCAGAAGGTCCAGAAAGAATATACGCCATGTTTCATGCTACTTTTTAAAACTTTACCGTTTAACACCGATACGCAGTATCTCAAGAAAACACAAGCTAAACAAAGCTATTAACATCAAAGAGACCTCTCCAATCCGCCTGGCCAGCGTGTGACTGCCCTGTCTAGGACTCTAACAAAGACCTGTTGATGATGATGATGATAAGAGACTACGTATCACTGACCAACTGTTATTCCTGAGATCTTATCTATTTTTTATATTTCGGCAAATTGTTCTAACCGTAATTTATATTTAGAATAAGCATACATCTTAATAGCATGTTCGTGAACGCACAAGCAGCGCATCAAATATGATTTTTATGACTGACGGACGTCTAATTTACTTCCTTACGTGTCGTTTCCTTAAAAGACATCTTATTTGTTGTTTATTAACAACGTCTAGCTAGGAAATCAATCACACTTTGTTATTGCACTCAAGTGTTTAAAAATACTTTTTATTTATTGTATCTATCTAGGTAAAATTAATTAGCTTGTGTTTTTTTGAAGTGTACAACTAGTTGTTTAGAAAGCAAAGAAATGGTCGGCAGAAAGTGACGATTAAAATTTTATATTTAAGCGACTGCATGTCGCGTGTCAACGCAAAAAGTTCCACATTATCGGACTTCATATCAAGCTTATAATAAGATTATAGAAGACTACACGACATTAACAACATTGTTGCAAGCAGCCTTTGATGTCGATTGCTATTTTTTACTTTTCAATGACCCAAGATTACAGAGAAGGTGCTATCTACATGTATAGGGCAGGAAAGAGTCATCGCCCTTATACGATGCACTGAATATCATTGTAAGTATTATCTGCGTCCAGTTAAGCGACGCTAACTCGCTGCCGACCCATGAAAATATATATTTTTTCAACTTCAGTCTCGCTATGCCGCCGTGTGGTTCCCGGCAGAGTAGAATAGGACCACTCTAAGTCTTCCCATGGATGTCGTAGAAGGTGACTTAGGAAACACAAGCTAAACCAAGCTTATCAATATAAAAAGAGACCTCTCTAACCCGTCTGGCCAGCGTGGAGAATGTAGGCCGAGTCCTCTGATGGTTCCGGCAATGTATTATATGGTTCTGGTAGTGCAGAAAGGGTCGTCTCTTGTATTGGAGACTAACAAAGACCTGATGCAGACTCTCGTTATGACCACGATGGATGTAACTCCATAGAAACGTCAGCGGAAATAAATAAATAAATCGTGCACCTCGTAAAATATATTAGAAACAAAACCATAACCCTAGTAAATCTCACCCTTTAAATGGTTATTAGTTATGTTAATGGTTATTTGTTTGGTAGTTACCTACAACTTCGCAAATTTGAAAGTGGTAAAGTTTAAAGAACTGAGAAGCAAGAATACTTGGCATGCATAGAAGCAGAAGAGTTTTACACAATGTCTTCCTTATGTGAAATGGTTATATCCTGATTATCCTTGTATTTTTTTTAATTAAAGACTATGTCACCCGCAGATTAATAAGCTTTTTATAGATGAAAGATCTTTAAATCGGTCCAGTAGTTTCGGAGCCTATTCAATGCAAACAAACAAAAAATTAAATCTATCCTCTTTAAAATATAAGTACTCTTACTAGTACTATATAAGCTCTTATTACATTCACTTATTTAATAATACAGGTAGTCAATTATTATATAATAACATAATAGCTTTAAAACCCGCCCTGTAACGTTTCTGGCGCAAAGGTGCCTAAAACGCTGGCTGCATTACCACGCTGAATGGCTATTGCCATTCTTTGCACCAAAAACGTGCCAGAGAGGGAGTCACCATTGTTTTCAGCCATTCTATGCCCTAATTCATTATGCTCTTATTATGTTAGTTTATGCTCTTATTCATTATGCTCTTATTAGCTCTTATTATGTTGGTTCGATACTCCTCGTGGGATGCACTAGAGTTGAGCGGGACGCAAGCACCATTCAACTTTGAGACCTATGTATCAAAATCACAGCTTTTTCTTGCCACAGTTTCCACAACTTTATTAATGTGCAACTGGATCAATAGATTGTGAGAAATATAAAAGATTATCTTAAACTAAAAACATCTATTGTGTCTAATAAAGTGTGGAGAAAGGTCATCGTGACCTTGATACATGGAGAGTTTATCAATGAACGGACATGACCTTTTCTGATACCCATTGTTACGAGTTCCAAAATAACTGTCCAAACATCTGAAGATCACTGTTATCCGAAAGTGTCGTAACTCGACACAATGATAGTTAATTAAAAAGCTATTTGACGTGTGGTTGCAATAGCGGCGTATTTTAATTTGGCGCCCAGGGGTTATCTCACATAATTCGTCAAATTTGTTGATAACACTTTTGTATTGATGGGGATTGCCTTCTGAGGTTTATTCACAAGTTTTTTTTTTTAAGTAGTTAACGGGGTCCCACCTCTGCCTGACCCGGCTCTAACAGGATGGCGCTAGGATAGATTATAAGATATAGGTATTATGTACATGTAGTTATTGGCTCAGCAAGGAAAGAGAGAGACAGAGTCTAAGTAATAATCAGAACACCATAACAGAGCACTAGTTTAACTTTATTTATACATTAACAGAATTGTTTTTAAACTGTAGTTTTAAAATTGTGGTAATACAACTCAAAAGAAATTTGCAAATGCAATTTTTAAATAAAGGTGGACAGGATGATGATTATTGAGAAATGAGGTGAATAGTAACTAACATGCATCGTGAATAAAACATGCATCATTTATACAAAGTTCCTCTTTAAAGCCGTAAGCGGCCTTGAATAATAAAAAATTATTTAAAAGAATATCAAAAACAAGTAAATTCAATTTTAAGTTAAACTATAAATATAATACCTATTATATTTTCTAAGTTTGTGTTGCCGATATCCCAGATATTTGAGCTTTGATAGAACGACAAGCTTTGCGAGCCAACTTTATAGGTCTGCGCAACGCACTCTTTACGCCCACTCGCCGAGGGCCATATTTGGCGGCCCCGGGCTGTTACCTACTGGTAAATACGCCACTGTTGCATGCTGTTGTCAGTTTATTTCGTTACTTTGTACATCTCATCTCATCTCAGCCTTGACTGCGGTGATCGATGCTCACACAAGAATTCGCATTGTGTAATTTTCACACCGTATTAATTTCCGTCGATTTATGACTACTTTTTTGTTTGTAGAGCTCTTTTAGCAGACTGCAACCTGATCAATTAATAACAATAACCTAGAAATGTCAAAGACATAATAAAAAGATCAGAACGGAGCCTTGAACATTGGTAACAAGATTCATCTCTTTGCATAACGCTTTCATGCGAGCTACACCCCAACTAGTAGAAGAAATGAAATCAATATGGGTTTGCTAACTTACAAACATTACAGTTAATTCTGTATAGAATTAGGTACTCGTAACTAATCGCAAAACGAACAAAGAAAATTTGGAAAAACTCGCAACTTATTAAGGCGATACAAGGCCATGGTTAGAGTATCGATGTTGTCCGCAGAAGAATAAGTCGATCAGATGGATCAATCAGGAACTATATGAACCCGGGCCCAAAAAGAAGATAAACTAAGCTAGATCGTCTTAAACTCCAGTCTACAGAATTTAAGATATTTATTGTAAATACATAGATTGTTACATATGTTTGTTCCTTCCATGCTGGCCAGGGAAAAAAGGAACGTAAAATGAACCAGCCGCTTCTCTCTCCACGCAAACCGTCAAAGCTGGTCAAGAGTATTGGCGAAAATGTAGGGTATGCAGAACACATACTGAATTCTCTTTATTTTTACCCATACTGAATCACAGTGCGGCTAGCCATCACTGCATAATATTTTGATTCTTATTTCCGCCTATGCGCCCAACAACACGCTATACGCCTTTGGATCTTATGGCTTTCAACTCTGACTACCTCGTAAGGGATTAAAGCGTGATAAGTATGTAGGTATGTGTGTATTCTGCACCTAATGCGAATCAAAATTGCAAACACGTTAAAATTTGCGAGACCGAATTCTTTCCTTGCGAGATCTTATCCTCATAAAAATATAATAATAAAATTAAAGACATTCACATGGAGATTTATAACATGTTCCATGTCCCGGTTGCCTGCCAAGGAGACAGGTTTAGGTCCTGCCAGGCCAGGTAGAGTTAATCCAAGTCATTGAACCAACTTGGACGACATAGATCGGACAACAGGTTTCAAATAATATAATTAATTAGTGTTTATAGAGATTTTAATATGTATTTGGGTACCGCTATATACTAATGAGTTGATATAGGTAGGTTAAGCAGTTACTACGCAAATTCCTGAGCCAAAAACACGGATTCACACGGATCAGTGTTCTTATTCTCTACGTTTTTTAGTGATTGCCACTAATATGAGATTTTTCAAGCCCAGTTATAAAGACATCTTACTTGACAATACCAACCACATTGAGTAAACTTATACACAGTGAGCAAAGTTTTAAAACATCATACAATAAGTGGCACAAATGACTGAAGTTAAGTTTTCACGGACATAGAAGATCAGTAAACAAAAAAACTGAAACTCTTCTTTGAATATCTTTTCAAATGGTTACGTCAATATGCTCTTTATTTGCTTTTCTTTGTATTTGTTCGTCCTTTCCGTCGACCCGGAGCAACATAATCATGTTATGTTTGCAGCTATATTACATAAATCCATATTAATAACTTTTTAATCCCTTGCGGGGTAGACGGGTCCACAAGACCTTTAGCGTGAAGGTATTAAAGGTAGAAGAAGATGTAATAATTATTTCAGGTTTACGGTTTACTATAAATTTATACAAATGAGCTGTTTATCACAAAAAAAAAGAATATTAATAAGTAAAATCGAGTATAAGTATTCTGCTACCTGCTAAGCCGTAATATTACAATCGCGTATCGAGAAAATAGCCCTTTTACGAGATAGAAATAACACTTCCCTGTTAACGATAGCGGTTAGACGTGCTCAGCTTAACAAGCTGGGGAAGATAATATGCTGCATTGAGTTCTTCATCGGGTTATTCTAAAGTCTCTCTTATCATAGGTAAGTTCTTACATTACAAGAGTTTACAACTCAAGGTGTTGAGCGTCCAGCAGCTCTCTCAATTAGGTTTATAATCTCAAGGAAATTCTTCAAATTAAATACTTACAGAACTACTTTTTCAATATAAACTTAATCGTAAATTCGAATTAAATTATAATAATCGAGTGGGTATTTTTTTTCACTGTTAGTTCGAACTATCCAAGAGTGACGCGGGCCAATGTATTTCGAATTCTTAAGCATTTCTATAATTTACACATTTAATTAACTATTTTCTTATTTCTAGCTTTTGTCCAAATATAGATACCACATACTTTTTACAGTATAAATAAACTACAGAAGCTTTATGATATGGTCTGACTCTGAATTAACTACGTTTCATCTAACTAGACATAGGTAAGCTGGAAGCAAGTTACAACCAACTTCAATATTGCATCTTAGTAATGTTTGTGTGCAATAAATTATTATATTTAATAGGAAGTAGTACAGAGAACTGCAGATTGGTGTGTGCAAAAACTACATCGTAAACTGAATTTTATTGTCGTGCGCCACTAAACAGATTCAAGATTTTATCGCGATACTTATCTCTTATCTTATCTTATCTTATCTTCATTGGGGCCGATTATAAATCGGAAGCACGTCTAACCTTTGGGTTATTTTGTACTTACCCCATGCCTTACTCACTCACACGGTGATTCCCGAAGAAGGACTGCATAAGCTTCAGGATATCACCTGGTGCGTAGTGCCTGTAGTCCTCTAGATCAGGATACGCCGATCCGAAAAGGTCCAAACGCTTACCAGCCAAAGAGTCGCAGTAGCACAAGATGTGTCTCATCGTCTCCTCTGATTCCTCACATGCCCTACATAGAGGGCTTCCGACAATTTTCAATTTGAAGAGATGACTGTTATTTTCGAAGTGTCCGGTCAGGGCTCCCATTAGAAATCTTGTCTGTTTTCTGTTAAATTTACAGAACCTTTTGTGCCAACTGGCGTTGTCGATACCAAGTGTCTCCTTGGAGTGTACGTGTCCACTCAGATTACTCCATCCGGCTTGGTGTCTGCTGACGACATATGCATTTATTGCAGTTGTTATTACGCTGTATGATAGGCCTAAGAAAGGTTCCGGTCCAATGTATGGCGTATCTGACCCTTTCCTAGCCAGCTCATCGGCCGACTCATTGCCCTCAACCCCGACGTGACCGGGCACCCAGACCAGTCTCAGACTGTTGTGCCTACCCAGTTGATTTAAGGCATTCACACCGTCCAAGACCAATCTAGAATCGATTCTGTCGGAGTTAAGTGCCATGAGAGTAGCCTGGCTGTCACTTAGAATATAGATATGGTGATTTTTTAACCCTTTCTCTAGATTCATTTTAGCACAGACAGTTACTGCATATGTTTCCGCTTGAAATACGGTTGCAAACTGGCCCATGCTCTGAAACAGTTGTTTATTCTTGGAGAAAATGCCCGCACCTGTTCCATGAATGGTCTTGGAGCCATCTGTGTACCAGATTGAGCATTCTCGTTCAGAAGGGCAAAATTCTTCCTTCCATTCGTCTCTTGTTGGAATATATACTCTATAGTTCTTCTTGAAGTTGTATACGGGAAGCTGTTTGTCACTTCCCATGTCCAACAACCTATCGAGCTCATGTGTTGTCTCAATTTGCGTATGCCTTGTCCTTGGTGCATGCCTGCTCCACAGACCAGTCGAAGACAGTCTATATAATGCCTTGCAGGCTTCGCCTTTTATATATATATGTAAGGGTGGCAACCCAAGGATCATTTCCATAGATGCCGTTGGTGTTGTAGTGAATGCCCCAGTAATAGCACAACATGCTATTCTTTGTATTTTCTTCAGTGCATTAATACACGTTACTTGTTTTACCTTCGGCCACCATACCAGTGCTCCGTAGGTCAGGATGGGCCTTACCATCATCTCATATATCCAACGTAGTATATACGGCTTTAGGCCCCATGTTTTGCCATAGGTATTTCGACACATTCCAAATACTCTAGTGGCCTTTATGATACTATTGTTAACATGTGTATTCCATGTCAGTTCTTTGTCTAACGTAACTCCTAGATATTTGACTTCATTTGACAAATTGAGCGCAACGCCATTCATTTTGAGGTTGCTCAAGGCCGTCAATTTCCGGAGCCTTGTGAAAGGGACAACTGTTGTTTTGCTCGGGTTGATACTTAGGTGGTTCATAGTACACCACTCCTGTACCTCCCTTAAAGCTTTATTCATAATCCCTTTCACCGTGTCGGGAACTTTCCCGTTGATAAGTATTACTATGTCATCCGCGTATCCAACCGCAGTGACCGGGCCTTTATTCAAAGACACTATCAGGGAGTCTACCACTAGACTCCAAAGAGTTGGTGATAGGACTCCTCTTTGTGGGCATAATTCATCTCCTAATAACTCTGAATGAATTATCCTTCCTTTAAGCATGTTTTCTATCCATCTGCAGAGAGTTCTTGGTATTCCATGCTCTACAGCCGCTCTGCCAATAGAATCGAAAGTGGTCTGGTCAAAAGCTCCCTCCACATCAAGGAAGGCTCCCAGACATAGCTCTTTGTTCTCCAATGCCTTTTCAGCCTGACTTACTACCCAATGCAGAGCTGTCTCTGTAGACTTGCCCGGCTGATAGGCACATTGCATTGCATGTAGTGGATGCTTCTTCAGCGGACCATCTCTTATGTATCTATCCACCATTTTCTCCAGAGTCTTCAACACAAAGGACTGAAGACTAATGGGTCTAAAAGCTTTTGCTTCATCATATGTCGCTTTCCCTGGTTTCGGGATAAAAGCAACTTTTACTAATCTCCATGTTTCTGGAATGTATCCAAACGCAATGCAATCGCGATACTTAGCTTTATATGGCGATAAGAACGCGATAAAACGTAGTTCGCACCGTTACCGGGAATGCTGTTCGTGTTTCAATTTTTAAAACTGTACTGAAAAAATAATTCCGAGAGTTCCGAGGCCCAATTCGTTAAAAATAATACTTGCCAACTCTAAAAGTGACAAGATGAAGTACAGGCCACACTTTACTTTCATATAAAGGACTGGTCTAATGATATCATTAACACATACGAAAATCGGAAGAGGTTTACGCCGATTTCCTTAGTCAATTTCCTACACGATTGAAAAGCACTCTCCACAATCGTTCTCAGTTCAACATGGAAGAGTAATATAGAGTCATTTAAAAATCATCCGCACCAAAGACAAAATTGATAGATGATGGACAGTTTGCGTCAGAGGAAAAACACGGACGGAAATGATATGTAGAGCCACTTGTTTGTTTTAAGTCTCAGCACTTCGAAGTTCGTGGAAAATGTAATGAGAATGTTTCTTTAATTTTTTTTCAATTTTGTTCATAAATGGTGTGGTTGCTTAAAAGAACGAACGAATATGAAATGAAATTTTATTCAAATTTGGATATCATGTATCGCTTTCTGAACGTCATATTTTTTTTTTTAATTTTCAAATTCGAAAAACTACTAGCGTTTCGGAAAGACCACTGCTGAGAAGAATACGCCGAAAGAGAGAATAAGGACAAGTAAGTATATACCGGAACATATTAGATGTAAGGTATTGTTTGAATCCCATCGTGAGGAACATATCTTTAAAATTTTGGCAGATTTTGCAGAAGCATTGTGGAAAATAAATATAGAAATCATAAAACTAGTTCACAATGCATTTCTACCCCTAACATCGACAAAAGCCATCAATATGTGAATAATCGTACATACATAAATATTATTTTTTTCTCCCTTGCAGGGCAGTCAGAGCCCAAGGGCATAAAACCCAAAGGCCATGTTTAGAGTGTTAATGGGCGTTAAGGTGGAACTGTTGGAAAAAATCGTACTCAATCTTAAACACATCACGGCTTTAAAAAGCGAAGCAGCAGCAATGCATAATCGTGAGGTGAGCCGACGCAGCCAGCCCCGGCCGCCGGTCAACGGCCTTGACATTGTACCTATATACCCGTTTTCTTTATGTCTCTACTACGAAAAAGCTGCGACTGGTCTGTCTGTATGTGGATTTTTTCAGTATTTCTCCGTCTTTTTATTCGATTCAAAGACAAATTTAGTGTAGAAAGAATGTCATTTTGTTTAGGAATTACGTTTTCGTTTCGTTACGTTTTTGTTATGACAGTTTTCTATAATTAAAAATTATCCTTAAAACTAGTAAACGTACGTGTTTTTCCTAAAATAGTAAGATACAAGACAGAAACTGTTTTTGAACAAGTTCTTTTCATATTATACAGAAAGTTAGTTTTTTAACATGTTTATTAGTTTAGATCGTTGTTACTCAAAGATGCCTTAAGCACAGGACGGATTTAAAAGAAATATGGCAAACAAGTGAACCATGTAACGCTATATTTGTCTTGGATTTATCTATATATGTATTTGTAATAAAAATATAGTATCGTTGAGTTAGTATCCCATAACACAAGTCTTGAACTTACTTTGGGGCTAGATCAGTCTGAGTGATTTGTCCGTATACATTTAGTTTTTATTTAAAGTATTATTACTTTTTATCATAAAATAAGTTCCCCAAAGGGATGCGGCCGTATTCCCGGGCAAGAGCTAGTGTTCCCATAACATACACTGTATTTGTATTTTTAACGACGTCATATCATTACTACACGCTGGTAATGTTGCTGGGCGAGCTATTTTTAGCTGGTGATTGAGCAAAGAATGATTATATCTGCATATCCCGGCATCCCGCCGGCTCTATTTATTATTTCAATCCGAGAGTTCATTATTTATTACAGTACTAGCAGCGTTCTTTTACATCCCTTAGAACCTGTCCTTTTCATGATCATGATATAACATTTCTAAATAACAAGTTAAATAAAATTAAAAATTTGAATGATGTCTAAGAACCATCGTCAATAAAGCCGCATCGATATTGGTTCATTCGTTGTAGCGCTACGGTGCCTCAGACAGACACACACACAGAGCGGTCAAACTTATCACACCTCTCTGTTTGCGTCGGGGTTTTAATATAATTCTTCAGATGTGACATTTTCAGGACAGCAGGATATCAACCAACTTTTTTACCATTTCTAATTATTCTAAGCTTAATACTAACAGTAGTATTTAATTTTATTTATCTTGACCACTTGAAACAAGACGATTTTTTTAAATCTATGCTTAAAACCCTTAAAATTTGCTTTTGCAGTACTAATTTAATTATTTCAATAATTGATACATAAACGTGAACTTGCATTTTTTATTTTTTCTGAACGTCTACGTCCCGATTTTCGAAAATGCTCGTTGATGTCTTTTGGTTTAAAAAACAACATTGTTACAAATAAACAATGTCAATGAATAAATTATTTAATGTGATTCATTTAAATTAAATACGCATAAAAAACCCTGCTAAGTCTCACATTTGAAATAAGATTCAATCAATGCTTTTTAGTTAGTAGTATATACGCAAAAGCAGACTTATATAAATATTTGATTTAACTTAAGGGCAAGGGTTGTATCGTGCAACTTAAAACTAGTTGCAAAAGCTATGAAATAAACAAAATTAACATTCAAACACTACTTCATAAACTTTATAAGTTTATTTGTATACAGAATGTAATTACACGGAATTAGTTATTTTGTAAATTGTTTTAGGCATTTAGCGGCGGAGGTCATACGGGGATGATCGTGAACATCTGTGCAATTTCCTCATGCAGGCCCGACGTACTTAAACTTCTTACAACAGGGAAATCACTATTGAAATACACTTAATTTGGCTAACAAAATTCATAATTCACTTTATTTTTGTAATTTAATTTATAATATTATAATTAATTCAATTTATTTTGTAATTCTTATTGTGATATTTCTTTTAAATTAAAATAGTATTCCAATGTAAAATTGTATGGATCTTTGATATCTGAAATAAATATAGTTAAACAAATAAAAATATAAATACTTATGATTAAAAAGAAAGAATAATAAAAAACATAAATCTAAACTAAATAAAAAACGGAGCCCAGATCGCTGTCATCACAGGGTAATGTACCCAAGAGACTGGCCGCATTTCCACGTTGAATCGCTAGGCTCAGCCGTTGTCCAAAATGAGCGCCAGCCCTTGGGTCCCTGGAGACGTCGATCAGACGTGCCGAGATCTCTCTGTACAATTGACGAGCCTCCGCACCCCATGGCCCCAAAGTCTCCACGGCGAAAGGCACAAATATGTAGGGCTCACCTAGAACCTAAATAAACTTAAATTATATTATATTTTTTAATTTTTGTAAATAAATGACCATCAATATTTTTCACGCCAAGGTAACTAGCACCATACATGGTAATTCTTATTGTGATATTTCTTTTAAATTAAAATACTCGTAGTATTCCAATGTAAAATTGTATGGATCTTTGATATCTGAAATTTTTTTTTTTTAATTTTTGTAAATATATGATCATCAATATTTTTCACGCCAAGGTAACTAGCACCATAAATGGTAATTCTTATTGTGATATTTCTTTTAAATTAAAATAGTATTCCAATGTAAAATTGTATGGATCTTTGATATCTGAAATAAATAAACTTAAATTATATTATATTTTTTAATTTTTGTAAATAAATGACCATCAATATTTTTCACGCCAAGGTAACTAGCACCATAAATGGTAATTCTTATTGTGATATTTCTTTTAAATTAAAATACTCGTAGTATTCCAATGTAAAATTGTATGGATCTTTGATATCTGAAATATTTTTTTTTTTAATTTTTGTAAATAAATGATCATCAATATTTTTCACGCCAAGGTAACTGGCACCATAAATGGTAAAGGCCGTGATAGAATTTTGCCGTTTATCTTCAATTATTTAAGTACATTATTTATGGTACATATATCAACCGTATGATGACGCAAGCCTACAATTCTCTTAAGTAACTACCAGCTATAGTGATAATGATACCTTTAGTGATAATGATAATGATTTCTATTAAACTGATATGCAAACAATCGAGTTAGAATCGAATGGTCGCGAACGTGAACGTAAGTGGTCTGTAATAGCAACTCGCCTAATTCGTTATTATCTCATGAAGTATGTATTGTGATTTTTGTATAAATTATATCGCAAGCCATGTGCAGTTCTGCGAGAGAAATTCTGCGAGAGAAACAGCCCCTAAATCCTACGTCTATTCTCTTTTTTGTACAAAGTCTTTTTAATTCAGTAAGATTAGAATTAGAGTCCTAACGGTATCCTTACAACGATCGTATCGACACCGTGAAAAATGCTAATGCGAAACAATGATTTTCCAATGCTGAAATTCTTTCACCAATACAATCGATCGCAAGGACCTTTTCAAACTTTTCAACAAAGTACATTAAATCATCATCAGGACAGTGGAGTGGATTTAAGATTTTGCATTGACTCACAGCATTGATTCCATAGTAAAAGTTGTTCATATTGACGGGCTGAGTTAGCCCTCTAAGGTTATGTCGATGGTCAACTGACAGGTTAGCATTTGCCGGTTGTTTCGTTTGCGATTATGAAGCTCCCTCGAGAATACTTTTTCCGGAATAAATCTTGACTACTTGCTTGTGTGCTCGGTGCTCCTTGGCCATTTCGACAATGGTTAACATCTATAAAAGTGGTCAAATATAAAGCACAATACCCGAAAAGAAACATATATTGTAGAATGGTTTTTAATCTTTACTTGATGAAGAGGAGTTTTTTCTAAAGTTCATAGTTTTTTCGACAAAAAAAGTGCCGCGTACATCGATTTTTATTGCAAATATTCATTAACTACGAAACTATTTGTCTTAGAGTCACGCAATTTTTATGTTCAATCAATACAATACCAATATCAACCTACAAACTCTTCCGAGAAATTTTTATTTTACAGATTATTCTTTTTTTTTATATTAAATTTATGTTATTTCATATTTTGAATGCGCGCGGGCGACGGGCGGCAGTCGACCGCTGACTTTCTGACGGGGAACTAAGGTACAAAACTCGGCCCATATTCTGAGATAGCTTAAAATTTCCATGCCAACTATTGAATCTATTTGTCCCCTTTAAGTGATGGGTTAAGTTTTTGTCAAGGTTAACCCTTGGTTGGGGTTATAAGGGTTTATTCACACACTGAATATAGTTCTCGTAGGTGTAACGATTCGCTACAGATAGCTTAGTAGGTACCTACGTAATTCTAAACAGGTTGGGATGACGATCAAGGTCCATAATGTCGATGTCCATAAGGTATCATTGTTTGAATATTCCATGCTGTCCAATCATACGTGCGATTGATTTATATATGTTTATTATTGATCCTAGTGATCTATTATGTGTTATTTATTGGGTCATTATATGAAGGTTGGCATCAAAATTGGCGGATTTTGTTTAAATGTATGTAGCTACTAACTTTTATTGTTAGGTGCAATAACACATAAAATCAAAACGGCAAATTGAAATAAGAAACTCAGTCCGACAATTCGATCTGCAAACCAAGTAGCTATCACAACGAACGGCAGGGTTTCTGACATTACCACTATTTATTTCTTATTAAGAAGGAAGTAGGTACCTACTAAGTCAAAAATTAAACGATTAGTATGTAAATATATTAATAATATAAAGAAGACAGCCCTACATATAAACTTACCTTGGTATAAATAAATGCAGTGATTTGCATCGAGCTCCACGCCTGGCGCCGATAATGGCAGTGAGCTCCCGCACTAATAACACTTCGCTCAGCTAGCAACGGTTCTCCGAGGCTCTGCACAGGAAGCAATCTTGCTGCAAGCCGTCAATTGCTAATCAATCTGGTTTGACGGCACACGGCACCCATACGCGCCTACTGGTTAACTTGAAATTACATATTAAATATACAACATAGCTGAGGGAACATCAATTTAAGTCCTCTGACGGGTATATCTAAATAGTTTATTCTTGGAAACTACCGTTTATTCCCATTACTTAGCTATTTTCGTCTTTACAAGTTCGATGTTCGAACAAGGGGAGCTTTTTCGTTGGGAATGACATTTTTTTTTATTGTAGACCTGATTTTCAAGTGACGGACATCAATATGTTGAAATGCTTGATCAGAGAACAAACTACGATTTTGTAACAAAGTCAAATATACTTAAATACATTCAGATATTTATATTACACGTTTCTTATCATCAATAACCAATAAAAGATAAACTTAATTGTGAGGTACCATCATATTTTTATAAACAATTGAGGAAGTATAGTATATACTACAAATAAAAACAAAACCAAGAACTCGTTGAAAAACAGTTACATATGCTAATGGCCATCTAATAACCTTGACAGTGATCGAGTTATTTGAACTAGATATGTCAATGGCCTGCTTGGGGCACTGCATTTTAGACTTTCACAGAGATGTAGGATACATCGGTGCACCAAGAGAGATTGAAACTTGTTTCGTCAAGTTGGCTCAACATTATTGCCACTAATGGTCTTTTGTAATTAGTACCTATCATAGTTTTTATGAAACAGTTACTGGCAGCACCAAGACGTCAAGTCCAATAAACTGTAATTATCCAAAATAATTATTTTTAACAAAAAACTAAAACCGACTTCAGTAGTTCAATCAAAATAGAGAAACAATGTCGTCATCAACTTGTCTTGATTCGCGAAAGAATCAAACAGAAATATAATTAAACCAAGCATACTTGTAATTTTTTTTTTGCTTTTTTGAGTATTTCTAAATGTGCTCGATACATTGCGACAAAAATTTTATGGGACGACCTCTGGAACATTACCTATCAAACAATACAGGATTACTTAAATCGACCTATAACTGACTGAGGAACCACGTAACAAAAAAAACATAACTGACTGAGTAACCGCGTAACAAAAATAAAAAAAAACATTTAGACGAATTGAGAACCTCCTAATTTTTGAAGTCAATTTAAAATAATTGTTAATTACTGTTGTCAATTATGATCCAATGACAAGAGGTCATCAGACCCGATGTGTCAGTGCTGCCACCAGGTGGTAAGCGAAATTTCACTGTACATTGTTTTTTGACTCACAAAAGCTCTTGAGAATTTTCTTTCCAATGCAACAATGTAAAGTGAATAACCGCGATGACAGCCGATCATAGGCAAATATGTAGAGGAGGCAGTAGATAACTCACATTGCACTGATTTGATCTCTTTGAAGAGGTAGAGCGCAATCAAGATAGTTATAGTCTCTCTTGTGGTACGTTACGTCTGTAAGATAGGATATTTTAGATAAAAATGCTCGTAAAATCGCGTGTGGGTGATGCTAGCCTAATGACTGCTAAAAAGGAAGGTCATTTCCGCGTCATTAACATATTTGTAACGAAAAGTATGCGCTGCACATTATGCAGTGTTCGTCTGCAGTATTTTATCCGACTACGTTAGATATAGGGCTGTTATCAGGTATTGAAATCCAGCAGCATATTAAATCCAGCTGGATTTTTAATGGATTCAGAATGGATCTAATTGGATCTAGATGGATTCAGGACGGATTCAGATAGCAAGTTTATGCAGATGTTGTGGGGACTGTAGAAACGGATTCCTCGAGTTAACACAGGGTTAAACTCACAGACTAACGCACAAACTAGTTTTTCCTATTTAAACCCCTTAAGGGAAAATATCCAAAAATTCCTGTTTTAACTCACTTATATTATGAAAACAATTTCAGGCACTCAAAAATCAGCGCCCCGTTCAAAAATGCTAATCAGTTGATCGATTTAGTATGCGATGTCCATTTTTTTTTCATATTTCGACCTGTTCAGATGATCATTAAAGTAGTATTATATTGTCTTTGGTATAGGTACGTTAGTATTATATTGTCTTTGGTATAGGTACGTTAGTATTATATTGTCTTTGGTATAGGTAAGGTAATGTAAACGTCCCAATAGCCGTGAAATTTTGAACTTTCCTGACTTAGCAAGTCGCCTGTGTTAAAACTATTAGTCTAAGAATGATGATATATACACGTGGTTGTAGGTAATTTACAGTACTCTTGACGTAAATAATTTTATGAAATAAATTATAAACATTACTTATTGTTATTACAAATTAAAATAAAAAAGGGCTGATTGTACCAGTATCCAGCAAGTTTGTACTACTAACCGTTACTATATTGTACCAGAAACCGGTAAACTACACCACGATTTTGAATTCTATTATAAGTAACATAAGACTTACAAAAACAGCATTTATACATGTTCCTCTGGACGGTCGGACTACTGCCCTGCTTTATTTTATTTTATACTTAAGAGTCTCACGTAAAGGCGCAATCCCATACAAACGTAGTTTCGTTTTAGTTTTACAACAGTTAAGCCAATCTCAACCAAATTTCGTACATACGACCGGATAAGGCATATTGATGTTTATAACAGATTTCAATTTTAAAAACAATACCTATACAAAATTAGAGCGAGTTGAAGTTTTGTATCGAAAACTTGTACTCGCTGTAATTTTGTATAGGTATTGTTTTTAAAATTGAAATCTGATTATAAACATCAATAATACAAAATTACAGCGAGTTGAAGTTTTGTATCGAAAACTTGTACTCGCTGTAATTTTGTATAGGTATTGTTTTTAAAATTTAAATCTGATTATAAACATCAATATGCCTTATCCGGTCGTATGTACGAAATTTGGTTGAGATTGGTTTAACTGTTGTAAAACTAAAACAAAACTACGTTTGTATGGGATTGCGGCTTTACGTGGGACTCGAGATATGCGTCCACGAAATGCAATATAAAAACTGGTTGAGTTCGCGCGCTGAGGTATCCGTACCAACTTGCATTTTTTTCTAAGTTTTTATAGTCAAGGATGAACTTAAAAAAGTTTTCATATCATGACATGATGTATTTGATTTAAGGGGGCACACTAGGCACAGTAGCGACGCCAATCATTTTATTCCTAATACTTTACAAATAGAAATAAATTCAAGTATATAAACAATATAAGCCTTAGTAAATAACCTGAAGTATTTTTGAAATCATGTTTCAATATTATGAGAATCAGTCATTGAGAGAAAAAGTGATAACCGCCAAAAACGGCCGTTTTTGGCGGTAATCAGATTCTCATAATTCTCACTGATTCCGATAATAATAAACGTGATTCCAAAAATACTTCAGGTTATTTACTAAGGCTTATATTGTTTATATTCTTGAATTTCTTTCTATTTGTAAAGTATTAGGAATAAAATGATTGGCGTCGCTACTGTGCCTAGTGTGCCCCCTTAAATTGGAATTTGATACCTTTACCTTAAATGTACTAGCTTTTTCCCGCGGCTTAGCCCGCGTTAATGTTGATTCCTCAGAAACAGTTAATTTTTCCCGGATGCAAGGTATTCTATGTCCTTCTCCGTACTTTAGAGAACATTGAAGGTAATAAAGGCGTGAAAGCGTAACAGACAGACAGAGTTACTTTCGCATTCATAATATTAGTATGGATTTGTGATTATCTTACCCTTATGCAACTTGAAAGAGATATTCAAATTTGTTTTATAGTAAAATTTTTCACCATACGTTGACCCTCCACTCTGATGCACATTGTTTTATGTTTAATTTGAATCCGGTAAGAACGCTATACAGTATTTCAAAGGAAAATCAAACTTATTCCCTTGCAATAAAGTCTTAAAATGGGTTTAGGTACAATAAATATTACTGGACTGATGCGTGTACCAATAGCCGGTAAATTTTTGCCGGATTATAGGTCAAGTAGGGAATTTTGAGTACCAATAAATGTAAAAGCCTAAAATATTCACTTTTTTAAAAGACACACTAAAATTTATAGTTTATATTGAAAGATACATTATTTAACGTGTTAAATACATAAACAAATTTACCAAACTTTTCTCGTATGAGTATGACACAGTTAATAATACGAACATGTCGTTGATTTGTTCAGCAACTGCACACAGCCAAAATGTAAAAATGTTGGAGTACAAACTTTTGAAATTTTATTATGGTGAAGCTGTCATACTTTTTGGTAATTGTTGCCATTATTATTGATCAAAATATAACTAAAAACATTTGTTTGTATAGAAACATTGTAAATTAATTCGTATAATCGTGCAAAATTTAAAATTATGTTAGATTACCGTTAACAGGGACACTACCGGGAATAGGTGCTTTTACCTTACGTTCGAGAATATGGCAAGATTACAGATTTAAACGGTTTCTATACGCTACATAGAAAAAAAGAAATCGTAAAACACAGATCTAAAATAAATGCGAAATAAACACAAGAACTTAACAATGGACAATGAAACTTAGTTTATGATGTCTAACGGAACAAAAACAAACATAATTACAAAATAGTGCAATATCCGGGAGGCCACGTAATTGAAAATATACTAAGACATGTTAAAAAATATACATATGCGTGTCATACATGCAACTAAGCGCAAGCAAAGTGTAACAAATTGATGTATAAAAGCATACAAATATTATAATTGCGAAAGCAACTCTATTTCTTCTCTGCAGTGGTCGGTTTCCAAACGCTAGTAGCCGGTAGCTTTTGAACAATAATAATTAGTAAAATACGTATTATTTAATCACATCATTTAAACTGTGGATTGACGTAAAAAAGTGCCTGCTAAAGCCTACTTTCTGAATAAACGTTTTGATTAGATTTTTAGATTGTGTTTTTCTATTGTCTTAACACAATTCCACCTCTAAACCATTGGGTCTTTCCGTTTCCGTCCCAGTTTTTCATCCCACCTCCTTAAAATAATAATAATTATTCCGTGTTCTACCCACCTTGATTTTAAATTCCGCTTTCATCCCATTCAAAATTTTTAGTACTGGCGGCAATAAAGTGAATCTAATTTTGCAAATCAAATAGTTATTTCTATAACTCATAGACTTCATACTCAAACATTTGGACGCAGAATTATGAATTTGATATAGCTTGTAATATTTATTGAGATAGAAATAGCTGTTCTGATGGTCATATAAAGGTAGATTGAGGCTCAAGGAAGGACAAAGGGTATGTTGATCATGATTTCGTCCCGGAAAAAGGCACTGTTTTTGAGGGATCTAGATGGCGATAAGGAAAGATTAAAGGAAAGATAAAGGAATCAGAGAAGAAGGTTTTTTATTTGTTTCGGGGTGGACCGTATTCAAAATATGTCTAGGTTTCTATAAGTAAATACTTACTGGTATAAAAAAGAACTCATACAAATTCACCCATTAAGCAATTGGTCGGACAAAAATCTGTTATTCTTCAGATAATGTAATAGTAATTCTGATTTTATTATGTAATTAAATATACATATATTGTTGGGGTTTAAAATTAAACCGTGAAAATAATTCTAGTCTATGTTGGTAGTATAGTCAATCCTATCATAAAAGTTACATATAAAACTTGGTTCATTTCCGCATGAATAACACTCTTTTATCATCAATACCTCCCTCGATATCTCTTTCTATAAGTACTTACCAACAATATCCACTATTTATGTTAATCAAAGCCTATTAGAACAACGTAGATAGAATCTACGCTTTTTTTAACACAGCTACCAAAAAAATAAAGTATTGTCTTGCGACTTCATGAGGTATTAAATTATATATGTGAGTTGCTTTATTACCGTCTTCGATAATTCTATCAATTACTTATAAATAAATATAAATATATACGGACAAATAAATATATACGGACAAATCACACAGATTGAGCTAGCCCCAAAGTAAGTTCGAGACTTGTGTTATGTATGGGATACTAACTCAACGATACTATATTTTATAATAGATACTTATATAGATAAACATCCAAGACCCAGGTCAATCTGAAAAAGATCGTTTTCCATCATGACCTGGCCGGGGATCGAACCCGGGACCATCCGTGTCGCAGGCAGGCGTGTTGACCTCTGCGCCACGGAGCTCGTCTCAACGGAATTGGACGTATCGTATTTCGTAATAGTTACCATCGGGTATCGTTAGAATCCTTACACCACTTAGTGTCATAGGCTATAACTTATTTGCCAGGCAGTCAATTAAATAATAACAGATAAAGATAAAAAGTTTTTTAATTGGCACACGTGATATCACATCTTTGACGTCAGAATAGATTTCAACGGGCTGAATCTTTATAATTTTTTGTAAAAATACATGCCTAGTATTTTTTGATCATCTAACAGACGATTATTATACGAGACGACTCTTGTGTAGAAAACTTAACCTATTCACATTTTTTTGAAAATCTACCAAAAATACGTGTACATACGTAGGACAAAACATTGTTTACTAAGCTCTTTTAAGAAAATGCTAAACTTGCCATGGCATTTGTTAAAATTCATCCATCTTTCCATTAAAATGAATTGACGCAAAAGCAGACAACCTTAAAATATCGGCGGCATTGTGACATCGACTGGCAACTGTCATTCAGACTCCATTGAGCATTTTAGAAAAAATAATACAATATCAACCCAGCCATAGCTACTGTACCCAACTCAGTATTCAGTTATGTCCACTATAACACAAAAAATTGGTATTTTGGCACTAAATCCCAAGAGATTCATTGGGAAAACCTAACAATGAAAAATTTTGTAAACTGTAAGCTGACTACAGAATCATGACACTAGCTGTAACAAAATTTACTGATTCAAATCGAAGAATGAAACTTAGCTCATGATATTATAAATACATTTCCTTCAGAATATTTTAAATTATGAAATAAAAATACCTATATAGCCTCTTTCCCATACAAGATGGACGACATCTCAGCCCTTAATTGCCTCAATAATTGATTGCGCTATAAAATGTGCCACTATTATTATTCCATACCCACCTATAGCACTTCTTTTACTGATTTTGTTATGAAGGGTCACCTAGTGGAAAGATGTTTTTGTAACTTATGGATGCCTGCAACCATTTTAGAGAATCCAATAGATACTTTAATACAAGAAGATAGGAATATCTCGAAAAGTCAACGGGAAGCGCAGATGATAGCCTGCAATTTAGTCAACAGTATTTTCAACTCAAGTTTTTTTTTCCTCTTTTTTCATTGTGTGATTCTGTAATAAAGTCTCAAGCAAGTTTAGTCAGTGTTTCTTTTTTGTGGTTTTATTCCACATTTTTTCGCGTTTACTCGTGAATGTCACACAATTTGTTCGGCAACGTTACCAACACGATAATGACCGCACTTCCGAGACGTTACTCCTAATACAATACAAGTAGGTACTTATATAGACTGATTTTGAAACTATGAGTTATATTACAATCTCGGAATCAGAATCCCTAATGAAATACAGAATTGTAAGAAAAAAAAGGTGAAAACCCAAATTCAAATTAGACTTCCCATAAATTCGCTCAGCTCATTAAAATAAATAAATATATAAGGACAAATCACACAGATTGAGCTAGCCCCAAAGTAAGTTCGAGACTTGTGTTATGGGATACTAACTCAACGATAGAATATTTTATAACAAATACGTATATAGATAAACATCCAAGACCCAGGTCAATCTGAAAAAGATCGTTTTTCATCTTGACCTGACCGGGGATCGAACCCGGGACCATCCGTGTCGCAGCCTGGCGTGTTGACCGCTGCGCCACGGAGCTCATTGGTGACTTTGTGTGGGAGTCCAAACTTTCTTTTCATTTCACCTCCTTTTTGTCTTGCAATTCTGTATTCCATTAGGGATTCCGAGATTTAAATATAGCTCAGAGGTTCAAAATCAGCCTGTATATCCTATTTTCATCCAAACATATTCCTGGTTTCGTCCTGCGCAAATATACCCCGGACCCCGACTCATTGTGGTCTTCCAACACACCAAAATGTGTCGGGTACTCGGGTCCCGGTGTATAGATACCTATCAAAAATATATTTACAAATAATTACATTGGAAAGAAATATCTGTCTCGTAAGGATGCCCTCTTCGAGCCTCTGCAAAAAGGGGTTCAGAATGATTTGCGTGTCTCTCAAACAAGGACGCCGGAGGCAATGCGAAGAAGAAAAGTAAGATACTACCCCTTGGGCAGTTAGGCTACGAGAAATAAATAATCACTGTGACAAATTTAACATAGAAATTTAATAAGTTGAATATGCATCAAGTACCTACAAATATTATCTAAGGAAATTTATTTCGTAACGGGACTGTTGCTCTAATAAATTTTCCTAGAACTCGTCGAACCTTTTAAACGACTGGTCTATACTTATTACATACATATTATCGCGTCTTTCTCCCTTGCGGGGTAGACAGAGCCCAAGATCAAACTTAAAAGCCAAGTTTAGCGTTTAAATGGCCCTTAAGGTGGAAAGCGGAATCAAAATAGTGATGAGTTGCTAGCCGCATCGTCTATTAACGTGATTCCTAAGCCCAATCCCTTGACCGACTTTTACAGTCTTCGCTGGAAGGAAAGCAGCTTGTATGTTCTACGTTTTTCCTTTTCTCCCAAACCAGCATGGAAGAGTACAAGTAAAAACAAATTATCTTAATCATTGTTTAATCTCTGTGGAGTAATAAATGAAATCCTGGTATACCGTTATAGAAATTGTTGTTTAATGCACGTTGAAAGGCAAATTAAAAGCAGAAATAAACAAGCACTATGTTTATGTCATTCCCTGATGAATACACTGAGCACTTCAGTTAAAACTATTAAGTTATATCTTAACGGTTCCCAAACGGTAAGGAGAAACAGAAAGCAATACACAATTATATTTACAGACTAACTAACAAATAGACACTTAATTAATAAGATAATACCTTGGCGGCAGACCTTTGCCGGATAAAACTTGATCGATATTTTTCGCTCAAGCCAACCATACAGCGGCTAATATCATTGATATTGGTAGAACTGTTTTTGAAATCACAAAAAATATGAAACTATTTTTTTATTATCTGTTTCAAGTCATATGTTTTAAGCATAGAAGTTTAAGTACTACGTACTGCTTTTAGTCAAAAATTAAGTCTGACCCGGGAATCATTTTCGAATTAGGTAGTTGATAAAAATTTGTTGTGAACCTGCTCGAATTAAACTATTATACAAATAAGATTTCCTATAAATAGTAAATTTTACCTTAATATAATAGTATTCTTTAAGTCCTTCGGTGAGTATGTAATTTTGTTTGTCTCTAGCATTCAATCTTCAAATCCGAACGATTATCATGAGATTCTTTTGTGTAAAAAATGTAGACCATTTTCTGTGACGGTTTTTGTATATAATACTCGTATATAATGTACGCAAACTAGCGCTTGCAGCTATTGGGTATGTTAAAACATTTTCTGTCACGGTTTTTGTGTATAAAAACTCGTATGAACCCAAACTTGTGCTTATAAAAGTTATCTATTTCTGCCTACATCTGTGACCATGACTCAAGTTAACGTCTCCTTGTTTCAACTTCAACCACCTTTAATTCTTGCTTTAGTGCTAAGCCTCGTGCAGCTTACGGTAAAATAATTACTTGCCGACACTTAGATGGTTGTTACACTCTTCGAAGTTTATTTTATTATGTCATTAAATACCTGGTTATATGGCACACGTTTATTATTCGATAAAATAAACACCATCCGAACTTGGAGTCAGTGTGTTTACATAAACTCTAGCTAGGTAATACGGTATCGCGGGTATCGGGTACCTCGTCGAGATGAGTTAATGAGAAAGATTTTAAACTATTGGATATAGGGAAAAGTGTTCAAAGGAGCCATAACAAGGTCCAATTTTTAGGCAGGGTCACAGAATTAATATAAAGCAGGATATAGCCCTTATTGACAATCTTCAAATGCAGCCATGTGACAGTATTTATCTATCCACATATCAATAACTACTTATATTATAAATGTAAAAATAACTCTGTCGTCGGCCTGTCTTTTCAGCTGCTCCTTTCATCCATATCATGATCGATCGATTGTTAGTTAATTTTAGAAAGAATACAAAACGTGTCAATATCGTTTAACCTTTACTAGTGAACAAGTGCCTTTAAAGCAGGTGCTGGTAGCATTAAGGGAGAAATTGATGGCACGGGCCGTTTCCTCGTCGTGACCTTTGCTTGACGTAATTAAATGCTCATTGCCTACTTCAGTTTTATTGTCGTTACACATCTACAAGTAAAATGTCTATTGAAAGGCCATCTATACGGTACTAATATATAACGCAAAGTCATATTTGAAAAAAAAAATATTATAGCTCTTCACCTAAAAGAATGGAATTTCGTAGCGATATTCTTTAATAGATATTTTTATATTTTGAATTTTTAACATTTTTTCTCTGATGACTCATCAATTTCGTGACCATGTAATATTGTAGATTTTTAACGTGGACTCGATATCAAAAATTAATAAAAATCACCTATATACTTTAAGATCCCACTAATACAATATACAACGAGGTGTAAATCTATGTGTGAAGGCGTCGACGGCGTTTATATTAATATATCGAGCCTTTACAATTACTGTATTTACATCACACAGTTATACAATAATTGCAGTTGAAATATGTACACATTAATATTAATAAATCATGTTAAACCATCGCTCGTCATTCATAACTTTCAAATGGAACAAATCAATTACTTGTATTTCACATTACATACTTGCGTACATGTACATACGTAGTACATATATATAGTTTTATGTATTAGTAATAAGAATTACGTACGCAGTATGCACGTCTCATTTTTAGGATTCCGTACCCAAAGGGCAAAAACGGGACCCTATTCACGAGACATCGATGTCTTTCGGCTGTATCTCATAAGCCGTGATAGAGTTGACTAGACAGTTGAAGTTTTGGGCGTGAGCTCTATGTACCCCGGGTGCAGTCCCCACTTGGATGGGTAACCGCAAGTGGCATAAAAATATCTCGACCTCCTCCGTACTTCGTAAGGCGCGTTAAGCCGTTGGTCTCGGCTGTCATCGATGATGGCAGTCGTTAGCTATGTCAGATGCCTTAAAACAGCTTGAAAACCACTTACACATACGAAAAACAAAGAGGTGAATTTTTGCAGATTAAGCATTTCTGTTGTCGCTATAAACAACAAATACTAAAAACAGAATAAAATAAGTATTTCAGAGGGTCTCCCCATACAAAAAACATGATTATTTGCCGTTTATGGACGATAGTCTAATGTTGTATTGTATATGTAGATAATGGTACGGAATCCTTCATGCGCGAGTCCAACTCTCACTTGGCCATTTTTTTTTTATTCCGTCTGCCTCTGAAAGAGCTGATATATGGAGTCGTTGCAGTTGTTAGTTTCTCAGTCCTTGTTCTAAATTAGTTATGTAAGTTACTCGTGAAGGCGAATAAGATTGTCGTTTGCAGGGCTTCATCGACAATTTTTTTTTCAATTTATTGGTTTCTTATGTGATTAGAACCGTTTTGATTGGATTAGCTGCAAATAAGTTAAAATGATACATCACATCATCATCTAGTACAGTCGCTTTGATTTTATTTTGTAAGAATGTCGAGTATTAATATTGTGCTAGGATTTAATTTTGTCTTACGATAAATAATTAAGTACCCCAGTCTATTCTTAGATTTAATATAAAATAACTAGCTGTTGCCCGCGGCTTGGCCCGCGTGATTTTTAGCCTATGTCCTCCTCTGTAGTTTTATCAACGTGTATGCAAAATCTTATAATGATCGGTTCCGTATAGCGTATATAAAGGTAGAAATAATAGAATAGTGTATAGAAATAATATAAATCGTGCAAGCGTAACAAACAAACAAACAAACAAATATGCAAACTCACTTTCGCATTTATAATATTAGTTGGGAGGGGAAAGTTCAATGTCACTGAAAACACTTAAAAGCTAAATTCAATCCCTATGCAACATATAGAGACGATTTCAAATTCCGTTGTATCCCTGATTCGCATAGACATTCCCTTAAAGCGGTGACTCAGCCCCTAAATATTAATAACTTTTCGCTAAAGCAATGATGCCGGAAACTAAAAAAAGTCACCATTTTCATACAATTTGCCGGGCCGACCAAATACATTTATATGGAAAAGACGAAAATAATTTAGTTCTCAGAATTGATCACATATGAAAAATTGATCATATTGAAAAGGTTGGTCACACCCTCTTAAAGGAATGTTGAGAATAAATTAACGCGTTGTAGGTACCTAGAGCGACAACTCGTACTGATTAAGTCTAGCCCTAAAGTAAGATGTGCACTTATTTATGGTATGGGAAACTCATCAACACATATTATAATGTAATGATGATGATGATGACCATAAATTATAGTTTTTAACGTGAATGTAAAATAATCAGATAAAAAACATGGTTTGATTTCATCAATTTGAATTTCATTAAAAACATCTGTAAATATTGCTAACAAATTGACTTCCGAATAACGCAAAACTAATTATTCTGTTACAACGTGCATATAGAAATATCATTTGGAGCACTATGACGTCACATTATTGTCTCCGAAGAAAACGAGCAAAACGTGAAGCTTACTCGAGGAGCGTGACAACAGATTCGACTGTTTTCATATGTAAATACTATGCAATACAATACTGCACAAAAATATTTGTAGGAAAAGCATTGTTCTTGCAACTTGTTATAAAAATACTCAGAACACATTATTCCTCTTTTAGGACATTTTAAAAACATGGAAGTTTTAAAATCGTTGACATAACATGACTTGATTGTGTGATAAAAAATAATAATATGGCGATAAGTATCTCGAATTCTTTATTATTATATTTATGTGACGTTAAATATTTTGACATTTAAAAATACGAATTTATATTAAATACTTTATTGATTTTTATTAATACGTGGGTATATTGATTTAATTTATAGACATAAATAATCAGGAATATAAAATGTTACAGGCCTCCTCCTTAGGATATAGATGGACAGCAGACATATACAGAGGAGTTTAAAGGATACATAGGTGTCTTCCCAGTTACATCCTGTAGTTCTACAGAGATTGGGGTCGCTATTAATACATCTTGATTTTCATGATACTCGTAGTTAATAGTAATAAGGCAAACGGTGTGATTATTGCATCCTTATCATACTCTGCTATCGCTGATTATTAGTTGTTAAGCGATTTAACATGTCTCTAAATAGCTTGAAAATACTCGATTGGATATAGTTAAAGAGAGTTCGCATAAGGCAAGCGGCTTGCTGTAAATACTTGCCAGATCATATTACAGCATGAATTCTATCATAAAAGCAGAAGCCCAGTCTCGACCGGAAACGCCTTGATGACTGTGATGATGATGACCATTAGAACAGTGTTGGCCACTATACACAAGTCGTAGTAGTAAAATTGTAAACAATCCTAGTCGCACGACCTCGACCCTTTCTCTAAGGCCGTGTACATAACATCTATTGTGCACCTTCGATTACTTGATTGCCGTATTTTGCATGTGCGTATCAGAAACAAGCGTTCTTCATGCGGATTGGACATGGTTCTGATTCAGAATCAAACATTATTTGAATAAAACATTATATCGACAGCTTTGATACCATTTTGGCACGGCCATGGCGTGTAACCCCTAACCATATACGAATAGTATAATTATTATATTATCGCCATAACGCTAACTTAAACTTATTGTCCTAATGCAACCAAGAAGGACAGTCAGTAGGCTTCTAAAAACCTACGTAGTCTATTAAAAACCATTAACTCGATACCTTTCATGTCTATAATTTTGCACTTGTATCTAATGGACTGTCCGAGTTACTGAAAATCAGTGACTATTTCTTCTTTGTATTATTACGATTTCCCATACATATATTGCAGCTATAGGAACCTGGAATTCCCATGGAATTCCTGATCTTTTATTCTCTCTCTATCTTTAAGAAAATCACTAAGCGGTGATGCTTTATCCATCTCTGTCCAACAAATTAGCCTATTGACATTTATGGACGAGCTCCGTGGCGCAGCGGTCAACACGCCTGCCTGCGACACGGATGGTCCCGGGTTCGATCGCCGCTCAGGTCAAGATGGAAAATGATCTTTTTCAGATTGGCCTGGGTCTTGGATGTTTATCTATATAAGTATCTATTATATTATAAAATATAGTATCATTAAGTTAGTATCCCATAAAACAAGTCTCGTACTTACTTTGGGGCTAGCTCAATCTGTGTGATTTGTCCATATATATTTATTTATTATTTTATTATTTGAATTTTAGAGAGTATCTCTTAAGATTTGCTAAGGAAACAGCTTTCAAAGTACGGATGGGCCATTGACGTAACTGCAATAGAGGTGACTGCTAAGCCTCGAAGGAGCACGGGATGCATGCAAATCGCACTCTAATTTATAGCGTTAAGTAGGAACGTATTTTAAGGCGACACCCGATTTATACGACGATAAGAGTTTACACGGCTATCGACCTGTCTGGCTGTGTAACTGTTTGGTTGCACTGACTTCACACATCTAGCATTCGCGGCTAAGGTCGCGTGCATGATTATCCCTAACTATAAGGTAGAGACTTAAGTAGTAAATAAATAATTCGAAATTAAATTTTATAAAGGACGTTTAACCTCCTAAGGTTAGATATGTATTGGAAAGGTATTGGATTGGATCCCTCCTTATGTAAATATTTGAATAGTATGTATGCAGGTACATTGTAGAGTTTACAAGATCGAGATAATAAGTGATGATTATTTTACTATTAAATAGTTTTGCTAGTCGATACTGCTTCGCTTCTAGCCTTTACTTTATTACTATTTCTTAGATTCGGAACAACCATCTTTCGTAAGCCCAACCCTTGCGATAGTCTGTTTTATTTAGATGATTGCAACAAGGTTTTAGCATTCATGGTGAAATTTTTTATCGTTCTAGACCCTTAAATGGGTAACTAAGCCCGTCGATATGAACAACTTTCCCTATAGGACCAATGCTGCAAATTAACTAAAAAAATAATCGACATTCCCAAACAAATTGCCCGGGCTCCTGAATACTTTTGTACGAATATTTCACCATGTATTATTTATTAATCAGCCAGTACGAATTAATTATTACCTAAAGGTTATATTAATTACATAAAAGTTATAGAAACAAAAAGTATCATTTACATTTCAATTCATTTGTTGCTATAGCCACAACGTAACTTAATTACAGAAAACTTAGGCCACGCACCGATAACAATGTTTTAGAAGATGGTAACAAAAGGAGTGGAATTATATTCTAGAGTTAAAGAAAACATAAGTAAAATATGTAAATACGGGCTTTGGGGATTTGTATAGAATACACAACTCATCGCTTTTTGAATTCTATATAATTATCCAGTATTCAAGTTGCTTTGAGTGTTGAATTTTCTTGCAGATATTATTATAGGTATGCATCATATTGAATCTAGTTATTGTAAGACGGGTTTCCTACGCCAATTTGATTACCATATAGACCGTACTTACATATGCTTGTCTATACTAATATTATAAAGAAGAAAGATTTTCTTGTTGTTTGCATTGAATAGGCACCAAAACTACTAAACCGATTCTCAAAATTCTTTCATCTTCAGGTAGCTAATTTTTCTGCGGGTGACACAGACTATAATTTACACAGACGAAGGCGCGGGATAATTGTTTATATATTTATAAAATAAATAAACAAATAACATAGTTTACGTATGAATCGCACTGTTTTGGCTGCGGGACGGATGAGGAGACAAACCACGAAGTAAACAAATGACCGAAAACTGAGGCCACGATTTTCCACAGTTGCTAATGAGAGCAATGAAACTTAATAATGAGGACGAGTGATTAATAAGCCATTTGCATCATTGCTAAGTCGTCCACTTAGTTGGTAAGTGAATAAATATGTTTGGGCGATTCATCATTATCCCAAATCCAAAATATATTTTTAACTAAACGCTAGTGACCTAACCTGAGGATATTTAAGTTGACTGTTTTGTGGAGTTACATTTCCTGAGATTTTAGGAGTGTTATAAGTGGAACGATTGGTTACAAACCTGGACAAAATCCGATATAAGGCTTTTTTTTCTTTGTAAAAAAAGGTTCTATTTTCAAATAATCAACAAATGATTATTCATTTGAGGGCGAGTGAATAAAGTAAATAAACTATTTGTATCATTGCTAGGTCATCCACTTAGTTTTTAAGTGAATAAATTGGTTTGGGCGATTCGTCTCAAGTATTGGTCCCCAACCTGGACAAAAGCCTATTTGGTGCGCAAACAGTAACAAAAGTATTTACTGAAACTTTCGATCACGTATAAAGAAACATACATACAAAATCATCAGATGATTTTGTATGTATGTAAATTTAGGCTCCACGTTCTCTTGGATAGGCGACTCAGCCCATAAATAATGAAGCCCAGCAATATTACATTATGAACATAACGTTTATAATGGTAGTATGCTGAAAAATCGAAAAAAAAAACATTTTTCAGCCAGCTGAACACTTTCTGTATAGAAATGTCTATTTTTTTATATATTTCCTACCATTGGTCTCAAAGTCGTAAATATGACGGGCTGAGGCACCGCTTCAAAGGTATGACTGGGGTTATAGATAAACATCCAAGACCCAGGACAATCTGAAAAAGATCGTTTTCATCAAGGCCTGACCGGGGATTACACCCTGCTATTCAAAGGCACTTGCAATAAAACACACCACCAAAAATAAGATGTCGTTTTTGATAATATGAAACAGTCTTATAATGGCATAGAGCTGCCATACCGCCACAGTACACCACGCACACCACGCATAGTTTTGCGCAAGTTCGTTGCGTATGGCATTGACATTTAATCTTATTCGCTTATTTTAGGACGAGGGAGCAACGCTATTGTCTTATTACGTTAGAATGTCTACGTTGACCCTTAATAAAAAATATAAAATATAAGCATTTTAAGAATATTAATCTTAGTTTATTCTTAAAAACATTTTTAACATACCGGCTTAAGTTTAAAACTCATTTTTTTATACTAAAGTACTCAACCGATCGGATGATTTGTGCTCCACTTTTTTTTGTTTTAAATTTGCACTGTCATGGGGCTTAAAAAAACCAAAATTTCAGCTTAGAGAATGGTTTCAGGCTTTAAAATTTAGTTGAAGGATTGGACCGACACAAACATACATCTACATTAATGGCAAGTCCAATAGATAGTAACGTGTAAAAGAAATTACTTAATAAAAATTATGCGACAAAACTGTAGACGTTTCTGAATATGCATAGAGGTAGTTGTTACCAATGTAATAATCGCATGATAAACAACACACATAAATTAAGTATAAATAGTACGTACACGGTTCTAAAAATAGACTAGTGTCTGTCTATTTGAGGTATGTACAAATTAGCCCATTGATAAGATTTCAACGCGCATTTCCGCAATTAATTCGTTTTTATACTTTAGATGCACGAAATTTCGTTAAGTTACTCAAGTTAAAGGTACTGATTATTATTTTAGCAAATATATGAATACTAGCTGTTACCCGCGGCTTCGCCCGCGTAATATATAGCCTATGTCCTTTTTGGTACCCTAAGCTATGTGTATGCAAAATTTCATGATGATCGGTTCAGTAGATCCGGCGTGAAATCGTAACAAACAAACAAACAAACAAACTCATTTTCGCATTTATAATATTAGTTGAGATTGGGATTACAGGTGCGATAATTTACGAGCTGTTACTTTATACTCGAAGAAAGTTGGTTATAGGCTTGTAGCCTAGGCAATGAATGATCGTGGATGGAAAAGTTTACAGAAAATTTTACTTAGGAACTTTGTTTGGACTAGTTATGAGATAATCATCATAGGCCTTTTTAGTATCCTCTGCAGGAGCATGACCCTCTCTAGACTACCAGAGCCATAATTAGCCAGGGCAGTCAGAGGATATGGCCTACACTCTCAACGCTGGGCAGACGGGTTGGAGAGGTCTTTTTGATGTTTATCAGCTTTGTTTAGCTTGTATTTCCAAAGTCGCCCTTTACGACATCCCCCGGGAAGACTTGGAGTGATCCTATCTACTCTGCCGGGAACCACACGGCAATGTTAATGCACGGTTATGAGATAAACGCACTTAAAGTCCTTACCCCTCCGAGGTGAGTCCGAAATTGGAGGGCCTTAAAATAGTTCAGTATTTTGGTTTTTTTGCTTATATGTCCAAAACCGTTGAAATACCTATATTTTCTATAGTTATGATAAACCAGACAGACTGTCCAGAAAGAGATTCAGCGTAGTTTTGGGGCGCTGGTGCTTCCCTGCAAATAATTCTTTTACGACAAGATTTTTAACACAAAGGACAAAAAATAAAAAAAATAATAATCGAACAAACGACCGGAAGCGGTTTGCTTATTAAAATCTTAGTGTAGTAGTTCTCTTTAACACCACATCCATTCTCTTTCCGAACAGAGTTTACGTGGACATCCTTAAAGCATGATGGTTAATTATGAGTATAAATACTCGTAGGCTGGTCACATTTCATGTTTAGATGGAGAACAAGCCTCTTTTATGTAAACTTGTAGTTATTCTTGGCCAAAGCAATGGGTGGCATTTTATGGTTAAATAAGGTCCAAATGGTCGTAAAACCCGTGTGCCATTACTTAGAATGATAAACGGTCGGGATTTTTATGTAACTTTCACATTATGCTTCTAAAAGCTGCACCTGAATTAATGACCATATTTCAATAATTTATGTTCAAAGCACAACATATTTATAATGAGCTAAGGCCAGTATAACTCATTTCGAGCAAATATTAGTAAGATGAAGTAATCCATGTATGTCTCTCGAACTCGACTAGCTTTTAATAGTGCAGTATGCGCTCATTTTTTTTGCGGACCATCAGATAGAATATAAATTAATACATATGTAGTATACGTTCTTTATATATATATTATATATATATTCTAAGTACTGTTTATAAATATAAATAGGCTACGACACTTCGTTTAAAGTATACAAGTTGCACTAACTTCCAAATTCTCCTTTCTCAGCACCACCTGTGGGTTGACTGGTAGATAAAGCCTTTGGCTTTAAGTCCGCCTTCTACTTTTTTTAAAGAAGTGAAATATACAGAATGCTGTGTGATTCCCGGCAGAGTAGAATGGGACCACTCCAAGTCTTCCCGTGGATATCGTAGAAGGCGACTTAGGGAACGCAAGCTAAACAAAGCTTATAAACATCAAAGAAACCTCTCCAGCCCGTCCTGCCAGCGTGGAGAGTGTAGGCCAAATGTGAGTGCTCTAGCTAATATAGGGCTCTTGTAGTACAGAGAGGGTCATACTCCTGCAGTGGAGACTAAGTAGGACCTGATGAGAATGAGGATGAGAGGATACAGAATAAAATAAATCTCTGTTTCTTGATCTGAGTGGGTTTTTGTTGGATCCTCTTGCTTTGGAGCCCGCTATTGAGATAAGGTATAATCATGCTACGGGATAATTTGGCAAAGTTTTTATAACCATCTGCCGGTCTTACATCAACAACATTGAAATAAAATTAAAGTTTTACATAGTTTATTATCTTTCAGATAAAAATGAACTTTAACTAAACTACTACACCGATTAAGATGGAAATTTATGTAACTAATTTGAAAGAAAACCCTTTTAAATGAAATAATTAAAAAAATATACAGATCTGTGAAAATAATGGTTTTCCAAAACAGATTATTAATGACGGAGGAGAGGAAACTACAAATAAAAACATACAGTCAAAATGAGAATCTAAAAGGGTTTGAAGAATGAAATAAGATCATCAATTAACTATTCTCAGGTTGATAGACACGACATCGGAATGTAATGTCCATTCATCTCTCATCTGTGCCAATATTATAAAGAAGAAAGACTTTTTAGTTTCTTTGTTTGTTTGCACTGAAGAGGCAACTACTGACCCCCCCCCCCCCCCCCCCCTATTTAGTAACTCGGATGACAGGTGTCGATGCCTATCAATCTAGAATTTACAATTACAATGCGGGTTTTGCTTGCTCGAACTTTTTATTTGAAATATAAAAACCGCATTGTAACAGCAAATCCTAGATTGATAGGCATCGACACCTGTCATCCGAGTTAGTAAATAGGCCGGCAGCTCCGTGGCGCAGCGGTCAACACGCCTGCCTGCGACACGGACGATCCCAGGTTCGAACCCAGGTCAGGTCAAGATTGAAAATGATCTTTTTCAGATTGACCTGGGTCTTAGATGTTTATCTATATAAGTATCTATTATAAAATATGGGATCGTTCAGTTAGTATCCCATAACACAAGTCTCGAACTTACTTTGGGGCTAGCTGCAATATGTGTGATTTGTCAAAAAAAATTACTACGTCTGTGCTAGCGCATCGGTCTATTTTTTCGATTTCGACTAAACATTTCGATTGTCTCTTAGAATCTATGAGCTCAATCACTCGGTACGATGGTTGAAATTTCGCCGTTCGCAAACGAGCTGTTTTTCCGTACAAGGTTTTCGTTGTGGTAGAGCCTCGCTACCGGAGAAAATCACTTTTGCTAGTAGCATGAATGGCCCGGCTCGTCCGGGGAAGTACCACACTCTCACAGAAAATCGACGTTTGAGTAGTAGCTTTACCGCTGCTATGCTTCGTTCGGTGAGAGAGCAACGCTCCTGTGACACCACCTGGTGTTGCAGTTGTCCATGGGCAGCGGTGATCACTTGCCATCAGGTGACCCGCTTGCTCCTTTGCCGTCCTATGACATAAAAAAAAAACAAAAAGCGCTCGAAGACGCTTAAAAATAGTACACCTGACTCATTTTAAGATTTTTTCCCAAATCAACTTGGGTGAGCGGAAAGGCTAAAATAAATTAAGTGTTATTTGGCAGTATCTAATAGTATCTCTTGGTTTAAATCTTTGATGCGGAAGAGTTATTAGTCTGAAAAAACTTAGCTCTAATCAACACGATGAATCATTACGTATTCTTCTTGACGCCAGTACAATCACGAAATAGTTAAAGAAAAGGAGGATACAAATATAATAAATAAATAAACAAGACCTAGTCTAATAATACAAGCAGGCAAGATTTGTGTGTTTGTTTGTAATGGACAAACTCAGAATCTACTGGACTGACTTTACAAATTCTATCACCAATAAAACGCTCGCTGCATTAATTTCAAGTTACATATATTATAATTTATTTTCAAAATAATTAGGGATTCTTCCAAAAATGCAATAATGTAACTTAAGCAATTGCATGATAAACATCTAAACTAACGTGGACGAAGTCGCGAAAACCAGCAATTTCTTTTTCCTTATAACGATTGATTGCTAGCTGCATCACCTAAGGTGTTCACCCATTCCTTCGGTCGGCTTGAATGGTTTGCGGTGGAAGTGAAATAGCTGGTACATTCTATTTTTTTTTTCTACGGTTCAATATGGAATAAAATTTAAATGATTAAAATAATACAGACTTTCACATCGCCATCCCATATCCACATTAAAAGGGATAGCAATGATGGAAAGACATTTTATAATGAAACTAGCTGTTACCCACGGCTCCGCCCGCTTGATATATAGCCTATGTCCTTCTCAGTACCCTAACCTATGTCTATGCGAAATTTCATGATGATCGGTTTAGTAGATACGGCGTGAAAGCGTAACAAACAAACATGGTCTCGATGGCCCAGTGGGTGTGAGCTTTATGAGCGCTTACGTATGTTAAGCAACCCCTGGTGCAGTCCCTACTTGGAAGGGTGACCGAAAGTGGCATAAAAATATCTCGAGCTCCTCCGTGCTTCGGAAGGCACGTTAAGCCGTTGGTCCCGGCTGTCATCGTTGATGGCAGTCGTTAAGCTATGTCAGATGCCTTAAGGCAGCTTGAAAAATCTGACACCAGTGTTGGCCACTTACACATACGAAAAACAAACAAACAAACAAACTCACTTTCGCATTTATAATATTAGTTAGGAAGTCAGGATACCTATTAAATTAACTCGTCTTTTCAGTACCTAGACCTATTTAAAAAAAATGATTGTTTACTATTTACTGAACCCTGTTCGTTTTGTTTACCTTTTAAGGGACAAAACGTGTTTTTACTTTAAAGACGCTTCGTTCGTGTTCTAGAGACGTTTTTTTTCTAAAGGGATAGTTACAATTATACAAACATATATATTATCACGTCTTTAGCCCTTGCTAGGTGGAGCCCAAGCCCACGTTTAGCGTGTTACTTAAAAAAGCGAAATTAAAATAGTGATGGGTCGCTAGCCGCATCGCCTATTCACGTAGATTCCTTAGATTTTCGCCCAATCCATTGACTGGCTTTTACGGTCTGCGCGGGAGGACCACCAGCTTTATTCTACTTTTTTCGTTTTCTCCCAAACCACCATGGAAGAGGAAATAAAATTATCCTCCATACGTACCAATTTTTAGCCGACTTCAAAAAAAGGAGGAGGTTTACAATTCGTCGTAATCTTTTTTTTATGTATGTTCCCCGATTTTTCGAAGACGCCGAGATCGATTTAAGAAATTCTTTGTTTGTTCGATAGGTAGTACTTTACAGATGGTCCATTAAATTTTTATCGAAATGTGTCGAGCGCTTTTCGAAAATGTACACAAAAAACAAAAAAATGTTTACAGGTATGCCGTTTGGATCACACTTATTTCCATTTTTATCTTATGCTTATTAAAAAATTTTATAGGGTTAAAGTCGGTTTTTTTTTTTGATAAAAATATCTTAAATTATTACTATTTTATGTCTCGAATATACACAATTTAATTGAAGTGCATACGTAGCACCTACAGTGAGCAATTTTCTTTACTCAACACTAACATAAACGACTGTCTGATAATAATAACTCATTGTCCCATACTTGTCAGCGACATTACATTCATTTACATAATACCGATGAATCATTAACTTCGTCAATCTGACCTGAAAATTTTTAAAGCTCGACTGTAATATAAACGGGATAGATAGAGCCTAATCAAAAATTTATATGAATCGACCGCATCGGCGTACATTATAGCCTATGTCACCCGCACATAAATTAGCTATCTATATGTAGGTGAAATAATTTTTTAAATCGGTCAAGTAGTTTTGGAGCCTATTTAATGCAAAAAAATAAACAAACAATCAATATAAAATAATATGATAAATCTTTTATGTGACTCACATGATATTATTATAAGAGGAAATAATTGTAAATAACTTACAATAAAATATAAACAATTTTTGTAAGAGCCTTGCAATTTTTTTTTATACGAGAATAGCTCAATAAAAATATTATATACTTTGATTTTCATTGAATGTTTTTGCTCAATAATAATTCTCTAACAGCTTAATCTTTAGAACTTGATAAAAAATATTAATAGGCTCAAATATAAAAAGGAATAGTTGTAGAAATATGGAACACTTTTTACACGTCTGCCAAAAAAGAAGTGTTTTTCCAGTTCATTTATGTATGTATGTGAGTTTCTTTGTTCCATCATAACTTTTGAATGCCTTAACGAATTTGGAAGTTCTATCATTAAAAATCCTACCCAAGTGACATACGCGATAATTATATGCCAAGTAACTATATTTTTTCAAATAAATTGAAGTTGCTTTTATTTTATAATCTTATTAAAGTCAAGTAAAATCCTGCATCCTCTTGTGTGAATTGAAAGAAGCTATGAATATTTGTGTCATTAAACTTTACCTCGGTAATGTATGACTTATAATGTCTTATAGCCTAAGGATAACTCTTTAAAGCACTTACGAGTGATTTTATACGTCTTCTCATTTATTCTTATTAGAGTTGCAATTGTTTAATCTATACTAATATTATAAAGAGGAAAGGTTTGATCGTTTGTTTGCATTGAATAGGCTCCGAAACTACGGGCCCGTTTTTTGAAATTCTTTCACCTACAGAAAAAAAAATAGTAAGCTAGTTTAAAAATAATACGTCATTGTTGCATATCTATTACATTTAAAACATCGATTACTGCCCTGATTTTTTGAAAAATGAATACATAGACACCAATTTATTTTTTAATTATCACAAAAAGATGTAGAAGATGCAAACGTCTCGATGGTCATACGCAGCGCAGTCTGAAGCGCGTATATAAACGAGCACTTTGTCAATCCACGACCAATACATTGCCGTCGGTCGTAACGTTCACATCACTACATTTCCATTTTTTTTAAACTTGTGTCAGTGACTCCAAGCTAAGGTTACAGGACCTGAATTCCAAGTGAGTATACTTTAATAAACATATTATAATTCGTCGTGGATAATGACGCGGATCTAATTCATTTGATTTCTTATAAACACATCAAATTGTAACATTTTTAAATACATACTCTCACTTATTTCAATATAAATACATAAATACTCTATAAAAGGGACATGCAAGATAGATCAACCATAGACAAGGATTAACCGGAAAATATATTTTTTTCTTCAGTATAAGCAACAACATAAAATGGCTCTAAAAGCAGCTCTACATTATCCAGAAAGTGATCTAAATAAATATATCATTCAAAAGGGAACGAAAGGAAATAGATTATAAATGTTGACAGAGTGAGAACTTTTTTAGAAGTTTGGCGAAAAATTGTGTATTATTATTTCAGTTTATGTGCGGTATTTTTGTAAATATGTATCCTTCTATATACATTTTTCAAAGAATTTAGGCGTATGTATCGTTAGATCCGAGTGATATGCTACCATGGAGATATATGTACTACGTACTAGTATGCTACATATTTTTGGCAGAGCAATCAGTCAGTTAATATTAATTGTTTATTGGCAAAGATGCCGGAATAATACCACATTTACATACAATTATCACGTCTTTGTACCTTACAGGGTATCAGGGCAGAAGATTCCGACCCAAAAGCCCGTTTAACAAGGTTTTCGGATTATAAGCGAATCTAAATTTTATTAAAAAATACTGTACTAACATTTTAAAGAAAACTGTAGTTATTACATTGGTTAAACACGTAAAAATCGCAGAGCGGACTAGAAAAAACTTGACAAACGGACGGATATACCTACGTTTACTTAATACTTTTTAAATCCGGAAAAGTTAGGCGCAAATTACTTGTGATAAACTAGTAAAATAGAAACTAATTTAAGGTTGGTGTGTTGTCTCGTCAAGTATAGACTTCCGTTTCTTCCTAGGGGATACTCAGCATTAGTCATACGATAAAGTCGTACGAGGCGATATGACTAAAATACCTTGTACAGAAGATTTCCCAAATAGGGTTGGCGTCAGGCATAAGCTTAAATATTTTTTGATTAAAACTAACGTGAGATATAGAAATTATTACAATACGTAACAACGGGTTACTCACGTAAATAGTCAGCTACTGGCCGACATGACATGGAGTGCGGATTGGGACGACATCGTCCGCGCGTCTCGATTCATATTCGCCCTGAGGAAGACCTCCGGATGAGGTCGACACATGTCGGCCAGTATCTGACTATTTACGTGGGTAACCCGTTGTTACCTTATGTAATTAAACTTAAATAGTATAAACTAACAAGTTGTGTATAGCGGATCTCGGGCTCTGAAGCAGCATTCTTTGTTAAACTGCCAGTAAGTTCATTAGCGACTTAACGAGATTATAAGATTTCACGGCTACGACTTGATATGACTAAAGCACCTTGTACAGAAGATTATCCAAATAGGGTTGGCGTCAGGCAAGTACCTGGCCACAAACATTATTTCCAAATATTTTACACAACTTAATAAATACTAACAACCTGTCAATAGAGAATCTGGGGCTTTCGGAGCCGCAGCAGCAAGCCTTGTAAAACTGCCAGTAAGTTCATTAGCGACTTAACGAGATTATAAGATTTCACGGCTGAGCGAGCAGCGCGGTTCATTGGAGACGGGCGTGAACATGCCACTTCGCGTCGCTGCTTCCGAACGTGTTTACCAATAAACTGTTTGGATGTTTGTTACATATTTTGCATATGACATATCTATGTAATTATATAGCGAATAAATTGACTTTTGACAATCCCCTTAAAGGGGTAAGCCCGTCAATATGATAAACTTTTCCTTTTGGATCAATGTTGGGGACGCAAAATATTTTCGACATTTTCTTGCAAAAGAGTTTAACCCCCCAGGCAATCAGTATGGGGAAGTTAAACATATAGAGTTCCCAGCATTGATCCCTAGAAAAGTTGTTATATTGACGGGCTGAGTCACCCCTTCAAGGGTATGTCAAGTCTGTGTTTTGGATTTACTGCGATCAGATTGCAGATGTTCTTAATAAAGGAAATGTAAGAAGTACTCAAATCCGAAGAGCATGAATGAAGAAACTGTTGAGTAGATGAAGCTAGAGAGATTTGACAGGATTTTTAAAAGTGGACATCCATTAGTCTCTGCCCTACAAAGAATTGTGTTGGGTACTCGAAAATAATAATCAAAACTTTTATTTACAGTCGAAACATTTTATCATAATAATCAAAAGTTTTGTATTACAAATATGTTATGTCGTGGTCCACTCGAGCGAAGTCGCAGATAATAGAGAGTACACCATTAGATGTGATAAAACTATTATGGTTTACATGTTTTTCACTAGGCATAAAAAACATTTGGCATTTAAAAATGTGTTATAAAATACAAATCTTTGATAGATTGATGTATCACACCTTCCTTACATCCTTGATAAATATAAATGTACATATAAGACATCTACCTATCTAGGTAGATAGTAAACGTATGTATGAATCTAGATAGATTCATAAGTTTTCTTACTTGTAGCTTCGAAAAACACAATTCTCTACTGACGTAGTCGCGTAATACTTTTTATTGTATTGTTATGCCCCGACCTTTAAAAAGACATGACACTTAATATTAATTTATGATTCTATTAAATATTTGAACTTTTAAATCCAATGTCAAAACCTTGTTAAACAAAGATTTAGATTTTGAATCATGCATGATACTATCATTGAATTTTGATTTTGGTTTTATTATAAGCAAGGTCTTTTTTCCCACAAAATAAAATCGTCTTATATAAGTACTACAAATAATGAAAATTATTTATGAGCATATAAAATGTCTTGACGGTCTTTATTTGTCGCATTTATTTTCCTATACCTACCTTTCTTACATTACTATCCTATTCTTACATTGATCAATAAGTAACTTAAGGTTGGTCTTGTTACTATCATTATGATACAAGTTTTATTAAATCAAATTAACATATCATCCTTGTTGGGTAGGTAAACCAGGTGAAGCGTGAATTTTTTGCGTAAATCTTCCTCGTCTTAGTGAGTCATGCATGGACATTGTAATGTTGTTAGCGACATTTTTTTAATTATTGAGTGCAAACGAGTTATAGTTAAATTGACAAAAGTACTAATATTTAAGAGATCGATACAATTTACTTATTAAGTTTATGTATGTTTATGTAGGTTAATATAATGTAGAGATAAAATAGTGAGTGTTGTAATGTATAAACTCAGAAATATCTGGATCTATTTCAGTTTATTTATACCTATAAGTAGAAAGCTACATTATCAGCGGGTGCTTTTGGCTATAATGTACGTCGGCAAAGTCGCGGAGAAACAACTAGTTTAATATATGAAGCGACAATGATTATTAAGTATTTTGTACCTGGATTACTTTAGCTTCGGTATAAGACTCAAGGTAAATCTGAGAATAGCAAATTTCCTTTATGATTTTAATTTGATTTGATTTTTTATTTTATTTAACTTTTCATAATGGTCTCATACGATCTCTTTTTAAGAATCTCTCATTGCAAAATTCTTGAACATCTGGTGATAATGTATTTTTGCGTATAGACATTTAAAATATATATAGTGTCAGTGTCCTCTAACTGCCTCGGCTAATATATGGCTCTGGTGGTACAGAGGGTCGTGCTCCTGCAGTGGGGACTAAAAAAGACCCGTATGATGATGATGATGATGATAGTGTCATACAAATTACTTACTCGTACGTTATTTTAAATCAATGATGCATCACTTTTCACGCTTCACGGGCTTAGCTCTAATTTTAACTTCTTTGCGGTCTGCTGCAAACAACACGTCCGGTTACTGATGGCCAAATAATTAATGAATTAACTTAATCTATAAATATTTTCAAGCACGGTATTAACAGCTCTAAGAAGTATCTATGTAGCATTGAAATATGCATAAAAGACAAGAGGGTCTTCTCTTTTGAACCTCCCTTATTTTCTTATAATGAAGGTGACTTATATCAAATAAGACACCTTTGAATGAACCAAATAAGTGACTTATATCAAATAAGTCACCTTTCGTGTAAAGCGGTGAGTATACGCTTTTTCACTAAATAAAGGTACAGAAATGAAGACGTTTGTTAGAATAACCATACCACCTTCCACAAGCACCCAGATGACCCTTACTTCTGACAATGGCGTATCGTTTTCCTAATTAATTCCCAAATACTCCAAGAATATTGAGTGTTCCATTGAGCCGGCACCTAGAACTAACGCGTGTTTAATTGATTCGCGAACGGACTTCTTAAGAACAATACACCTTCAATGGAATTTGAATGAATATACCGTAATTGATAATACGAACGTACGAGAGATGAATAATATTCATAATAATATTGATGTTAAACAATACGTGATTTTACGGATTGAAAGAAAATATAATTGGATATGCTTTGTCATTCATAAGGTAAAGTGTGCGAAATTCGCGTCAGTAGCAGATGTTAAAGTATAATATATGTATCTTTGAAACAATCGAATTATATTTTTTACTAAGAGTAGATAACAAACAGCTTTTATATCACACTAGGTTTTTCCCCGCGACTTCATCCGTTTAAATTAAAGCCCGCAGATAATTTAGCTTTTTAAGGTGAAAAAAAAAATTAAAATCGGTTTAGTAGTTTTTACTTGAATCCAGTACAATCAAATATTTTCTCTTTATACTATATGTAGGTATATTAAAATGGCAGCTTCACAGACCTATTCCTTGAAGAGCCACAAAATTAACAGCTTTTGTTGTGTCAACACTAAAGTCTGTCGTATCATCGGTTAATATGATTGGCAAAGTGCCACTCATATGGAACTCACTTCAAAAAAGGAGCCTTTTTATGATCGAGTGTACCTTGGTATTTAGACAGTTTGATATATAACTATTTGTATTAGAAAGTAGCTGAACACCCATGTGGTAACTCCCAAACATATGCAGACAGAGTCCTATACGTCCGAAAAATTATTTTATTATTTCGAGTTGTAGATACATATAGATATTTCCGAAGAAAAGTTGCTCAGTAAAAAACAGTGTTCATAAGAAATATGCTTTGTAGCTATGGCCACTTAAAAACACAAAAACTAAATACGGTTTAGGTGACATTTCATCTGAGGATGAAACATCACCCTCTTTGAATTAGTAGTGGACGATTCATCCGCGCATAATTATATTAAGTACTAAAATCTCTCTCTGACGTCTGGTCATATTCCTAGTTGCATCCTGAGATGAAATGCTTCGGAGCCCTAGATCCGCTTTCCAACTTTATTTTCATTCTTTATCTGAGTAATACAATTTCTAGACTTGATCAATCACAATCAGCGCCTAGCTAATGACCCCGTTGAGTGAGTCAAGCGAAACTAAACTGCGATAAAAAATTGAAAACCACTCAATCGTTCTCAACGGCCATGCACGCGTGATAACGAAAAACAATCTCAGTGACTCAACCCTGAAATATCCTCACAGCAAAAACGGGGCGGCATGCATCAGTGATTAAAATACTTCGCGTAGAAATCAACAACCGTGCTAAAAAGAATACCTTATATAAAAATAAACGATCTCCTAGTAGGTATAAGAAAGATGAAATATATCCTGATGGACGTAAGAAATAAATTTGTAACAAAACACAATCATACCGACTTAACGACTTTTGCGACGTTAATGTAATTGCATTACAATATGTGAAAGAGCAAGTCATCGAGTGGTTCCTCGTAGAATAGAATAGGCCTACACCATGTCTTCACGTGGATGTCGTAGGCGACTTAGGAAACAAGCTAAACAAAGTTTATAAACATCAAAGAGACCTTTCCAACCAGTCTGGCCAGCGTGGAGAGTACCTATAGCACAAATCCTCAAACTGCTAGGAAGGAACTTCCATAACAATGCATATACTATATCTATTACAAGATTAATTTCTTAAATTTGACTACTAATCTTGTGGAATTCTATGGTATATCTTAAATTCCAGTCAAATTGATTCAGCCGAATTGAAAACCAAATCGTTTTGGAAATCAGTCAAAAGTTAACCACGCCTAAAATATGAGAAATTAATCGATCGATTCATTGTCTACGGTTTAATAAGCCCGTCACACCTGAATAAGACGCGCACGCAAGGAAACCAAATATGGCGTCAATTTGCGCATATCCCTTTAGTGCTTTCATGACGCATGTACCAAATTATTTACGCAGTACATTTCCGTGACAACGGCGGTGTGAAGGAGAATTTAAATCGAGAATTTATTGTAATCAGGAACATATGCACACCTTATCAATCTTACAATGAGGTTTTACTAATGCTTTGATCGTAGTGATTCCCATAACTGTCTGGATTAGCATAGAAGATTTTACAGATACGATCGCTTTTTAATCGCTTAAGGGTCGCAAGACTCAAAGCGAAATGTGACTAACAGATAGGAATAGAAATAGTGAAACATTTAAGCGTATTGTATGTTCTTTGCTAGCAACAGATCAGCAGCAACGGTGGTTAGGAACCATGTAATTGAGTATCATAATTTGAAGATTCATGACAATTGTGACAGGCAAATAAGTTTCAGTCTAGGAAAACAATTGCCAGCACGTCGAAAATACCTCGAAACTAGCCAAGAAACAGTCAAGGTCGAGCCGCGTCAATTATCCAACATAATGATACCGATTTCCACGGATCATGGATATTTAGTCACAACAATGGCCGAAAGACGCATACGTAATTTGGAGAAGCAAGGCCACGGACGATCTCCACTATAATGTAACAAGTGGTAATGGCTAATGTAACTCTGGGGTTTACCGGAAGATTTTTTGTAAACAATATCTGAAAGTCTGTACTTATTTAAAGGAGCTTTAATTAAAAGATGACACTTTTAAAGCGCTCAAAATGCCAGTTACAGATCAAGATTCTAATTGTACGATAACTAACATGTACAGTATATTATTCAAAGATGTTACTAAAGAAATGAAAATAGCTTTGTTGATCAGTCACTCGATAACAAACTTAACAAGTTGTATATTTTCAATAGCTTGTATCTCCTAAAATATTGTTATATATGACATAATGATAAATATTAATATGTGATTAAGATACTAACTATTAATTGATAACATTTTTGTAGAAGTGATCGTGTAAATATTTTTGAAAGTGTAAAAAACCGGACAAGTGCGTTTCGAACCACGTAATATTTCTGAAATGGATCTCCAAATCGAAGAATGGTGTTCAGACACCGCCAATATTTTTGGAAGGCTTATCCAACGACAGCAAGGACTTAATAAGCAGGGAATAACAGCTACAATATTGAAATAACAATCAGTTAGATATTAGTTTATACGACTACAGATTGAATACAGATAGCAATTCCTTCGCATGACACGACAAAATTGATTTAAATGTGCAAAGATCAATACCATTACGAAGCCAAATGGATTTATTGACATTTCGCACCGGGCTGGTCTGCGCACTGTGCCGTTAGCCCGACCACCTCCGTGGCTCTTCCGCTGGCATTGACCTGAACTACTCCAATACTGTCGATGCGGCTTTTCTAGTAGATTCATTATTTACTTGCAATTTTTCCGCGACTTCGTCAGCATAAATTATACCCTGTGTCTGCAGCTTTCTGTATGAGAAAGAATTTCGAAAATCCTATAAAAGTACAGTACAGTACTGGCATTACATAAAGAAGTGTTCAGTACTGGCATTACATAAAATTCAGGGATGAACCCGGACCGGAGAGTTTTCTAATTTTACATATGTTAACTTATTATAAATGAAATATGTGACTGTTGGTCTTCCCAATAAAATTGTCACTATGCTATCTGAATTTCGAAACTTACTAGATATTCGTGTGTTGCAAGTACTTGATAATGACAAATATGTAATTTGCTTATCTTCCTAGGAATGTTGATTGTAATTATTTCTAAATCGAAGAGATCCTTTAGCTGTCTGTTATTTCCTAACGTTTAGACAATTTACCAGATCGTGCGGAACCATACATTTGATACTTGTTGGTTTGCTGTTGTTAATAGAGGTAGTCCAATACTTGAAGAGAAAAAATGTTTCCAAATTGGTTTGAAATATTTATAACAAATGTTAACCGGGACTTCATCGGTGTGTGTTTCGGTTTTTAACACGCAATCTATCCAGGTCCCCCGGTCGATCACGGGCACTTGTACCATCATCATCATCATCAACAGGTCTTTGTAAGTCTTCACTACAGGAGCACGACTCTCTCTGTACTACCAGACCCATATATTAGCCAGAGCACTTAGAGGATTTGGCCTTCACTCTCCACGCTGGCCAGACGGGTTGGAGAGGCACTTGTACCCCGGGTCCCGAACCAAGCTAGGTGATTGATACCTGGGTTTCATTTCCAACCAATATTTTTTTTAAATACTTTATGTTACTCGTTATTATAGTTAGCTTTCTATTCATGATAGAATTTTTTAAATCGGTTCAGCAGTTTTTGACTTTATTCATTACAAACAAACAAACACATTTTTTCCAAAAACTCTAGAAGTGCAGACTAGAAACACTAATTTATGGGCTGTCTTGTAAAAAGTTGTTGCTGGATCCGAATTATACGTAACTGTTATTTATTAGCTTCTTTAAAATAGTTTAAAAGCATTTGATTGAGTAAAACGGATAGAATGAAAATATAGTAAAAAAATACGTGGAACACCGTTCATTCGAAATATCCAATATTAATCAAACATTTATTTAAAAACAATTAATCGATATTAGCAATCAATTTTGTAACTGCGAATCTATTATGATATCAACTGCCTTTAAATTACATCACTTGTTGGTGAATAGAAAACTTATCATAGGCCTGACAGTTTGATCCACGCGAAGTGAGATGTTGAATGCAGCACAATGGGATCGATCGTGGTCCCAATACTCCCAATGTGTCGACAATGAACCGTGGGTCGGACGTTGCACAATCGGGCCAACTCGAATAACGGGTTTCAACACAAATGCAAGCGCTCCTCACAGAGCTTCGAGACAACGACAACCTATACTTATCCGCCCAAGTCACGGCATTTTTGCAGGCTGCGATTTCAGACTGATTACTAACAAATTGGTTCGATAGAAAGTAGGTAGCCTGAACAAAAACTAGGCTAGGTCACTTTTTGTAGAAAGCTTAAATTTTCGATCGCGATTGCTAATCAAGAATTCGAATGACCATCGAAACTGCAGTGATCGATAGCTGTGCACGCTATGATAGGCAGTGTTCATTTTTAAACAGGACCAACTTTAGCTAGCCCACATAATAATAAAATAATAATAAATATATAAATATATACGGACAAATCACACAGATTGAGCTAGCCCCAAAGTAAGTTCTTAAGAAAGACTTGTGTTATGGGATACTAACTCAACGATACTATATTTTATAACAAATACATATATAGATAAACATCCAAGACCCAGGTCAATCTGAAAAAGATCGTTTTCCATCATGACCTGACCGGGGATCGAACCCGGGACCCCCGTGTCGCAGGCTGGCGTGGTAACCGCTGCGCCACGGAGCTCGTATTATTTTAATTTACAGTATCTTTAGCTACCTGTGTTTTAGAATGCACAATGCAGAAGTCCGTTTGTTAGTTGTTATCATGAGATGGCCGTTGTAAAATGTCAGTTAATCTTGAGAAATCTCAGTGTTTACCAAAACATTAATTAATCAGAAGACCACTGAAACTTGATCAGTCGCATCCACTTCGACTATATTGCATTCCGGCCACAAATGTTTACAAATTACCGTCGGACATCCACTCTAATGTTTAATATATTGTAATAAACAGTTGTACGCGTCCAAATAATGTCGCAAGACGTGTATAAATGTAAATGAATTTGATAATGTTTCCCAAGAATCGTTGCATTCTGACGGAGAAAGCCAAACTTGTTTGGGAATTTTGAAACTATCCGGTAATGGCATAGGAACACGGGATCTCGGAACTACTCATATGCATATCTATCCATACAGAACAAATATAGTATGACAGATAAATATATTCCAACTTCTTTGGAATAGTTTGAAAACATAATCATGATACGGTCAGAATGAGTACGGAACTAATTAACAATGGCAAAAAATGCTGATCAATACAAATGGCGAAACAAACACCAATCGCGATCGATTTTTTCCTGTTGGTTCATCTACTTTGTTCACCCTGGTGGAATGAGAGTAACTTTGAGAAAGAAATTGAGTAGGTCATTCTTTCGTGTTCTGGACTTGGTTCAAAACTATAAAATTTAAAGAATACGTTTGTTCATTACCTTATATTGACTGACCAGAGTTGTGCATTGACTAACGTGTTATTTCAATACTTTTGTGTAACCTGTATTTATCAACAAATTCATTTCAATAAATGTTATGATCGTAATAATGTATTTGTTCCACAAACAAACGACCACAATTTCTAGGTAGTAAACACTCAACGACCTCATTAAAAGCATTCTATCAACTATCGAACAAGTTGCCGGTCTAGATACAAATCTGATTCAAACAATGATTTACATAAAAGTTACTATTAGGAGTGTCTGTGTATACAAATAATATATTAAATAACTTTGCATTTGAGTCGTAGTTTTAAATAAATATTTTTTTAACACAAAATTTAAATTAAATGCAATAAATCTCGAACGAGAATGTGAAGGCTTTATTAAATTAAATACGTTTTAATTTGTTCTTGATACAACTTCCATAATGATGTCTAATGATGTATTTGTTTAGTAAAGTTATTGATTTCAATTTCATTTTTGGTCAATCGATAAAGCAAATGAGTAACAAAAATGAGTACAAAATTGTAAAAAAGTAGCAGCTGGTTGTGCAAAAAGTCGTAGAAACAAATCACTATACATTATCAATCAATTCTTTACAGATGTTAAAAATCATCATAAGCATAGATTTAGCAAAAAACTTTTAAATAATCATCACATTATTTGCGGTTCCCTACCTTATTATAAAACCGCATTACAATTTACAATAAATGACTCAACGCACCGCGTTATCATTACAATCACAAAGCACATACGATCGTTATAAGAATAAAATTACAATTATAGCAAATATACCTACCTCTGGTAACTATCGTGGTCAGCAGGTAGGGTTAGCGAATATTCTGTTTGCTAGTATCTTTCTATAACATACCTTTATATACATATTATCACGCCACTTTCCCGGGGTATAGGGGTGCCGGGTGAGCTAAGACTTTGTATATAAACTTACAAATCCTTACAAAAAATCTAATTGGCGGTGATATGGTTCGCAATTCGTCTCATTTTCCGTGGGCTACTGAGGGTCGCTTCGGTACTTTCTATAAAAAAATTAAATACCTGGAGAACTTGGGGATTTCTCCCACAGAATCTTAACGAGGCCAACGGCAAAGCTATGTGGCCAAGAACTTTTCAGACTCGACTAGACAAGATTTTATTTAATTTATTTGCAGCGATCAATAAGGGAACAGCTCTATGTAGTAGCCAGTTATAATATATTGCCACACAATTCCATTCAGAAGCTTATTCTAGCCAGTGTTAGTGAACATCTGAAGAATTTATGCATCTACGTTAGATCTACGTCAAAGAGATAACGTTGATTACAAATAAGCGTTGTAAATAAATAAATCTTATTTAATTTGTTTGTTGACATCCCTATCTGTGGAAGCTTTTGGTAGGTAAGTCCATAGATAAATCCAAACTAGGTAATTATAACGTTATGATGTACGCATATAATTACGACGCGTACACCAAAGGTCCTTGTAACGTTTCGTTGTGGCACGTGGGAACTTGCGGCTCTTCTCAACCACGAAGCAAATAAAGTAAATAGTAATCTCATGAATACACGCTTAATACAGACATACATAATACATTTATAGTCGTTTGTATCACGATTTTCCGACCAGCATGGAGCACTTCAAAACGGGCGTTAAAAAAATTGACCATTGTCGGCATCACATGACACACCCTTATGTTGCTACTTAAATACATAAAGGCTTTAACGGTACCCACTTTCCATTAACTGAGCCGTATCCTCGTACAACAGTACAGCGGTGATCACTTACCATCAGGTGACCCGCTTGCTCGTTTGCCGTCCTATGACATAAAAAACAGTAAATACCGAAGCCTGTTATCTAGTAATCGTAAATGTATCAATATGATTTATTTTTTCGAAATTACGCTATGAATCCATGGTCTCGCTAAATATGGTTTTTGGATCGTGTGATCATTTGCTTAAACTATCGGTTAAGGCCAAGGCTGATACCGTTCTCGTCTAAGGAGCTAAAACTGGAATCCAAGAAGAGCAATAGTTATAGTCACGCAAACGTTAAGGTAGAAATAAAGTACCTATAGTATGCCTAGGTTACTATGCAGTAAAGAATTCGTAGCTATTTTTATTGTAACGTTCATATTGTGGAATTTATATTTGCATTTTATATTCCAAATATCTGCATTTATTAACATTGAAATATCAATTTGTGACCTAATGTTTAATTTTATTCATATTTAAAAAGATTTTAATAGAGATACGTTTAATAGGTAACATCAATATCATATGCATATTATCTAAGGTTTCTCATGTTTATTATTTATGATGTAATATATCATTTTGTGTTACGAGAGAGGTTATTTTATTACTCATAGGTACATACCAAGAGATAAACGCTTAACGTATATAAATCAACACAACATATTTTGAATTCTTATGTTCGTTTGCCAGTTATAGAGGTGTTACTGATATATCAGAACCGATACCGCGAACATAATATGAGCGCTGCAGAACATAATACAAATATATTAGGTTATGTGATATCCGAAGAACGCGTTCCCGAAGAACCGTCAAGAACAGTTAATATCCAAAGTATCGTATCGGTGAACCGGCTGCGTTACTGCGTTCCGCGCCCGTTCGCGTTCCGCATCCGTTCGCGTCCTAAATACGACGAAAATAATCGCCTAAATAATTTAAAATTGTCACATCTCTTATGTTCTTAATGCATTTTATATTGATAGGTAGATGTAAAATGCCTCAAAACATAATATCACCTGCAAAATCCCAGCCTGTTCTTCACCGTTCTTGGAGAACGTTTAACGGAACATAATATCGGTAAACTAATATATTCGATAACATGGTTCTTGATATCTGACCCTAATATAACACCTCTAGCCAGTTATTGGAATCAACCTTTAAAGACCAAATCAGCATAATAAGGCTGTGTTCTTGAAAGCTTACGTCGTCATTATTTAAGCTAATGAATAGGCAACAATCTAGTTCGGTATTGAAACCGATAGTGATCCTTACCGTCACGCTCGAGTAGGGTGACACATACGAGAAATTGTGTATGTTTCGTAAAAACGGGCGGCCGACCGTAACGCCGTAGAGTTTGTTAGTGACCGTGTTGCAATGAGAATAATAGACAGACTGAATTTACAAGGCCCCAGGTCGTTTTTAGAAAAGATAAATGACATGTTTGCAGAACAATATTGAGTCTTTACGATCGATTAACAGCAAGAGTTTCGCAAGAACATGATACTATTTAGCTGCTAACTTATCGAATGTCACTTTATTTCGTAATTGTTCAAATACGTGCTTTTCTGTCCATTTGTCGTCTGACTAAGGCATTTTTTTAGTTCTAGATCCTCGTCGAAAAAAGTAAATTCTGTTAGACAAAGTTATGCAACAATAGTTTAATCGAAGCATGCATGTTGCTCTTAGATTAATTGCAAATTTTCGTAAATATAAATCTTCAATTATGCAAAAATAACCACACTGAGATGTTCAGTCACAAAAACAGCCCTCAACTACTCCATAAATAGTTACAAAAACCTTTATCTTAGTACAAAATCCAAAAGGATTGTGTAAGAATGCATACAATGTATCTGGTACATGAGGGCCGGTTGCCGGCAAATTTTTTCATTGGCACAATGAGGCATGCGCTGGTTCAATTGGAAGATTACTCCCAGTGTGGGAAGACGACAATCCTTGCCCTGCGCGAGGATATCCTTCCAGAAAATAACTGGAGAACAATCGCGCAAATAAGCCGAGATGAGGCAAACTGCCAAAGCACGGGCGTGAGAACACAATTTCAACAAAAACTTAAATGAATCTTAGATTTACGGATTGCGGATGCAAAATATCACAATGATTGTCCGAAAGGATGGACCGTAGATGAGAGCAGAGGTCATAGAATCACTCAACTCCACTTTTTCTAAGTGTCGAATCCTAAGTTACGCTGCTTCAAAGCCAGTTGAAGTTTGTATGTTTGTTTTTCGTGTAAGTGGCCAGCACTAGTGTCAGATTTTCCAAGCTGCCACTTAGTTGAAGTTGAAGTAGTAACGCATACTTTAAGGAGTAACTCAGCCCGTCGAGATGGTCAAGTTTTCCTATGGGAACTCAAAAAAATTTTCATATAAATTGCATGGCCAGCCGAACAAATTTGTATGAAAATGTAATTTTTTTCGAGTTTGCTACATTGCTCCCATAGGAAAAGTTGTTCATTTTGACAGGCTGAGTCGGCCCTTAAAGTGTGTGTAGTAATTAAGAAGTAATAGTGTTTTTATTATACTTATATAAAACAAATACTGAAATCGCGAGAAGTCGTAGGTATTTCATTAAGATTTGAACTGGTGATTTATTTAACAGCCGCGACAACATGTTAGTTTCAATCTAACGTGTTGTAGCAGCTACATAATAAAAACAATATTGTATCAAAGGACATATTGTTTAAAGATTACTTTTTAAAATGACAAAGTAAAACCAATCTAAATAGAGTGCCTATATATTATACGAAGGGTGATATTGTTTTTATATAATAAAAAAAATCTACATCAAAATGTCTGCCACAGGAAACTAGTATAAAATATTACCACTGACATTTCCTTGTAAGGGTGACCCAGCCCTAACAGAAAAAACAACTTTTCCTTCCTTTTATGGGATATTTTTATACAAATTGACAGGCCGGCCGAACACGTATGAAAATGTTATTTACTAGATCTGTATCTCCCTATATATACTTAATGGAATCTTTAATCGTAATTTTCACTCAATTCAAAACGTCCGAATTGAATCATCGTACACTTGTCATGACTAATACAAGCGCGTTTTTTTTTTAAATTATAATTTTAACTGAACGGTGAGATTTTATACATTTCTCCTTTTCCTTGGTGGTAACTAGAACATTCCACTCTGTATATATACGTCCGTATATAGGACCATACAATGAAAATAAAAAAAAATCAATAAAAAGTTGATTGGCCCCACCCCCACATCTCCGGCCTAACTAAATAATTGGTTATGGAAGGAACCAGTTTTGCAAAGATGGGCAGTGTTTTTAATGCCTCGTTACCTTTAAGAGGATCGACAACCTGTAAATTTTCATACAAAAATCGATCTCTTCCACCCCCTAAACCTTCACGAAATGAGGAAATTTTGGTGTCATTCGATTTAGCACACCTTAATTTAAGGCTTACCATTTTTCTTTTTTATTGATTCGGATTAGATTAATTTAAATAAATTAAAATGCCATGGTTATGTTTTAATTAAATAATATGGATGATGCTCGTAATTTTTGTTGTTAGAAATATATCTTGAATATCAAAACGTACAGCCCTACTCCAATTTATCAAAAATGTGTAAAAAAAATATCGATATTGGACTATGTTTAAGGGGTGGGAAGCGTTATCGCTTTTTTAATGAAAATTTACAAGTAGGTAGTCGATCTTCTTAATTTCTGCGACATGAAACAGCAGGTTACAAAAACTAAGCAACTGCAGTAAATTATAATATTTGTTCGTATTCTACACCATTACCAGGTTTGCATCCATGTAAGTTTTGCACTTATACATTAAAATAGGTACAATAAAATTAAATGTGTTGTCGAATGCCTGTCTCAATAAAGAATTACATTTTATTTTTTATACTAATATCATACTTCCTCATATTTCCTCTTTATGAAATTAGAACAATTTCATAAAGAGGAAAGATTTGATTGTTTGTTTGTTTGCATTGAATAGGCTCCGTAAATTCCGGACCGATTTTCAAAATTCTTTCACCTATAGAGCTAATTTATCTGCGGGTGACATAGGCTTTAATTTACGCGAACGAAGTCGCAGGAAAATGCTAGTTATTTAACGAATGTAAATATACCACAACACATTCGTACCTAAAAGGGTATAATAATTCAACGCACTGCACGCAGACATTATTTTAAAATCTTGTTCTAACTGAATTGAATCGCGCAGAATTGAATTCGCACGTATTCTAATTAAAAAACGATCCGCTGGAATAAGCAATCAACTTGAGAAAACTTAATAAATGCATTGTAGGAGTAAAAGCTAAAAATATCTCAGACGGGTTGAAATAAACGAAAAACAATAGCGCATCGATAATATGAAGTAAGAAGAGGACATACTCGTATTAAGAGGTAACGAAGGCGCACGTATTATAGGGTTGTCGTTGTCGCTGTGTGTTCGAGAATTTAATACTAGGTATTTATATATAGGTACCTAAATGAAATAGTTTGCTTGGGTAGTCAAAAGATTCAAAACGTTTATTCAGAAAATAGGCCCCTGCAGGCACTTTTTCACGTCAAATCACATTTAAAATTATCTTAATAAGTACGAGTATTATGCATTTACAAATTAGTGTTCAAAAGCTACAGACTACTAGCATTTCGGAACCGACCACTGCAGAAAAGTCCTAACATAATGAACATAGAGAACGATTTTTTGAGTGCCGATTCACTGTCACACCAGTGTGACACAGAATAATATTTTTCGTAACATTATAAGTAGTTAAACTATTCAATTACAATTCGTATGTCATCCCTTTTCTCCGTCCCGTGCAGGTTCTCGTTAGGGACGGAAACGGGAAAATGTGTGAACGCTCTTGGAGTGCAGAAGTAATTTTCCCGCAATATGCGGTGTATCCAGTTCTCGTTGCGATCTAAAAGTAGCAAGTTAACAACCCTAGTTATGAAACCGGCTCGCCATTATCCCGGCTGGCCGGCACAAAAGCTGAAACATCCTATTACGGATGATAAAAACCCGTTGAGCGGCTCCAGGCTTTTTGTAACAAATAATATTACGAATGGTGTGCTTGACCTGAGGTAGGGTTGCCAACCATACTGTTAAAAACAGTATTATACTTTCTTCACTCCTTAATACTTTTTATTGCTCAATAAAAAAAAAGTATGCGAGATACTGTTTTTATGACTGCTGGTACTTTAGAACTGCAAACCCTATGTAAAGTAATAGGACAATAAAAATTTAGTCTCTATGTTTAATTTATTAAAATAGCCCCTTGTTTATTTTACTATTAAGTATTTTTGCTTTATGAACTTATGATCATCAATTAAACAGTATTTAATAACGTCAAAAGATATTAAATACTGTTTACTATTCATACATACTATTCAATTTTGTTTCCCCAACAGATATATTCTTTTTTTTCTTAAATAAAAGTTGGCAACCTGACCTGAGAGGGTTCAGCGCTCTACTAAATACTCGAGCCGGTATTTAATACGTTTTTGATTGTCTTTTATTATTCACGCATACAAACTTCGTATTATACATTGAATATTTTCAAGGTGCGCTCGATTATTATTTTGGATTAAAGTTTTGTCAGCCTTGGTGTTAATTCAACAAACGTTTAGTTTGGTAACGAACTGAAATAAATAAGGTTTAATTTAGTCTTTTTTGAATTCTAAATGTTTCCAGTATCATATTGAAAATGAATTGAATTGAAATGAAAAATATTATGTGATATATCCAGATTAATGCTTGGGGCGTTTTATTCAATATTGCCTAAAGCCTAGAACGTATATAGTCATTATTTGTCAAAGAAAGAAACAAAGAAAGAAAGAATGTATTTATTTGCATTAAATGGGTACAAATGGTATTAATTTTGTAGATTTAGTTTCCCAACATTCAGCCTATGATGGCATACAAATATAAGAATATCTTAAAATAATATTAACTAATAAACGTGATGAAACTTAATTTGTAGGTCAAACATAAACTTTAGGAATAAACTTTGAAATACTTTCTCTACTCAGTCATCAAATAGAATTAATAGAGAGATAAATCTGATAAAAGTGGCCAGAAAGATAGACCAAGTAACATTCTTTACGCTATCTATAGCAGCGTAGTAAAGATAGATCCAGAACGAAACGGGGAAACGATCTGGACAATTTCTGGCCAGACTAGCAAAATATATCAGCGCATACAGACAAGTCGAAAAGTAATGGGAGGCATTTGTCCAGCAAAACAAACAGGGGCGCCGAGTTTTTAAAATTTCCGTGGGTGCTCCAGCTTTTTTAAAGACATACCTAGCTACTTATATGTATGTTTGGTTATTTAGATTTAGTTAAAAGATGAGAAAAATAATTATTTTAGATACTCATAATAGTGAGTGCTCGGCACCGACTATTTACCTCTCGTGGGTGCTAGAGCACCCGAGCACCCACGGAGTCGGCGCCCCTGAAAACAACAACTATTTTCCTCTCCTCTCCTTTCTGCCTCCATGGGCTCCTGTCAAGGGCTACCGTCGGCCAATCTTTATTATATGCGTCCAAATTATCACGCCACCTCCTCCTATGTCTGCCTCTACAACAGCTATAGATAAATAAAAAAATGAAGCAGACAAGAGTATTTGTAAACAAGAAGCGCATGAGAATGATTCATACGCAGCCACGTAGGTACTGTACTCGCCGATTGAATTCAATGAGGGAATTGGTATTCAGCAAGTATATCGGCGTCTGTCCGGATCATCCATATTGCTGGTGGCATCCTGCCGCGGGCACGCGATAGGAAGTGTCCATCATGTGCGAAATCATAACTAGACACTCCACTATAATTTAAGCAATAGTAAAAATGTATAGATATATTTTTTTTCTACCGAAGAAAGTATAATTTTCATAGCAATACAGACAATAAAGAAGGAAAAATGTGCTCAAGTATGTTTATGAAAGCCCTGAAAAGTAAATTGTCAAAAAATATGAAGATATCATGGAGATATATACTACGTAGAACATATTCAATTGTTTTCGCAAAAGACGTAAGGATTCAGCTCGTTCCTTTATTAACTTCGATACTTACTACTGGTTCAGTAAATTCGAGATGAAAAAAGAATTGGGGAGACGATAGGTAATACACAAGTGCCTACAACATCACTTGGTGTGGCTGAAGATCTTTGTCACAAAATATTAAGTTTATGGCCACAAGTTCACAACCAGTACAACATACTTAACTATATTCACACTCTTTGTATAAACTATGTAACACATACGAAGTACATAACGTAATTGCTTTGACTATATAAGCGTAATTGGCGCTGAATAAATGAGACGTGACACAGACCAGTTTGCTATTTTAAAAAGTAGTAAACGAACTTATTTCTGGAACCAATATAAGGTTATTTCTGAAACTAAAATCAGGTGATCAAGTCATTATATCCACTTCGAGCACACTTACCAGCAGAAGAAATCACGATCCATTAAAGTTTACAACACGCAATTACGAGGCTCTACGAAGGTTATTTTAAGTCGATTATCACCGCCGAAGGCAGTCAGCTATTTTCAGAGCGGCGCCAGACCACATTCCAACAGGACCTGGGATATAGACTTAATGCCCTACCTTCTAGTCTAGCCTATAAATAGACCTCGGCGGGGTACACGACCTTGCTAACGACTGGAAAATAGATGACGACGCTGCCAAGAAAAAACGCGTACATCCGTCGGCGACGACATTAGCTGTCATATGACCGATCCTACACAATCGTGTCATAGGTCGGCCTGTGATAGGATAGGACGTTCTCGAAACGATAGAAAGCTATTTTATATAACCCACTTTCACAAATAGTTTACATCCTATTTACAGACAATTTGAATCGAATAGTACATAGGTACTTATCCCCGGCACAATGTATCAAACCCTTAGATGATTCAGTCCTAATTGGAAAATTGCTGTGAGCGTTAAAGCCGGCCGGCGCGTAACATTGGCCTTACCATACTCACGACTTGTAAACGTGCATCGAGATCCACAATAATTTTCGCAACATTATTTCAACAAACCACTAATTGCATATTTTTCTTTCTTTACAGGATGAAGGTCTTATTATTATGTTTGGCCTTTGCGGCTGTGAGTTTGGCGATGCCCGTCGCTGAAGAGACCCCGAAAGCACCTACAGTGGTCGCTGAACCTAAAGCTGATGAAGCGCCAGCGAAACCTGATGCACCTGTGCCTGCGCCTGCAGCGGAAGAAGAGAAACGGGACGTAGAAGTCGAAAAAACAGCTGAAATAAAAGCACCAGAGCCTCAGGCAAAGAGTGCACCTGAAGAACCAAAGAAAGAAGAGCCTAAATCAGAGACTGCACCTGCATCCGAGAAACCAGCTGAAAAAGCTCCTGAAGGAAAATCCGCTGATCCCGTTGCCAAACCTGAAGCCGAAGCTGAAAAGCCTAAACCAGAGGAGAAACGCGAGGAGCCACAATCGAAACCAGCTGAAGAAACTCCCGCCGTAGTAAAAGAAGTAGCGAAAGAACCCCAACCTGAAAACATTGATGTAGTAAGTGCTGTAAAATCCGTCGCCGCTATTGCTGAACCAGTCAGCTCTCCTGACGATGTAGTGGACGCCGCTGCTATCATCCCTTCATCAGAAAAGAAATCAGAAGTATTACCCGTTCCCAAAAGCGCGGACCCTGCCCCCGAAGCAAAGAAAGTTGACAGCCCAGCCTCCAGCCAGCCTGAAGACGTCAAACCCGCTGAAGTAAAAACTGAAGAGAAACCCGCAGAGAAACCCGCCGAAGCTGCCCCAGTAGCACCAGCTGCAGCTACACCTGCAGTTGAACCAAAGTCCGCCGACCCAGCTGAAGCAGACAGCCTGCGTGTGATTCGTGACACAGTCGACGACAAGCCCAAAGAAGAACCTAAGAAAGAGGATGAAAAGAAAGAGAAATCTGATGCTCCTAAGGAAGCCGAACCTAAAGCAGCAGAGCCAGTGAAAGCAGACAAACCCAGCGAACCAGCTCCCAGTGACAAAGTTGCTACTGCTCCCAGTGATAAGGCTGATGCCAAGCCTAGCGAAGCCCCCACAAAAGTAGAGGAGCCCGCTAAGGACGCACCCGCCCCACCCGAGCTTGCACAGGCTGACGCACCCAAGCCTGACGCCAAACCCGAGGCGGAAAAGAATGAATCCAAAGAAAGTTCAGAGGAGAGCAGCGAAAGCAACTCCTCAGAGAGTTCAGAGTCAGACAAGAAGGGCGAAGCTCCCAAGTCTTAGATAAGTTAAGGAGTGGCGCGGAGCGGCGGGCCTGTGTCGACGGCCCTCGACACGCGCCCGCCGCGAGCCCCGGCCCGCGCCCGCGTAGTGTATGTGACGCATGTCCCGTGAGAGTGAGTGCCGGCTCAGGAGCCCCGAGGCTCCCCGTCGTATACCCGACTATTCGCTAGAATACCTAGAGACTTATTAATAGCCGAATCGAAAATTACCTGCGTTGTAATTATTATTTCTCAAAGTAAATTATCGAATTTCCGTTAGGTACTATAAGTAATAAAATATGTTTTTATAACATTGTCTTTTATTACCAATTGTTTTATGGATGTATCAGCAATTCAATTAGATTGATCACTAATTGACATCCTGGAAACGAGCGAGCCTAGCAAGGATGTTTATGTTTAACTTTGCCTTCTAATTATAAATAAAGGTATAAAAAAATAAATTATCAGCTACTAAAAACTGGTATCAGATTTTTCAACGCGCCAAGTCATCTAACGTATATAACGATATCAAATTACCTATTTATTTATATAAATCACATATCGTACTTATTTTTTTGGGTCCCGTAGCAGAATGGCAAGGACCAGAAGCCTTATATATTCGTTATGCCTGTCTGTTTTGTTCGAGCCACTTTATTCCAAAACTATTAGGACTACACAGTTAAAACTTGTTACAATTTATTCTATGAACCGCTTTACTATTTTAATACAAAAATAGAAGATTAAAGGGCAGCTCCCCAAACATGGAAGTAAATGATAAAAATATATTTTTCATAACTACATAATTATATGTATATGTACATGCGTGATGTCCATAGATAGGTCTTTAAAAATGACATCGAGGTTCCTAAAACCATTTTTTTTCAAAGGCAATACATAGAGAAGCTGTTTGACCAGATGTGAGTAGGCTTTGGGTTAGTCCAAATAAATTTATTTTTGCGTCTTGTATAAGGGGACAATAATATGATAAAAAATATTGTGAGGTTGAGAACACCGTTTTGTTAGAGGTGAGGTATACCCCCCCCCCCCCCCCCCCCCTCCTCTATCTGCTAAACGATTAAATATGATGATTAGATGTTTTTGGTCGTTAACTGTGAGGTGCGAGTGTGAACAGTGTGAACTCAAAGTTGCCATTCGCAACTACGGAACCCTACACTGCCCTATCTCAGTTAGTCCTTGTTTGTGTAATTCTTGCTGTGAAGGCTGTTGCTGCACTTGCATCACAATCTACACCTGCTGTGCCAAGATCTGCTAGTTTCGTGGCTGCCCTGGCCTGCGGAGAACTACGAGCTTCCCCGCGTTGCCAGGGCGCCCCGACACTCGTCGTCACGATCGTTAGTCGATAATACTAGTGTCAACTTGTGAAATAAAGCAATACAATAAAACTGAAATTAGCTGTGTGGTTCCCGGTAGAGTAGAATAGGACCACTCCAAGTCTTCCCGTGGATGTCGTAGAAGGCGACTTAGAAAACACAAGCTAAACAAAGCTTATAAACATCAAAGAGACTTTTCCAACCCGTCTGGCCAGCGTAGAGTGTAGGCCAAATCCTCTGACTGCTCTAGCTAATACATGGCTCTGGTAGTTCAGAGAAGATCGTGCTCTAGAGACTAAAAAAGCCCTGATGATGATGAATAAAACTGAAAATCAATATCTGTCTCCCACTCACCTCATCGGTAAGCATGCGGCAAGCGAGGACTCCCAGCGACCACCAGTCCACGGCGTGACCGTACGGCTCTCGACTGAGCACCTCCGGAGCTGTCAACAACCATATTGGATTGATAAGAAACTGTGAATACAAAAAAGCAATACTTTTATAGAACACTGGGGGATATATACTCATACTTGTTTTCATTGAGTATATCCATGGAGTTAAGATGGTCTTGGTCCCTGGGATATATACTCATACTTGTTTTCATTGAGTATATCCGTGGAGTTAAGATGGTCTTGGTCCCTTGGTGAGTAAATAAGTGAAAAAGTGGTGCCCTTCTGTGTGTGTGAGGAGTTGTGGACGAAATATTACAGCACTAATAAATCTGTTAGTAATATAAAGCAGAGTATAAATTGAGGATGATTAAAAAGACATAAACGGGCCACCAGATCGAATATTTTTTAAAGTCCCTACATCGTAATCACTAGTCTAAGGGATTTGCTTGCAATTTAATCAATAATTACGACCCGTACCCGTTGTATAGGTGACACTAAATAAATGGGGTGGTGGTTAGTTTTATGTATTCTCAATAAGGTGATGATGAGTTGTTATATACCATAAAGTAAATGTTTTTCGTCACACCTACACTTAAAAAGTGTCATTAAATGCAAGCAAAGCAGCTACTAGTTATACATAATCATCATAATTTACACATTACCTACAATAATTTAATAGGTGGTCAATAATGTTAATATAGGTAATATAATCAGCCATATGTCCAAACTATACAATTTCAATCAATTCATAAAAATATATTTCTTCACTTTACTATATACTCGGTGTGATGAAAAACATTGTGATTAACGGGCGTTACCCATTACAAACTCGGACTACTGAAAGCACTTGGTTTCGCCTTGTGTTTATCATTCACACAAACTTCACTCAATTTGAAGTAATTAGAACGGGAACGTTGGATGGCCAACAAGTAACATTCTCTGGATATTTGCCATGTTTACTTCGTATCTAGAATGTAATAAACACTGGGAAAACTTTAAGAATCTGAGCTACCCAAGTATTTTTAAAAATATCGATACGAAAATTTTATTATTTTTGGAAATATTTTCCATTTTAATTTACCTGCATCATTATCAATGATTTGATTGAATACTTTCCCAAAAGAAATTTAAACTCTGGTATATTTGCCATTACGGCAGATTCATAGAGGCAAGATAATCCCGTCCGGTACGGAGGCCGTGTTGCTCGAAGGATAATCCCGGTCAAATCATAATATGCCACAAAAATGTCAATAGACACAATGAAATTCCACTTCATACTTAAATTGGACGATAATGCTTCCGTCAGTCGCTGCAATTTACGTCATTAAGTAGTAAATAAGTGGAAAATTGCATCCAAAACAAGAGTGGTAATGAAATATTTAGCTACGGTTACGAGCCTTATGTTTCATCTCTGTAATGAATTGCAGTTAAGAGTTTAGTACAAAATTACGTTTGTAGACTTTGTGTATGTTTGCGTTCAGTTATTTTTTACATACTTACAGCGGGATGGGGCCTCTTGGCTTATGAGTTTTTGAGACTGAGGGTCAGTTGTCCTTTTTTGGGACACCTCAATGGTACATTGGGATAAACAGGCTGTTTAACTTTAGAAATGGTCACTTAAGTTATTATTGAAATAAGTAAAATTACTAGCTACTGAAAAATCCTTCAACTCTCTCTCCGTGGAAGTGGAAGAGAAAGAAAAGGTAACATTTTGGGAGTACGACACTCATCACTCTTTAACATAATTGAAAAGATTAATTAATAAATTAACGAGTTGTAATTTGGTTATCCCTGAGGAATCTTGATCCAAACATAACTTTGTTGGTGAATGTGAAAACCTATTTGCATGTTCTTATAGAATTTTTACCCCACTGACCCACCCAGGAGGGTAAAGTTTTTCGCGCGTATGTGAGTATGTCTGTTGCTTCCTGTAGCCTAAACGTGACGCCGAAGCCGATTTTGACGTGTGAGGTATCATTAGATTCGTTTTTATCCCCGGAGTATCATAGGTCATGTGACATCAACAAAAAATCAATAAAGGAGGAAGTAAAAGTCGAAAAGGGCTGTCGAGTTTTTATGACACTTGTCTGCCCATTACTGGTGGGATGATAAATAAGAGGTGTCAAATATTTGATGCCATTAAATTAGCCAAACAAAACTACCTTCTAAATTCGACCGAGTTTATTTTTGTATCATTATAAGTATTTAAGGTTATTTTAATTTTTTAAACTCATCGTCATCCAACGTTCCCTGCCTCTAATACATTCACACTTCTTGTGCTCTACGCACCTAGCATTCCTCCATTCATACACTTAACAATTAATTTAATATATTAATAATTTATAAGTAATAGAATATGTACTCTCCGACTGAAGGAACATCTTGATGACGTGTAGCACACGAAGTCCTCTTCTTAAACTGGCACTTTATGATTTTTACCCGACTGACTCCCCCAGGAGGGTAATTTTCGCGCGAATGTATGAATATTATGTACCTATGTCAGTATGTCTGTTGCATTGTTGCCTCCTGTAGCTTTAACGGCTTGACCGCTTTTAAAGTGTGAGGTGTCATTTCATTCGTATTCTTCCCCAGTGTCATAGGCTATGTAACGTCAGCAAAAATCAATATGGCGTACATAAACTGTCTATTATTCTAAAAAACCCTATTCTTTAAGAAAACAAAATGCAAAATAACTTTGAAAATACCTTGAATGTTGAGTTTTATTTACAGTTTGTAATAAGGTACCAAGGTACCTACTACTTTATTAACTCGATTCCATTTTAACCATATAAATGTAAGCACATTATTAGTAGGTGTCTCAACATAGCTTTAGAATGTGAACGTTGTCTTCCGAGAACCTTTTTCAAATGCACATATAGAACATAAAAAAAAATATGTATTGTTCCTATCCCATAGTTGGTAAACATAATAATGAGACTGTAAGTATACTTCAAGCGATTTAAAGTCTTTCAATATGTATCTTACGAATGGCTATCTAATGTTGTATGTTTTTCGTGTTTGTAGTGGCGAACACTGGTGTCAGATTTTAAACTTTATTCAAGCTGCTTTAAGGCATATTTGTCATAGCTTTAAGACTGCCATCAATGATTACACCGGGGCCAACGGTTTAACGTGTTAGGGATATTTTTATACCAATTGCGATCACCCATCCAACTGGGGGCTGCGCCCGGGTTAGCTTGACATGCGGAAGCGCTAATAATGCTCAAGGCCACTGGGCTTTGGGCTTCTCTAATGCATATCTATTGTAGTGTTTTAATACGAACTAAAAATGGAGGTAAATAAATAAGAAAAAAAGCAAAGTAATACTTCATCATTTATTCACATTTTAATCATATAAGTTATCACAAGACTAAAGTTTTTTGTATTTTTGAACTTATACATCACAACATATACATTTTCATATCATAAACTCTATATAACAGCCGTTATCCACGCTTACGACATCATCATTTAAAATCATCCGTCAAATAAGGCCATAGCATGTATGTGCAAGATATATACTTATTTATACAATGTGCTCGACCTACCACACTGGGAAAACGAGGCACACAATGAAGGTATTTTAGAATAGAATAAAAATATATTGTCTTATCACCAGATTTTTGTAAACTTTGAAATAATATACAGTAAGGTACTCGCTGATATGGAAATTACAATTTAAAGTAATATTGTATTGTACATGTAATGGACAAAAATTGAAGAACAAACTAAGCGACATTTTACTATAATTTCATAAATCTATTTATAAAAATGAATATTTTTTTCATTTTTGACATTGAAAGCTTTCTTTATATGTTATTAAAAAAAATTAAAAGCAACATCGAAAATTAATTGTTCAATATTGCCATCGCAGTGAAAATAACGGAACAACGCGGCCATTTTGAATATAAACCGACTTCGTAACAAAATTCAGTAAAATGTCGCTTATTGAACCTGCAGGACCGGAAACAGCCTCATCTTTGGTCGCAAACGTTTCTGATATAGCATGAAGAATCAAAAAGGAACATTTTGCGGCGACATTTCTTTTTTCTTATGATTCAACACGCTGTTAGGTACAAATGTATAAGAAACTAACCTCCGATTAAGATGATACTAAAACTACAGTCACGAACTGAGATAGAGGGGAAAAATCTGAAGATGAACATGGATGGACTAATTCTGTGTCCTAAACATAAAACTAAAAGACGAAAGTCCTAGCTATCAAAAAGTAACAAAATGATTCTTTAAAAAAAAAACATTGCCATTGTTTATTTTTTTTTATATTGCCATATTTTACTTACTTCACCACAATAATTCGGTCTAGGCCAAACAATTTTTACCGCCATGTTTGTCATATTAATACAATTGCAAAATGGCGAGTGGAAATGGTCGTTCTATTGCACTACGCATCTAATTATTGTGTTGAAATAGTGTTAATAACTACAAAACGATCAGATAACTAAAACATACATGCAAATAAAAGCGGACCGCGTTTTCTTAACCGATATAAGTTTACATTTTTGTCAAACATTCAACATCAACTAAACATCAATTCTATGAATAGCAGGGTTGTCCTGTAATATAAATAAGGAGCTATACAATAAAATCTGGCTTCTTAGTCTAGCATTCTCTTACTCTATGAGACTTCATGCACCGTCTACCTAACAAATACAAATCGCGCGCTATATGCGCACGCGCCGCTTAGCTGAATTAGTTCATAAAGCTCTCAGTAACTGACATTGCATTATTCGAAAAATTATTATGAGAAAATCTATAACTGTACATTATTATAATACAAGTTTAATATTACTAACTCGTTTCAAAACCTAGATATCTCCTCGTTGGCTCTGTTCTCTAGTCTACGTCCACGCTTTAATTCAGGCATCAATGTATTTTTACACCTTTTTATCAGCGATATCACAAAGCGATTTATTTTAATATAAAAAACACACAAAATAGTCACATGACTATACTATTTTACACTGAGTGTGGTGTCACCCAATTAACATCCGCCTCGTACAAATTGTTCCGAATTTCTAAATATGTTCCATAAAACTATCTTATTTATAAACGTTACGGCCACCGAATACCATTGTTATAAAAAATATTATTAGTCGGTGACGAAATTAAAATAAACTAACTATTTACTTTAAACAAATTGCAATAATATAAAGTCTGAGACAGCTAGGTAACTAAGATTACGTCTAGAAGCTATCTATACAATGTGCACAGTTTATATCTTAGTTTAAGTTTACTCGTTAAACTTAGGAGTACACAAAGTCGAATCTAAATAAACCATATAAATGAGTGGACACATCAACCAGCCTTGCGAGTCATAGCTCCGAAAACATTACAACTAAACTAGAACTATTAAAGTTACAACAGGCGAAGTGTCACCGCACACGCATCGACACGACAAAAACAAACTCACAGACGAATACATTAGCTGGCGAGTTACTGGACACATTGATTTACACAAAGAGAAGATAATTTGTGCAATAAACAAAGCATTAGTAAGTACAAATTACATCGCATTTAAATGTTTAAGGCTAGACATCATTATATTAATTTTCGAGTTATAAAATAAAACATATGATTAATCACAACAAACAATGAATATATTAGAATTATTTACAGCTGTCATAGAGTAAAATCATTTTGATAAAAAATTCAAATTAAAACATCATCGGCAGCGCCTGCGCCGCTCGATATTTCGAAACATTCAAGCTCCTTTTTCTGAGAAACGGACATGGAGTATTCCCATGCCAATATCGGCGTTCAGCAAGTATTACACGAGGAAATGGAACGACAATATGCATCACAAAGAGAGCGTGTCGCGGATGAGCTTGCGCACCGTGTTGCCGACCGAGGTGGGCGGCGCGCCCGACAGGCTGTAGTGGATCTTGAACAAGTAGGGCTGGATGTCGGCGTACGTGGTGTCGAAGATGAGGTCGGCGTCCGAGCGGCTCGGCATCTTGGGCACGTACTCGTGCTTGTTGATGATCTCCGTGATGAAGACGATCTTGTCCTGCAGCATCTCGACCACGCTCTCGTGCTTGGAGTGCATGTCGGTCTCGTTGCGCGCCTCGGTGAGCTCGCAGTAGACGGTCCACACCTCCCAGGGCACGCACTCGGGCTGGAAGGGCCAGCGCGCGCGCCGCTTCTGGAAGAACTCGAGGCTGATGGAGCCCCGCGGCGGCGCCGACGTGCCGTCCGCGCCGCGCAGCAGCGCCGAGAACGCCGAGATCTCGCGCCGCACGTTGCGGCCCAGCGGCGCCGACTCGCAGCACACGTACGTGAAGTCGATGAAGTCGCAGTCCACGTCCACGTAGCTCACGGTGCGGATCGAGTAGCTCTCCTCGTTGTTGTACGTGAATTTGCCGCTGGAGCGGTGGAACAGCACCGTGTGGAAGATGCTGGCGACCACCTCGTCCACCTGCCGGCCCTCCATCGACAGCTCGAAGTCTATGGTGCGGGCGTTCATGTCGGCTCAGTGGCCCGTGCGCGCGCCGCCCACTACTGACATAATCACTCACAGGCCCGAGCTACGCGCGCAGAGACACAAGAACGCGGCGCGAGGCGGCGCGGGACACGGCCATGCCACTCTAAACTACGTAACGAGTCAAGTCCCACACTGAAATGGAAAATGACCGCTTTAGTAACAGCATGGTTCGCTCGCTGATAAAATTGGTATCTAATCAAATATTTTATGTTTAGGTATGTTTGAGATAGCACTTGTTTAATATTCTCTTTACCGGTTTTTGCTATGTAAACAGGGTTTGTAGCTCTGACCTCCATTTACATTACAGTAGGATACCTAATTTACGAATGACTAATTCAGTATTCTTTCGATTTCTTTCCTCAATTGGCAAGTGCGGTATGCCTACAGAAAAAAATATTCCTAAGTCATTCTAAATGGATAAATACACGCGCGACACGTCGACCTATGTGTCATCTGATACAAAGATTACTCACAGTAAGTCAGCAGAGTTCACCCATAAACTGTCTCTATGTTGCAGCATAAAAACAATGACGACCTTCTCATAATAACTATAGAACCTATCGAAAAATGATTTCAATGGTTGCTAATTCGCGATTTCAAGTATTTAAGGGGGGGCGAAAGGGAGGCCTTTGCAGGGCAAAGGCCTCCTGCTAGGGCAAAGATGGGATAGTATAGGCTAGAAATAGAATAGAAGTATATAAGTCTGCATAGCCAAAAATATATGCAATGAAAAAAATTGCGAGTGCAATTTTTATTATGGTTAACAACTTCACTAAATGAGTGATTTTAACTATGGAAAAAGGAGTGTCTTGTTAATACAATAACACATATTATGCTATGAAAAGAGCTTGCAAAAGTCTGTGAAAAAACCATGTTAATACAAAATCTCGAGATATAAAGGTTATTTTTCCTTTTGGCGGAAACGTCGGTAACAACAAACATCAGACTAGTGATGTCACTTATTTAGCATAATGTACGCGTGACGTGACCACTTTATTCGCGGCTATGTCAAATATTGTGTTCACGGAAATGACCACATAACAAAAGATGCTATAAATTTTAAAGGCTTTGTTTCAATTTCAATCTTAACCAAACTTAATTCATGGATATCAGATTAAAAGCATCTTTAACAACCAGTTTCAGCTAAATGTTGCATTTTAAAAAATATTTTCAATATATATTCTTAATGCAAATCTCAATTACCAGGTACCGGTGAGCATTCTCTAAAGACGCATTGAATAAAGGCGCGCAATTGAGAGTTTTATTGTTGTCTGCACTCAGTACGTTTTGAATGTAACTTTCCTTCATGTACGCTAAAGTTGTGGAACGCTCCCTGCCATGGTTTTCCCCGAGAGACTATAACATGGGGTCCTTTATGTACCATCAGGTGGGTCGCATGTTTTTCTGTCTACCAAGTAGTATAAAAAAAAACAACGGTTTGCTCTCCGGGAGTGCCGGCAGAAGTGAAAACTTGAATATTAACGTTGTTTTTCGATCAGGTCACGTGTCCGTCTTACGAATTTTCAATCGGACGATACTGTTGGTGACCTGTCGCGATTTTAAAATTTTTACCCCATCACAAAAAGTGCACAGCGCCGCTAAAGAAGTTTTCATTTAAATAAAAATAATTTAATGTTGGTTTTTATCGCGTTTATTACATTTGCGTTATTGCTTTGTGGCGCAGCAGTCAACACGCCTGCCTGCGACACGAATGGCCCGGGTTCGATCCCTGATCAAGTCAAGATGTAAAATGATATTTTTCAGATTGACCTGGGTCTTGGATGTTTATCTATATAAGTATCTATTATAAAATATAGTATAGCTGAGTTAGTATCCCATAACACAAGTCTCTAACTTACTTTGGGGCTAGCTCAATCTGTGTGATTTGTCCGTATATATTATTTATTTATTATTTATACACCAAACGTTTCGAGCACTTTACAGTGATCGTGGTCGCAGGTAGACTAAGTTGACATTTATCCGAGACAAATGTCGTCAGAGATAAACATTAGGTGTATAAATGTAATAAACGCGATAAAAACCGTATTAAATAGATTTTATTTAATTGTGTAACAATCGCGAAAACATTAAGAAGTTTCCCTTCAAAAATCTTAAGATTGTCTATGAGTATTCAGTACTCACCCATATACTTGAGAGTGCCGCAGAGCGTGTTCGTGCGCGATCCTATCGACAGCCACTTGGAGAGCCCGAAGTCGATCAGGCGGATGTGGCCCTCGGAATCGAGCAGGATGTTCTCGGGCTTCAAGTCGCGGTATATGACGCCCGCGTTGTGTAGGAAATCTGAAGATGAAACAGTTACCCATTAATGTATAGTAAATATCTTTTCTAATATTATTTTAAGATACACTTGTTGTTTACATTGAAGAGGCTCAGAATTTTCTGAATCGATTTTCAAAATTATATCTTCTATAGAAAGCTTATTAATTTGCGGGTGACATAGGCTATAATTTATGCGAACGAAGTCGCGGGAAAATTAACTTTCAATCTTACTTATTAACTAATCCTAATCTATACTAATATTATAAAGCTAAAAAGTTTGTTTGGTTGAACTCGCTTATCTCAATGAAACGATTGGACCGATTTCTCAAATTATTTCATCGTTGGATAGGTACGTACGTTATCCCTGAGTACCAGGTTAGGTATGTACCACGGGCGAAGCCGGGGCGGACTTCTAGTACTATTCTAATATTATAAAGCTGAAGAGTCGTTTGTTTGGTTGAACACGCTAATCTCGAAAAATACTCGACCTATTTCAAAAAAACTTTTAGCGCTGGATAATTATGTGTTATCCCTGAAAGCCATAGGCTAGGTATGTACCACGGGCGAAGCCAGGACGGGCTGCTAGTATAAGTTATAAAGTAGACCCCGACTCAAAAGCATCATAGTTATAAAATATGCTCAAACGAGAGAGGGTAGAGAAAACATCCACAGGGACTATTAGTTTACCAGTGCAAATAGTAATATCTACATAGCTAGCCTGTTATAAAGATAGGCAGTCAACCCCTATTTATTCTTTCCAGAGATTTTAAATTCGCACGTAAACATAACTAGATTGCATACGCTACATAGAGTGGAATGAACTGAATCAAAACAAGTGTGCTACGTACTTTAATAATGATAAGGAAGTGTTATGATGTATAACGGATTCCGTGTGAAAACGAAATTACTTACACAAATATCAATATAAATTTATTCCATATACCGATGAAGGAAATTTTTAGATTAATTTGGAAAAAAATAAATATATTAACGGGATAAGTCTTAGTCCCTTCAAGGGTATGGTACCCTTGAAGGGACGACTTATCCCGTAAGAGTAAACTTTCAAGTTATCTCTCTCTCTCATTTTCCCCGTTGCATCTTCCGCTTTGACGCTTCGGGCCCCGGGGTCCACTATTTCAGACAGCTTCATGCTGTAGTATGATTTAACATAGTTTTTACAGCCGGGCGCCTGCCTTACGGTAACCCTCTCTAAGTTACAGTAAATTAGAATGTTGTTAGGGAATGTCATTAAAATTTTAACAGCCCCGCGAATCGAATATCCTGAATCCCGGTTACGAGTCAAAAAGTACCTCAAAAAAACTTAACTTGATTTAATTAAACCGAATAATTCATAAAAATGAATCTTGTCTTTATCCCCTAGAGGGAAGACAGGGTCAGGGAGAGTAGACCTTAGAAACGCGTTTTTTTTTTTCAATGAGACTAATTTAAACGTAAGAATAAATAAGGTAGGTATAATAATGTTACCACTACTTATTATTCAGTGTCTACTGCATAGTATGTAGGTGTATGTAATGTACATAATCATTTTCAATAATGATTACATCAAACTTGCATAACATTTTGCAAATTGTCAAGTTTAGACAGGGTCATTATTTTAGAAACACAAAACTGCTTAAACGCAAAAAATTATTAGTTGTTACACAGACCCACAATTTTTTGTTCAATGCGACACATTTGACATACATCATTATCATCATCATCAGGCTATACTCGTCCACAGCTGGACATAGGCGATACGGAATTTCATGTTTTTTCACGTTTGCCATTTCCACAAAACCAGAAACGACCCGATCTGCTATTCGGCACAGAATACTTAGGCTGGCTTTACACCATTCTGAATTGTTACCCTGACGAGAAGACGCCGCAGTACGTTTGACAGGAATGAAAATATCCCCATGCGTATCTACTGCAGCGGCCCTCTCACCATAGGATGAAATCCGGGTCTATGAGGCCGGCTAAATGCCGGCATTAGCGGGTATTTATACCAATACAAAAGATTGTTATTATTGCCTCAAAATGTCTCTTAACGTTTTTAAGTATATTAAGCCTTCCTGATGTTCGGAAAGTGCGTTTAGCCTTTTGACCATCGGTAATTATGGCCGTCGACAATTCTGTTACATTTAGTTACTTTGCAAAACCAGATTCGAATGGTGATCACCCAGTAGATGCAAAAGCAAAAAAAGGTTTTCAAACTAAGAAGTTCAAAAGAAACGACTAAGCGTAATAAAAATAACTACTCTGAATGAATCGACACGAGAAAGTGGAACAAAATAAGCATGAACATTTGGTTTGGATCTTACCTAAAGCAATAGCGATCTCTGCCACAAATATCTTCACTAGCTCCTCAGGTAACTTTCCGTACTTATCAAGTAAAGCTAACAGTTCTCCACCAGGAATGTATTCTGAAACTAAACAAAAACGATGTTAAACTAAAGTAATCCTAGGTACGTAATATAAATGTGAAAGTGGATTTGTTTATCACGCTTCCAAGTCGTCATTATCATCTGTCCTTCTCGGTAGCCGCGTCAAGGCTACCGAGAAGATATGATACATAACTAATATTTCGAAAAATGGTGCAGTCCTAACTGACCCACCAAACAGTTGCGAGCGAAGCCGCGAGGCACACATAACCCGTTTAAACAAGAAACAAATACTAATGAGATATTTCGAGATGATTAGATTATTAATTAAGATTTGAATGTAGACTTAGTTATTGTACATACAACAATATACTACGTAACAAAAAAAAGTCCATTACAGATTACTAATATGAGTTTGGATTTGTTATAAGTACTTATGTAAAACAGTTTCAGCTAAAATGTCTTTGTTTTCTAAAAACCGTCCAAGAATGTTATTCTTAACCTGTTCGTAAACGAATGATATTTCCATACATAAATCATAAGTTTTATTGTAGTCGGCTGTTCAAAAATTTAAAAAAAAACATAAAAAATCAGGTTGAAGTGACCAGTGCATCAAAATTCAACCATAATATCTTACACGACAGAAAATTGGTAGGAAATGCAAAAGTAGCGGTCTCATACGAATTCGCGACCACAAAGAAAGCGGGTGCTACCATTTGTCATAGGCTATATTAAGCAAAACAGTTTTTTTTCCTTCCACTAACCTGCGCCAAATTACCAAACAGGTTGTTCAAAACATACACAAGTGTGACAATGACCTTTAATTCGGCAGTACCATTGAAATCGGACGACAGCGCTGTGGTGACCCCGTTTCGTAGCCATCGTCTAGTCGCGACGAGATAACAAAGATAACACACTAATATAAGTCATGTTGTTTGTTTTTGAAAATACAGATTACCTCATTTAAACTAATATTATAAAGAGGAAGATTTGATTCATTTCTGTGTGCTCTTGTATTTTATAATCGTTTTGAATAGGCTCCGTAACTACTGGACCGATTTGAAAATTCTTTCTCCTTATAAAAAGCTAATTTATCTGCGGCTGACAAAGGCTATAAATTTACGCGGTAGTTGTGGTAAAAATGCTAGTAACAAATATATTTTATTGAATGATGTTGGATTGTTTTTCAGATTACGTTTGCACTAAGTAATATATAACTTTAGTTCTAGCTGTAGGCAAAGCAAAATTCTTTTAAATGTAGAATTAAGTATCACTTTAACAAAATTTAAAAATAAAAATTCAAAAGGCAGTATTAAAAATTGAGTCTGCGGTTGCTATAAACAAGTAAGTTAAATTCAAGATTGTAAACATGTTTACAATTACTTTCCATTTATGATAATTATCACTTAATTTTTTGAAAAATTATAAAATCGTAATCACCTTGGTGTACACAAAGGCGAACATTTGGCACAGAAAGCGGCTCTTTATTTTGAATATTTAAATGCTTTTTTTATATCTTATCAGGAGCTGCCTCCAAGTAAACAATAAATACCTACTGGATATTTCCGGTCATATTGATAAATAATATTTATTACAACAACACGTAAGATAAAAGTACGTACCAGTAATTAATTGCAAGTATTAAAAATTTTAAAACCCACACAACTTAAATGACAGCGAAAGAGAGAGAGAAATAACAATTATTGAAATGCATTGCAAAACAGCCGCGTGGTTCCCGGCAGAGTAGAATAGGACCACTCCAAGTCTTCCCGTGGATGTCGTAGACGGCGACTTAGGAACAAGGTTAACAAAGCTTACAAACATCAAAGAAACCTCTCCAACCCGTCTGGCCAGCGTGGAAAGTGTAGGCCAAATCCTATAACTGCTCTGGCTAATATATGGGTCTGGTAGTACAGATAGGGTCGTGCTCCTGCAGTGGAGTCTAGAAAAGACCTGATGATTGCAAAACAGTATATATATTACATACACATATCATCGGTCTATTGGGAAACATGAAATATCTCTGTAATCCGAACATCCTCTATCACATAAAACATAAACCAGTCTCACACGGCGAGTGCATGGCCAGTCGAGCCCGAGGACCTTAATATAGATATTGGTAAAGGGACCGAGTTGAGTACCCATAGTAAAGCATGGAACTAATATTTGAATATTATATACAATTGCATATGTGCGAACGGGACACCAACCTGTAGTATTTCCGTCTCACGGTCAGCCATAAATGTTTGCAAAGGATTATGCTCTCTATTTAAAGAATTATAAGGATAAATATCATATATCAACAATTGAAACTGTTCTATCAGGGCACTAAGGAGAATACGGTTACTATATAGATGGTCGAGCCTCGGTAAAAGAGAAAGAAAAAGACGCGTAGGTTTTACCATTTCGCGGTTAGGTCCACGTGGCCAGGAGTACGCACGACTCGCTCGCTCAACCCGCGCGTTACGCATTCAATGCTCGGCTGTTACTGTGTCACACCGAGACGTTTCGAGTCTGATAAGCAGTGTAAAACCACGTGGTTGTATCTTTAGGACTCGGGACAATTTTAGTTTTTTTAAACTTACCATTGTCCTAGTAGATGCCGGGAACGCGTAACCAGGTTTCTTAAAGTTCCGTACTAATATAGAATTAACTTACAGCTGTACGTAAAAAGACTTCGTCTCTATTCATCATCAGGTTTTTGTTAGTCTCCACTCCAGGATCACGACCCTCTCTGTACTACCAGAGCCATATATTAGCCAGGACAGTCAAGAGGATTTGGGCTACACTCTCCATACTGGCCAGGCGGAAAGGAGAGGACTCTTTGATGTTTGTAAGCTTTGTTTAGCTTGTGTTTCCAGTCGCCTTCAACGACATCCAAGGGAAGATGGAGTGGTCCTGTTCTATTTTGCCGGGAACCACACGACTGGCAGTCTCTATGCAAATCTAAATCGTAATTGTTAGAGGGAGAGACACGTTGCCTAGGACTTCTTTCCTCTAGATCTTATTCCATCTACTTAGGATCAGCCTTCCTTGTTCTTCTTTTCCTTTAGCACGGTCTTAAGCTGTACAGGCGTCAGACGTTCCCTACTACTACACGTTCCCTGACGAATTATTATATTGATACGTCTTCGCGTTCTATATTCGAGAGCACGCGTCCCCGACTTCCTTGAACTACTATAATTAGAATGAAGATAACGGTCATCCACAGTTCAAGTGACTATCAGCAGCAGTGGTAATGTCTGATAATATAGGTACTGTGGTGTATACCTAGGGGTCAATATTCTCCCTTTATTTGTAATCTTTTATCAGCACGTACTGCTTATTTACAAATAAGTAATACAGTGTATAATTATTTTTTTAATATCACACAAATTTCGCTAGCCCCACAGTAAGTTGTGAACTTGTGTCGCAGGATACTAGAACTCAACGATACTATATTTTATAATATATACTTATATAGATAAACATCCAAGACCCAGGTCAATCTGAAAAAGATCGTTTCCCATCATGACCTGACCGGGGATCGAACCCGGGACCCCCGTGTCGCAGGCTGGCGTGGTGACCACTGCGCCACGGAGCTCGTAATCATCGCTTCGATAGAGATTTTTATTTTCTAAACAAAATTAGAAGTATTCATTCCTCTATCCAATTCTGAATCTTGTTTTTATTATGTTGAGTTATCACTAAATACCCCTATTATGACATACACCTGAGCGTAGACCGTTGAATCTTTTTTTAAGCTACTTTTATACAACATAAGCGTAAAGGGAGGCCTATCATTTGACATCTAGGGCAATAATCATAAGGCATAAAGGGTGGTGCCCCGACTTGTTTGATTTCCACTTTACGAGTAAAAACACTATTATTTGTTTCTGTATTCCATTTTTACAGCCATTATACAAAAGATCGTCTTCATTATTCAACTCGGTAATGCGCCACTATTATAGCTCTGCCCAAGGTGAAATATAAAAGAGATCCAAATATAAACACATCTCTTCTATAACTATAATCTATACTAATATGTAAAGCTGTAGGGTTTGTTTGTTTTGTTGAACGCGCTTATCTCAGGAACTACAGGACCGATTTCAAAAATTCTTTCACCGTTGATAGGAATATTATCCCTGAGTGCCTTAGGCTATGTATGTACCACGGGCGAAGCCGGGGCGGTCTGCTAGTATAATATTTTAAAAACTTACCAATATAAAGCCTTTTCTTAGTCTGCCAGCGCGACACAGCGCCCGCTATGAAGGAATGGTGTCCACACGCGGTTTGGATACGAGCCTCTTCTTTCACTTGGCGAATAGCGTTTTCATTCACAATCTGAAATTGAACATTTAATTATTACAACGTGATAAAAGAAGAATTCAACCCTGAGAAAAGAAAACTACCGTTTTAGATTTATATATTCCATTAACGTTTCTAGAATATCCCAACAAATATTATAAATGCAAAAGTGAGTTTGTTTGTTTAATTGTTTGTTTGTTACGCTTTCACGCCCTATCTTCTAAATCGATTATTATGAAATTTTGCATACACGTTGTCTGGAGTACGAAGAAGGACATAGGCTACTTTTCATCCTACAGGGAAGTAGTGTTGCCGAGGGATCGACACTAACGCGAGCGGAGTCGCGGGCGAACGCTAGTTACAAGATAAATCTGTAAAATTTTTCAAAATAAAGGTCCAAACTAAATAACCAACGAATTTTTTATAGGAGAAAATAATGGAATATTTTGCATTGATACATGCAATTAATTTACAAAAGACTAATACAGTAATTATTTCTTAATAATTTTATTGGACTTCCAGAAAAAAAGTCTTTTAATAAATAATGCAACACAGTACAATTGGAACTCTTATCAATGCACATAAAACTCATTTGGAATAGAATCAATAACAAATTAGGTAAACAGGTCAATGAGATAAGCTTATGTGATAACGCCACGAAATGCTAAGTAAAATTTCCTTTAGCAAAAAAGGACTTTATGCAAGTGAGACATGATAAGTTGGATTAGCATTAATATCCTATTTAAAGGGCATTCACTGAAACCTTATGAGCGGAAGTAACTGTCATAAATATGGTATTATATGTTTTCATTTATAAACGGTACATACTTATAAGTTTATCATAAATAAATTGGTTTGGGAGAAAAGGCAAAGCATAAAATATACCAGCTGCTTTTCTTCACGCGCAGACTGTAAAAGTCGGTCAAGGGATTGGGCGAAAATCTAAGGAATCACGTTATAGGCGATGCGGCTAGCAACCTATCACTATTTTGATTTCTTTCTACCTTAACGACCACCTACACTCTAAATGTGGCTTTAAGGTTTTATGACCTTGGGCTCTGTCTATCCCGCAAGGTATAAAGACGTGATAATATGTATGTAGTTATTAAATGTACTTTAATTGATGAACACATAATTTTGAGGTTGTCTAATTAACTTTGATTCTTCATACTACTGAACTGTGATACTACTGGTATGTACTTTAATGTACTGTACTAGTACTTCATTTTTAAAGGTATTTTTCTGATTCTGGTACTCTCAACGTGGTCTCAAGGAGGGTTAACGTCAGGGAGGCAGCCGGCAGTAACTTTTATTGCCAAATCATATCAGAACACAAATAATGTCATAATAGTGGATAAGTGAACTCTGGTCTCCGAAGCATCACAATAATAATGTGAGAACTGCGCCATAAAATGAATTTAAGAGAACCTAATAAGGAGATGCAGGAAGGAAGGAACAACAAAGAGAACAGCGCTGGCAGTTGTGAACTGCCAGCACATGCTGAGTTGGATCCTTTTTAGCTGCACAGCACACAAATATAAGTAGTTTTAATTTGTTTGGGCTGTAATTGACAACATTTCATTTTTTGAACCCCTCTAAATAATATGTTAGATTGAAAATAGATACAAAAATAGGGGACACGTATTTTTCCTTTTAATTTTTATAAAATTATTTAGTCAGGTATTTTAATAATTAAAAGCTGCTCATTACAAAAGGGCGTAAGTGCAAAGCTAGGCATAATACGTGAGCAGTTCATTTGCTTAGGTTGGTGTTTAAAAATCTTAGAGTATAAAATAGAATAGAGATCGCCTAGTTCTCAGCTATATATTCATCTCTTTCTTTTTAAAGTATGTAAGAAAGAAATAAATATAGGTTTATCAATAAGTGCTAATACACACTTGACAAATGTCATTTTTGATACCTTGATATCTTTATGCGACCAATTTGAAAAGACAGTTTTGAAAGGGTAATTGTCAATTGCTATGTTCATCTTAAATCGTTCGTATAAAACGCTGGCTCATCTGCGATGGAGGTGATGTGGTAAAATTAAGTTTTTTAAGTTAAGTAAAATTAAGTTAACTTGAATAAATTAATTTATTGTATAATTAGCGAAAGAAAAAATACGAGTCCAATATTTTTTGATTGTCTAACTGATGGTCTAATTTTATTATTAATATTTTGACGCAGGAAAATAGCCTATTATCATATAGATATTAATTAATTGATTATTTTTGTCAGACATCATATTCATATCAGAAGCTGACTTTATTACACCATAGGCAAAAAGACCAGAATCGATATCGGCATCTATTACATGACTGTCGCATCCCTAGTAAAAACTCTATTGTCTACGACCGTGTACGTTTTGTTCCTTCGAAGCTCCTTCTATGAGAATTCATATTCTTAGAAATCAACAACTTAAATGTCCATGTCACTGTCAATGTCAATAATTCATTGACAAAAAATTATTTCTTTTTTATTAGGTCCCCAGGCAACAGGAACGAAATTATGTTGGCCTGTGTTTCCATTTTTTGCATATATTTTAGAAATTATTTATTATTTCAGTACATCATTTTCTAAAAATTCTGAAAAAACTATATATTATTTTAAACGCTAAGATCTCTAAATGGTTTTTTTTATTTTGTGTCCTTAGTGAAAATGAAATGTTGTCAATTGTGTTTGTTTTGTTGAATGTGATATTATGTGCTAATTGAATATTTATTTGTGTACTTTTTATGACAAATAAACAAATTTCATCTTTATGTTTAAATAAAAAAAAAAAAAATATTATGTCTATACACACATATATACTTTAAAAAATTATATATTATATGTATAGATTTGTCGCCAAAATCTCCCACAAGGCTGCCAAAGAACATACGCCATCTTTGATGCCACATACCGTACAACACCGATACTTAGTATCTCATTATACTGGACATTGGCAGAATCACTGAAATCTCGGTGGAAGCCATAATAAAAAAGAAGAAGAAGAAGGTATTATGTCAATATTTTTTACTTTTGTTTATAAGTACAAAGTCACAAAGTAAATTATTTGCATCTAGAGATTACTAATTCCAGCTACTGAATGAATCACTAAGCAGGGAATGTGGCTATCGCTTGCGGTTTGAGGACGAACTGACAGGCCGAGTATGCGACTTTCGCCTGTTAGCCGGGCGCGGGTGACACGAGCGTGCAATATTCCGTGCTTTGTGGAATGAACATATGTGTTAACAAAATTAGAATTTTAGGAACAGGCAAGATGTTGCCAAAGGATATTTGCATACAATGAGTTTTTAAAACATTGGCCCAGATTGATATTAACACATTATTTGCTAATTCCTATCTGAGTCATATTTGAAGTTTTTCTACCTTCCAGAAAGGCTTACTAATTAATATTAAAATAATACATAGTATAAAAAAGCTTCCGCTGTCTGTTTGTCCCTATGCATGCTTAGATCTTTAAAACTAAGCATTGGTTATTGATTCGGTTTTAAGAGGAAAGTTTACAAGTGTAATAAGCCTTAATCCGCATAAGCCTTAACTTGCAACTAAGATTAAATATTATAACAAAAATATTGTTTTAATTTTAATAAGATATATTTTGAGATCAATTCTTTTATTTTCTCATAATATGGTAAATACAAAGTTGTGACGCTGCTAGTAGTACCATCCAAACCATACCAAATAATTTAAAGGTTGGTTGATACCACATGATATGGCTGAGCACTGAAAATGCTTCCAAATCTAAGGAGTCAAGTAAGTACATAAATAATAAATTAAAACATACCTGGGCCTTGCTCAGCACTTTCAATGCGTATTTCTTGCCCTCACTGAGTTTCTTTACTTTGTACACTTCTCCAAATGCTCCTTTTGCTATGGTCTCCTCTATCTGAAAATCGCTCTGCTGAAGCTCAGTGGAGATTGGGAATTCAGGCAGGAAGATGGACTCTTTGTGGGCTACTGGCCAGGCAGTCTTGCTGGCTTCTAGAGGGTTCTTTAGAGTAGAGTCATTCCACCTAAAAGAAATATTTAGTAATGAGACAAAAAAGTGGATATATTAAAATTTTAAATGTTAAAAATAAATACAACAAGATTATCAGTAACATAATAAGTTCTTTTCCACATAAACAGTGCTGTTTAACCTTTTAATTTTAAGATCAAGTTAGCAGATATAAGCAGATATAAAGTCCGCAAAGTTCTATAAATTTAAAGTAACTAGACATGGAAACAAGATCCAGCACATACATGATGTTTTCAAACAATAGACTACATTTGAATAAATAGGGCCACTACTAACCTTCGTCTGGACACCCGAGACCAAGGTCGAGATGCGCTGTACACGGACTGATTGCTTGTAACGCTAAGGAACGACCGCCCGCTAAGGTTACCGACGAAATGGGACAAACTAAACTGTACACAAAAAATAATTACGTTAGTCTTAGGCTAACAAAGAACTGTCAAAATGATGTAAACTCTGCTAATTTTAACCACTAAAAACAGTCGCTGAACAAACCACACAGCATCAAAAGACACCTAGACAAAGGATCCTATTGTTATGCATGTATGAAAATATTTATTACGTGTGTTCAGCTGGGGATGACATTTGCAAGTTTTTGGGTTCGTCGTTTCGCACTTACCTGACTCGCAAACGCCTGCCTATCACGCTCAGTTGGTGTAGTATGTGAGGAGTTTCTGTGGTGACTATTTTTGTTATACGAATTACCCATTAAACTAAATTATAACATATTAATAAGGCTCCTATTGATCTATTTTCATTTATTTCCGAAAACTGAAAATATTGTGTGTAATCTTCCAAACCATAAACAACCCAACTCTATAATCATAGACTAGGCCAGTGTTGACAGATAAAGAAAATCAAAATACAGTGATTTGAGCTCAGGTTTTGAGCGACCGCGACGCGATAGTCGCGTCGCGTCGCGCGACAGAAAAAAGCAAATCATGGGTGCGCGCACTGCGATTCGGCAGTCGCGTTTTAGGGATCCCCATCCCTAAACTTTTCGTTTTAAATCGTAACGAAACTGTTATTCGTTTCTTGTTGTATTACGTTGTTTACTTCTTCGTTAACTTTTAGAATCGTTACGAAACTGTTATCCGATACTTGTCGTAAAAATAAACGTAAGTATACAAATTACTTAGGAAACACAAGCACAGGTATGGCGCTCCAAACAAGCGGCGCAATGCGCAATATTTATGCCTAGTACTAACACAAACAAAACTTTATATCCGTGCACTGCGTCAATAAGCGAGTTCGACAATCAGGGTCGGCACCTCAGAACGTCAGAATGAATATAAGTAGGTACATACTGACGATACTATTATTTACGAGTATATCTTTCTATTCCAAAAGATTTGGGATTATTTTATCTAAGTTTATATGTTGGGACTTACCTATCATAAATCTGGATAATAAATAAGTGACATATCTACTTACTTACAAGTATAAAATGTATTCTTTGGTCTCACATATAGGTACTGCAACTGGTACAAACACAACACTATGACAAAGATATATAAATATTCTTTAGTAGATGTAAGGTCTTATTCATAAAAGTTAAAGAAAAGTCATATCTAAAACAAATATCACTTCACAAATAGGTACTCGTATTTCCTTAGTTTATGTCCATTTTCCATGACACACTAAATATACTATACTAGTACGACACAACTTGTAATAGCTAACGTACCTATTCGGCGTCAAAAATATGGTAAATATGATTAAAAAATAAAAACGTTTGTTTACATCTCACGTCAACAATGGCGTCGTCAAAGACAATTTATTACTGCGTCGTGAAACTCGTTAATCCTTACTAACTTCAATGCAACGCGTGGCGTAACGTGCGAAACTAACCCTGTTTGAATGCCAGTAAAGCCCACATATTAACGGGGGTGAGGTGCGGGGACGCCAGGTTGTGAGGGGCGCTGCGAGTTTCTGTTCTGTACGTTAGTACTATTATTAATTCTGTGACAAGCTAAACAAAGCTTTTAAACATCAAAAAGACCTCTCCCACCCGTCTGGACAGCGTGGAGAGTGTAGGCCAATTGCTCTGGCTAATTTAATGGCTCTGGTGATCAGAAAGAGTCGTGCTCCTGCAGTGAAGAGTAAAAAAGACCTGATGATGATGATACAAATTACTATTGTGGCTACACCATACATACCTGTCACATACCTGTATACCTACATTACACATTAGAGACATATTTTTATCATATAGTATTTATTTTTTCAAAAATTTATTCATCCTGTAATTATTAATGTAATTTCCCTGGCACTTTATATACTTTTTGAGAATTTGTGACTTCTTTTCTTACATCTGTTAAGGCATTGTATGTACCATAGTTAAGGAAGAGCGGTGTCTCCTAACACAGACTATGTTAAGTCTAAAAGGAGGCTCCTGCCACTAATATGTTAAGAACAAATGTTAAAGAAATAAAATATTTTCATTTTCATTACCTCAATACCATACCTGAGAAGAACCTAAGGATTTGTAAATAAACACACAAGTAATTCAAGCACTTTATTATCAACTGACGCCGCGACGTTGTCAAGAAACATGGAGCAAAACAGCTCTGAAAAGAGCTGAGGCATTACGCGCGATCGTCAAAGAAACACAGAAGCACGAGATACGAGTAGCCCTGAGAAGAGCTGTTACACCAAAGAAACAAGATTTAGATAGCTATGAAAATAACTTTTTGCACATCACACACTGTATGCCGTCTTCGACATGCTGCAAGCTTCCTTCGCCACTTCAACACCGCGCACGAGCACATTCACCAAGCAGCAAGCGCATATCTTCAAGCCAACACCACGAATGCAACACCAACATGCAATTGCAGCACGTGTTTTGGCCAACGTGTGATGCGCCGCCTGATGTTCCGGACACGTCCTTCCGCCGCTCGCGCCGCCGCTGAAATGGACTCAGGACGAGCGCGCGGGCTGCAAGGAGTTTTGTTACGACCGTGCGACAGAGAGAGGGATAGCGTAGAGCGAGACAACTACCGGCGGCGTTGGGAAACAACATACTTTATCGTGATTACCAATCACGATGCTTGCATGTTGCATGTTGGTGTTGCATTCGTGGTGTTGGCTTGAAGATATGCGCTTGCTGCTTGGTGAATGTGCTCGTGCGCGGTGTTGAAGTGCTGTGCGTGGTGTTGGAGTGGCGAAGGAAGCTTGCAGCATGTCGAAGACGGCATACAGTGTGTGATGTACAAAAAGCTATTTTCATAGCTATCTAAATCTTGTTTCTTTGGTGTAACAGCTCTTCTCAGGGCTACTCGTATCTCGTGCTTCTGTGTTTCTTTGACGATCGCGCGTAATGCCTCAGCTCTTTTCAGAGCTGTTTTGCTCCATGTTTCTTGACAACGTCGCGGCGTCAGTTGATAATAAAGTGCTTGAATTAGGTACTTGTGTGTTTATTTACAAATCCTTAGGTTCTTCTCAGGTATGGTATTGAGGTAATGTAGGTATACAGGTATGTGACAGGTATGTATGGTGTAGCCACAGTACTCCCCCTCAAGTGAAACGTACCGGCAACTTGACTGAACGGCCGCAGCGTGTTATCAGTTTCTTATCAGCGGCTTGTGAAGTCACGTTGTTCGTACTGTTGGGGGTTTGCTGCGACGGTGAGGTAACTTGTAACGGTGACTGTGCGGTAACTTGAGGTAGCGGTGACTGTGAGGTAACTGTACTCGGTGAAGGTAACGTATCTTGAGGTAAATTGTTATCTTGATCTTGTAATATGTAGGCAGGCTTGAGACGATCTATTGAGATGTTCTTTTCGCGGTCTTGTAGTTGAATAGTGTATACTTTGTCCGTCCTTTTGATAACGTTTTGAATTTTAAAATCTCCCGACCCCGTAACATCTAAAATAAAATTTGCAGTACGGTGCCACACCATACCTACTCAGGATATTTGAATCACAACTCGAATACTATCATTAGAAAACACATTTTTATTTGAGTTGGCACATCACTAGTTGGCTATGTCCTGCGCAATGTTGCCAGGTTTTACTTTTGTTACTTTTTTGAAAAAGTTGTGTATGTGTGTGTGTAAGTGGTAGGAACCCGACCGCGTCGGAGAGCCAACCACTCCCGACCGGTATTAATAATAATTATGTTGGACCGACTGCTCTACACACGGTCCGAATTGGTCGATTCCGATGGTCGGCGTCCTGCCAATTCAGAACGTGTGTTGCGGGCTTAAGCTATGGGTTCCCCGACTTCACGATCGTGATCGCACGCTCGTCAGCAAAACGTTGAATGACGTCACCCATACATTTTCTATGGAAACAAGTTTGGGTGGTTTCCCCGGACGGCGTTGTCTACGGTCGTGCACGGCGGCGGTGATCAAAGTTCACCGCAACAGTGTTCCCAACTGAAAAAATTGCGAGTTTCCAGATTAATCTTTACATTTTTATGCTATCGATTGTCGATTTAAATGACATCTGAATTAAAAAACAAAGATGAAAAATATATACTACATGACAAACTGCCTGTATTTCTTGAATTTTGGGTAGATCTAATAATAGTTCGTAATATTTTTAAAGTAAGTATAGCCATTCGATTTGGAAGTTTGCCTGATTAAATATTACTTCATGTTGAAACGTATCATTTTATTAAACGAAGTTCCGTGATATTTTCTTCGACTCGGAATGTTTTTGAAACAATTAAATATTTTGCAGAATGTATCTGTAGTAAACTAAAGTAGTAGACTATATTGAATAAAATTATTGTACTCGTTAAGTTGTGACTTTAAGATGAGCAAGAAGATAATTTTGAAATTGTTTCTGCGCCTGTAGAATGGCACACGAGATAACGTTTATCGACTATCGCCATCTTATTTGCCGTAATATTAAAGAGGGAGACGTAAATAGTTTATCGCGCGATATAAACGGCGTCGCGGGTGCCATGCTACGGGTGCTGATGTATTTATGGTATAATTAACATAAATACAACAAGAACAATTGAAAATAATCCAACTTCAAAACACTTTCGTTAAAACTGTTCCATAACTTAGTGTATATACCTAATTTACCTACCATTTTTGCAATCCCATTTTTAATTTTTGAGATATGCACGAACAAGACAAACATAATATTCATACATAATTACACTTTTGGATTTCGGTACACATGTTAAGGCTGCTGGAATAGACTGACGTATAGAAAAGAACTGGATAATTTTGACAATATTACATTACGGTGGGCTACAGTACGGATAGGTCGAATTAATCTCCTTTTTTAAACTTTGTTTAAATAGTTTACATTATTAATTTTCGAGCGGTTGCTGTCCGCCATGAGCAAAAAAACTTATTTTTCATGTTAGTGGCCTTGCTATATTTACTTGCCGGGTAAACATAGCACAGTCATAAAACCCAAAGGCACACGTTTAGCATGTTAGTGGGCATACATACTACTCTATGGAAATCATACGGCCCACTGTGTGAGCACTTAAAAACCCTAATTCCTAAAAATTCTCGCCAATATCTCATACACACATTGTCATACCAAACACTTAAATGATTTTCAGCATAAAATTGAAGGCGCAGTAAGTGTTATGCGAAACTAGCGCCACCATGAATTCTTTTAGGAGTAAAATAATTTAATTCTGGGTGGCACTGGCACTAGAATCGCATATACCACTTGGCCTTAATTTTCACAAAATAGTTATCTAAGACAGACTGGACAGGTTCCAAAGGAACAACACGTATCCACATCAAAGAGATACTTAAGATACTTTTGAATCCACTTAAGTAAGTTATATATTTGTTATCGTGCTAGTTAGTGAACAGAGATTTAAATAATGCATTCAGGTGCTAAGCTTTGCGAATGACTCATCTCGTGCTCATCTCATACTACCCATAGATTAGAGAGACTATATCGTAAAATACTGAACAGGGGTACTATTTTTGAACGCGTGACACTCGTCTGCGAACGAATTTAATACAAAAATCGTTCGAAGACGAGTGTCACACGTTCAAAAATAGTACCCCAGTAAATTTATCGTCTATGATATCGATTAAACAAATGGCTAGACTAGCAACACTAATGATTGACGTCCGTCGTCTACAGTCCACCCATCGGATAGCGGCGGCACTGCACGATCGTGCAGTGCACGAGCGTTTGCTCGGGGAACCCATAGCTTTAAGTTGCTATATGGTTGTTTGATACTGGCTAAATACGTAACGCGTAAAAACCACAAAAAAGGTGACTGTCACTCATCTGACAACTGTCAATGTCAAAACTTTATAACCTAATTTTTTGTTTTTGCTTGCAACATTTGCAACAAATTGTTTAACTAAAAATATTCGAGGCCACCTATCAAAGTTTACAAAATTTAAATAATAGTTCATAACTATGATATTCTGTTAATGACAAAAATAGGTAATTTATATAATGTACGATGGTTTCATTTTGCTATTTTATTCAATGTTATGTTAGAATAAAATTCAATATTCATGTCATTCTATTTTGTACATATAAATATTTGTAAATTCATTAATAGAACAAAGACATTACCTCTCGAAAGTTTTGTAGTGATAGTTTGGATATTATATCTACTTTCATTGCATTCATTTAACTTGCCTGGTCTTAGATTTCAAAGATTGCAAGGTAACCTTTGGACTTGATTTGAAAATGAATAGCGTTACCTTGGGCCTGTCCTTTGCAGCCGTATTAATTTCTGTATTTATTTCATACTCATTTGTGAAGTTTAAAAAAGAAATAGGTAAGTGGCACAATGCATTTTAGTTACCTATATATTTCAAATTATTGTTTTAGTTGCTAGTTCTAAAGTTAGTATCATAAGCAACCCCAATGTTGTCAACTACTAATAGCCTTTTTATTACTTATTCCCATGAATAAGTTGAGCAAGTCATGCTGAGTTATCAGTTGTTATCAAAAGTGTTATCTGAATATTTTCATGAAATGTTGCATAAGCAATGAAAGCGAAATATGATAATTATTTGTTGAAGTATATTTATTTACCATTTGGTCATGTCATAACTTTTATGTACTATCAAATGAATATTAATATTACTAGTAAGACACTTGAGCTAGCATGTTCTGTACTAGCTTGTAGATAGAAATACTGTACCTAGGTACAGTATGTACTAGAGCTATCAAGATAGATAAAGAGATTTTTTGTGTTAAATAAAAGCTGAATGTCTCATAAATTGTCAACAGAGCCTTGTTGAAGTCAGAGGACAGCAGTCTGTGTGCAATGTTTCCTGAAAACCCATTGAAGACATTTGTGTGTTATGTTATCAGGCTCATCATCATTATCATTTCAGCTGCGACAATTCCACTGCAGGACATATGCCTCTCTTAGGGATTTGTAAAATAACCCATTGGAAGCTATTTGCATCCTGTGCTTCCTGCAACCTTGGTCAGGTCATCTGACCACCTGGTTGGTGGGTGTATGATGCTGCGTTTGCCGATATGTGGTTGCCATTCGAGAACCTTTCTACACCTTCGGCCATCAGCGCTGCGCGCGATGTGCCCCGCTCACTGCCACTTTAAGGAGCTTATCCTTTAAGTTATGTCGGTGGGTAACAGTCAAATATAGTAAAGTATTTTTTTTTTCATTTATAGGTAACCATTCTTCAGGTCCAATGGCTAAGACAGGCTTGCTGTTCATCTCTTCGGCTGCTAAGGCACACAGTGCATGCTTGACATCATCTAAGCATGTAAATAAAATGTTGTACATAAAAGTTAAAGAAATGAGCCAATACTTTCTGCCAGTTTTGAGCAATCAGATAGTGGAACTTTATTCTAAGGTAAGTACCTAAATAATTTCAATATGATTAGTTTTTTTTAAGCTGGTCTTTGAAATCAGAATATTGTGGACTGCAATAGATGATCCCAAATATAATCCATACATAGTCAAATAGGAGCCAATGGGTCATTAGCCCATTCCGTTTTTTTTATCCATAATATTATAATCATCATCATCATCATCATCAGGTCTTTCTAGTCTCCACTGCTGGAGCACGACCCTCTCTGTACTACCAGAGCCATTTACTAGCCTGAGTAGTCAGAAGATTTGGCCTACACTCTCCACGCTGGCCAGACGGGTTGGAGAGGTCTCTTTGATGTTAATAAGCTTTGTTTAGCTTGTGATTCCTTAGTCGCCTTTTACGACATTCACGGGATGACTTGGAGTGGTCCTATTCTACTCTGCCGGGAACCACACGGCTAAGACTGCTTTCACATTTATAATATTATAATATAATATTATAATAAGAAAGCTTGTATGTTTCAATGTTTGTTACTCAAGCAGCTTATTGAATTTAGATGAAATTTTACACACAGAGAACATTACCCAAATTAACACATGGGCTTTTAATCTCGGAATGGGTACTGTTCCTGAGGGATAGACTTAACCCGAGAACAACAGGCAATAAGATAAACATATATGTTCATTATAATCTTTTTAAATTTAATTAATATTAATATATTTTTATTGCAGGCATCATTACAGTGTGGTAATTTAGATGTAAGACTTTTACTAAAACCTTTAGAAGGAACAACAGTGATCAAAACAAATTATCCTATAGATATAATATTGTATGATAGTGAATTATCAAAGGAAGTTGAAAGTCTGAAAAGTACGGTGCCATCTTTCAAAGTTAACCAAATTCCAAAAAGCATAGGTAAGTGAAGTAGCACTCATATTTTGATATAAACTATAATAAATTAGTAACATTCCCAAACTTATTTCTTACTCATCCCATTGAAATCTGTAAAGTTTGCTACCTAACAAGATAGGTAAAAACTTAGTATAGTAACAATATAAAAGATAATGGCATTATGATGATGAATATACTACCTGATACAAAGTTCCATGTTTTATTACAGATCATCATCAGGCCTTTCTAATCTCCACTACAGGAGCATGACCCTCTCTGTACTACCAAAGCCATATGCTAGCCTGAGTAGTCAGACGATTTGGCCTACTCTCTCCACGCTGGCCAGACGGGTTGGAGAGGTCTCTTTGATGTTAATAAGCTTTGTTTAGCTTGTGTTTCCTTAGTCGCCTTTTACGACATCCACGGAATGACTTGGAGTGGTCCTATTCTACTCTGTCGGGAACCACACGGCGAGTGTTATTACAGATACTGAGATAATATAAAGGCTTGGTTTTTTTTCCATTGGACAAATAGAGCAACCGCAATGGAGGAAACTAAGGCATTAGCAGTAATGTGCATTAATGAGAATGTTACTCTACAGTATATTGAGTACACTAGAGTATTTACAGATAGATACACTAGAGTATTGTCAAAAAAAAAATGTATTAAGCTCACCGCAGACGAGGGACAAAAGCGGACATAAAGTCCGCGATGCGCTCTTATAATAATGCAATAAGGTTGCACTTTGTCCGCGCAGTACCTCATGTCCCCTGGCGGACATACGCGGGCTAAATGCAACCTTAATGTAATACTAATAAGAGCGCGCCGTGGACTTTTTGTCCGCCACTGTCCCTCGTCTGTCTTTCCTTGGCACAGTATGCGTGAGATTAAAAGAGGATATGGTTCATATGTCTGCTTCTATTAACTCTCACGTACACTCACACATATTAAGTTGTGTAATAATTTTCTTAAATCGTCATTGGCTGACAGTATCTTTACATAGGTACATAAATTCATAATATCACGTCTTTATCCCTTGCGGGGAGACAGACCCCAACGACGTAAAACCCAAAGGTCATGTTTAGCATGTTAGTGGACGTTTTTTTCCAAGCAAATATATCAGTGTATTTGTCCAATGTCAACCTGATGGATGAGCTTTTGTTATCTCTATTGTGTTTGAATGAGTGTCCAAGAAACTGTGCAATGGAATAAACACAAACATTCTTCCTTTTCAGATTTAAGATTAGTAAATGGGGAAGTAAGCAATGAACCTGTAAAGACTTACGGACATGTGGCGGTGGGCGGCACATTCGACCGTTTGCACAATGGCCACAAGATTCTCCTGTCGCAAGCTGTGCTCCGGGCCACCAAGCATCTTACGGTGGGAGTCACTGATGTTAATATGATTCAGTGTAAGATTTTTAACATGTTTTGTTTTATATAAAAAAAAGAAAAACATTAGTGGAATGCCTAATTTACAATTTTGGGTCAAATACGATATGCAGTGGTGAAGAAGTCCGAGAGGAAAGGAGGACTAGGTCACTCACGTCTTCTCTATGACACATTGTATTGAATCAAAGCTTCTTCACATCCAGAATAACATATTGACTCTGAATGAAGTTTGATAATAGTTAACATTTTTTTCTTCGGAATACATAGCGAAATTCAAGACACAATCTCCCGAAAAGAGCTCGCCCGCGTCAAACGCCTGCGTGTGTTCAACTACACCGGACGCCCGTGTGATGTAGCGGACGGCTTATTCAGTTGCAATGTTTTCGATTTTGATTCTATAGAAATCCTCTTACCTTTTTCAAGATAATAATCCTCAGGTTTATTATCAACTAGCTTTCACACGCGGATCCGCTCGCGTTTATCTCGATCCCTTAGGAACAGATTGTTTTTCCGGGATGAAAGGTAGCCTTTCGCAATTATAGTATTAGTTTCATGTATGCCTCTGAGTAGCTTTCCTTACATAATAATAATAATAAAACGTTTATTTAGCCAAAAATAACATGAAAAGTACAGGTTACATAGTACAGCAGCATTAATATCGGTCACCTCATCACCTATACCATCCCGCAACAGTCTATCCCCGAACTAGACGTCATCGGTCTGTATCTCGGAGACAGCTTGCCGCCAGAGTGGTAGAAGTGACGAGAAAATTGTGAATAATGTATAAACATTGGCAAATTGAGGTAGTTTACAAATTTTGGTTTCCTAAACTAGATAATCATAATCATCATCAGGTCTTTTTTAGTCTCCACGGCAGAAGCATGACCCTCTCTGTACTACCAGAGCCATATATTCGCCAGAGCAGTCAGAGGATTTGACCTACATTCTCCGCTGGCTAGACGGGTTAGAGAGTCTCTTTAATGTTCATAAGCTTTGTTAAGCTCGTGTTTCGTAAGTCGCCTTCTACGACATCCAAGGGAAGACTTAGAGTGGTCCTATTCTTCTCTGCCGGAAACTACACGGCTCGTCAAATACCTTATAATGTTATTTTTTTTAATTTTTGATAAAACTAACTAAAAATAAAATTAAACGCCTAAAAATATAAATCATACAATCCCTCCAGCTGCTCACCCCTGGGCATCGTGCCCAAAAGGCTGGCAGCATTGCCAAATTGAATGGCTATGCTTATACGCTGAGCTAGGTAGCTTCCAGCCCTTTGGTCACGGGATACCTCAATAAGCTTTTTAGCCAAGAAACTAAAAAGCTTATGGGCTGATGGACCCCACGGACCCAATGTTTCTACCCCAAAAGGCTCAAATATGTAGTTATCTCCGATACCTACATATTTGCGTCTTTTCAGGGTTTCTGCTCCATTCGCAGCTGTGCCCGCCTTTAACTTGGTGCTCTGAAGATGGGATGGCGCCAGTGTGTCGACGCAAGTAGCGTCCCACACTAGCGGTCGCCCCAACCTCCAGGGCACCAGAGTCATACCGTCTGGTCTCTTGCCATCATCTCGTGTCAAGCCGTTTGGTTCTAAAACGGCAGGAACGTGGATGCTGGCAAGAGCACGGTGAATTATATTATTTAGGGTGGCATGACGCCCTAAACGGCCAGCACTTCTGGAGCAAGAGAGACCGTGATGTCCAAAAGCATCCACGGTATCCCCACAGGGGCAACGATGGGGGTCTATGCATTTGGCTCCTAAACGGAGTGCTGCTGCAAAGCGAAAATTGTCGCCATGCAACAACGTACCCAAGTTGGCGGATGGTAGCGCCTGCAACCAGAGCCCAGATTCCCATTCCGCTGAAGCCAACAGGCGAGCGCGCTCTGCAGAACTACAAGATGTTTGAATTAAATAATCTTGAGCAATTCTGCACAGCGGCTCATCCCATTGCTTCTGCGATGACGGTAAATCAGGGAATTTTGAATTTGGAATTATAGCATGCCAGGCGTCTATGGCCTCTGTGGCATAGCAAACTGAAGTAACGTTATTTTTTAATATTTTTTTAAATAACGTTTCAATGCTATGCACAGAAGACAAAAACGCCGGGAGTGCTACATTGGATATTTTTCTGATTCCCAAACCCCCGTACTTGATTGGCAAGGAGGCTTGGTCCCAAATGCGTTCATCAAAGTCGATATTTAAAATAGACGAAAGAGAATTTTGTACGAATGCATCTAACTTGTGGAGAAGTTGTGGATGCTTCCACAAATGACTACACCGGAGGTTGTAAGTGAAATTTGGAACAAACAAACAGTGTCGAATAATAACGTAAGCAAAATGTGATTGTATAGTCATAAGACGATCCGAAGCTTTTTGAAAATTTTGAATTTTAAGATCTATAAAATGTGAAAAAGATTCATCGAAAATAGGAGAACCAAGAAGGTGAAGTGAGCTTTTGTTCAAAATTTTGATGCCTGGACAAACTGAGTTAAAATCTTCTAAAACTTTTTCCTTTTCTGTACATGACTCGGAAATAAAAAGTTCACATTTGGTAAAATTTAGTTCTAGGCCAATATTGTGGAGGCTGTTGGTGAGGACCTGAAAATCGTCTAAGACGGTTTGGGCCCCCGAAACTAAACAGCCATCGTCTAAGTACCATGTATTGAATTTAGAATTTAGCTTCTCTATGATAGGATGAATGGCTAGGCTAAAAATTGCCGGACCGAGTGGGTCACCTTGCTGACAACCAACACAAGATAGTATAAGATTGTCCTTATACATTAATTTTGAATTTTTACTATAACATTGCCAAATATATTTATAAATAGCCGGGACTTTATTTTTAACTTCTGTCAGCAAAGCACCCCTGTCCACAGAGTTAAAAGCATTCTTTACATCCACCTTTAGCAACACCTCTGCTTCCTGATTATTTAAAATAGCTCTCAAAGAATGGACGGCAGCTTCACAACCACCCTTAGAGCCGAAACCTACTTGAAGAGGTTGGAAGTAATCTCTAAGGGAGGTTGTAATGGCCTTACAGCATATTTTGGAGGTGAGGCGTCGGTACGACGACCCAACAGCTATAGGCCTAATGCCGCCGTCCTTTTTCTTTAAGGCACATAGATTTGCGCCGTAAAGTATGTATGAGGTAATGACTAGGTGTTTAGTAGTGTATTTAATATGTAATCATTGCACATGTATTGGACAGTAATAAATCGTATTTGCATCTAAGCAGACGTTTAATTAGATCTCCCACTCAAAACCCTATATGGCGACCTTGCCTGTAGCGGTGTCGAGTACCGGGCGCGTGATAGCATTCCGATGTCCTTAATCGGCGAGTGTTTGTATGAACTTTGTTCGTGGACTCTCAAATTGAACTGAAATAATGTTCAATTATTATAATTTGTGTTCTATTTGTGATCGCGTGTGGACTATTGTTACTGAAAATTTAAATTGTGAAGAAGGCCGACAAAATGGGATCACAACAGTCTAGAGAAGAAAAAGAAGAAGTGATTGTCAACCAAAATGCCGTGGGTGGTGCAAATAATGCTCAAATAGACCAGTTGCAGTATCATGCGAGTACCACTAACTTGTTCCTGTTGATAATATGCATTATTTTGATATTGGGCGTACTTTTTGGAATATATCGATACTATAAGAAGTCCATTGAGAAACTTATACAACGGCGTGTTAGCGAGTACGCATTACAGCGGTCGGCTAGTTATTTCAGACGATTACAGCAAAAGAATGAAGAGACCGCATGAGACACCTATTAACTTCAGCAGTTCGTTTCGTCCGGTAGTGCGGAAATGCGGAAGGAAGTGTATCTGAGTATAATCTAGTGGGGAAGGAAAGCTACGAGCAGTGTATACTTAGTGCGGCAATCGTGTAATTGGCAATAGTTAAAAATAATGTGCGGCGAGTGATAATAAATTAATAATATGTGGACTGAATCTAAAATTGTGTAGTGCGGACTGAAGTTTGACGGAACGGAATTGCAATGAGGTACACCATATTTAATGAAGGACACTAATCGTATGTATTTTTTTTCTCTCTTTTGATTTATTCGCATTTAATGCCTCTTGCTTATAAGAATGTGAAGTAGAGAGATGCATTTAGGGAAATATTTTAATCGCATTTAATCAAATACTATTTTGCACGTTTGTGCCTTAATAATACATCCTCCTTCTATATTATGTTTATTCTTCAATTAGTAAAACTTACTAAGTAATAATTTTCATTGTAAACATAATGTGCACTTTAATAATATGCAATTGTTTTAGTTAATGTTATCTATGGCGAAAGATATTTTTAAATTATACCAAGAGTTAAATGAAGTCAAAACATATCTTGTAAAAGTAGGACCTAAGCGGAGAACAGAGAGTTTACGATTGAATAAATTAGAAGAAGCTAGTAAGTTGTATAGTAAATCGAATTCTATCCTAGAATCCATAAATGTGCTTATTTCTGAACAAAAATTGAGTAAAGAAGAGATTGATTATTGTAATGAATATTTCGTAAAAATTAATGCGTTGTATGATAAAATTAAATTACTTTGTGAATCGTCGGAAAATAATTCTGAGTCTGAGAGAAACACCGATAACGAGTCCATCATGTCTAAGTTTAATTTAAAAACAGCTTTGTCCTTGCTGCCTGTGATGACGGGTGACGAAAATATCACGAAACAGTTAATTGCAAATATAGAGTTGTATAGCACAATGATAGATGAGAGTGAACATTCTACTTTAATAACGTTTATTTTAAAATCGCGGCTTTCTGAAAGTGCAAAATTGCGTATGTGTCAGAGTTACAGCACAGTTGCAGGACTTATCAAGGACATGCAGGACCGACTCTTGCCCAAGAGGTCAGACACGGCTTTGCAGCAGCAATTGCAACGAGCCAGGCAGGACAAGAAAAGCATTGAAGAGTACGGTAAGGAAATCGAGGAATTGTTTGTTAACTTGACTATATCTCAGGCCAACGGAGACCAATCAAAATTTGATGTGCTTAAACCAATAAATGAGAGAAATGCTATCAAACGTTTTTCCGATGGTCTGCGAAATAGCCGTCTTAGCACTATTATTTCCGCTAGAAATTATGCTACTTTAAGTGAAGCCATCACTGGAGCCCTGGATGAAGAAATTTCCTTGTACCCCGAGGGCACTGTCATGAGTTTTCAGCGCGGAAGAGGCCGACAGCTCCGTTCTGGTCGCGGTAATTACAACAGTTATCGTGGTCGAGCTTTAGTTTGGACGTCGACGACTAGGGGTCAAAGGTTCGATTCTGGTCGTGGTAATGGTCGTGGACGTGCCACATATATTCGCGGGCGAGAAAACTTGCGCGGTCGTAATAATTATCGCGGACGTGGAGGTAATCGCCCACAGCTTCTCATGATCGAGGATTCGAGCTCAGATTTACAAAATGAAAAATTTGAAACGCGCGAATAAAATGTAACAAATCGGTTTTTTCTGTAATGATCTCGAACATGTAAGTTGTTATTGTAGTAACATAAATTCCGTCACGCTTCAATTAGGTCATACGTCGTGCAGTTGGTTACTTGACTCCGGCGCCTCCTTGAGCGTTGTCAAGCATGATATTTTGGTCAGGCATGACATTCCATTCCATAAAGAGCGGATCCGTATCCGAGGTATAGGTGGAGAGTTATTCTCGGAAGGATATGTTGACTTAAAACTTTTTTACAATCATCATGAATTAGAGCAAAGATTTTATATTTTTCAAAATTTGCCTTGTACAAGCGATGGTATCTTAGGACAAGATTTTTTGAACAAATTTCAATGCGTTCTTGATTTTGAACATAACACTTTAAGTATAAAGAGTAATGAGTGGTTTACAATTCCAATTAATATGGGTCAATACGGATTTAATAATTACATTACTTTGGCTCCACGATGCGAGTCCTTACATTACATAAAGACTGACTTAACTTATGAAGGCGTGGTAGATTCAAAACAGTTATGTGAAGGTGTTTTTTTGGCAAGTACTATAGTATCTCCTAAAAATGGTATAATTCCGATTCGGATATTAAATACCAGAGATGAAGAAATACAATTAAGTTTCTTTTCAACAGATTTGCTGGACTTAAACCAGTTCACCGTTTGCGCGTTTGGTAAAGAAAAAGTTGATGCAAGTAGAGTCAAAAAATTATTTTCGCTATTGAAATTAAATCACCTTAATTCGGAAGAACAAGTTTCAATTGAAAATATTTGTGCAAAATATAGTGATGTATTTTTTTTACCTGGGGATAAATTGGGAGTAACAAATTTATATGAGCAAAAAATTTATTTAAAAGAAAATTCAGTTCCTTGTTATACAAAACCCTACCGCCTTCCCAAATCTCAAAAAGCGGAAATAGACAAGCAAATTCAAAGAATGTTAGAAGACGATGTGATAGAAGAGAGCCAGAGCGAGTGGAATAGTCCGGTTATTTTAGTTCCTAAAAAGAGTGATGGTGTGAATGGCAAAAAGTGGCGAGTGGTGATCGATTACCGGAAATTGAACGAAAAAATTAAAGACGACAAGTTCCCACTACCAAATATCAGTGAAATACTCGATTCATTATCAGGGGCAGTTTATTTTACACATCTTGATTTATGCCAAAGTTATTATCAATTGCAACTAGATAATGAAAGTAGGAAGTACACCTCTTTCACAACGGACCGGCAATATCAACTAAAAAGATTGCCGATGGGTCTGAAAATCAGTCCCAGCGCTTTCAGCCGACTTATGACAGTAGCAATGTCTGGTTTAAATTATGAAAAAATGCTGATTTATTTAGACGATTTAATTTGTTTTGGCAGAAATTTGATTCAACATAATAAAAATTTAATTGAAATATTTGAGAGGTTGCGTAAAGTTAACTTAAAAGTCAATCCTGAAAAATGCCAATTTCTTAAAAAAGAGTTGCTATATCTAGGCCACGTTGTGTCATCTAAAGGAGTGTTACCGGATCCTGAAAAAACGCGAGTCATTCAAAATTACCCGAGACCAATGAATAGTGATGAGGTAAAGAGATATGTTGCATTCGCAAATTACTACAGGAAGTTTATCCCGAGGTTTGCGGATATAACATTACCTCTTAATAGGCTTTGTCGAAAAGGAGTGAGATTTGAATGGACGGATGAGTGTGAAAGGGCTTTTATAAAACTGAAAGAGACTCTTGTAAATCCACCGATACTACAATATCCTGATTTTTCGGAAGAGAACGAATTTATTTTGAGAACTGACGCATCTGGATATGCAATAGGCTCTATATTGAGTAATAAAAATGACCTTCCGATTGCTTATGCAAGTAGGACTTTAAATAAATCAGAGTTAAACTATCCCACTATTGAAAAGGAACTTTTGGCTATCGTGTGGTCGATAAAATACTTTAGGCCGTACTTATACGGAAAAAGATTTCTTATTAAAACTGACCATAAACCATTAGTATATTTGTTTAGTATGACTAACCCCTCTAGTAGGCTTATGAAGTTTAGGTTGCTAATGGAAGAATATGACTATCTGATTGAGTACGAAAAAGGCGTCAATAATGTGGCTGCAGATGCATTATCACGCATAGTAATCTCATCGGACCAGTTAAAAGGGATGAATGTGAATGTGGTGACAAGAAGTATGGCGAAGAGGGACAGAGAGGAGAGTGAGAGAGACAATATTTTGGTTGATAAGCTCTCTACCGACGGACGGACTGATCACCCGAAAATCGTTGAGTTGCTTAAAACACCCAAAAATTGTGTTGAGGTCAAGTTGGAAAATTTAAAAACAAGGACACAGTTGAAGGATGTAACGGAAAAAACTGATAGTTTTAAATACATACAAAAACTTGATACTATTTATGTAGAACCGACTTCTCGATCATGTTTCGCGCGAGCCGCATTCGTGAGGGACCTCAGTTCTTTCTGTAAAAAACTTAAAATTGATGAAATTTTTATTATGAAAACAGAAGAAAATATGAAGTATATAAAATGGTTAACCGAAGAAGTTAAAAGAAATACATGGACCGGTCCGCGAATATATATAATTAAAAATGTAAGTCACGTGACAAATGATGACAATAAGAAAGTTATCATTAATGATTTTCACATGTTGCCCACCAGTGGACATGCTGGAATGAGGCGCATGTACAATAATATTAAAAAATATTATTTTTGGCCAAACATGATTGAAGACATTAAGAATTTCGTAAGGAAATGTGATAAATGCCAAAAACAAAAACATTTCTTACATACTAAAGAACCCATGGTCATTACAACGACTGCAGAATCTGCTTTTGAGCAAATTTTTTTAGACCTAGTAGGGCCTTTGCCTAGGGATTATTATGGCTATAACTATATATTAACCTTACAATGTAATCTTAGTAAATACGTCGAAGCTTATCCTTTAGAGAATAAAGACACGGTAAGTGTTGCAAGAAGTTTTGTGCAAAACTTCATCCTTAGGTATGGTATTCCAAAGAAAATCACTACGGACCGTGGAACGGAGTTCGTATCTTCAGTAATGAGTGAGGTATGTAAACTCTTAAATATAGAAAAAACAACATCAACTGCGTATCATCATCAGTCGATTTCAGTTGAAAATTCGCACAAATCGTTAAATGCTTATCTAAGAATTCAAACTGACAATAACCCTACGCATTGGAGTGACTGGCTCCCTTATTGGTGCTTCTCTCATAACACTTCAGTACATTCAGAAACTAGATATACACCTTTTGAGCTAGTTTTTGGCAAAACATGTAACATTCCGAGTAATTTAACGTCAGGTGTTGTTGAACCATTGTATAATACGGACAGTTACCCTCTTGAACTCAAATATCGTTTGCAAAAAGCACAATATGATGCCAAATGTAACCTGTTAAAAAATAAAGAAATCAGAAAATGTAAGTATGATGTTTACACTAACCCTGTATGTTACAAAAAAGGAGACTATCTTTTAGTTAAAAATGAAACTGGGAATAAGTTGGATGATGTGTATTTAGGACCTTATCCTGTACTACAAGATTTGTCACCTAATGTTAAAATTTTAAAAAATGGTAAGGAAGAAGTTTTACATAAAAACAGGACAAAAATATATTATTCTTAAATACTATGTAACGTATGTAAAAAAAAAAAGTATTTAATAATGTGAAATTCTTTTTTTTTAACTTTATGGGGGATGATATGAGGTAATGACTAGGTGTTTAGTAGTGTATTTAATATGTAATCATTGCACATGTATTGGACAGTAATAAATCGTATTTGCATCTAAGCAGACGTTTAATTAGATCTCCCACTCAAAACCCTATATATGTCTGTGATGCTTGGCAGAACTTTTCCAGTAAGCATCAAGTTGACAAGGGCCGTAACATCCTTCAGAAGCTCTGAGCCGGCGTTCCCGCAGTCGCCCGCCATTAAGTCCTTTAAATGTTGGGGAGACAGACCGTCGAGACCGCCAGCCGACCCACTTCTGAAGGACATTATTGCCCCGAGAACATCCTCCACAGAAGCTGTAAGTGGGTTCTCTGTGGCATCGGGTGGGTCAGGAAGGTTTGGATTACTTGAAGATGGGTGCTTGTCACGCAGAGCAGAAAGAGTATCCGAGGTGTCTGGCGCAATAGCATCGTCGGAGAACAGAATTCTGGCTGCCCCTCTGATATCACCCTCGCTAATCTTTGCTTCCACATATTGGGATAATGATCTATTAATTTTAGAATTTTGATTCGAAATGTTTGTATATATATTAATTATATATTAAGTATATTAATTATTTTTGATATAGACAAATTCTACATTTAGTATGATATCAAATGAAACATGAAGTAAATCTTTTAAATTATACCCTTATTACAGCAAAGAAGCTATTTGAATTAATAGAGCCAGTGGAGAGACGGATAGAAGCTGTGCTGGACTTCCTTACCGACATAAATCCCGACCTAGAGTACAAAGTGGTTCCCATACAGGACTTGTATGGTCCTACAAAAGATGATCCCAGATTGGAGGTATGTATACATGGTTACGTTTTGCAGCAAAGATCCCATAAAATGTAAGTTGTATATACTTACACGTAATGTATAGGAACGGGTCACTCGTCGGACTACAGTTGGCAATCCCAACGAAATAGCATTATTATACTGTTACCCGTTATTATACTGTCTTTATTTCACGTTTATTTCAATAATACCTACAGGTTGTTTTATTTTTACAGATGCTAGTAGTAAGCGAAGAGACCCGGCGTGGTGGCGTCCTGATAAACGAGAAACGGAAAGAAAACGGCCTGCCCCCTTTAGACAACTACGTCATCACGCTGGCACAGGATACGTCTCCGCACCGCGCTCAGGATGAGGAGAAGAAAGTCAGCTCCTCAAACCACAGAATGCGAATGCTGGGGACCACACTAATACCACCTAAAGTGAGTAGTGTGAATCTTGTTTAAAGTAGAACATGGCCAGTGTTTTAGTCAAGTAGTGATAATTTTTGTAAAATATTCTCTACAGCCCGAAAATCGTACGCACTAGATGAGAACAATTCACAAGTTAAAATTTTGTAAAAATTATATGTAATTCAACTAATATGATACGTTTGGTCTTATTTAGCCGGTGATCCAGTGGGAGAGACGGGTTGGGGGGCGCTACTCGCCTACTCGCCCAACAAAAATGGGATTGACTTGACTTACTAATCTACTGACTTATCTATCTAGTGCTCAGACACTGCCAGTCACTAAAATTACTCACGATTATCAAGTCGACACTAGTGACAGATTTTTCAAGTTGCCTAAAGGCATCGACATATTCGTAGCTTATCTGCAATGCTGTAATCATTAAATTGCATCCGTTATGCTATATTAAATGCCTTATGTAAGGCCGCTTGAAAAAACAGGCCAGTGCTGACCACTTACTCTCACATATTTGTATTTATATACAAATACACACATATATACATTAAAACCAAACAGTGGGTTATTGTCACACTGTATCATGAATGTGTACCAGAAACAAATTAAGGAAATCCTGCGTGGTCGTGCCAGGAAGCACAACGTGTATTTTGTAGCTTTCATCAGTGCATGCGAAAGAGACACTCCACGAAGTCGTCAAAGAATAATATGTGCATTATTTATAAACAGCTTCTATATATGTTTTATTGCAGCCAAACCCCAACATTCCTGATTGGCCCTACGTGATAGGACTGGCCGGAGGAATAGCCAGCGGGAAGAGCAGTATCGCGAAGAAACTACAGTTAGTGATTTTACGCTTCTTCCTATTTAGAATTTTTTTTTTATAGGTTTCTATATTCCAGGGCTTCATGTGAAACATGTTTTCTCTGTAATTTGTCTTGCAAATTATTACGGGCGGTTATTTGCGTTCTAAGTACATATTTATTCGTTTGGTGTTCATTTGTTGTGCATTCACGCCTTTCTTCTGAACTGACTGTCAAAAAAATTTGCAATATCCTTTTCTGGGTTACGGGAATACGGAAAAGGACATGAACATTTTGCTTTTGATTCTACATACAATTGAAAGGAAGGAACTAATACTAAGTCTATTATATTTGCCAATATGAATAAAAGAAGTTCCATTGGACTTGTAGTTAGGGGTTTAGTTTGTATTAGCACACCGTTAGATAATGTAAATGTAGTTAATAGTTGATGAGGTAGTAAATGAGACTGCTGTAAATTTTCAGAGCCAAAGGCGCGGCGATAGTGAACTGCGACCTTATAGCGCATGAACTGTACAAGCCAGGGTTGCCCCTTAACTCCACCCTAGCTGAGACCTTCGGGCAGCACATCATCACGGAGACGGGAGAGATTGATCGGAAGATACTCGGCTCTATCGTGTTCTCGGACCAGGTAAATACTCAAAAAATTACTTCAGTGTAAGCCGCAATAACCATACACATAAATACTTCATGTAAGAAGACCAGTCAAATCTAAACACGAATACCTGAGATATACATAAATAAATATATACGGAAAAATCACACAAAGCCAAAGCCCCAAAGTTAGTTCGAGGCTTGTGTTATGGGATACTAACTCAACGACACTATATTTTATAATGCAAACTTATATAGATAAACATCCAAGACCCAGGTCAATCAGAAAAATATCGTTTTCCATCTTGACCTGACCGGGGATCGAACCCGGGACCATCCGTGTCGCAGGCAGGCGTGTTGACCGCTGCGCCACGGAGCTCGCCAAATAGGTCGATAGATAGGTAAATAGATAGAAAGAAAAATAATTTAGAGCCAACGACAGCAAAGAGGATAGTAAAAATATCGACGTTTTCTGAAACACTTTATCTAAGTATTGAATAAAAATTTATATAACTCTTTTTTCATCGCTGAAAACTAAACCTAAAAAAGCTAGAAAAATATAATATTTATTCCGACGTACTTGCATTTCAGAAGCAACTAGAGAAGCTGAACTCCATAATCTGGCCAGCGATCATCACCGAGGCGGAGAATCGTATCCGCGCACTGGGCCAGGCGGGGTACAAGGTCGTGGTCATAGAGGCCGCAGTAATGGTGCGGGCCAAGTGGTACACGCGCTGTCACCAGCTGTGGGCCGTCATCATACCGCCAACAGAGGTTAGAGATTAATAAATATAACTCTATAAACTTCTTGCTGTATAACCTCGTCTACAATCAGCTAAGGCCAGTAGGGTACAAGGTCGTGGTCATAGAGGCCGCGGTAATGGTGCGGGCCAAGGAGTACTCGCGCTGTCACTAGCTGTAGGCTGTCATCATTCCGCCAGCAGAGGTAAGAGTTGAACTCTATAATCGCGGCTACTATAAGCCAAGGTAAGCGGGGTACAAGGCCGTGGTCATAGGGAGGGAACGTAGTAATCGTACGGGCGGAGGTAAGAGACTCTATAATGTCTTTCGCTATAGATGAATTTCATACGAATAATATACTTATTACAGTTTTCTCTGTTCGTTGCAGGCTATCAAAAGACTGCAGGAGCGCAACGGCCTAAGCGAAGAGGAGGCCAAGCAGCGCATAGCAGCCCAGCCCTCGAACCTGGAACAGATTGAGCACGCCAACGTGGTGTTCAGCCCCTACTGGAGCTACGAGTACACGCAGTCGCAGATCGACCGTGCCTGGGACACCCTTCAAGAGACCCTGCGTCATAGGAATTAAGAAAGGGACATTTCATCATCATCATCATTTTAGCCGCAAGAAGTCCACTTCTGGACATAGGCCTCCCCCAAGGATTTCCAATACGACCGGTTGGAAGCGGCCTGCATCGAGCGCCTTCCTGCGACCAGGTCGTCCGACCACCTGGTCGTTGGGTGTCCAACGCTGCGCTTGCCGGTACGTGGTCGTAGCGTGGACTTAGTCTTGCCATTGTCTGCCATTTTCTTATTATGTGACACATTTTGTCATTTTATATAGTTTGCTATATAGCACTTGATTATGTTTTAAGAGATAATCGTTGAGCGGCATTAGTAGAGTCAAACACCTCAACCTCTACAGATTGCATAATCACAGAGCGGGAAATACACAATCTACGCGACGCGTTTGTTCCGAGCTTTGTTTACAAGTAACTCCACTTTTGTTTTTTTTCACTTGTTCCCATCGCTGGAAATAACGATGAATTTGCATTTAATAACAAACTATACCACGTGTAAAACTACTAACATTCCCTTGAAGGGATGACTCAGTTCGTCAAAAGGAACAACTTTGTCTCTGGTACTGTCAAGATTTATAATAAAAGTGTTAGACCAACCCGGCATTTTGTATGCAAATAACTTTTTTTTAGGTTCCATCCTTAGCCCTATAGGAAAAGTTGTTTATATTTACGGGCTGAGTCATCCCTTCAAGAGAATTCCGGTGGTTGACGCGGTATGTATCTTGGTCACATCACAAGATCCTTTAAGATATGTTAATGAATAGTTGAATATTGTAGTTAACAATGTAAAATATGTATATGTTTAGTGTATATAGGTTCATACATATGTATTCCTATTTGTATATAACTGGATTTGTGTACAAATAAATGTTATTATTGACCATTTTATTTTTTTCTCTTTGTGAGAATATTTCTATAAATATAACAAAATAAATTAATTAAAGATTTCTACGTAGATATCAAATACTTTGTGGGTCGTAATAGCTGGGGTCACCACGGTCACCTCGAACCACTCAAACTAAAGCGGCAAAATGTTAACACATTTCAGAGGATTACAGTAGTACCACTTTAATAAGTTACATCGGCATTGTTCGATCGCGCAGAATAGCGCAACCTAACGCCGACTCAACCCAATGAAAACATCAATCAAATAACGAACTTATTGCTACAAAATAAGATTTGAAATCCAAAAACAACAAGACTCGTGCTATCTCGCTCGCAATACTCGTACGACTGCCGTGAGTGGTCGAGACGCCACATGGCGCGTACACATCAGCCAATAGCGGACGGGTATTTTCGCGCCATGCAAAAATTTTACTTCTGCGCAGGTACATCGGTGTAACTTATAAAACTGGTAGTACTGTACTTGTGGTAAAGTGCTAGTATCTATAGTATGTATGTAGGTATACATATGTCTGCGTGTGAGTAAAAAGAAAGTGGTTAACATAAATAATAAATCATAGGTACGTCACCAGTTTTTTCCCCCAAACATTAATGCCATAATCAAATATGTAAATCTTAATTTTTTATATGCTTTCAGTACCTTATCCAGTGTACGCACACAAGGCAGCGGTAACATTCTCATATACTCAGTCAACTCATATTAGTCGCAAAGTCGAAGCGAAGCGAAACGATGTTAATATGGCAAACTCACCTTTAATTTAACAGCCTAATGCTCACATTCCTACTGAGATCGAAATAAACGACACGGGAATACGCAAGAATTCGTGCGAAATTCTCGCTTTTGAATTTCAGAGGCAAATGAGCATTAAGATCTTGTTTAAAGGTGTGTTTGCCATATTAGCATCGTTTCGCTTCGCTTCGACTCTGCGCTAGTATGAATTGACCCTTATTCTGCGGTTAAGGTTAAGTCAATGATGAGTTGTCCATGTCCATTCATCTGTGTAGTATAATTTGGCCACCCTCTGGATTTGCCTCCCCGGGCATAGGCCCCGGCTTGCCTCCTCCTAGATCCGGGGCTAGGTCTGTACTATTTTCTGTTTATCGCTAAATCTGTCTGAAGTACCCTTACAATATTTGGTTCTCAATCTTTTATTCTACATTCAATCCAATCACATTAATATTTAATTTTATTACTCGGTACCTGCTCAATAATGTAATCATTATTGTTGTGGACAATCAGAGCCTCTATCATAATTCATAACCTAATCTTTGTAATGTAACCCATTCTGTCTTATTATGAGTCGTTATTATGACCACTAGATCCTTAGATTTTTTCAGGTTAGAATGTGGGTAAGGAAGATTAACGTTTTCCTTTCAATATTGATAAGACTTCATCTCATATTTGGAAGTCATTTGATTCTCGAAAATGATGAGGATGAAATCCTACAATTTATTGTAAGTACTTAGGACTTATATTCATTTTACTTTAGAGGTTCTTATGCGAAGTCACAGTAAGACTTAAATCCCCAGAAATGTATGTGAACTTCAGTCAGTATGAGAAAGTTAATCGTCATGCATGTGTGCATTGTTGTCAAAGTGAGAAATAATATTGCCGCCACGATTGTCTTTATCGGATATACTCAAGATAATTTAGAACTAACGTATGGGCTGCCAATCTCATACAAAAATATTAGATCAAATTAGGAAAGTGCTAATAAGCCAGCTGCTGACACTATGGATATGGGCGGCGGCGACGGCGCTACTGTACTCTTTTATGATCTCTACATGACGTAAGGTCCCCACACTTGGTAAAACTGAGAAATAATTTATAAATATATGCCAAAATATTGTTTTAATTTTAATCCTAATCCTAACACTAGCAAAAGAAAACTAACATGTTTTTGTAATTTTTAGATTGATGTTGTTAAAATGGGTAAGGAACAAAACGACTGGAAAAACATATTCGTCGCGGGAAAATTGTCAGATTCATTATTCAAGCGACTACAAGAAATACCTTCAACGTTTACCGTCGTTACCGAAGACGACGAAGATGTGGAAATAGAAGATGTGGTGCCCTACGCTCCTCACACGGCCATCTTCAAATGTCGAGACGTGGAACATTTGGAAGAATTGTTTATGGGAACCATTGCATCTCCTTATTGGCATCCCTTAACAAACGTTATCTTGTTCTATGAAAGTCAACTAACAAATTATATAATAGCGAAAATATTCTTCATTTTGTGGTATCATAAAGCGTGCAATGTAGTTATTGTACAATTTGAAGATGCGAACAAGACGCTGTATTTGACGCACTACAATCCTTACATTAGTGGAAAAGATCTGCAAAATTTCGGATGTCGAACCGCAAAGAAAATTGGAATTCCACCTGCAAATTTTGACGAAGGATTTGTGTGTGAGGAAGGATGCCACAATGTGAGTCTGTACTCGAAGTTTCGGGCTAATAATCTAGGCATCTGTATAGCTTTCCGAACACATAGCATATCGGTAACAAATCAGAAATTATTGCACGACTTAAACTTGTTTGAGGATTTGGGTAAAGATTTACACGGATTTCCGCTGAGAGCGTACAGCTCAGAAGTAAAACCCTTCTTGACGATAGACCTCATTGATAATGGCACTTATGCGCTCGGCTCTAGAGATGGAATGTTATGGAATACTGTTTCAGAAGCCATGAATTTTTCAATTGATCTTTCTCCAAGTGCAGCTACAATGAAAATGCAATTTGCGTTCGAAAGAACCATACAACAGATTTTTGGATTTTCTCATAGAATGGCAGACTTATTTCTCATACCTGTTTATCAATTTGATTTAATAATCGTGATCGTTGATTACACGTTCCCGTTAAAAGAAAGTGGCCTCTGCTTGATGTCTCAACGAGCAGACTTTGAAACTAGTCTCTTTAACGCGAATTTATTAAATAAAAACTATGAGCTCGTCGTAGGGTTTTGCCTTCTGTTCATTTGGCTATTATTCTTCATATTTAACTCCTGGGAAAAAAGTAAGATTAGTCTAGATCAGGCTGGAAAAGACCTCGTCAATGTATTCCGAAGTGTTTTGTCTATCACTCTGTATAAGCCACCGAAAAGCACATCGTTTCGTTTTTACCTAGCCACGTCTATCTGGTGTTTCTTCGTGCTCAATTTCTTCACACAAGCTGCTATTATATCGTTCTTTAGTTCTTTTCGTCGGGGAAAAGAGGTGAATACATTTGAAGATGTCATTGAAAAGGGATACCCGATAGAAGGGCTGGCGTCTCCTGACTCTTTTCTTCCAGACAACGAGGAACGATTCAATAAACTCAATTCGAAACTGGTCGGCATTCAAGATCTGTTCGAATGCGCTGAAAATATAATCAACGATAGCCACCGTTTTTGCCTTATAGATTGCGCTGTTGGGCGTTATTTAGAAAGGAACAAGCTAAACAATAAAGGTCAACAATATCTTCACGTGGCCAAGAAAGACAGATTCCACAGCCACTATTTAAACATGATCTTTCCGAAGCACTCTCCATTGACGAAGCAGTATAATAAGATAGTGATGAGCTTGTTTGAGGCGGGGCTGATAAAGAAATGGGAGGAGTACAGGTTCACGGAAATAAAGGAGGAAGCACAAGTCAAACCTTTGGCCATCGAAGATTTGTTGGGAATATTCAAATGTTACGGTTTGCTGGTATGCCTGTGTCTTACTGTGTTTTTTATAGAACTCTTTTTAGGATTTCAAGCCTTTCTTAGACGATACTTCACAGAAAAGATAATCAAGTGGAAAAGAACGCAAGTTGCGAAAAAGAAAGTAAGATTGGAGAAAAAAATGGGTAAGATCAAACAAGTTGACTCGTACACACAAACTTAAGGTTTCTTCAAATGTATTAGACATGTCAAAAATTTAAGATTTAGATCCATTATGAAAAGAGTTTAAAAGTAACAAACACCTCTTAGTAGGTACACAGGCACAGTTACTATAGATATACATATAAATTACGTTATTCTTATTTATTTATATTTATCTAAAATCAAGAAAATAAACAACTTCAGATGTGTAGTAGAATGTTTTATTGGCCACAATTTTACAAAAGCATGCCTATTTATACCTCATTAGGTCCTAAAACTACACACTTATAAAATTCAGGTACCTACAAATTGATTTCTCCCATTCTAAAGCATATGTCGCAGTCATCTGGTTGAATCTGCTATTTGATTGAATGACTAGCGCGTTCATTGAATGACCACGTTTAATTGAATGACTAGGCCGAACGTTGAACAAATAGCGTCGCTCAACGTCCAACTAGTTAGCGGATTGTAACATAGCTCTTTGAAAAGAGCGGACATAGAATCAGTCAGGTGATTCAAATTTAGTTCATTTTTTTCCCACTGCGGCGCTAGTAGTCACCAAAACAAATATGGCGTCAAACAGCTCGAACAGATGGCACGATGTTGATATTTTTTTCGATTAAATTTACTTATAAGTGCGTTATTTGTAATAAAATAGTATGACATTATGGATTTACTTATTATAACGCCGCCGCCGGCTACTTTAAAAACTAAGAAAAATGAAATCATGCTACCACCAAATATTACAAAATCGGCTAAGATTCAACGACTTCGCTAAATGACATTCATTCAGTCAAGACGTTGAACGTTACATTCAACGACTTGACGAGCTGTCCTTCAGTCATTCAATTGAACGTCGCCATTCAATGAACGCGCTAGTTATTCAATCAAATAGCAAATTCACCCAGATGACTGCGACACATACACCACCTCAGACGTATTTATCGTCATAATAACACATCTAATTATAGGCCTAAGCGCATTAGCACACACAGCACAAAAGTACAAGTCAGAATCAAATTTATGGCGGTTCGGATAAGCTGCAAGCTGCGCAGTACGCGCCCCGCCTCCCCGCGCGCGCCCCTCTGTACCTAATATTGTGTACATCAACTCGCGCGATGTTCCGAGCCGCCATAAAATTTGATTCGGACTACATTGGATGCCGTTTCTCTTCTCCTTGTCAAGTCGAAATGGTTTCTTTTAGATATTTTTTGATCAATGAAAACGCCACAATTATTATACATATCTCTGATATGTGACAAGAGCACTTGTTTGGGAGATACGAGTATTACTCATACAGAGTCGCACCTGCGAGTTTATCTTTTTAAACCTATTTATTGAATTAGATATAGGTACATATATCAGACAGCTATCTAAAATATAGGTATAAAAAATTGACCGTCGTGTCGTAAAATTGATCTTTCTTTTACTTACATACATTTTAGAAGCATAACATTACGCTCACAATCGCTTATCTAATGAGAGTAACTTAGACAAATCTTAAAAATACAGGCTTTGATGAAGTTAAGAAACGTGGTATGAAAAGAAAAGGGACTGTGATTAGGTTTACAATACAAGAAATAAAAGGATGACGTGCGCGTGAATTGACTAGTTAATGTAAAAAATGTAGCTTCGTATCCGTATGAGAATTCTTCAGCCCAATCTAGAAAGCAAAAATCAATTAATTAATTTGAAATAAACAAAAACACTTTCAAAATATAGCTCTAGAGTGACTCAGAGGTCCAAAATCACGCTGTATAAGCAACCAAGAGTGGCTAAAAAATCGGGAGGGAAGTAACTACCGGCTTTAATCGTTAGATGACGGTTCATGCTATGTCAGAACAGCTCAGATGTCTTTGGGTAGCTTAAACGCCTGTCAAGGGAATGGGCAATAATCTAAGAAATTACGTCAATAGGCGATGCGGCTAGCAACACATCACTCACCATAAAACCCACTGACACGCTAAATGTGACCTTTGGGTTTTATGACCTTGGGCTCTGTCTACCCCGCAAGGTATAAAGACGTGATACAATGTATGTAATTTGGACGTTTGCCAAGCATGAAGGGCAAGTTTACCCGTGTGGTTCCCGGCAGAGTAGAATAGAACCACTCTAAGTCTTCCCGTGGATGTCGTAGAAGACGAATTAGGAAGCACAAGCTAAACAAAGCTTCGATACATCAAAGCGACCTCTCCAACCCATCTGGCCAGCGTGGAGAGTGTAGGCCAAATCCTTTGACTGCCCTAGGTAGTACAGAGAGGGTCATGCTACTGCAGTGAAGACTAAAAAAGACCTGATGATGATGAAGGGCAAGTTATGGTGGTGCCCTGGGTACGAACCTCTCGATGTCAGTTCAAGTCTTTCATGCGCAGATGCGCGTCGTCTGTTGACAGCCGGCTCTCCTCCGTGACCGCCGTGCTGGTGACGTTGGTGCTCTTCCTGAAGTCTGAGGCAGAGACGGGAGGCAGGCCTCGGATGCTGCGGTATCTGGAAAATTGATTTCATTATATTAACGAGAAGCTGAAACGTAGCCAGTTATGACAACTTTATAATTACCATCGAAACAATCACTGTAGGTAAAGAGCTTGAATAGTTATCATCATCGGCGACCAATAAACTTGACGAGCTCCGTGGCGCAACGGTCAACACGCCAGCCTGCGACATAGGGGGTCCCGGGTCGATCCCCAGTCAGGTCATGATTGAAAACGATCTTTTTCAGAATGACCTGGGTCTTGGATGTTTATCTATATAAGTATTTATAAAATATAGTATCGTTGAGTTAGTATCCTGCGACCCTATATATTTATTTATTATTAAAAAATTGGCCTAATCTGAGTCTGAATTCTAAATCACACACAAAGGGTTCCGTACCGACATAGGTACATCCATCACTTACCTACTTATCTACAAAAATGCTCTAACAACACGTGCTTTGTATGAGAAGTTATTTATTATTTTTGTTTTTATTATTTTGTTGTTATAACAGCATTAGATAAGTATACACTTTCCTTAAAAACTTCGAGTCTCACCCTTTGGGTACCGAACCCACAGTGTGAGGTATTATTAAATTTGTATTCTTCCCCGCAGTGTACCTATAGGATAAGTGACTACAGCAAAAAAGGGCGGACGTAAACTATCAAAAATGCAGTCGGGTTTTCGTTTTTTAAATAACCATGCTTTGATTTGGTCTCCTGGGTTTATCATCTATACTTACTTATTAGACAAGGCGTTATAATTTTTATTTTGAAAAACGCAAATTGCCATACGATGTGATTTTGAATACTTTCTCATTTTTAAGATCCTTTAGCTAGTATCTTAATGCAAGTACCTAGGTACATATGCACAACTAAATCACTATCAGCTATGCGTTATACACACACGAGGACGCTTAAAAGCCCATTACATGGACATTAGATAAGGTTGAGAGCTGTTAACACAATCCTGTTTAAGTGGAACTGTTATCTCAGTTCAATAGGTAAACAAAGACAGGTATGGGTATACCGCGCGCGCTTTGCCAGATCATACATAACCATAAGCGTTACGTTATCATTTGCATTCCTTTGGATTTGTGATCACAATACAGAAGGTAGCGTGCTATCTTCTTCTTCTTATTAGATATCTTTTGACCAGTATTTGGCTACGCTGATTGCCGTGTCGTTGGCCTCATTCAGGTCCTGTACTGCGCAAGTAATGGGGCAGTTAGGGCACGACAGAAGTTGAGGCACGGTCTGATCGGCACCGCGGTCACACAAATTGTTGGCAGAGGAACCCCATTTGACATCTCTGATCATCTCCCAACACCAGCTCGGAGTCGGAGCGTGCTATCCTGACTATCGAAGGAACGTTAGGCTTTGTGGTCCCAACCTTTAATCGTCGTAATCGATTTTTCTGACAGTTGCACTCATTGGTAACTACTGGTAGCGTCACAACTTTGTATTTACATAGATATCTTATTATGAATGAGATAATGAATGCATTATTCACAAATTTTATCTATTTAAAATTAAACAATATTTTGGCACAATATTTAAATACTATAATTCACAATAAGTAAAGCACTTATTTCAGTTTTGGTTCGTTTTAGGGAGTGATTTATTTGAAGTCGGTGACAAGCAAAAAATAACAACATTATTGGATACATACGTACCTAAATACTTAAGTACTTATTTGCATTCCCTATCCCTACACGTACAGCTCAAGATGGAGTAGGTTTGCCTGGAGTCTGCGGCGGACCCCAGTGATTTATAGACAGTATTATTTGCTGTCAGCGAACCTGGCGTATATTGATCGCAAACATGGCAATTTATCAAGAAAGGCGATCGTACTACCGAAAACAAAACGTTTATCGATAAATCAATTATCAATACATCATCATCGGTGGCTTTTACTTTAAACTTAAATAGTACTTTTTTTTAACTTGGCCAGTGAACGTTAAAAAAAAAATAATTCGATCTTTTTGGTAACAGTATTTTCGGAACAGGTATTTTCCGCCTAATAAGTCCAGTGGAATTTAAAACGTATTTTAATCCCTGATTTTGGGCAACCGTTCTTATCTTTGTTTATTAAATATAAATGAGATGAAGAAAAATAAATTGTAGGGAGCTGAAACTTATATACTGAAAAATATACTTACCTACTCGTAAAATCGGCACTGTCTACGGTAGTTGATGGAAGATAATAGATATTTGTAATTATATTACCTACCTTCATGGGAGTTTTGTCTTTCATAAAAACATGTTATCTAGCTACGTCTCTTTTATGCTGAGGTTTTATGCTATTATAGTTTACATTTATAGCCACTCACCTTTTCCTAGCCAAATTGCGGACTTTCTTCTTCCAAACGAAGATCATGAATATGAAAAAGCCGAGCATGATGTTGGAGATGTCCACCAGGATCCAATACCAGTTGGATCCGCCCACCACGAAGCTGATGAGCTCCACCGACCAGTTTATGCCCATCACGATGAACAGCTTCAGATAGAGAGAGTATCTGGAAATAGCCAAATATGCTTCGAACAGATGGTTTGAACTATTGGACCGATCTCATAAATTCTTTGACTGATGGAAAGATACGTTATCCCTAAGAGACATAGGCTTGTATGTACCACAGGCGAAGCTGGGGCGGACTGCTATTTTGTTATTTAACACAAAGCGATTGGTGTCGTCGCGACTAGTCATTTCGTATCTAGCGGGAGCGACATGGTATGCCCAACTGCCTCAAAGGTAAAATCTTCCTCTGGGTAAGGCATAGATGTAGAGTGAGAGACGATTTTTTTTATCTATGCTCCCAGGGAAACGTACGGCTCCGACCAAGTTCAAAATACTATGTTTGCGCGTTTTAGAATCATTCAGCGCCATCTTGTGAGAAGTGTTTAATTGTAGTTATATGGTATAGTACACGGGGCAGAGAAGTTACTGTCACTCGCGAGGGACATCAAGAGGCAACAACTTTGATAGTTGAGTCTTCTTTATAATTGGTGCCGAACAGAGGTCACCACACATACAAAATGTGCGCCATTTGCCACTCTCGCCTAAGTTTACCTGTGTACGTGGTACATACATATCAAGCCACATGAAATTTGCACCTCGGTCTCTCAGACACAGGCAGAGAGCCCTTATAACATGATCACCACCACGTCTAGTGTAGGATGACTCACATAACTAATTAATTAATTATGAGCTACTTAAGGTCAGACTATACTTTCTAACCTAAATTACACTAATTAATCACGATATTTCATCCCGTAAGGAGTGTCTGCACATCCATCAGGCTAGCCCACGTAAACAAATTAGTAACTTAGAGGTAGTACTTAAATAGTAAGGTACATAGTTACCCGTTATATAGCTAGCATCACAGAGCAAGCAAAGAAGCTCGCGCGCTAGCGACATTCACAGTCACATTCCCTGCTCTGTGGCTAGCATTGATTAGAGGTATAAGTATTAAATTGTCTATACTAGAGGTTCCTGAAGTGGTACATAACTCTGGAATACGCATCTACCGTACACGGAACAGAGAAAAAACGGAATTGACGAGTAAATGTACATTTGATATTATCATGGACTCAGCCCGTCAATAATAACATTTTCCGCATTTTTTCTAAAGGACTAAATAAAAAAAAAAAACTACAGTTCCTTACCAATGGTTCGGTTTGTTAAACACTTTTGTATGAGCCAGATGAAATGTTTTTGACTCGTCATTATATAGGGTGTCCCAAAATTAACACAAGATTTTTAGTGGTAATATAGTATCTACCGAAAATCTTGCGTTAATTTTGGGACACTCATTACTAGAAGAGGTTCATATTGACGTTTTACATCTGTGTATTCCTTACCTCTGTTTGTCTTGCTTGAGTTTCGAGTTGGACTTAGCGCCTTTCAGGATGGCAGTCTCCTGCCGTATGGAGCGGATCCGGTAGGCAGTCACCGTGAACAGCACCAAGTTGCAAACCACCAGGATCAGGACCGGCGTGAAGAAGTACACCAGCTCGCTCATCCAGTCTAAACAAATGTAATTTATATTAACGTTAACATAAGTGGTCAGTTATGTATTGTGGTGGCTTTATACACTACTGCCAAATAAAAAGAGTGTATTGTTTTGAGAGTTCATAAATGTAAGAAGTACCTAAGTAAATGGGAATGTTCCATAATTCTTACATGCTGCAAAGGATTTGGAGGTAAGGCTAGGTTAGAATCTTTACACCCTCCCTGCTGAGTGACATATCATAGGTATTTTTGGTAATGTTATGATATTTCTGTTTTTATTTTTTTTGGTTATACTTATTATCGAGGTAAAAGAAGAAAATCGTTTTCGTCTTGTAACATTCTGAATAAACTCTATTCTGTGTCACTGTATAATGTTCCTTATCCTCAGCGGTACCTTAGCTCAGAAGCTATTGTGGTTTCTGGCTGCCTTTACTACTGTATAAATATCCACTTTACATGCTATTTCATAGCACTATGAAAATTTTACGAAAAACTTTTGAATGGTAAGATGTCCTTAATAACCGAATATACCGTTTTATTAAACATCCCTTTATTTATTTCTTTATCATTTCATATTTATTCAATAACAAAATATTTGTTGTATTCGAATATGGATTACAATTAAATGTCCAATGAAAATAATTTATAAATGTATTCATTTCGATAAGACACCACACCACACTACAATCATAAAATCAATAAGTACTATCTATGTGTAAGAACTAAGGAGTTCAAACACATAGATAGATAGTATTGATTTTATCTTGATCTGATCAATAATCTTGTGTAGTCTGGTTTATAAATAGCTCTCCTTCAAATAGGAGCTCGATATAATTCTAATTTACAAAACAGATGTTACCAATCATTTAGCGGCTATAATTATGTAGGTATGTTATCCACATAATTTATTTCACCGCTTGAGGTGTTGTTATTTATTGATAATAGGAACTGCTTTAATTAATTGATAAAGGACACAATTAATAAAAAAATATGTCTAACGGTGGCGCTTACACTTTGAAATGGCAGAGTGATAATTATGCAACTTACCATGGGACCAGCTTTGTTAACCGACTACAAAAAAGGCGGCCTTCAATTCGAACATTGTAAGAAATGCACAGTTCTTGCATATGTTTTATGCCAACTTCTAACGCGTGTTCCAAATTGCATTAAGGGGGAACAATAGGCACAGTAGCGACGCCAATCATTTTATTCCTAATACTTTACAAATAGAAAGGAATTCAAGAATATAAACAATACAAGCCTTAGTAAATAACCTGAAGTATTTTTTGAATCATGTTTATTACTATCGGAATCAGTGAGAATTATGAGAATCTGATTACCGCCAAAAACGGCCGTTTTTGGCGGTTATCACTTTTTCTCTCAATGACTGATTCTCATAATATCAAAACATGATTCCAAAAATACTTCAGGTTATTTACTAAGGCTTGTATTGTTTATATTCTTGAATTTCTTTCTATTTGTAAAGTATTAGGAATAAAATGATTGGCGTCGCTACTGTGCCTAGTATTCCCCCTTAATAGTTATATATTGTCCGTGCATTCACAAAAATCTATCATTTGGATTTTCAACAATAATTGAACTTAAACAATTTCATCAAAACTGTTCAATGGTTTTTAAATATAGAAATACGTATAATCAATCAGTCATAAGTACTTCATACAATTATATATCAAAGGAAACTAAGTCAACTCCCGTCTCTATTTCCTTCATAGAAGCATTAATATTCAACTTCAACCCAGTGAGGCCGCTTGGCCAACTGCATGCTTACGTTACAAGCCGTCAGCAATAGCGGCAAACCCCAAGCGTACAGGCCGTAGACTGCAAACCTTCTTAATTCGTCTGCCTGTGGAGCTTGTCGCTCTTTATAAACAAACTGATGAATCCGTAGCAAAGTAAAATGCAACTTACCACTGAACCAGCACTTCTTCTCACCGAAGCCAGGCTTGATGACCCAGCGTGGTAGCTTCGCAAACTGCATGCTTACAGTACAAGCCGTCAGCAATAGCGGCAAACCCCAAGCGTACAGGCCGTAGACTGCAAACCTTCTTAATTCGTCTGCCTGTGGAGCTTGTCGCTCTTTATAAACAAACTGATGAATCCGTAGCAAAGTAAAATGCAACTTACCACTGAACCAGCACTTCTTCTCACCGAAGCCAGGCTTGATGACCCAGCGTGGTAGCTTCGCAAACTGCATGCTTACAGTACAAGCCGTCAGCAATAGCGGCAAACCCCAAGCGTACAGGCCGTAGACTGCAAACCTTCTTAATTCGTCTGCCTGTGGAGCTTGTCGCTCTTTATAAACAAACTGATGAATCCGTAGCAAAGTAAAATGCAACTTACCACTGAACCAGCACTTCTTCTCACCGAAGCCAGGCTTGATGACCCAGCGTGGTAGCTTCGCAAACTGCATGCTTACAGTACAAGCCGTCAGCAATAGCGGCAAACCCCAAGCGTACAGGCCGTAGACTGCAAACCTTCTTAATTCGTCTGCCTGTGGAGCTTGTCGCTCTTTATAAACAAACTGATGAATCCGTAGCAAAGTAAAATGCAACTTACCACTGAACCAGCACTTCTTCTCACCGAAGCCAGGCTTGATGACCCAGCGTGGTAGCTTCGCAAACTGCATGCTTACAGTACAAGCCGTCAGCAATAGCGGCAAACCCCAAGCGTACAGGCCGTAGACTGCAAACCTTCTCAACTCCCGCCTCTTCGTAGAGCTGCTGCCCCGATATCCGCTGTATAACCAAAAAAGATCGGATAAAACAAAAATACTTAGATATGTAAGTACAACCAAACATTCATATTAGGACAACCATATTAAAAGACAACAAAATTAGTTGGTACAGTCGGGGGCAGGTAAACCTCATCCCCCTACAGTTTAAAATCTGTTCAGGTCTGGTCAGGTTTATCTGCCCCTACTGTGCGAGTACAGGTATAGTAGATTTCATTCAGGTCCATTTTAATACAATTTTGTGAAAACTAGATGCACATTCTTATAAACAGATTATATTAAGTAGTATTGATTGCATACGTACATATCTACAATTTTATTCACATACAAAATTAGTAACCTAATGACAATAATGATCTTATTTAGGTACATTTATTGGTTACCTGCGAATGTCATAATCAATGTAAATCAATGTTGAGATCACACGCCAATTTGATACCCTATACCTACTCGTGCGTGTCTGCGGGGTGGGAAACGTCACTTTTATATATATGTATAAATAATAGCTAAGTAGGTATACGTCACAGTTCATTTCCTCTCAACAAATTTTAAAACCTTAATTTTTTACTTGATTTTTCTCGTGCCACATGAAATGAAAGTTTTTTGATTAAAACTAACGTGAGATAGACATTATTAAAATACGTAACAACGGGTTACTTACGTAAATAGTTAGCTACCGGCCAACACGTTTCAACCTCATCCGGAGGTCTCGGCCAGTAGTATTTACGTGAGTAACCCGTAAGTTGAGAACCCGTAAGAAATGTCAGTTGCTAATGGTAATAAAAAAAATAGAGGGACAGATGTTTAATAGTACAATACAATTGAAGATACATGTTGATATTATTCATTAAGTAATAATAACAATTGTATCTTTTCATATCACAAAAGAAAAAAATCCTTGACGAAGAAAGGCACAGTAAATTTCAATGGATACTGCAAAAACTAGTATTCAAAATTTTGCGTCGTTATGAGCTTTTTCAGTCATGTTCAGTGGTCATGCTGGATAAACGGTTAAAAATCTTTGGCGGAAAGGCAGATCACTCTGCCCTCCGATGTAAGTAATGGTAGGCGGACTAACAAATGCTATTTTTATTTTCATACCATTGCTGCTGGGTTGAGGCTGCACTTCCCGGGCTTTTCCAAAAGTAAGCATTACAAATGAAAAGTGTATGATGAGAAATCTGGTTTGAACGTATATAATGGTAAAATTAGGTATATATGTATAAGTACCTAACTTTATTAGATATAACTACCCTATATACTTTCAGTGTAAGTAGATCTACGAAATTTCTAGAAAAAACATAACTTACACAAATCTTGCATTTGATATGTACCTGCAATAACTTAGATAAGTGCACTAAACTCGTGTGGATACTTGCGTAGTTGTTGATTCCACTTGTGTGCAATCTAATTGCCTTTAGCCTCATAGATTGACCCTCGACAGACCCTTAAAAGGAAGACAGCCCGTCCACATGAACAACTTTTTTATGGGATCAATGCTGGGGCTGCTTAAACTTTAACTTTTTCGTCATTTACAGAAGTGTACGGGATATTAAAATAAATCCTAGGTCCCACAGGAAAAATTGTGTTTAAGTCAGCCTTTTAAGGGAATGTCGAGGGTCAGCTAACACGCTGTATATAACGTGGAAGGGATATACCCGAAATAAATCTAACCATGGTCTGTAATAGATCATTATAGTATAATGAAATTAAAATAAATGCAAAAAAAGAAATTTCGTTATTTCCATACAAAAGTGTGCAGTCGCCCGAGCGATTTGTATGGGAACGTCGTTTTGTTTTTTGACTGTTATTTTTAATTTCATTGTACTAAAGTGATCTAGTATTGCCCGTGGTTCGATTTATTACGGGTATCTCCCTTCCTCTATGTATATACCTAAATCACTACTTAACACATGCGAAATAAATTAAGTAAACCTAAAAATAGGTAAACTTTAATTAAATAAACTATCTAAGGAATACCTAAAACCTACCTACGTAAAATCTAAATCGATATTTCATAATGGAGTATCGTGTAAACTCGACATTGACCTTATCACGGCATTTACAAACAGTGGCCATATTTCCCGTTAACCGCGAGTTTCTAGAAAACAAAGGTGGTGGTTGTTATGGCCGTTATTCACCTGCACTAAGCCCATGACATTGAGTGGAGTTTATTACTACGGAAAAATGTGGCTACGTTGTTTTAATTTTCTGTATAAACATACAAAACTAGTAAGTTTACCATGAGAATGTAAGTATGTGGGTACTTTTTAACAAGAGTATATTTGTATTGTAACATTCTAAGCCACACCACAGATTTTTAATTCTAAAAATTAATGAAAGTTATTGGCAGCGATTGAACAAAGGCATTAACTAAATTAAAGATACTTATTAATCAGGTCTTTATTTCCGCACACATCAAAAAAGCCGGTCAAGGGATAGGGCTAAGGAATCATACCAATAAGCGATGCTGCTACAAACCCATCACTTTTTTGATTTCGAACACACTAAACGTGGTCTTTAGAATTTATGACTTTGGGCTCTGTCTACCCCGCAAGGGACATGATAATATTTATGTATGTTATTCCAACGGGGTCAACAGAGCTCAAAGCTATAAAACACAAAGGCAAAATTTGTAGAGGTAGAAAACGGAATTTAAAAAACCGGCCAAATGCGTGTCCTACTTGGGCATCGAGGGCTCCTACCAAAAAAAAAATAGATCTAATTACAAATTTTCAATTTTCGAATCTTTTCCTTAACTTATGCTCTAAGACCTAGCTTCATGCTAAATTTCATCTTTCTAGGTCAACGGGTTGTTCCCTAAAGGTTTTGATTCCCTTGCGATTTTGATCAAATTTACAAAATTAGCGACGGCCATTTGATTTTGACTGTCTTGGAAGTATGATTTTTTAACAGATTTCAAAGATTACAACAGAGCCAGTCGAACAAACAAGTGATCCTGGTAAGTTTTCCTTTTTATCTTTTAAAGTACAAAACCCTAAAAATATGGATGGGTTGCTAGCCGCAATGCCTGCTGACATGATTTTTTCGTTTTCGGTCATTCTTTCTTTTAAAACTTTTATAAACCTTCTAACATTAATATTAAGGAAAATAAAAATCTTGAGTTTTAACTCACTCATACGTATTTATATTTGCTACTTCGTAAATTATAACACTGGAGTCTATCTTCAAACGTAGGTATAATATTTTAATTTTCAGTGGACAAGGTATCAACTCGTTGGTTTGTTGACTTTTCAACACTGCATAGCTTACGAACAATAATAAATTAGCATATTACACGAGAACAATAAACATTGTTCTAGCCACGTGGTTATCTAATAGACTCTACCATCACGTTATATTACATAACGTGTTCAACGTGCCAATATTCCCACGTCCTATTAAATTTTAAATAAATCATTTTCTAAAAACGAGGGTCTTTATGTAAGATTTATTTCTTTATTTATTTCTTTATTTCTCGCTACATGTACATGAACATTATAACAGGTGGTGAAATAATATATGTTAGTGACGGTACATGAACCCTGGCAGGGTGTTGCGATGTCTCATTAGGTAGGTAATCAAATTATACATGAATATGTTAGTTATAAAAGTCAAATTAAATTTATACAATATTAAAGAGTCAAATAATTCATTCATTCAATGTCAAAATAATAATAAGAATTATAAGTAAATAAAGAGAATAATAAAATAAAAAATTATAATTTGTCATTAAAATATTCATTGATTGAATAATAGCCCTTTGATAATAACAATATTTTTAATTTTTTATGAATATTTTATCATTTTCTTCCAAACGCATTTCTTGTGGCAGTTTATTAAATATTTTAATTGCGCTTACATAAGGTCCGCGGCTATACATGCCTAACGTAGACACCGGTAAATCCAACCTATCCTTGTGTCGTGTATTTCTTTTGTGAGTGTCTTTTACTTGTCTAAAAAGATGTTTGTTTTGTCTTACAAATGTGCATATCTCTAAAATATATATGGAGGGTAATGTCAAAATGTTATTTTTTATAAAAAACGGTTTGCAACTATGCCTATATGGCAGGTTGTTTAATATACGGATACACTTTTTTTGTACTACGAGGAGGTCGTGTGCATCTACGCTGTTACCCCATAAGATCACCCCGTATTTGAGCCACGAGTATGCGTAGGCATAATACACTGTTAATGCAGTAGCATAAGTCGTGTTTATTTTAAGGACGCTAAACGCATAAATAAATTTTGACATTTTGATTTTGACGTTCTTGATCGTATCGTAAGATATTTTTTCAACAACTTAATAAAATAGAGGAGGTTCTCAATTCGTCGGAATTTTTATTGAAGTGAAATCTTTTTAAGGCATTTTTGCCGTTACTTAAGTCACCGTTACCAAAAAACCGGCACCTCTATATATAAGTACCTAAATATTACCTGCGCAATATAATTCATCACTCCCGGAGTGCCAATGTATTTTTTTAAATGTTTGTTACCTCATAAGATAGTCATTGATAATCCAATTTGTAAGACTTTTTTATTTGGCAGGGTATAAGTTCCACTTAAATGTTATCTTAATCGGTTCAGTAACTAGTTTGATTGAAGTCAGTTGTATATCTGAAAGTTATCAGTTATTGGGTTCCTGGACAAGCCCACATAGATTGTTATGCATGAGTGAAATAAAATTTTGCGTCTAGAGCAGTTATTACACCTTAAAGAGTTTTTCATCATCAGATCAGCTCCACGACTTCATAATATTATTATCATTTGTATTAATTTCGTCATCAGTCGGTTGTGGGTAATTGCCATAAAATTCATTTGTACCGGAACTTTTGATACAACGCCCATAGCACACCAATGTTTTCATTTACCTACCTAAGTTCATCAAATTGCACATATACATATAACACCGAAGATTTTGAATATGATTAAACAAATAAGTATCTACCTTACTTGCGATCTAGGATTGGGATCTGGATATAATTCTGTTTTATGCATGAGCAAACATTGTCATGAAAATTGGATAAGGGCGTATAATTTCTAGGTCCAAGTCAATGAACAATGAACATCCTCTGTACCATTTTTTTATGATTCAGTGGAGTGCACCTTGCCTGATGGGAAGCAATGATGATAATATTTTTAATTAATACATATTTTTAATTCCAAGGTAAACGAAATAGATAGTCACTATGCGTTGAAATCACAAAACAACAAAGTTGAAATTATATACATTTTAATACGACCGTAGTAGTGAAATTATCTAGAGCTCTTAACTCTGCATATGACATGCGATCTCCCGGGGTAGTGGAAACGGGTACAACAAACAATTAGTGTTAAATACAACAACGAAAATTGTTTATTCCCCAGTCCGCATCATAAACAGAAGAAAATAAAAAAACTACGTTAAAGAATTTCTTCTTCGTCTTTAAAATTCTGATAAATAATATAAAGTATTTTATGTGATACTACATAGCTTTGGCCCGCGGCTCCGCTCGCGTTGAAAGCCTATGTCCTTCTCCGTACTCCAGACAACGTGTATATGCAAAATTTAACAAGCGTAACAAACAAACGACTAAACAAACTTACTTTCGCATTTATAATATTAGTTGGGATTGAGATTCTGAGAGAAAAGGGTAGAATTTTCCAGCCGCTTCTCCTTCCAGGATGTGCCATAAAAGGGAGGGGACAACTCAACTTAAACGTCGGTATCTTTTTTTATTCTAAATAGGTGATGGATCTTCACTAGATACTTTCTGATTCCACTTTTTCACAAAGATATACGCTTAAACCGAAACAAGAAAGCATGCTAAGAGTAGGTACATCTGTTTTACGAAAATCTGCAAAAAAGTCTGTTGGAAGGCGGCTCCTCGTCATAAGACGAAATTTCTGTTATTTTTAAGCTACCTATCAAAATTTATCTTGTTTATGATACGGACTTTTCAACCAGATAACAGTTGGTTAGACAGGCACATGGCATGCCAGGTTACAGACATCGACCTGCAAGCTAGACCTGGACCTACAGGTGGACGCTGCCCCCGGGCGGCGGCGGTCTCACTGATCTGTGGAGCAGGTTCAATTCTGTTACATTGTTTGGGACGGTAGCGTAGAAGCGCGTTTTGCAGTGTTGAATTGTAGAACCCCCGAAAATGGAGAAGACTTGTTGGAGAAAGTGCAAAGCAGTGCCGGAATAGCCCTAAAGCAAATTAAGCAACTGCTTACGTCTAGGAGGACCCATAAGCAGAAAAATATTAAGCCATACTCTAGTCAGTGCAGCGGCTCTCTGCCACTGTTAGCGGGCCCCCAGTAGAATAATATGCATTTGCACCCTCCAATCCAGCTAACATTAGCACGTTGATAAGGCCAGAAGCAAAGAAGGCTGGCTCGTCGGACAATACTCATTTTCTCTTCCCGTCAAGCATTGCTAGGGCAACAACATGACTTAGAGGTAATATTTTTATGAAATTTGTAAAAATCAAGCTCTTCATTTTTTGTTGATCTAAGCAGAAAGAAAGATCTCGCAGTGACTTGAGGATGCGAGTCCTACATACTTTGTCCTACATACATAGCTCGCCATCAATCTATGCTAAGAATTTTAAAGAGGCTTGTAAAAATTCAGAATGTTCGGTATGTTGGTGCATTAATGTAATAAAAATAACTGGTAGTAGGGCGTTAATTTCTAAAGCAGTCAATCTCTAAATAGTTTGCGATAAGTTCTACAAAGTTAAAGAGTTGATCTGAAAATAAAAGAGATCGTCTCCAACACTGCATAACGCTTGCCACATACTAAAGTGCTAAACAAAGTACACAAAAGCTGAAGCCTATAAATCGAAAGGACAATAACAACATTATAAAAGTGATGGGCGTCTGCTCCCTACGATATCTCCAAAAAACCTATGGTACCTACATAAAATTCAATGTAAAGTATATACTAGGACAACTTCTTCTTATTAAGAAAAATATCTGTCTTACCTGAAGGTCCTCCAAATGTCGAAGCACATGACGTTGAGCCAGAAGAAGCTGGTCTGAAACGCGTAGTACACGATGAAAGCTGAAAACAGAACTTCAATCAGCAAGCAGTCAAAGCTTTTATTTATTTATTTATTTATTCTCGCCGTGTGGTTCCCGTCAGAGTAGAATAGGACCACTCCAAGACATCCCGTGGATGTCGTAAAAGGCGACTAAGGAAACACAAGCTAAACAAAGCTTATTAACATCAGAGAGACCTCTCCAACCCGTCTGGCCAGCGTGGAGAGTGTAGGCCAAATCCTCTGTCTACTCAGGCTAGTATATGGCTCTGGTAGTACAGAGAGGGTCGTGCTCCTGCAGTGGAGACTAGAAAGACCTGATGATGATGATGATTTATTTATTCATTTATGTACACAAAAAAAACATGTTAAGACAATATATATACAGAAAATTTGTACAAGGGAACTACTTTACTTTTTACTTGCTTTTCTTGGTGTTAGGAAAAAGGTAAAGAGGTAAAGGTAGTAAATGGTAACTTTCTGTTTTGTGCTGTTTTTATAATCCCATCTTTTCAGAGAATGAATGAATTAATTATGTAGGTATATGCGTAGTGTGATTCCACCTATAGATGAACAATACGGTAGCGGACCTATGGTAAGACAAAGACAATATAAATACTAACGTATGTTCGAAATACCTAGTTGTCGGCGTAACGAATTTGTAGGCAATTCAGTAAGTTTTTCCATTTTTGTGTTTATTTTGGGAGTTCTTTCCATAGCAACATTAAAAATTCACACATGTATTTAGGTACATTTCAGTCTTAAATCATTTATTATTTACGTACATCATAGAAAAAATAACTATGGCACTTGGTACAAAACTGTTGAATGATGTGCATAGTGCATATGCATAGGTAGTTGAAGTAAGTATTTATTTAATTTTAGCGAATCATGAAAAAATAACAAAACGTTCAAAATTCACCATTGGCAACAATTCTAAACGACTTGTGTAGTACATAGTAAAATTCAAGGCAAAAAATTATAAGTATGTATTACCTACCTCGATCGATATTATATCGATATCTTCGACTTTTGTTTTGTTTATTTTAACATTTTCACGATGAAACGGCTAGATTCGTCTTAGAATAAGTTTTACCGATCTACGATAAACACTACAAAATCCTTTTCCCACGCGATCTGATAAAGTACCTATTTATATACCGGCGGAAAACAAACAAACCGCGTAATTCGCCCACATTTTTAAATAAGCCCGCAATAAGCTATATTGGGCACTCCCAAAATACCTAATTACCTACGTATAAAATAGATACCTAGATACCGAAGTTGAGCAGCATAAAATGCTTATCTGCAATTAAAATACAAAATATAGTCAGTTGTAACTATTTAATTAATACATATCGTATAAGAATTTCATCAGCTGGTCAAAATACATTTTTTTTTTTTCAAAATATTATATAGCATTAGATCAAGTTCTCCAAAGGGCCAGACGTGTTGGATATATATTCCCACGCAAGCCTTCCAAAGGACCGAGGTAACACCCATGACTCCAAAGGAGATACAAAGAAAAAGAACGTTTATTTGCTCTAAGACACTTTCAATGTAGATATTATGTACTTACTTACAATAAATTCGTTAGACTGCTCGTAATTATTAAACTCGTTTTCTTTAGAATATTGCTAGGAAGTTAAGAATTTTACCCTGTATAGTCTTTCACAAAGTTTCAATCTTATTATAGCGGGCGAATCCTAATCCTACCTAATGCGAAAGTGAGTTTGTTTATTTGTTTGTTTGTAACGCTTTCACGCCCTATCTAATGAACCGATCATCATGAAATTTTGCACACAAATGGGTTAGGGACATAGGCTACATATCACGAGGGCGAAGCCGCGGGTAACAGCTAGTAACTTATAATTATCAGTAAAAGGTTCATCGACTATAGTTAAAAAAGTATATTTATTTGCCTCCACGCAATTATTACTACTTAATTATTCCTTACTTATATGACCCACCAATACGTAAATTGGGTTCTTATTTCAGAAAATTGCTAACTAGCGTATGAAACTTTTGTTGTTATCATTATTTCCAATTTAAAAACCAAATCCAATTCATTATTTTCTATTGTCGCCGTTGACGCTCTATGTAGGTATGTATGTATATTGTATAACAATTTCCAACGCAAAGTTCATCAAAAATAAATAAAGATCGAAGAAAGTTAACCGAGCGGCTGAGTATAAAGATATCCCGAAAAATATTTGTATGGCCCAATTCACTAATGATATCTTAGTCAATATGGGTACAAGTAAACATTTACGTTTGCCGTTCTTATTTATCTCCGGCACTCTCGGTTGCGATGATGATGAGAAGTCTGACAGGCCATAAATATTTTTTTAAAGAGATTACATTTTCTACATACTCTTGAGCTATTGCTTGCTGAGATAGAAATATTAGCATATGATTATTTTTCTTTGCGGGACAATTTTCTATTTATAGATAGGATTATTTATAGACAAAGTTATTTTATGGGTATGATTAATTTATATTATATAGATATTATATAGTTTTATTAGTCAGTAGGACATAAGTATATATTTTAAATCTGTATAAATTATTCAATACATTTTAGTAAAAAGCTCTTGAATGAATTAATTATGGAGTTACATTTTTGAATGGAAATATGTAGTAAAAAAGCTGTCACAGTATCCGTAGAAGTTTTCCGATTTGGCTAAAACAGCAAATATACTAGTAAGATTTAATTTTGCAGAAGCTGATTAATATATTCTTTTAATTCATAGTAATAACTTAAATCTTAAAATGTTAATGTGATGTGTTACTCTTAATTATTATTTATTTGATTAATAATACAAATAATGCAATTGAAATCATTTAATTGGCTTACAAAACTTACTAAAAATACTTGTTCGTAGAACATAAACGATTTACACCATAAATTCACAGTTTAATTATGCTTAGGTATTCCTGTTTTATTTAATAACATAATAAATATTTAAATCCAGCCTAAGGCCTGCAGGTTGTTTTTTTTTTTTAGTTTTATATTAAGACAACTCTACCTACATTTGTCAAAAAAGTGACGAATATTCTTATAAAATAGATTTATTTGTTGACTCTACTAACCACGCCTGCCCATTACATTTAATTGCAAGTATCTTCCAAAATTATTAGCTCTCTAATTTAATTACGCAGCTTTTGGGCGCGACTTTAAATGAATGACAGTGCGTCAGTGGTTGTTTAGATGGGTGATTATGAACTGCTGGCCTTATGAATTATCAATTAAAAATGCTTATCAAAACTTTAAGAGCGAGTATTCAAAACATTGTAAAACAAAACAAAAAAGTCGATACAAAATTTTTATGTGCAATTTAACTTATAATTTATTTATTTTCATGATTATTTTACTAACATTGTATTTCTATATACAAGGAACCCTATATTCTACCTTCCTTTAATAATTTAGGTTTTTTTTCTAATAAAGATCCAGTATGTGTATACTGGATCTTTATTAGAAACTGGATTTTGATTTTTTACGATAAAGAGCTCTTGTAAAAAATGTTTAGGTGGGTAATTATGACTGCTGGAAAAAGTGGGATCAAGTTTCTGTTCAGCCTTGGACATAACATACAATATGAAATGTACATATGCACAATTAGCTAACAGATCTTAATGGATTAAGTTATAATTAATAGGCTTTCATAAAAACCCGTGTCTGCTTTTATTCCCGTGAATTTATGTGTTCCGTTTTTGCCTGACTGAGGAAGTAAGTAATATCTCTCATGAACAAGGCTGCTAGAAAGTTTCCGGCTTCTGTCAGAAGCATCACAGAAGAGGATGCGATGATTTATAATAATACTAGTTTTCGCCCGCGGCTCCGCACGCGTTAGTGTCGATCCCTCGGAAACAGACTTTTCTCCGGGATGGCCTATGTCCTTCGCCATATTCCAGACAACGTGAACGCAAAATTTCATGATCGGTTCAGTAGATAGGGCGAGAAAGTGTAACATACAAACATACTCACTTTCGCATTTTTAATTTAGTTGGGATTGAGATTCTTCATCCATTTACTTTATATTTTTACTGCTACATTGCCTCAACAACAGCTCAACGACAAAGGTGCACAAAATGCCCAATGATATCTTCTTCTTCTCTGTATATAAGTAGGTATAAAAAGCAACCGTTTCTGACTGACCTATCAATCAAATACTATCAACCACACCGCAAACCACTTAAGGCGCTCCTATAGTAACACTAGCGTCACCCAGCAATTAATTCTATTAATCCTAAAATATATCGAATTTTAAAAATCTATCAAGTACATAACTAGTAAATTACTTGTAGTATTTTTGTATTTATTTTCACTAATACTCGTTTGATAAACTAAGAGAAAAACAGATTAACGCCAAAAGTGGCACTAGTAAATTACTTGTAATATACAAAAAAATTCTATAAGTAATTTAGTAGTTTTGTACTTGTAAGATTTTTTAAATTCGATACAATTTATGATTGAAGGAATTTAATTGCTGGGTGGCGCTATAGTGTTTCCCCGGATTGCGCTGAATTTGGCACTCAGATGATATTAGTATTAAAGCATTTTAAAAAGCGGGGTGAGTTTTTGAAAGAAGAAAAGTTTTTCTAAGGGGTGGAACGGGAGTCCAGAGTTTGATTTAACGCATGCGAAGCTGTGGGCAAAAACTAATTTGCTTTATAAAATTAATGCATACTAAAATAGCTAATAATTATCAGACAGAACCAATTTACACTGATAGCCTACAGCTGAGAATAAGTGGACGTGGAATTTGTATTCCCCAGGTCATTAGGTTAAATAGATTTGGAGACATTTAAGTACGTTAATTTGACCTTTAAATAAGACACCGACCGCGTCAATTTTTCATTTAACATATCCTAATAAAATATCTCAAGTCGAATGAGTGGATATAAACGTTTTTCAGTATGAATCTAGTACCTATTTGTAGTACCTTGTATCTGTATACTGATGCAGTGATCGAAGTGTGCTTCGAGTGAAAGCATCCGTAATATTAATAATCGTATTTCATATTGAACATACTTCTATATTTTTCTCGAGAAACCGACCTTTGATACGAAAAAAACATTTCACTATTCGAAAAAAAAAGAGTAAATAATGTAATAATTAAAAAGAAATATTAAACCTGATTATGTTGTATTCAGTTATTTTAATAAATATTTAGAACACGTTTTGTTGCTTTTCAACTTCTTTTCAGTTGAAATAATATTCATAGCCTTCGTATGGTGCTTCATTAAAAACGTAGTCTTATCATTTCTATTTTGTAACTGATTTCCTTTTTCTTTATCTTAATGTCTCAATACTTTTACCGCTGTTTTTCAAATTTACTTTTATTAAGCTCAAAACATCAAGGAGACCTCTCCAACCCGTCTGGCCAGCGTGGAGAATGTGATTGCTCTGGGTAATACTCGTATATGGCTCGGATAGTACGTAATAGTCGTAGACATAATTGTCGGATTGTCACGTTTATAAAATATACCTGTCCAACTGAAAGATTTGGGTGTCCTTCGAGAATTATCATAAAAGTTTTCACTCTAGTTACAATTATTTCACCTTTTTTGCGACTGTACTTTAATTAACACTGTGCCACTTAGAATAGTTCAGTGAATACTGCTTGCTTTGAGCATGCGACCTTCATACGACATGTTATGGCATTGTTAACACGCGATCTACTAAAAATAATGAAGTATTTAGTGTTTTCATACTGAATATTACGTCGTGAATCATGACATTAGTTTATTTCCCCAGATTACTTTTTTACTAAGTACTATTAGCTGTTTCCTGCAAATTCACCCGCGTGAGTTTCGGTTTTTATCACGCACTGCACTGGTGAATTTCCGAGTTGACCTCGCGACCCGGGCCCAAAATTTCAGATTTCCAAAGACAGTATATTTAGCTGTTTCCCGCGAATTCGCCGAGAGGAGCCCGATGACCCAGTGAGCATAAGCATCCCTGACACGGTCCCGACTTCGATGAGATGACAAGTTGGATAAAAATATCTTGAGCTCCTACGTGCTTTGGAAGGTACATTGGGCCGTTGGTCCCGGCTGTCATCGTTGATGGCAGTCGTAGAGTCGTAAATTCTATGCCTTAAAATCTGACACCAGTGCTGGCCACATTCACGAAAGACAAACAAAACAAAACAAAAAAAACAAAAATATATTCAAAAGTAGGTTTACGAAGTCAGTGCAAGAAAATCGTAGAAGTGTACAGCTATAATTTTACCAGACGGGTTCACTTCAGTTTTGTAAATGGCCGTAGCACTTCGTAGCACTAATCCGTACATTTTCTACGCGAACTCTCCCGTTCAGAGCTTTACAAATTCAGCATATTTTTCGTATTAAGTACTTACCGACTGCGACTACTGATTAATTTTTAACAAGCATGAGATCTCAGCGGCTTTTGAAAAAATGTGCCAAATGAGGAATTGAATACGTGGGTCCATGGAAATATATGTACTTGGTGTGTACCTACTAACAATTCGTTTAATATTTTGTTTTTACATCTGCACTTTATCAGTGCCTCTATTAGATATAAGATGCAGTTTGAGATTTGATTTCTATGAAAGCCGAGCGTGACACCTTTTCCTTGTTATTTAAATAACGATTACCTACCAATTTTTGCAGTGAATTGGTTTATTTAATCATAATTTGCGTGTCTTGTTTCTGAGTAAGAGAAAGACACAAACTGGATCTGGATGCGCGCTTTACATTTAAAATACACTTCCAAATAAAGAATCAAGAATTGAAATTAGTCATTTATGATGGAATGATGATGTTTTGAAATATTCCTTCTAATTTGGCAGCCTCCGTGGCACAGTGGTTAATACGCCAGCCTGCGACATGCAAGAGAGGTCCTGGGTTCGATGGTCATGATAGAAAACGATCTTTTTCAGATTGGCCTGGGTCTTGGATGTATATATAGGTACATAGTATCTATTATAAAATATAGTATCGTTGAGTTAGTATCCTGCGACACAAGCTCACAACATACTGTGGTGCTAGCTCAATCTGTGTGATTTGACCCTATAAGTATGTATAATTATATATTTAATTAGGAAACTCATACTTTTAAGAAGTCGGTTGAAAATTAAATAAGTTCTTATCTCACCTATGACCATGCAGCCCGTCATGGTGTCTTCTCCATCCTCTCCGAAGTGCATCTTGAGGTAGGCCAAAAAGATGTAGGCCACGATGAGCCCCGAACAATAGGCCATGAGACACATGCCGTGGAGATTGCGGAGGTCCGGGATAAAAGCGTACACCATGAAGGTGGCCAGCAGGAACGGCACGGACAGGAGGAGACCTGGGAAAGATAATAAATTGATTACTGGATAACTTTGTTGTGTTTTGCATGGTTCCCGGCAGAGTAGAATACGACCTCTCTAAGTCTTCCCGTAGATGTCGTAGAAGGTGACTTAGGTAACAAGCTTATATCAATCAAAGAGACCTCTCCAACCCGTCTGGCCAAATAGTTCAGGCCAAATCCTCTGACTGCTCTGGCTAATGTATGGCTCTGGTAGTAAAGAGAGGGTCGTACTCCTACAGTGGACACTAAAAAAGACCTGATGATGATGATAATGATGGATTCTAACTCCCGAAACCAATATGGTAATTATTTACCCTAGGTGCTGTTTAAAAAACTGTGTAATACAGGTTTTTAAACAGAAAAGATTATGATCAGATATCAAAACATGAGTGTATGACTTGTATGAGTAATATGTTTGGTTAATATGATAGGTTTGGTTAAATGCTGCCACTGTCCGGCTGTTCTCCCCTAAAGGTAGCATTTGTTGTTAAAATTTTATAAGGATGTTAGAAAATCACTGAGATGTTTTTTCCGATTCAGTTTTTGGAATTTTTTGGCGGAATACTTACCTCTTTGACTTACTCAACTAAGCTGTAAGATTTCATTTAAACTTAGTTATAGATGTAACTGCCCTAATTTTTTTCACGTATCCATATACATTAATCCTGCATAGGAGAATTCCATCAAATCTTTCGAGTCACACACATACTCGTATACATTTTACCCGTGCCAAATTACACCTTTTTAGTACAAATAGTCTCCATAGATCAACAAACAGACAGACATGGTGGAACTACTAGGGTTCCTCGTTTACTACGGAACCCTGAAAAGAGGTCATACCCACGAAAGGTGTACCTTTCGTGGGTATGACCTCTATACCATAGATAAAGGAAAAATAACTTATTTCCTCATATATGTGTATAGAATTGTCAATTTATTCCACACACGAAGTCGAATTCTAAGAACCACTTAACAGGTATTTTGTGAATGAATGAATCGTCCAAAGCAGTCGGGATATTAGTCAGTGTGCGCGTCGTCCTGATGCACTCACAACTAAGAGTAGATAGATTAATTTATTAATTTTACTATGGCTACAAATTTTTTTTTATATGTTTTATTAACTTTTGAATTTAGTAATGTGCTCTGTATTAAGACAATGAAGTGGTGTATAAGTAGTGACTATATATCCAACGACCGAGTTATAGACAAGGAAAGTTGCAAAACACAGCCCTGCATAGTGAGTACCTGTCCGTTTGGTCAGATGAATTTCGATAGAAGATGTGTGAGCATGGACAGCTTTCCAATAGATTTCTCAGGGGTTCTTACGCTGTACAAGATGGAATCAGGGCAAGTAGTGCAAAGTGACAAGGTGTTTAATAATGAAACTTTTCAAATCGTTACTTACAAAGACAGGGCGTCGCACTTAAGCAGTAATAATAATTGTACAACACGGTTTTTTAAAATTGGAAAAAATTGACAGTTTGATGGATATTTCCTAGAGGTAAGTTGTCGATGTCAATGTTGTTTTAGTTGTTTCACGGATAGTTTTTGTATGTAAATAAGCTAATATCTTTGTTTTAACTTACTTATTGGATAAAATTGTCCGGATGACGATGATAAACATGTCCTCTGTAACTTTTTTATGTGCAATAAAGTTTTAAATAAATAAAAAAATATAATAAACCTATATGACAAAAAATAAATATTTAAGTTGAATTAGAATAATAGCATTACTGCAGAGGCCGGGAAGTTAGGAATTGCCGGATGAGTAGAGTTTTGCCTTGACAATAGTTACGAATCCGGCAATCCCTTTCCCGCCGAGGAAAGTATAGTGCTTTTCTCAATAAATGTAAGGAAATTAAACTGAAAGTTACATAGTGTCATATGCCTTCAGTTCTTCTTACTATTTGCCGGCAATACATTTTCCTCAAACTCATTTTAAACGGTTTTATTCCGAATAAATAACCAACTTTGCACGACGCAAACGTGGAAAATTAACATCATTGGACAAGTGGAAGACCAGGCCAGATCAAGGGAGGTTTATAAAATTTTTGACTTTTGGAAAGTATAAGTCACCGTAACACTATTTTTTCAAAAGTGAGTCACAGGAGTTTTATTTCACTGTATTACCAATCTCTCGTTTAGTGACTCATTATTTCCTATAGAGAACAATGTTTAACAATAACAGCTGTCTCTATCAGACTGGCCATTATTTTGAGTGTTCCGTACCCAAAGGTATAAAAATTATATATATATATATATATATACCTACCGTGCATATTTCAAAAACTATAAGTTGGATTGTTAGTCGCCTTACTTAAACCCACTCTTTGCCCATCAAATCATTTGGTACGGTGGACAGTAAAACTATACTTTATGTTTTTAGAATGGTTCATTCTTCTTTCTTGACTCCAAGACTATATTACCACCAGGGGAGTATATTGTGAGGCTTGCTGCCAATAATCAGAGTGGTGTTTGGGAGCCAGAACTAAGGTTAAAGTTTGCTAAGGCTGCTTCCGACAATGTTGAAACCACATTTGTCGACCAGATGTTTGTTTATGGTAAGTAAGCTTTCGTGTGGTTTGTTAACATCTGTTAAAACACTGATCTGATTGGAAGACTAGCGCATTTTTAACCCCCTAAATTATCCTTTGATATCACGTAATAATTTAAATGTGATGTGATGCCAATGATAAGCAATGCAACTTCTAATTTAACTCCTTTTGTTTTGTTATTTTAAATAAAGCTAAAGTAGTAGTAGCTAAATTAGAAGATTATTCACTGTAAACCAATATAACACCCTCAGATAACACCTGAGCAAGAGTGTCATTTACGACGTCAAAATTTGTCTTCTATCTATCAACTAGGCACTAACACAGCTATACAGGCACAGGCGTTAAAAAAGGCAAATCATTGATATGAATGAAACATAATAAAGGTCTCAGCATATATCCCTGAGGAACTCCCACTTTGGCAGACGACCCTTTGATTTTACTCCATTTAAAATAACTTTTTGAATTCTATTTTCTAAATAAAGATGAATGTAAGTTCTATTGATTCCAATTCGCAGAATATCTAAAGCCGTGCTAAGCTATTCTAAATCCCACCTTAAGCTTGAAATATGTGGTATGTGCTTTGTTTTTCCAACCACCTTTTATTAGATTTTTGTTTTGTTTGCAATTCTGATTCTGTTATACACATATACTATATTTATTTTTCAGCGATGTTAACATCCTGTGTCTTCATGATAGTAGTGATTGCTATAGTGATTCTGAGGGTGCCTCGTACAACCATCAGTTCAATATTCGTGAGCTACGTGGCTACTCTGACGGTGACTTTCTTGCTTATCTCCGTTCGTGACTCATGCTTAATTTACAAAGCTTTGTACTCCAGTGATTGTTTTGTTTTAAGTAAGTAATGTATATTTATAATTCGCAAAAAAAATATAAAATCTTACTGTTAAATGTTTTTTAATAATGCACATAATACATTTGGAAGTTGGAATGTTTAGTAAAAAAGCTAGGTAAATTAACAATTTCTGTTTGTTTCATCTAATATTTATTTTGTCCAGGTTCAATCATTCATTTTTCAACATTTAGCAGTTTTATTTGGATGGATATCTTTGCCTTTAATATTTGGTGGTTAATAAGGTACGTAGCAATATCTGCAAATTGGCTTTATTAATATTACACTAGAATCGAAAATGAGTCTTAGTTGCTAGTTTCCAGTTTTATTTACCACCCTTTATACACATTGTTGTAATTTACAATAGAAAATGAAATTTTGATTTAAGGCGTTCATTATACTTTTACTCTTTATTTTTTTACAGAAAATTGTTCAACCCAAATGTTAATAATATCGTCAAGATAAGTGCGTATGCTAAAGCAGATGCTTCTAGATGGTCCATCGCTTGGTGCTGTTGCGTGGCTTGGCTGCCGGCGCTCGTGTATGTCACCATAGAGATTTGCCTAGACATGTTCACCAAGACCTATGGACCACGCTTCGCAAATTGCACAGGTATAAAGTATTTTCGTTTATAGTCTCTCTATAATTCCTGGTGGTTCTTGAATGGTGTACCTCAGGATTTTTTAACGATATTGATGATAATCATCAAAACAAAAAAAAAATTTTTAGTCTGTAAGATTTAGTTTAGTTTAACATAACCAAAGACAATATAATACTAAACATAACCTAGGTATATTTTAATTGTCATAATTGACCGAGCGAGGGCGAAGCGTCTGTGTTTCAGTTTAAGCTAAAGTTCTTTGGTATGTCTATACGGCAGTTCTCCCCTAACGGTCCCTCAACCAATTCTCGGGAAATTTTATGAGCTGGTTTGAAAATGACAGAGTTCTCTGTCAATTCAGTTTGAATTTTTACAAAATGTTCGGCAATTGGCACAAAATACTAGCGCCACTTAGATTAGTGGCGTTTATGACCTTTGTGAGTTTCCGGCTTCGAGCAACACGGCCTCCGTACCGGACGGAGGGAGTGGGCATAGCGACAATTTACTATGACAATTTTTCTGGCGTTTTTTGCGGGGGGAAATGTGCACACAAGTTTAGTTCCGCATACCTACATACAAAACTTAAACTGTCACTTGATAGTAATTATGACATTGTCACAAAAAATGACATATAAAAGAAAAAATAATTTGTGTACAGATGAGTCACACACAACTAACACATAGACATGCATATGCCTAATTTTGGCTTGTACCTTGACAGAGGGGAATGCAGCGTATGGCTACTCCCTTCCGTGTTGCTCGAAGGTTTCCGGTGATTATAAAACAAAGCTCGTTATTTGTTTTGTCATCCAGACAACGAATAATTTTGATACTGATATGGTCATCGGAAGGTGGTATAGACAGTTATTTTTAGGGAGTCTTGAATCTAGGCAGTCGAATCTAAGGGAAAGTTGTTTTAATTTTTGAGAATTTTATCATTGTTTAACCTTTTTTTTTTAAAATTTTGCTTTAAATAATATTTAATTAATACTTTTGTTTGGTTATATTGATAGAAGACATGCAGAGAATTGTATCATCATCTCAGCCCACTTCTGATCATAGCCAGATAGCCTCGTTTATATTTTAAATTTTCTTTATATGTATTTTCAAACGGTTCTTTGGTATATGTTTTAAGGATAAATATTTATTCAATTTTAAGCTTTCATAAGACAGACTCGCAAGGTCTAGACTCACAGATCCACCAGGTAATGATTGTTTAAAAGCTACAAAATACTAGTATTTAAGAAAGTTAATGCCTCTCCAATAATAATTCTGTCTTCGGAAATCACTTATGGGGACGAGACTTTCACATTGTAGGTAAGAGCCTAAAGTGTTTGGAAACCTATGGACTATCGTTATATTTCTAGCACAATATGTTATAGTTACAAACCTTAGTTAGTCTTTGCAACAGATTAGATACAAACAATCTTACGTTCTATTACAGTTGGGTCTAATCTATGGTACCTGGCAGGTCCTCTACTGCCTCTGCAAATAATAAACTTGGCCTTTCTCGGACTCATCATCTTTACCCTTTTTTCCTTAACAATGGAAAATTCTGATTTTAACAGCCTCAAGAAAGTCACGTAAGTTTCATATTTTTTCAATATAACATGAAATCTCATTTAGTATCCAATTTATTGCTATTGATTTGACCTTACATCTTGCAAGCAATCTGAGACAAAAGATTGCTCAAAGTTGCGTTGTGCAAACATAAAGACTAGTTTCGATTCATCCACATTATGCGTTTAATTGCAGATTGCTGTGTATAAAGATATCCATATTGATAGGAAGCAACTGGATAATAGACTTGGTGTTACTGCTGTTTGATGCTGATATCCCTGACTGGATCAAGTACACGTTAAGGGCCTACAATGCCTTGTTCGGAGTAGTCCTGTTTCTGGCAGTCGTTTTTCATGTACGTATGATTTATTTTAATATTATATGACTTTTATTTATTAATATACCTGTATATTTTAATCTTCTTCTTATCTATAAGAAGAAAAAGATACTTAATATTTTAGTGTCGATATCAGAGTCCCTAATAGAAGATAGACTCGCAACAAATAAGGGCGAAAAATAATATTGGACCCCCCATACAAATTCACAAATCAAACTGAAAAGTGGTTATTTTTCAGTTTTTACCTTTTTTAGGGTTCCATAGTAAACAAGGAACCCCTATAGTTTCACCATTTTTGTCTGTTTGTCTGTCGGTCCGCGGTTTTACTCAGAAAATATAAGTACTTACTAGAAAGCTGTAATTTAATATGGGTATGTATATTAATATTGCCAGGCAGTGGCAGGCATTTTTTTGGGGTATCACGAAGATTTTATCTGTGCTCTCTACAATACCTCAGTAGGTATATATATATTTTATATGCTTAATATAATTCCTTCTTATCTAAAAGAACTTAGAATTTATCGGGATCACAATATAGAGTAGAAAGAAGCTCATACAATAGCCATCCTAGAAATAATCCACTACAAAATTATGTAAGTATCGTATTGTTAAAATTACTTGTACTTCTTTGACTCACTTTAGATTAATTATTGTTAACAGGATACCAAGAAGGTGGCAAAAGATGAATCGACCCTACTTTCTACTACAACTGAGGCTGTAAAAGTATAGCTTGTACTTAAGTGAACTAAATAGAACATTATGATACAAGTACGGTAAGGATATTATAGTTGAGGTGTTTATAGACACGACGCGAAGCCGAGTGCTTATAATAAACCGATGACTGTTACTGTGAGTATCATACGACGTTTTTCAATACATTTGCGATTACCATAAACTAAAACAAGATTGCAGTTCAGCAAATAAGGAATTTAGAAAAGTTAGGAACTAAAGCAGTTTGTAAAAATACATTTATAATAATCAGGTACATTTACTCAGGTTTATTTTCTCCAAAAAAGTACATTGATAAACTTCTCATTTTCGAAGTCGGTTAAAAAATCACATCTCACGAATTAGAAAAAGTTTTCATGCTGAACTTGAAACTCTTTGCTTGCTGTAACTGCCATATCTGACCCTTGAACTTTGTCGATGTCGAAGAAATAATTTATTCGAAGGGATTCTTAACTTATTAACACTATCCTATTTTTCTACTTAAAACTAAGATTAGATAACTAGAATAAGATAATTTATTGCATTTATCTTTAACCTATTCAGTAAAATAAACGCTCTAAAGGGTAAAAGTGACTTTTCTGCAATCTGACGTTGTATAAGGCCGTGTTGTTCCCGGTAGAGTAGCATAGGGCCACTCCAAGTCTTCCCGTGGATGTTGTAGAAGGCAACTTCTAAATAAGAAAACACAAGCTAAACAAAACTTATTAACATCAAAGAGAACTTTCCAAGCGATCTGGCCAGCGTGGAGAGTGTAGGCCAAAATCCTCTGACTGCTCTGGCTCAGTATGGCTTTGGTAGTACAGAGAGTCGTGTTCCTGCAGCGGAGACTTAAAAAGACCTGATGATGATAATGGTGATGATCGTTGTTTTATGATGAACTACTATACTGCGATTAATTAATGATAATTAATTAAGTACATAATTTGGTAATGATTACGTATATTTGGAGGTACCTACATATAACCTACATATAATTAGTTACACATTGCTTCACTTCACCTCGTTCTGGACGAGTTAATGAAACAACGGTTGGCTGCAGACTGGTTATTTATTCTACCACCCTCAAGCAACAGTAATATTTTACTTCATACTACTTCATAATTTTAGCCCTTTCCCCTGTTCGCTCTTGCGTGCTGCTGTATAGTTTGTTCCATTACACGTATATTTTATTAACGAAGTATCTTTGGGATTGGATGGGAAATATATGGCCTTGTAATGTGAACTGGTTTCAAATAAAGCAATTTATTTTAAGATTTAATTTCTTTCTCGGCAGCGCTAGATGAAGTGTAAGGTCCTGATCATCATGCCTTACAAAGAGAACACTCACCGACAGCGCCGCACGGGGCTGTCATCAGTGCTGTTGTTCTGCGAGTACATCACGGCCACCATTCGTGAAACCAAGTCCAATTCATTGTCATTTTTTTTATAGAGACAGCACTGATGACAGCATCAGTGCTATTGGTCTGCGCATAGCACATCACAGCCACTATCCGCAAAGAGAGAGACAAGTCCTGTTCATTATCATGTCTTATAGAGACGACACTCACCGACAGGATAAGATATGTACAGCACGGGGCTGTTATCAGCGCTTTGTTCTGCGCGTAGCACTTCACCAACACCATCCGCCGAGACTAGTCCTGTTCATTATCAATCTTATAGAGACAAAACTCACCGACAGCATAAGATATGTACAGCACAGGGCTGTCGTCAGTGCTGTTGTTCTGCGCGTAGCACATCACGGCCACCAGCCGCAGAGTCTCCTGGTCCGTATCGTCCATCATCATGTCCACGCAATACTCTGTGGGCGCGACCCATTGCATCTTCTCGTTTTCAAGGCCCACCTCCAGCAGAGTGCCATTCTGGAAATAAGAGATAATCTACGATTATACAAAACCTAAATACCTTTTAGCCTAAAAGTGTGAAAAAACTGGTGTCCAACCCAGTTGGTCGCGCACACATACAGCTACAAATTTGGCGGATTTTGAGGGCATAAATTGACAGGACGCGTGTGATAACACAAAGCTGTCACGCACATAAGCATTGAAAATTGACCTGTTTTTATATTCATTGAAATAAATGCATGACGGTGAGTATATAGTCAAGAAATAATTTAGATTTCTGTACTCATAATACTGACGAAAGTATAACTGTAAGTATACCTACATTATAATTAACTAAGTATCGAAAATTGCCGTGACAGACAGACATGTGTCTGCGTGCTTTCGCGACCTCGGGTTCTTTTCGAAAGCCATCTTGCACTACTCAGAAATGCGAAATAGAACTTTCTTAGTTTTAAGGTTTTAAGTATATGAGATTTTTATGATCTTTATAATACCTACTTAAGTGTAGGTATATACTTTGAGTGTGGTTATACTATTACGGCGTAAAACTTCACCCCTTATTTCATAGCTTTTTCAGTATTCAGTTGAATTTCTAGAAATCCTTTATTTGTGCTCACTTACAACATAAACGGAAACCCTGTACCAAATTTCAAGTTTCTAGGTTTATAGTAGTTTCGGGTGTGCGTTGATATATTCAGTATAATAGGCTCTTTGATCAGTGAGCCTTTTATATTATAATATATCTTCCTATATCGTGTATTAGAAAAATGTGTTCCGCAAAAAGCGACAAATATACGACTTTTGATAATTAATGTTTTCTTATGTTTTCGCGATTGTTACACATTTAAATAAAATTATTTTAATACGGTTTTTATCGCGTTTATTACATTATTTATACACCTAACGTTTCGAGCACTTTACAGTGTTCGTGGTCGCAGGTAGACTAAGTTGACATTTGTCTAGTATTTTATAAGAACTGCAAAATCTACCGCCTAAAATATATTTTGCTGGAGCTGGAGTTTATAAAATTGACTGTGAATGTGGTTTATCATACATTGGGCAAACAAAGAGAAGCATCGGTACCCGTATAAAAGAACATATTGCTGACATGAAGCATAGGCGCTCAACGAAGTCTGCAGTCTGTGAACATGCCCTAGACAAACCCAACCATTATATGCGTTTTGATAATCCTCAAGTCCTTGCAAAAGAAAACAGATATATTCCAAGAATGCTTCGTGAGGCTATTGAAATTAAAAAACATCCTAATTTCAATAGAGAGGATGGTTGGCAGTTACCACCAGCTTGGGATCCAGTCATCAATTTAATCAAATCTCAAGCTAAGCAGAAGACTGCAAGACCTTCAGACACTGTGAGCCAATACTGCGTATATCCGGTAGATTTTGCAGTTCTTATAAAATACTAGACAAATGTCAACTTAGTCTACCTGCGACCATGAACACTGTAAAGTGCTCGAAACGTTAGGTGTATAAATAATGTAATAAACGCGATAAAAAACCGTATTAAAATAATTTTGATAATTAAATTCCAGCCGCTGAAACCCTCCAATACGCTACATTGTATCTAAACAATTTTATTGCATCCGTAGGTGCTACATAGAAATGGTAGCTCTCTCGATATTTATTGCGTGGCGGTTTTGCAATAACTTTGTTTTTTATGTGACATACGTTGTGAATCCAGGTAAAATAACTAACATTACGTACCTAAATGGGCAACAAGGCACATTCCTTTTACAGCATGGGTAATTTTGTTTAAATATAGAACAGATTACCTACAATCTAAAAAAACATAAGAATCTGTTGGTTTCGAATACTTAGTAGATATATCCATGGTTTCGGATGATTAAATGATCAAGCGAAATTATAACATTTCGTCGACTCTGAAAATTTGAAGTTAGGTAAGCTAAATAACACGTAATATTTTTGAATTGAGTTTATCACCTACGGTTTGCGAAGTGATTACGAGTCGAAGTCTCAGGTTTGCTATGTGACTACGTTATAGGCCTTTGAGGACTGAGCGTGGCTACGTACGATTAGATGATGAAATGAGTGAGACTACGAGCAGACGACAGAGGGTGGCTACGTACGACTGCGAGTACTGCATCTCTTTGCTACGTATAATCGGTATCCGTAGGCATTTTTTCATACATAGCCTACGCTACGATGATAGGCCTACGCCTACAACCGGATGCTGCTACGATGTTGCTACGAGACTACAAGCCAGTGACACAGGTTAGCTACGCGGGTTTTTCCCGCTTTTGTTTTGCTACAGTCAGATCCTCGTAGACATATCATCATACCCTACGAATCCTACGATAATGAGCCTACGAGGACGCGGTACGGCTACGATGTTACTACGAAACTACAGGCCAACGACACAGTGAGACACTTTTCTTCTTATTAGTATCTCGTAGTCATTTCATCATAGCCAAAAATTGCAGCTAGCAACTAAAACCTATATTATATTCTGCTGTTTTAACAAAATTACCTACAGGGTGCACCCAAAAGACGGGTGCTACGACAAAACGTAAAGAAATTAAAGTTTGATTGTTTGCGTTGATATTTCCATTCGCGCAAATAGCAGAAATATCTTTATCAATAAATTATCTACTCTCATCAATTCGGGCTTTTTGTTTCCAGTTTTTATTCCGATATTCTTTAGGTCTCCTTCGACACCATGCCCCAAGAGATCTCATAACACCAGCTACCGAGCTGCGCTCGTATAAACACAGTGATGTTATGTCGATGAAAAAAGATGGAAGGTAGCACTTACCAATTGCAGTACAATTCTTAAGTTATAATAAAAAAATTATAAAAACGTTTCTAAGTTCTAAATTATTTATTACCCGACTGATCAACACAGAAGGAGGGTAATATTTTCGCGAGTATGTATGTAAGTATGTTTCAGGTTTCATTGTTACATCCAGTAGCGAAACTGCTTGACTGATTTTCATGTGTGAGGTGTCATTAGATTCGTATTCTTCATGTCAGCGTCATAGGATATGTAACGTCAGTAAAAAAACAATATGGTGGACGTAAACTGTGAAAAAAGGCAGCCGGGTTTTTATTTTTTAAATAATGCAACTTATTCGTTGACCATATTCCTTAATTATTATCAAGAAACGTGTGTCACAGACATTCTGAGCAATAATACCAATCAATTCAATCGCTATTTAATTGACATAGTCATTAGAGTCGCATAAAGAAGTGAATTAGTCCCTGTCGAGCAATATCCAGAAATATTTTATTGTTTTTATGCGTTCACAATGCTATTCTGATAATACTCTTATTAAATTAAGAAATGAGATATGAGAAAAAGTTTTACGCAAGAAGCATTTGAACCAGAATTATTTTTACCACTATCATCATCATCACTAGGTCTTTTTTAGGGTCCACTGCAGGAGCACGACCCTCTTTGTACTACCAGAGCCATATATAAGCATATTGGATCAGTCAGAGGACTTGGTCTACACTCTCAACGCTGGCGTCTAGCCAGCCAACATGGAGAGTATTGGCCAAATCCTTTTTGGAGTTGAAGATGTTTGTTTAATTTTTATAAGCTTTGTTAAGCTTATGTTTCCTAAGTCGCCTTTTAGGATATCCCCGGGAAGACTTGGAGAGGTCCTATTTTACTCTGCAGGGAAACACACGGCCAATTGTACCACTCACGCCTTACCAATTAGGCCACCGCGCTTCATATCCTACACCTCGAATTTCACCACTATATCCCATTCCCCTTAGATGCACTACCTACAACTACCTCACTATTACATACAAGTCTGGTATCTGAATTATCTAATTTTACAATAAAGTTAAAAATCAATTCGCCATACACACCTGTTGGGAAACTCCATTGAGATTGTCGAGTCCTCCAGCGATTTCGCCATGAGAACAATATCATCGGCAAATCGACTGTGAGAGATATACTTGCCACTAACGTTGATTCGCCGATAGATATATACCTAATCAGCGAATACATATCACGATATACCAAAGTACTTATATCAATAGATTTATATCATGGAATATATCAATTGATTTTTTCCTATCTTCTGCACTAAACATTTTGGAGACGGAACATTTTTACGGATCCTTTTACTGCGCGTGGGCTGACACACACATGGCCGGTTTTTTATTATTTTACAAAGAAAATTGTAGAAGATTATTACCTACTACGATTTTCTTGACCGATCAGAAAGGGGTAAATTTATATACCCATACGTCTCTCCATCGTAACACACGCAAATAGGCAATGACATTCCTCATATAATGGCCACTGTTCCAGCGACAAACATTATGCAATTGCGTTCAAATTGAAATTATACAAAGAACACTTGAAATAGATTGTAACTAGCACACGTGGGGCACAAATTAATGTCCAGCCACCAGCCAAACATTGGTTGAGCGTAGCAACGACTTTTTTTACTTCTGTGCTTACTAATATAAATAAGTACAGTAAACAAGTAATACGTAATGTTTATTAAATACTATACAATTGAGTTAGGATGGATTACGGTAAAATTATACAATATTTATGTTCACACACATACGACTCATATCTCAGACTATAAAACAGACCAGTGCCGTAGCTAGCCCGGGTGACCCAGGCCGGGATTAATAATTGAATCGCCATATAAAGAGAGAAGAACCTAGTAAAAGACGATCATCACTGTCATTGCGGAGGACATATCGATTCTCTAGGCCACCACAACCTGGGCTGTCGCTGCAGTGCAGGACACTTTTCGCGTCATGCCGCTCTCAATTATGTCATCCATCGTGCCCTTGCCTTCGCTGGTGTACCAGCAGTCTTCAGCCCGCAAGTATCACTCGAGATGATGACAAAAGGTCCAATAGATGACGCTATTATTCCATGGAACAACGGGCGGTTGCATAGGAATCCACACGTGGATACTGTGGCCCCATCTCACTTACCAACGGTACGTCGACGGTCCGTCCGCAGAGCGAGCGCGGTTGCTCTAGGCGACCCTTATATAAATTGTGGCCTTCGCCGTGGAGACCTTAGGGCCTCGAGATGCGGAAGCCCGACGATTTCAAGAAAATCTCTGCTTCTGATCAACGTTTCCGACGACCTAATAGCAGGCGCGCATTTTGGGAAGACTACAAATTTGCCCATTCAGCGAGGAAATGCCGCGCGCGAGCCTTTTGGGCGCCCGCATACCGCAGCGATTCGGAATCCATTTTTAATTAATCTGTTTTCTTTTTTAGTACCTAATTTTTGATAATAATAATAGTTGTAGCACGTTGTACGTTAGTATTATATTGTCTTTGGTTATAGTTACAATCATATTATCATACTATTCATTGTTTGTTTTCATGTAAATGTTATAATACTTATAATATAAATATAATTATAAATGATAGAAATAAAAAAGCCGAAAAAGCAACAAGTCTTATCAGACTTCGACTGACTTATCGTCTTTTTTGAGTCTATCTTACAAGCTGGATCGTTCCGACTGAGAACGATCTCTTTCAAACGTTTTTTTAACTTTAACGTAAGTATTAAAAGTATAATCGACATATGGGAGTTCTCATGGAACCGCCAAGCACAGGAATAACAAACCGCTTGCAATAATAAACAGCATAATCCTCTGTGTTTCGGACCAGCATATTTGTTAGCATTCCGCCAGTATTTAGAATTAAAACACGTTAGTTTTATTTATTCATTTGCGAATGTCGAACACTGATGTATTTATGCGATTTTAAATCAGTTTTAGTTTAGTGTTTATACAAAACTAAGGAAAACTGGTGAATGTTTTCTTAATATCTTAGTGAAACTGCCATTGTTTTATTTTAATGTTTATTTCGGTGGGTTTGAGTACGCATAACTAAAACTTAGTTTTTACCGTGTTTATGAAGTTCATTCTTACCTAATAAGTTGTGGGTGGTAAATTTACAATATTTTCACAGCAAGAGCAATACTAAAAAATCTAGGACCCAACTATAATTAACGGTAGATGGTATATAATGTTGATATTAGTATAAATAACGCCGATGGACGAAGTATGAGTAGACCACGAGTAGATAAGGAAACCAGGGCTAACGCTATTGTACGTTAGCATGAAATTGTCTTTGTCTATAGATAAATATGAGGATAATGTAAATGAATCAACAGTAAAATTATCTGTACTTTATCGATTGATAAGTAACAAACAACGCAGCATAAAATAATAGAGTAAATAAGAACTGATCAAAAAATATATTTATAGACACGTGTTTTGCTATGAATCTTCCTTCGAGTATCATGTCCGCATCTCTGTTTATTTTCTCTTCGCCACAATGGATATAAGTATGGTTAGTTTACATTATAACCGCTCCTGTTTGAATTACGACGCAGTCATTCCAGTCAATGTTCTACCGTAAAATACATTTAGATATAGATCCACGTACACTAAATGCTGTATGATTATCATAAAATAATCTTAATATATACCGTTGATATCTGCAAAACTAGAAATTAATGATTCGATTGTAGAAGTTGTTAGACACCTGCGCCTCACCGTTAATTTTAATAGACAAGATCATTAAAAGTACTTTAAATTAACTATTTGACCGGTAAGTAAAGTAAGACTCGTGACGTTAAAGGAATCGTATATTTTGCTCTTTTGATTTTGCTTTAATTTTGATGGACTATTAAAGTTCGGGCTTCGGTGGCAGCACCTGACTGCAGCTACGTGTCGCGTGACACCTACGCCGGCGACACCAAAATAGTGATCTTAACATAACTTAACATATCATAACTGGATACCGCAAAAATTGTAACATATCTAATCTAACCTTAATACCTAGCGATAAAACTAGACAAAATATTGAAAATATCAGCCAAGTGCCGGTAGGGTCTGCATAACAAGGGTTCCGTGCCAGACCGGCTGACAGACAATCAGACGGGCAGCGATGGCTTAGTATAAGGATCCTGTCGACATCCTTTAGAACCGGTGACCCCAAGAAATAAATAGTAAGCCATTGTTTATTGCGCCAAGAAATAACAATGACGTACAAAGATAAGCTTATCGCCCGTGCTAATCATAAAGCCATTTAGGTACATATTTAATGAATAGACATAAAGGTAACCTACCATCTTTAAAATATGATAAAATGGTCACTATGTTTCGTATCTTGCTCAAAGGCTTTCCATCGCGATAAACGTGGAAATCCGGCAAGTTTAATAAGCCATTTTAGTAAATATATAAAACGCTGGTTTTTTAAATTATTTTATTATTTAAGATGTTAGAGCGGGATTTATGCCTGGTGTTTGGCTACTGGCAATAGGAGCTGTATGTAGTTAAAATATTGATTTCTTGTAAACTATATATTTTTTTTTATTATTTTAGATATTGTTTCAATTTAGGAGAGCGGGATGTATGCCTGGTGTGGGGCTAGTGGCAATAGGAGCTGTATGTAGTTAAAATATTGCGCACAACTTAAGTTTCTTGTAAACTATTTTTTTATTATTATTTTAGATATTGTTTCAATTTAGGAGAGCGGGATTTATGCCTGGTGTGGTGTGGGGCTACTGGCAATAGGGAAGATGTATGTTGTTTTAATATTGTGCACTAACTTAAGTTTCTTGTAAACTATAGAATTTTTTGTATTTTCAAACTTTGGGACTTAAACCATAATTGGTGGATATTTTTTGTACCAAATGATGAAGCATGTTGATAATGAACCACTGTGTCTATTCGACGAAGCTTGTTGTGGATAATCTTGTATAGAAAGTTAATCAGAACTCATCAACAGCTTTAAAAATATTAGGTTCTATTTGCGGATACTATCTGGGACCATCGACATTCTCGATTCAAGCAAACATTTGATTTCTGAGAACGCCTGAAATATACCAACACGTGAATATTTTGGCTTCTCTCAAGGTTAGGTACCCAAGATGGTTGATGGAGATTAACAAAATAATATTTAAAGGAAACTAATTTAGCTCTAGGCATTATTACCAATTTCAAAATTTCATCTTACGAACTTTACGAATTTGTTCCCGGGTGTGCTGATACACACAATGGGCCCAAACAAGAGGCCTAAGTGTGGAAAACTGCCCACGGAACCAAGTTTCCCGGGTGTGCTGTGTCTTGCCTACAGGTACTCCAGTGACTCATCTCTCTCTCTGACTGCCATACGGACTATTACTATGGCTATCTTCCAAACGTGAACATGAATTAATTGCAGGTAGATATCTATTATTCATTCCACGCTGGTCTAGGAGAAAAGATAAACGTAGAATCTATCAGCTGCTCCTCTTCCCGCGCAGATTGCAAAAGCCGATCATGGGAATGGGCGTGAGGAATCATGTAAATAGGCGATGCGGCTAGCAACCCATCATATTTTGTTTCCATTCTCCACCTACAAGCCCACCAACATGCTAAACGTGGCCTTTAGGTTTTATAGACCTGGGCTCTGTCTACCCCGCAAGAGAAAAAGACGTGATAGTATGTATGTATGAATGTTTTTAGATATCAACATCTTTTAGTTTACATGCACGCATGCGTAATTTCATAACAAACAAACTCACTTTCGTATAAACTTAAAATGAATATCTTTTTCATATTTGTTGGCAAAAAGTAGATCAGATCACTGACGTGAAGTAGTGATGGTACGCCAATACATCAAACGAAGTTCTTTGAAATCGGCAGCTAATTTATATTTATTTTCTATGCTGATATGTATTCAACCCGGACGGGAACTGCTCGGGCATTGATATTTAAATGACATATTCAAAACTTAATGGAAAGAAAATTCAATACGTGCGTCCAAACGACAGATGATATTGTCTGACAGCATCTGGGATCGATTAAGTGATAAGTAGATGTAAATCTCATTTGCCGTGTGGTTCCCGGCAGAGCAGAATAGGTCCACTCCAAGTCTTCCCGTGGATGTCGTAGAAGGTGACTTAGGAAACACAAGCTTGACAAAGCTTATACTTAATGATCAGATATCACTCCAATCCGTCTGGCCAGCGTGGAGAGTGTAGGCCAAATCCTTTGACTGCTCTGGTTAATATATGGCTCTGGTAGTTCAGACCGGGTCGTGCTTCTGCAGTGGAGACTAAAAAAAAGGTCCTGATGATGATGTAAATCTCATATACTTACACGTGTTTTTAATGTTAACTTTTAAGCGTTTATCATCTCTACTAGTAATTAAATATTTTGCTATGATTTGTTATGAAATGAGAATTAAATTTTCTTTAAATGAAGAAAGAGCTCAGACTGGAGAAGATTTCAAACGTGGGACGAATTTAAAATCCGATCTCACTGAATATTTGAAAACCTACGTAATTAATTTCAATCTTCTATAAAGACGGCTTAAGCTGATGAGATCTCTCTATCTTAGGAAACTTAAATTATTACTCAAAAGATGAATTCTGTCAGGTATTTTATTGATAACATTCCTTGCTTTGCAAAGGTTAAGCGTCCACCGGATACTCGAGTGATTCATTCCAAAACATCACAAATTACTTAACTTCTTAATACAAACAGTTTGTAATGACGTCATCGCAACAGCACTAGGGGTGCTAAAGCAAGTTAGAGGTTAAATTATTTTAGACAATTGATAACATGCCTTGCACAACCAAAGGTAATCGTCCACAGGACACTCAGTGATTCATTCTAAACATCACAAATGGGCTGATAAAAACTGTTGATAATGAATGACGTAATTCCGAAAGCACCCCTAAAAGTACGTTTTTACCAAATGAGACAATATTTACCCGTGTTCGTGAGTCAGGCTAACCAAAGCACTCATTCCGGTGTTTTGTTTCGGCAATAGACTGTGGACATTGGGGTGGCCGTGGGAAACATAAACACTTCGTTAATTTTACGACCTGGCCACGCTTCATAAAGGTAATGTTAGTGATTTGTTACCACTTTATTTTCTATTTACGTCGTATATATTTTTAGTGCTGAGTGAATTACAAACTGTTTTGTTTTAGCCTGTTAAAATCTTATTGTGAAAACAGTGTTCGATTTTCTATATCTGTTGCTAGCTGTTTCTCGCTACTTCATCCGCGTGTTTTTTGGTTTTATCACACAGTCTATCCGGGCCCCCAGGTCAACCACATAGGCTGCCTTATTTACATTCCCTTTAAAGGATGACTCAGTCTTTCAAAATAGTGAAATATTCGTCATTTCCATAGGACTGGTTGTAATGCTGGGAACTTTAAAAAATCCACATCACCATACGAATGTGTCGGCGGTGTCGGCAATTAAAAAGAAATCCTTTGCTGCACGCTGAAAATGTAGCTTTCTATTGGTTAAGGAATTTTCCAAATTTTTTTACTCAACTAAAGGTTGAAAACTCGTATAGGAAAATGATTGATGATGATAATGTATTCTGCCTAGGATGCTCAACTGTCCTACAACGTGTGAAGCGCAGTAGAAAAAGCTGAAAGGCGAACCCAGGTCTACGATCCATTACAAACAATCATAAAAATACAAAATCAAAATGTTTATTCAGAAAATAGGCCTTTGCAGGCACTTTTTCACGTATCATATTTAAAATTATCTTATTAGATAATATGTATTTATTAATTGTTCAAAAGCTACAGACTACTAGCGTTTCGGAACCGACCAGTGCAGAGAAGAAACGCCGAAAGAAACTCTTATCAACAGTTTTGGTCGCCTACTCGCCTGAAGGGCTTTATATGATTACGAATATTTATATATATTCTTTTTCTTTCTTTTCTTTTTTCTGTTTTCATGTTACAATTTCAATATACATAGATTTATTATTTTTGGAACATGTTTATGTTAACGATCGAGTTTGCAAAGATAATAAACAACATATGATACTTAAAGAAGTCTCAAAGAGGCCGAGCAGACCAGTCCCCCCTGACAGCACCCGTTCACGAGTTGACGTGTGGATCAGCCATCGCTGAGCTCAACCATATTAGAACTCAACTCAACGACCCGACACACAAATCTTTCCTCTTCCTAATATTAGTCTAGATAAGAACCTGTTATGAACGATAAACTTATCTCCAGTTCATTCAGAATCGAATATCTACAATAAATATTATTACTCATCGACTAACAATAAATGCATTTATCTTAAAGAAAATATTAGTCATGCGTACATATTCTTAGACTTTACCCAATAGCACCTATCACATGCAGTTTTTATTTATAAGACAGTTCCATTTATTAAGTACTTTCTGTAGCTTAGTGTGTAATGTATTGATAAGAACAATCGTGTTGCTTGATATGATAACTAAATAAAAATATACTTATTCGTCTTTGTTACCTTTTACTTTACGAGCTCCTCCGTGCTTCGGAAGGCACGTTAAGCCGTTGGTCCCGGCTGTCATCGTTGATGGCAGTCGTTAAGCTATGTCAGATGCCTTAAGGCAGCTTGAAAAATCTGACACCAGTGTTGGCCACTTACACATACGAAAAACAAACAAACTTTACGTAGGAAACAAAGAAATTGATGCTCTAAATAACAAGTTTAAATAAATGCCCATAGAAAACACATAAGATACAAATGAAGTTAGGAGGCCTTGCACATGAATACATACTCATCACGTCTTTATCCCTTACGGGGTAGATAAAGGCTAAGACCATAAATTCGAAAGACCACATCAGCTTGTTGGAAAACAGCATCTACAAAGTGATGGGTTGCTATCTACATCGCCTACTGTCATAATTACTCAGATTTTTGGTCGTTCCCTCAACCGACTTCCCTCTGCACTGATCAGTGCTCTATGAAATCAATGATATAAGGTTTAAAATTTTAATTTTCGAATTTTTTCGCAAAATCGATATTTTATAATTTCGTTGCTTTTCCGCGACAATTATTCTGCACGGGAAGAGAAGCGTCAGGTAGTTACATTTTTTGTTTTTCTCCTGTCTCAAACCCGCATGGAAGATCAAAAATGCATAAAATGTTAAACATTTCAATTAATGTAAGTATAAAATAAAAAGAAATATTGCTATTTATAAAGAAATTAGTAAAATAACTGGCTTATGTGAGAGAAACCGAAAAGGCACTCAGGAGTACGAAAAACTTTAGGTACTTAATACTAATTTTTTTTGGCGACAATATATAAATAGAAATCAAATCTAAATCATAATATACCTACTTAAAAAATATGTGCCGTGTGGTTCCCGGCAGAGTAGAATAGGACCACTCCAAATCGTCCCGTGGATGTCTTCGTAGGCGACTTAGGTAACACAACCTCTTTGGATCGGCTTATCCTGATCTGGAGGACTACAGGCACTACGCACCAGGTGATATTCTGAAGCTCATGCAGTCCTTCTTCAGGAATCACCGTGTGGGTGAGTAAGGTATGGGGTAAGTACAATATAACCCAAAGGTTAGACGTGCTTCCGATTTATAATCGGCCCCAATTAAGATAAGATAAGATAGGTAACACAAGCTAAACTAAGCTATTTAAACATCAAAGAGACTACTCCAACCCGTCTGGCCAGTGTGGAGAGTGCAGGCCAAATCCTCTGACTGCTCTGGCTAATAAATGGCTCTTGCTTGTAGTAAAGATAGGGGTCGTGCTCCTGCAGTGGAGACTAAAAAAGACCTGATTAACTATCTGAGTTATCTGGGAAATGTCGGAAGCCAAACCTAAATATGTATAGTGTTTAATAAAAAGAGAAACTTCATTTTAAAGCCGGGAAAATTAAAAAAAAGAATTCGCCCCTTTTAATTTTAATAATATACCGAGCATTGTAATGCTATTTAAAAAAACATTTAATTAAGAAAGAATTAGTATACTTACGTAACAAATTCACGCCAAAATTTCTAAAAAAATTACTTTCCGGTCCCTCTTATGTATTCTGTGATTCCGATTCGTTCGTAGCAACTTAAGTTTTTAAATCAAGCGATTTATATACGGAACAAGTCAGCAACCAGTTTATAGCCTGTTCTATTTTAAATGATTTGTCTTTCGTTTGTCTAAAATATTAAATCCTCACCACGCTAATTATAAAAGCTTTATCAAGGTACATTATTTATTTTTTAAATATTTTCCATCAATGTATACCCAGCGAATATAACATAATAAAAATTTATTCAAAAGATGCCTATTATTTTTGTCGTTATTTAGTCAAGTAATTTTTTATTGAGTCGAATTGTTATAATTTTTATATAACGTTCGTTACTAGAATTCGTATTAATATTTCACTAGCTGATCCCGCGACTTCGTCTGGGTGGATAAAAGTGGCCTATGCCCTTTCTCATGCTCTAAACTATCTGTGTACCAAATTTCACTTAATTCGGTTCAATAGTGTTGGCATCAAAGCGGGACAGACAGAGTTACTTTCGCATTTATATTATTATATTAGTACAGATGTAAAATTTTGATACATACATACCATCACGTCTTTTTCCCTTGCGGGGTAGACAGAGCCCAGGTCGGCCACGTTTAGTATTTTGTTGGGCTTGTAGGTGAGAACGGAATCAAAATAGTGATGGGTTTCTAGCCACATCGCCTATTGACATGATTCCTAACGCCCATTCCCTCGATCGGCTTTTACGATCTGCGCGGGAAGAGAAACAGCTGGTACATTCTACGTTTTTTCTTTTCTCCCAGTCCAGCGTGGAAAAATCGAGAATGGTAATTTTAATTATTTGAACCATTCGGCTTGTTGTTTTTATCTTCAAACAGATACCTACTTTGAGGTACCTATCACGAGCTAAATTTGTCTTAAATCGGTACGGTAAAGGATCAATAGGATAGAACCATGTGTACGGTGAAAAACTAGTGAACTAGTAAGTAGGTATATCATTCTGATCAACCTGGCAATATTTAAATACCGGAATCAGAATCCCTTATACATAAGTTTTATCCTATTCATCTTTACCGTTCTTAGATAAATTTAGCTGTTTTCGGTGATACTTATCAAGTGTCTATTTCAAGATAAGAAATATTGGGACCGAATGTGTACGTTTATCATTTTTTGAAAATTTATATATATAACAGGCCCTTTAGACACTTTTTCACGTCAAATCACAATTAAAATTATATTTTTAAGTATTATGTATTTTATTAGTTATTGTTCAAAAGGTACAGACTAGGTACCGACCACTGCAGACTGCAGAGAAGAAACGTCCAAATAAACTCTTTTCAACAGTTTAGAATTTTTACTGAGCTGTTTAAAACTATCAATAATATGATCAATTACCTACTTTGGAATTTTTTATCTGTTTGTCAGCGTAACACGTAAAAATTACTGGTCTGGTATTCTCAAAATTTAGTACTAACAGGGGTTCCATTTGATAATAGTTGTTTATTTATTATTTTATGTATTTAAAGTAAGGTTTCAGTAGGATTATCAAATAACCATCTCATTATAGTTAAGTGAATTAAAAGAAATATTCATTAGCTGGCATAATAATTGCAACCAAAAATATTTCATACATTTATTTAACTTTCAATGTGTGCGGATATCTTGCAAACAATTAGACACACAACCTATGATAGAACTAGCAAAATATTACGTTCAGATTTGGCCATGAAGCGGTACCTATTCCTTGTTTGATAATGAAATTTAAAAGTAAATGGCCTATTGTGACGGGGATCATTGCGGTCCTAAATTTTACAACATATTTGATTCAACATAAACTTCGTCAAAAATTCTATGTTGGTCTGGTAAAAAATAAATATCTTTGAATTTTCCAACTGTTTTCCTTCCCGCGCACTTAGAAGCCAGGCGAGAGAAAGGGTCAAAGCCTTAAAGAATTCATATCAATAGGCGATGCGGCTAGCAACCTATCATTATTTTGATCCTAAACGTGGCCTTAGTGTATACTATTAGCACAGAATTGATAATAGTACTAATACAATTAGGCTACAGAGAAGAATAATGCTTTTAAACTTACCTCTTGGATAAATAAACCCTCTGGGTCTAGCATGGGGTCGACTAGATACTTTTTACAGGCCAGATTGTGCAGATAGAAGAAATGAAGGTGTGCAGTCACATTCAGCGGTTCTTTCCCTTTATAAACCTTCGGGCTGAAGACGCGCAGTGATTCTTCCGGGGCCTCCTGGCACGACGCGTTTAGGTACATCTCGCTAGGGTTGCAGCACTTTCTAAGGCACACTCGATCGAGGCAGGGACAGCCAAATCGGGATACGGTCCCGTTCTCTTCCACTTCATACCACTGTCCAGGTTTATACACTATTCCATCATGAAGGATCGAATCTCCGGCTTGGAGATCACCACTCGTTACGTTTATGCTCTGCTCTTTCAAACACGGCTCACACTTTACCAACGATATGAGTAACAACTGTGTCATAATCACAATGATTTTTCCACACATTTTTGAATACACTTTTAAATCAGGAATGAGATAATTACTTTATAATTTGATCACTTCACGCAAAGCGCACTAAATTCGAACATTTTATTTTTGAGAAAAGTACCGCATCGCCGTAATTGATAATAATAAATAATGAAATCATGGTCTATGGGACGTTTATCATGAGTGTCCGTTATCAGTGTACTCACGAGGTAATTCGTTGAATCATATTGTGATGATATGATAAGAGATAAGAGGCGAACGGAGTCGCAGGCAGTGTTGAGGCAGGTGGGTGGCGTGCGCCCGGCGCGGTAGGTGTCTGCCGACTGAGGAGAGGAAGTAGAGTTTAGTAGAGCTCTGGCTCTGGCGGTCAGACCCAAACAAATACGCTCACACAAAATAATGTTATGCCACGGAACACGGACAAAAAACTATTCGTCAATACAAAAATATTAACGAATTTAAGGACTGAATTCACAATCTAGACAAGATACATACATTCATACACGTCTTAATCCCTTGCGGGTAGACAGAGCTTAAGGTCATAAAACCCAAGGGCCACGTTTAGCGTCAGTGAACGCTTTTTTTTTAATCTATGTTTAGCGTGTTAGTGGTAGTAGTTAAGGTGGAAAGCGGAATCAAAATATTGATGGGTTGTTAGCCGTATCGTCTATTGACGTGATTCCTTAGGTTTTTGCCCAATCCCTTAATTGGCTTTCGCGGTCTGCGCGGGAAGAAAAGCAGCTAGTTTATTCTGTTTTTCCCGTCTCCCAAACCGGCATGGAAGAAGACCTATTTCAATCTCGATAATCATAGATAATGGTTGTATCTATCTAAGTATCTGAACGCATAGTATAAACTAGGTATGACCTATTCCTTGTCATCTGAGCATTTTCCCGGGAGCATCCTCAGCTATGGTACTTTTTAGCTAAGAGTGCGTTACTAGAACAGCATTGATGAATGAGAAGATTTAAGGACTGGCCTGGCATCAACTCTCCTTGGACAGCTCCAGAACTGCTGGCAAATACCTTTGAAAATGATGGACAAGCACTCTGTTCCTGTGGACCAGTTTGCATGCGCTGGTAGTCGCACCCATAGCCCGTCACTGGGCACAGCAAATCACTGGACTACAAATAAACTATTAATTATCTAAACTTTTTTTACTGAAAACATCTGTCTGTTTGTCTGGCTGTCTCTCCGTCCGTGGTTTTATTCAGAGGGTATAAGAACTAGAAAGCTGTAATTTGGTATAGGTATGTGTATATTAATCATGCCAAAAAAGTGGTAGATAAAAATCTTAAAACAATTTTTTTTAGTGTAGCTCGTAGTGGAAGTATTTTTTTTCTCTATAACCCCTTGTGTGAGATATTGTTAAATAGGTCTATAAAAATTTTGTGAGGTTGAGAGCAACATTTGTCGATTTAAAGTTTAATTTTTTTGTTAGAGGTGAGTGTCGTCCCTCCCCGTGAAGGGTCCCCTCTATCTGCTATACGATTATAGGATATGAAAATGCGTGAAAAAATACCAGCAGTAGTATATGTATATATAACGAAGTTGAAAGGAAAACTATCAGAGCTGAGTACTAACTACTACAGTACACTTTTTATAAACCAAAAAAATATCTTTGTCATTCATACAAACACTATGAAAAACAAAGTTATTAATTAGCTTTTTGGCTAATCTAAGCTTACTTCTAATCTTCATGGGCGAGCCCAACTCGCACTTGGCCATTTTTTATCGCTTTTATTTTATACACTAATAAATAAATATATACAGAAAAATCACACAGCTAGCCCCAAAGGAAGTTCTTAAGTAAGACTTGTGTCATGGAATACTAAGTCAACGACACTAAATTTCATAACAAATATAATCCAATCCATAAACATCCAAGACCCAGGTCAATCTATAGTTATTCATCTTGACCTGCCCGGGGGTCGAACCCGGGACCATCCGTGTCACAGGCCGGCGTGTTGACCGCTGCGCCACGCGGAGCTCGTCGAATACGGACAAATCACACAGATTGAGTTAGCCCCAGACTTGTGTTATGCAATACTGACTCAACTATAGATTTCAATGAACTTTAAACGATAATTACTTTGAATGAGATATATGTAGTGAGCAGTTTTTGAGATAAAGCAAATTTTCATAAACTGCACATATAACTTTGTCGTCCATACAAACACTATGAAAAACAAAGTTATTATTGTGCGAAACAGTGATATTTTGCCTAATCTAAACTTGCCACATGCGGAACCCTTCATGGGCAAATCAGACTCGTACTTGGCCACTTTTTTCATGAAAATTCGCATCCGGCATCTTGAATTCTAAACTGATGTTATTTTCAATTCAAGATCTGCCTCTGACCTCAAAAAATCTACAAACGACCCCCTTGTCGATTGTTTCATGAACCAATTGCGTCCGCCATCTAGGATCGCCATCCGCTTCTAAACCTGACGTCATTTTTAGGGTTCCGTAGTAAACAAGGAACCTTTATAGTTTCGCCATGTCTGTCTGTCTGTCTGTCTGTCTGTCTGTCTGTCTGTCTGTCTGTCTGTCCGTCCGCGGTTTTACGCAGAGACTATAAGTACTAGAAAGCTGTAATTTGGTATGGGTATGTATATTAATCATGGCAAAAAAGTGGTAGAATAAAAACTTGAAAAAAATTTTTTTTTAGCGTAGCTACCGTACAAGTAAAGTGGGGGAGTAATTTTTTTTCTCTATTTACCCATCGTGTGGGGTATCGCTAAATAGGTCTTTCAAAAATATTGTGAGGTTGAGAACACCATTTTTCGATTTAGGGATCCGTTTCCGAAATATTTGGTTTTAAAGTGCGAATTTTTGTTAGACGTAAGTGTCCCCCCCCCCCCCCAATCTGCTAAACGGTTATATATAGATACGTGAAAAAAAAATACAGCAGTAGTATATATACTGAAGTTTAAAGGAAAACTATCAGAGCTGAGTACTAAGTAGAAACTAAAAAGTTATAGGCATTCAACTTATAAACTGTAAAATTTCATACTATTTTCATTGTTAGATGTTTTTGGTCGTTAAACTGTAAGGTGCGAGTGTGAATAGTGTGAACTCAAAGTTGTCATTCGCAACTACGGAACCCTACACTGCGCGTGGCCCGACACGCACTTGGCCGGTTTTTTGAGATTTACATCTCAAAAATACCTATAAAACGACCCCAATGTCGAATTTTCACGAAAAGTGGAGTCGACTACCTTGAGTTCCAAAATTGAATCTGTGCTGGGATCTAATTACCTAGCCCAAATGTTTGAATAAATACCTATTTAAAGTCAGTTCGTTCTACGCCAATCTAACTAAGTAAGTAGTTTAACCTAAAATTTTTATTCAAAACTTGTATTATTATGACTGACTCGCTTATGTGTGAAGTCAAAGTCTGTCCAATGCCAAACTAAAGAGTTCTTGGCGGAAATTTTAGCGGACTACACTGTGTTTTTAAAAAAGATTCATTATAATGTGAAATCGTTTCAATTTTTTGTTTTAAATGCTTATTTCATTGAACCATACGTGGAATAACATAATTGGCTGTTATGGTGCGGCTATACTTAGTGAGATATAGGTACGTAGCGGGCTGGTGTTTTCCACCTTGCTGCTTCATTTTTTTTTTTCCGGCCAACCAATGAAATTAATTACACTATCATTTCATTTATAAAGAAGAATAACTGGGCAACTGGCGAAAACAGGAATGATGAAAGGCTCTCAAGGACTCGTATTCAGGGCCGTTGAATTCAATTTTAAGAAATCGCCAACTAGTTTGTCGCAAAGAGCTATAATCACATCACTACGTTTTTGTCGTTCGGCTGTTAATGTTTGGTTTCCTCTGTTGCGGTGCCACACTTTCGCACTCACCGCGCCGCGCTCAGTCCGATTGACCGTTGGCGCTGAGCGGGGAATCCACGGATCTAATCAATAAAATTAAATTGCTACATTGAAAAATGTTGTCGCCGAGCACTATAAATACCGCTGGTGAAACTGGCAAGTTTACAGTGGAATACAGATAGGCTCGGAGTGAACCTGACCCTTCTTTAGGGTGATCTTTTGTGATAATCAGGTAAGTATTATCACCGAAAAAAACCGCAATATACCGAGTTTATTACCAATTATAAAAACCGAATCAAAGGAATAATATACTTTCTAGTTTTCTTTTAGTCGATTTTTGGGCTGTAGAGGTATTACGTGACGTGCCGATGTGGCCATTTTGTTTGAGTTAAAGACGTATTAAAATATAGTTTTTTTTATGAATTTAGTATGTATTGGTAAGATCATGACAGCATATTCAACAAAATTCAACCTAGTTTTCTTTGTACTCAATTCATTAGTATAGGTACCTTACATCTACATAGTCTCGTAAGAAACACAAAATGGCCGACTTGCCCCCGTAGCATGGCACGCGCGACAACGTTTATCGAATATCGCCATCTTGTTTTTCGCCATACTGAAGAGCAAGAAGTAGATAGTTTATCGCGCGATATAAACGGCGTCGCGGGAGCCATGCTACGGGGGCTGCTTCGTACTTACCTACTTAAAACGCAGTAGGTATTTGCTAAACAGTAGCTCATTAGCTAAGTTAAATTTAAATAAATGAGAGATCGCAGTATAGTTACCTTAAAGTTAAGGTTAACGTACTTATTGCATTCCATAGAAAATTCACAATTTCATGTCTATTTACCATTACCATTTACTACTTAGAACCCTCGTTAGGAGCCAATCCTTTATAAAATTAGGTCTTCTTATACCTAGTCCTTATGAGCGCAATATCCTGTAAACATTTTCAACTGTTATAGTGAATCTGGGGGCACAGCAGTGTCTCCCAAGTCGAGCAAAAAAGCGGCAGGGCCTTACCGTCCTTTTCTCGAAGCAGTTCAGGGCATTTTCTACCCCCTATATAACTTCGTTGTGGGTAAAACTAGAAGCCTGAATTTTCAGTTACCTTTAGGTATTGTATAAACGCGGTAACTTTATACCAGTTGTATAAGAATTATTACAACCCAAAATTTCTTAATTTTGTCACTCACTGACTGACCGGTCATCAAAACTCTAAAGCACTTCCAGCAGACATAGAAGCTTCAAAATAATACTGTGGTTCCCGGCAAAGAAGAATAGGACCTCTCCAAAGCTTCCGTGGATATCGTAGAAGGCGACTGATATGGTTGGGGAATAGAAAGCTTAGGAGCGAGTTAACATACAGAGCCAACTCCAAATAGGGAAAAGGCGAGGATGAAGAAAAAGAAGACAAATATAAATTTGCTGACGACAAATTAGAGTGGTATTTTCGATAAGTGGTTCCCTAATCGATGCTTGCTACTAGGGAACCCGACTAGCGATTCCGACACGCACTTGGCCACCTTTTCTAAACAATAATAACCTACTTCCGATAGGGCTCTCAAAAGTAAAGAACTCAGAGAACTGCAGCTGTGACAAATAACCTTTGTATTTTTCAGAAAAATGGGACTCTTTTCCGCCATCTTGGTTAACATCGCTGGCGGCACCGCTATTTACTTGACCGGCGGCCTTGCTACCGGGTTGGTGGCACCAATGCTAGGGTTCGGGTCAGCTGGAATAGCCGCCGGGAGCACCGCGGCGGCTGCCCAAGCCTATTACGGCAACCTAGTGGCCGGCAGCGTAATTTCAAAGCTGACCGCCGCTGCCATGCTTGCACCTACTCCTTGATGGGTAAGTATCTTCATCAGCAGGTTTTTTTTTTACCACTGCAAGAGCATGACCCTCTCTGTACTCCCAGAGACATATTAGCCAGAGCAGTCAGAGGATTTGGCCTACATTGTACTCGCGGCACAATGGGTAAGTACTTAGGTATTAAATACACACCTCCATAAGTTACTTTACCTCTTTATCTTTACAGGGTACCTATACGGATCCCTGGAATTAAAAATATTGATAAGTTTGTTGGCCTCTGTGGTATGAGACACTAGCGCCACCCAGCAATTACTTAATTCTTTTTCGAAAATCTATAGTAAAAAATACTAATCTAATCTAATAGTAAATTACTTGTAGTATTCTTGGACACCTACCTACAACTTTTCATTATTTTTAATTACACAGAGTAAATTTGGAATATCGTAGGTACTACACCATAAGTACCTAAGTATTCAAAAATGTATTATAGGTACCGAATATGTGCCGCTAGTACGAATAAAAATCGGCCGAGTGCGAGTTGGACTCGCGCATGAAGGGTTCCGTACCATCAACTATACTTATTATACTATGATCCTAAAATGGCAAATAATCATATTTGTTGTATGGGAGCCCCTTAAATATTTATTTTATATTCTGTTTTTCGTATTTGTTGTTATAGCGGCCACAGAAATACATAATCTGTAAAAAGAATCAACTGTCCAACTATCACGGTTTACAGCCTGGTGACAAAGATTCAGACAGACGGGTATGAAGTCTCTTGAATTCATTTTTTTTGGTTCCGTACCCAAAATGTAAAAACGTGAACCTACGTTATCACTTTTTGGGTACGGAACCCAAAAAAATGAATTATTAAACTTATATATCTAACTTTCTCTTTTTCTATTGCAGATCGGGCGAAGCGGCAAATCGACAAATAATCAATCATGTTCATGAATTTAAATGTTCTAAGTATAAAATCTCAATTATAAGTATATATATATATACGAGTATATTCCTATTTCCTTATAATAAACTATCTTATAAATAAATTACAATTTTATTTCTTATATGCGGGAGGCAAAACAAAATTTTAAGGCCCCACACTAGGCACACTTAGCGACGCCAATTATTTTATTCCTAATACTTTATAAATAGAAAGAAATTCAAGAATGTAAATCATATAATCCTTAGTAAATAACCTGAAGTATTTTTGGAATCATGTTTTAATATTGTGAGGCAGTCATTAAGAGAATATATGATTACCGCCTAAAACGGCGTTTTTAGGGTTCCGTAGTAAACAAGGAACCCTTATTGTTTTGCCATGTCTGTCTGTCTGTCTGTCCGTCCACGGTTTTACTCAGAGACTATTAGTACTAGAAAGCTGTAATTTGGCATGGGTATGTATATTAATCATGTCAAAAAAGCAGTAGAAAAAAAACTTGAAAAAACATTTGTTTAGGGTAGCTTCCCATACAAGTAAAGTGAAGGAGTAATTTTTTTTTCTCTACTTACCCATCGTGTGGGGTATCGTTAAATAGGTCTTTAAAAATGATTGTGAGGTTGAGGACACCATTTTTCGATTCAGGGATCCGTTTCCGAAATATTTGATTTTAAAGTGCAAATTTTTGTTAGAGGTACGTGTGTCTCTATCTGCTAAACGGTTATATATGGATACGTGAATTACAGCAGTAGTATATATATATATATATATATATATATATATATATATATATATATATATAAATATATAGAAGTTAAAAGGAAAACTATCAGAGCTGAGTACTAAGTACAAACTAAAAAGTTATAGGCAACCAACTTATAAAATGTACTGGAAAATGTAAAATTTCATACAATTTTCAACTCCTTCACTCACACTCAACGTTGTGAACTCAAAGTTGTCATTCGTAACTATGGAACCCTACACTGCGCGTGGCCCGACACGCACTTGGCCGGTTTTTTTTTTCAACTGATTTATTTCAAATGGGGACAACGCTGGACTCGTGTATTTATACCTAAGTAGGTACCTATGAGCTTTGAGTCTGTTTATAGGTATGTACTATCGCGAGAACAGGCAATCTAAAAGATAATAAACGAATTGGTAGGTGTCCGCGTATGTACACGCTGTCACTCAGTATCAGTGTAAACTCCGGCAGCGTAACAAGTTACGCCGCATTTTTTACCGGTTTGTTGAATTAATTACAACCTTCTTTACAATGAAAGCTAAGAAATATATCGTTCTGAATCCTTTCGTGGGTGAACCAAAAAGGAGTGACTTTAAAATTATTGAGGAAGACCTCCCAGCCTTGCGAGGGAATGGTAAGATAAAATTTTGATGTGTACTCTTGAATGTGTTTGTGTAATCAATCAGGTGTAACCTATACTTTTCATTTTAAACCTCACCAAAAAAGAGATCCTATAAACATACACATACCTACGCACATGCATTATCGTCTCTCCATACATACCTTTATATAAAAAGTAAAAAAAGTATAAGTTGTAATAAGTAGGTTCCTACATATCTAACAGGCAAGGTTCTTTATGCAGTAACTTAGGTGGTGTAAATTAAACAGCCTGAGTAGCCAAACCTGGACCTTCTTTATCACAATTCGGTCTTTTTTAGTCTCTAGGTACTACAGAAGCTCGACCGTCTCAAGACTTGGAGTGGTCCTATTCTATTCTGCCACACGGCATGCGGCATGATCTTATTTAAACATCTGATTAAATATTGCAACTAAGTAGGTAGGTATTTGTTAAGTATACTAAATGGGTCGACAAACTTACGGGAGCTAAGTAAATAGCAAATAGTTTTGTGTCAGAATTTTTAGTGTCAAAACTTTCGAGTTTATCGTTTATTCCGGGCCGCATCGCAAAAATCCGCATGTGTATGCTTCAGCGGATTGAAGCGGATGCGGATTTTTGCAATGCGGCCCGAGATAATGTATTGAGGAGTCAAGTGATGACCAGTCAGCTTTTAATTTAGGTACTCCTGTTTTCTTTTCAGAATTTTTAGCTGAAGCTGCGTATCTGAGCGTGGATCCTTATCAAAGGATGCAGCCTCCAAATGCAAAATATCCATGTGATATGATGGGAGGGCAAGTTGCTAAGTCAGTTTTTATTTTTTTCAGCCTTCTTTTTAATTGTAATTGGTTTTATTCAAATAATATTGAGCACCAAGGTTCGCAAAGATAATTCGAAAAATCGGATATTCATAATATCAAAATATCCAATATTTGAAATTATTCCGATAAGTATCATATATAGGTACCTACTTATAATGCGTATTAAAAGATACGCTTTTTAGTCTGCAAGTGAATTTATGTAATATTTGATCTGTAAATCAAAACAAAAGTTTAAAATAAAACTTCAGTTTGATTTATTTATAACTAGTAATTTTTCCGCAACTTCGTCCGCGTAATACTTAAATTACCCCATATTTATATTTTTATGCCTATTTTATTGACTAAGTTACAATTTACAATATAGTAAAGTAACAATACATTTGAATTTAACCCCATACTAACGCCATCACTCTCTAACAGGATTACAGTATACTTACCTACCACATAATATTCCTTTGTAGAGTAATAGAAAGCCGAAACGACAAGTACCCTGTGGGCACATGGGTGATGGGGCACTTTGGCTGGCGCACGTGTACCGTCGCGAACCCCGAGGACGAGCGAGATGCTTGGAAGAAGCCTTACTTGTACCGGCTGCCCGATTTCGGTGACCTGCCAGTGTCATTGGGCTTGGGAGTTTGTGGTCGTGTCGGGTAAGTAGTAACAGAAACAAACAGCCTTTTGCTAATTGATAGCAACTATAGTGAACAACTTTTGATTTGAAACGAAAACTACCCTATGGATGGATGGACGATGGAGCACTTTGGTTGGCGCACGTGTACCGTCGTGAGCCCCGAAGAAAAAGCCTTACTTGTACCGGCTGCCGTGTGGTTCCCGGCAGAGCGCCGTGTGGTTCCCGGCAGAGTAGAATAGGACCACTCCAAGTCATCCCGTGGATGTCGTAAAAGGCGACTAAGGAAACACAAGCTAAACAAAGCTTATTAACATCAAAGAGACCTCTCCAACCCGTCTGGCCAGCATGGAGAGTGTAGGCCAAATCCTCTGACTACTCAGGCCTCTAGTATATGGCTCTGGTAGTACAGAGAGGGTCGTGCTCCTGCAGTGGAGACTAGAAAGACCTGATGATGATGATGATGATGTACCGGCTGCCCGATTTCGGTGACCTGCCAGTGTCATTGGGCTGGGGAGTTTGTGGTCGTGTCGGGTAAATAGTATCTAACAGAAACAAACAGCCTTTTGCTATCTTGGCAACTATAGTAGGTAGGTATAGGAGGTACCTACAATGTTTTGATTGTCACACACTAGGCACACAAGCGACGCCAATCATTCCTAATACTTTACAAATAGAAAGAAATTCAGAAATGTAAATCATATAAGCCTTAGTAAGTAAATAACCTGAAGTATTTTTGGAATCATGTTTTTATATGTTCTGAGTGTTTTAATATTATGAGAATCGTCTCTCTCGATCTCGTCTTATCGCTTAAAAATTATTACAACGGCACGATCATATGTATTTTTATTTCAGAATCGTTATCAGCAACGTTAACAGTCTATTTTATCGATATTCTAAGAGTGGATATGCATTATTTACTTCTCTTCTGTGCTATTTATAGATAAGTAGTCTTTCCTTTAGTCGGTCCTTCGATGCCAATAAGATTTTTATTATAACTTTTCTTTAGGTAGGTATATGCGAAAATAATATAAATAATGATTCAGAGTATGGGAACACCTTGCCAATAACACTTTGCCCGTGGTACGGTTCTGTTACACAACCACTACACAATATATCCCCATACAGATTTTCAAGCGACTTTGTGACAAATAAGTATTTAACTTACCTAAAATCCACTAGGCCTAATTCTAAAAGTAATTTACATAGTACGCTACGCTACTCATCAGGCGAGTATTATCATTATTTATTGGGGAAACTCTGTAAATGTATCATCTACTTTTATACTCCAAAAGAAGTGTTTGCGAATTATGTACAATATGTATCAAGACGAAACATTAAGATTACTTTTTAAGCAGGAAAGATTTCTCACACTGAATAATATATATATACTAGAAATATGTATGTTTGTTAGAAATAATATGAACTATTTTGCAAAAAAGACTGACTTTAGAAATAATTTAAGAAATATCTATGAATATGATTTACATTTACCAATAATTAAAAATAATATTTATAACAAGAGCACATTAATCTCAGGTATTAAAGTACATAACCAATTGAATTTAAAAGCATTGAAAATAATATTATATTCAAACGAAAATTAAAGATTTGGTTACTAGACCATATTTTCTATGATTTAACTGAATATTTTAAGTATAATACAAATAATAATAGGCCTAAGCGGTTTTGTGATTATAATTAATAATTGCCAAATTTAATTTTAGCTTGTACTTATATGTACATATATTGCATACCTGAAGGGGTAAGACTGTTGAAACTGTTTTTATTTGTTTACCATCTTTGTAACACAGTTATGTGCAATAAATATTTTGAGTTTGAGTTTGAGTATCTAATCTATACCGCGCTGCCTGTCAGTGCGGTGGTGTGGTGAGAGGTATTATTCGCAATAAAAGCAAAAGGTAATAGTAATAGGTACCTACTGCACATAAAGGACTTCAAATCGTAAAACTTAACTTGTTGTGCGCACAGACATGACAACCTGTAGGTAGATGCCTCAGAATGAGATTTACTATTCTGATGTAGATGCATGTATTACGTAGATATTTATTAAAGTTAAATTACTTATGCTTACCAATTTTTCAGAAACACTGCATATTTCGGGTTCACTGAGTTTTGCAAGCCCCAGCCCGGAGAGACGGTGGTAGTGTCGGGGGCGGCCGGTGCCGTGGGTTCCCATGTCGGTCAAATTGCCAAAATTATAGGTAGGTAACCTATAACCAGTGGGCAATCAAGATGCTTCCAACGTTAAATCATTGTAAAATTATGTTGGAAAGTTTTGGAGATATGAATAGGTAAACAAACGAGCGTATTACAAAGCGGTCAGAACAAAAACATCATAGTCTTCCTTTTGGCTTCGCCATAAAATGTTCCTGAAATAAAAACAAAAGAACATTCATATGATCGTCTAGACTCCTACGCTAAGTTCGTTCCGTCTGTTCTCTCTAACACTCGGGGGCAGCACAAGATGTAAGCCACAGCATACAGTACACTGCCTTAAGAGTCGCTGTAATTTTGTATAGGTATTGTTTTTAAAATTGAAATCTGATTATAAACATCAATATGCCTTATCCGGTCGTATGTACGAAATTTGGTTGAGATTGGCTTAACTGTTGTAAAACTAAAACGAAACTACGTTTGTATGGGATTGCGGCTTTACGTGGGACTCTTAAAGAGGAAGAATATTTCGATTTGCGTAATGAAAAAGGGCGCCATATTGGCCCATCAGGCATATGTCGCAATGAGAGTTTGCTGTCTCTCCAAGCCTTGCGCACACAGGCAACGCCCAAAGCCGAGGTCCATCCCTCCTGGGGGGCCTTTGGTAATATTCGCCTTACAGGTTGAGGGCACTTCGCCCTCACCTCAAAAGTCTGGTGAAGTAATAAAAGCTGACTTGGATGGAGCTAACTACAAGGAGCATTAAAAAAAATTAAAGTAAACCAGACCGTTAATATAAACAACTTTTACTATGGGACCCAATACTGAGATCGATAATTTTTTTGACTTTCCCATACTAATTTCCCGGGCGGCTGAATACTTTTGTTTGAAAATGTCGAATCTTTTTTTTGAGTTCCCAGCATTGATCCCATAGGAAAAGTCGCTCATATTGATAGGCTGATTCACCCCTGTAAGAATTTGTCGAGGGTTTATTTACATGTATTTTCTTTTATTTCAGGATGTCGAGTAATTGGATTTGCCGGCTCAGATGAAAAATGTGAATGGTTAACCAAAGAGCTTGGATTCGATCTAGCTGCCAACTATAAAACTGTCGATTTGGCGTCATTCCTCGACCAGAATGTTCCTCAAGGAGTCGATTGTTACTTCGACAACGTTGGAGGCGAAATCAGCAGTATTGTACTGTCTAAAATGAATGAGCACGGCCGAGTGGCCGTCTGCGGGTCCATATCCACTTACAATGAAACAGATCCTGACAAAAAGAAAGGTTTATATTATACACAAACATAAATACCAATGTAGTTCCTAAACGAGATGCAGGTTACTCACGTATCAATATATGTTACCTTCATTAATACATGAATAACCTGTAAAATGTCTGTCTCATATTAATCTTAGTCAAAAAAATAAATAAACCACATAGCTACTACTTTTACAAATTGTTGATAAAACTCTGTACGATCCTTAAAAGTGCGATTCAGCCCGCCAATGTGAACTACTTTGCCTATTGGAATAATACTGGAAGATCGAAAACAAAATACCTCAGTTTCATACAAATTGCGCGCCCGGCTGAACTCTTTTGTAAGGGAATGTTTTTTTTTTCTCGAATTTACAGCACTACAGAAAAGTTGTTCATGTTGATGGACTGAGTCACCCCTTTAAGTATCAGAAAGGGTTTGATATAGGGCTGTATGTTAAATCTGTAACATAAACCATATCACAGAATTAACATAAGTAGTTGTTGGCCTTACAATAAATAAGGAAACAGACTGAATTTGCCCCTTCAAAAACATAGGTACAGTTTGTTTATTACAACATATTACATTTTCGGAGTGAGTTTGAATTTCCAGTCTGTTTCGATTACAAAAAATCATGAATTCCTGGTTAACGTATTTATAAAATACATTTTATTTTTCCAGCCACAACCCTGCAGCCGTTTATCGTAAAAAAACAACTAACAATCCAAGGATTTGTCGTAAACAGATTCGCCGACCGCACCATGGAAGGCGTTAAACAAAACTTGCAATGGGTTCAAGAGGGGAAACTAAAGTATCGCGAAAATATTGTTGACGGGTTCGAAAATGCTGTTGACGCTTTCATTGGATTGTTTAGAGGAGCTAATACAGGGAAATCCCTTGTAAAAATACACTAAATTATATTTTTTCACTAAAATTATGTTTCATTTACCCCTCCATCATCTAGGTCTTTTTCTCTTAGCTGACGGAACTTTAGAGGCGTCTTTTCCAAACTTATTAATAAATAGTTCTTCATAAATAAGGCTATTTGCATTAGGGCTTAAATATTGTGATATTTCTCGATAAAGTCGTTTCTTTTCGCACTCATTATCCAATGTAGTTTGAGTGGCATGTGACTTCTTTGGTTTTTGTGTAGGCGGTGCTAGTGTGTTTTTAAGCTCTATTATCCTTTGTGAATTTTGATCTATTTTATGTAATAAATTGTCCTCCATTTTTTTAATTCTCGCCTCCAAGCTGGCTATTGTACGTTCCTCGGCGCTTGGTGGCTTCACTACATTAGATAAATTGTGTACTTCATTTATATTAAACTGATTAGGGACAGTAGCGTCTTTGGTTTCTATTATTTCTTTGTCTTGCTCGTCTAGCTTGCCTAGGAAAGACTCAATGATATCCCTTAATTTCATATTGAATTTGCGCTTTTCTTCAATAGCAGCAATCCTTTCTGGGGTTATTTTTTTCTTCAAAAGCGATATTCTAGGAGACTTCACTTTGCTGTCTTGATTTACTTTTCGTTCCTTAATTTCTTTCTTCCTTGGTGTTTTATCATTGGATTCTTTTTTTATTTGCTCTAATGGTGGTGGTTTGGTATCTAATAATAATTCTCGACTATTGGAAATAATTTCTTTTGAAATCTCCCTTGGCTTGATTGTAGGGGGTTTCTTATTTAATATAGGCAAGACTGTGGAGGGTGATACTGGTTCCAAATTTCCTATCACAGTCACTGGTTCAGAAATTGTTTGCTCTGACAAAATTTTAATTTTTGCTGGTTTTTTTGCTGGTTTTGGAATAAGAAGAGATTCTGGCGGTTTGATATCTACATTGCTAAAGTTAGGATCTGCATTATTTGCTATGACTTGAACACTTGCTTTATTATCCACAAAGCCAGACACTGAATCTAAATTAACTCCCATACTACCATCTCTAAGCAGAGTATTATTTTTTATGAAGCCTGGTGGCAGCTCTACTTCTAATATATTCTCCTCAGATTGACCTTCATTTTGATTTGGCTTGGATTTGTAAGGTGGGACTACAAGAACTGGCTGTGGTTGAAATATTTTATTTACGTCAGGTGCCGATTTTGTGCTGTAATTCCCTTTAAAACATTTTGCTTGATTATGTTTGACATTATTAACAAAAACGTCACTTGAAGCCTTATTCTCTTGTTTTTCATACATATCAGGAATAATAAATGCTTTTGAATCATTACTTGCATTTGAAGGCAATATAATTTCTGAAAGTTTACGCTGCTGCTGCTGTGGTATGATAGTCGATATATCAATTCCATCCAATTCATTGCTTGTTAAAAAGTCTGCGTACTTAACCGAATAATTCGCCCTCTTTTCTACTAAAGTCATGTACTCATTCTCTATATCATCAAAAATTATAGGCAGTGAATTACTAGTTTCTTCCAAATTCTCATTTTCACCTTCATTGATATTACAGTATGGGCCGTCTAAGGAAGGCACTGCATCAAATATCAGCTTATCTCTCTGAAAAGGAAACAGAGTGATTTTTTATAATTGTCTAACTTAATGGGGTTCTTTTAGGTAAATAATTGATATTTCAACACAATCTAAAAAAGGAACAAAGGTGTTCTTTCAGCATCTATCTACCCCTTTGGGGAATGAATTTCCAAAATCCCTTGTTAGTGTTCACTTCTCCCTCTGTCTCATCTGAGCATGTTCCATTACATTACATCCTCGGAGCCTGGGGTCCACATTCCGGCTAAGTGTTTCTTAGTGCTCACTTACGTTACATTACAAAAAGAACATTTTAAAATATCTACATTTTCGAATCCTTGTATTTCAGCTGTGCATTGAAATGTCAATCACCAATCAACCTTTTTGTTATAATTTTACCAGGCAAATCCTATTTCAGGACAAACTAGTTACGTGTTAACGTTATGTTTGGAAAGGCTAAATCAGCATTGCAGAACTATCAATAGTTTCCCTATCAATAGCTAACACTGGGCTAAATGCTAATTCATCATCATCATCAGTTATTTGTTAGTCTCCACTACAGGAGCACAACCCTCTCTTTACTACCAAGGCCATTTATTAGCTAGAGCAGGCAGAAGATCTGGCCTAATGGATAAATGCTAATTGGATGCTAGTAATTCTAAAATAATATGTACTTAAAATAATTAATAAAAGATTGTCTTGTTGTGTAATTGTTCTATAAAACAAAGTTTTTTTTTTTTCAAAAATTTCATTTTACAGTCAAGGTTATTTTACATAATAAACTCAATATGTATATATTTTATTAATTATTGTTAAAAATCTACAGACTACTAGCATTTCGAAAGTGAACACTGCTGAGAAGAAACACTGAAAGAAACTCTTTTGAACAGTGTATTAGCAATTCATACTGTAAAGTGCTTGCAAAGAAATGCTCAATGTCACCTCTCCACTCCATCATCAGATCAGGTTTATGGTACAATAATGTTGCATTGTGATAAGGATCACATAAGTTTACAAAATTTCAGCTCAATTAGTTAAGGGCTTACACTAGGCCAACTAGCGACACCAATAATTTTATTCTCAAAGCTTTATACTACTAATTAATGCAAAAAACTGCCGTTGTAGACGGTAATCAGTTGTTCTCTTAATGACTGATTCTAATAATATTAAAACATGATTCCAAAAATACTTCAGGCTATTTACTAAGACTTATGTTACATAGATTCATGAATCTGATTTTATTTGTAATGTATTAGAAATAAAGTTATCGGTGTCGCTAGTTGACCTAGTGCAGGCCCTTAAAGATTCAAGATTGATTCGCAAGATTCACCCCTGACAGCTAAACCAACGGGGCAAATAAATATTTTTTTCTAAAATATAATCCACCAATCAAAGGTAACCCACCTTGAAGTTCATAAATTGGTCATCTGAAAAGTGATGCTGGCAAATCACTCTGTTTTTGAGCTGTGACACCTTCAGGTTTAGAAAGTCCAGCCTCCCAGTATTGACGAGCCATTGGTGACATCTCACCTTGTCAAACACAGGGTAATGAAACATGTGTGTTTTGCCATCCGACCGCACAGCACAGTTGTGGTATGAGCAGCGCCAACCACCCATTGCTAACCTGAAATTATACATATTTAATTCAGTAAATATTTAACACTTGATACATATTTCCAGTATGAATTAATTATAAAAGTTATTGTTATGTTGCCTACTTTATTGTATAAAAAAGAAATAGTTGGGGCTTCTTAAGCCATGGATCATAAATATTAATATAAAAAAGTCAGCCTAATTATTGACGGCAGAAGTTTTAGTAACCAGCACATAATGTGCTAGCTGTAAATATGATAATATTGACCTATCAATTGTAGTATTGTTTGCCACCATGTAAATATAAATATCCTACTACGATAAAGTTCCAAAGACTACAAGGGTCCCAAAAGTAACTAGTATTATGTTATTTGAATTTTGGAATAAAATTAATGTGCATTTACAAGCAAAAGTTATCATATCTACCTTGGTTTCCCTGTACTTTCTACCCAAACAAAACAATATTAAGTTGCATGAGTTATGTTTATGTTGCGTAGTTTGCCAGGATATTTAATGGCACTATGCGTGCGTGCGTATATTTTGAATGACTTGAAGAAACGATCAAACTCTGGACAAAATAAATCATACATAAAAATTAGAATAATTACTGACAAATCCTAAAATAGGGTTAATACTTTACGGGTTCGTTGTTCGTTATTGTCTTGTCAATATGACACAATGACACTGACTGACACTAAATTAGAATTACCTACTGAATGAATGAATCTTGGAGTAGTATAAATTCTTTGGCACTGGGCACTGGGGTACTATTTTTGAACGAGTGACACTCGTCTTCGAACGATTTTTGTATGGAAAAATCGTTCGAAGACAAGTCTCACCCGCTCAAAAGTAGTACCCCCAGCGCCCGTAGCATAGCTTGCGCGATAGTTACCTATCGCGGGGCGTTACTAATTTAAATGGTCGCCGTTTTTATCTAAGTAGCGAGCATGGGTTGACAGTGCGATACAATTTGTCCCGTGGATAAATTTTAAACTACGTGTTAAATTGGCATTGCCATAATATTGAATAAAAAGTATTTACATATGACAACACCGAATCGGTAAATATTGCTGTCCATTTTTCTTTAAATTTTTGACGTTCTACTCTCTTTATTGTCTATGATTTTGCCCATTACTTGTCAAAATATTTTCAAAACATATATTTACGTTTGAAGATTTTACAGTTTTTATAAGAAAATGAGTAAATCGGCTTATAAAACAGAAGAATTATAATGTGGAATTTAATTGAAGAGTATTTCGTGTATCAATCAAATGCCAATACTTCGTAGATAAAAGTGTTTCAGTGTAAGAAGTAACAATGTGAATTATTGGATGAGAACCCGTGAAATTTTCACCAACTGTGAATTAACAGGCCTATTGGGCATTCAAAAAGGCAACTCCAGGGTGGAAGTCAAGACCATACTACACGACCACCTGACAAAACTTTAAAATCAATGGAAACTGTAAGTAAAATAATGCATAGGTACATTTACTCGTATTTTTTATGATATCGTAACTTATCAAAGTAAACAGTACCTAGATTCAATTCCTTGACTTGAGATTGAATACTAAAAGACAATTTTTTTAATATCCATTAGGTATAATGTTTACAGTGAATCAGTTTTTACAAAGTAAAAAATAACCTATAGCATAATTTTTTAAGGCTAATGCCGGTTTGTATATTATGTTATTATATGGATTGTAAATGTTTTCTTCCAGACATGGCGAAATTTCAAGAAAAAAATCTTGAGGAAAGGGAGCTTGGTTCACTGGACCGGGGAGAAAACTGGCAATACTAGTTCGTCCCAAGTTAGCACAAAAGTTGCTGTTGCATGATGTTCAGCTCAGCATCATGGAAAAGAATAAGCCTTCCGATCTAATTCCAAGGAAACCTAAACTGGCATTAATGTAAGTACATACTAGGGTTTAAGTGAGACAGAAGACTGTTAGGTTAAAATCAGGGGTGTCATCTTCAATTGCCTGTCCGGTGCTTGCGGTTATGTCGAATCAAACCCAACTTATCCGAACAAAAAGCATACTAAATACTTGGATCATGTTCATCCAGTCAAACTAACTACCCTTCCCTCGCTTGAAAAACGGTATCAATGGGTAGCAGCACTGTAACTAATATGTGGATCTCAGCAGAGTAGAATTGGACCACTTAAATAAAGCTTACATAAGCATCAAAGAGCTGCTCTGGCTAATATGGCTCTAGTTGTACAGAGATGGTCGTGCTTCTGCAGTGGAGACTAAGAAAGACTTGATAATGATGATGATGTTGTAACTGATACAAGCCAAACAGTCTGGGCTCACTAACCCATTTGCCATGTATGGTGGGTATTGCAAAACCATCCTAATGACGGAAATCCTTGGAGGAGGCCTACGTCTTGCAGTGGACTACTGCAAAAATACTGATAGCGCTTGTATGCTTAAAACTGCACATACTGCACAATAGGTTCCACATGCAGTTGGAGTAGCAGGCTAAAAATAGGTATTTTCCTTAATCTTTAATGTATTGTATGTATTGTATGACTGAATTATATTAATTATTATATTATTTTAATTTATTTTATATTTTCAGAGTTGCAAGTCTCCTCCATGGACTGCTGCTATTGGACCAGCAGTACCTGATGCTAGTAGTGTAACTCGAGCAAAACATCTTTATTTATAGAAAATCAGCTGAGCCAAGCCCGCACAAGAAGTTTTAAATGATTTGTGGTTATGTCTAAATGTACCTCAAGATTTGTTTATGTAATATAAAAGATTGAATGCTGTGCATGTCATTAAAAATAAAAATATGTTGAGTTAATGAGTTCTTTTAATACTTATAGTAATAGAGAAATCACATATCTACCAAATAAATAATTCTCCAGCTTACTACGTTATCCTAACTTGAGGCGATTCTGATAGAGACCCGATGGGTGACGGCCAAGGGAGCGTAAGCATTATCAGCGCTTACGCACGTTAAGCAACCCTGAGCGCAGTCCCCATGGGGATGGGTGACCGTAAGCGGCATAAAATATCTCGAACTCCTCGATACCTCGGAAGGCCAGTTAAGCCGTTGGTTCCGGCTTTGTAGCCGGAACCAAAGCACGAGGCTAACTATCAAGAACTTAGTCTCGAACAAACACAAAAACTAAAGATTCGTGGATAAAAGCATTTTTTTTTTGAGCAAAATTTCATCAAGCAACACAATTTTTCCAGGTTCATCCTCAGCTGTGATACTTCATGTTGTTAGAGTCTGCTTGTATGATAGCATTCATGCTGTAATAAAATTTGGCAAAGTTTTTACAGCCGGCCGCCTGCCTGGTGTCCCCTCCTTACTTTCGTCATTTCGTTCTTCTTCAGCTAGCTTAACGACTACCATTTATGATTGATGGTAGTCGTTAAGCTACGTTAGATACCTTTAGGCAGCTTCAATATTTAACACACGCAACTTACACACGCAAAAATCAAAAGTGAGTTTGTCGGTTTGTTGCCCTTTTACACTTTAACTACTGAAGAAGAACGAAATGACGAAAGTAAGGAGGGGACACCAGGCAGGCGGCCGGCTGTAAAAACTTTGCCAAAATTATTATTACAGCATGAATGCTATCACAATATTCTGATATCTATGAATGCTATCATACAAGCAGACTAACAACGAGAAGTATCACAGCTGAGGATGAACCTGGAAAAATTGTGTTGATTGATGAAATTATATTAATATTTTGCTCAAAAAAAATGCTTTTATCCAGAATCTTTAGTTCTTGTGTTTGTCCAAGACTAAGTTCTTGATAGTTAGCCTCGAGCTTTAGTAATTTATACGCTAAAAACGATTATTTTATTCAATTTAATTTTTATCTGGGTCTTGGAAATCGCCGATAAATTTAAACCAAAGAACTGTCAAAAGTAGACAATTTGTCTTCAAAATACGGCAGCCATCTTGTAGCCATGCTCGCACTTTAGATACGAATCGCGGCGTTCGATAAAATGACAGGTCGATTTCAATATTTATACCCGTGGAGTAAACCCATGCTCGCAACGATAGGTAACGCGGGAAGTGCGACAAAAAAGTAGCATAAAACCGTTGTCGCGCTAGCCATGCTACCCGTGCAGGGTTACCAACTTAGGGGTTTTCCCCCTAGATTTGGGGGGGAAAATGTGAACAGGGGGAATTCTAGGGGGAGAAATTATTTAGGGTTTTTTTTTTAGGGGGACTGACATATTCTTTTTTCCTTATAATATTTTTTTTTGGGCAGACGAAGTTACACAATACCATGTCTATTGTCATCGTCGCCCATGGAAATTTAATAACAGAGCGCTTGTTTACTTGCAATTAAATAGATTTATTCATTTAATATATTTAATGTATTTCCTACCTAATATTTCCTGATCTATTTAAAGTCTCTGCCAAGCCAAAAATAATCAGAACATTATTACTTACATACTATCACGACTTTTCTCTTAAGGTGTAGGCGGAGCCCAGCCGGCCTATTTACTAACTCGGATGACAGCACGGGGAGCATGGCTAGCGCGACAACCGTTTTATGCTACTTTTTTGTCGCACTTCCCGCGTTACCTATCGTTGCGAGCATGGGTTTACTCCACGGGTATAAATATTGAAATCGACCTGTCATTTTATCGTACGCCGCGATTCGTATCTAAAGTGCGAGCATGGCTACAAGATGGCTGCCGTATTTTGAAGACAATTGTCTACTTTTGACAGTTCTTTGGTTTAAATTTATCGGCGATTTCCAAGACCCAGATAAAAATTAAATTGAATAAAATAATCGTTTTTAGCGAATAAATTACTAAAGCACGAGGCTAACTATCAAGAACTTAGTCTTGGACAAACACAAGAAATAAAGATTCTGGATAAAAGCATTTTTTTTGGGCAAAATATTAATATAATTTCATCAATCAACACAATTTTTCCAGGTTCATCCTCAGCTGTGATACTTCTTGTTGTTAGTCTGCTTGTATGATAGCATTCATAGATATCAGAATATTGTGATAGCATTCATGCTGTAATAAATTTTGGCAAAGTTTTTACAGCCGGCCGCCTGCCTGGTGCCCCTCCTTACTTTCGTCATTTTGTTCTTCTTCAGTAGTTAAAGTGTAAAAGGGCAACAAACCGACAAACTCACTTTTGATTTTTGCGTGTGTAAGTGGCCAACAGTGTTAAATATTGAAGCTGCCTAAAGGTATCTAACGTAGCTTAACGACTACCATCAATCATTGATGATAGTCGTTAAGCTAGCTGAAGAAGAACGAAATGACGAAAGTAAGGAAGGGACACCAGGCAGGCGGCCGGCTGTAAAAACTTTGCCAAATTTTATTACAGCATGAATGCTATCATACAAGCAGACTCTAACAACATGAGGTATCACAGCTGAGGATGAACCTGGAAAAATTGTGTTGCTTGATGAAATTTTGCTCAAAAAAAAATGCTTTTATCCACGAATCTTTAGTTCTTGTGTTTGTTCGAGACTAAGTTCTTGATAGTTAGCCTCGTGCTTTGGTTCCGGCTATCAAGCCGGAACCAACGGCTTAACTGGCCTTCCGAGGTATCGAGGAGTTCGACATATTTTATGCCGCTTACGGTCACCCATCCCCATGGGGACTGCGCTCAGGGTTGCTTAACGTGCGTAAGCGCTGATAATGCTTACGCTCCCTTGGCCGTCACCCATCGGGTCTCTATCAGAATCGCCTCAAGTTAGGATAACGTAGTAAGCTGGAGAATTATTTATTTGGTAGGTATGTGATTTCTCTATTACTATAAGTATTAAAAGAATTCATTAACTCAACATATTTTTATTTTTAATGACATGCACAGCATTCAATCTTTTATATTACATAAACAAATCTTGAGGTACATTTAGACATAACCACAAATCATTTAAAACTTCTTGTGCGGGCTTGGCTCAGCTGATTTTCTATAAATAAAGATGTTTTGCTCGAGTTACACTACTAGCATCAGGTACTGCTGGTCCAATAGCAGCAGTCCATGGAGGAGACTTGCAACTCTGAAAATATAAAATAAATTAAAATAATATAATAATAAATATCATTCAGTCATACAATACATAAAGATTAAGGAAAATACCTATTTTTAGCCTGCTACTCCAACTGCATGTGGAACCTATTGTGCAGTATGTGCAGTTTTAAGCATACAAGCGCTATCAGTATTTTTGCAGTAGTCCACTGCAAGACGTGGGCCTCCTCCAAGGATTTCTGTCATTAGGATGGTTTTGCAATACCCACCATACATGGCAAATGGGTTAGTGAGCCCGGACTGTTTGGCTTGTATCAGTTACAACATCATCACCATTATCAAGTCTTTCTTAGTCTCCACTGCAGAAGCACGACCATCTCTGTACAACTAGAGCCATATTAGCTAGAGCAGCTCTTTGATGCTTATGTAAGCTTTATTTAAGTGGTCCAATTCTACTCTGCTGAGATCCACATATTAGTTACAGTGCTGCTACCCATTGATACCGTTTTTCAAGCGAGGGAAGGGTAGTTAGTTTGACTGGATGAACATGATACAAGTATTTAGTATGCTTTTTGTTCGGATAAGTTGAGTTTGATTCGACATAACCGCAAGCACCAGACAGGGAAGATGACACCCCTGATTTTAACCTAACAGTCTTCTGTCTCACTTAAACCCTAGTATGTACTTACATTAATGCCAGTCTAGGTTTCCTTGGAATTAGATCGGAAGGCTTATTCTTTTCCATGATGCTGAGCTGAACATCATGCAACAGCAACTTTTGTGCTAACTTGGGACGAACTAGTATTGCCAGTTTTCTCCCCGGCCCAGTGAACCAAGCTCCCTTTCCTCAAGATTTTTTTCTTGAAATTTCGCCATGTCTGGAAGAAAACATTTACAATCCATATAATAACATAATATACAAACCGGCATTAGCCTTAAAAAATTATGCTATAGGTTATTTTTTACTTTGTAAAAAACTGATTCACTGTAAACATTATACCTAATGGAGATTAAAAAAATTGTCTTTTAGTATTCAATCTCAAGTCAAGGAATTGAATCTAGGTACTGTTTACTTTGACAAGTTACGATATCATAAAAAATACGAGTAAATGTACCTATGCATTATTTTACTTACAGTTTCCATTGATCTTAAAGTTTTGTCAGGTGGTCGTGTAGTATGGTGTTGACTTCCACCCTGGAGTTGCCTTTTTGAATGCCCAATAGGCCTGTTAATTCACAGTTGGTGAAAATTTCACGGGCTCTCATCCAATAATTCACATTGTTACTTCTTACACTGAAACACTTTTATCTACGAAGTATTGGCATTTGATTGATACACGAAATACTCTTCACTTAAATTCCACATTATAATTCTTCTGTTTTATAAGCAGATTTACTCATTTTCTTATAAAAACTCTGTAAAATCTTCAAACGTAAATATATGTTTTGAAAATATTTTGACAAGTAATGGGCAAAATCATAGACAATAAGAGAGATGAACGTCAGAAATTTAAAGAAAAATGGACAGCACTATTTACCGATTCGGTGTTGTCATATGTAAATACTTTTTATTCAATATTATGGCAATGCCAATTTAACACGTAGTTTAAAATTTATCCACGGGACAAATTGTATCGCGCTGTCAACCCATGCTCGCTACTTAGATAAAAACGGCGACCATTTAAATTAGTAACGCCCCGCGATAGGTAACTATCGCGCGAGCCATGCTACGGGCGCTGCGCCCGTAGCATGGCCCGTGCGATACAATTTGTCCCGTGGATAAATTTTAAACTACGTGTTAAATTGGCATTGCCATAATATTGAATAAAAAGTATTTACATATGACAACACCGAATCGGTAAATAGTGCTGTCCATTTTTCTTTAAATTTTTGACGTTCATCTCTCTTATTGTCTATGATTTTGCCCATTAATTGTCAAAATATTTTCAAAACATATATTTACGTTTGAAGATTTTACAGAGTTTTTATAAGAAAATGAGTAAATCTGCTTATAAAACAGAAGAATTATAATGTGGAATTTAAGTGAAGAGTATTTCGTGTATCAATCAAATGCCAATACTTCGTAGATAAAAGTGTTTCAGTGTAAGAAGTAACAATGTGAATTATTGGATGAGAGCCCGTGAAATTTTCACCAACTGTGAATTAACAGGCCTATTGGGCATTCAAAAAGGCAACTCCAAGGTGGAAGTCAAGACCATACTACATGACCACCTGACAAAACTTTAAGATCAATGGAAACTGTAAGTAAAATAATGCATAGGTACATTTACTCGTATTTTTTATGATATCGTAACTTGTCAAAGTAAACAGTACCTAGATTCAATTCCTTGACTTGAGATTGAATACTAAAAGACAATTTTTTTAATCTCCATTAGGTATAATGTTTACAGTGAATCAGTTTTTTACAAAGTAAAGAATAACCTATAGCATATTTTTTTAAGGCTAATGCCGGTTTGTATATTATGTTATTATATGGATTGTAAATGTTTTCTTCCAGACATGGCGAAATTTCAAGAAAAAAATCTTGAGGAAAGGGAGCTTGGTTCACTGGGCCGGGGAGAAAACTGGCAATACTAGTTCGTCCCAAGTTAGCACAAAAGTTGCTGTTGCATGATGTTCAGCTCAGCATCATGGAAAAGAATAAGCCTTCCGATCTAATTCCAAGGAAACCTAAACTGGCATTAATGTAAGTACATACTAGGGTTTAAGTGAGACAGAAGACTGTTAGGTTAAAATCAGGGGTGTCATCTTCAATTGCCTGTCCGGTGCTTGCGGTTATGTCGAATCAAACCCAACTTATCCAAACAAAAAGCATACTAAATACTTGTATCATGTTCATCCAGTCAAACTAACTACCCTTCCCTCGCTTGAAAAACGGTATCAATGGGTAGCAGCACTGTAACTAATATGTGGATCTCAGCAGAGTAGAATTGGACCACTTAAATAAAGCTTACATAAGCATCAAAGAGCTGCTCTGGCTAATATGGCTCTAGTTGTACAGAGATGGTCGTGCTTCTGCAGTGGAGACTAAGAAAGACTTGATAATGATGATGATGTTGTAACTGATACAAGCCAAACAGTCTGGGCTCACTAACCCATTTGCCATGTATGGTGGGTATTGCAAAACCATCCTAATGACGGAAATCCTTGGAGGAGGCCTACGTCTTGCAGTGGACTGCTGCAAAAATACTGATAGCGCTTGTATGCTTAAAACTGCACATACTGCACAATAGGTTCCACATGCAGTTGGAGTAGCAGGCTAAAAATAGGTATTTTCCTTAATCTTTATGTATTGTATGACTGAATTATATTTATTATTATATTATTTTAATTTATTTTATATTTTCAGAGTTGCAAGTCTCCTCCATGGACTGCTGCTATTGTGTAACTCAAGCAAAACATCTTTATTTATAGAAAATCAGCTGAGCCAAGCCCGCACAAGAAGTTTTAAATGATTTGTGGTTATGTCTAAATGTACCTCAAGATTTGTTTATGTAATATAAAAGATTGAATGCTGTGCATGTCATTAAAAATAAAAATATGTTGAGTTAATGAGTTCTTTTAATACTTATAGTAATAGAGAAATCACATACCTACCAAATAAATAATTCTCCAGCTTACTACGTTATCCTAATTTGAGGCGATTCTGATAGAGACCCGATGGGTGACGGCCAAGGGAGCGTAAGTATTATCAGCGCTTACGCACGTTAAGCAACCCTGAGCGCAGTCCCCATGGGGATGGGTGACCGTAAGCGGCATAAAATATCTCGAACTCCTCGATACCTCGGAAGGCCAGTTAAGCCATTGGTTCCGGCTTGATAGCCGGAACCTAAGCTCGAGGCTAACTATCAAGAATTTAGTCTCGAACAAACACAAGAACTAAAGATTCGTGGATAAAAGCATTTTTTTTGAACAAAATTTCATCAAGCAACACAATTTTTCCAGGTTCATCCTCAGCTGTGATACTTCTTGTTGTTAGAGTCTGCTTGTATGATAGCATTCATGCTGTAATAAAATTTGGCAAAGTTTTTACAGCCGGCCGCCTGCCTGGTGTCCCCTCCTTACTTTCGTCATTTCGTTCTTCTTCAGCTAGCTTAACGACTACCATCAATGATTGATGGTAGTCGTTAAGCTACGTTAGATACCTTTAGGCAGCTTTAATATTTAACACTGTTGGCCACTTACACACGCAAAAATCAAAAGTGAGTTTGTCGGTTTGTTGCCCTTTTACACTTTAACTACTGAAGAAGAACGAAATGACGGAAGTAAGGAGGGGACACCAGGCAGGCGGCCGGCTGTAAAAACTTTGCCGAAATTTACTACAGCATGAATGCTATCACAATATTCTGATATCTATGAATGCTATCATACAAGCAGACTAACAACAAGAAGTATCACAGCTGAGGATGAACCTGGAAAAATTGTGTTGATTGATGAAATTATATTAATATTTTGCTCAAAAAAAATGCTTTTATCCAGAATCTTTAGTTCTTGTGTTTGTCCAAGACTAAGTTCTTGATAGTTAGCCTCGTGCTTTATTAATTTATTCGCTAAAACGATTATTTTATTCAATTTAATTTTTATCTGGGTCTTGGAAATCGCCGATAAATTTAAACCAAAGAACTGTCAAAAGAAGACAATTGTCTTCAAAATATGGCAGCCATCTTGTAGCCATGCTCGCACTTTAGATACGAATCGCGGCGTACGATAAAATGACAGGTCGATTTCAATATTTATACCCGTGGAGTAAACCCATGCTCGCAACGACAGGTAACGCGGGAAGTGCGACAAAAAAGTAGCATAAAACCGTTGTCGCGCTAGCCATGCTCCCCGTGCAGGTGTCGATGCCTATCGATCTAGAATTTGCTGTTACAATGCGGTTTTTGTATTTCAAATAAAAACTTCGAGCTAGCAAAACCCGCATTGTAATTGTAAATTCTAGATTCATAGGCATCGACACCTGTCATCCGAGTTAGTAAATAGGGGGGCTGGTCTATAAATTCTAAAAGCCACGTTTAGCGTGTTGGTTAGCTATTATGTAGAGAACGGAATCAAAATAGGGATGGTTTGCTAGCCGCATCGCGTATTGACATGATTCCTAACGACTATATTGGAAGTTTAGAAGAATAGGGAATAGGGATCCTTCTAAACTTCCAACATTCATCAGAAAATATTTGAAAAATTTATGTCCATGTTCTTGAATGATATGAAACAAAGTATAGAACTTACAGTGAAAAGTTCTATACTATGTTGACCGACTTAGTGAAGTAACCTGTCACTCCAAAGAGTGGGTACCCAGCATTCTTTTTTATGTTTTTTCGGCAAGAGATGAGTTTGCAGACAACGACCGTCTGTTCGAAATCCATGCCGAAAAATGACCAAAGAGAATTCAAATACCACGTAATGACTCTTTCATAACTAAAAAGTTTTTTCATGGTTTACCATAGTTTTGTCACTGTCGCCTACCGTGCGCGCACTCCGCTTGGGAGACATTACAGAGACACGAGGAAGACGTGACAAACACTTTTTTGTCACCGTGACAAAAGTCACCCGTGCGCGCAGTGCCTAAATGATTCAGTTTATTTTTTGGTTTCAAGTATAGTCCCTTTTTGAAGTCGGTCAAATTTTTTGTAACAAAGTTTTTTCCACGTAGAGTAGCAATCTTGACACCCGTGCGTGCACGTCTATTACATAAAATGTCTATCGTAAACGTTTTGTCGCCGGCTTGTTCGCTGCTGGGGTACTATTTTTGAACGCGTGCCACTCGTCTTCGAACGATTTCTCCATACAAAAATCGCTCGAAGACGAGTGGCCCACGTTCAAAAATAGCACTCCTGGTCGACGGACAAAAAAGTCACGTCACTGTCACGTCGCTTCGTGCGCGCACCTCCATACATCTCCATGGACAGGGTGACGGAAACAAAAAAGTCACGGCGACAAAAGTCACCGGTGCGCGGTGCGCGCAGTGCCTTACGCTTGGTAGTGTACCTATTGTCAGATGGTGTTGATCAGTGTTGATTTTGAAATTTGATTGTGAAACGCATTTCAAGAGACAGGGAAGAAAAGTTCAAAGTATTGAAACGAAGTGATTATATGCTCTTTGTAAAGTATAAAAGAAATATATCAGGACGATGACTCAATGTTGTGCGATAAATTGTAAAAATACGGGTGTACATACATTTCCTAAAGATCCTCAACAACGTAAAAAATGGGAAGAAGCTTTACGTTCTAATGGCAAGAAGAACTTCCAAGCGACAAAGTGGTCTAGATTGTGTGAAGCTCATTTTAAAGAAGAAGATTATTACGGACAAAGTATTTATACAAGTAAGTAGTTACTATGAGCAATAATCTTGAGTAAAAATTCGTCTTATTACAAGCTGTTTATTTTCCCATAAAGCTAGACTGGTTCATGAACTGGTTATTGTTTTATTTTCAGTCTACAAGCCGCTGCACAAATTTCTTCGAAAGACCGCTGTTCCATCTCTATTTAAAAACAAAAAATCTGCTAAAGATCCACTTGCTCTAAAACATAAGTATAAAGTAAAGAAGCAAACCCAAAATAACATTCAACACTGGAATCAAAATTTGGAACCTCTAACTTCAACTCATAGGCATTTAGTTAAGGAACCTCTTAGCAATGAGAGTTCCATTTGTGAAGTAGAAGAAGAAGTCTTAGATATAACATCCAATGAAGATAATGATGCCAATGACACCGCAAACTGTATTGACAACTCGCTTCCAGAGATAGCACAAAAGGAATATTCATCTAGATCTACTCAAGTTCATTTTAAATTTCTATATGGAAGTGTAAAGCGATTCAGTATGGATGATGCTGCAATAAAATTTTACACAGGTTTTGATACATACAAAAAATTCCATTTAGTTTTTTCAACCCTCCCAAGTCATAGAATTGAGTATGATGGCAATGGAGCAGTTAATTTAAGTACAGAAGATCAATTCTTTTTGACTTTGATGAAACTAAGACAAAACAAATGTAATTTTGAACTAAGCAGATTTTTCAATGTGAATGTAAGTATAGTTTCCTACATATTTATAACTTGGGTGAATTTTATTTACTATCATTGGTGGACTCTTTGGAAAATATGGCCAAGTATGGAAAAAGTTTGCTATTACATGCCTGATCAGTATTCAATGTATAATGCTCATAAGAAAAATACATCTAATGAAGATAATAATCAAAGTTGTGGTTACACCGGGATCGAGACAAATGAGAAAATCATGAAAAAGAAAAAAACTAATCTTGCAAAAACATACAAGATACTAACTAGTGAATTGGATAATAGTTACATTCCAATAGCCAGTAAAATATTTTTAGTTTGTTATATGTGCTATAATTTTCCTAATGTTGTTGTCAGGAAATAAATATACTTACAAAGAGAAACATATTTTTATTTGTACATGTGCAGGGACTCAAAAACATAAAGTAGGTATAATACACATTCATAAAATCTGTTGCTGAATTTCAATAATTATTGTAACATTTATTTGGGTATTTTAAACTGGTTGCTCTTATTTTTACTCTTATTATAAAGCTGAAGAGTTTGTTTGGTTGAAGGTGCTAATCTCAGGACCAATTTGAAATATTATTTCACCGTTGGATAGGTATGTTATCCCTGAGTGCCATAAGCTAGTTATGTACCATGGGCGAAGCAGGGGGAGACTTCTAGTAATTTATTGATGTGTAACACATATAAAATGGTTTCTGTAACCAAACCTGTCAAAAAACCTTTTCTAAATAGGTAAATATGTATACACAGTACGTAGGTACCCACATATATTCCTCAGTTTCTTCATCTACTCTGGATTGGCATGGGATGGCATCGGAAGCGACGCGTCATTTCAAAACAAGCTATTATAAATGTCTTGTGATAATAATTAAATTTACTTCCCGTTGTCCCCATTGAATTTAAATTTAAAGTGAAAGTTTATTTTAAATATCTTTCATTTTAGTCTTAGACCGGCTGTGCTATATTGCCACAGTGTTAAAAAAGGGAGTTAAATTGTTACTGAACATTATCCCCATTGCCTTTACGTACAATGGGGACAATGGTAAAGAAATTTTGTGACGTACGTAAGCGGTTATGCATCTTATATCATTAGACATAAAGGTTATAGGTTGTTTTGAAATGACGCGTCGCTTCCGCTGCCATCCAGTGTAGCGCTGCTGTCGCTTGTTATGCCAACGTAAACCTTATAGGCTGTAACATTTATTTCAACTGTTTTCTCAATGCTGTTGGCTAAAACCCGCGGTTTCATGGGGTCAGCCCCGTTTGGAATAGTTTTCGTTTGATAAACCTTGTTAAATACCTACATAAAGTGGCGTTTAGTAACCTTTTATTTTTCCATACAGTTAGTAGCATTTGAAAAACCTTCAAAAGTAGGAGTATTTGGTGTCATTTGGCAAACCTGCTTGAGTAGTACAGTTGGATAGACAAACATTCAGTGTATCAAGTATTTGAAATTTTCATCGTTCATTGTAACTTTATTGCAAGAGTACACAATAGAATTTTTCCTTAATTGTACATTTTAAGAGTACATAACCATAACTAAATGGTCAGGGTAAATATTTTTAAATATCAGGTTCTACCAAGTTCTAGCTTATGGCATGTATAACATCTTGGTCAAAATTATTAATTCACAAACAATGCTACTTTATTGTAAGTATTTAAGAGTTTTACAAAACGAAAAGTTGTCTGTACAAGACTGACCCAACCCAAATACAGGATCATAATCATAAATTTTGAAATCGCTTTATTGTCATGACATAATAGAGTTAATTTTAAAGATCCATGAGGATCTTAGAGTAATCAATCAGGATAGGCCCTTGAGAAATGTAATAGTTACGTAAATGAAAATCAATGCAAACTTAATACTCATTCATACACACAGTATTTAAGAGTTTTACAAAACGAAAAGTTGTCCGTACAAGACTGACCCAACCCAAATACAGGATCATAATCATAAATTTTGAAATCACTTTATTGTCATGACATAATAGAGTTAATTTTAAAGATCTATGAGGATCTTAGAGTAATCAATCAGGATAGGCCCTTGAGAAATGTAATAGTTACGTAAATGAAAATCAATGCAAACTTGATACTCATTCATACACACATTGGCACTAAAAATCCATGCCATTTTCCCAGTTCAAACTCTTGGAGACGAAAGAATCGCAAGTGTTGTAACTATGAGCTATATTTTTTCTCATGAGCAAGTAACTTGTCTTTTCTGTCTTCTCCTGCACTAAAGCCTCCCTTTGAGCCGGATGCAACCAATCTGTGGCAAGGTATCACTATGAGATGGGCATTCGCACCACATGCTGCTCCAACTGCTCGGGAGTGACTGGCAGCCCGACCCAAAGACTTGGCAAGGTCACCATAGGTCTTTTGAGTCCCAAATGGCAACTCTTGGAGTTTATCCCATACATCCTGAAAAACAAATTAGGTATGGATTTATATCTAACGCCAGATAATTTAATAATAATAGTAATATTATTTTTTAATTATTCCTTATTGGTCTGGAAGAAAAGAAAATATATTAAATATAATGTACCAGCTGTTTCACTTCACAGACCATAAAAGCCAATCAAGGGCATTGATGAATATCTTAGGAGTCATATCAATAGGTGATGCGCCTAGCATTGCCTTTTCCACCTACAATCCCAGCAACATGCTGAATGTGGCCCTCTCAGTTTTATAGACCTGGACTCTTTCTACCCTACAAAGGCAAAAAAAAGATGTAACAGTATGTATGTATGAACTTTCTTATTTACTACAAGGTGATGTAAGTAGTGTACATGTTTGCATATAATACTCAGACATGTAATAGGTTCGTATAGTAGATATTCAGTTAAATTGTACAAAAGTAGAGTGCTTGTAAACGTTTCTAGTAATTTAAAGATGCCATAAGTATTTACTGCTATAATAAATTTATATAGGTAAATTGTTATTTATCAGAAAATGAGGATACTTATCTACATTCTAAACTTACCTTCTGAAAATCGGATCCAAAAGTTTTAATGGGTACTGAAAATTTTTTGAGTTTACCCTCAAAATATGCCTCCATTTCATTCTTCAATAAATCTAAAACTTTACTGGTTCCTTCTATGAATTTACAAGCTAATTTGGTGGACAAGACGCGTAAATGTTTCTCTAAATTCTTTGAATCTTCATTGACCACCATGTAAACATAACTTTCGTCGCCTGCAGCTATTAATTTACCAATTGGAGTTTCAAAACTACTGAGGTAAATTATATTGTTTGAATCCTTCGCATAATTCTCAAGTATCGAAGTTAGAGTCATAATTATTCTATCACCTACAAATACAATTTATTAGAAACAAGCACAATCTTTACAATAGGCAGCTACTGTAAATCGCACGTTCGTTCGTTGGTGTGAATTGTGTTCGATAAATTACATTATATTAAATAAACCATTCAATCAAAACAAAATACGAAATAAACAAATATGACATTGACATCTCATTCGGCGTTCCCGCCATTCGCACAAAATGCACAAACTACGAAGAAGATACTATTACTAGTATCAGACGACCGACTGCCTTATGTTTTCTCTAGGCAATAAGGATCATAGACAAAATGATGGAGTGAGGGTGAAAATGAAAAAATGTCATACAATTCCTTTTGAGTTTCTATTGGGGGCCATAAATTCAAACTCAAATGACGTGTGTTCTATGCCCTAAAATCCGTAAAGGCAGTTTTTCGGCAGTGACAAAATGAATGTCGGGGGTCGGAGTCTTGAGATTTGACATTTCGCAAGAGTGTTACCATGCACGGAAGTATAATCAACACACGGAAGTACCTATAGTTTTAACTATTGTCTTATGTTAAGTTAAGGTTTCCTCCACTGAACGACCGCTTAACAACCCAAGGCATAGGTAGGCCGCACTGGCGGTCGTTCAGTGTAGTAAACCGGAACATTAGTGATGTACGCGATTTGCGGTGGAAATGAAATGCACGCTTACTAGGTATCTACTCTTCAGTCAGACTATCGAAAGGCGCTCTCGACATACATGGGTATGGTATGGACATAAAATACACGGCCGATCCGAGAGTCGGACGTAAAGTCGCCGTAAGTCGGAAAAAATTTCAGATTTTAATACCCATCCGATAATCGGAAGACTCCATACTTCTCTACAGAGACGAAATACTATTAGCGTCTTATTAGCGCACAAATTACTTTAAGTAAGGGGAATATTTATCTGGGCGAATAAAAAAATACTTAGCGACTGATGATGATATACTCCATTAATAATTTGAGCGAAACGAATTTGGATTGGCGAAAAATGAACTGAACTGGTGACGATCGTTGATCAACAAAAAAAAAACAAACGAGCTTCTAAAAGTGAGCTGCGAATAATTCAAATCGAATATTAATATATTAGGCGTGCGAAAAAATTACTGAGTGAGCGACTGGAAATTCATACTGGAGTGCTATTTTTGAACGCGGGCCACTCGTCTTCGAGCGATTTTTGTATGGAGAAATTGTTCGAAGACGAGTGGCACGCGTTCAAAAATAGTACCCCTGGGCGACTTCAATATTAAATTAGAGACGATTTTTTTTATCTGAGGTTTTACACAACGAACTTCTAAAAAGTAGACTTTTAGCACCGTTTTGTAAGCTGCTTTATTAATGACTAGCTGTTACCCGCGGCTTCGCCCGCTTGATATATAGCCTATGTCCTCAGTACCCTTACCTATGTGTATGCAAAATTTCATGATGATCGGTTCAGTAGATTCGGCGTGAAAGTGTAACAAACAAACAAATACACAAACAAACTCACCTTCGCATTTATAATATTAGTTGGGATTGGGATTGGGATTAGGAAGTAGGATAAGATTCAATATTGAAATTCTTTGACTTTCTCATGTGTCAAATCGGTGTAATTTGGTCTTATAAATGCCCATAATGTTTTATAAATCGCTTTTGTGATTGAAATAGGTAAGTACCTACTATTTCCTTTATTCTTAACTAATATCAATGACTGCGTGACATTTTTAGGGTTCCGTACCCAAAGGGCAAAAACGGGACCCTATTCACGATACCTACTTCGATGTCCATCCGTCTGTCACCAGGTTGTATCTCAAGAACCGTAATAGGTATTAGGTAGACAGTTGAAATTTTTCACAGATTGTGTGTTTCTGTTGCCGCTATAACAACAAATACTAAAAAACAAATAATAATAATAATTAAGGGGGGCTCCCATACAAAAAACGTGATATTTTAGCCCTTTTTCATGGCTACCACTCGCCGAGTTAGATCTCAAGAACCGTAACATCTAGACAGTTGAAATTTGCACAGATTATGTATTTTTATTGTGGCTACAACAACAAATACTAAAATCAAAATAATAATAATAATTAAGGGGGGCTCCCATACAACAGAGTAGTTGTTGGCGTTTTTGCTGTATCTCATGAACCGTTAGAGCAAGGAGGTTAAATTTTTTACAGATGTTGTATTATTTATTGCCACAATAATAACAGATGAGTACTAAAAATAAAATAAAAATAATATTTAAGGGGGGCGTACCATACAAAAAAGGTGGTTTTTTTTTCTGGTACCGAACCCCTCGCACTTGGCCGGTTTTTTTCTTTTCTAAGTAGGTACCTTAGCTACTTAAAAAGTCCAATGGAGAAATCATATTTCAATATTGAATCATCATCAACCACTACCCGACAGGAAGGTTTGACGATGACATCCTTGAACATAAATACCTATATGAATATTGGATTGGTCATGAAAAAATTAAGGGTTTCATTGCTTTAGTTTATACCTAGATATTACTGATTCCTTATATAAGCTATCACAAATCTTGGCGATGGGATTCAATAAAATTGCAGATATTCGTTTTACTGATTTATTACTGTGTTTTCAGTTTCGTGATGGCGTCAAGAATGAATGTAAAATCCATCCGTCATTCATTCTTGCCGTTACATGTTTTTAAAATCAACTTAACGACTTAATTGATAAATTACATAACTATTTGTATCTCATATCCCGAAATATATTACTTAAACAAATATTTAATGATTATCAGCATTATATAATTAATGAAACACTTTTTACAGAAAGGTTCAGATTATATTGATTCCGTGCAAGTTGATAATCGATTGTTCAATCTATAGATCGACTTTCTAAAATATCAAATCAGCAGGCAATAATCCTATAAGTAATACACATAGAATGTTTATTTTAATAATTATTGGAGAATCTAACACTTAGAAAAAAGCATGTACTCACCCACAGGCTATCCGATCTTCATGGAGTTCGATCGATTCATTCAACAGGTGCACCTGTTGAAAAGTTTCCAGTATAGTCTACTGAATACTATGTAGTTTGAAAATCCCTAAACCGACTCCGAGCTGGTGTTGGGATATTTCGAGAAGCAGAATAAGATAAGGTTTCTCTACCAACAATTTGCGTGATTGCGGTGCCACAAAAAAAACATGTCTGTGGGTGCCAATCGGTCCATGCCTCATCTTATGTCGTGCCCTGACTTACTACTGGCTTAGTACAGAACCTCAATAATAATTAAATAAATAATAAATAAATAAATATATACGGACAAATCACACAGATTGAGCTAGCCCCAAAGTAAGGTCTTAAGTAAGAGTTGTGTTATGGGATACTAACTCAACGATACTATATTTTATAATAGATACTATATAGATATAGATAAACATCCAAGCAGGTCAATATGAAAAAGATAATTTTCCATCTTGACCTGACCGGTGATCGAACCCGGGGCCATCCGTGTCACAGGCAGGCGTGTTGACCGCTGCGCCACGGTGCGCTCAATGCGGCCAATAATAGCGTACCTACTGGTCAAAACTCTGCTTTGAATTCATAATTAAGAGAAAAAATTTGGAAAACGGGCATCAGACTTAATCCCACAGCTTATACAAACTACCTGCTCGCCTCTTTCTTTTTCTTCTCGTGTTTTCTTCTTTTATTTTTTCGTAACTGAACGTGAAAGTTCTAATAGTTAGCAATCTACATAATTAATTAAAAAACTAGCGTTATCGGTTAATCAATACGTTATCTGCATGTAGATCATCACGTCACATTCACATGTACTAATGATTACAATAATGCGCCATCATATTAAAATTCATAGCCAAGTGGCAGGCGGTGGGTGACTACGTACCTACCTTATAGCACTCAGTAATATTGACCTTTGTCGCATTAATCCACCATGAAAGTACGCGACGTTACAATTAAACAAAAAACACAAAATGTATATAGTACATTTTGTCCTTTATATAATTTAATGAAATTATTTGCTATAAATTTAAACGGACGAAGGGACAGTATCATAAGTAAATCGCTAGCCATATTTAGATTGGTGGCCGCTGCCGTAGTTTTGGGATCTATTAATTTTTATACTTTGTTCTACAAAATATCACATGTGTTTGACCAAATTAATCCTTCCATTAAGTTTACGGATGTGACTCAAATGATATATGATTTTTGGCAATACATCGTTGATCTTTATTTCGTGTTCAAATACGGCAGAGATGTTAGTGTGGAATATTTCAAACAATACGAAAATATTGACAGATTACTCGGCGTTTCCAGTTATTCTGCAGTAAAGATGAAAATAGTGAAATTAATAGTAGTTTTCATAAGTATGTGGCTGTTGGGTTCATTATGCGATTTTGCAGCTTGGGTGATGAGTTTTGGCTGGTTACTACCAGTTGTATATGCTGTTGCATACGTTTACCTTTTGATAAAAATTCTCACAAATTTGGATTTATCTGCGCACATTGTGAACATCGGTTGCAGACTTGAAAGAATGTGCGATATTCTCCAAGAAAGCTACCGCCGAGTAGAATTTGTGCCCGAAGCAACCGTTGATTATATCTACAACAAACACTGGTTGTACTCTGAAGCATGTTCACGCGTCTTAAAATTTCAAATGCAATACTATGCTAAAAGGGTTCCATACTGTACGTCACGTGATGTTAAATCCTTAAGTAGATGTTATCTGATGCTTTCAGAACAAGTAGCATTTATTAATAAAACGTATGGAATCAGGGTAAGTATGAAAAGATATACCTATTCTATTTATTTATATACTTATCATTCTATATATCAGATATTTCTATCTAATGCTAGTAGGCGGTAGCTTTTGAACGATAATTAGTAAATAGTGATTTGACGTGAAAAAGTGCCTGCAAAGGCCTATTTTCTGAATATACATTATGAATTTTTTTATTTTGTTATTGTTTTTACATTTTCAGATTGTGCTGAATATGCTGAGCCTTTTGATTGACATGATTCGACTCACGAATCTCGCAGTAAAGATGTTGCTCAAATCACAGGTATACCATGTCCTCCATAAAATAGAAATAAAAAAAATATTTCTAGTTTTTTTTTCTACAACTTTTTTTGCATGATTGTTGAATAACATACCCATACCAAAGAGCTTTCAGATTATTATATTATTATTAGTCTTTCTAGTACTTATAGTCTCTGAGTAAAACCGCGGACGGACAGACAGACATGGCTAAACTATAAGGGTTCCTTGTTTACTACGGAACCCTAAAAAAGGAGTTATTAAACAATGTGGGTGAGATTAGGCTACTATTATGTATTCTGTGGATGGAAGGGCGCATTAAGGTAAATATCACGATAGGTATCGGCTCGGCAACTAGGAAACCAAATCTCCTCATGTAATTTCACGTTACCTAATATAAGTATTTTTTTAGCACACTGCCTATGATGCCGGTTACTTCCCAACCATATCGAGTGTAATGCGCCTGTTTACTTGCGTTGCCATCATAATGAACTTGGCATACCATTGCGAACGGGTCTATCGTGAGAATGACAACATACTGAATATAATAGACCATCTTCTTATCAATAAGAAGCCTGGTAAGTTTATATGATCATTCCTATTTAGGTACTTTCATATCGTAATACTGAAGCACTGCAATGCATGAGGGCCGTGAAGTATGATTTGAAATTTGAATTAGGTACTTATTTCTATTTCCTCTTAGGATTACACAATATATCAGTAAATACTTATATTTATGCTGTTCGCTTTCAGATGAACTCTTACGGGACGACGTGATTGAACTCCGAGGATTGATTCAGTCCCGGCCAATAAGATTCAATATGGCAGACTTCTTCTGCCTTAATTATTCCTTATTAATTTCTCTAGCTTCGGTAGTGGTCACTTACACTGTCATTATATTGCAAAGCCTAAACTAAATCACGATCACGTTTTTATCACGTAACCCGTTGATCCCGCGAAGGGGATGGATGGATAACGCGGAGCCATAACGCACGTACGGAAGGGGGGGGGGGGGGGGGGGGGGAGACGAGACGCGAAAGAGGAAAAGCACCTACGGGGCGTCGCCGATGACAACGTATCACAACGCCAGGCCAGTAGATCTATTCGCTGACTTTTGATAATTACGATGTATGGATCTCGGCACAGTATAATAGGACCACTCCAAGTCTTCCCGTGAATGTCGTAGAAAGCGGCTTAGGAAACACAAGCTAAATATAGCTTATAAACATCAAAGAGACATCCCGTCTGGCCAGCTTGGAGAGTTAGGCCATATACTCTGACTGTGCTGGCTGGTATGTTTCTGGTAGTACAGAGAGGATCGTGCTCCTGCAGTGGAGACTAAAATAAACTTGATGATGATGGTAACTTTAAGATTTACGATTACCTATAACGTTTTGATGGTCACTTCAACATCCATTACGGTTTATTTAACATAAATAAAAATAGTCAACCATTCAAAAGCCGTAATGGATGTTGAAGTGACCATCAAAACGTTGTAAGTACACCGCAGTTGTCAAAATCAAATAGCAGGTGTAGGATAAACTTCAATCGGTGGACTCCACCGAGGAACGACGCGCCGTCCTTAGTTCATCTAATTTAGATTCTTCTTCTAAGCGTTTCGATGGCAAAAACATAAAATTGTCGCAGCCCAGAAATTAGCCACCCCAACCGTTTTGTCGGTGGCATTCATTAGGTCCTGCTGCGTGCACGTTCGGGCACGCAGGGCACGAGGTCAGGTTGAAAATGAAATAATGCTATTATTTATAAAATTGAAGTAATAAAATAGTCTACATTTTATTTTTTGTTTTTGTTTTAATCACGATCATAAATAAGGGTGGGTTGTTCGATATAAAACAATATCCGGTTTACTACGAATTAAATGTAGTACATACCTAGATTTGAATAACATTAAATATTCATGAAATGATTGATTTACAGTCCAGACATGAACAAAAGTAAACAACCGTCGATTAGAAGTCATCGATCTAAGTCACTTCATAGCCCTGCCTACTTAAGTATTGTGTAGGGAATGATGGATAATTGGATATCCACAATATCCCGATTTTTATCTAGATACCTTGTATGTAAATTTTATAAAGACAAAATATTTGTGTGTTAGTTAGTTTGTAATGGATAACGCAAAAACTACAGGATTCAATTTCAAAAATCGCTTAAAAATAAGAACGATGGTTCAGTAGGTATCGGTATAAACTGATCTGCTTTAAATTAAGTTAAAGAATAATACTTTAAAGATACATTTAAGAAATCTCCGGTTTCTTCCAAATTATTTATTTTAAATGAGCGTAGCACTGGACCCCTTAAAATTCATCATGAGGAATATAATTAGCGCTCACACATATCAAGCAACTTTGGTCATTGTATCCACAAGCGGCGTACTTCTCCGTGCTTCAGGAGGCACGTAAAGCTGCGTAGAATTATTTATTACACGTAATATAAACGTGTAATAGTTCTATGAGCCCTTGATGTTGTTTGTTATCATTAGATCCAAATAAGCTGCCTTAATACTACTTTAAAAAATCTGACATCTATTTTGGCTATTTTACTGTAACTTTCAATATTTTTTTACTTGAATTTTATAAAGACAAATAGTTAACCATTTGGTGGATTATTTTCCTAAAGCTGCTTTATGTTTCTCTGTTACTTTTCACGCAAAAACTAAGTAAAATAATTCCGATATAGGTACTACCTCTACAAAGTAGGATGTCTATAAGTACATTGCGTGGGCGGGTATGTGCTATATTAGTATAAAGAACAACAAACAAAATTTGCCTCGCATGACAACAACATCCACTTAATTTGCTTGTTCACGATAAAATGTTAAAACATTACCGTTTAGTCATGCACCTCTCTGCATCCAATGTTTATTTTATTTAATTATCTAATAATAGCAAATTATGATATGAATGATGCAAATACGGTAAGCTGGATCTTATCGAGCTACTCAAAGATGTTATGTTACGTAGTTTAGGATGTATGAGATATAAACGAACATATAGTACTATCATGTTTGATATACCTATGCCATATATCGATAGTCAAGACCTTCAACTGGTTATAGGATTTATACGCCACGTGACATCACACGAAAACCAAAATAGCGCCCTAGCGTAGAAAACACCCCAAATACAAATCAAAGTTCTTTAGACTTAGATGAATATCTACTTAAAATGGGATCATCATACCATATCAATTTCGTAACAACCAAAATTTTCAAACTCATTTACACATTCAAAAACTTTTAACTCCGTAGCGGTATGTCCGCAATATACTAATGACTTTTTCTTTCTTCTTCCTCTTGAAAGATCACAGAGAGCAAACTCAAGGTAATGACAAAAATACACATTACAGTACAAATACAATTTACAGTATCCACTTCACAGCTATACAGAGCCTCGACACGCCCTTAAAGCGGTGACTCAGCCCGTCAACATGAATAACTTTTGCTATGGGATCAATGCTAGGAACTCAAAAATAATTCGACATTTTCACACAAAAGTGTTCAGCCGCCCGGGCAAAATGTATGGAAAAGTAAAACAAAATTAGAGTTCCCAGCAGGTTTTATAACTTTATATTGTGATTTTTTTCTTTAAACTCGTTCCTTTCGAATTGAAATTGAATTAGGGAACGGCTACTACTTTAATTATATTGTGATACCTCACCCAGCAACGTGAGTGTTCTGGTATCAAAATACAAATAGTGTTTAAAATAATGTTAATAAAACAATATTTTTCTTGAGCAGCCACACGTTGGGCGCCAATGTAAGGTCCCAGCTCAACAACTCTAGAGCGGTAGGTGTTGCTGTAACCTACCTCCTAGTATTTTAATTTTTTTTATTATTTTTGTTTTGAAAGCTTTACAAAATTAAGATGACCTAACTGCACCAAACGCTAGCCTAATTCAGAAGCCTATTATCAACTGCTATGTATGTTTGTTTGTTCCAATTATCCAATCCCTGTTTTGGCTCGTGATCAATGTCTAGTGGAGAATCCCTTGTTTTTCCGTGGCAACCCATGAACTTTTTAAAGCTGTGGTTTTGTCCTATTATAAACCTAACTTAATGAACCATAACCTAACCTAGTCTTGCCTAAATAGCTATCTTTGGATGTTTGCACGCTATTACTGTGGATATAAACTTTAATTTAATGATGCGCTATGAATTTACCTACTTAATAAATATTTTTAATTGCACTGTTTCTTTTGTTGCCTGCCTCAAGTAATTTACAATTTTGCCTTATTATGGAGAAGTTTATTAATAATTAACATTATGGGGAATGATATCTACTAGTATGATCCTATCCTCAAAAGCTTATTGCTATGTTTGCAAAATATTGTCATAGTATAAGGTACCCTTTAAATATGCATGGAAGTATGAGAATATAAGAATTTATATTTTCTACAAACGAATACATCTCAAGCTGTCTAAAAACATCTATGATAAGATTATGAAAGTATGTATTGTGGATTAATCAAGTTGGTTAAGTAAATAGTTTAACTAGTAGACATTTCAGACTGCCTAAAGGCATCTATGATAAAACTATGCTGCTATGACAAGTTAAAATCTAAGATTAATTATTTATGTATAAAGCTCACTTCAACATTATTATATTTCAAGCTGTTTAAAGACATCTATGGTTAGATTATAAAAGTGTATGTAAGTTATGGTAAAATATGGGGTTGTTAGTTTGTGTATGTCATTGTAGTGTACTCTCAGTTCAGTATGGTATTGGTTGCATGGTATTTATTTATATACCCAGCGTGTTATTTTAACGGCTAGGTCGGCACCCCTCCCCGTACCGACTATACGGCTCGACTCCAGAATTGGACACCAGTTCTACCGTATGCTACGTTACTATTTTTGAAGCAAACTAGGGAAACTCATGCTAGAGTTAATATAGTGCCTATATCTACTGTCAGTAGAATAGGTAGGAGACAAGAGGAAAGACAAAGTGTCTTCAAGCGTAATATCTGTCTACAGAGGATCCGTTTGGGACTCACTCTGGTCGCTGGGCTGAACTCATATCTATGAATCTACCGAGGTAGGTACACTTTATATTGTGTAAAACCAATTGAGCTCAATTTAATTAAACTAATACAGATATTACTTAATTCTCTTAAGGAGTTTAAATTCAACAGGGGAATTTGTCTGTCTGTCACCCTAGGTAGAGCATATCTTTTATAAGAGATGCTACAATAATACTTTTACTAGTATTAATTGTTAACTATTTTATCTATGTTCCCATTACTTAAGGAATTGATTATAATGGCAAATCTCTTACCATGATCTCAATTATTGGCATTATTATACCCTATCTCTAGATCTTAGAGACAGATTGAGATGAAATGTCTATTCTCATTCAAAGTACATTTACATCAGACTTACTAGTCATTGTAACACCTTCAATAGGTTTGTGATTTGTAATGTCCATTGGTTTTTGAAATGCAGGCATGTGAGTTAATCTTATACTCGGCCTTTAATAGTATAAAATGGACATTACTTGTAAGAAATTTCTTATTTATTCCAGGAATAGATAGTATCACTCCTTTAACTTATGTCATGGTCAAACCTTAACCTTCTAGGACTTAGTGACCGACATCTCATGGACTGACACCTCCAATTCAGAGAATAAAATGATGTGGTAAATAATATGAGGTCATTGTTATTTCATATGAATGACCATAAAGTCTGATTTATTGTTCTAAAACAATAAGTTAGGATATTTATGTAAATAGGCAGTGAATAGACGGATCAGTCTCAATCTTTTGTGAAGTTAAACTAGGAATTTATGCCATAGGTATGTTAATGATTTTTATCCATGACATAGCCTCTTATTTTTATTTTTAGTATATGGGAAATACTGAATGTAACAGAAGATATCACCAAAATTATTATGTAGTGTATGCTGTAGCGTTAAATCTCTACTTCTTTAAATATAGGAAAAGAGTATCAAACCTTCATTAGCGCCTCAATCACTGATTTATTACAACCAAAATATGCACTGTTTTCACATAATTTTTGTCACTTCCACTGATTTAGATTGCACAATGATGATCACTATTTTATATGTGTTTTTTATTTCACCTAAAACCTGAGGGTTTTTCAGCAATTACTAAACTCACATTTTCAAAGCCGTAGAAGTAATTTCTAATGCAAAGTACGCTCTACTCTAAATCCTGTCAGGCCCTAAATTCTAAGCTAATGTGTTAAGTTACTGGATCTCAAGATCCCCAAGTGTTGTGTAGGGTGTATGAAGGTTCCTCCGGTGTAAGAGGTTCCTTCCTATGCTAGCTGAGAGTTTTTGAGGAAGCTTTCCTCGCCCTAACACTAATGAATTTACCTGCCTCGACATCTCCTAAATAAGATTCCTACGCTGGTGTGATAGAGTAGGTACTTAGCCAAATACCGTCCTCTCTAAGCTCTAATTAAGGGGTCAGGGGTCACCACGATCCTATCACTATGGCCCTGTGTAGTTGTGCTCATTCCTTTGGGAAGGATCAGAATGCGCACTCCTAACGGTGGGATTAACAGAACCATCAGATCCCCAAGACCTGGAGCGATATAACATATTCACACTATTCGGACCGTAGTTAACCAACCAATGAGGCCCAATGGTTCTATTAAATAGCTTTCTAGGCTGGAAATTACAGCCCACTCAACATGCTACAGTGCTGAGTTAGTTTAGTCCTAATTCAGGTCGATACCCCATATAAAGAACTATTCGCTCTCATATGAAGTACGCCCAGCGATATCTTGGCCATAAACTCCCCAATTAGACACAAACTTTACTAATTCAAACAAAATCATTCCGACGCGGCCGCCATCACGCCCATTACGCCATTTTGAAAATGATGCAATAAACGAGACGAAAACCACACCAAAATAACCCCATTCAAATATGCAACAATCGCGAAAATATATGAATACTTCACTAATCTTTCATTTAAATCAACACAAGCTACAAATATCTCCGGTCTGACACAGAAAACCCCTCGAGAACAATTTTTACATTGTTACACGAGGAACGTCCCAACATCATTCCTTCGACATTCAATAACCTTGCTGAGCACAAATAACGCATGGAAATGATCGAAATGATTTTACAGGGAAAACTACGTTACATGTATCTCAAATTAAAACAATTTTAAGATACTTTAACTTGAGAAAAACGATACCAATGTCTTTCTTAGTTAAAGCATTTTAGCAAAGGGACCGCGGGATTAATTCGATCCTAATTTGCCAAAATATCGCAAAACCCCACACTACTTGTTCTTTCTTGCGTTAAAATAAAACTTCTTCATACTTCGGGGGAGCGGCAGCAGCGAGACCTCTTCGAGACGATTTTTCAGCAAACAAATGAGGCCGATTTTGCCCGGTCCGGCGTTTTTATGCCCTCGCTTTTCCCCAGTTCCCCGAAGAACCTCCCACTTTTTTGGCATAAAAATAATAATTTATGATGCCCTTGAAATTATGCTTGTGGCTTTCACCTTAGAATCAAGGCTACTAAGGGTGATAGTCCTATAAACTTATCATTCCTTACGACCTTCTTTCCGAGATTGACAACATCGACTGCAAGCATTTGATTGGTCACTACCTGGACTGCAAGCGTTCCTATTGGCGATTATTAGCTAAAACTTCTAGAACATTCTATTTGGGGTGAATCGGGACTATTTCCGGCTGTTTTCAATTATTACAATTTCATACTTAAAAGTAACACTGTAGAATTTAATTTGCCTTACAGCTTTTCCTTCCATAGACAATATCAAGTAGTTTATAAGGGCACTTTTATATCTACACTAAATACTCAGAGATCAGTCAATACTAATGATAAATACTAGCTATTAGTTAGGGGTATAGTAGTTTATTGGGCTATCATTGTGTCATAATTTGTTTGCAATGCTTATCAAGTAATTTACTCATAACTACTGTAAAATTAGGAAATTATCATAATTATTTCCCTTTTATAAATTCTTTCCATATTTTTATTAATTGCAATACTCTTGTTTGTCTCGTTTATCAATTTTCCCAACTTTTACAAGGCAAAGGAGAATCAACTAATTAAATATGCATTATTTTACCATGAATTATTTCTTTATCAAAAAGACCAATAAATTTAATGTAATTAAATAAAAGCATGTGTAAATCTTATCGAAGTTATTGATTTAATGTTAACCATTATTTATATCTCCATTGATTTCTAACCTAAGACTTAATTTCACAGACCCATCAATTTATGAACGAAGTTTTAAATGTCAATGTCATGTCATTGTCATAATTTGGCCTATTGTAAACAATAGTTTTGTAAACAAACTATAAAGTTATTGTATGATTTTACCTCGAAGTTAAAGTACTGATAGTTATTGTATGATTTCAAGTGTGCTCATTAATATTTGAGAATCTGAACGCGACACATATATGTGTTCCGTTACAGCCGACCCTTCAAATTTAGACTGAAGCGACTTTCTCAAAGGACCTGAAGTCGAAATTTTACTTAATTTAAGATTTAAATTACATTCTCAAATATTTTGTTTAATTTATATATGCAAAACAACCCCTTTTTTTTTTTCAATACCCCCCTCCCTTTTTCTAAATATTATTCTCCCAAAATCTTCGAAATGTGTAGCCCTAGTGTGTGTGAACGAGTGTGATGTGTATTTAAACCAAGGGCATGTTTTTCATTACCAGAACTCAGCTGTGAGCTTATACCACTGTCTATATACAACAATAACCTCTCTCAGGGTGCATCAAAGCTCAGGTCGGAGTAGTCGTGTGACTACTGATCCTAATAATCCTATAGTGAAGATATGAACGGATTCAACCTTACAATCAGAACAATATACCGCCACCATATCCGTCCATAAACTAGATCATCCCCACGGAGTCAAAGACCATTGAAGTCGATATCCAGAAGTCATACCCAAAACCTTGCTCAAGCAAATCCTAACATTGCCTTGGAGAGTGTGGCGTGACTCGAAGAATATCAGTGTGTAAGTGTGGAGATTTATACAGGTGTAGTAACACGCGGGATAATCATCACGGATATTTTTATCCTGAATTTAACCTAACACCAAATATCCCCCTATATAAAACTCATGTGTGTAGTGTAGATTCTAAATTTTGGGCAAATAATATGAGTTATCCGGTTTCACTCTTGTTATGTCCTGAGGCCCTCACTAAGCTCTACTTCTTAACCCCCCCTTACTTCCCAAATCTAATCAAAGTCTCCATTCCTCCACATTTACACAGTCACGCTTGCCTAAGAACATATCAAGGCTTCGCCGAATCACATTTTTAATTGTTTGAACTAAACACTACTTTTATTTTTCATCCACCAGATAACTAATAACCCAACTCCATGTATTTGACTGAAGGTCATTTATTCAAAGTAAAGCATCAACATGTCAATATTATGAATGCTAAAACTTTTCAGAAAAAATCCAAATTCTCAAATACCAATAATAACTCCTTGATATCGACCCTAGATTTTAATTAAGTTACTTAATCTATTATTATTAGTATTAATTTAAAAACAAAGATTCATAATGACAGTTCAGCTGTACAAACTACAGAAAAATTATTAATAAATGTTACTTAGACTAAATCGAATGTATACGTATTTATTTAAATTTACTTGAAATTATTTGAATTTATATGAATTTATTTAAATTTATATGAATTTATTTGAATTTATTTGAATTTATTTGAATTTATTTGAATTTATCTAAATTTATTTGGATTTATTTGAATTTATTTGAATTTATTTGAATTTATTTAAATTTATTTAAATTTATTTGAATTTATTTAAATTTATTTAAATTTATTTAAATTTATTTGAATTTTTTTGAATTTTTTTGAATTTATTTGAATTTATTTAAATTTATTAATTTTATTTATATTTATTTGAATTTATTTAAATTTATTGGAATTTGTTCAAATTTATTTGATTTTATTAGGATTTATTTGAATTTATTAGAATTCACTAGAATTTGTTTATATATATTGGAATTATTAAAGTTATTTATATAATTTTATTAAATTATTTGTGATTATTGAATTTTATTAAACCTATTCTGATTTATAGTTATTTTATCGCAAATTCTAAAATTCAGCCCATTAATAACTAAAGTTTACGAAAGAATAACTTTATTTCCGCTATTCCAACTCTATGTTTACGCATTTCCCATATCAGAGACCCGAATTAACCTGTAAAGGAATATAAATATTAGTATTACAAAATATTAACTTGTATGGATAATATTATCATATCCTTACGTTACCATAGATAAGTATCATCGAAATATCGATTCGTAGGTTGATTGATTGATCGAAAGTTACGATTACGAATGCATGGTACAACACTATAGTTATCGACTATCTATTACCACTTCACTCTCTATCTATGGCGTTGCCGTTCAAACTACTGTCAATGTCACCAACGTGACAACGTGGCATTGTCAAAATGACAATTCATTAAGATAACCTATGTTTCACTTAGTGAAACTTTCACTAAACGATTCCAAAAATGTTCTTTTGTTTCTTTCACAATTGAATGGAAAACAACTGTAATAACAAGAGAAACTATGTCAACAAACTATGCTGTATAACCTATGGATTCCTCATGTAAGTACAAAACGTATCTTACGTTAATTCCTGTACTAATCGTTGTTTTAACTGTAAAGAGCTATAACTAAGGTCTACAACATTATCTCCACACCACTTTACACTTGTTTTTCTACAGCATAACACAAATAGTGCGACCCTATACTGAGTTTAACCATTAACTACTAAAACTTAGTTTTCTTTTCTTGTTACCTAACAAACCCAATACTAACGTGCATGTTTTACTTTCCAGAATATGAATGATGTAACACAACACAAGCGTTAAAGCTTCCTTTCAAATGATAAGAAGAAACAATATAGTTAAGAATAGTTATAACTCAACGCTAGAAAATAATACTTTGAATGTTGAAACTTCAATTTATCAGAATGATCAAACATATGACTGCTGATGGAGCATACCTACTACAAGTTTTTAACCAGGTGGTACTACTTTCCTAAATGTTCTATCAAAATAAGAAGTGTATGAACTGCCAGTGACCGATGTATTTAAGAAATAAATACTTTAGTGAAACTATATTGCTTATTTTAGTTTGATATACCTATATAATGTCATGGTAAATGAAAACATAGTAAGTACTATTTTAATGACACTATCCTTTTCACACATTTACTACTTAATTATTATCAAAACAAGGTTCTTCACCACATCTGTAAGTCTGTTCGCGGGTAAGAAAAACTACTGCACAGATTCACAGGCAGTCTCCACCGAAAGAAAGCAATTCATAAGAAAGATACATAAGCACTTTACAGGCCCGGACTCTAACTATAAGACTGCTAGTAATTTTTATTTTTAAATTATCAATTTAATTTCTTAATAGGTATTTATTTTTAATTCTTTTTCTTGTTTTTATTTATTTTAAACCGCCCCGAAGGAAAGCCGCCGCTACTCCCCATAATCTGACCTTACAAACCATAGAGTATGTTTACTGTATGTTAAAATTAAATCCTTTAAATTTGAAATCATAATATTATATTTTCCCTTTATCATAAGGAACATTTGTATATAAGAAGGTATTATTCTAGTGACAGGAACCTTAGCAATGCAAACTCTTTAACTTCTGAATGAGTAGGTTGTTGTAAAGTCAGAAAAGCTTTCCCCTGATCCACCAGACTCGACACAAAGCTACCCCAATTCTTTATTTATTTTAATTCAAATTACAATATCTAATCTTAAATAGCTAATACAATTATCAAATTAAAATTAAAATTATGTACTCCACTTTCTAGCAAAGGTTTTCAGCCCTACGACAAGTCTTGGGTTCGGAAGTTACTTAAGAGAAAGTAACTTTCACTGAACACTTTGATAAAATGAATATTATATGAACAGCCTTCCTTATAGAATTAACAATATGAACTTTATATCCCTATATTATTATTACTTGTTTATTATTACAATTACTCATAATACCTAGAGAGATGTATAGCATTAAATCTTCCTTTTTCCTTATTTGTCCTCGGATCAACCAACAGATAGGTATTTTTGTGTAAATTAGCCGCTATTACATAAGGACCCTCATTTAATGGCTCAAAATTTTCAGTCATTTTTAAATTATTGTCAGAGCTATCTAGCTTCCTTACTTTAACTAACTGTCCTATCTGATATTGTGTAGATTTATGTTTTATATAGAATTTACTTATCGGTTCCTGATCTGCTTTTAAGTTTTCTCTAACCTTTTCTCTTATGGAGACTCTAGTCTGAATGTCAGTATCAACTCTACCATAACTAAGCCTAGTAGATTTATCATTTAAGATGTCACAAGGTGTAAATCCAGTACTTTCATGGAGAGTATTATTATACAATAGTTCTAAATTTGGCAACAGAGTTATCCAATCTTGATGTTCGATTCTACAATGAGTTCTAAGTAATCTACCTAATGCTTTATTTACTTTTACAGTCATATTTGAACAAGGGTTTTCTGCTGTAGTATAGATAATCTGTATACCTTGCTTACTCATAGTTTCTATCCATTTCTTACTAGTAAACTGAGAACCCTTATAAGACATAATATTTTTTGGTTTTATTATTTTAAAGAAGGTTTTTATACTAGTTATGACCGATGAGATGTTCGCTTTTTTGAGATTAAATAGTTTCACATATTTACTAAAAGAGTCTTGAATTACAAGAATATAATTTAATTCTGATTTTTTACTAGGAAATGGCCCATATATGTTTAACAATACTAAATCCCCTACATCTTCGGATATCATTAACTGACAAGGTCCTACAAGTTTTATAGTATCATCTTTTGTGGTCTGACAATCTGGACATCCCCTTAACACCCTTTTAACTTGTTTAGTAAGTCCTTTCCAATAGTATCTATCCCTTATGTACTTAATTACCTTATATATTCCTTCATGTCCTCTGTCAAAATGAACTTGCCAAATAATTTCCTCTCTTAGTACTTTTGGTAAACAAATAACTTTATTTTTAAATTTATCTGGTGAAAAATATAACAGCTGATCTTTAAAGGTATATCTTTTAAATGCTTGATTTGACTGACTATTTATTTCCTGATTTTCTAATTCTGATATTAATTTACTGATTTCTGAATCTTCCTGTTGGAATTTAGGCAATTCGCTTAACTTAATTAATAAATCCTTACTTTTTAATGAGGCTGGATTTGAAAAATTATGCTCAACTAAACTTTGGGATTCCTTATTCTCTCCTAATACCAAACTATTTACTTGTCCACTCTCATAGAACTTAAAAAATCGATTTTCCTGACCTATGGAAATTTCGACCCCTTCTCCATCCCTTTTTAATTTAATAGAGGCTTCATTCTCCTTCATCCAATCAAAACCCAGTATAAGCTTTCTAACAGTAAATCCTGGCACTATCAATACTGACTGGTGTCGCTCATATGGTCCTATTCTTAACCCTTAGGTGCATGATTTTTTATTTTAATAAAAAAAAAATATATGTTGTGTGGAAAGGTCTATTTAATACGGGAAAAATATTTAAAAAAATCACAATTATATTTAAAAAGTTTTATTTATAAAAGAAAGTTATTATCAATTTTGATAAACTATGCTATAAGTAGATAAAAATGTAATACGGAAATTATTGATGAAATACTTGAAAACAGTTGTTTTTCCTGTTATCACAGAGTGATATTTTACACTTTGTACACATAACTGACGTCAGTTTCTTGCAATTTTGGTGCTTGCACTGATTTCTTTTCCCATATGTTTTATCATGGCCAACTCCGTCTTTTCGAATGTCCTCCGGAGGTAATACTTGCGCGCCAAGTTTTGGTCTTTTTTGGGTTGTGCTCTCATTTTTTTGCAAACTAGGGCGCCCCCTTTTATTTTCGTTTACAGCCCCATATTTACATAATGTTTCAGCTAATTCTGTACGAAAACTGGCTAGGTTTTTAATATTTTTGGGGTTTACTCCGTTTTTCATCGAGACTTTTTTGTACAAAATCCAACTGTTTATGACTGCCATATCCAACATATGATGAAACAATCGATTAGTCCACTTCTTGGATTTCATTCGTATACGGTATCTCCCTAAATAACTATCCATAGTATCAACGCCCCCCATGTGAGCATTGTACTCGGATATAGCCTTGGGGCAAGATATAGAAACGCTCTTTTTTTGCTTTTTATCATAACGATTGATAGATCCCACAGGCTCAGCACCAACATACGTAGATAACAACAGCACCTGCTTATTATCTTTCCAGCTAGTAGCTGCAAATTCAACGCCTTCAAAAGTAGTAACATTCTCTTCATAGGAACCCCTTGGTACTGACGCCTTGAGTACATCTTTCTTCTCAGGCAGCTTACAAGTTTTGCCCAATCTATTTCTCTGAACCGTACCCAAGCAATATATCCCTTCCGTATACAGGTAGTGAAAAAGAGACAAGTTAGTATAAAAATTATCGAAGTAAACGATATGGTTTACTTTCCTAGGTACAGGTCGAAGCAAACGCACCACCGTATTCGAAACTGCTCCTAGGTCTGGTTCATTAGGCAACCTTTTGTGGTCATGTGTCCCTGAGTAAATTTCGAATGAATAAGCATACCCCATGAGGCAACAAAGTACGTATAACTTGAAGCCCCATTTGTGAGGCTTATTCGGTAGGTACTGTTTCATAAAATGAGAAATTTTTGTGGAACACATCTGCTCGTCAAGCGATAGGCGATGATCAAAAGGCACTGTAATAAAACGTTGATTCAGGTAGTCTACAATAGGTCGTATCTTATGTAATCGATCATGTTTAGGGTCTTCGGGAGGTAAATGGTCATTATTATCGTTAAAATGTAATATTTGGCGAATTTTTTCAAATCTGTTTACAGTAAGAGTTTCTGCTATTGGATTAAATCGTACGTTGGCAGCCCAATATGACCTTATACTAGGATAATGATATACCGAAGTATAAATCAAGATACCGATATATTTACGCAGTTCCAGTACAGATATTGGATCGGAGAAGTTGGGATTCTGTTGAATAGCATATTTGTTGGATTCTGTAATGATTTTCTCTAGTAAACACTGATCAAAAAAATACGAGAAAAACTGATATGGTGTAGAGAGATCCTGAATATTTTGAGAAAAATCTGTACTTCCTAAAAATCTAAAAGCCTGATCAGCCAATACCATATTCTTCTTTTTCCATAGCAAATTCCGTGAATTGCTGTAGTTTACGGAATGTAGCTGATTTGTCTCCAAATCATCAGATATCAGCGGAGGATCGGGAGCTGCTACGTCCTCTTCTTCTGTTGGATGTCCATTTCCTTGTCCTTCTTCTTCTTGTCCCTCATCTTCAAGATCCGCTTGTAACTCCCCAACATTATCGTAGTAATCCAAACCATCTTCGTCTAAGTCAGCTTCATCCTCTGATATCTCACCGTTTTCCAATTGCCATAAAAGGTGCGCGATGCGGTCCTCATCCATGACAGCTACTTTTAACCTAAAAGCATAACAAGCCATGCAAAACCCAACCAAAAGCAAAATAATTCGCATAAATAAGATCCAAGTAATAACGTTCACATAAGGAAAAAAATATACCGCCACTGCATAAATTATCATTTTTGATAACAAGTTTTAACTCGAAAATAAAAGCCAAAGTCCAACATTCCCACAAAAATATTGAAATTATTGCAAAATATAGATCCTTACCTGCCCAAAACAGATTTTTCACAGGGAAAAAACACAATATTTCGTAAAGATTTTTACAGATGAAGTTTTACAAAACGTTGCTTCACAATTTTTTCGAACTGCTTTGACAAATGTCAAATTTTTAACCAATCACACGCAAGTTCTTTTTTTTTTCTCAATGTCACATAAAATATGAATTATTTATTCACGTTCAGAAACGTTGTTTTTAAGTAAATGTTATTCGTTCGGAAGCTACGACCAGGGAAAGTTGTATTATCAATTTTGATAAACTATGCACTTAAGGGTAAGTTACTAAACCCATTTTACGAATTTCTACATTTCTTTGCCCTACTACACTATTAATAAAGAATGGTTTAACAGAAAAGGAAGTTGTATTTGGTCTTTTAGCAAGTATTGTTTTCCAAAATTCCTCTGACATACATGTTACATCGCTACCAGTATCTAATAAAGCAATTATTTCTTCGCCAAATACGCTTACCAATAATTCAGATTTAAAATTACGCTTTTCTGTGGTGCTGGAATTAGCTAACACTTCACAGCCCCTAGTATCAACAAATGAGTGTTTACAATTTAAATTTAACACATCTACTATCTGACTGTTATTATATAGCGGTTCTAAATCTTGCTCCCCGTATCCCAAACCATGATTATTAAAATAAGATTTTAATTTATGACATATTGGAAATTTTAACCCACTACTATTTTTTCCTAAAGGTTGACCCGCTTTCCATTTCATTTGAACCATTAAATTATACCCCCTATTTTTCTCTACTGTTGAGGCTGATCCGCAGACTACAGTTTTACTTTTAACTACTCTTTTAACAAATTTAACATTTTTATTCTGCTTAGGTTGCGATTTCTTCAGACGTATCTGCCACTGATGATAGTACTTATGCAGAAAACTATTTTTCTTAGACCTCCTATCTTTATTCTTCTTAACACCACTAAAGCTCCCAGACTGAGATGGTTTCCTCTGTATGATATCATCCATTCTTGCTAAGAATTCTACTGCTTCTATAATAGTTCCTATTTTTGCCGCAGTACACATTTGTTGTATATATCGAGGATAATGCCGCATTATGTCAGATATAAGTTGCTTCTCGGGGATATTATAATTTAACATCTGAGCTCGACCCGTCAACTTAAGAAAATGTTCTGTCATACTAGGGTGACTATTCCTATCCCAAGAGCCTTGAACTATTTCCTTCCTCAAATCATTTTGCTCATTTTCCCCCCAATATGCATCGAGAAAATCCCTTTTGAAATCATTGAATGTCTTCCATCGACTTTTATAAATTTTTGCCCAATCTCTGGCATGTCCTACGAGGCATTCCTGAATTGAATCTGACTCATTTTCCGGTTCCTGTATCTTTTTTAAATAACTTTCCAAGTCTTCAATAAACATTAACGGATCCATTGGTATCTCACCATATTTTACTTAGGTTTAATTTTACCATACTTACTAGGTTTTTCTATTTTAATGTTATTAATATTATACTCTATACATTCCTTATCTTTTGTAGGCACCTGTCCTTTCTCTTGCGAGGAGTCTATATCTACTTCTATAGTCATTGAATCTCGGGGTACAACATTGTTATATATTTCTGTACTGTCGGTTAAAGCAGTCCTAACTTGATTGACAATTTTCCCCGACTCACCCATCTTTTTCACTAATAATCCTACTGTTATCTTCGACAGCGACTGCATTACAGTTACATCTAATAATCTTCTAATCTCTTTAGTTTATTTATTGAAGTCTACTCTCTTTAGTTTACGGAGTATGTTTCAGCACTGGTTTCATTAATCTTTCAGTTTGTTGCGAGGTTATCAGGTTACTCTTTGTTGTACGTAAGGTCAGATCTAATAAACAAAAATTAAGTATATTTAAACCTTTTCTTAATAGAATAGTAGATAAAATATGTACGCGTAAATAAGATAACTATGAAATAGTTCCTTCATGACAGAATACTAGTTAGGTAGTCACTCCCTTACGCCCTTACTATGCCTTTACTATTATTAAAGTTTACGTCCATATTCTACCTAGTTCATAGTTAATAGACTAATTAATTTTTATTTTCAAAGTAAAATTTCGCAAGTTATAGAAGCATTTTAAGAATAATTTATCAAATAAGTAATCGATACTATGTTAGTTTTATACTAGTAACGCCATCTACAATTATTAAAGTAACTTAAGGACATAACTCAATAGTTCAATTTGTAACTCTCCTAGTGGTCACAAGGTGGCACTAGTGACGCAACAGACTATTTTCTAAAGGTTTAGTTTAATTATTTTTAAAGCAAAGCTAATTTTATTTATCGTTGTAAGTAGATCTACAAACATAAGAAAGAAGGAACTAATTTTTTTTACAAAAAGAGGTAAGAATTTTTCTAAAATGTTATCGCATAGTGTATAGCATCATTATTAGTATGGCTGTATGATGGTTTACTATCTTCGCTTCACATGTCAATGACAACAACAACTTCAAATGTCAAACATGAGCTTGTCAAAGTAATCTTTTATCAATAGGTACGATACGCACATTTTGATCTTATTTTTAACTATTTTATTTGTTTCAGGTAATTAAATTGATAAACAATACGACTAACATAACACACGACCCTATTACTTTATTCCAAAGTGATGTTATCGAGGAACTACAACGAAAACAGTGAATAACAATGTACCGACCTAGTGCAACGAAAACGTGATATATCTTCCTACATAAAAACCACTGCTTTTTATCCATGTCGCGGTAACAAATGTGACTAGAACAAGCTAAACTCGAGAAGAATCCAGCCCTTCCAGTCACCTGGTGGAATTGAACAATGGAACAGCTATTTTTCTACCAAACTAACCTAGGCATGTATGCATCCCTAAATGCAATGATATTGTGTTAATACTAATCTTACTATCTCTTAAATCCAGCTAACAATAAGTATCCTGGTCACGGAACACGAAATGTAACCTAACCCCTAGTATTTTAATTTTTTTTATTATTTTTGTTTTGAAAGCTTTACAAAATTAAGATGACCTAACTGCACCAAACGCTAGCCTAATTCAGAAGCCTATTATCAACTGCTATGTATGTTTGTTTGTTCCAATTATCCAATCCCTGTTTTGGCTCGTGATCAATGTCTAGTGGAGAATCCCTTGTTTTTCCGTGGCAACCCATGAACTTTTTAAAGCTGTGGTTTTGTCCTATTATAAACCTAACTTAATGAACCATAACCTAACCTAGTCTTGCCTAAATAGCTATCTTTGGATGTTTGCACGCTATTACTGTGGATATAAACTTTAATTTAATGATGCGCTATGAATTTACCTACTTAATAAATATTTTTAATTGCACTGTTTCTTTTGTTGCCTGCCTCAAGTAATTTACAATTTTGCCTTATTATGGAGAAGTTTATTAATAATTAACATTATGGGGAATGATATCTACTAGTATGATCCTATCCTCAAAAGCTTATTGCTATGTTTGCAAAATATTGTCATAGTATAAGGTACCCTTTAAATATGCATGGAAGTATGAGAATATAAGAATTTATATTTTCTACAAACGAATACATCTCAAGCTGTCTAAAAACATCTATGATAAGATTATGAAAGTATGTATTGTGGATTAATCAAGTTGGTTAAGTAAATAGTTTAACTAGTAGACATTTCAGACTGCCTAAAGGCATCTATGATAAAACTATGCTGCTATGACAAGTTAAAATCTAAGATTAATTATTTATGTATAAAGCTCACTTCAACATTATTATATTTCAAGCTGTTTAAAGACATCTATGGTTAGATTATAAAAGTGTATGTAAGTTATGGTAAAATATGGGGTTGTTAGTTTGTGTATGTCATTGTAGTGTACTCTCAGTTCAGTATGGTATTGGTTGCATGGTATTTATTTATATACCCAGCGTGTTATTTTAACGGCTAGGTCGGCACCCCTCCCCGTACCGACTATACGGCTCGACTCCAGAATTGGACACCAGTTCTACCGTATGCTACGTTACTATTTTTGAAGCAAACTAGGGAAACTCATGCTAGAGTTAATATAGTGCCTATATCTACTGTCAGTAGAATAGGTAGGAGACAAGAGGAAAGACAAAGTGTCTTCAAGCGTAATATCTGTCTACAGAGGATCCGTTTGGGACTCACTCTGGTCGCTGGGCTGAACTCATATCTATGAATCTACCGAGGTAGGTACACTTTATATTGTGTAAAACCAATTGAGCTCAATTTAATTAAACTAATACAGATATTACTTAATTCTCTTAAGGAGTTTAAATTCAACAGGGGAATTTGTCTGTCTGTCACCCTAGGTAGAGCATATCTTTTATAAGAGATGCTACAATAATACTTTTACTAGTATTAATTGTTAACTATTTTATCTATGTTCCCATTACTTAAGGAATTGATTATAATGGCAAATCTCTTACCATGATCTCAATTATTGGCATTATTATACCCTATCTCTAGATCTTAGAGACAGATTGAGATGAAATGTCTATTCTCATTCAAAGTACATTTACATCAGACTTACTAGTCATTGTAACACCTTCAATAGGTTTGTGATTTGTAATGTCCATTGGTTTTTGAAATGCAGGCATGTGAGTTAATCTTATACTCGGCCTTTAATAGTATAAAATGGACATTACTTGTAAGAAATTTCTTATTTATTCCAGGAATAGATAGTATCACTCCTTTAACTTATGTCATGGTCAAACCTTAACCTTCTAGGACTTAGTGACCGACATCTCATGGACTGACACCTCCAATTCAGAGAATAAAATGATGTGGTAAATAATATGAGGTCATTGTTATTTCATATGAATGACCATAAAGTCTGATTTATTGTTCTAAAACAATAAGTTAGGATATTTATGTAAATAGGCAGTGAATAGACGGATCAGTCTCAATCTTTTGTGAAGTTAAACTAGGAATTTATGCCATAGGTATGTTAATGATTTTTATCCATGACATAGCCTCTTATTTTTATTTTTAGTATATGGGAAATACTGAATGTAACAGAAGATATCACCAAAATTATTATGTAGTGTATGCTGTAGCGTTAAATCTCTACTTCTTTAAATATAGGAAAAGAGTATCAAACCTTCATTAGCGCCTCAATCACTGATTTATTACAACCAAAATATGCACTGTTTTCACATAATTTTTGTCACTTCCACTGATTTAGATTGCACAATGATGATCACTATTTTATATGTGTTTTTTATTTCACCTAAAACCTGAGGGTTTTTCAGCAATTACTAAACTCACATTTTCAAAGCCGTAGAAGTAATTTCTAATGCAAAGTACGCTCTACTCTAAATCCTGTCAGGCCCTAAATTCTAAGCTAATGTGTTAAGTTACTGGATCTCAAGATCCCCAAGTGTTGTGTAGGGTGTATGAAGGTTCCTCCGGTGTAAGAGGTTCCTTCCTATGCTAGCTGAGAGTTTTTGAGGAAGCTTTCCTCGCCCTAACACTAATGAATTTACCTGCCTCGACATCTCCTAAATAAGATTCCTACGCTGGTGTGATAGAGTAGGTACTTAGCCAAATACCGTCCTCTCTAAGCTCTAATTAAGGGGTCAGGGGTCACCACGATCCTATCACTATGGCCCTGTGTAGTTGTGCTCATTCCTTTGGGAAGGATCAGAATGCGCACTCCTAACGGTGGGATTAACAGAACCATCAGATCCCCAAGACCTGGAGCGATATAACATATTCACACTATTCGGACCGTAGTTAACCAACCAATGAGGCCCAATGGTTCTATTAAATAGCTTTCTAGGCTGGAAATTACAGCCCACTCAACATGCTACAGTGCTGAGTTAGTTTAGTCCTAATTCAGGTCGATACCCCATATAAAGAACTATTCGCTCTCATATGAAGTACGCCCAGCGATATCTTGGCCATAAACTCCCCAATTAGACACAAACTTTACTAATTCAAACAAAATCATTCCGACGCGGCCGCCATCACGCCCATTACGCCATTTTGAAAATGATGCAATAAACGAGACGAAAACCACACCAAAATAACCCCATTCAAATATGCAACAATCGCGAAAATATATGAATACTTCACTAATCTTTCATTTAAATCAACACAAGCTACAAATATCTCCGGTCTGACACAGAAAACCCCTCGAGAACAATTTTTACATTGTTACACGAGGAACGTCCCAACATCATTCCTTCGACATTCAATAACCTTGCTGAGCACAAATAACGCATGGAAATGATCGAAATGATTTTACAGGGAAAACTACGTTACATGTATCTCAAATTAAAACAATTTTAAGATACTTTAACTTGAGAAAAACGATACCAATGTCTTTCTTAGTTAAAGCATTTTAGCAAAGGGACCGCGGGATTAATTCGATCCTAATTTGCCAAAATATCGCAAAACCCCACACTACTTGTTCTTTCTTGCGTTAAAATAAAACTTCTTCATACTTCGGGGGAGCGGCAGCAGCGAGACCTCTTCGAGACGATTTTTCAGCAAACAAATGAGGCCGATTTTGCCCGGTCCGGCGTTTTTATGCCCTCGCTTTTCCCCAGTTCCCCGAAGAACCTCCCACTTTTTTGGCATAAAAATAATAATTTATGATGCCCTTGAAATTATGCTTGTGGCTTTCACCTTAGAATCAAGGCTACTAAGGGTGATAGTCCTATAAACTTATCATTCCTTACGACCTTCTTTCCGAGATTGACAACATCGACTGCAAGCATTTGATTGGTCACTACCTGGACTGCAAGCGTTCCTATTGGCGATTATTAGCTAAAACTTCTAGAACATTCTATTTGGGGTGAATCGGGACTATTTCCGGCTGTTTTCAATTATTACAATTTCATACTTAAAAGTAACACTGTAGAATTTAATTTGCCTTACAGCTTTTCCTTCCATAGACAATATCAAGTAGTTTATAAGGGCACTTTTATATCTACACTAAATACTCAGAGATCAGTCAATACTAATGATAAATACTAGCTATTAGTTAGGGGTATAGTAGTTTATTGGGCTATCATTGTGTCATAATTTGTTTGCAATGCTTATCAAGTAATTTACTCATAACTACTGTAAAATTAGGAAATTATCATAATTATTTCCCTTTTATAAATTCTTTCCATATTTTTATTAATTGCAATACTCTTGTTTGTCTCGTTTATCAATTTTCCCAACTTTTACAAGGCAAAGGAGAATCAACTAATTAAATATGCATTATTTTACCATGAATTATTTCTTTATCAAAAAGACCAATAAATTTAATGTAATTAAATAAAAGCATGTGTAAATCTTATCGAAGTTATTGATTTAATGTTAACCATTATTTATATCTCCATTGATTTCTAACCTAAGACTTAATTTCACAGACCCATCAATTTATGAACGAAGTTTTAAATGTCAATGTCATGTCATTGTCATAATTTGGCCTATTGTAAACAATAGTTTTGTAAACAAACTATAAAGTTATTGTATGATTTTACCTCGAAGTTAAAGTACTGATAGTTATTGTATGATTTCAAGTGTGCTCATTAATATTTGAGAATCTGAACGCGACACATATATGTGTTCCGTTACAGCCGACCCTTCAAATTTAGACTGAAGCGACTTTCTCAAAGGACCTGAAGTCGAAATTTTACTTAATTTAAGATTTAAATTACATTCTCAAATATTTTGTTTAATTTATATATGCAAAACAACCCCTTTTTTTTTTCAATACCCCCCTCCCTTTTTCTAAATATTATTCTCCCAAAATCTTCGAAATGTGTAGCCCTAGTGTGTGTGAACGAGTGTGATGTGTATTTAAACCAAGGGCATGTTTTTCATTACCAGAACTCAGCTGTGAGCTTATACCACTGTCTATATACAACAATAACCTCTCTCAGGGTGCATCAAAGCTCAGGTCGGAGTAGTCGTGTGACTACTGATCCTAATAATCCTATAGTGAAGATATGAACGGATTCAACCTTACAATCAGAACAATATACCGCCACCATATCCGTCCATAAACTAGATCATCCCCACGGAGTCAAAGACCATTGAAGTCGATATCCAGAAGTCATACCCAAAACCTTGCTCAAGCAAATCCTAACATTGCCTTGGAGAGTGTGGCGTGACTCGAAGAATATCAGTGTGTAAGTGTGGAGATTTATACAGGTGTAGTAACACGCGGGATAATCATCACGGATATTTTTATCCTGAATTTAACCTAACACCAAATATCCCCCTATATAAAACTCATGTGTGTAGTGTAGATTCTAAATTTTGGGCAAATAATATGAGTTATCCGGTTTCACTCTTGTTATGTCCTGAGGCCCTCACTAAGCTCTACTTCTTAACCCCCCCTTACTTCCCAAATCTAATCAAAGTCTCCATTCCTCCACATTTACACAGTCACGCTTGCCTAAGAACATATCAAGGCTTCGCCGAATCACATTTTTAATTGTTTGAACTAAACACTACTTTTATTTTTCATCCACCAGATAACTAATAACCCAACTCCATGTATTTGACTGAAGGTCATTTATTCAAAGTAAAGCATCAACATGTCAATATTATGAATGCTAAAACTTTTCAGAAAAAATCCAAATTCTCAAATACCAATAATAACTCCTTGATATCGACCCTAGATTTTAATTAAGTTACTTAATCTATTATTATTAGTATTAATTTAAAAACAAAGATTCATAATGACAGTTCAGCTGTACAAACTACAGAAAAATTATTAATAAATGTTACTTAGACTAAATCGAATGTATACGTATTTATTTAAATTTACTTGAAATTATTTGAATTTATATGAATTTATTTAAATTTATATGAATTTATTTGAATTTATTTGAATTTATTTGAATTTATCTAAATTTATTTGGATTTATTTGAATTTATTTGAATTTATTTGAATTTATTTGAATTTATTTGAATTTATTTAAATTTATTTAAATTTATTTGAATTTATTTAAATTTATTTAAATTTATTTAAATTTATTTGAATTTTTTTGAATTTTTTTGAATTTATTTGAATTTATTTAAATTTATTAATTTTATTTATATTTATTTGAATTTATTTAAATTTATTGGAATTTGTTCAAATTTATTTGATTTTATTAGGATTTATTTGAATTTATTAGAATTCACTAGAATTTGTTTATATATATTGGAATTATTAAAGTTATTTATATAATTTTATTAAATTATTTGTGATTATTGAATTTTATTAAACCTATTCTGATTTATAGTTATTTATTCGCAAATTCTAAAATTCAGCCCATTAATAACTAAAGTTTACGAAAGAATAACTTTATTTCCGCTATTCCAACTCTATGTTTACGCATTTCCCATATCAGAGACCCGAATTAACCTGTAAAGGAATATAAATATTAGTATTACAAAATATTAACTTGTATGGATAATATTATCATATCCTTACGTTACCATAGATAAGTATCATCGAAATATCGATTCGTAGGTTGATTGATTGATCGAAAGTTACGATTACGAATGCATGGTACAACACTATAGTTATCGACTATCTATTACCACTTCACTCTCTATCTATGGCGTTGCCGTTCAAACTACTGTCAATGTCACCAACGTGACAACGTGGCATTGTCAAAATGACAATTCATTAAGATAACCTATGTTTCACTTAGTGAAACTTTCACTAAACGATTCCAAAAATGTTCTTTTGTTTCTTTCACAATTGAATGGAAAACAACTGTAATAACAAGAGAAACTATGTCAACAAACTATGCTGTATAACCTATGGATTCCTCATGTAAGTACAAAACGTATCTTACGTTAATTCCTGTACTAATCGTTGTTTTAACTGTAAAGAGCTATAACTAAGGTCTACAACATTATCTCCACACCACTTTACACTTGTTTTTCTACAGCATAACACAAATAGTGCGACCCTATACTGAGTTTAACCATTAACTACTAAAACTTAGTTTTCTTTTCTTGTTACCTAACAAACCCAATACTAACGTGCATGTTTTACTTTCCAGAATATGAATGATGTAACACAACACAAGCGTTAAAGCTTCCTTTCAAATGATAAGAAGAAACAATATAGTTAAGAATAGTTATAACTCAACGCTAGAAAATAATACTTTGAATGTTGAAACTTCAATTTATCAGAATGATCAAACATATGACTGCTGATGGAGCATACCTACTACAAGTTTTTAACCAGGTGGTACTACTTTCCTAAATGTTCTATCAAAATAAGAAGTGTATGAACTGCCAGTGACCGATGTATTTAAGAAATAAATACTTTAGTGAAACTATATTGCTTATTTTAGTTTGATATACCTATATAATGTCATGGTAAATGAAAACATAGTAAGTACTATTTTAATGACACTATCCTTTTCACACATTTACTACTTAATTATTATCAAAACAAGGTTCTTCACCACATCTGTAAGTCTGTTCGCGGGTAAGAAAAACTACTGCACAGATTCACAGGCAGTCTCCACCGAAAGAAAGCAATTCATAAGAAAGATACATAAGCACTTTACAGGCCCGGACTCTAACTATAAGACTGCTAGTAATTTTTATTTTTAAATTATCAATTTAATTTCTTAATAGGTATTTATTTTTAATTCTTTTTCTTGTTTTTATTTATTTTAAACCGCCCCGAAGGAAAGCCGCCGCTACTCCCCATAATCTGACCTTACAAACCATAGAGTATGTTTACTGTATGTTAAAATTAAATCCTTTAAATTTGAAATCATAATATTATATTTTCCCTTTATCATAAGGAACATTTGTATATAAGAAGGTATTATTCTAGTGACAGGAACCTTAGCAATGCAAACTCTTTAACTTCTGAATGAGTAGGTTGTTGTAAAGTCAGAAAAGCTTTCCCCTGATCCACCAGACTCGACACAAAGCTACCCCAATTCTTTATTTATTTTAATTCAAATTACAATATCTAATCTTAAATAGCTAATACAATTATCAAATTAAAATTAAAATTATGTACTCCACTTTCTAGCAAAGGTTTTCAGCCCTACGACAAGTCTTGGGTTCGGAAGTTACTTAAGAGAAAGTAACTTTCACTGAACACTTTGATAAAATGAATATTATATGAACAGCCTTCCTTATAGAATTAACAATATGAACTTTATATCCCTATATTATTATTACTTGTTTATTATTACAATTACTCATAATACCTAGAGAGATGTATAGCATTAAATCTTCCTTTTTCCTTATTTGTCCTCGGATCAACCAACAGATAGGTATTTTTGTGTAAATTAGCCGCTATTACATAAGGACCCTCATTTAATGGCTCAAAATTTTCAGTCATTTTTAAATTATTGTCAGAGCTATCTAGCTTCCTTACTTTAACTAACTGTCCTATCTGATATTGTGTAGATTTATGTTTTATATAGAATTTACTTATCGGTTCCTGATCTGCTTTTAAGTTTTCTCTAACCTTTTCTCTTATGGAGACTCTAGTCTGAATGTCAGTATCAACTCTACCATAACTAAGCCTAGTAGATTTATCATTTAAGATGTCACAAGGTGTAAATCCAGTACTTTCATGGAGAGTATTATTATACAATAGTTCTAAATTTGGCAACAGAGTTATCCAATCTTGATGTTCGATTCTACAATGAGTTCTAAGTAATCTACCTAATGCTTTATTTACTTTTACAGTCATATTTGAACAAGGGTTTTCTGCTGTAGTATAGATAATCTGTATACCTTGCTTACTCATAGTTTCTATCCATTTCTTACTAGTAAACTGAGAACCCTTATAAGACATAATATTTTTTGGTTTTATTATTTTAAAGAAGGTTTTTATACTAGTTATGACCGATGAGATGTTCGCTTTTTTGAGATTAAATAGTTTCACATATTTACTAAGAGAGTCTTGAATTACAAGAATATAATTTAATTCTGATTTTTTACTAGGAAATGGCCCATATATGTTTAACAATACTAAATCCCCTACATCTTCGGATATCATTAACTGACAAGGTCCTACAAGTTTTATAGTATCATCTTTTGTGGTCTGACAATCTGGACATCCCCTTAACACCCTTTTAACTTGTTTAGTAAGTCCTTTCCAATAGTATCTATCCCTTATGTACTTAATTACCTTATATATTCCTTCATGTCCTCTGTCAAAATGAACTTGCCAAATAATTTCCTCTCTTAGTACTTTTGGTAAACAAATAACTTTATTTTTAAATTTATCTGGTGAAAAATATAACAGCTGATCTTTAAAGGTATATCTTTTAAATGCTTGATTTGACTGACTATTTATTTCCTGATTTTCTAATTCTGATATTAATTTACTGATTTCTGAATCTTCCTGTTGGAATTTAGGCAATTCGCTTAACTTAATTAATAAATCCTTACTTTTTAATGAGGCTGGATTTGAAAAATTATGCTCAACTAAACTTTGGGATTCCTTATTCTCTCCTAATACCAAACTATTTACTTGTCCACTCTCATAGAACTTAAAAAATCGATTTTCCTGACCTATGGAAATTTCGACCCCTTCTCCATCCCTTTTTAATTTAATAGAGGCTTCATTCTCCTTCATCCAATCAAAACCCAGTATAAGCTTTCTAACAGTAAATCCTGGCACTATCAATACTGACTGGTGTCGCTCATATGGTCCTATTCTTAAAGTTACTAAACCCATTTTACGAATTTCTACATTTCTTTGCCCTACTACACTATTAATAAAGAATGGTTTAACAGAAAAGGAAGTTGTATTTGGTCTTTTAGCAAGTATTGTTTTCCAAAATTCCTCTGACATACATGTTACATCGCTACCAGTATCTAATAAAGCAATTATTTCTTCGCCAAATACGCTTACCAATAATTCAGATTTAAAATTACGCTTTTCTGTGGTGCTGGAATTAGCTAACACTTCACAGCCCCTAGTATCAACAAATGAGTGTTTACAATTTAAATTTAACACATCTACTATCTGACTGTTATTATATAGCGGTTCTAAATCTTGCTCCCCGTATCCCAAACCATGATTATTAAAATAAGATTTTAATTTATGTCATATTGGAAATTTTAACCCACTACTATTTTTTCCTAAAGGTTGACCCGCTTTCCATTTCATTTGAACCATTAAATTATACCCCCTATTTTTCTCTACTGTTGAGGCTGATCCGCAGACTACAGTTTTACTTTTAACTACTCTTTTAACAAATTTAACATTTTTATTCTGCTTAGGTTGCGATTTCTTCAGACGTATCTGCCACTGATGATAGTACTTATGCAGAAAACTATTTTTCTTAGACCTCCTATCTTTATTCTTCTTAACACCACTAAAGCTCCCAGACTGAGATGGTTTCCTCTGTATGATATCATCCATTCTTGCTAAGAATTCTACTGCTTCTATAATAGTTCCTATTTTTGCCGCAGTACACATTTGTTGTATATATCGAGGATAATGCCGCATTATGTCAGATATAAGTTGCTTCTCGGGGATATTATAATTTAACATCTGAGCTCGACCCGTCAACTTAAGAAAATGTTCTGTCATACTAGGGTGACTATTCCTATCCCAAGAGCCTTGAACTATTTCCTTCCTCAAATCATTTTGCTCATTTTCCCCCCAATATGCATCGAGAAAATCCCTTTTGAAATCATTGAATGTCTTCCATCGACTTTTATAAATTTTTGCCCAATCTCTGGCATGTCCTACGAGGCATTCCTGAATTGAATCTGACTCATTTTCCGGTTCCTGTATCTTTTTTAAATAACTTTCCAAGTCTTCAATAAACATTAACGGATCCATTGGTATCTCACCATATTTTACTTAGGTTTAATTTTACCATACTTACTAGGTTTTTCTATTTTAATGTTATTAATATTATACTCTATACATTCCTTATCTTTTGTAGGCACCTGTCCTTTCTCTTGCGAGGAGTCTATATCTACTTCTATAGTCATTGAATCTCGGGGTACAACATTGTTATATATTTCTGTACTGTCGGTTAAAGCAGTCCTAACTTGATTGACAATTTTCCCCGACTCACCCATCTTTTTCACTAATAATCCTACTGTTATCTTCGACAGCGACTGCATTACAGTTACATCTAATAATCTTCTAATCTCTTTAGTTTATTTATTGAAGTCTACTCTCTTTAGTTTACGGAGTATGTTTCAGCACTGGTTTCATTAATCTTTCAGTTTGTTGCGAGGTTATCAGGTTACTCTTTGTTGTACGTAAGGTCAGATCTAATAAACAAAAATTAAGTATATTTAAACCTTTTCTTAATAGAATAGTAGATAAAATATGTACGCGTAAATAAGATAACTATGAAATAGTTCCTTCATGACAGAATACTAGTTAGGTAGTCACTCCCTTACGCCCTTACTATGCCTTTACTATTATTAAAGTTTACGTCCATATTCTACCTAGTTCATAGTTAATAGACTAATTAATTTTTATTTTCAAAGTAAAATTTCGCAAGTTATAGAAGCATTTTAAGAATAATTTATCAAATAAGTAATCGATACTATGTTAGTTTTATACTAGTAACGCCATCTACAATTATTAAAGTAACTTAAGGACATAACTCAATAGTTCAATTTGTAACTCTCCTAGTGGTCACAAGGTGGCACTAGTGACGCAACAGACTATTTTCTAAAGGTTTAGTTTAATTATTTTTAAAGCAAAGCTAATTTTATTTATCGTTGTAAGTAGATCTACAAACATAAGAAAGAAGGAACTAATTTTTTTTACAAAAAGAGGTAAGAATTTTTCTAAAATGTTATCGCATAGTGTATAGCATCATTATTAGTATGGCTGTATGATGGTTTACTATCTTCGCTTCACATGTCAATGACAACAACAACTTCAAATGTCAAACATGAGCTTGTCAAAGTAATCTTTTATCAATAGGTACGATACGCACATTTTGATCTTATTTTTAACTATTTTATTTGTTTCAGGTAATTAAATTGATAAACAATACGACTAACATAACACACGACCCTATTACTTTATTCCAAAGTGATGTTATCGAGGAACTACAACGAAAACAGTGAATAACAATGTACCGACCTAGTGCAACGAAAACGTGATATATCTTCCTACATAAAAACCACTGCTTTTTATCCATGTCGCGGTAACAAATGTGACTAGAACAAGCTAAACTCGAGAAGAATCCAGCCCTTCCAGTCACCTGGTGGAATTGAACAATGGAACAGCTATTTTTCTACCAAACTAACCTAGGCATGTATGCATCCCTAAATGCAATGATATTGTGTTAATACTAATCTTACTATCTCTTAAATCCAGCTAACAATAAGTATCCTGGTCACGGAACACGAAATGTAACCTAACCCCTAGTATTTTAATTTTTTTTATTATTTTTGTTTTGAAAGCTTTACAAAATTAAGATGACCTAACTGCACCAAACGCTAGCCTAATTCAGAAGCCTATTATCAACTGCTATGTATGTTTGTTTGTTCCAATTATCCAATCCCTGTTTTGGCTCGTGATCAATGTCTAGTGGAGAATCCCTTGTTTTTCCGTGGCAACCCATGAACTTTTTAAAGCTGTGGTTTTGTCCTATTATAAACCTAACTTAATGAACCATAACCTAACCTAGTCTTGCCTAAATAGCTATCTTTGGATGTTTGCACGCTATTACTGTGGATATAAACTTTAATTTAATGATGCGCTATGAATTTACCTACTTAATAAATATTTTTAATTGCACTGTTTCTTTTGTTGCCTGCCTCAAGTAATTTACAATTTTGCCTTATTATGGAGAAGTTTATTAATAATTAACATTATGGGGAATGATATCTACTAGTATGATCCTATCCTCAAAAGCTTATTGCTATGTTTGCAAAATATTGTCATAGTATAAGGTACCCTTTAAATATGCATGGAAGTATGAGAATATAAGAATTTATATTTTCTACAAACGAATACATCTCAAGCTGTCTAAAAACATCTATGATAAGATTATGAAAGTATGTATTGTGGATTAATCAAGTTGGTTAAGTAAATAGTTTAACTAGTAGACATTTCAGACTGCCTAAAGGCATCTATGATAAAACTATGCTGCTATGACAAGTTAAAATCTAAGATTAATTATTTATGTATAAAGCTCACTTCAACATTATTATATTTCAAGCTGTTTAAAGACATCTATGGTTAGATTATAAAAGTGTATGTAAGTTATGGTAAAATATGGGGTTGTTAGTTTGTGTATGTCATTGTAGTGTACTCTCAGTTCAGTATGGTATTGGTTGCATGGTATTTATTTATATACCCAGCGTGTTATTTTAACGGCTAGGTCGGCACCCCTCCCCGTACCGACTATACGGCTCGACTCCAGAATTGGACACCAGTTCTACCGTATGCTACGTTACTATTTTTGAAGCAAACTAGGGAAACTCATGCTAGAGTTAATATAGTGCCTATATCTACTGTCAGTAGAATAGGTAGGAGACAAGAGGAAAGACAAAGTGTCTTCAAGCGTAATATCTGTCTACAGAGGATCCGTTTGGGACTCACTCTGGTCGCTGGGCTGAACTCATATCTATGAATCTACCGAGGTAGGTACACTTTATATTGTGTAAAACCAATTGAGCTCAATTTAATTAAACTAATACAGATATTACTTAATTCTCTTAAGGAGTTTAAATTCAACAGGGGAATTTGTCTGTCTGTCACCCTAGGTAGAGCATATCTTTTATAAGAGATGCTACAATAATACTTTTACTAGTATTAATTGTTAACTATTTTATCTATGTTCCCATTACTTAAGGAATTGATTATAATGGCAAATCTCTTACCATGATCTCAATTATTGGCATTATTATACCCTATCTCTAGATCTTAGAGACAGATTGAGATGAAATGTCTATTCTCATTCAAAGTACATTTACATCAGACTTACTAGTCATTGTAACACCTTCAATAGGTTTGTGATTTGTAATGTCCATTGGTTTTTGAAATGCAGGCATGTGAGTTAATCTTATACTCGGCCTTTAATAGTATAAAATGGACATTACTTGTAAGAAATTTCTTATTTATTCCAGGAATAGATAGTATCACTCCTTTAACTTATGTCATGGTCAAACCTTAACCTTCTAGGACTTAGTGACCGACATCTCATGGACTGACACCTCCAATTCAGAGAATAAAATGATGTGGTAAATAATATGAGGTCATTGTTATTTCATATGAATGACCATAAAGTCTGATTTATTGTTCTAAAACAATAAGTTAGGATATTTATGTAAATAGGCAGTGAATAGACGGATCAGTCTCAATCTTTTGTGAAGTTAAACTAGGAATTTATGCCATAGGTATGTTAATGATTTTTATCCATGACATAGCCTCTTATTTTTATTTTTAGTATATGGGAAATACTGAATGTAACAGAAGATATCACCAAAATTATTATGTAGTGTATGCTGTAGCGTTAAATCTCTACTTCTTTAAATATAGGAAAAGAGTATCAAACCTTCATTAGCGCCTCAATCACTGATTTATTACAACCAAAATATGCACTGTTTTCACATAATTTTTGTCACTTCCACTGATTTAGATTGCACAATGATGATCACTATTTTATATGTGTTTTTTATTTCACCTAAAACCTGAGGGTTTTTCAGCAATTACTAAACTCACATTTTCAAAGCCGTAGAAGTAATTTCTAATGCAAAGTACGCTCTACTCTAAATCCTGTCAGGCCCTAAATTCTAAGCTAATGTGTTAAGTTACTGGATCTCAAGATCCCCAAGTGTTGTGTAGGGTGTATGAAGGTTCCTCCGGTGTAAGAGGTTCCTTCCTATGCTAGCTGAGAGTTTTTGAGGAAGCTTTCCTCGCCCTAACACTAATGAATTTACCTGCCTCGACATCTCCTAAATAAGATTCCTACGCTGGTGTGATAGAGTAGGTACTTAGCCAAATACCGTCCTCTCTAAGCTCTAATTAAGGGGTCAGGGGTCACCACGATCCTATCACTATGGCCCTGTGTAGTTGTGCTCATTCCTTTGGGAAGGATCAGAATGCGCACTCCTAACGGTGGGATTAACAGAACCATCAGATCCCCAAGACCTGGAGCGATATAACATATTCACACTATTCGGACCGTAGTTAACCAACCAATGAGGCCCAATGGTTCTATTAAATAGCTTTCTAGGCTGGAAATTACAGCCCACTCAACATGCTACAGTGCTGAGTTAGTTTAGTCCTAATTCAGGTCGATACCCCATATAAAGAACTATTCGCTCTCATATGAAGTACGCCCAGCGATATCTTGGCCATAAACTCCCCAATTAGACACAAACTTTACTAATTCAAACAAAATCATTCCGACGCGGCCGCCATCACGCCCATTACGCCATTTTGAAAATGATGCAATAAACGAGACGAAAACCACACCAAAATAACCCCATTCAAATATGCAACAATCGCGAAAATATATGAATACTTCACTAATCTTTCATTTAAATCAACACAAGCTACAAATATCTCCGGTCTGACACAGAAAACCCCTCGAGAACAATTTTTACATTGTTACACGAGGAACGTCCCAACATCATTCCTTCGACATTCAATAACCTTGCTGAGCACAAATAACGCATGGAAATGATCGAAATGATTTTACAGGGAAAACTACGTTACATGTATCTCAAATTAAAACAATTTTAAGATACTTTAACTTGAGAAAAACGATACCAATGTCTTTCTTAGTTAAAGCATTTTAGCAAAGGGACCGCGGGATTAATTCGATCCTAATTTGCCAAAATATCGCAAAACCCCACACTACTTGTTCTTTCTTGCGTTAAAATAAAACTTCTTCATACTTCGGGGGAGCGGCAGCAGCGAGACCTCTTCGAGACGATTTTTCAGCAAACAAATGAGGCCGATTTTGCCCGGTCCGGCGTTTTTATGCCCTCGCTTTTCCCCAGTTCCCCGAAGAACCTCCCACTTTTTTGGCATAAAAATAATAATTTATGATGCCCTTGAAATTATGCTTGTGGCTTTCACCTTAGAATCAAGGCTACTAAGGGTGATAGTCCTATAAACTTATCATTCCTTACGACCTTCTTTCCGAGATTGACAACATCGACTGCAAGCATTTGATTGGTCACTACCTGGACTGCAAGCGTTCCTATTGGCGATTATTAGCTAAAACTTCTAGAACATTCTATTTGGGGTGAATCGGGACTATTTCCGGCTGTTTTCAATTATTACAATTTCATACTTAAAAGTAACACTGTAGAATTTAATTTGCCTTACAGCTTTTCCTTCCATAGACAATATCAAGTAGTTTATAAGGGCACTTTTATATCTACACTAAATACTCAGAGATCAGTCAATACTAATGATAAATACTAGCTATTAGTTAGGGGTATAGTAGTTTATTGGGCTATCATTGTGTCATAATTTGTTTGCAATGCTTATCAAGTAATTTACTCATAACTACTGTAAAATTAGGAAATTATCATAATTATTTCCCTTTTATAAATTCTTTCCATATTTTTATTAATTGCAATACTCTTGTTTGTCTCGTTTATCAATTTTCCCAACTTTTACAAGGCAAAGGAGAATCAACTAATTAAATATGCATTATTTTACCATGAATTATTTCTTTATCAAAAAGACCAATAAATTTAATGTAATTAAATAAAAGCATGTGTAAATCTTATCGAAGTTATTGATTTAATGTTAACCATTATTTATATCTCCATTGATTTCTAACCTAAGACTTAATTTCACAGACCCATCAATTTATGAACGAAGTTTTAAATGTCAATGTCATGTCATTGTCATAATTTGGCCTATTGTAAACAATAGTTTTGTAAACAAACTATAAAGTTATTGTATGATTTTACCTCGAAGTTAAAGTACTGATAGTTATTGTATGATTTCAAGTGTGCTCATTAATATTTGAGAATCTGAACGCGACACATATATGTGTTCCGTTACATTGCTCAGCAGAGAAAGGGAGTTTAGGCAGGAAATCAGAGCACTGAGGGTACACAGGATAACTATTGATATATTTAGCTTATTTCTGGCATTTACACTGCGTAGTATGGGCACGTTCCCCTTCCTTCTATAAGTAGATGCCTTTTCGTGGATGTACTTAAAAAAAATAAAAATTACTAAAGAGAAATGTATTTATTAATAAAATTGTTATATAGAAAATATAAACATGTTTTACATTTAGGAGGTACCTGCGTAAATTGCGTAATAGGTAGTTTATTTTACCTTGACGACAGCTTTTCCTGTATTCTCGCCTCTAAGCATGCCAACTAATGCATCAACCATGTTATCGAATCCATGATATATTTTCTCTTGATATTTAAGTTTCCCTTCACGTAAGAACTTCAAGTTTGCATTTATACCTTCGTCCCAGCGATCAACCCATCTGTTCACTAAGAACCCTTCAACCTTCAGCTCTTTGAACACGATTGCTGGCTGCAATATCGTTACTGAAAAAATATAAAGATTTATCAGTAATTTAAATTGTCTCTGTAAATGATTAGCTACTGCGAGTGAAAATATGTATTGATATACCTTTTGGTAAAGTGGTATCATTGTATGATGATATAGAACCGCATACTGCCACTCTTCCGTACTTATTCATATAGTTCATTATAGTAGTACTGATTTCACCGCCGACCTGAAATATTAAAGAACTTTTGTAGTTGTTCAGTTGAAGTCAAACTGAGCAGCGAAACTGACTGCGAAGGTTTGTGTACTGTGGGCTGCGGGTGATTTGGTTTCCTCACAATCACATTTATTTCGCACTGTAAGGCGTTTGAACATTCTGACACAATGTAACTTTCAAAACAGTGTTATTACACAAAGTATTATTATTAGGTATACTGTATTAGTTATAAATGAAAATTATGTAACTAAGTATAAGTACACTATTGTACCTATTTAAATGTAAAAATAGCTGTAAAAGTGAAATAAATTAAATGAAATATGTCTAATTAATTATACCTGTATGTGTATATGTATATTACTTAACGTCGTGCATCATAGCCTGACGCTTCAAATATACACTTACGCGATAACTCCAGCCAGTTCATAGTACTAGGCAAAATCATGGACAAAGTGATAAAAAAGACAACCCCAATTATCAAAATTATAAATTGGGTATAATACCATATATAATATAAAATTATACTTTCCCAAAATTAATGTACTTCTTATATTCTAATTTTGGGATTGTCTTTTTAATATTGATATATCTTAAATTTTTATAATAATTTTACATACGTTATCAAAGTAACAATCCACTCGATTAGGAGCACCGTCTTTCAGCGCGTTTCTGATGTTAGCAGTCTTGTAGTTATATGCTTTGTCGAACCCTAAGTCTTTTTCCAAATATTCACATTTTTCATCCGTACCCGCGAAACCAAGAACGCGACAACCTTAAACAAGATATAGAAATGAAGAATTATATGATATGTACTTAACTATATTGGTGAGTAAAAAACTATATAACTGCGGTACCTCCTCCAACACAAATAATTGGTGGTATATATGTACTATTTTTGAACGTGTGGTCACACGTTCAAAAATAGTACGTCTTCGAAAGATTTTTTTGTTTGCGAATGGCGAAATTTCAAAAATCGAGCTAACGTTACTTTGTGATTTGTGGGTAGGTATTTTTTATTATTAATATAATTACTTCCGTTATGTACTTATATACATACCTAGAGCCTTCGCAATTTGTCCAACATGAGAGCCTACTGCTCCAGCAGCGCCAGTAATTACAACGGTTTCGCCAGGCTTCGCTTGGCATATCTCCTTTAGTCCAAAATAGGCAGTGTTTCTGTAATTCGAGTTATTGAGTTTGAAAATTCAGATATAGAAAAACTGAAAAATTAAAAATTTTATATGGAAATATAGTATTGTGAATGAATTTTGAAATTAGTAAAAAGTAAATTTCAATTATTATTTAAGAAGCCTTATTAGAACTAAATAGCCGATGTACTTTTATTTCTGGCGTAGTGCGAGTTCACACACTAGCGCCACCCAGCAATTAATTCTATAAGTCCTAAATCATATGAAATTAAAGAAATCTAATGGCTCAATGCCCTAGTAAATTACTTGTAGTTTTATTGGTACATGGTACAAGTTTTCACTATTTTTAATTTGATGATTTAAGAGAACGAATTATTACCGCCAAAAGTGGCCACTTTTGGCGGTAAAATTCCTTCTCTTAAACTTAGATTGTAATATCTATGAAAAGTAACAAAAAGAATACTATAAGCAATTTACTAGGGCAATCAGCTAATAGATTTTTTAAATTTGATTTGATTTAGGATTAAATGAATTAATTGCTGGGTGGCGCTAGTGTGTGAACTCTCTTCGCCTTAACTCGTAGATGCAGCAAAAATATCACCTTTACTACGCCCGCCGCTAGCGCCCCGCGCACCAACAAAACGTCCGGTATACGCAAAAAAAAATCTGCAAGCGCGGCGAAATTTGCAACAATATTTATCTCATGAAATCTTACCTCTATATACACGAAAAATTACGTAAAGATTCTGTATAAAGCGTAGTAAATGACTACGTCGCTAAAATAAGTTTATACTACAGGTTTAAATGGCAATCAAATGTTAAATACGCAACAATGACAAAAAACCATACCCTTCGTTCTAGAAAAGTTCACATAAATCATCATTCTGACACTGTGGACGAATTCCAAGTATTGAACAATAAACTACACTATATTACCTATAAATAAACACCAAACACTAAACACTTGAAGCACTTTTTGCAGACGAAACAAAAAACACAATGTAAACACTCATGGTACCAAATTACACGACTCGTACACATGTTCCCTGTGGAACGTGTTATATTTTCATAAATCCTATGAGCTAAACTATATATTTATAATTAAATAATGTAAATATGTATTCGTTAATATATTTTTCCTATTATTACCATAAATAATATAGCTTTATTGTAATAACATTGGTATTATCGGCATACGTAGAGTAGGCCGTTAGTCAAAACTTAGTCTTTTTATTTAGAACTGCAATTTTATGTTAAATCATGACAAAAGACATAAGATCTATAGATAAGACGTTGGCGCACATTCTAAGGATTATTTTTATGTATAATACAATAATACTTACGACATAATTTCACTGAAAACACTCACACTGTTTTGATAAACGAAACACGGAACGAAGTATGACACATTGACACTTGACATATTGTTTTGAAATTTATTTTTTTAATTCTTTATGGATCTGTAGCAAAGAAATCTCTCTTGTAATCCGAAGTTGAATGTCTATGGCATAGGTTGGCATTTGTATTTTTAATCTGAGACGTCAAAGTCGTGAGAAATAAATTGTCAAAAGAGCGCGGTACGCCCGTACCCCCGAATGTTGCCGGGACGTAATAAGCGAAAAAGAATCGAGTCCGTTTCGGGGATTGGACGTAGGAGAGGATAATAAGCATAGACATCATATTTTTTTAATTCATTAATTCTACAGGAACTATCAGGGTATTACAAGCATATACCCGTACAATTTATGGACCATATTCCATTAATAACAATATTGCAATTAGATTTTCAAACAACCACTAAACCTATATAATCAAAGAAGCACTAAACATATATAAGTACATAGGTAATTATAGAGCAACTGTTAAATATACCCAGGCATGCCGAGAACGCCCAAACCAAGAGATACCGGGTGCGGGCTAATGTCTGGCAGTAAGGTGGTGGGCAGAAATCCGATGGTTGGTGCAATCGAGGGGTTGCACACCGTATGTGTTCGCCAACCAAACGATCCAGCTACGTACTTTCCTTCTGGAAAGTCCTTGTTTCGACTTGAAATAATCCTGAAGATAGAAAAATAAATATTTAGTGCGGATATACTACTAGTTAGTCAATTTTTATGGTAACGTACTTGTGCCTTGTAACTGCGTCGCTTGTAAGACTTGGAAGGAATAAAAATTAGATTACTACTGTATTGGCATATATATAAATCACGAGAGTCAATGAATTTACATCATCATCATTTCATGTAGGTGACACCACGGTCAGTTGACCATGCACAGTGCACACCCTGGTGTCAAAGTTCTTCGGAACCGCCTCTCGGCCTGTGACGTGGTTCCTTTAACGACTACCAGATGGCAGCAATCAACGGCTTAACATGCCTTCCGAATCACGGAATCATCTTTCTTATCAGACAATCAGGTGATTCATGCCTGCAATGTCCTAACCAAACTGGAAACAACTTAACAAAGTATGAAGCATACTTTGTTAAGCTGTTTCCAGTTTGGTGTTCCAGTTCCGTGGGAATCGAATCCACGACCCCCGGGTCAACAAGGCAAACGCCTTAACCACTGGACCACGGAGGCTGAACGAATTTACAGTCCGTGTGGCATAACACGGTACCACACCACCTAAGTAGACGTCACATTCACGACAAAGAGGGTAGGTAGTAAAAGCTAAACATCTCGTGAGCTCGCTATCATTTCTATTGGTTCTTCTGTCAGGTAATCAGTATACCGGCGATCATCTATCGTGTTATCATCAATGTTTCTGTGTTATCGCGCATCTTTATTTTTTGCTGAAATAAATTGTTATATTCACTCTAGTACTGACAATCATTTATTTAATTCTATCTATCAGACTATGCAGCTCTGCTAGAACCTCACTTACTTTGCTATCTGGCCACCGATCATATCAGTTGGTAGCTTATAGCCGATCATATAAGCTCGCATGTACGGATCGACGCTCAAAAATTCCGCTTCTGTTAGTATTTCTGAAAAATTAATAAGTAAATAATATTTTTTTAAGCTCAAGTATACACGTCATGCCAACTCTCAGAAACATCGCTACCTACATTCAATACAAATAAATTACTTATTACTGCTACAGTCCGAATCCAACTTTATGGCGGCTCGGATATTATCTACGAACTACGCAGTATGCGCCCCGCCTCCCCGCATGCGCCCCACTGTACCCAATATGTGTACTGCGCATCGACTCGCGCGATGTTCCCAGACGCCATAAACTTTGATTCGTACTTTCCGTGCAGAAAGTGAAGTAAATGGGAGACTCAGACTTACACTGCGACGGTTATGTACGCGGATTGAACCATGTGTAGGATAGGATATTCAAGTATATACATGTAAATAGTGTAGTATCTCGATGATTACATTATATTTTTCGTAACCGTATCGTAAAGTACCTATGGGGTATAAATACATACCTCCGTCTTTTAAATCAGGAACTTCTTCTTCGACAATTTTAAAATCGCTTTTCTTAGGTTCCCCTTGGAAGTATTTTGTAAGAACATATTTTTGTGCTTTAACTTTGGATCCCACTTTAGAGAAGAAGCGATTTGCAATTAATGAATTGCCTAGAATATTAGTCATTTTCACCTGTAAAAATAAATATTAAATAAAAAAAAATAAGTTGCCCCCAACACGAAAACTTTGAGGGGTTTTCTTGATGTCACGACTGAACCGATTTTCAACTCGTCAAGAAACCGAATGCAAATCGGTTCCCCCATTTAGAACTACGGTGCTTTTAACGAAACTACGTTTGTATGGGATTGCGGCTATACGTAGGACTCTTAAAACCCAAAGGCCACGTTAGCATGTTAGTGGGCGTTAAGGTAATAAGTAATAAACGACGTTACTAATGCAGTTCACTCGTCTTGTAACTCCTTCTGCACTTCCACGTTATATACAAAAAAAAAATATTTAAGGGGGTTCCCATACAACAAACATGTTTTTTTTTTCGAATAGACACCCAAGCATTACACACCTCCACACACAGAGTGGACAAACTTATTACATCCTTCTTTTTCATTCGGGGGTTATTACCGGTATCGTAGTATTCCATGACCGGTATAGTATATGCGGATAATCAGCAAAAGAGTGGCCGGAAATACACACGTTGGGCCCACAGAACTATATTGGGCCAACACTTTGACTTAATGCATTGGTTTCCTCCATGGCGGTGCCGCACTTGACGTTCGTCCGAGCAGGACAGACCCATATACGTAAAAGAGAACGTTGTATTATTAATAAAAAAAAAGGTTTGCCTTCAGTGTCTGCCCTATTTACTAACTCAGATGACAAGTGTCGACTGTCGATGCCTATCAATCTAGGATTTTCTGTTACAATGCAGGTTTTGCTTGCTCGAACTTTTTATTTGGAATACAAAAAACCGCATTGTCTAAAGCAAAACCTAGATTGATAGGCATCTACACCCGTCATCTGAGTTAGTAAATAGGCGTGCTAGTCTGTCTGAGCTGCTCAAACGGGCATCAAGTGCGGCACCGCAATGTAGAAAACCAAGCAAGGCTTAACATGTCTCTGTATCTGCAACATCTCTGGAATCTACATGCACAACACGTGACAGATTCCACCCCGATGATGCCTTCCTTGGGTTCCTATAGTTGCGGTGCCGCACGGCACGTGACGTCCGTCCAAGTAGGACAGATAAACGGGAACGATGACAGGGTTTCTCTTTTATGTATATAGGTCTATCCTACTCGGACGGATGTCACGTGCCGTGTGGCACCGCAACTATAGGAACCCAAGGAAGGCATCATCGGGGTGGAATCTGTCACGTTGACAGTTTTTACGGTTATTCATGGATTGTTATGTACGTAGTACTTAAATCTCCATGGTTGTTGATATATAACATGGAGATTCTCCATGGTATAGTAGTTCCTAAAGCTATGGGTTCCCCGACTGCACGATCGTGATCGCACGCTCGTCAGCAAAACGTTGAATGACGTCACCCATACATTTTCTATGGAAACAAGTTTGAGTGGTTTCCCCGGACGGCGTTGTCTACGGTCGTGCACGGCGGCGGTGGTCAAAGTTCACCGCAACAGTGTTCCCAACTGAAAAAATTGCGAGTTTCCAGATTAATCTTTATTTTTTTATGTTATCGATTGTCGATTTAGATGACATCTGAATTAAAAAACAAAGATGAAAAATATATACTACATGACAAACTGACTGTATTTCTTGAATTTTGGGTAGATCTAATAATAGTTTGTAATAGCCATTCGATTTGGAAGTTTGTCTGATTAATATTACTTCATGTTGAAACGTATCATTTTATTAAACGAAGTTCTGTGATATTTTCTTCAACTTGGAATGTTTTTGAAACAATTGATTATTTTGCAGAATGTGTCTGAAGTAATAAGACTAAATTAAATAAAATTATTGTACTCGTTAAGTTGTGACTTTAAGATGAGCAAGAAGATTATTTTGAAATTGTATCTGAGCCTGTAGAATGGCACACGAGATAACGTTTATCGGCTATCGCCATCTTATTTACCATTATATTAAAGAGGGAGATGTAAATAGTTTATCGCGCGATATAAACGGCGTCGCGGGTGCCATGCTACGGGTGCTGATGTATTTATAGCATAATTAACATAAATACAACAAGAACAATTGAAAATAATCCAACTTCAAATCACTTTTGTTAAAACTGTTCCATAACTAAGTCTATATACCTAATTTATCACTTTTGCAATCCCATTATTATTTTTTGAGATATGCACGAACAAGACAAACATAATATTCATACATAATTACACTTTTGGATTTCAGTACACATGTTAAGAGGCTGCTGGAATAGACTGACGTATAGAAAAGAACTAGATAATTTTGACAATATTATGTTACGGTGGGCTACAGTACGGGTAGGTCGAATTAATCTCCTTTTTAAACTTTGTTTAAATAGTTTACATTATTCATTTTTGAGCGGTTGCTGTCCGCCATGAGCAAAAAAAAACTTCTTTTTCATGTTAGTGGCATTGCTACATTTACTTGCCGGGTAAACATAGCACAGTCATAAAACCCAAAGACCACGTTTAGCATTTTAGTGGGCATACATACTACTCTATGGGAACCATACGGCCCACTGTGTGAGCACCTAAAAACCCTTATTCCTAAAAATTATCGCCAATATCTCGTACACACATTGTCATACCAAACACTTAAATGATTTTCAGCATAAAATTTAAGGCGCAGTAGGTGTTATGTGAAACTAGCGCCACCATGAATTCTTTTAGGAATAAAATAATTTAATTCTGGGTTGCACTGGCACTAGAATCGCATATACCACTTCGCCTTAATTTTCACAAAATAGTTATCTAAGACAGACAGGACAAGATAACACGAATCCACATCAAAGAGTTAAGATACTTTTGAATCCAGGTAAGTAAGTTATATATGTATTATCGTGCTAGTTAGTGAACAGAGGTTTAAATAATGCATTCAGGTGCTAAGCTTTGCGAATGACTCATCTCGTGCTCATCTCATACTACCCATAGATAAGAGAGACTATATCGTAAAATACTGAACAGGGGTTCTATTTTTGAACGCGTGACACTCGTCTGCGAACGAATTTCATACAAAAATCATTCGAAGACGAGTGTCACACGTTCAAAAATAGTACCCCAGTAAATTTATCGTCTATGATATCGATTTAACAAATGGCTAGACTAGCAACACTAATGATTGACGTCCGTCGTCTACAGTCCACCCATCGGATAGCGGCGGCACTGCACGATCGTGCAGTGCACGAGCGTTTGCTCGGGGAACCCATAGCTGAACCGAAAGACACTGTCAAATATATAGACTCTTGATTTCTGTGCTTTTGATTTTCAATATTTTCTCTGTCTGCGATGCAAGCTGTCTATATTTTTCTCTATCTACACAGTCATTCAAACAAAACCATGGAGATAAATGTACTACGGTGTTCAAAACCAACAATGGTGCCAAAGCCGAAAATATCTATTGAAAAAAACAATATCACCATAGACAAATAAGCAAGCCGAAATAAAAAAAAAATACGTAGCGCAAAATAATGGCTAGTTTTGTTTGGAATTTATTTATATTTTCTTGTTACTCCAGTACTTATTTCAAGCAATATTATTCAACTTAAAATGTAAATTGATTAAAATAGATAAACTTTTAGATACTGTACTGAAAAACGATGTGTCGTGTGTGTTAAAATTATTAAACAAATGGCGTGTGTAGAGAGGTGTCGATAAAACAAAATAGTGATTCAAGGATGGAGGATTCACCGAACGAAATGGATGATTCCCCAAAGGAATTCAATTGCATATTTTGCAAGGAGACTTTTGAATGCAAAGAAGAATTACAAATACATTTCAGGTTAAATATATTTCTTCTTGCAGTTGATTTAGCATTGATGTCAGTTGTCTCAACTTTTGTCTTGTTTTGTCTGAGTATTCACAATTTTTTCACAATTTTAGGAAACATGGTGATCCGAATTTCAATCAGAGGTCGAAAAGTAAAGTTCGGGCAAGTAATGAAACTCCAGGTGAGAAGTCAAATGAAGAGGTTGAGATGATAAGCTGTGATGTGTGTCCGGAGTTGTTTCCGACGATTTCAAAGGCGATCACTCACAAGCATAAGGTTCACCCGGATCACGACGCGAAGTACTTCTGTCCGTGGTGCGGCAAACTGTTCACGATGAAGGTAAGCGCCGCGCGGCTTGTGTGGCGGTCCGAGCTGTCACTCTGTGACCTGTGCACCCCCCCACCACTGTTTTAGTTATCATTACCTGTTATCAGTGTTGTAAATTTGACTGTGTTAAATCTATTCAGGAAATACTTATTTTTTGGTTGAATCTTACTCAGGAGTCAGGAGTGTATATTCATTATATGCATAAGTAGTATTACCTATAAGAGTATTTATTCGAATCATGATATTTAATAGAGATTTTTTGTAGGCATTAGGCATTTGAATAATCATCTCTTTACTATGACCCAATCAAACTTATGTATTTTTGTCATAAGGAGGAAGACTTGTTACATGTTTTACTGGAATGTGGTCAGTATACTGCCCTACGAGACTGGTTCTTACCTATGGAGAATGGATTGCTGAACACAGTATTGAGCAATCCATTGTCACATCCATCAAAATCAGTATACCTCTTATGGAGGTGTATAATGTCGCTAAGATAAATTTTATACTAGAGGTCCCCCATGAAGCTGGCATAGTCTCATCAAGTGTACAGAAGCCTCAAAAAATTGATATAAACAAAATCTCTACTATTCACTGTTATATTTAGTAAACTCAAAAACTTAGCTCTGAAACTGCTTCTTATCAACAAATACCTCAGGTTATAGGTCCCAGTTATTTTTTAAACCTATTGTAAGTCCCAAGACAAAGGTTACTTGTTAATTCCACACACCTCAAATAGGAACTCCACCTCTGGTGACAAATGCAAATGATTATGATACCTATAAAGAACACTTTTCCATCAGTATCTATAAAAAATATAATATTGTTGAGTCAGTATCCTGAAACACATGTTCACAACTTTCTATGAGGTTTGCTTAATTTGTGTGATTTGTCTGTATGTATTTATATTTTATGTTTAATAAATTACTTAATTATATAAAATATTTTTTACTATGCATATAATCTAGTGATGCCAAAAATATCCCTGACATTTGATGTGTTTTTCAATATCTGTCATATTAACTTATTGAAATTTAACATTTATTTTCTTTATCCTTTCAGCATCTATACAATAAACATATAAGTATGAATCATGAAAACCCAGATCCTGGGGAGGGCGAAGATTATCCTTGCGACTGTTGCGATGTTACATTTCATGTTTCATCTGCCATGTTGTACCATAATAAATTCTTCCATAGACAAGACACTGATCTACCATCTATAGGACAGTCAAAGAAATTGAAGATGGCTGACCAGGTAATAAGTTTTAATTAATTGTAGATTACACACCCTAGCAGATAGAGCAGCATTAAGACTGAAGGTGGTCGTTTTTCATGACTTTTGAACCTAGGACCATCAGATATCACTTTTTTGCTATTGAAAGAAATAACCTCTTAATCTGAAATATATGAATGCTCAATATCAAGTGATGCCAACTATTTATGTTACATGTGTGCAGCATAAATAGGTACACACTTAACATTTGGAAGAGTTTGAATTTTGAACAGGAGAAAATTGTATGCACATGTTTATACATATCATAACATGTTTGCATGCATTGATATTTGCGTCACTGTTACATTTATTCAGGGCCTATTCTGATTATTCATAGATTAATTAATTTAGCAAATCCAGCGCTCCAAAGCTTTTTGGCTGAGGATGCTACTGGGAATACATGCTCGAGGTCCTGGGTTTAATTGCCACTCATGCCAAGATGAAAAAATAATTTTCTGTTTGTTTAATAAAATATTGAGTTAGTATCCCACAATATGTTTCAAAACTTACTTTGTGGCTACTCAGTATGTGTTATTTGTCTGTATATTATAAATATATTTAGTTTTTAATCTTGAAGCAGATAAAAAATACCTGTATACTTGGTTCTATATGAATTTATTCTTTGGTTTCAGAACTCCATAACAATTTATTACTGTCCATTTTGTGGTCAAGAATATAATAACAAAGTCAATTTACATGTAAGTATTATTTGAAGTAGTAATATTTTTATACATGTTTTAAATTAGCTTAGATTGATGAGCAACCATATTAATATCTGACACCCTGCAAATAAGTAATAATGGCATCTACATACGTATTGCCATTCACTATTGTCTTTACTGTCTATAATATAATATTATAAAGACGAAAGTTTTGATTTTTTTTTTTTTTGGATTGAATGGGCTCCGAAACGACTGAACCAATTTTCAAAATTCTTATAATAGTGTTAAAAGATCACTGGCTATTCAATAGTACAAAACTATCATTATACTATAGAGATAGTATTGGCACATGGTGTATGCTTTCACACTCTATCGACTGAACTGATCATCATGAAATTTTGCATACACATAGGTTAGGGTACTGAGAAGAACATAGGTAATACATCATGCGTGCAAAGCCGCAGGTCAAAACTAGTTCCATATATTTATGTACTTACCATCTGTCTAAATGTTCCAGAAACATATGTCTGATGATCACAGTGATGAAAATCAGAGTCCAGACGACGTGCTACGCTGCCCGCTTTGTGACGCGATATTCTATCACCTGGATGCTTATGAACACCATCTGATATTCCACAGTGTAGAGGACATGTACAGCGAAAAAAACGAGATGTAATTATAATACTATTAAAATGTATGCAAGATAAATTCATTATAGAATCATGGTTCTTAGTCACGTAGACATCGCCGACTAATTTCAGTCTATTACGAAGACCATCATCAGGATCAGTAAGGAGTGGCGACACGGCGGTTTCGCTTCCCTCAAAGTAGTACTTTACGGACTGAATATAGGTATGCAAGTAAATACCAAGATTCTATAATGAAATGTCATTATCATTGCTTCTTCTAGATGAAACAAAGCAAAAGCTAAAAAAATTAATGTGACAGTTGTTTCCCACCATTGCAGATCCTGAAGGAAATCATCAGTGTAAAGCCTTGTTTATTTTTTCCTGATATGGTATCATTGTTTGACACTAATTATGGCCCAGGACCTGATTTTTTGTGTGTTTGTCATTTCATTTTGTAATAATAAATCAATGGATTATAAAAAGGATTATAAGATAAAATAGGGAACAATCCTTTTTAGTTATTTAGCCATTAATAGATTATCAACTTACAGGGTTGAAAGTGTGACAGACTTTTCGTTGGAGTCAGTTCCGCCTATAATGGAGAGGGTTGAGAACCTTGAACCAGAACCAAAAGAAATGGCTGAGGGTGGAGTTATGGAACTCGTAAGTACATTTTATTTATCAGTATAATGAGCTCTTGTGCTCTGCACTGTTTTAAAATCTTGACCAAGTCGGCCAGTCAATATAAACAACTTTTTCCATGGAACCATGAACCTGTCCGAAACAGGATACTCAGCCGAAACCGAACGATCCTTTAACGTTTTCGGCCAAACTTTATTTCAATGAGCCAATGATATGAATTCTAATTGCACTAAATCCAAACATTTATAGTGAATTTAGTTTCATGATAATAAAAACATTCAAGAAAGTTAACAATTTCATATAGGTTGTTAACTTTTAAAAAATAAGATGTCAAAAAACTACATAACTGGAATATAAGTTGCTATCTTATTCAAGTAAAGTAATTTGATGAAAAAAATGTTTTATTCTAGGATGATTTGCTTCAAATGGCAATGGGCAACACCATTGATGAAGAGAATCCGAAAAAGTCAAAGAAGCATAAAAAACATAAAAAATCTAAGAAGGCGGCAATTACTTTAGATGAGTTTTTGAACATGAATAAAGATGTGTTTGGCGAAGGCATAGACTTTCAAGGAATAGAAGAAGTGCCATCGCAAGTAGTAGCAAAAAAATTGAAAATAAGAAAGAAACCAACACCAAAGAGTGGCTCAAAAATGTCTCCCAAGGATATTGAAAAATTAAGAAAACAAGGGATCGTGATTAAAATGAAACCAGGATCTACAATAAGAAAGCAGACTTCAACTAAAGTCAAACAAATGCCTAAAAGCCTAACGAAAACTAATACGCAAGTTAATTCAAATGCTGCCAACTCTCCCAATGATGTCTTATCAAAGTTAATTAATCAAAGTAATAGTCAAATAAAAATAGTGAGAAAGCCAGTAAAAACTAAAGACGAGACGGGCAGTTTAGATGAAGAAAAGCCATCATCTCCTGAGAATATAGAAGTTGAATGTGATTTAATTCCAAGAGACACATCATCTGAGACGGAAACAGAGGAAAAATCAGATAGTAAAATTGATAAGTTAATTGAGATTGAAAAATCGGACAAAGAAAGTAAAGATATGAATAAAATTAAACTTTTAGAAAATATTGACTGTAAAAGAGTTAATAGTAAGCTAGCAACTGAAGAGACTAATGATTATGCTGATAATAAAAATGAAGGTGTTAATGATAATCAACCGGTACATGATAATACTCTTAATACTTTAAAAACTGTGAACCAAAACATTACTGTTAAACCTATGAGTTTTTCCCCCAAAACCGTACCTAATAAAACTCAAGGCCCCACAGATGAACATAATAAGGAATCAGCTGAAATTAAACAAAAGGGACAGGTGGATATCAAAGATGCTTTTAATGAAAACGAATCTAAAGAAAAACCTATAAATGCACTAAAACATTTAAGTCATCTTATCACTATCAAATCAGTTCCACAACAGCCGAAGACAGCCAACTCGCCATCATCTACGGATCGTAGAGATTCTTCTGATGATGCAATGAGTCCTGATAATCCTCAAGTGCATTCTGACGAAGAAGACGATTTATACGATTGTCACAAAACCTCAAACAATACACTGCCAGCAATAACTAACAAGAAGTTAGACATATCTGGATTACCACAAACATCAGTGAAACCTCTAAATGCTTTTAAAAACATAAACAGTAATGTCACTATAAAACCAATGACGAAGTCCGTTATGTCTGCAGACCCTCAAATTTCACATTCATCTGACGAAGAAGAACATGAAGGAAATTTAATCCAAAATAATACTGCTATTAAACAGTGTTCTCCACGACCGAATTCTATAAAACCACAAAATGTTGTAAAAAGTCCAGCATCATCACCAAAATTAACAGGAACTCAGAGTGGTACTAAGAATTTTTCCGTCAAAGAAACTAATATGACCAACACTGAAGACAGAACTAAAAGTCCTTCAAATATAGCTCTTCTTAAAAATCTTACGAATGTGACTGCCAAACCTATTGGCAGTCCCCAAAATACTCAAATAAATAAATTTATGACGTCAGTAAACAAAACAATACCACAAATCAGAAATGATGGCAAAATTAATCAGGATATAGAAATTTATAATATTGATGATTCAGATAGTGACAATGAAGGTAACCCTCCTCCCAGTGAAATATGTAAATCAAAAGTTCCAGTTGTTCAAAGTAACAAAACTTGTAAGCCAGTAGATGCATTCAAAAATTTGAGTAAACATTTAACAATAAAATCTGCTAATCAAAAACCCATACCAGTAAAGACCATTAAACCAGACCCTGACCAAGATGAATTGGCAGATTTTCCTGAAGGTGACTCTGAAACAGATTCAGATTATTATACAGAGAAAAAGAAAATACCTATAAATAAGACGAATGCAGCGCTTCAAAATACATTAAAAAACTTAAGGAAACATATAACCATTAAATCAAGAAACTCTTCACCAAGTTCACTAAACACATTCCATGGTCCTAACAATGAAGACTCTCACGAGAGATTTGATATGGGTGATGATGACAGTGATAATGACTCAAACCCAGGTCAAGTAAAAATTACTGAAGTTGATGATCAAGAATTTCCAGCGAAATCGGATGAGTATGACGAAGACTTCAATGATAATATGGTTGTTCAATCACCACCCGGGTCGGGCAGTGACAATGACGAGTACACACAACAAAAACCAGATGAAGAATTAGATGACATTGAAAGTAAAATACAAGCAAGCACTCTCATGAAAGCCGATACCAAACACGAAGAAAGTTTAAGGAATCTTGGAAAGGGCATAACTATTAAGTCACTAAGTGTAAAAAAGGAGCAATCCCATTCCGAGACCGCTTCTATGACAAAAGCACCTGCATCTTTACCTGGCAATCTAAGCAAAGAGCTTTCTATAAAACCATTTAGACAAGGCAATAAAGGGACACCAGAGAACAATGGGAACCAACAACCAGTTAAAATGAACCAACAAGCAATCAACAAAAATAATAACTCTACAGTGAAACAAGTTGCCAAATGTACAAATCAATCAACTAGTCAAAAGATGTGTGCAACAAATCAAACAAACACAGTAAACAAAGAAGTGACTGTGAAAACGTTTCAAACACAGACTGTTATTCAGGAGATCACTACTACTGTTACGAAAACAATTAAAACAGTCAATCAAACTATGAAACAAGAGGTACAGAGTTCCAGCCAGGCGTGTACACAAAACGTGCTGCGAAAAGTACAAGGCATGAGGCCTCCAGTTCAACAACCCGGCAAAAACTACCAAGGGGTAGTTGTAAGACATGCCACGCCAACGACAGGTGCTCAAGTTAGAGGTGGTAAGACTTCGGTTAGACCTACGAGGCCTGCAGTAAAAGTATCAAACCAATTAGTTCCTGTGAGGGTGGGCACACCTCTGAATATAAGACCTCAAACACCTAGAATGCCCACAATAAGAGGTACTGCACCCTCAACTTCCACTAACAGCTCTAAACCAATGAAAATATCACCTAACATTGTAAATAGTGGAATGAGAAAGAGGCCGGCCGCGCCAGAGTCAGCCGGGCCGTTCAGCTGTTTTAAGAAGCCAAAAGAGTCGTTAATGTCCATGGCAGAGATGTCTGGCTTTCAAGGCAGAGATGACGACCCCATGATAAGCTTTGCCTCAACGTCACAAATGAACAAGTCCAACGTGATGAACATGACAAGGACAATGAAAGGCAACACGGTTGTCAATTCGACACAAATTAAATCTGAAGTTAGTTCTTGTTCACAACAACTGAACAAGTTGAACAATGTGACAGGGTTAAGAATAGTTAAAACTAGTCAAGTGAAGCAAGCTACTCACGTAGAGGAGATGCAAGTAGCTAGTCCTGCCAACCGAATGACGCAGGAGGCTATAGAAAAACTACAAAAGCAAGGATTGTTAGTCAAAAAGCCCCGCCTCGAAACAAACGAAGAAGAGTATTCAGAAGATGAAGACGACGACGGCGACGGCCACTTCCCACCCTACGATGAAGACGAAGATTTTGATGCAGAATGAGGTATTAACCACTCACAATGTCTTTGCTCTGAAATCATTAGGGGTGCGTTTCCACAGGGTAGAACTGATCGGAGCGGCGCTTGGCGGCTGCTAATGGAAACGCTTCTTCTTTCCAAGTTAAAATCGACTTAACGGCGCCGTCGTATCTCATAAGTATACAGTTTGGCGACATAGTGCAGTGTAATATCATTTCTATGGCCAGTTCAATCTTAGAAATCATATTACAAAATGTCGGTTTAGGGTAATCTGCTGGAGATAGAAATATGATGATCAGAAGAGTGTATGTAGTTGTTTTGTTTATTTAATTATATGTATTTATTGTCGTATGAGTAATATAATTTGACACTAGTTATAAAAGGTTATAGGTGAAATATTAAAATTTTATTTGACTGATTGTTTATTAATTTTGCACAAATCATTATAATTAGGCGACAAACTCTGCTCATTTATATACTTTTAAAACAAGCAGTAGAACTATTCGTATTGTATCTAGTGCGCGCTTTCTTGCGAATTCGAAGTTGCTTTGGATAGAGATTTTCGGATTGGAATCGGACGCAATACGTAAAAACTAACAAAAAGCAAGTTGTATGACACTTAGCTACAAAATATGATGTTATAATGTATCATCCTATATGCATATGTTTTTATATTATGACAGTTAATTCAACATTCTCTGAATTTATGCCATAATAATTATGATTTGAAATCATATCTTTTTGCTAATAAACGCAACATGTATATATTAGAATAAGTGTCAAAAGAATTTGCATTGTATATAGTAGAAATTAAAGGTAGCAATACATTATAAGACGTTTGATTACAACGTGTTTTTTTTTGTTACAACTACGTGAGTAAAGAATTGTTCCTAGGTTATTTAATACTTTATTAAAATAAGTGAAACCTTCTACTGCCTTTTATTATACTATTATGTGGTTAGGATTTGGGGTTTGGAGCAGTGTTGCGCAACTATCGATAGTATAACCACGTGTGAATACTATCGATAGTATAGCAAAAACTGTCAAATTATAATTCAGTGATCTTTCAATACTATTGTAACTAAATAAAAACAATACTACCGATATTATCCATAATATTGAACGAAAAACTATCAATACTATCGAAGTAATGGTTTCGCCATGACTATTGATAGACTACAATGTCAAAGTAAAACACTCAAGTTTTCGGAGGGAATTTCAGTACAGCATCCCAACACTGGCAACTGACTGTTCTTCCAACACGACAAAATATCCTAACGTGAAGCAATGGGTATCCCTGGTCCGACGCTCGGGTCGCAGAAAATTAATCGCACCTGTCACAATGACTCAAGGTTAACATTTCTAGGGTTTCAAGAAAGTTCCATATTTCCGCTTCCAACAGCCGGCGGCCACAAAAATCCACAATATTTGAGGCTTCCACCAGCGCTCCGGATGGTACCTAGTTCAAAGATTTACCATAGGTATACAAAGCGGAAATTCAGCTAGCATTATGGATACCTTAAAACTAGGAACCATTCGGGTTGTATTGGATGAAATTGTAATTAATTTTAATTTGTGTGCGTGTATGTCTGTTTTATTACCAACTAGCTGTTACCCGCGGCTTTGCCCGCGTGATATATAGCCTATGTCCTTCTCAGTACCCTAACCTATATATATGCAAAATTTCATGATGATTGGTTCAGTAGATAGGGCGTGAAAGCGTAACAAACAAAAAAACTCACTTTCTCATTTATAATATTATAGTTAGGATTAGAATAGGATAGTTAGGATTTGCTGTTTATTTGAATAAAATTACTGATGAAACAGTTTCGAGACTATGTGTATGTGAGAATACATAATTGTGTGAGCAAGATAGAAGACGGACTATGTTTGGGAAAGTTTTAAACTATTCAAATCTGGTAGCCTTCGCAACTACATACATATAACACATAGCCGATAAAGAATGGAAAACAATAATAAATAAACACAGTTATAAATGTTATTAAATAACTATATTTACAAGATAAATATAACACCATTATATAGATTTAAACACCATTGAATACCAAAATATAAACTGTACGTTATTTTAAAAATGTTAGTACTATTATATATTTATTTTCATTCACTGACATATAATCACATTAACAATTAGGCCAACCACATCCTTACTCTGATTTGGTTTCCACTTTATTTTGTCTCCACTTTTGCTCCTGCAATTGATAGAAACATCCAGATTTAAATTTAACAATACACAACTAAAACTTGTTAGGTGTTAACTGTTAGTAATTGATGATATTGAGGTAAATTTCCCAACCGGTCGTATTGCAAGTCCCCTCAAAATCTGTTAGAAACATTTAACGTGACAAATTGTATGTATGTACATCTATATTATTATGCAACATGTTTTTCATATAAGTGTAGATACATACCAATTATTCACAACCAAACAATATACGACATACTAAGCGCTACCAAATACAATATAAATAATACGAGCGTGATTATCCGTGCCATACAATTATTTTCTACGTCTTTTTTCTACTACTTAACATAAAATATACTAAAATGTATCTACATTTCAGTTTTAGTGATTAACTTTGCATAATATCTTAGTATTTATTTGTATCTTGTACGGCATGGAAATCTTAGTTTAAACACAACCAATAAAACAATTATATATTGACACCTCACCGAGAAAACTAGAATATGCATTCTACACCATGCGACCACTAAAAATAAAACGGATGCAGCGGTACTTAAACCACACCTATACAGCAGGTATAGATAAATATAGATAATAGGTACAGTTCGCGCCATACTTTGTTATGGCTCAGAACATCGCGCGAGTCGATGCGCACGCGCAGTCAGTCAGTACACCACAGAGCAAGGAATTTCATTGTACCTAGCTCACGCGCGCGAGCCACGGACGAGACATTCCTTGCTCTGTGAGGTAGGCGCGGGGAGGCGGGAGCTTCGTACTACTGCGCAGTTTGCTGCTAATGTCCGACACGCAATAAAGTTTGGCGCGACCTATAGTAAATTTCCCCATCACCCATTAGATATACAAACTAAGTATTTTTAAATATCTAATACAGCCGATTTTGCTCGATAGGGCAAGCTCGGTGGCAGCGTGGTGATAATATCAGGAGGTTTATCAGCGAAACTATTGCCTCGTCATTTTATTCTTTTAGTACACACAACGCCATAATAAGCTGAGCCGCTAACACTACTATAACATTTGTGTGCGTATTGACATCGTGTAACTAAATAATCGCTGGCCTATCAATACTCAACTAGCAGAACAAGTTTACATCTACGCACACCTATGCACTTGGGAATTTGTGAATCATCGCAACCAAATAGTAATTGCTATTTTTGTTACGCTATCTCGATGCATCATTAGCACAGTGGATAAGACAACCACTTAAAAAGCCTGTTGCGAATCCTACATGGTTCAAATCTCAGTTAGGGAGAAAATGTTTTTGTTGTTTTGTTATTATAAATTGCAAGCAACTAACTTAGAATTAAATATGGAACTACGCGAACATTTCTAACAGTTTAAACTACCCACCGATCCGATATCGACTTGTTGAAGTTCGGGTAATTTTGTTTTATACGTTCACTTGTCCTGTCTGCTTGCAAGTGACCATTACTATTTTGTGATTATTGTTTCTATGTGGTGTTCGAACAAAAAGCTTTTTTTTTTTGTGAATGACAATGGATTGCTCTCATCTGAATACGATTAATCTGGAGGAAATAATAACATTGTATAAACAAAATGTTCCAATAAGTGAGATCGCTCGACGTTTAATGATATCGGTAAGTTTTTATTACATAATTATTGTAACTTGTTTATCATAGAATATTATGATAACCTCTTAAGATTAGGAGACAGCTAATAATCAAGGAGACTAAAGCCATCAGTAAGTTACGTAGTGATTAAAGCATGTGTTTATAATTTAAAATAATAGTAATTAACTGCTTTTAATATTCCTTCCACAGAGGAGAGTTCATTTATGGGTGCATCGTTATGCAGATACAGGGCATATTGATCGTCGTCGGCCTGGCCCAAAAAGGTGTCGTGTCATATATTGAGAAGCTACCCAGCGTCATTGTGACATAGTTGCAACGCATGAGTTGGACCCTTCGCTCAGCGGCAATTGCTGAGGGAGTGTCGCTTCAAACTGTGAGAAGGCATTTGCGTGAAGGAGGTCTCAGATGTCGTTGACCAGCAAAAAGAAAATTACTGACTGATGCACACAAGCGAGAGAGAATAAGATTCGCCAAAGAGTATCTAAAATTCGACTGGATAAATAATTTCGTAATATTAACCGACGAAAAATGTTTCAAATCTGACAAGGACGGACGTAAAATATTATTTATTAAATATATATATATATATAACTTAAATAAAGCTTAATTATATAACTTACTGAATTTACCTTATCTGTTAAAAACATTGTGAAATCGATACATAATGAGAGATGTTTATTGTTATGGAAAGTTTTATTTAACTTCAAGTAACATGTTTATTCTCTCACTTAACAAAATTTGTGAGCAAAGCAGTTCGCCTACTATTATGTCTGTCCTTGTCCAAATTAAAAAAAAAGTTTTTGTCTATATTTTGTTAAAAAATGTCTAACATTATTAATAAACTGCATGTAATTAATCTGATTTATTATGTAAAATTTTAGAATTACCTAATGTAATAATAATATCTCTATTAAACACATGTTTCCTTACGGATACAATTATATTATAACTTTACATGCAATTGTATTTTTATTTATTAAAAATTTTGTTATTATAAAGTAGGTCAGTAATAAAAAAAGAATATTCAATAAAACTGTTTTTTGTTTTTTTTTTCTCTTTTTTATATTTTTCAAGTCATTACTATCAAGAAAAATATAAGAAAATGACATCGTATAAACTAAAAAGAAAAAACATAAAACGAAATCTTTCGACATCACACGGCTCGATCTAGTAACGTTCTGATTGGTTCTGAGTAACAGTTCGATGCGTAGACCGCTGCGCCATTCGATCTATGACGAAGATAACGAATTTGTTCATTAGACTTTACGTAGTGTAGTATGTGTAGTAGCGAATAGCGAAATATGAGATTTCATGCTGAGACAATTTGTTTGTGTGGGTATATCTGACATATTTAATTGCACGCAAACATAGAAATATGTTTACCATACTGGTCAGTATGTCTTTGTAGTGTCATCCTGGCACGCACACAAATAAAAGGTGTGCCCAGCTATTTAAGTCGTCGTGTGTACTACCTAATCGAATCCTGTATTTCATTCTACAAAATTACTTTTAGTATTAGGCACTTTTCATTATTTTTTCATTTGGTAAACTAAGAGAACAACTACTTACCGCGGTAATATGTTTAGCACTTTACAAGAAATTAAATGATGGGTGGCGCTAGTTGGGTCAAAGAGTATGGAACCTCAGTGTTTGTTTATGACCACAAACTATCTACAACACACAACTGCCCGTAACCAGAGTAAAGCCAATCCCAACACATCGCCTTAAAGCAGTCTCATTCTATAAAAATTAAAACGATGAATTACAAGTGCTTATGAAAAGTAATAGATTAATAACTCATACACTACTATTAAAATATTGTTTTATATAACAGAAGGTGTTGTTAAATTTAAATGCCGAACCTTTCATACTGCCAAGTGAGTAACTAACTACATGTAGGTTTGATTGACATAATACACAGACACGAGAGTCCTTGTATTAATAATTAGTAACCATTGTTTTGTTATTTAAATATGTTATAGCAATAATAATAGGAATACTCTATTAGCAATACTTACATTTAATGAAAGAACGCGGCTTGTTTCCTCCTACGTTCAAAATTCTATACGCGGAAACTATGGCCTCAAAGAACGTCTATATAATTTAAAATAGCCCTCATGCCTTCTAGCTGCCTAGAGCTCTGAAGTTATTCACAAGTCCTCACACAAACGACACGATAGATAAGGCATATTAAAATGGATTATGTCTTTCTCGCGCGGAATGGCAATTACTCTGCTTACCAGCCAATCGGTTCTAAACCGACCTTTTGTCTGGACACCACCCACACCTTTCCTTTATGTAAGCGCAATTATATTTAGTTACCCTTCGCCCATGGCTGTGCTCTTCAGAAATAGTATGAACTTTTATATATATAGGTATATGTCGCAGTCATCTGGTTGAATCTGTTATTTGATTAAATGACTAGCGTTTCCATTGAATGACCACGTTTAATTGAATGACTAAAGGACAACTCGTCAAGTCGTTGAATGTAACGTTCAACGTCTTGACTGAATGAATGTCATTTAGCGAAGTCGTTGAATCTTAACCGACTTTGTATTATTTGGTGGTAGCATGATTTCATTTTTCTTAGTTTTTAAAGTAGCCGGTGGCGGCGTAATAATAGGTAAATCCATAATGTCATACTATTTTATTACAAATAACGCACTTATACGTAAATTTAACCCCTCTACGACCACTGTCACGATATCGTGACATAACCGTTTTACCGCAAAAGACCAAGGACACGATATCGTGACATCGGGTCTTGACGGGTTTAAATCCTTATTACTTAATAACTAAGGCTTAGTTTGTCCGGATTATTTTTAGACAAAGTCCTATAATATGTGCACCAATAGGAGTAAAGTGAATGAGACAATTCCTTACGTAGCGAACGAAAAAAAAAATTTTGAAAATCAGTCTGTCGTTCGCGCGGTCGTCGGCCATTAGTGTGTGTTGTGTGTGTGGTAAAGTGCCGTAAAATGTGGATTTTTGCAGGAAATATCGTGTTTGAAGGAAAATTAAAGGTAAAAAATATTAAATTATCATTTCTTTTGTTACAACAAGTGTCAATAATTGTATTTCGTTGTATATTTTTTGTAATAATTCACTTTTATTATGACGTGCGCAGTAACCTAAAATTGCAGCAATGCAAATTACAAAAATTTCTTATTATTTCAATGATGAGTTATGTATAAATCCATTTATGCACTCAGTTGTCGTTTTTGTTTAGTTTTGTCGGTAATTAATTAAAATAATTGTAGGAAGACGAAAAAAAAATTTTTTTTTATTATCTCGTAGAGCGTAATTCGGAAAAAAAATACGTAACATTCAGACCAACTATTTTCAGTTTTTTATTATGGGCCTATACTTATATTTTATCTTTATAAGAAAGCTTACGTACTGTAGAATATAAATAAATAAAAAGTTTATACTTTATGTTTTTATAAATATTTTTTACACAATATAATTTCGAACTAACAATCTTCTTATCACTATGGCCACTTTAAGTGCCGACAAAAATACTGTAAACATCATAAAGCTGTCCAACGTACTTAAGTAGTTAGTTTATTTCAATGGCTTCTCAGAACAGTCGCTGTATTGTTCATAAGTGCTCACATCTGTTTACACTTGAATAAACAAAGCGATAACGCGCGCGTCAGCAAAAAACGTACTGGTGTCGGGTTTCACGGCGATAGCGAGCGCGCGCGCCCGGCCTTGGAAAGGTTCGAAAAGAATATCAACACCGTGCCATCTGTTCAAGTTGTTTGACGCCATATTTGTTTCGGTGACTACTAGCGCCGCAGTGGTAAAAAAATGAACTAAATTTGAATCACCTGACTGATTTTATATGTCCGCTCTGTTCAAAGGGCTATGTTACAACCCGCTAACTAGTTGGACGTTGAGCGACGCTTGTTCAATCAACGTTTGGCCTAGTCATTCAATTAAACGTGGTCATTCAATGAACTCGCTAGTCATTCAATCAAATAGCAGATTCATCCAGATGACTGCGACTCTGCGACATATATATAGTACTTTTCCCTACCTTAGTAGGTATCAGGCATTGGTTTAGCAGGTGTATATTTAAATTAAGTCACTTTCTTATTTATATTATTAGTTAAAGATTTATACCCACATGCGCCGGACGAACTGACAATTCGACGAAATTCGTCTAACATTACATAAGCACACTTAACAAAGATCGGTGTCTCTAAATATTTTCGGACTTAGTTTTTGAAGAAACCATAAAGTGTTGGTTGATAAAACGAAAAATAGTATTTTAGTCCGAGTTTATCTGAAGACTAGTCTGACTGGAATTTGATCTTATTTCGTTGGCATATTTCATTTTTAAATGCTATGTTTTGGAGAAATGTGAGTTAATTATTAATATTAACCCACAATCACAGCATCGCGTAATTGATTGTAAAGCATCAAAGCGCCACCCGCCATTTTATTCTTAAACTCCTAAATCAGATCAAATTGAAAAAATTTACTTCGGTAGTAAATTACTTAATTGTAGTATTTTTAGTATTACTCTTCATTATTTTGCATTTTATTAATTAAGACAACAACTTTGTGGCCACAGTAGTTCTCTTAATTTGAAATGATAATATTGATGAATGAAAAGCTATACCAAAATACCTACTTCAAGTTATTTACTGCCGAAGTAGCTACTAAATTAGATTTTTCAATTTGATCTGACTTAGAATTGAAAAAAATTAAATGAATGGTGGCGCTAGTTGGCTAGGTGGGTCCACATTTGTAGCATTTCGGTGTATCGTATCTTCGTTGCGTGGCTTTGTTATGTATCATAATCGCTAGTTTGGACGCAAGATGATACCCAATAAAGCCGGGTCCACATTTGTAGCATCAAAACGTATCACGATCAGTCGTATCGTATCGAGTATTTGTATCATAGATATGGACGCTCATTTTGTCCGTGTCGTATTATTAAAGCGTATTTTGTAAAAAACGCGTCCATACTTATCAAATGCCGTATCATGTCAGTGAATCGGCTTTACCTTTGCAAATATGGACGCTTAATTTTTCTTCCGATCCTCGTATCTTTTCCTGATACGCGTTTCGTTCAGTGCACCTTCCCCTCTCGTACGGTTCAGTCATGGCTTTGTTCCCTAACAGTTCCACCATGTCATCGTACGCAATTGCTCAAAGTTTAGCGGTGACTTGCGCCTCTTATATCGTCATTTATAGTATTTTAAGAAAAATAAAATCTAGACGTAGACGGCGCTGGTGGGAACTTCAAGTGTTTAGAAACCGAAACAAACATGGTGGAATACCATTGATGCGAGATTTACAATTCCAGCATACGAGTGGAAAATACAAAAACTTCACTCGCATGTCGCCTATTGATTTTGAGTACTTAATAAACATGATTGGCCCAATGATTAAAAAAAGTGATACCAAATTTAGAAAGCCGATTTCAGTGAAAGAAAGACTTAGTATTACTCTAAGATTCCTCGCAAGTGGAGATTCTTTTACAAGTTTGCAATATACTTTCAGAGTATCGAAGCAAGCAATAAGTCTAATAGTACCAGAGACGTGTCAAGCTATTCTCAGTGTATTAAAACAACAAATAAAGGTAAGGCATATTTATTTTACTGAACATTACAAATTATTAAATCTTATAAGGTCACTGAAATCATCAGAATGTTGCGTATTTTCACAATTATCAACATTTTGAATTGGAGTTGAAGCCGGTGTAGGCGTTTGACTGGAGTTGGAGTCGGTTTGATAACCTCTTTCCCAGTCAAACTGTCCTCTATCAGCAGAAAACAATATGTTGTTAATCTGATGTTCAACAGCCATGAAAGTTGTAGCTGTGTAAGTCCGAAATTTGGACGCTAAATAATTTGCGTAAATTTGATAACGGTCAGGTGTAACAGCTGGAGCTGAAGCAGTGCTGGCAAGAGAAGCGGTAGCAGCTTGAGCTGAAGTCCTCATCAATTGCAATGCTTCACTTAAGATTGGGTCCTTTTGAGACGCACTTTTTTTTGCCTTTTTTGTCGGTACAGGATGCTTAAATTTTGTCGCTGCAGACGCTGGGTTCCTGGACTCTTGTGTCATAATCACTTGGCTCTCATCTAGTTGACTCTCCAGAGTCTCAGGTACCTCATTCACATGTGCTTGGTTCCCGATTCCCTCCTCCGCTGATCCTTCAGACCCATTGTCGAGTACTTGTTCTGTTTCATCGTCCTCAGTTAAATCTTCCTGCAAATATACATTTTTATATTAATTGAATGTAATATTGTGATGTTTGTTACAGTTACCGAACACGCCTCATGAATGGGAACAAATCAGCGCAGAATTTCTGAGTATATGGAACCTCCCAAACGTAGTTGGTTCAATGGATGGGAAGCATATCATGTTGCAGGCTCCTTTTAATTCTGGATCGGAATTTTTTAATTACAAAGACTTTTTTAGTATTGTTATGTTTGCTCTTGTGGATGCCTCCTACAACTTCTTATTTGTAGATGTTGGGTGTCAAGGAAGGATTTCAGATGGTGGGGTATTTAATGATTCCGTATTGAAGAAAAAAATTGATAACGACTCATTTAATCTCCCTCCTCCGAAAGCATTAGAAGGAACAGATATCATTGTTCCACATTACTTTGTTGCTGACAGTGCATTTCCTTTAAGCAACTATATTATGAAACCCTATTCAGGGCAACATACTAAAGGATCAATAAAGCGTGTATTTAACTATAGACTATCAAGAGCACGAAGGGTGGTAGAAAATGCTTTTGGTGTTTTGTCAAGTGTATTTAGGGTTTTAAGGAAACCAATGCTGCTTGAACCGCAAAAGGCTCAGTTGATAGTGATGACTATATGCCACCTTCATAATTTTCTACGGAGAAGCTCAAATTCTGTTAATACGTATACGCCAAGAGGTACATTTGATACAGAGTTAGAAGGCACAATGACACCCGGAAGATGAAGGGTAGATAATAGCGCCACAACATCGTTTGTGTCAATAAGGAATACTCCTCGTAGACCAACGTTAACAGCGGTAAATATGAGAGACCAAATTGCTGAATATTGTTATAATGTGGGAACATTGCCATGGCAAAATGATGCATAGGTAAAATAGGTACTATTATGCAGCAGAAATAACACTTAAGGGTTAGGAAATAGCGTTGAATGCTTATTTTATTAATAAGGTACATTAGTAGGTCATACTTACGGTATTAAGTCTGTCTCGTGGCTTGTTTCTGTCGAGAAGAAACAGCATATGTGGAAAGGCAAACCAGGATGTTCGGTATACGTCATCGGTACCTATAATAAAATAAAACCACACATAAAATAAATTGTTATAAACGTCGCCTTCTCCTAAGTAAATTGTTTAGGAATTAAACTGTTGTAAGTCATTTAAATATACCTACGCAAGCATAATTAAAATGTAACTACCTTTATTATTCAATAAAAAATACTAACCTTGACCTGAAGTTTTTGATTTAGTAATTTTTTGTTTTTCTCGTCGAAGGGCCGCCAGCAAGTATTCCATCTTTTTTTTAATTTGTGCCAAAGGACGTTGCAACTCTACCTCCAGTTCGTCCCAAGCGTCTTTCTTCAACACTTTGTTGAAGTAGTTCTTGTGCTTGGGATCCCATATCACTTCTTTTCTTTTATAGGCGTCGATTAGCTTTATAACACTTTCGTTATCCCAGCTCATCTTCAATGTTTACCTCTTTCATTCACAAATCAACACAGGTAATAACATGAGAAACACTGGAAATAATCGCGTATCAAATGCATTCACGTCCAAACCTGTTCGATACGACGTGTATCCCCTTTGATCTTCGCTAAAAAACCGACACAGGATGGTTCGCGGTGTATCACGTATCGTATCGCGATACAGTATCGTGATACAGTATCAAAATACGTCCATACCACCAATCGTGATACGCGTATCGGATACGAGGTGTTAAAAGATACGCGGTTATTGCGGATCGAGCCGTATCAGATACAGCACGTATCCTTATTGGGTATCATCTTGCGTCCAAACTAGCGATTATGATACATAAGAAAGCCACGCAACGGAGATACGATACACCGAAATGCTACAAATGTGGACCCACCTTAAGGATACGTGCTGTATCTGATACGGCTCGATCCGCAATAATCGCGTTTCTTTTAACACCTCGTATCCGATACGCGTATCACGATTGGTGGTATGGACGTATTTTGATACTGTATCACGATACTGTATCGCGATACGATACGTGATACACCGCGAACCGTCCTGTGTCGGTTTTTTAGCGAAGATCAAAGGGGACACACGTCGTATCGAACAAGTTTGGACGTGAATGCATTTGATACGCGATTATTTCCAGTGTTTCTCATGTTATTACCTGTGTTGATTTGTGAATGAAAGAGGTAAACATTGAAGATGAGCTGGGATAAAAGAATAATGGGAAGGTGCACTGAACGAAACGCGTATCAGGAAAAGATACGAGGATCGGATTAAGCGTCCATATTTGCAAAGGTAAAGCCGATTCACTGACATGATACGGCATTTGATAAGTATGGACGCGTTTTTTACAAAATACGCTTTAATAATACGACACGGACAAAATGAGCGTCCATATCTATGATACAAGTACTCGATACGATACGACTGATCGTGATACGTTTTGATGCTACAAATGTGGACCCAGCTTGTAAGCCCATTAAAAGTAAACACTGTTTTCTGTTTTAAGAATATTAATTTTGCCAACGTTGTAATCGACATACACAAGTGCGAACCACTTACAGCATCTTTGCGTTAGAAAGAGACACGTACCAATACGGCCACCTCATTGGACAGGCGGTAAGCGATCGCTCGCAATTTGTAGCGCAGCTTGAGCCCGCCTTGGGTTTTCTTGCGCAGAGTCCGTAGTATTGTATACATGTTGTTAAAGTGCAGCACAAGAAACAAAGCCGCCAGGTAAGACACCTGCCGAATGTCGCAAAAAAACACAAAATAAATAAAACATGCAGCAACTGTATGCAACTGAAAAACAGATTTATTAATTCAGCATAATAGCAACAAAAATATTATATTATCAGATAATCGTATGAATAAAACATACAAAACTTGTTAAGTACAATCAGAAAAATGTCACACACGTGTCTATCTTGTACATTAAACCATTCAGATCTACGATAAAATCATTTAAAAATGTGTCAGATCGTTATCTCACTCAAAACCTTGTAGACATTTCACTAAGGTTATTTATATGTAGATTCTTTACAAATTTATACAAATAAAGACTCAAGAACTACTTACATTACATTCACTATTACAAGTAACATACCGACCCCTTCTATTTTATAAATAATAAATTATACCAAATGATATACACATTAAATAGTCAATAATATTAAAATATGACTAGCTCTGTAGTTGATGAAGAAAAAAGGGACTGTAAAGGTTACCAATATTCGATAATAACGTGGGTCTAACTGTCTCTATTATTCTAAAATCAACGCTCCATTAGGCCTTTTCTATGAATAAGTGATTAGTCTACTTATTCATAGGCTATTATAAAAATACGATTAGGATACAAAATAACTTATTCTTAGGGCCCTCTATTATAAAAATACAAATGGGACACAAGATTGGTCAAGACATTTAAAAATCCTTTTAGTGATAGATAACTTAAATTTTTTGGATAAATTTTGACAAACCGGCGCCTAGCAAACCAAAATGGTGTTTTGTGTCTCTACGGATAACGACTACTCTTAGTCTAACGTTCGCAACATCAACGGTACTATACAAGCTTTGATTTTCATAATTTAATCGTGTGAACCAAAACTTAAACAATTTCCATACCGCCAAGCCAACAGAGACCCTATCTAATAGAAATAAGTACCTGACGACAACATTGAACGTAATAGTTGGAGCTTAAAAATAGTACATGTAAAACGACATTGCCTACAGTTTGTGCTTTCGCTAACACCACAAAAATGCAAACTACTCAAATGCATGCAAAGATCATTCATGCAATATGATTAGCTCCCAGCAGCGTTGCGAATATTGAGGAAATATATAGTATGTTAACAAAACTCTGTCCGAACTTTAAAGGGGCGACTCAGCCCTTCAATTTGAAAAACTTTCACTAGATGGAACTTCGAAAATAAATCAGCAATTTCGTACAAAATCCGGCCAGCTGGACACTTTTGTATGGAAACGCCATTTTATCTATCATTCGTTACCAGCAATAGCCCCTTATACAAAGTTATTCATATTGATCTGAGGCGCCCATTTATGGATCAGTCAGGGATCAGACATTTTGTCCAGAAAAAAATTTGGAATATTGTCCACGAGATTCGCAATGTTGTCGGATCCATCACTACACGTCACAAAAAAACAACAGCATTTGGCACGAATCTGTGATATTATTTACCGTTATATTGTGACTATCGCTGGTTTTCTATAAAATACATGTATAAAATCAGATGTGTTTAATTTCAGACACCTATATGCTTAAATTCCTCGATACATTGGTAAGAATACACAAAATATAAATTAACTAACTAATAAGAAATTAAATATAGGTACACATAATAATTATTATTATAAAATAATATTCACAAACATCTAAGGAAAACATTCATGTCTAGTATAATCTTATCCAGTTGATGTTTAGATAAAGATAACTGATAACAAAAAAATACCTATATTCCGAATCTAGCAGTAGATCTGTACAGTAATAACTTGAATTAGATCCACTGCAAAGACGGTCTGAGTATACACCACAATACTATTATACGTCAAAGCTCGATTGATGGATTGTATTCAAAAATAAAATACTAAATGCCTATGTTACATCTGTATATAATAATATGTACTGTACATAAACCAAATTCCATTTTTATTTATTGCTAGCATTTTCCCCGCGACTTCGTCTGCCTAAATTATAGCCTATGTAAGCCGCTGCTTATATGGCAGAAATATTTAGATGTTTATCTATTCAGTATTTTTAGCCGACCGACTCACCCACCCAGATTCAGGGTTATGTTCTTCGCGCGCATGTAAGTATATTATTTCTTGTATTAACTAAACAGCTTGACCAATTTTAAAGTGTGAGGTATCATTAGATTTATCTTTTTCTTCTTCTTCTGTTTTATATTATGGCTTCCACCGACATTTCAGTGATTCTGCCAATGTCCAGTATAATGAGATACTAAGTATCATTGCTGTATGGTAAAGTTTTTCCAAGTAGCATCAAAGATGGCGTAAGTTCTTTGATGCCTCGTGGGAGTTTCTGGCGGCAAATCTATACGAGTCCATTTATCAGTCCACTTTAACTATTTCACAAATTGTTCATGAGCACGAGCATTTATAACACCAAACTACACCAATTTCATATTATAAAGTCCGCTAAAATCAATTTGCAAAATTGTCTACGGCAAACTTCAACTGTACCACTTGACTTCCCACCACAAACTCCCATTAGATTTATATTGTTGTCCAGACTGTCGTCAGCGAAAAATCATTATGGCGAACGTAAACTGTCAAAAAGGCAGCCGGGTTATTTATTTCTTTTTAAATATTCCTATTCTTCACTTTGCCCCAAACAAACAAATCTCTCCTGTTTATATTATGAGCCTAGGTTGTTGCAGGTACAGCTCAGGATTCTTCGTATACTGGACTCATTCATTCTAGATTATTCTAAATAAATGAGTATGGTACAAGTCGTACATATTATTGTTAGATAAAAACTGTATTTCTCGGTGTTTACTCAGCCTCACATTGTCTAAACATTAAATTAAAATATATACTACATAATACAACCTACATGAAACGAACTTGGTCCACATTGCAAAATTTTGGAAACTACAAATGCATTCGTTTAAACTAGTATTTCAAGATTGTATTGCTCAAATTAAAGCATGACATACGGTAAATAACACTTAAATACAACACACATGATTAAAGGCGACAGTATGAGCGAAATCTAGGCATACTTTAAATCAATATAAAAAAATACAAGCATCAACTTTGGTTCCGATTACCACCTACATACAAGCCAATCGACATGCTAAACGTGGCCTTTACGTTGTATAGACCTGGGCTCTGTCTATCCCGCAAGGGAAAAAGACATGATAGTATGTATGTAACTTTGAATAACTTTCACTTGAGCAACACTATCCGCTAGAGATATAGGCACAATAGTGACATGCAACGCCGTAGGGTTATAATAGTCGAAAGGTTATATTTTGATAATTTTGAATAGGGATCATTTCGTTCATAAGGACGGTTATCGCTTAAGGGTACGCTAGTCAGGTGTTTCGCCATACAAATTCTGTAGGGTGATGACTCCGTTGTTCGGTATCGTCTCGATTTGTATTGTCGTTATCTATGCTTCTATGGAATCATAATTGTAAAATTAAAAGTTATGAGTCCCAGAACATTCCGTTTCAACACGTCATTTTAACGCAACTTTGGGCACAATTAAATACCGGAAAGAGAATAAAATCTCTAAAACCAAATTCATACAAGCATAGTTTGGTTATTAAAAAAATAAAGTAACTTTACTTTTAATTAAAACATTCAGATTTTTTATCACAAGAACACTTCTCCCAAACGCATACTCGCGAATTTTTAGACGACAAAGTTTTCGATTTTCAACAATATTTGTGTTTGCACACACTAGACTGTAGTCCCGATGTGCTTATACATCAGTGTAAATAGTTTCGCATTGTTCAAAACCAAGTCTATCCCTTTCTCAGCGAAATAGCACGCAAATTAGCCACGTGCGCTGACGAGTTCGAGCTCCCGACTAGCGCATCCTTAAAATCGCGATTCAAGTCGTGGTGAGTCAAACTTATTACGATTTAGAAAGTGAGCTTTATCAGAAGTAAGTGTAAATACGGCTAATTTCAAATATTACAACGCTCGGCCATTGTGTCAGAGATCCTGTCCAAATAAAGCGATTTATTTTCGAGTTAACGTTTGCAATGAACCCCGAGAAGCAGTCACACGGCCCTTACTTCCACACTAGTTAGGTGATAACGAATTAAGTATATTATTTTATTCGCTTCGTAATGGCTGCACGTGTCATTTACCTAGTACACAACTGCTCTCTCAGCAGAGGCAAAGCCGGGTATTACGAAGAAATAAAAACGATAAATACAACGTGGTAATGAAAAAGTACAGGACTTGAAATTTGTTTGTTCAGAATCGATTCCAGAAAACAAAAAATATGTATCAAATATTAAAAAAATATACATATTTCAATTACGCCGTGTTTGATCTACTTAACTATATCATGATATACTATATCGTTACACGGCAACGTCGCCCTAGATCGGGCGTTATTACTTTAGACTTTTTAATTTTCAACAAAAAAAAAAAAAACAAACAAATGCTAATATCTTCGTAAATGTATACATGTATAACGTAATTCATGAAAATTAAATTTATTAATTTACATAATACTGTTATAAAAAATAAGTTAGGATGTCTGAGGTTTTGCGCATTTTCATTAACACGTTGGTGAAATATATTCAATGAACAATGTTACGTACGACAATTGTCTCACAACAAAAAAACGCATTTGTTAAAGTTGGTTAGTTAGTTTTTGTGCGCCAAAGTCATCATTATATAAGTACAGTATAATATCCCGCCTGTAAATCGCTTCACCAGTACAGTGCGTCGAGTCTCCAACGTGTCTAGTTGTCTACTCCACATAAATGCGTGCAGCGGCGTCCGTTCAGCACTCTACCTGTTCGCTGAGTTTCTGCGGTATGACTATCAGAGTGGTCGCTGTGTTCCCGATGCCCAGCAGCAGGAACGACATGCTTAGAGCTGCCACCTGTTTCGTGTCGTTCATAGGGAAATGCGCTTTATACTTAAATACGGGTACAAAGATATTCAATAAAAAATAAAACTTAATTAAAACAATAATAAATATCAAAACACACACAAACAAAACAGATTGAGCTAGCCCAAAAGTAAGTTCTTAATAAGACTTGTGTTATGGGATACCAACTCAACGATACTATATTTTATAACAAATACATATATAGAAAAACATCCAAGACCCAGGTCAATCTGAAATAGATCATTTTCCATCTTGACCTGACCGGGGATCGAACCCGGGACCATCCGTGTCGCAGGCAGGCGTGTTGACCGCTGCGCCACGGAGCTCGTGGGGTACATAATTATCGATTGTAGTCCTTTAAAATCGGCAACGTTTAATACAAGTTGACTAGGCTGCCCCCGTAGCATGGCACGCGCGACAACGTTTATCGACTAACGCCATCTTGTTTTACGCAATACTGAAGAGCGAGAAGTAGATAGTTTATCGCGCGATATAAACGGCGTCGCGGGAGCCATGCTACGGGGGCTGGTCTGCCGGAGTAATTTAGTTTTAGTTGAAAGTATTGAAATAAACGGAAATCAGAAGATTCAGCTAGCCTGCTTGTATTACGTCACTTAGTTTATAGTCATTAGATTTATACATATGTATGCTTCGTAAAATGAAGGAGCTATGTCAAATTGGGCAACATGTGCAATACGAGATGGCAGCACTGAATCGCAGTATCCGATGAACCGCTGTCATTCGATAATATTTGACAACAGCAACAAGTAGCACTGAGGTGGTTTAGGATTGTTCCAAAATAAATTAGAGGGTTTGCGGGGGGCAAGTCAAGGGGTTCAGTTAGGGTTTACCTTAGATGTTTTTGAAAACCACATTTTTTTTTTCTGAAAACCCTTATTTCAGTGGACATTATTATTTTATTTTGATCGATATAATAATGTACTTCTGGTAAGATTGGGAATAATGTAGAAACCAATCCCAACTAATATTATAATTGTGAAAGTGAGTTTGTTTGTGCGTTTGTTACGCTTTCACGCCGTATCTACTGAACCGAACATCATGAAATTTTGCATACACATAGGTTAGGGTAGCGAGAAGGACATAGGCTATATATTACGCGGGCGAAGCCGCGGGTAATAGCTAGTCTATTATAATTTAATGTCAAATACGATCATTTTTGATTGTTTTTTTCCAACCTAACCTACATTTTAAAAAGGATCAAACTTGTAAATTCTTTTATTCTTGGAAATAGATGTCATTTGTACAGTATACTTTAATTAAGTTAGAATGAAAGTTTCGGAAACACTTAGTGGCAGTACTGAGTGGGTCCTGCCCAAAACGCTGTTATAGGATAACAATTTGTCAGCTGTTACTGTTGTCAATTATTATTCAACGATAAGAGCTCATCCGACTCGACCATTTCCGTGATGCCACCTGTTGATAAGCATTTTAGAAAAAAATCTCTTTGAAACTGCTTTTAATCTTAATGTTAAATTGTTGGACTGTACAGTCAAAGAGAAAAACCGTGCACATACCTGCCACGTGGCTTCGGGGTGATAGCTGAGGTGGTACAACGTATACGCAATGTACAGCTGGAACACGTAGCCCCCGAACAGGAATGGGAGGAGGTAGGACAGCCCTCGCCACATCCACGAGTGGAAACCCTCGATCGTTATGTCCATATTGTGCCTGGCGCCCAATGCCTTCAGCCTGTATAGCACTCCGCTTTGGTATCTGAACTGCATGTACTGAACCACACCTGAAAGGTTAATAGGTATGTTGTTACTCAGTCTTTTTAGCCAACGTCAAAAAGGAGGAGGTTCTCAATTCGTCTGTATGTTATTTTTTTGTATGTTTGTTACGCCGTAACTCAGTTATGATTCTTTTTTGTTTGATAGGTAATGCCTCAAAGGTGTAGCTAGTAATTAAATTATTTTCTACTTTTTAGTTCTAGTTTGTACACTTAGGTTGAAGTCGGTTACTGTTTCTTTTATTAAAAATATTTTTTCGCATATGAATTACCCACTAATATACGAGATGAACCATATGAAAGTGTGCAGTAACTGGTCGCACGTTTCATTCTGGGGCCAAATGAGAAGTATTCCAGCGACTACCGTGGACGAGTTCGGTTCATATGGTCTAGATTGTTGGGACACAAAATGATGCAGCAACCCTTGATCTTTCAGCTTATTATTAGTTCTCACAGACTGATAAAGTATGTCCTTCACTTATGAAATTCATCATCATCATCAGGTCTTTCTAGTCTCCACTGCAGGAGCACGACCCTCTCTGTACTACCAGAGCCATTTACTAGCCTAAGTAGTAAGAGGACTTGGCCTACACTCTCCACGCTGGCCAGACGGGTTGGAGAGGTCTCTTTGATGTGAATAAGCTTTGTTTAGCTTGTATTACCTTAGTCGCCTTTTACGACATCCACGGGATGACTTGCAGTGGCCTTATTCTACTCTGCCGGGAACCACACGGCATGATGAAATTAATTACTCACTAATATACGCGATGAACCACATGAACGTGTGCCGGAACTGGTCCCACGGTTCATTCTGGGGCCAGATGAGGAGTATGCCCGCGACTACCGTGGACACAAAGTGATGCAGCCGCCACCAGCCCTTGATCCTGGAGCCATTGACCTTGAGGATGCTCTCGCGGATCGTGAGAGTACAGTAGTACCACACCAGCAGGAATATCAGTATTAGTTGTAGCGGCCTGCAAACATGTTTAATTTTGATGTACTTGTCTGAACAATAATGTTACAATCAAGTTTCAATACAAGTTGTATGTGTAAGTCCGTAGTGATTATACGCTTTTTGTGCGTACACCAGGTACCTAATCTAGGGAAATAATAAAAAAAATCTAGGAAAAAAATCCTTTTCTCCATATTTTTCGTACCGTACGTATGTGGCCGACACTGGTGTAATTGTTTTTTAACACAAGAAGGATTGGCTTACTTAATGAATGCCTTATAATTAGTCATAACTATAAGGCATTAAAATATGTACCTCGGTAAGTTTATAATTATGGCAATCGACAGTAACGTCTTAACATGCTTTCGTGTTTCTTCCACCAATGGAAATCTACATTAAAACTTTCTTACATGGCTTTATTTCATTTCGGACGCTAGTAGTAAATAAATGGATAATTACTGCCTACTAGTTCGCCGTAAGTTTCCCAAGCGGTAGATACAGCACTTGCTCAACTTACAAAGTAGCGAGTTGACACAAGAAAAACAAGTTACGTTACATAAACGTAATTGCATACTGTATCGTCCTTACATATTACATGTTTGTGTCAAACAAACCCTTGGTTCATATTTGGTGCTTAGGATGAGTTTTTGAGTGTTGAACATTTACTAAAGAGTTGAGGAGAACACCTAGCTTTGACTTACGACTCTTACTTTCTTTTTAAACCAATAAGAGGAGTGTTTAATGCGTGTAACTGCTGTATGAGGCATTGTAGCCGCCAAGTATGTGGACGGATTTAAATGTGGGTTTTTTTCATTCGAAACTAGGTAGATTTAAATGATTTTAGATTATATTTTATTTAGATTCTTAGCTACAGTTAGTGGAAGTTGGTCCTGAGCATCCAAAATCGAAGACATCTAATTAAATAATGTAATATCTGTTGTAGCTAGAATAGATTTTGGATTCAAATGATTGTTATAGACGTGAAATTTTCATAATAAGTACTTCCAAATTCCAGTAGAGCGTAAGGTCTAATTCTCATAGAATTTGACCAGCAGATTGGTGAATTTGTACGAGAGGTCCAATATTTTGATTCATTTTTCTTTGTTCGTGCTGGTCTATTCTATTAAGGGTTCTGATTCCGACATCAAAATGTCGCCAGGTTTTCAGAATTACTCTGAAGGTAAACATCAAAGTCAGCCTCTATCTTGACCTGGCCGGGGATCGAACCTAGGGCCCTGCGATTCAAAGGCACTTGCGATACCATATAGGGCCTGATATTCTCAAACTGAGTTATTACATCCACCCATCTATTTTTTTGACAATTTTTCACCAATTTGTGGTGATGTTGAACATTAAAAATGTAGTCGCGGAACATGGCCCGCCCAACTTTAACATTTTATTACTTAACTAGCTTTCGCCCGCGGCTTCGCCCGCGGCTTCGCCCGCGGCTCCGCCCGCGTCAATGTCGATTCCTCGGAAACAGTACGTTTTTCCGGGATGAGAGGTAGCCTATGTCCTTGTCCGTAGTCCAGAAAACGTTGAGCAAAATATCATGATGATCGGTTCAGTATAGTTATGCCGTGAAAGCGTAGCCAACAAACAAACTCAATTTAGCATTTATATGTTTAGATGCTTATTACTACCGCTATATGATTCACGCCGATGTCCAGCTTGTACACGTATGACATCACAACACTGCGTCTTGCTGAACACGTCTGGGTCAAAGTAGCGTAGCCTTGACCCTGTACTGCCCATAGTGACTCGGATATAACTTATTTGTACATTATATGCATTGTGTTTCGTGTTTGCCTCCTTTTTAAAAGCTTTTTTCGTATATTTCTTTGATATCGAGGACATGATCGAGGGTCTCCGTTTCAGCTCGGGCAAAAGTTTTTTTGTATGTCTGTTCGGCTATTCTCGTCTACAGATTGCATTTAATTTTGTCATGCGATGTTAGTGTTAAATTAAATCGATTGTTTCTGTCGATTCAGTTTTTGCAAGTTTTAAAATACCGTAATTGGCACAAAACACATAAGCGTCAGGTTAGTGACGCTTATGTATGACTTTTGTGAATTTCCAGTGAATATCAAACAAAATTGGAATTATTTTTTTATTTTGTTATAAGACGTACAATTTTAATGATAACGTCACCGACAGAATAGCTAAGGTGGTTTAAAGATTATTATCGTTCTCCGATAATAATCTTATTTGGAAATCTTGAGTTCGAATCTAGGCTGTTTAATTTTTGGAAAGTTTCTTCGAATTAAGTATAACTTACTTTTTGTTACCCTCGCTCGATTATTTAGATCGAAAAAAGGCAGATGCATAGAATCGTATTATGATCTGGGCTCAAGCTGCGGATATTCTGTTTGTTTGTATTTCTAATATTCTTTATATTTTCAAACATCTAGGTGCGCTAAAGGTGCGTGAGATCATTACGGAACAATTTTTAGTTATCCGAAGGATGTATGAATGAAGAATGCTCGCGAGTTCTACAGCTCACAGAGCCACAGTCACTATGTGGTATGAAATATACTATTATTTACATACTGAGGTATCAACTTTCGTGTTAATAATAGTAGTTTTAGTGTCAGACCCATCTTCATTTCTAGGGTTCTAAAGGGATTTTTATTAAGCCTCCACTGTCTATCCATCCACTGCACAGATTGATAATAGACATTATTTCGGCAAACGCATAATCATACGCCAAACAGTCTATTCGAACAATTATATACCGGCATAATAGTGCGCAAAGACCAGGCAATAAAAAGAAAAGCTGTACAAATGTAGTTAAAAATATGACATAATATTGCTACCTCGAGTAACCCTTATCATAGTTTGCATAATCAGGTATAACTCATGCACTCGCACGCTGACGTCACGTGAATTAAAATAATGACATGGCAGCTTGGATTATGCTAAGCCATGTAAAGATAACTATGGAACTGGTTGACCAAACTTTGATAAATATACATATAATTATCTATACCATAATTTATAAATAAACCTATAGTTCTATATAAGCTAGCCTAGCCTGATAATTTTTTATCTAATACAAAAGTTTATGTTTACAAGTATATCTGGGTTTAAAGTTCTGGGATTTCAAAATCCTCTTATGAATTGATTTGTCCACGGCACACGCTAAAAGTAATAAAATCGCCAAAAATCCTGTTAAAAAAACATATAGCCTCAACAAAAAAATAATATAACATATGTCACTCCGGAGGGCTAACAATAGATACATTCAAATCCGTTTAGATGTTATATGGAATCAAAAACCACAAACATCCATTTTTACATACATTTATGAACTCTATAAACAAATACATTTAATTTATCGGCAGTCGTATGAAAATGGTGGTGGCCTTTACCTATTTCCTAAAACTTTATTCTATAGCTTCCAAGCTGGTCTGGGAGAAAAGAAAAAACGTCGAATATACCAGCTGCTTCTCTTCCCGCGCAGATCGAAAAAGCCGACCGAGGGAACGGGCGTCAGGCAGGAATCATGTCTATAGGCGTTGTGGATAACAACCCATCACTATTTTGATTCCGTTCTCGCCTATAAGCCAACCAACATGCTAAATGTGGCCTTAAGAGTCGCCTGGACGCGCATGTCTCCATACAAACGGAAAAAGGGAATTGTGGCAATATTTGATAATTTTGGAGTAAAATTAAGCATTTAATCAATTAATCTCATTATAATCTACGTACGTTCTATACAGCTTGGTTAAAATACCAATGGTATGAGAATTACAAGCCTTTTCAAATTTGTATGGAAATCTTGAGAGGCGTATAACTCTCAAACCATTGATAATTTTACCAAGCCGTATAGGAACGTACGTAGATTATAATAAGATTAATTGATTGGATGCTTAATTTTACTCCAAAATTATCAAATATTGCCACAATTCCCTTTTTCCGTTTGTATGGAGACATGCGCGTCCAGGCGACTCTTAAGGTTTTACAGATCTGGACCCTGTCTGCCCCGCAAGGGAGAAAGGTGTGACAGTATGTATGTTCATCATCATCATCAACAGGTGTTGTTAGTCTCCACTGCAGGAGCACGACCCTCTCTGTACATAGAGCCATATATTAGCCAGTACAGAGCCATATATTAGCCAGGGCAGACAAAGGATTTGGCCTACACTCTCCACGCTGGCCAGACGGGTTGGAGAGGTCTTTATGATGTTTACAGCTTTGTTTAGCCTGTGTTTCATTAGTCGACTTCTACGACATCCACGGGTAGACTTGGAGTGGTCCTATTCTACTCTGCCGGGAACCACACGGCGGTCTGCCGGGAACCACACGGCGGAGTATGTATGTTATTCTATAGAAATGTTTAACCCCAACCTCCGCTCTAGTTGCATCGTAGCCTGGGGTCCGCATAAAACAGCATATAAGTTATAGGTGCTTACACTGTGATATATATGGCTCCTCGGCTACATTACATTACCCGCTCGTGACTCGTAACCGCTAAGGATAAATTAATTAAATGCTACAAATAGTAGACTACATACCTGAAGTCTATATACAGATTTGCAACAGCGAGAACGAACGCTATTGCACTGAGTATCAGCTTGAATTTCTCGTATTCATCTTTGTATTTAAACCTGAAATAAAATAAATAAATATATACGGACAAATCACATCGATTGAGCTAGCCCCAAAGTAAGTTCATAAATAAGACTTGTGTTATGGGATACTAACTCAACGATACTATATTTTATAACAAATACATATATAGATAAACATCCAAGACCCAGGTCAATCAGAAAAATATCATTTTTCATCTTGACCTGACCGGGGATCCGAACCCGGGACCATCCGTGTCACAGGCCGGCGTGTTGACCGCTGCGCCACGGAGCTCGTCAAATAAATAAGAAGATTGTGGAAATCTTTAATGCTCTTATTTAAGTATAAAGTTGCAATACAATATCAGCTGTTGACTGTTGCATGATTTGAATAGGCACTTTATTACTTTGCACACGTAACTAACTGTACGAGAGGTCATTATAACAAAACAGTTGAACATAAATAAAGAGTAAAGGTAATAAAGAACAATGAGCCTTTTGTTTCTCTTTTTTTTAAACGTGATTTACTTACTGTTTACGTGTTTTATCACTACATAGTATAAAACAAAGTCGCTTCCCGATGTCTGTATGCTTAGATCTTTAAAACTACGCAACAGATTTCGATGCGGTTTTTCAAAAAAAGTGTATCAAAAGGAAGGTTCATGTATATAAGGTTACATAGGACTGCTAGTTATATAAGTCCTTAAAAAATCATATAAAATTAAAAAAATTAAATTGTCCTTTAAAAAAGTATGATGTATGTACGACAATGTATACGTAAAAGTATTAGTCCTTCCTTAGTACTCCGTTAGAATGGCCTTAGGTCACTTACTTTATGACCTATTTTTCGAACCATTCGAAGAAGTCAGATATCAAACTCCGTCGCCTCATAAAAATAAAAGCAGCATTAAAGAACCTCGAACTGTTGGTGATCGTAAAAAAGGGCCAATGACTTAGAGGAGAGTAAGTACCTAATATAGTAAAAAGGTGCTTATTTTTAGTGGAAACAGGATAGGTCTAAGGTCACAGTCCGAAGCACCACATCACAATAGCAAATGATAGTTGTATGTAACATATTGACAAAAGATTGCTCTTACAAAAAATTTAAAAACTATTGTCTATTTTTAGCCATTAGGAACAGAGTATGTTTCGTTTTGTTCGTGGTTTAAATATTAGTTTTGTAGCCGAGATAAAGGACGAATAGTAAAATAAACGGACGAACAAATACGGGTCTAAGGTCACGCTCTGTAAAACAATACCAAAATAACGTGTAGAGTTTTAAACATTGATATAGGGGAGGTCTATATATAGGGGAGGTGTCCTGCCAACGACTTTAAAGGCTCGCGTCACATATCTGAGACAACATAGGCAAGAAATAAATGAACTAGTGACTTGCCGGTATCGACATTGATCTATACTTGCACTTGAGGTTAGGCGGGAAAATTATCAAGTCATTAAAGAAAGAAATTACATAGAATAGGGTGTCATTTAAAGGTGCTTCAGAATTTAGATTGGAGTGACCTATACGACAGCACCAAATAGGTAAATTTATATTTAATCTCCTTGGACTCCAGATCTAAAATGGAGATATGAACAGCGAATGCACACAAATTTGTAGAGCTCGCGGCCACGGGAGTACTATGGACTACCCAATAAAAAAGTCTTACTTATTTTCCACACTTCTTCACTACATATTATAAAACAAAGTCCTCCGCCGCGTCTGTCTGTCTGTCGCGACAAACTCAAAAACTACTGCACGGATTTTCATGCAGTTTTCATCAACAGATAAAGTGATTCACGAGGAAAGTTTTAAGGTATAATACATGCCCGGGCGCAGCTAGGTAGGGCTGCCAGTATTAAATAAATAGAAGTATGTATTGGAAAAAATTCTACGCGGTCAGGATTTGAACCTGCGTCTTTGTATAAGTACGACAAAGGTGTTTGTCGTAGTACAGATCGTTGTCGTGTAAAGACGCAAGTCTTTGTCATAAAAAGACAAAAGACGCAATTCATATCCTGCACGCGTGGAATTGATTCCCCATATATTTATTTTTTTAATAAAAATACATTTGAAGAGTTTTGAATACATAAAAACAAATATAGAAAAAAAAATTGTCTTACTTGTCGTTTTTGTTTAAAATAGAGACGTTGACGTTCCCGAGTATGATGCGCAGGTACAGGCTGTTCTGTTTGGGCAGCGTGGCTTTGATTTCGTGCAGCATGGCTTTCCTCTTCATGATCTCCTTCTCTAGATTCGCCACTCGCTCATCCTTTGTCATACCCTTTTTTTCTAACCTGTGTCAAATAGCAGTTAATTAATATCGTTTGGTTACCGTCAGAATAAAATAGGACCACTCCAAGTCTTCCCGTGGATGTCGTAGAAGGCGACTAAGGAAACACAAGCTAAACAAAGCATATGAACATCAAAGAGACCTCTACAACTCTTCTGGCCAGTATTCTTGCACTGGGGACTGCCGCGAATATGGGCGTTTCAAACGCGATCTTGCCGCGAAACTCCACGCCCGCTTGTGCCGTCAAAGCAAAGGCCTCGTTTCACTTCTATAAGGACAGGTCTACTGATGGATTTATAGATCTGACCCCCATAATCTATCCCAAATTTTTGGGCCGCAAATGAAGCCAGCCACCTCTCGCCAATTTGCCCAGCACGCTGCCGTTTGGGGCTATTTACTTGTAGTCAGCAATCATACTTTTCATTAATATTTTAAATTAATGATCCTCTTTGCATATACTTTTGTATATTTAAGAATTTTTGTCAGTAACTTGCCATATATGAAATGTATAAAGTGAGACAGAGTACAAGTTTCAAATTATTTTAAATAGCTAAAAGTCATTCAAAGTACTATTAGTATTTTATCAGTGCCATTAAAATCCCATTTATTTCAAGAGGACTTTGCCAATTAGCAACAGCCATTGCATTCTCTTATCTTAGGGAATTATGTGTTAACAGAATTAGTACACACAAGTTATCAAGCTGCTATCAGATAAACATCGGTAAAAACTCGAACCCTGGACGAACTTCTTACTAACTACGATAATAACTTTTTTATGATCTTACAACTTAAATCCATCCATATTCTTACTATTTTTTGTGAAATATATATTTATTTTTATTATTTTTAATTTGATAACTCGAGTTTGTACATTGCACAAGTTTATTGTAGTCACGATGATTTAAAGTTGGCCTACTACACTCAAAATTCCTGCCATAAATATCTACTTATACATATATTGACTTTATATACCTAGTTTGCCTCTCTTTGAACAACTTGATTAAATGCTGATCAAATTAGTAGCTATTTGTTCTAGATACAGGAAATACAATATCTCTTATCAAATAGAAAAGTAATCATAGATACATACATGTTATTATGTTTTTATCCCTTATAGAATAGACAAAGCCTTAGGCTATAAGACCCAAAGTCCACATTTAGCATATAATCATTGGTAATAAAAATATATTAGCCTACTGATAATTTATTACTTGAAATGGATATCCTGATAATCTTATCAAGCTAGAACAACCGCCTATCAGGGTGTACTAGTCTATGTGTGACCATGTAGTGTTGACATGCAAATGCAATCTTGATAATGGGTCTGACCTTTTCAGTGCGCCCCCGATGACATTCATGCGATACCGCTGGTGATCCAGCTCCTTCATGCATTGTGATTGGAGTTCCCCCACTTCTTCTAGTTTGGTTATGTACTCCTTGTTAATAGTCTGAAATATTATAATTATTTAAGAAAACTAAGTAGGTAATAAATATTTAAAGCATAGACCATAATTATTAATGTAATAGAGCCTTATCGTTTATCATAAATACAATACTTTTGATATGTAATTTAACAAAAAAAATGGAAAATTGTGTAATTACAGATGTCACTACATTTAATGTTTCTGAACAAAAATATAAAAATCTTTATATTTCTCTTTTTATGCATAAAAAGATAGAGTCTTATGCACTTATAACTTGCAAGTAATTAGTGCATAAGACTAGTGATAAATCAATTGACCTTTAAGTTAAAAATGGTTAAAACTCGTATATGTTCTCCCTACTACAGATTTAAAAGTATTTGCTATCAGAACCTAAAAAAACACTTTGTTTTTTTATTATACAATTTTTTTAGTTAAACATCCATACATTTGACTGTTTATTTCAGTCAGAGGGACCATTCTGCTTCAATGGTTACTGTAATTAGACAAATCTTTTTGAGTACATGTTAATAACAGATTAATATATTAGCATGGCAATAAAATAAAAAGATCATTTCTAATAATTGCTTCACACTTGTAATGATTAAAAACAAATGTTGTACCCGCAAAAAATACTTGACTTTTTTAAAAATAATCAACATATGTAACATATGACAACAATTCTAAAATGTTTTCTCTTTTAGTTAGAATACAAAAAGCTTCAATAGACTAGCATTCTCATACTAATATCTAAATATTTTAGCAATATTGGTTTGACTATTATTAATATACAATATTTCAGTATTTGTTAATACATATATAATTAAGGGATTATCCATGGCAAATGTCATTCAGATAGCAGTTATTAAACTACCTATTTATTAAAGTTGATCGAGAAATCGAGAAAATAATTCATTTAAATTTCCTTCAATTTAAACCAATTTTAACCTAAGTTGAGAGACATCATAATATGTTAAGTATTGAAAAATCTTAATATGGTTTTATGGGGGATATAATTAGGCGATAGGCGGATCTATCTATCACATAATAAAACAGTGAAAGTAGAGAAATTTATCAAAGTTAAGGTAAGGTTACCTACTTGACATGGCAGGTTTTAGTCCTCAAGAAAGAATAAATGATAGTATTACATCTCATACATCGGCAACTAAAGCATATTCTATGATTCAACGACTTCATCATGTATACTTAAGTTCATTTAAATCATAAGTAAACGTGAATAACATTTACTTATGGGTAAATAGCTTTATCATAGGTCGATCACAGCATAAAATGTTACCTCCAAGCGTCTGTAATCCGTTAATAAATCTTCCCATTCCTTCAGACATTCTTCCACATCCATTTTCACGATATTTAATTCACTGAAGTTGTGGTTTAAATTATAAAATTCACCCCTAATTTGAGAAACTCTGATGAAACGTAAAATACATTTCCCTTTGGCAACTGACAAAATGAAATGAATGACATGACTCAATTGCTCAAAGAATGTGATAGCTAGCTGACAACAAAAAAGTTGACATTGACAATGACACCTGCTTTTTTAAATATTTGTTTTATGATCGATGGTTTTATGGCTCAGACCAAGGATCCCATAGACTTGACAGCTGCGTATACCCGTAAGAGACGGACATAAAGTACATCGTGCGTGCGGTGTGACCATGATATTAAAATTACCCCACATTTCAAACATCATGGCGGCTCCAGACTAGTGGCGTGAAGCTCCGTAAACAGGCGTGAACGATAATGTGGACAGTTTTCGCGGGGTTCACGCGCGTTCGCTCCCGTTCCCCGATTAGAGTCGGTATTTTATGCCGTGACAAAGGATTCGCGCCTCCTTCGCGCGGCGTTCACGCGTACACATCCACATTCACGGCCCTAGTCAGTTTACTTCTGGCAACAACGATGTACGGACACGTTCTGTGCAGTTCCAGTGCACGCGCTTAAATTACCTATTTCCAACGCTTTTTAATAACTTTCTTGTTTTGGACATCTAAATAGTGGTATGTTGCCACAGCGAACAAAGATATTGCAGCAGCAGTTTCTACGTCCATTTCACGGCGGGTTTCACGAACGACTATGCATCTTGTGAATGTGGAGGGCACGACTTGTGCCAAGAATTCTTGGCGAGAATTCGCGCGTGAATTCACGCCACTAGTCTGGAGCCGCCATCAGAAATTGTAAATTAAATTAGAAAGATTCCCACTCGGGCCTCCTGTGTTCGGGTAAATTTTTCTAGTATATATTTAATATTTAACATAAAGATTAGAAAAAAAAATATCAGAAATCAAGTGAATATAATATCAGTACCTGGGCGACGGAGCTTTGCTCGGTTATTACTATTTATTGTAAAATGGTGGTGTTTAGATGATAATCTACATAAACTCAAAAAGTAAAATAGAAACTATCAATTATTATAATTAGACTTTTCTAAAAACAATATAAATTAAAAAAGAATATATGAACTTGAACATACAAAAAAAAAAAGTAAATCACCGATCGGGATTCGAACCCGTGTTAATCGTCACATGTATCCGCGTCTTGTACCACTGGACCAGCCGGACAGTGTTCAGGATGACGAAATTAGCGACCATATTCTGCTGGAAAGAAAAACGCATGAAAACTCGAAAACACGCCATTTCCCAAACGTAAGACTAATTAGATCGATTATTCACCCCCGAAAACGCCCATATACCAAATTTCAGCGAAATCGTTAGAGCTGTTTCCGAGATCACAGAAATAAATTTATATATATATATATATATATATATAAATGTATTTCTGTGAAATATAAATGTATAAATAAATATACAATTATTGCTCGTTTAAAGATATAACACACTACACGCTACACTGATATACTACAATGATAAACTAAATATACGGAAAACAGATTGTTTTGCATTGTGTTAATTATTATGATGAACATTCTATATAAATATGTTGTGAATTTTGTACTGAGCCTGTCGATGTCATCGTATAGATTGGATTAGGGATATAAGGTTTCATAAATAAAACCAAAAAGAAGATAATTATGTTGTTTTATTTTTCATAAAGATGAGATATACAATCATTTCACAGACATGGATAATAATTGGCGTTTCACTTGTGTGTATAAATCAACTGTACTTGAGACAGCGGCTACTATCTTTTATCATTATAGATACATTCTAGAATGGATGACTGGTTTTAAGAGGTTATCGTACCCCCTGTACGATAACCTCTTAAAACCAGTCATACCAATATATAGTAATACGAACGTTGCGATTTTAAATTTTCAATAATAGCAGCTAATTCGGCATTCTTTTTTTTAAGTCTTTGGTTCTTAGATCGTAACACAGCTAGTTTCTTTTTTCTAGACTCGGCTAAATTCGCTTTCTGTCTCAATTCCTTAGTGAGCTTCAATTTTCTCGGTGTCATCGGGTCTTCGCCGAGGGCTATTGCCGCTGGAGAAAACCCTGAAAATAATTAAATAACATTTTACACATGGATACGAATAAAAAAAAAAAGAAGTCGGTTTTTTCTATTGTAAAATATTTTTCCTTTTTATAATATAGCGTAGGTAAAACTTACAATTACAGTTTGAGAGAGCTGTTTATCTTTTTCAATTCTTTGGTAATCAACCTGATTTACAGCTTTCCGATTCTGTAACAAACGAATTTAACAATTACAACCCACACAGACAGAGCCTGCATACATAGAATAGAATACTTTTTAGGGTATGAAATATAGACACTTCCAAAGTGGTAAAAAAAATGTGTGTCGTCGTCGTCCCTCAAAATTAAAAAAAAAGGGAACTAAAACAAAAAAATATATGCTCCATAAACACTTGTCTGGCGCTAATCAAAAGAAAATACACAAGTGCAAATTAATTCTTTTAACAAATATTTGAAATTAATCAATTGGTTTACTAGCCACGATAATAATAGACATACACACACCAAAATTATGACCCCCTTATCTATCATCTAGGACACATGAACAGAAACTGCTTGTAAGTAAAGCTAAATCATTTATAATTTCTACTTACATGTACAAACAAAGTTGGTATTGAAAACTTATCCAGATAAACTTTATGTTCAGTCTTGCGAAAGCAATGTTCTTCAAAATGTTTGGAACATATATGTATTTGGTCGGCATCCAATTATGTCACCCAGTAGCCCTCAACCATATATTTTGAAGATTGCGGAAATCTGAAAAATGTAGATACGAAATTTTATTTTATGATAACGTAATTATTTAAGCAGTATAATTTACCCGTAATTTGGGAAATCTTTAAACTTTTATTTACTGGCATCCCTAACATGATTACAATGCGGCTAAATTAAAAAAGCGTTTCTTAATGACTACCAGCTTACAATAAACAACTTTCTTTAATTGGTCGGGTAATCTGACAAAACTTGTTTTTTTCATTTAATCAATAACTATTTAAATTCTGCTTTAACTGCAAAGATACCGCCTTATTTTACAAATGAATGGATTGATTAAATATTATAGATGTTATTGACGTATATGGGATAACAGGAAAAATGGAAAGTACTGTACTTACGTATGAAAGGTTATGTTTTCTTGTTTTTTCTCACTACGGCTTTTGCAGCCCATCGCAGAACAATTCACCATTGTATATGCTAAAATCAAGCACTACACAAGCTTATAATAACTAAAGGTTCACTTTCAAAGCACAATATCTCATATAAAAATGATATTTAGCGAGAACGCTTCACAACTTTGACGTAGTATGTACTCATTGCGTGCCACAAAAAGTTTGTGGCAAACAACTGACAAGGCGAAACTATGATAAGGACAGAAAATTATAAGTTTCTCTCTGTCATTCTTACTGTTAATCGTATTTGGCTATCTCGTTCGATCTTGGTATTATTATTTGCATGTCAAGTCTATGGGATCCTTGGTCTGAGTTTTATGGCCTTTATAGCCTGTCTTCATCACAGACATTCAATACAAGAATGTCTGTGGTCTTTATATATTTTGCCAGTTTTCTAGGACATACTCTATCAAATCTGTGTTCATTTCTATGGTTTGTTTGAAGGAATCCACTGATTACATCATAGACGACGCAGCAAGGCGTACTTGTACGCCGTAGTTGTCGTTGTAACGACCAGGCCGCTAGGTAAATGTTACTAGAACCTCACTCACAGTCATTTTAGTTATTTTCCACAGCCACATTGTTCATAATTAAACATGACCATTCGAGCATTCATACAAAACCATACACACCAAATTACTTAAACCAATTTTGACTTTGATCCACTAGAATCAATATGCAAAACAATTTAAAACAAACTACGTGTACCGTGCGTGTAGTCTGTCCGCTAGCTAAGCTAAGACTCCCGCCTGCCAATTTGCTTGACGGTAGTGAGTGTTTGGTCTACATCGTTCGTTGTTTTATCAAAATTCAAAACTAAAAAGCGGTTCTCAGCACAGCACAGCGTAACTGCCTCCGTGGTCCACTGGTTAAGGCGGCGTTTGCCTTTTTGACCCGGGGGTCGTGGTTCGATTCCCACGGGAAGCATACTTTGTTAAGTTGTTTCCAGTTTGGTTAGGACATTGCAGGCATGAATCACCTGATTGTCTGATAAAGAAAGATGATTCCGTGCTTCGGAAGGCACGTTAAGCCGTTGGTCCCGGCTGCCATCTGGGTGTCGTTAAAGGAACCACGTCAGAGGCCGAGAGGCGGTTCCGAAGAACTCTGACACCAGGGTGTGCATGGTCGACTGACCGTGTCACCTACACGAAATGATGATAAGCACAGCACAGAAGAAATCTATCAACCTATCTCGTTTCGACTGAGTAGGTACTCTCACTCAATAGCTTCGGAATAAAATCTTTCACGTTGGTCTGGGAGAAAAGAAAAAACGTAAATTGTACCAGCTGCTTCTCTTCCCGCGCAGATCGTAAAAGCCGATAGAGGGAATGGGCGTCAGGAAATGCGGCTAGCAACCCATCACTATTTTGATAACGTTCTCACCTACAAGGCCACCTACATGCTAATGGCCTTAAGGTTTTAAAGACCGGGCTCTGTCTACCCCGCAAGTGAGAAAGACGTGATAGTATGTATGAATGTAAAATGTGTGATATACGGACAGGCAGACATGCTTGAAGAATCTGCAAGGGTTCCGAGTTTTGCTATTCGTCTTCGGAACCAGCGCCTGTGTCGTGCCGTGAGTGTCAAATGAAATACTGTTAGATTTAGCTCCTCTTTGTACACATTGGTCGGTCGGTACAAACAGAGTACCTACATTGTATATCTACGATACGCGATAGACGCGTTCTCTAAATAGAACTTATGGTACAGTCTGAATCAAACTTTATAGCGGCTCTGAACATAGCGCGAGGCGATGCGTGCGCAGCAGATATTATTAGGTAGGTACAGCGGGGCGCGCGCGGGGAGGCGGGGCACGTTCTGCACAGCTCGCAGCTAATATCCGAGCCGCCATGAAGTTTGATTTAGGCTGTACCTATCTTTTAAGACAAACTCTTATCAAATCTGTGGTGTGGTGGTAAGGGTCCCGGGCGTGCACACTTCTGACTTGCAATCGCGGGCTTATTTTTTTTACGACGACGTGTTCTAATAATAATAAATGCGCACGTCCGGGATTTGCTGATGATTTAAATTTCTATTTACCTTTTATTATTATACCTATCAAAGTAGCATCTAGGTACAGTTCTACCACTTTTATAAGTTACACTGATGTACCTGCACAGAAATCTAATTTTTGCATGGCGCGAAAATACCCGCCCGCTATTGGCTGAAGTGTATAGACGCGCCATGCGTCGTCTCGGCCACTCGCAGCAGTTCGTACTAGTATTGTGAGCGAGATAGCACGAGTCCTGCTGTTTTTGGATTTCAAATCTTATATAGTAGTAATAAGTTCGATTTTTTACCGACGTTTTCATTCGGTTTGAGTCGGCGATAGGTTGCGCTATTCTGCGCCATTGAAAAATGTCGATGCGACTCATAAACGTGGTACTACTGTATGTAGGTGATATATTAAAGAGATAAATGAGAGGGCACTGTAAAATAAATTAGATATTTAATTGATTTATTTACAGAAAATATTCAACCAAATTCAAAATGAAGCAGTTTTGAGGCAAAATTCTCTTTGATTAACTAATTAGGTGTAAGGTTGAATTAGGATATCCGGTATTACTTCCCGACCTCGTTACCACAAAAAACTTTTAGAAGGAAATTTTCTGTAGTCACAATGAACATATTTATGAGTGATTCTTCTTTTTTGTTTTCTTTGTGAATACCAAAAGATATTCCGAATATTCGATTTCAACCTAAAGTTCGAGATGTTTATTGTGTACCTTTACGTAAGTACTTTAACGAAAGGTGCGTAGTCGGGCATTTGGTTTGTCTATCAAGTATTTCATTAATTCCCAAGGTTTGACCTTTGCTTACTCATTAATCGATGCCCTACCAAATGAACGCACCTTGAGAGAATTTGCAATATGGGTACATAGATAATAATTTTACGACATCATACTTATGGTAAGCATATTATGAGATGAGTGCAGTTATTACCTACATTACTCGATAATTGTAATACAAACATCTTATTTTAACATACAATATAGTTCGCAAGCTTCAAATAATAGGCAACTGCCGTATGTCAAAGAGATTATAGGTATTAATCATAGTTTTATACCAAGACATTTTTAAATGATTGTGTAATCGGAGAGATTCGTGCTTTAGGTTATTATTATACACCATCTTGGAATAGTATTGGCCGAATTGCATCAATTTAACAGCATCATCTGAGGCTAACGATTATAAATGTAAGTTAACCAATAAAAATACCTAAAGAGGAGTGTTCTTTCATATAGTATTTTTAGATAGCAATAAGCAGCATATAAAACGCAATATAATCTTCAACTTTAGAACATTAGCTAAAATGACTAGATTGTACTGATATAATGTTGACCATTGGGTGCACTATCAGTTCACACTCCCTCCAATTACACAAAGTTCGTAATAATCTCCTTGGTCACTGTGTATTTACGAATTTACATTGATTAAGCGAGTGATGATACAATGATATGAAACTCAGCACCGCGCTACGCAACTCAGTAGTCGCTGCAAAACTGTGTCGTCAATATCTTGTATGTCCAACACATGTGCAACATTCGCGCCTGGAGATTCACCAGTCAGCTTAGCACGGTATCTGAGTAACCCTATATAACTACTGTTTACTACGCATTTAAACTAAAGGACACTGAAATTTGTTTTCTATTATCATCCTGCACATACATACAAAGGTGACAAGGATTCAATATATTGCCTGTTTAACAGTATTCTTTGTTGAAACACCTAGCATAACTTAGTAGTTTATGTAATGTACATAGTATTCCATGAACTAACGGCAAAGCTTCTAACATGACCATACTTCGACTAAGACTACGACTAAATTCTAGTAGAAAATACCAGGCAACCAAATTCTTCATAACCATAATAAATAACTAATATTCCGACATAATAGGCTTCAATCTCTGCAGCTAGCTACCACAAATAAGATGGAAAATTATAATATTAATTATATATCACACACTTTAATTTACGTAAAATTCTCGTATGACATTAAACGAAAACAACTTAGATTATAATCAAATGATGTTCAATGATTGCATTGCAAGCAAATACCTAGCCGTTTAACGCTCTACTAGACCGGAAATTCGTTTTCGACGTGTACTTAATGAAACATTGAACATATAAATAAATAATTAGAAACTTTAAAATATAACTCTCTAACTTATAGTTAAAGTTTTGAATCGCCAAAACTTAAAATAAGTCCCTATGAAACTGCCGTATGCTAAAGCGCGCATCTCCAACGTGTCCGGATGAATGGTGACGGTGCAGTGGGTCGCGTCCCCTAAGATGATCATTGCTGATGTTGGCACTGGTGCAAACAACATAATGAGCATCGCGTCGAGCAGGGACCACCTCCGCGGTTATGTACATGGCTGGTGGAGAGTATACGAGCCGTGAGAGCTCCGCGTGAATGACTAACTGTTGATTGTCATGAATAACCGATATCAAATTTAATAAAACTAAATTATCATAACAAATCAAGGTACAAGTTTTCTAGAGTTGACATTAAGAAACGATTAACTATTTTTACCAAATAAAATTTATATCTAAACGCACTTATGAATAAAAATAACTATAAAATAAAACAAGAGTAATGAATTGTTAAATTATAACACAGCTTTGACGCCTCACTCTGTCGTTCCGATCGGGTACGAGACCGATGCTATGCCGCTGTATTTTCTACTTCGCTTTCTGGAAAATTTCACCTAGTCACATGTTTACAGATACTAACTATGACCATTACAGTTTAATGGAATGTGCGAATCTAGACAAACTGAAGGCGTGTGACACGGACTCTAAACTGATTGTTCCAAACCGGTAGAAGGACACAGCATCGTCAAGCAAACGAAAGAAAAGTACAATGAGCACAAGGATGAACATTATCCATAAATTATCAAAACTATTCCTTCGTTCCAAAATGATTTAATCATTAAATTCGCAACTCATATCGTCCTCATTGCAGCTATAAATGTGAAAAATAATGATAAAGATATCATCGGTGAGTTTAAGTTACTAAAATGGCAACGCTCCTAGCGACACTCCCACACTTTGACGGTCTGGTCGACGCTGCCCGATATCACGTATGGCAAGCTCCTGTGGAAATCTGGAACAAAATAATTTCAGTTATCTTCATGTCCCGACAGCGAAATTAAAAAGAAAACGATACTTAATCTATTACTTTCGATTGATTATCTTCCTGTGTTCAGCATTGGACTTCCCGCGGCTAAATGATGATGATAATAATCTTTAAATCGAAGCAAACAGTTCTGTTTGAGTGGGCGAATTTAAAATTTCGTGATCAAAAATACTACACTGGAAGCGGAAGCGACGCGTCATTTCAAAACAACCTTTATACTTAGAATCATAAGATGCATAACTGCTTGAACGTGGCGAGCCGGCCGGCTGCCTGGCGCGCACTCGCGCGGACTTGACGCCCGCAAGCGTGCAGCCACCGTTTTGCATCTTTAGAGTAGTAGAAGTTTCGTATCAAAAACTTCTACTCGCTGTAATTTTGTATAGGTATTGTTTTTAAAATTGCGTGTCGCTGCCATTCATGCCAATCCAGTGTAGCGCGGCGCTAAGACCATCTCGCAAGTGATTCATATTACAGTGATGGCAGTAGTTACCGAGGCTGGTGGCGAAGTGCTGGTGCGCGTAGAGCGTCTTGAGGCAGCGCGTGTGCGCCACGTCCCACACGCGCAGCGTCTTGTCGTCGGAGGCCGTGAGCAGGTAGCGGCCGCCCGGGTGCCACGCCAGCCCGCGCACCCAGTTGTCGTGCCCCACCAGCGTGGCCAGGCACTGCCCCGTGCTCACGTCCCAGATCTGTAATAGGGGGCGTACGGTTTAAGAAAACTAGATTTCGTCGATGGGCGCGACAGCTTAACATAATTTACAGGGTTATTTGTATTACACCAACAACCATGTAGGACTTCACAATTACTAACATCATAAACAACAACTTTTCATATGGGACCAATGCTGCAAAAAAGACATTTTGACAAAATGACGATTTTTAGGGTTCCGTACAAAAAATTGAAAAACGGAACCCTTATAGGATCACTCGTGCGTCTGTCTGTCCGTCCGTCCGTCTGTCACAGCCGATTTTCTTCGAATCTACTGAACCAAATTAGGTGAAATTTGGTAAGATGGTGTAATCATATGACCCGAACACGGATGTGAAAAGTAATTTTTTTTGAAATAAGGGTCATTTTTAGGGGCCCAATAACAAAATTAAAAAAAAAAGTTTTGCAAACCTTACTGTGTCATATATCAAATGAAAGGACTCATTATGAGGATCTCAAAAATATGTTTTTTGTTCGGGTAAAATCAATACTTTTGATTTTATTCACGAAAGAAGGCAAAAATTGACCATTCCGGATCTCCGAAACAATTGGGCCGAAAATTTTGAAAAAATTACAAAATGTAGTTTATTCCTTGAAGATTACAGGAAAAATAATAAGAATTCTATCACTTGAAAATAAAGTGGTAAACTCACTATAATAAGTTCATCTAGGGAAATAGTTCACTAAAACACCACTAGATAGAGCTAGTCAATGGAATAAAACATTTTTCCACATTGTGTGTGTGTACACGAAGCATATTGTACGGAACCCTCATTGCGCGAGTTTGACTCACACTTCGCCGGTTTTTATTTTTTAAATTCACAGTATTGGTCAATAGTTATTTATTTTGTCGGGCTGATTTGATGGTTTGAAGAATAAGGTGTTTTCTCCAATATCATGTACTAGCTGTTACCCGCGGCTTCGCCCGCGTAATATATAGCCTATGTCCTTCTCGGTACCATAACTTATGTGTATTCAAAATTTCATGACTATCGTCTCAGTAGATACGGCGTGAAAGCGTAACAAACAACCAAACAAACAAACTCACTTTCGCATTTATAATATTAGTTGGGATAGTGCTAGGTCCCCTTTGTGCTGTGATATTCAGAGATAGCACATATAAACATTTTTTCTACCTCCAGAGTGGCAATATACCGTCTTGCAAGTTCTACACTGCGCTTTGGTCTCCCGTAATTCATTGGCAGCAACAGAAGGTAGGTGAAGTTATTTAGGTAATCATTCAACAATGATTCGTTAAATCCTACACGCAAGAGAAGCATGCTCTAAAATTACTCAACCGAACTATCAAACGAATGTTAATGATTTACTGGTTATTTCATGTATGTCTCATTAACGTCGTCTGAGAGCATTTTTAACATATTGAATCTATCGATTAAGATTAGTAGTAATGTAACAATATATCCAATAGGTTGTTATTATAGTATCAAAAGACCAGTCATTTGTCAATGTTAGGATTTAGTAAATAAATTTCCTCCGACGAAGCCGGCCGCCGCCGCCGCCTCGGGCGCCCACGACACGCACTCCACCACGCGGTGATAATGATATAGGTAATCATCATAATTTCGAGTAGGTGACACAGTCAGTCGACCATGCACACCCTGGTGTCAGAGTTCTTCGCAACCGCCTCTCGGCCTTTGACGTGGTTTCTTTAACGACTACCAAATGGCAGACGAGACTAACGGCTTAACGTGCCTTCCGAAGCACGGAATCATATATATAATGATCATATGATGATCATGAATCATATGATACAATGATATAATGTAAGTAATAAAATGTTGGACTATTGTGTGGTACCTTGACGGACTTGTCGCGCGAGCCGCTGGCGAGGAAGGGCCCGGCGTGGCTGGCGCGGCGGTTGTCGGCGCCGGCCGCCTCGTTGACGGCCGCCGCCGCCGCCTCGGGCGCCCACGACACGCACTCCACCACGTGCTCGTGCTCGCGGAGCTCCATCTGCAACGACAGGGCAATAGGTTACTGTTGTGTTTTCTTCCTTATGGTTAATTGGGAGACAAAGCTCATAGCATTAAGTCCGCCAATTGTAACAATTTATTATAAATAATTATTCATCAATTTATTATTAATAGTAAATTTAATTAATAAATAATACCTACAATTCTTGTCATACATTTTCTAAGTTCGGAAAGTCAACTTATTAATTTAGATTTCAGCTAGTTCGAAATCGAAATTCGGTTTGATCAATGAAACCCCACCCGCATTAAGTTATGCTTACAGCAACGCACCCCAGTTCGAAAACGGTTCACTCTTACATGTAGTCCCAACTAGTGATTTGTATCATTTGTTCTTTTCTGCCACCTTTTTTATATGAAATAGGTTTACTTTTGCCTAGACGCACTAAAATGGAGCAAGCTTACCTTAGCTAAAGCCCACATATTCACTCAAAATTTTGCTACCACATGCTTTTAGAATAGCAGGACTAATTTGATCCATTTTTATGAGGTTAGCAGTCTATATCTTAGTATTACTGCTGGGGTTGATACAAACTAATTCAATAGTTTCAGCTCCAATATGTACCTTGCACTCATTGGTGTCCGCGTTCCAGACGCGCACGGTCTGGTCGTTGGAGCAGGACGCGAGCAGCGTGCCGTCCGCCGACACGCGCACCATGCGCACCCACTCGCGGTGCCCCTTGTATGTCTTGATGCAGTATCTGAAACAATATCATTTTCATGAGCTTCCATGATGAAGGTATGTCTATGTGAAATTATTCCCAGCTTATGTAGCATACATATCTGTCTTAAAAACTTACTCTCCGTTAAAATGTGGCAGTGACAGTTTAGTATCTCATCTGTACCGTGTGGTTCCCGGCAGAGTACAATAGGACCGCTTCAAGTCTTCCCGTGGATGTCGTAGAAGGCGACTTAGGAAACACTTAACAAAGCTTATAAACATCAAAGAGACCTCTGGCTAGCTTGGAGAGTGCAGGCCTAAATCTCTGACTGCTCTAGCTTATATATGGCTCTAGTAGTACAGAAAGGATCATGCTTCTGTAGTGGAGACTAGCCGATAAAATCACCCACGCATCTGCTCAGTTGAAAACTAATTGTTAATTTCAGTACTTTCTATTTTCTAAAGTTTTAAGCAACATACGTTTTTTAAAGTTTGGGGCGTGTTTCTAGGGGGCCGTGATAACATGTAAAGAGAACACGCGAGATAAATCTAAAAAAAAACCGGCCAAGTGCGTGTCGGGCCACGCACAGTGTAGGGTTCCGTAGTTACGAATGACAACTTTGAGTTCACACTGTTCATACTCTCACCTCACAGTTTAACGACCAAAAACATCTAACAATGAAAATTGTATGAAATTTTACATTTTCCAGTACATTTTATAAGTTGGTTGCCTATAACTTTTTAGTATGCACTTAGTACTCAGCTCTGATAGTTTCCCTTTCAACTTCAGTATATATACTACTGCTGTAATTTTTGTTTCACGTATCCATATTAACCGTTTAGCAGATAGAGGGGGGTGGGGACACTTACCTCTAACAAAAATTTGCACTTTAAAACCAAATATATCGGAAACGGATCCCTAAATCGAAAAATGGTGTTCTCTACCTCACAATATTTTTTAAAGACCTATTTAACGATACCCCACATGATGGATAAGTAGAAAACAAAAATACTCCCCCACTTTACTTGTGCTGGGAGCTACACTAAAAAAAATTTTTTTCAAGATGTTTTTCTACCCCTTTTTTGCCATGATTAATATACATACCCATGCCAAATTACAGCTTTCTAGTACTTATAGTCTCTGAGTAAAACCGCGCACGGACAGATAGACAGACAGACATAGCGAAACTATAAGGGTTCCTTGTTTACTACGGAACCCTAAAAAACCTCCATCATAATACTCACAACTTAATAAAGAGCGCTTGTTTGAATAGAGGAAGAATATGAACATAACATACCCAGTAGCCACTTCCCATGCCTTGATGGTCTTGTCCCGACTGGCCGAGTAGACGATGTCGCCGCTGGGCGAGAAGGCCACCGACGACACGTTGTGGTCGTGGCCGTGCATGGTCTTAACGCACTCAAACGTTTGGTTGAAGTCCCATAGTTTGATCGACATGTCTGCACTGCACGAAACTGTAACCAAATAGATTTCATTCATTAGAGTGTTGTGGCAAAACAGTTTATCGATAGTAAAGGTGAAATTAATACGATGTATTACCTGCCACATGTCAATACTATCAATAGGACTTTATGAGCAATACTATTGATAAGGCCAATACTATCGATAGTTTTTCGTCCAATACTGTCGATAATACAAAACTATTGATACCATCGAAAGTTTTCGATTATTTCTTTCAGTTTTTGCAATACTACCGGTACGATCGATAGTATAAAACGCAAAATTATCCATAGTCATTGTCCTTATCAAGAGTATTGCTCATAAAGCACTACCGAAACTTAGGGACAATAAGCTTTTGCCCGCGACTTAACTAAAGTATTCTCGAGTGGGAGCTTCTTAAACGCAAGCGAAGCCGAAGCTGCGGGTAAAATTCTGGTCCCTTAATAAAAGCGTAATATTTACAAAACGAGGAGCGTATTAGTTAAGAAGTTTGTTGTGATCTGAAAATAGAGGCGCGTACTAAAATAGTATCCATGGGCAGCAGTGCACGTAATTCTAAACATGTTGTAGCATCTGTAATGAACGTAAACAAACCTTGGATATAAGCTTTAGTCTTACGATAAAAAGGTAAACCCTTACTTTTTTTGTGGAAGTATGCTTGCAATCAGTCAGTCTAAACTAGATAAATCCGATGAGATGTGTGGTTATTGAAGTTCTTTTTTAAGCACTATCAATTATCTTTAGTAGTGGGCAATATTGATTTTAGAAACTGACAAAGGGTAGTTATATTTAAACGACTAGTTCTATCTGCTAATACTTGATAGCCGATGACAAATGCACGCGCTGCTATGCCATGTAACTCAATAGTTCTTTGTACAATCAAGTTCCTAACCATACCTTATAATCAATAGGAAATCAAAATCGTTACTATTTGTTTTTGAGGTTGATCTTGTATTATTTGAGAGATAAACAATGTCCTCGGCGTAACATCAGCTCTAGTAAACTGTCAGTGAATTTCTTAGGCACTAAAATACATTTATGAAAAATGTTTTAAATAAACTATTTATAATCTTAAATATCTGTTTTCTTTTTTTTCATTTATTCTGACCAATATTAGCGTTTCCGGAGCAAGAAATTTAGGTAATCTACGTGTATAATCTTGCGCGCAAATCATCCAGCTATATAATTATATTCCTACGAAAGAGCTCCACGTTTTGACTTGTATACTTCTGCCGGCCAAGACCTGGGCTAAAGAATATCACACATTGGTATCACCAGAAACGGTTCTGGACGGAATCCTAAATGACATCAACTTATTCAAACAGTATCTGCGTGTTGGATCTGTGGCGAACCTCTATGGTTGGAATTATAACTAAAGTTTTTCTTTTGAAATTTGATGTTTGACAATACGTCAAAGAAAAAATAGAATTGACAAAACCAATTTCTATAATATATTTATTGTAAACTTAACTATAAATAAATAGTGAATTCTCCGATAGAAATTTAATTAATCATTATCAACAAGATAAACACCACTACCATCATCACATGGTTACAAGTATTGTCTCACCGCTGTTGACAGATTTACAAGATGGCCTGAGGCGATACCAATGGTAGACATAACTGCAGAAACAGTAGCAAGAAGTCTTCTTAGTGGCTGGATTTCTCGATTTGGCAGTCCTGTCGAAATTGTTACAGATCGTGGAAGACAATTTGAATCAGCGTTATTTAAACACCTTGCAGACATTGCAGGATTCGAACATAAAAGAACAACAGCATACCATCCAGCTTGTAATGGCTTAGTGGAGAGATTCCACAGACAATTAAAAGCCGCAATAATGTGTCATGCTGATCCGAGCTGGACAGAATCTCTTCCATTGGTTTTAATGGGAATTAGAAGTGCCTACAAGGAAGACCTTCAAACATCGTTAGCAGAAATCGTTTATGGCGAACCATTAAGGCTTCCAGGAGAATTTTTTAATCCTGATTTTGCCTTAACTTTAACAGATTTCACTTCTCGTTTGAGGAAAATCGCCCAAAATATGAAGCCGGTCCCAACATCTAGGCATGGAAAGAAAGCCATATTCATTTTTAAAGACCTAGCAGAAACTAGCCACGTATTCTTACGTGAGGATGCAGTAAGAGGCGCTTTGCAACCTGCCTACACAGGACGGCATGAAGTTTTGGAAAGAGGAGACAAAATTTTTAAAATAAAAAAAAAACAGCAAAATTCTGAACGTGTATGGACACGTTCAGAATCGATCGCCTTAAACCGGCATATATTCTTAGCCAAACAAAAGCTACAGAAAACACTGAGCGTGCAAACTCCGATGATCGAAGGCAAGCCGATAGACAGTCAAGATATGGTCGCCACGTTCACTTCCCAGACTATTATCGACCATAACCTGGTCTCTGGAGGGGAGTGATGTGGGGAACCTCTATGGTTGGAATTATAACTAAAGTTTTTCTTTTGAAATTTGATGTTTGACAATACGTCAAAGAAAAAATAGAATTGACAAAACCAATTTCTATAATATATTTATTGTAAACTTAACTATAAATAAATAGTGAATTCTCCGATAGAAATTTAATTAATCATTATCAACAAGATAAACACCCCTACCATCGGCTTCAAATCCATTTCCCCACGTTAGTCACCCGTGACCCGAAGGCATATAAAAATATTTTTTTTTTTACAGATAACTAACATCTAATAAGCGGTAGATAATTTATGGCCCATTATATAGGTATTTTTACTCGCGCTGAGTGCGACTAGAACCCAGAATCTCTCAATCAATTAGGAGACTCGCATGTTAACATATCATACTCCAAATGTCCCAACAAATAAAAAAGTAACAGTTGAATAAGAAAACAAGTGTTTAAATCTTAATTAACCAGACCGAGATATCAGGCTTTTTAATCTGTCAGTCAAAGTCAAATCACAAATGTATTGTGGATTATTAAAACGAAAGAGAAATAAAGCCATTAATCATAACAAATCAGCTGGATGGTTCTCTCTCTTGCCTGAAATGGCCACTAATTAATAAATAAATATACTACTGAAATGTATGAATATCTCCTCCTCAAACTGAAAATAACAAGCCTTTTTTCTCATCGAGGGCATGATGAATGCTCAAGGATTCATTCATTCAGAATCCTGTAGTGAACTGGCCGACAAAAACTTACTTTACAAAACTAACTACTTTAAGACGTACTTTGAACTGTTCACAGTAGTTAGTAGTCAGTTCATAAAATAGTTTTAAGGGTTATCTTGGGGCCACTACAAAATTTTAATTGATGTCTCCGTTATTCGTTTTAAATAAATTATTATTATTAGCACTGGATTCCGAAAAATTAATTTATGGACTATGTATGGGGTTGTATGGAGACGACTTCTCACGCAAATCTTTTTTCTTCCAGATATTTTTCTATAGCGAAATAGAAATGTAAACGTTAATAAAAAGGCCAGGCCCCCCGAAAAAAAAAAACTGGTGCTTGTACAATAGTCAGAGCTTAAAAGTAGATAATATATCTTTCTAATATATAAGTACTTAATTTATAACAATTATTACTCGGGTAGATATGTATTTCCAATGTACAAGTAATTACACAAATTAAAAATATTAAAAATTGTCTTACCTAGGAGTTTGCCATGATGGTCGAATGCGATATCCTGAACGGAGTCGGTATGACCCTTCAGGGTTCGTTCGTACTCGCCGCTCTCGAATTCCCACACTTTGATGGTGGCATCCTCGCTCGAGGACACCATCAAACTGAACACGGGGTGGAATATTACCTGCAAACACGACATGCACATTTATCTCACATAAATATATACGGATAAATCACACATATTGCATCAAAGCAATAATATCTGTCTGTATATTTAAATTAGAACTATTTTTATTCTGCAAAGTGGACCTTTGTTCAAGGATTTTATCGTAGCAATGTGTACACTCATTGTAGTAATAGCTACTTTATAGCTACGAAAAGATAAGCTTCACGGTAAGTAGCCCTAATAATAGACCAAAAAATTCGTCTGCGGCTTCAATTTGTAGTCATTCCGATCCGTAACGCCGAGACGTCTGTACGAGCCTCAGTTTGAAACCCGTACGATGAAGTTAAGTTATTGTTATATATGTTAGTTTGAGTGCACTAGTTAAGTTATTATAAATCAAAGATACGTGTTGACGTCTATGCGTTTATTTTGTACACTAAAGTTACAAGTACAGATGCGACGGCCGTGGCCAAAAGTAGGTTGCATGCGTTGCATTTTTATATGTACAGCCTTGGCTCGTACAACGTCTACTACCCCTGCTCCTTACATAAGCCGCTAAAAGAACACATGACGCACCTAATGTCGAGTGTCATTACTACCCCCAGTTTCCAAAGACTATCTGTAAATCGGCTTATCTATATTTGTTAAATGGCACTATGTAATCTACACGTTTCTCACAGTAGACAACATCGAATAGAATTAAATATCTCGAACCAACTTCCATACAATTAGCCTATCAAGATGACAGGTGTGGAAATAAACCCTTGTGTATCCGTGTCGTACGCAGAGAAACCACAGCATGGCAAAAAGTGAGACAATGGCCTCCCTTAGACAATGCCTGTTCATTTCAATCCGAACGCGTAGAATGAACTTTCATTTACGTAGAAAGTCTGAATAGGTACGTTTCTTAATGGGATAACGTATAGAAACTACAAAGGCTTCGGCTTCATGAAACTGTTTTTGTTGACAATGATTGGCACGCGTTATTGGCATTTCTGCGTCTTAAATTGACTTCATCTATTGGGCATTGCCAAGCAATAAACAACTAAACTTTTCCCCCCGCAAATAAATACGATTCCTATAGACAATATTCCTACGGATGCATGAATATTGTAGAAGTTATTTATATGCCAGAAGTATTTTTGTCTTTATTTTCACAGATTCAACAGACTAAAACACGGTGTTCAACATAAGTTCGTATTAGTTGGCAGGTTCGTATTTTTAACAGTAATCTTAAAGATGCAACCCTTCTGATTCCTCTTGGATCTCTAGTCTCTACCTGACCCGCGACATGTTCTCACAACCTTTAATAACACCAAAACGGCAAACTAACAAGTATTTTCCCTATTACACCTATAACCATCATAGCTTTATAACTCCGCTTTTACTATTTCAGTAGAGAGGATCAATAGCCCGTGGTGGGCTGTCGCCTGCACTGCGACATCAGTAAAATATTACATAAAGGCTTAAGAAGTATTAAAAGTACAAACAAAAAACCTATACCATACCAAACTTGAAAATCCTAATTATATGTACAACGTGTATTATTTCTTAATTTCATAGTATGAAAGAAAGCTTTCTATAAAGAGATTGCACATCACCTGATGGCCGCCGCTCGTGACAAGAGGGCTGGCTGTTTTTTCGCGCAAAGGATCAAAGTCGCAATCCAGCGTGGGAATGCAGCCAGCGTTCTTGCCAACATGCCAGATGGCATTGATAAATGGCATGAATTTTTAGATTTATAAGTTTTATTTTATTATTTTAAAGTAGTTTAGTTAATTAGTTTTATTTATAGATAGTATAGCTTTTGTTTTAATTATCACATGTATGATACCATAACTATTTTCTAATAAAAAATTTGCCAACTTGAAAAAAAAATATGAATATTTATAACATATATTCAATGGGACTGCACATAACCCTAAAGTAATGTTATTTTAATTGATTTAGTATAGCCCATGCACGCCCATGACTCGATTTATCAGGCAAACATAAAATGTTTTTTACACGTTGTATAACAATGAAAGTAAAAAATCGTTTTCAAAGTAGTTTTGATGAACTGACATTTTATTAGTATCATAAAATCATAGAACAAACACCGGCCAACGTGCTCGGACATTTAGCAATAAATCACAAATATAGAAGCATAGTCATCAACGTAATGTAAATGTGGGATTTTTGAACAGTTAACAAAAACAGAGGCACTTAAAAACAGTCACTACATCATTAAATATTCAGCCTTGTGTCTTACCACGTCACGTTCTCTATAATGCAAGGTTTCAGGTCATTATTGTAAGGAATTATTAAAACTGCGTAAAGTATGTACGCTATGTTCATTTCATGTTAATTTTATAGACAAGTTAGGATGCTCCTTTATCTTTGTACTGTAAATTAGACGATTTCTGTACCATAAATTATGAACGTAAGAACGAAGTTAAAAAGTAATAGTGAGTTTAGTTTCTACGCAACGACATAGTAAACCTTGCCTTGATGCAAATACGTGTCTGGCGCTGTCATCAGCGGTGCATAATATCAACAAAATGACGCATCGTCCGAAACTACTTGAGATGGCGTATTTATTACAAAATAAAGGGAGGTTAGAATAGTAACAAATATTAGGAATGCAAAAAATATATAACTATTTCAGACATTTCTGGCATTTTATGTTTGCTATAGATCTCGCGAGTCTATCTTTGGTTATTAAAAACAGAATAAATTTTCACCACGCACAAGAAAAAGCTAAAAGACGTTCGTTGATATGGGATCTATCGAAGTTATGTCCCGGCCGAAAAAATTAAAACTTACCAAAAATGTCTGAAAATAAAACACCGTCCGCCTAGATTTGACCTCAAAACTAAAACGCTTGGATATTATTACCACCTTAGATATTTCGCCCATGACGCTATCAGTGCAATTATCAGTCTCGTTGATTACAATAAAAGAAGAAAATAAAACCTCCTGGTTTGTTCTAAGATTCCCGGGAATTCACAATGGTCATAAGACTAACTAATATCAGTGGCGCTTATGTCTTTTGTGCCAATTACGCTACGCCATTTTGGAAAATTTCCAAAAACTGAGTTTACAAAATAAGCTATTTAATTAATTAATGAACCTGCACAACAAAACACAAAATTTCACAAATATGAATAATTACAAATTTCAGAAATGCGACCTGTACTAGGGACCAGCTAAACAGACATGTCAAAAACATTCCTAAGCCGAAATTAAGACTCTTATTTTTGCTAGCGTGGGATAGATTGTTAATACTGAAGGCCCTTAGCTTCTATATATATCCAAAATCTTTCCATCCCGGTACTATTCGAGATTTGTAACCGTTTTTCGAGAAAATCTTTTAAACTGCTTTTTTTTCATTCATCGGTTACATATTTGCGACTTTTTGAGAGAAACTTCTATGCTATTTTATTATTCATTGGTTCTGCCTCGCAGGCTATATATGTAGCTATTTTCTGTCACGAGATCTCGTACCTTAGTAATGGTGGCCCGGTGTCCGGAGAGACTGAACTTCTCTGGTGGTCGCGGTATCCATTCGGCTGGAGTGCGCTTGCCGCGCGTCGGCGCACCCTCGATGAATTCCTTCTGTGCCTCCGATAACTTTGACTCCAACTCCATCACCTGCAAATTTCAATTTTATTACAATACATTACGAAGACGTTTTGGAATATACGAAGACGTTTTGAAATATACTACCTATATACATTATATTTTCTGAAGGGCTGTTGCAGCTATCAAGACAGTGGGTCATGCATGGTCCATACTTTTTTGATATGCGTCAAAATACATTCGAACAACTTTTTTATAAACTGGACTTATGGGATGTCATACATAGCCCACGGATTCACGCCTAACATCAATGGGATATGAATATTATATTTATAGAAATATCTTTCGTCAGTTGATTGATTTTTATATCATACTTAATAACAAATCTTTTAAACATATCAAAAGTTGTTCTTATATTTACATACTTTTATCAAGCTTTTTAAAACAAATTATATAATATGTAAGTCTGAAGCATTCAAATCATATTAACACAGTGCACGACATTTTAATTGCGAGCATTCCGTGTTAATTCTCCTATTAGTAGAGCAAGGTCCGAGCCTCGAGATGCGAATCGACCGCGGCGGACCAATTTGATCACCCTCACCTTGGTTTTATGTTTACATTCTTTCTGGATAGTCTCGGTGATAGACGGGCGCATCGACCAGCTTGGGAATAGCGTCGAGCTGACCCAGAAACTGCCAGCAGTATAGTCAGCGTACATAACATACAAGTTATACAATACAATTTAAAAAAAAACATCTAATACGTTGACGTATTTTATAGTTATTTTATTTTTTTGCTCAATAGTTCCATTACTATTGAGCATTAGGATGGGTAAATACTAGATTGCGAATAGAAAAATTAATAAACAAAAAATATTCTCAGCGCAACATAATATGCTGAAACAAAATTGTTTTCGGAAAATTTTGTTAATTAATTATATGCATACCTAACAATTGTTGTATTTTATCTTTTTCTCTAATAATTAAAGCTAAGTCATTGAAAGGTGTGTTATGTTTGTTGCCCGTAAACACGCAATATCCGGATCCACTCACTGAGAGCAGTTTGATTGATGCAAAAGCAAATGGCTTAACATTTATATTCAGTCGACTTTAATTTATATTAGAACAAAATGTCAGTGGTATTACATCGGCATGTTCGTAACATAAACACGGCAAAAAAACTCAAGTAATATAAGCATTAAGATTTTCTTTCTTTCAAACAGTTTCCTATGTAAGTAGCAATACAATAAATTGCAAAATTTCAATAGCTTACGACAGTTCAGCTTCAAATATTGAAATTTTCCATAGCATTGTACATTCAAATAAGAGAAACCAAATGCAAAATACCTGGCCGAGTGTACCGGCTGCGTCGCGACATAGATCGATAGCGTTCATTGGCAAAGCCTGAGATGTCGTTACACTCTTCTAAAGAACCGACAGTGTTCTGTAGTATTGGCAACACTTTACAACTCTAGACAATGAATGGCCGATATGTCATGTGCATTTTATTTGAACACAAAATTAGCCATGCATACAGCGTGATGACAAGTTATTTTCTATACAGGCCTTTATTTAACATTTGTTTAAAAATTAAGAGCTTGAAACCTCTCTTATGAGGTTTGAGGTATTCAAAAGTCGAGTAGGTTTACTAAAAGAAAAAAAGTACGAGTATCAGAGTCAGATATCAGTAATATCTGATACTCGTCCTTTTTTTCTTTTAGTAAACCTACTCGACTTTTATTTTTTTGGTTACTAAATGTAAAATTTAGGAAACTTAAAAATGGGCTGGAATAATTGTTCCACTGAAAGATTAACCGTGTCTGTCTAATCTTTTGCCTACTGAAGTCTCTCATCAAATAATAACAAATGAGGCTGACCACGATTTGACAGTCTAATTACCATGTAAAACGTAAACTCGTCTCGACATTATCGCGCGAATATCGCTAATGTATCTGGTCGAGAGATGAGTAAAATTATTTTAATAGAGATTGATGGCTATCATCTTGAAGTTGTTAAAATAATCATGTTGCGTAACAACACTTTCCTACCGGAGGAGTGTTTATGGCATGTTGTGATATGCGAACTCTAATTGATGTGATCAATAACCATTTGGGAATCAATTACGGGTGTCATCAATTTCGAACAGAGACTTACGTAAGAGTTTGTGGTTATTTTAAACTTTCAAACCGATGGCTATGTTGTGATATACTGTAAAAGTATGTAAGTAACTAGTACCTATGATCTTTAATTCGCATTAGCTTTTTAGAATGCATCGACTACAGCTTTGACAAATGAGTTACATGCAATGCAAAGGCAGTTTGCCGTTGCCGCATTCAGATTCTTCATGTTTGAAATTCATACATATATAATAATGTATTCTTTTCTGGCAACGTAGCATTTGAAAGGAGAGGTTAGCTATAATTGTGATGTGACCCCTTTGTAATCAAAGTGTGACCCATTATGTCCGAGTAGGTACTCAAAAGCATTCCATATAATACATTCGTAAGTCTTGTGTTGTTTGCGACACGCTATAGTCAATTGTCTAGACAGTGACAGCTTTTAGGAACGTTCTTAGTAAAAAAAAAACGCTTTGAGTATTCGAGCGTTTGAACTGCAAAAATTGGTCCTATTGGCTATTCAGCGTTGAGGAGATCTCAAGAATCAGATCGGATCGTTAGATCGTTGTCCGATTGACTTCAATATTTCAGCTCATCGGGAAGTATGTCAAACAAATTTAACTGCCAAGATTTGATTACAGGCACACAGAGACTAGGATCTGTAAAAAAAGTATCACAAAGCTTGTAAAATGATCAATCACCTTCTTCTGCAGCCTGATGACCGACGTCCACTTCTTCTCGAGGAGGCCTCCGAACTTACGATCCATCTCGCCGCTCATATCGGCTTCCTTCTTGAACGCTTCCAGAGCGTCCGTGTAGCCATTGCTTCCTAAATAGTCGGCGATCGCTTTGTTCCTGAAACAACAACAATATAGTTATTGTTTGTCTATATGTTTACATGTACACGTGAGTACGAGTACACGGGTAAATTATAATATAATAAAGATGCTATAGTTTATACATATATATATATATATATATATACAGAATTAAAATAACTGTGTCGATTGAAATTTCAGTGTTGCACAAATAAACGGAACATTGCAGTTTGATCAAATATTTCCTAACAAATTGAAATCGAAATTTGGTATATGCAAAATAATAAGGAAAGCGCTGTATGGTTTACAAACTTATAGCCATAGCCAGAATCAATATTCCCTTTAGAACAAAATTTAAGTTATTTTAAGTATTTGTTTACATATTCGAAATCTTTTTATGACACCACATGGCTAGAGAACGGAAGTTTGTCGCCAATACAAGAGGATACAAGTGTCGACGACGACGTGGTAAAAAAGTTGCGGCAAAAAGCCCACACGAAGCTTTTAAAACCACAGGATTTCCTGGTAACTATACATGAAGTTTAAGCCAGGGAAAATGTATTTTGACGAAAAAAAAATTGATGTATTTTGACGTAATAAATTAACAAAAAGATTTAATTAGAAACAAAGACGTATTCTGATATTAAAACATCATTATCTAAAACGATACATTTACTTTTTTTTTTTTTTTTTTTTATGTCAGAGGACGGCAAACGAGCAAGCGGGTCACCTGATGGTAAGTGATCACCGCTGCCCATGGACTAATGTAACACCAGGAGTATGACAAGAGCGTTGCCGGCCTTTTGTTTTCCCTCCCCACCTCCCGAGAGGGGAGGGGGGATGGGCCACCGGCTCTCTCACTCACCGAACGAAGCATAGAAGCTGTAAAACTACTACTCAAACGTCGATTTTCTGTGAGTCTAATCGTATTTTTGTCACAATTTCGGGTGAGTTTAAGAAAATCTTTAATTAAATCGTACTTGCTTTGCTTCATATCCACAATATGATTTTTAAAGCGCGAAGATTTAATTTAAACTTGATACAAATACGAGTAAGCACTTATAACATGAAACAAAAAACTTAGGTCGCTCGATTACTATGTTGCGGTTACAAGTGCGAGGGCCAATTCCCATGCTCGCCCTGTCGTTTTGTCGTCTTGTCTTCCGTAAAATACCAATATCAGAACAATAATTGTCATTTTGTTTAGCAAAAGTATTAATATTAAAGACCTTTTAATTCAAAAACGTCGACACCGCTCTTTAAAAATATTTTTTTTAATGAAACGTGAATATATTAATTCGTGCTACGTTATATATTAAAGTGTACTCCAAATTTCTTTGCCTTTCGTGAGCGAAGTTATGATGTGCGTCCAGTGACGTGCTATCGTCACGCAAATATTTTTAATCGGTCTATAGTTTGACGATATGCCATCGTGACCAGCAATGTGTTGTCAATATATCAACTAGCAATGAGTCAGTTAGCACACGTGGCAGCTTTGCACGGGACGTAGTATGTGCATCGCAAGATATTTTTCTGATGGTAATAATTTGCAAGAAGTGTGCATCGCAAGATATTTTTATTGATGGTAATAGTTCGCAATAAAACTAAACTTTCGGACGAAACTTTGAACGACAATTAGTGAGTCTAAAATAACTTGCTTTATAAATAAAACATGATCATGGTGACGGTAAACACAAGACCTTGAAAGAGAACAGCAAAAGTTTATCAGGCATTAACATCATTATCCAATAGAGTGCGGATATTCCCGAACTTGTCCTAATTAGATAAGCCGCCCTTGTACCGCAAACAGCCCGTATTGACAACTTGTCGTCTTCAAGGAAGTAGACAGTTACTGCTTCCTTCATAAATGATGCGCGTTTGCCTCGCGTAAACCTTAATTGCAGAACCTAGTAGGTATGTTCAGGAAGTTGTTTATCAAGAAAGCAGTAATGGGCATATTTCTTATGTCGAGTCATCATTTCGTAAGCAACGTTAAGTATAAAATAATTACAAATGACATAGCTATATTTCTGTCAATGTACCAGGCTTAGGTCAGATTAATTTATCATACCTAATAAGTAATAACATATTGCAAGATACAAGACATCACCTTCCAAGTAAATCGCTAATCTTATTGACTTGCATAGTCAATAAGATTAGCGATTTACAATTAAAGTTATATAATGTTACCATTAGTTAATGCCAGAGCCGTTATCGTTTTGTCAGAGGTCGTAATAAAAAAATTAACACAACTGGTTTAATTCTGACAAAAAATAGCAAAGTTGTGTCGCGCTAGGAGATGTGATGTAAATCGAATGACACATCGTTTAAATCGATGATGAGGTCATCGTCTTGGTTAAGTACCTGCTTGTAACATGGCGACCACATAGCGTCACAACATAACGCTATTTTTAAGTTGATACTTCCGTGGGAACACTTACTTGTGGACCAACCAGCTAATAAAACAGTTTTCCAAAAAAATATTTGGTCCTTAATGAGTTGCTTTAAACATAATGCAAATCATCAAACATTTATGCACTCTTGCAACTCAGAAACTAGCCCGTAGGGTATAAACAAATAAATCGTAGGTTTGTCCGTTCGTTCGCCCACGTAGACTTTCTAGAGAAAATGACAGTCAGACTAGTCTCCTTGCTTGACACCAGTTCAGTAAAAACACTCGCATAATGCTTTATATCCAAAATTTCCGGTATAAGTATCCTATGTGTTAATTTGGGTAATGCTTATCAATTATCCATGTGCAAAATTTCATCTATATAATATATAATTTTCGCATTTATATTAGCAGGAAGTAGGATTTTGCATACACGTTGTCCGTGTGGCACGGAGAAGGTTATAGGTGTTATCAAATCTCTTATTCGTATTACGTTCAAAATTTATATTATTATTATTCATAAAATAAAATAGTCTTTATTTTATTTTATGAATATGAATTAAGGGACTTTTTGCGACGAAGTGGTTTAGTCGTTTTGCTATCATGAAAGTAATTGCTAATACATTACAATGACTTTCTATTAAAAAACAGTTAACAGGCAATAATAGAAGGTGCCACAACAAATATCTCGTTAAATATGGTGTATTAGAATTTAATAACAATTTCACGGTTAACGGAAGCCGTCACTAAGAAAAACCAATCGCTTCACGTTTAACCCATTCAAGCAATTCACTAACAATTCATTGCATAACTTATATAATACAACAATGCGTTCAATCAGTGATAGTTATGTATGTATAAAACACGATAAAAGCAAAAAAGAGGTGGGATTATGGAATCGATTGTATCGTTCAGTGTTCTTGCTGATGTTAAACGAAATTTATCAGAACAAAACTTGTGAGTGAACGAAGAAGAAAGTTAGGAGAAGATATTATTATTATAGGACGCTAGCGTAGTTTGCCTTGTAACACTGCGCGGCCACGACGGGACGGCACTTCGCAAAAATATCACGGAGAAAAGGACCTTCTAGACATTTTGCTATGTGGCGAGTGGTAATCTAAACTCCTAATTTAAGCACTCTTAAAGTTACTAAACTCCAGAAAACATTCAGTACAGGTGGTGAGACTTGCATGAAATAATTTTAACGATTTTATACAAATCTTCTAGAGAACACATTCTAGGGCTTATCGAAATCGGTAACGGTTTTTGCTTAAAATCCAAAATAAAGCAAATTGTTAGCGCAATAATCATATCATCATAAATTTAAGATCTCCATTCTTCTCGGTGGAGCATTTTCCATCTTTCCCTATCCTATCATCTCCTTAACCTCCCTCTATATGGCACGACTTTTCTTCTCTTTTATTTCATCTATGAATCTCGTTCCTTTGCCTTTCTTTTCCAATCCTAACTTCAATCTTTCCTCTTAGATGGTTTTGATAAGTCATCATGTCGCCAAACATCTTTCTACGCGTTATTCCTATAGGATTCAATAATGTTTTCTAAACACTAACAAGTTCTAGAACTTCCTTGCAATAAGTGCATCAAAAACCAAACCATTAGATACAAGTACAATGAGACGACTATATGGATATGACGATGATCTCATATAAAAGCTATAAAAGTGTAAAATTCCTAACACAAAAGTGATCCATCCGGTTCTAATGGAAAACTCTTTAACAACAAGTCATTGGAATGGGTTACTTTTAATAAAATCGCAAGAAAATGGGCCGCGCGCATATGTGGTGCGGACACATTTGTTTTCTTCCAATGACTCACGAAGGAAACTTATCAGTGAGATCAAGTAAAAAGTAAAATACCCATTTTAAACTCAAAAGCTGACCACAGATCCCCTTCAACTTGAATCAGAAGTCTACTACTAGATTCAAAAGCCAGAAGAAATTAATGATGAAGAGCATCAATAACAGCGATACTGAGCAAGAGTTTGCAGACGACGAATCAAGTAAAGAAACCAACATAACAGCACAGCAGTCTACTTTTCCCTTCTTTTATAAACGTATATTACACATGAAGTATAATCCTGCCCATTCAGGTATTCGATCGGTTCTAACTTCCTTTCTCTTCTCATCATGACTGCACCGCTCTACGCTCCCAATCCTTCTAACTACATAGTTAGTCGTATGTAGCCAACTACGTACAGATTCTCGACCCGGGATTCGTGATCCAACACAGATGGTAGCTGCGCAAGGAGTGATCGCATCAGATAGTGTTCGCAAGCACAACTACGTACTCTTCGTGGTGGATTTCCTTCCTCACTCTTGCAGCTTAAACGGTGGCTGGACGAGCACAGAACTGAACAGAACATCCAGTTATTACTTACATAAGTTCTAATGCTAGTTATTTTTGTTTGTGACAGAACTTTCATAAACTTAGTATTTTTATAAAGGGTTATGACGTTTCATAACACACAATAAAATAAAAAAAAATCGTTCTGAAATAAGAACTTTATTAGGATAAAAAATAAGGGCGATCTACATTTCGCAATATTTACTAGATATTATCAGTTCCATCTATCAGGCTGTTCGCAGAGGTATTTGTAAGAAACAGTAACATAAAAATAGCATCGCTAGACCAGGAAATAAAACACCAGTAGTGTTGCCACACATGAATGTATTCGTCAAGGTAGAGCCCGATATCAAATGTCATGGAGGATTATGCCATCGCAAGCTCTATACGTAAACTTACTCAAACGTACGGCTAATATGGCAAAGTACATACATCCGTAATTCGATTATTGACTTACGTAATGGATAACACTTGGGAGTGAAACATCGATTAACTATTCTTAGGAGCCCGATGGCCCAGTGAGCATTATTGGCACTTACGCATGACTTTAATAATCTATATTGACTTTTGACATCTAAGGTAATAAATATGACAAACACAGATTTGCGGCAGTGATATGAAAAGAGCAGGACAAGTGAGGCAAGTTAATGTTTTGCACCTGATTTCGAAGCTCCCGAGATAAAAATTAAAAGATCTGGATCGGCAATAATTAAGATGAAGGTTACTTTGTCTCATCAGAGATTCTTCCAAAAGATTGACTGGATAAATAGAGCAATTTCGGGAATTAAAAACGGTTGATTATTTAACCAAGCCAAAAAAAGGACACCAAAGGCTTTTGTAGAGCTTTGAGGTTGGATTGATTTGCTCGTCGTTTGCTGACTGCTGAGTCCAAATTATTTCTTATTTCATTCATAGCAGTGAAACGGAATCGATTGTAAGACAATCAGTTTCGCGGGTGTCCCTATTGTTCGCGTGGGACGAATCAAGTACCTTTTATCAAGCTCAAGTGAAAAGATACCACGTCGCGGGTGGTCCAAAGCTGTGGGAATTGGAACATTATGGTTTGTATTGCACGCAGTTACGTCACATCATCATATTTTTAAACGAAGTAAGTAGATTATTACGGCGAACAACCAAATCTGATAACGCCGCATTGAATTAGTAAGACATTTTTTATTTTTCCTGGGCTCTATCTACTCCGCAAGGGAAAAAGACGCGATTGTATGTATGTATATAATATGTATTTTCTATTCAAAAAGTTTGTTAAGATTTGATAAGCCGCACTATTGTTATTTTAAATCTTTAGTCAGTACCGGGTTTGGTAGAAAGACAACGCAAAATAAACGAATTTATATTTTCAGCGTCATTACTTCAAAAAATAATAACATCCACTTCTTTTTAAAAAAATTTAGTCCACCATATTGATTTTTGTTAACGTCACATAGCCTATTACACTCTGGGGAAGAACACGAATCCAATGACACCTCACAATTTAAAATCGGTCAAGCAATTTAGCCTACAGGAGGCAACAATGGAACGGACATACATACGCGCGAAAACATTTCCCTCCACAGATCTGTATATTCTCTAAAATCTGTGTTCCTTCTGGTGGGTCAGATGGAAATGGTTTGAATAACAACAGGTACCACGTGGAGTACGTAGAAAGTATAAAAGTCGCATTTAGCAAGAGATGAACGGGAATCTCAAGCATAGCTCCATCCTCCTCAACTTAGCGTTTTCCTCGTTACATCCTCCGCTGTGGTGCGTCGGAGCGCGGGGTTTTGGATAATTCAACGTTTAGATGTTGAAGAGATCTCAAATATTTTCATAATCTCAAACTTCAAACATTGTGCATTCTGACAAGGCAATATGGATATATGATATTAGGCCGCTATATCTCTAACCTTGGACTGCATCAGAGTTCGGCAGCTTCGGAGCCCAGCGAAAGTGGTTTCGTGTGTGTCGGCGCGGGCCGATCGCGGGCGGCCGCCTGAGAAAATAACTTTCTCGATACATTTCCGCCGTTATGACTGCGATTGCGGGACCAGGCGGGTTTAGGGCTTATGGACTGGAGGTCTCGTAAGAGAAATGTGAAAACAGAATCAAACGTATTCTCAGACGTTCATGGTTAATAATTTACAGTTGCCGGCTAGCAAATGGGTATGTACCTAAATGTAATTAAAATAGCCTTCCAACTGGGAGACTAATTGTGCGAGTGAATTTTTAACCGACTTCAAAAAAGGATGAGGTTCTCAATTCGTCGGGATCTTTTTTTTATGTATGTTCCCCGATCTCCGAAGACGCCTGGACAGATTTAAGAAATTCTTTATTTGTTCGATAGATAATACTTTACAGATGGTCCCATTAAATTTTTATCGAAATGTGTCGAGCGGTTTTTGAAAAAAATACACCATATCCAGAAAAATATTTACACGCATGCCGTTCGGTTTACACCTATTTTCATAGAGTTGAAGTCGGTTTTTGTTTTTTGTTGAAATATGTTAAATTTGTACTACCTAATATGTAATAGTATGTACCGTATAACTGAAAAACCAAGACTAGCAATAACTTTTTTATCCATGAGATTATATCTATCAATTGGCATGATCGAAACACACATACATACGAGTATTTCGATCTTTTAAAGCTTCTGCAGTAAACAAGGATTACGAGGTTTCGCCTAGTCCATCTGTCTGTCATGGGAAAGCTCACAGATGATAAGTACTAGAAAACTGTAATTTGACACACATATTTATACATACATATACAACGAAGTTTAAAGGAAAACTATAACAGCTACGTAGGGTTCACAAGTTAAAGAGTTAAAGTCGACCAACTTATAAGATGACGTACACGTGCAACTATAGAACCCCACATTATGCGTGGTCCGACACTCAGCCGTCATTCAAATACATTTTCACGTTATTCTATATTTTTATTACATTTTAGATAATAAGATCAGCACTTTAATTCTTTAGCTAATTATCCATTCGAAACTGTTGAGATTTTAAAACAAACCTACACAGAAAGAATCCGCATTGACGTCATATCCAGTAAGCAACACCGAATCGTTCGACATTTTTATTGCAACCTAAAACCACAGTCGCATTTAACGTTAACTGTAATGTAAGCCTGAGAAATAAAAAGTTAATTGTGTCGCAGATCAGAAACGTGTAGCAAGTAGGCGACATGCGAGGCAAAGATAACATGCAGTATTATTGACCGCGATAAAAATAATGCAAGTGTTTGCACTGCATGCGTAACATTACATTTTTCTCCTACGTTACAACACAGTATAATGACTCGGTATGAGGGTCAAATGAACACAGATTACCGCTGCTCAGAAGAAAAATAGGAACCGATGTACGGACTAGGACCATTTATGGAGTTACACGTATGAAGAGCACGTAACGCTCATTTACATACGCACGACATGACTTGAAAACCGCATGAGGTCTCTTAATTTACTTATTTGTATTGCTTACTGTTTCCCTGTTACAAATGTCCGATACTTATACTAGTTACGAAATTCTCTTTCTTAATTACTTTTTGTATGGTTATGGCCCCGAGTATTTTTGTTTTCGCGTGCGTTGCATCGTTGAGTAAAATGTAACGGTCAAGTAGATTTCATAACGTTCTCTGCTCAGTTATGATGAGATAACAGGTATTTTGGAAAATGTCACATTTCCAATCGAACAGTCTATTTCTGTATGAATCACCAAAGATCAGAAAACTATTCAAATTTCCATCTCCTACGGTCGTTTGATTGTGTTAACAAATTACGTTACATTACAAATATAGAGATTTAAGCCTTGAAGCGAGGGATAAATTTATTGCTCCTAATTATTTAGCTGTTGCATTGCGAACGCGGTTAAGACGAAAATGCACTTTTAGCCTCTGAGTTAAAGTTTGTATTGATAAATTCTTTGTGAGGGTTGTAGGGGCGGCCGCCCACGCGACGTCGCTATCGATCGCCCCCACCAGGCGCCGGTTGGCTGCTACGTCAGAAGCTGACTGCGTCACTGCGAATCCCTTCTGTAGTTTGCCTATTCAATAAATATCCCTCGAGATTCCGCAATAATAAGCGAATGATATTCTTGATACAATAAACAAAACAACGTCTTATTAGGTTGGGATTGCGTGATTGGTACGTTTTTGTATTTGTAGAGACGGGGTGAATTGGGTAAACAGAGACGTACCGGGCTTTGACAGTCTGTTGTCACGCTATTCTGTAGCCGATATCTAAAGCTAGGCACTACTTGTTAAATTCTTAAACAGGCAACTTTGGTATCTTAATGCTAAAACTAATTGCATACGGACGAAGCTCAATGTGAGAAGAAGCATTCAAATACGAGTGGAGGAATAGGTACTTACTTGGATTAATCATAATATAATTTTACTGTCTTAATTTTTTAAGGGCCTAATATGACATAGTTATCTAATATAACAGTCATGTACTTATATTGAAAGATGCACAGTTCATATTATTATATTGTATTATATTAAATACAAACTAAATGCCACTTCAAAACATACATCGCATCATATAAACGAGTATTCGCGTTGCTTTTAAGACGCAATTATTGAGATGATGAAGCCTACATTAGCAATTTAATTAAGAAAGTCTGACAGCGTCTGACTTTCAGACCGCACTTGTAAATCACGTGGTCATCCTACTTACAACGAGAATGTTTTCCTGACCCCGACGTTAACTCCGGCGATTTAATTTCATTAAGTTGGTTTCATGGCAAGTATAACAGGGGTGGCCGAGGTTAGGGGAAAACCAGGCAATGATAGCCGAGTGAAAACATGAAAAGTCGGCGCAATTTGTTAGGGGAAAGGTCAAAGACTTGTCATTTTACACCGGAATACACATTAGTCTAGTAATCAATTACATGTCACATTAATGCAGTCTAATAAAAGAAACTCCTATTATGGTAATTTAATAGGCTTGCAGTCGTGACCGGATAATTAAACGTTTTAATCCTTTTCTATTAAGCAGTATGTGCAATGAATTCCCATTCTCTTGCCCATGACCTAAGCCGCGTAACGTGGCTTAGGTCCCATTTCTTGGCCCATAAGCTAACTCTCAGCTTATCACTGTTTAAATATGTATGTTCTATAAAGCAGGGTTAGCCAATCCCAGCTTTTTTTCTTCCTAACCTTCCCAGATTTTCGATATTTTCATGAACAGGAATCATTGTTTCGATAGGCTTACTCTCAGCTTACTTTGTCTACCTACCTGTGTTTTTTAAAGTAGGGTTTGTCGATCCCAGCCCGATTTCTCCGAGCCTTCTCCGGTTTTCGATATTTTCATGGAAGGGAAGATTGTTTCGGTCCAGGGGATATAAACATCCTGAGTATTTTTTCCTTGGACCGAAAGTGCCCATCCTCGAACTAGAGACCTTTACAAAGGGTAAGGGACTCTCGCTCGAGTGAGACCGTATAAAGATAGGCCCAGAGCAATATGTTACTTCATTAGTACTTTTTTGTCACTAAAATTGCTTTATAGTAGGTATTATTCAACTTGCACGGTATACGACAAGGAGGAAACAATATTCTCTTTGACTACTACAACTTATTTTTAGTAATTACTGAGAATTTGGTTGATCATTTATTTACGAAATCGGTTTTAAACCCATTATAGCCCCGGATGCCTCGATTATGTGAAGCAGTTGGTATTATACATTCTAAGCGTTTTTCTTTTCTCCTATATACCAACATGCATGGGAGACCAATATTGATTGAAGCGAGAAAGTATGTTTGCTTCCAGAATTTTATGATCCAACAACGATTTAATCATATTGAAAATACAACATGTAGCATTTTCTAATCTTCCAAGAGAATCTTTGTTTCATTATTAACGTTCAATACAATGATACTGATAGCATCGCTTTGAAGCCTGTCTGTCTTAAGAGTGAATACAATAACTTAATCTTGCAGATTCCATTGTATATATTTGTGCAGATAACATTTCGGTACATTCAATCAGAATATGGAATTTAATCTCGTTAAGAAGGTTCCACGATGGATTGGAAGTAAAAGCCCTAGAATGTACCTTCTCTTAGCTTCTCTCTTGCCTTGGCCACTAAAAAGCCGATCGATTAAAATGGGCGAAAATCTAAGGGATAACGTTCCATCACTATTTTGATTCCTTTTCCACCTAACTATACAATACACCGTCCAACAACACGCAAAAGGAGGCCTTTGGGTCTTATGACTTTAGGCTCTGCCTACTCTGTAAGGGAAAAAAGTCGCTTTGCCGTTTCGGAAGCTATTTCACAAGATATAACAAAGCGCCAAATTAGTCTTACGTGATTTGTGTAGGAGGGCTTGTAGGCGAAAAGGGCCAATATAATAAATAACGAGGGAGTTTGCGATATAAATAAATAGTCTATGGAACCCAAACCTATAATTAGTTTGCTATTTTTATCTTCCACGCTGGTCTGGGAGAAAAGAAAAAACGTTAGAATATGCCAATGCTAATTCTCGTCCCGCGCAGATCGTAAAAGCCGATCGAGGAAATGGACTAAAGAGTCATGTCAATAGGCGATGCGGCTAGCAACCCATCACTATTATGATTCCGTTTTCCACCTAACAGCCTACCAACATGCTAAACGTGGCCTCTGTCTACCCCACAAGAGAAAAAGACGTGATAGTATGTTTTGGCGATAACATGACAGATAAACCAAAACAGCATATCGTAATTCCACTTTTTGGACTTAGTTGGTTATTTATGAGGCATTCTACATGAATGGGAGTAATATTGCTCGTGCTGCAAATAGTCTTTATATTACCCTCGATGTATGCAGAAAGCTGCACGCTGCAGCGCGGCCGCGGAGGACGGCATTCCGCACGTTCCTGCAGACGTTTAGCGGATGGACAACGGGTCTTGAACCTTACAATGCCTCATATCTCGTTTCTTGATGATGGGAACCATACAAAGAAAGACATTACATCTAGCTATCTCTATATAATTATAACGATGACACTACAATTTCTAAGAAACATAAGTTTATTTTAATGACAACTATCACACATGCAGTTCTAAGGTATCAGTAAGCTAGGTTACTATTTCTGCCTTTGTTTTTAGAATATGAACTTGATGTTTCGTCTTCTTTATCCTTAAAAGAATATTATGATTCGTATTGTATTCATAGATTGTTTACAAATGATGTATACGATTGCCTAATATTTGCCAAATACTACATGTGACAGCCAGGATGTTAAGAAATACTGATTTTTAAATGCGATGTATCTAGTTCAACATTATCCGCTTAGAACAATGGACCAATACTAACAGGTTGACATTGATGCAAGTGTATCACACGACACATACATGATACGAGATGACTCACCTAGTTCAACAGGTTGCCGATCGCTTCATCCATCGAGAACCACTACAAAGAACAATCGACGAGATCAATTGGCAACAAGGCCATCACGAAGTTCTCCATTCCTTATTCCACTATTAAATGGAGTTAACGCGGCAGTAAGTCATACTATTAATGATATATAATGGGCAAGTTTCATTACGGTCAGCCATCTGCCTGAAACTAATATCTTGGTGAATGCACGGCATGTTGGTGTTTTGCCCTTTGGACTCTTGCGACATCCAGAGAAAGAAATGGAATAGCCGGAAACCTTACGGCACACAAGGCCATCACGAACATAACGAGAAATGCCAAAGTATTTTTAGATCACCTGTCGGAACGCCAGTAATTCTATTTATTTATGTACGCGCTCACAAGTCAATGGATCGCCGCGATCTTATTCTATGATCAATGTTTAGCAACGTTTTCTATCATACACTTTATGTAACCCAGATTATGATCTTGATCGATTATGGTAATAAACTATGACGTAAGCATTTTTTGCCGATTGTTAAAAGTAAGACAACTCTCGATTCGACCTGGTTCATAAGCCAATGGGTGTTCAAAGCCGGCGTTCAGAGATAGTTATCACTAACTAATTTAAATAATATTACACTAGAGCCGGCATGCACCGCTGTTAGTACACTTTCACTGTTGTTTTCTCAAATATTTTGGAGGTTAAAACTTACAATATTGTCTAGCCGAGTCTTCTATTGTAATTGTAAGAAACAAATGTTTAGATATCTTTTTACAGGGAAGGAACGGGGTAGAATAAAGCATACTTAAGTACCACATTAATTTGACAATCAAGTTGCACTCGATACCGCCGTTACAAGGATGAAGCAAAGATCGCAATACGAGTTCTGGAAATATGTCTAGCAGAATAGAAAGAAGAGTGGTATTTTCTCCCTGGTTAATACATACCGTCAAGATTATTTTCGGTTCGAAGTTCTGAAGTAGTTAAGTATGTAAGCCATTTTTAGACCTTGGAAAATAAGCACATGCCATCATCAGGTCTTTTTAGTCTCCACTGCAGAAGCACAGTTCACAATCCTCTCTGTACTACCAGAGCCATATATTAGCTAGATCAGTCTTTGTTTAGCTTGTGTTTCCTAAGTCGCCTTCTACGACATCAACGGGAAGACTTGGAGTTGTCCTATTCTACTCTGCCGGGAACCTCACGGCTATACTACTTGATAATTAATTACTTGGCATTTTACACCTGCTCAACCACTTGACTCACCTCACTATATTCCTGTAGCCAGCCAGTTTACAACTGAGTATAATTCATATATCCATACATGAAAACATTTCAATAAAATATTAAACAGGCCGAGCTTAAGTTACAATTAATTTATTGCAGTGAGTGAGCTCTAGGTTTATTAAATTTTATACCCGTTTCTATGTATACGACAATCTTAAATATGATGAAGTCAATTGTAATGGAATGACTATCGGCATACTCTACATATAAATGAACTAAATAGATTTACATACTCAGCATAATATGTATAATGCAAAGTTATACATGTACACCTCATGAAATTTCTAGGAGAATTGAGCATCGACCCAATGGATACCATGTAGGTAAGAAATATTACACGCTGCAAAAAGGAATAATATACATAAAACAAACGTATGATTCATGTGAACGGCGAGTAAGCAAATACAATCGAGTTTTTAATCGATAACAGTTATCACATAACGCGTGTAAAAGTAGCTCCATATCTTATCTTTGCACCTGAATGCCGTTTCCGTGTCGTGTGTAGCTCCACACTAGGTGAAGGCGATCACTGGTCATTGTTATCTAAATTCATGTAACTACATTCACAAAGATCAATTATTAGGTGGCTTGCTATGAAGTCACCACCTGTTTGGACCAATCCATAGATATCAGAATATTGACCAATCACATAGATTATCTTACTGGAATGTATGTAATATAGTTTGGTAAGGTGGATGAAGTGTGTGAGTAGACATGAGAAAAAGGTTAAAAGTGAGATGAGTAGCTTAAGACACATGCCGTGACCCGATCACATTTAGTGAGATGAGAAGAATCTAAAGTAGTTAATTCGAAACTTGTGATCGAAGATTCTAAAATTTTTTATACGTTTATGAGCTAAGAGATATCCGTTAAAAAAAAACCTAATTCAATTTTATTTAGCTCAATTTTACTCAACTTCAAACAAGAGCTTTTAAACCAGCTTAATTGCACATAAAGTATAATAATCTATACTAATATAATAAAGAGAAAATATTTGAATATTTGTTTGCATTGAATAGGCTCCGCGAAACTACTGGACCAATTTTCAAAATTCTTCTACCTAGACAGCTAATTTATCCGCGGAAGACATACGCCATAATTTACTCGACCGGAGTCGCTTGAAAATTACTACTAATAAATAAACTGATTTAATAAAAATGAATGAAATAAAATTACAAAAGCAAGGACCGAGTGTCCGGGTTAAACTAAAAGCACGTGATTTGCATTGTTTGGCACAGAGTGGCATTGACTCAAAGAATCGAATACATTTATTTCTCTTGCACTATCAATCTTTTGAAATATGTCGTAAGCTCCCACGGAACAGTTAATTCATCTTTAAACCTTTAATCACTGTTATTGCACATAACGCAATCGTAGAGTAAGACACGCATTGTGGCAGGGTTGGCAGAAAGAAGCTTTTACAAGGTTTTCTAGTCTATTTGATGCTGTTTTAGACCAAGTTGAAAGAATTTTACCTCTTCGGCTTAGAGGTCAAACGATGACCAAGAGACTTGACGTAAACTTTAAAATAAGTAAGCGATGGGCTAGTAGCATGTAACTAAAGATAAAGTATAAAAAAGATATTATTTATCTCTGACAATCTAAAATCACCAAGGATACACATTTTATAAGGTAACATGTGGTGTCGCTTCATATTGGTAGAGACTGGAGCCTGTAGGTAGAAGGTTGGGCCTGCGACACAGATCTCCAGTGAGGCCAGCTCATCGCTTACTTATTTTAACGTAAAAACGGGAAATTTCAGGTAAGTGCGCTTATTACCATTTTCGTTTCCCGTTTACAAAAGTTTCTGCTTTGTTATTGCTGACAACGTATATTCCTTAAGGAAACTGTACGCGTGACACGCGTCGCGTGTTCAGTTGTTTTTCTCTTGCATAAATGTTGCAACTCTTGCAATTAGTGCATTGGTGTGCTAAATGCTAACCATAAATAACAAACCCTTTAAAATAGTATCAGAATTAAATTTTGTAGCATAGTTTTCCAGTTTTAATTGAAAAAAAAGTGCAATCAGTCGAAGGAAAGAAAATGCTTAGCCGTACATCCGCGAATTGTCTACTGGTTTTAATTTGTGATCGTTATTTTTAATCAAGAGATGCGGCCGATGACCCCGATTCGTTACGCAGTGGATTCAAACGGAACGCGGAATAGCCCAGTGTCGAGATTCTCAGCAGTAGCAAGTTCATAATGAAGTATCACGCTGGTGTGAGTCCGTCTTCTTCGGATCTCTTAGTAAGCATGACGTAATCTGTCATCATAACGCTTCTATAACGGGTACGGGATACTGTCGGCATGTCGGCTATTTATCAAATGGCACCTGCTACAGAACAACAATTACCCATTTGCTGGATTCAATCAAATAAACAATAATTCCTGTTAAAAGTAGGACAAAGAAACCAAGGCGATATACTCTAGTAATTACGTGAGCATTAGCTTTATAAGTAGTTGTAATATTCAGATGAGAGCACTGGAAAGCAAAGTCTTTACACTCCGTAACTCATATGCTAGATCTTTAGGGTCAATAAGGTTCAGTAATCGATAGTTACTAGGGGAGAATCCATTTCCGAGGGCCATCTGAAATACCGCTAGAGTTGGAAATTCAGGCCACAACTAGCAAGTGGGATTACACCGCGATCACACTCATGGTGCTATTGAATTTGTGTTTACTTTCTACTAAAGCTTCGTGAATCTTACTTGTTGTGTAGAAGATATTTATGAGCCGATCAGCGTGATGATGATGAACATTTCCTAGCATACCTTATACTTACAATCTATCCATTTGAGCATTCGTGCTTTAACACTTCTAAATTAATAGTTTCGAAGCTATGACGACAGAACTTATAAGAGTGTAGTCCTTAATACAGTTAAGAATCTAATCGTATTTGCTTAATGAGCTTACATAACATCCGGCGTACTTTATTTGGACAGGTTGCGGCTTGGACGCGTTTTCGAACAATACCCCGTGTGAACAGCTTGCCTAAAACTTAATTTATATAATAGCTGGATCGTGGCTCTCCTTTCACTTCAAGCATGAACTCAAGTTAAAGGGTACGGTGGAATGCGATAGGGCATTCAGGCCACGAGTTCACGACAATGCAATGGGATCCGATTTGCATGATGACCAACATTAGAGTTTGCAAAATGATAACGCCGTTGCAATAAAGCGTTGCAAAATGTATACTAGCAAAGTAGCAAGGTGATTTGACTAAAATATACAACAGGTAGTTTATTAAGTTTCTCACAGCGATAAATGACATTTGGAATACATTCTAATGATGTATTAATCAAATCTAATTGCTTAATCTGTATATTTTATGCACATGACCTTATCAAATTTAATAAAGTTGATAATTTTTATCTTTAGACTATAACGTCATTGTCTGCAATCAGTGATAGGTATACAAATAGCACTTTCAAATTGGAGCATAAGGCATAAGTATCTGAAGAATAGGGATGACAACTTTAGATGTAAGGTTCGTGAAGAAAGTTAAACAGCAGATAAGTAAAGTAGACGAAGGCGCCACAAGCGGGGTCATCGACACCTCGCTAAGAACACTGTTACTTTCAAAGGTCGAGCGGCACGCAGGTCGCGGGTTCGGCTACCGGCGACGACACTGCCGGCACCATTGTGCCACCCGCAGTCAGTAGAGCTTCTAAAAGAAGCTATTTGAGGAGACGTTTGGGTGGCGCGTTGTATGTTAATTTGTACTTTGAAGACAAGCGAAACAAATTCCTACGCAGTAGTCAAACTTCACATTTCTAGTTAGTTTACAAAACCATTTTTTTCAATCTTTTAAATAGCCAGATTTCATTAATTCGTGAACTGCGGCACGTTTACTATTTGAGAAACATTCATTAGGGTTGTTGAAAATACTAAAAGCTATATCACAGTTTAAAAAAGTAAAATTGTATCTACTGGACTATTTCAATGCTAAGAAATAAGAATGATTAAAAAAACTGCAGGACAGGAAGGAAGACATAAAATATGTAAGAACGCACACACAACTTCATGATAGCAAAAGTAGTAGCACAAAAGAAACTGATTTACCTACTCCGGTTTTTATCTGCTATAATTTTTGTAAGCGAGATACGAGACTAACACACAATTCAGTACAGTTAGACGCGGAAGGAAATCTATCGTTAAAATACGGTTACACAAACAACTGGATTCGGTGAGCAATCGAAATCGTATAACTTAGGTAATAAGTAACCGATTAGTGTTCATTTTTAGACTAATCGATGAGTTAATTAATTCGAATATCCAAATAGGGATTAAGAAATAATGGCTTTTATGTAAACGATTGACTTTCATTTCGGAATATCTCGAGATTAAGAAAAAACGATGATAAATGATAAGCACTTTGGAAAGTCTTTAGTAAAATATCGGTACGTTGCGTTACAGTTTCGACCTTGCTGCCTCCGCAACTATTTGCTTGACCGAATTCATTGAAACTCGATTCTGTTGTTCGATAAAACAGAGTATTACTAACACAGCACTGCTCCAATCCCTTTTGTTATGAATATTACCTGACAGAATCGATATCCATGATGTTTGTTTGTTGTTTTGCGAGTGTGCCAACACTGATATCAGATTTTTCAAGCTATCTGAAGGCATCTAACGACTGCCATCAATGGTGAATTGGTGACAGTCGAGAACAACGACTTTTCCATGATAGATTCTAAATACAAGTTGCAGTTATAAGACAAGTCTTCTTTTTGAAACAAAAGCAAATAAATAGTAAACTTTTAAAAAGTGAATTATTAAAACGCCATAAAAGGCGCCTTTCGCGTTGTCAGACTGCTTTATGTTTTGATAAAACCATCTTTAGGTCGTATCATGATAATTAAAACCGTATGACTTGCTTGTGTAATATTATATTTGTATGATTTCTATCTGAATAAAAAATAAACATATATGTGTAAAAGTTTGCTTTATATAAGCAAACTTTTAAGCAGTTTTCAGATAAAGCAATGTCGACTTTTAGGAAAAATTCGTTTTGCCCCCTTCTAATTCTAATACCGTAACAAAAGATCTTCAAGGTAGCCGAAAGCATATAAAGTCAATATGAACATAGAAAAAGCCAGTAGGAGATGACCTAAAAAGTGAAAAAAGGTGAAGGTAAAAAAGAACCTGAGTAAGACTTGAAGAAAAAAGATAGACAGCCGATCCAAATGAGCAAATTGGGATAACGTTTAGTGGCAAAATCTAGTTAGCACATTATGTTATTCCTTAAAGTTGCAATAACAACCAAATTTCTAACTTCAAGAGCAAATCACCTACCATTATAGGCAATTCATCAAAATGCTAAATACAGACAGATACGGTTCACTTCCACCACTAAATTGGCTTACTATTTTTAAATGTATTACCTAGCTTTGAAACAAACAAAGTACGGCTAATAACTACTTATTCTACTAAAATAAAAAAAAATGGTCAAGTACGAGTCGGTCTCGCTAATGAAGGGTTCCGTAGTAGCAAGCATAGATTAGCGAAAATACCACTATCTTATATTTTTGCCTGTAAAAAATTATTTATTTTTTATTGTGTTTGTATGATTGACGAAGATATTTTTGCGGTTTATGAAACGTGCTATACCTATGTACTAAATGACTTTTTCCCCGACCTGATATCCGTTTTTTTGCCATTCGGCTACGGAACCCTAAAAAATATTTGTAGGTACTAAAACATTTTCCTCGCTTTTAGATGAGTATTTATTGTAAAATTCACTTGTCGCCAAAAAAACATTATAAAAGATTACATCTTAACGACCCGCATTAATTACTCTTGCACAAACCGCGTTAAGCCACAATTGCATTATCGAGCATTTTAGTAGAAGTGATACAACAAAAGTAGGCTACGAGACGAGACACATGTTTGAATATACTCACAGCTCCTCTCGTTGCCGTTGTGACAACACCATTTTCATCGTGGTCGGGTGACGCTTGAGGCGGCGGGCCCGGGAGGTTCACTGCACTAGAGTCTTACAAATTCACGCGGGCGACGGCAGGACCACCGTTGCCATTATCACACCTGCGAACAACATTACACGATAACAATATAGTAAACTTTCACAAGTCTTCACTCCAAATCTTCCCGTGGATGTCGTAGAAGGCGACTTAGGAAACGCAAGCTAAACAAAGCTTATAAACATCAAAGAGACCTCCAACCCGTCTGGCCAGCGTGGAGTGTGTGTCAAATCCTCTGACTGCTCAGGCATATAGCTCTGGTAGTACAGAGAGGGTCATATGCTACTGCAATGGAGACTAAAAAAGACCTGATGATGATGATGATGATGAAACTTTCACACGCCGTTTCAGATAAAAAAGATAAAGATAACCTAAGGCTTCTTCATTAAATTACTTTAATTTATAAACTGGTTGAAATTCACTTGTTCACTCAAACACGGCCAAATTTAAATCTAGGTCAAAAATATTAAAGACCTGAAATTGTGAGGCGTCTGGTTTTCGAGAAATTTTAATGGCAAATAATTGAAAGAGCGGAAGAGTGCGTAAAAAAGATTGTGTGTGTTACATCATTTTTTTATGAATATGTTTTAGGTGTAACTGGCGTCCCGCCCCGGTATTTACTCGGGTCTGTGTTATGCCCATAATTAATTCCACTGAAATTCACTACATACACTACTTAATACAATTACCACAGAAGATGCCAAGACCAGGATTAGCTTAACAAACAAATAAGAGATGGTCCTAAAAAACTTCGATTCATATACTTGTATCAATATTGTCGACACATTGGCAAAACTATCTTGAGTTTTAAGTTATTTTATGGACTAGATAAAAGAGTCATAGAGTAGAATTCACATAATAAATGTGCATGACCAAATAAATAGAATTTATTTGTACAGGCAACAACACATCAATATCTATATGAAATTATCCCATCATGACCTGAAATACTTTAGGGGTTTCAGAATCGGATAATATTTGGATAAGTTGTTATTGATGTTTTATTTTTGATTATTAAAAGTAAAGTTGGATTATTGCTTTTGGAAAAAAACAGTGGGTGCCATATGGCACCAGTAGGCTAATATGGGCTCTTTACATTCTTCTTAAATTTTATTTTGTTACAAATCTAAAGTTTATTCTTTACCCCTAGATTAATAAAATGAACTTAGATATAGCAGTTTTAGATCCAGATAGAATAAGAATTGCAGCAATAATGTTTCAATTTTGAACATATTTCTAAAATAGGTCAAAAACGAGTGTTTCATTGGGTTTGCAACTTCTATGAAGACAAATACTTAATACTGTAAATACTTAATAGGCTCCACTTTTATATTTCTTATAGTTCAACTTGACCATTATGATGCATCAAGTGTTCTATTTTTGAAAGCATTTCTACCCTATATGTTGCTCAGGCTTAATAACTATACCTATAGCAAAAAAAGTTTCATTCAATTCCAGAGATAAACGTGATCATACATACAGACAGGCAGACAGACAAGAAATTCCAAAAAAAATTTTTTGCTTTCTTTTCTTCTTTTTATGTGTTCCTCTATCCATTTCAGTCAAAAATACTAAATGTACAGGCAAAATATTTTTACTGTTTTATTATTATATGTATAGTATAGATATAGATTAAAGGCAATGTCATATTTCTTAAATTAAATTATACCAGTTGTGAATGAGGAAAACTAGTGGGTTGAAGAGGTCAGTGACAGAAAAAGTCAATATTATGTGAAATGACATCAGGCCTCATTGTAACAACCTTTATATTGGCAGTTGCTGAAGGTAACATGTCCAAGGCCTTTGTAATTTGTAAGATCAAGTTTTACCAACTGAACTTATAGTTTGCATGTGAACTTATTTCGGAATATTATTGATAATCTTTTTAATGCATGTACCAAAAGCCACCTTTTGGTACATACTGGTGGTATTTTGTATGCTTGCATCTTGAGAAAAGTTAAAAAATATTGAAAGGACTAAGTATGCCCTTCACTACATATCATAAAACAAAGTCCTCCGTTGCATCTGTCTGTCTGTTCGCAATAAACTCAAAAACACTGCACAGATTTTTATGTTGTTTTCACCAACAGATAGAGTGATTAATGAGGAAGGTTTTATGTATAATACATGCCCAGGCGCAGCCGGGGAGGGCTGCTTGCTTGTATTTAATGATAACTTCATATGTTAAGAATTCCTCCAAATTATTTAAACACAAAACATCTCTTATATTATTAAGAAGCAATCAACTAAGTATGTATTTAAACAAAATAGTAAATACAGGAAGTACCATAGTGAAATATGATAATGTATTATTTTAGCAACTTTGCAGGTTTCATTTAATTGTGAATGTTATATGCAGGTAATTTAAGCTGTCCAATCAAATATTTATGTGGCTTCTATGTCAAGGGTAACTTTATTTTGGTGTTTGCATAATGAAGCCATAAAACATCATGCTACTGCCTGACAGGATTTCTACTTTGTAAAATGTATTTAGATCAATTTCTTAGAAATCATATACAAGCAATTTTCTCACATCTTCATCCACATAAATTATAGCTTTGCTTTCAAAAGGTGAAGAATTCCATAAATTGGTCCGGTAGTTTCTGAGCCTATTCAATGTAAACAAACAAACAGTCAAATCTTTCCTCTTTCTTTATAGTATAATAAACTAGATAACAAAAATAAAAAAAAAAGAATAATTCATTAAAAAGTAGTATAGCAAGTCCCAAAGTGCTTAATGAAATGTGAGGCAGGAAATGATTTCAATTTAGCTTCCAAGATTTGACCCACAGATACTAACATAGCATACACACATAATAGCCTATAATATAAAGGGAACAATTATGTAGTTGATGCATCACCCAATCCACCTATGTGATGGAGTAAAATCTGTTGGGTTTTATGTGGGCACATCAAAGGGCTTTTTGTGCATCAATTCACGCGCTTGGCAATGTTGGCTATGATAACAGCCATTCAATCATGTTTTCATAGGTGGCACACGCATGGAGTAACAACATAGTAGTACAAATGTGATAGGCTTACTTGTACTAGTCCAGAAACATAGACAGAAAAATTAAGAATTAATTTGAATCTTTATATAGTTTAGCACGCTCGCTGCTGTTACCAATGTAGCTGCTACAACATCCATCATGTTCATAAGTTATCCAGAGTTGTAATAGTTAATGCATTATCTTAGCAAAAAGCTTTTAATGGTACAGTTAAAAACCCCTGCCTACTGCGCCTTACTTACTACCTAGGTATCTAATTTGTTAAGTCCTACCAAATTGATTGCCTCTAAGAAATTTCTTTTGCAATAAGTCTGCAATTGTATAGTTTATTAAATAATATTGACTAACTAAATAAGCTATACAATTGCAGACTCTGTTCAGATTGTGTTCAGTGCCTCACCCAGGGGGAGCAATTTTAAAGCATTATTATTCCAGGATATAATGTAGCCTATGTCACCCTGCAGTGCTTTATTTATCTGGATGGAAATAATCATATCTATTTGTAATTTATTTTTTGATGTGTAAGATTTACAAGAAAACAAAGTAAGAACATTATTTCGCTTCTTTTAGATTTTAGCAGTTGAGAATTATGTGATAAATGATGATAAACATAGTCTTCTTCTTCTTCATTTACCTTATCCCACTTTTTTATGTGGGGACGGCACATAAAAAAAAAAGATAAACATAGTCATAGTTTAAGAATTATAAAGAATACTCAGAAGTAACAGTAGTTAACCTGTTATGTTATGACTTTGAGTCTGTAGACAGAGAATACAATTCAGTAGGTACTTGAGGGATATATTTGACCATCTTAAAAATTATACCACAGAAGATGTTATGTTTTTAAAGAAATCTCTGTTGCATAGTTTAACAGGTACTTATATTCTAATAAGGAAATACTTTTATCATAATCATGAAGAATTTATCAATATAAATATAATTATAAACCACGGGGACACTGGGTATAATAAACATTATTTTAACTCTGTATCTAAATGTATGAAACTATGAATAATATGATAGCCGCACAAGTAAATGGTAATAAATCATATAACCTGTTAGCGAATAACTCAATCTTTTATACTTACAAAAATGCGCAAAAATAAAGTAAATGTATGTTGCAGTAAAATGACTCAGAAATCAAATGTCAAAATCAGTGGGTTTACTGTCAATTTGCCACATCAACGAAAATCACTTTTTGATAGGATTTTATGAAAAAACAAAATAACAATCACAAAACCCAAGAGTAATAATAATTTACGAAGGATTTCATAGAAATAAGAACAAAATAATCCTATTGAACGGCCATATTGAACACAAAAATGGAATGGGAATGCAGTTAATCATTTCGTAATGCTTTGTTTTATAAGTAAATGATGTAAACAATAGAAATATACTTACAAAACACAATAACACTCAAAATTGCACTTATGTTCGAAATAAATAACACACACGAGACAAACACTTTTCACACAAGACTCAAGGCAGAAACCGTTTTCGTAGCAGTGGCTCGGTCAAACTCTGTTTCTGTTCGATTCGTGAACAAGTTTCGATTTTTTATTTTTTTTACACATTAGCGCCATCTATGTGAAAAGGACAACATTACTTTTTTGTACTTTGGCAACACTATTTGGGAGAATGCAAAGAATATGTATTCTCATAGAAACCGCGTAGTTCTCAGCTATATATTAGTCTCTTTCTTTTTAGAGTATATCAAAAAGAGACAAATATAGGTTTATCAATAAGTGCTAATGATACACTTGAGAAATGTCACTTTTGATATCTTGATATCTTTATGCGACCAATTTGAAAAGACAGTTTTGAAAGGGTAATTGTCAATTACTGTGTTCATCTTAAATCGTTCGTATAAAATGTTGACTCGTCTGAGTTGGAGGTGCAGTGATTAAATTAAATTTTCGCTGGGAATTAAAGATACTTTCGCAGTGTGAAAGTGTAAACCAGAAACTTGATTAAATGGACAATGTCCTGGACTACGGTGCAATGGGAATCACGCTATGCTGGTAAAGATATCAACTCCGAAAACACAAGGTTTCACCGGTAGGTCACGTTTCATGTATTTATACACGATTTTCCAGTGATAGACATTGATGTCTTTTATTATATTACTGTAAAATCTAAGGAAGTGTCTATATCAAATGTTTTTTGGCTATTTTAAAGCAATAAAACTAAAATATTGTTGTACAAAGATAAAAATTAAAATTTTGACACTAGTGTTGTGAAATTTGTATCGACTTTATAGATTATCGATATTTTACGACCATTAAGTTGGGTATACACGTCCGATTTTTCCATCCGACAATCGGATGGTTTTGCCGTTTTAGGCCTTCAGAACGTTGTAAAGTACTATGGTATGCAATTTTTTTTCCTTGTCTGTCGGTATTTTGTGGTTATGCTTTATTTTAACCGACTTAAAAAAAATGTCATCAATTCGGCATGTAATAAGTAATATTACCCAGTTTGTGAATATGTTAGTCATTTACAGCTTCTAAACATGTGTACACAATTTCATTAGAGTATGTATACTTGTATGATTGTATGTTCTTCCGCACATATCTTAAAAATCATAAATCAGTTTGCAAAAAATCTTGAACTAGGTATTGTCCAACTTAAGGAACAATTTAAGTTTCATCATAATTGGTTTAGTAGTTATATTTATGTGTTCATTTTTAAATCGTTGTTGTTTACGACTGCATTTGATTGATTACAGATTTCCCACGGACATCAAGGCAAAAATGGATCGACGTTGCAATTGAGAGTGGAAAAAGTATCACAGAGATTGTTCCAGACATTTGACAGATGACAATATAACTATTGTTGAATACGCACGGGCACGGCACGGCACGGGCTGAAATAGAATACACTACATCTGCGGGATAACATACATTATATAGTGAAGTTTATTATAGCAAATCTGTGACATTGGAATTGGAAGTCAATCAATAAATATATTTTCACCGTTGTTATACTTATTTGGAACTCAAAACCTGAAATTAAATATTTTGAATTCGAATAAATTATATTTAAAATATTATAGTTGTTTTATTTAATCCCACATTGTATGATAAAAGCAAAGTTTTGTATGTTTGTTACTTAATCTCGTTGAAACTATATGATTGATTTGGATAAACTTTGGCGCATAGAGTTTTTTTTACCTGAATTAATACGTTGGTTTATTTCTATATCGATTTTTTTTTAGCTAGCGTGATATTACCGATATCCAAGCAGGTAGCTATCAATTTCTTTTGCAAAAGTTCAGTTTGTCAAAGGACCGTAACAAGTTTTTTGGTATTTGTTAGTAATACTTTATCGAGAATACGTAACTCACAACATGAGGTTTGTGAGTCACGTAATTACGGTGAAATACAAAAGGTAAGCGTACAGCTACAGCGTGGAGAGTGAAGGCCAAATCCTCTGACTGCTCTTGCTAATTTATGGCTCTGGTAGTATAGAGAGAGTCGTGCTTCTGCAGTGGAGACTAAAAAGACCGGATGATGATGATGATAAAAAGTAAAAAAAATTGCGTCTTGAAACTCAAATTTTGTATGAAACCAAGTTAATAAGTGCGCTATTGTAGGATATCACTGTGAGATTAATAAATACCGCCGTGTGGTTCCCAGCAGAATAGAATAGGTGCACTGCAAGTCTTTCCGTGGATGTAGTAGAAGGCGTCTTAGAAAATACAAGCTAAACAAAGCTTAAGCATCAAAGATACCTTTCCAACCCGTCTGGCCAGTGTGGAGAAAGTAGGATAAATCCTCTGACTGTTTTGGCAATATAAAATATATGGCTCTCATAGTACAGAGAGGGCCGGGCACCTGCAGTGGAGATTAAAAAAGAACTGATGATGGTGATGATGACTGTGAGATAACTAAGTATTAACTATTTACTACAGAATATTTAGCAATATCCAACTATTTTCATTGTCATTCTTCTCCATTTATATTTGACTGTTCTACGTTTCATGTTACTCCGCGTGCGTAATTATCATGTAGATATTAATTAATTGATTATTTTTGTCAGGCATCATATCATAAGCTGACTGTATTACACCATAGACAAAAAGACCAGAATCGATATCGGCATCTATTACATGACAGTCGCATCCCTAGTAAAAACTCTATTGTCTACGACCGTGTACGTTTTGTTTCTTCGAAGCTCCTTCTATGAGAATACATATTCTTTGGGAGAATGAGAGAGATATACCTCTTTGTCTTGCGAACTTATCATAATGCGAGACAAAGAAAAACAAATAAAGGGATGCCATTTATGAAAATAGTAAGAAAAACCTATTAGCGCTGTAAACCGATTTGATACCGATTCACCGAGAAATAACAGTGACAAAGGAGTGTACAACACTAAAGAGGTTTTTTATGATGAATATTCTCATCGAGAAGCTAGTATCAGTAACAGTGATTATTTTGTATCATACAAGTATTTTCAACAAAATTTTCGTCGACTACGATTAAAGCACGCTATTCATACATTTCATAGTCGGGCGTTCGTGTACATTTTCCCGTCAGGGCCGGGCCATAAGGAATGTGTATTCACATATAATATATCAAGGAAATCAGTGTAATGTCTTGGGTTCCTACGTTGCGGTGCCGCCTTTGACGTCCGTCCGAGTAGGACAGACCTATATACGTAAAAAAGAAACCCTGTCATCTTTCCCGTTTTCGTATAGAGCTCTGTCCTACTCGGATAGATGACAAGTGTGGCACCGCGACGTAGGAACACAATGCAACCTCTGTTGGTCCAAATTTGTTTGCAACGCAAATATTATAAAACAGAAGAAGAAAAAACATTTTAAGAATCCTATTTTTGGAAGCACTCGCGTCAATCACTCGTTTAGTGAGTCACGCGTTCAAAAATAGCACTCCTGTAGTGCTGCCAAACTTCAGCGAAAAATAATTAATTTCTTCTTATTTCACGCAGAATTTTTCAAAACTTTTTTAAGTTTATTAAGGATTTTTAAAATGTTTTAGAAGTGTAGCGTCAAACGGAACGTAAAATCATGACAGATGAACTTCCAATGACAGGCAGTATCTTTGACACGTAAAGGCGTTCGTCGCCTGCGGAAACGAGCGTTCTAAACTGCTCGTTGCAATCACTCGTCAACTACGGATTTAAAAATGAGGCTTTTTATAAACACTCGTGTCAATTGCTCGTTTAGTGCCGATAGTCGGCGCGAAGGCCAGTCGCACGTACTGCGCTCCTGTGACAGCAACTCAGACTGTCAAAGTGTCTGTCAATGTCATTATTTTACGTCAGATTGACTATGACAGGGAATAAGGCACAGATATTTGTTTATAAGTCCTACGTGTGTGCCCTGTGCTGCCTTGCCTATTTCAATGTGAATGATAAATATTGTATTCGTTTTCACTTATTTCTTTTAGCTGTCAACTATTTTCCTGATATTTTTACTAGTTTCTTTGATGTTCAGAAAATACGAAAGTCGAAAACACATCTCTTATTCTTTACAGACTGGACAGAACCTGAGGTCGTTTGTGCAAAGCAATAAATAATGGTTTGGCATCAGTTTTGGGCATTGCCATGGCGTGGCGCTCAAAGCTGATGAATGTCATTTTTAAATATTTTAGGGATCTTTTGGGAATGACATCAATTTTGTAATCATTGAGCAGCTAGCACACCCGAAAACGTCCCTTGACTTGTACATTATAATTTGATGGTATACATGGATGGATTGACTTTGCCTTACATACAAGGCAAGGAAAAAGGCGGCAATGTAAAAAATGTTGTTTGGTGTTTGTACATATCGTTCGATATTTTTCGTTCTCGATCGCAACCTGATAACATTGGCTTGACTTGGACACCGATATCTCTTCGCGTGCTGACTTGGCTTCTCAAGACACTGGACTCCGAGTTCTTCATCTTTGGATAGACCATGGATTTTCACACAGGTAGGACGTTGATTTTTACTAAGATAACAATTATGGCATATATATAAATAAAAAGTGATTAAATAAACAGGTAAAATATTAGGAATATAGTTAACAGGTAAAAGAAATAAGCGAAACGAAATCATTATTATATCGGAAAACATTCTGGCCGGCATTAACATAAAAAAAAAAAACAGAGAAAACGGATACGATATTTATCATTCACATTAGGAGAGGCCTATAGAAAATTTCCAGACTCCCGGGTAAAATTTCCTAAATCTGGCAACTCAGTCAAAGTCCTGTCAATGTCATTTATATTTGTTTATAAATACTACGTTTGTGTCCTATTTTCAAAAATTCATAAATAAACAAATACTGTATATACTTTACCGGAAGTGGCATTTTTATACATGCAATTGAAAGTACCTTGTATGTATATACTTCCATATTTTTCATAATTTTTTTTAACCAGTATTTATTTTTTATTATTTGAAAAAAGGTCGCAAACGTAGGATTTATAAACAAAACTTTGTGCCTTTTTCTCTGTCATTGTCAATCTGACATAAAATAATGACATTGACAGGACTTTGATAGTCTGTGTTGCCAGATTTGGGAAATTTTACCCGGGAGTCTGGAAATTTTCTAAAGACCTTGCCTCTCTCAATGAGAATAATAAATATCGTATCCGTTTTCACTGTTTTTAGGGTTCCGTAGTAAACAAGGAACCCTTATAGTTTCACCATGTCTGTCTGTCCGTCCGCGGTTTTACGCAGAGACTATAAGTACTAGAAAGCTGTAATTTGGTATGAGTATGTATATTAATCATGGCAAAAAAGTGGTAGAATAAAAACTTGAAAAAATATTTTTTTAGGGTAGCTCCTATACAAGTAAAGTGGGGGAGTAATTTTTTTTTCTCTATTTACCCATCGTGTGGGATATCGTTAAATAGGTCTTAACTCACTCGTGTCAATTGCTCGTTTAGTGCCGATAGTCGGCGCGAAGGCCAGTCGCACGTACTGCGCTCCTGTGACAGCAACTCAGACTGTCAAAGTGTCTGTCAATGTCATTATTTTACGTCAGATTGACTATGACAGGGAATAAGGCACAGATATTTGTTTATAAGTCCTACGTGTGTGCCCTGTGCTGCCTTGCCTATTTCAATGTGAATGATAAATATTGTATTCGTTTTCACTTATTTCTTTTAGCTGTCAACTATTTTCCTGATATTTTTACTCGTTTCTTTGACGTTTAGAAAATACGAAAGTTGAAAACACAACTCTTATTCTCTACAGACTGGACAGAACCTGGGGTCGTATGTTCAAAGCAATAAATAATGGTTAGGCATCAGTTTTGGGCTTTGCCATGGCAAATATTTTAGGGATTTTTTGGGAATTACATCACTTTTGTAATCATTGAGCAGCCAGCACACCTAAAAACGTCCCTTGCCTCGTACATTATAATGTGATGATATACGTGTATGGACTGACTTTGCCTTACATACAAGGCAATGAAAAAAGGCTGCTATGGTAATCAATGTCCAAAAAAGTTTGATGGTTTGTTATTGTTTGGTGTTTGTACATATCGTTGGATAGTTTTCGTTCTCGATCGCAACCTGATAACATTGGCTTGACTTCTGGACACCGGTATCTCTTCGCGTGCTGACTTGGCTTCTCAAGACACTGGACTCCGAGTTCTTCATCTTTTGACAGACCATGGATTTTCACATAGACAGGACGTTGATTTTTACCAAGATAACAAACTATCGCATTGTGCAGCCGTGAATGAAAAATGATTCAATAAACAGGTAAAATATTAGGAATGTAGTTAACAGGTAAAAGAAATGAGCGTAAGCAAATCATTATTACATCAAAAAATATTCTGACCGGCATTAACATTGAAAAAAAAGAACAGTGAAAACGGATACGATAATTATCATTCACATTGGGAGAGGCCTTTAGAAAATTTCCGGACTCCCGGGTAAAATTTCCCCAATCTGGCAACTCAGACGGTCAAAATCCTGTCAATGTCTTTATTTTACGTCAGATTGACAATGACAGTGAATTAGGCACACATATTTGTGTATAAGTCCTACGTTTGTGCCCTATTTTCAAAAATTCATAAAAAAATAAATTCTGGTTTAAAAAAATTATTAAAAATATGGTAGAATATATATACTAGGTACTTTCGATTGCATATAAAAAGTACCACTTCCGGTACAGTACATGTTGTCAATTCTTGGTTATAGTTCACCATTGTGTTTTTGATACTCGTAAACAAGGCTTTGAACAGAGATGAATGAAAATTGAAAAAAAAGGAATCTAAAATAAATAAAATCTACACTGGGCACTGTTTTTTTTTACTATGGTTTCAACAAAATTATACTTAATCATAATCATAATCATTTATTTGCCAACTAAGTGTATACAAAAAGGTCTTATATCTAGTATTGCACTTTTCAACTTAGTACCTTCTACAGGTATTGCAAATAGGCGGCGCCTGATATACTTAATTTATATTAAAATAATTATATATATTTTTAATCTTTTAATCGTCATATTAATATATATTTACTTGTTAAATGCAAGTTTATGTATTTGTTTATTTATTTTGTATTATTTTTCATATATTCATCTATTGAGTAAAAGCACATATTGGTAAGGAAGTCATTTAATTTTTTACTAAATATAGATTCTTTTTTCTCACTAATAATATCTTTAGGTAAATTGTTATATAGTTTTATAGCCATATAATGTGGACTATTTTGTAGCATTTTTATTCTGGATGGTGGTAAGTATAATTTATTTTTATTTCGAGTATTTATATTATGAGTCTCATGTATTTTTGTAAATGTATGTAAATTTTTATGGACAAAGGAACATAAATCATATATGTATATAGATGGCAATGTTAATAATTTATATTTTATAAAAAATGGCTTGCAACTTTGTATATTTTTAATTTGGGCTATTATTTGTATGCATTTTACTATTTACTATTACTATATTTTACTATATTTGGGCTATTATTCGTATACTTTTGATCTTTCCGTGGAAAACTTGTACGTATCGAAGAGTACCTCTTGAAATCACGTTTTGATTAATTTAGCGACGGCCGCAGTGGCATCATCAGACATTAAAAGTATGGTTAAATTCTGGAATCAGCATATGCAAACGTAGTCGTTGGTATAATGGTGCTATTAATGCAAGCATGACAGATCCTAGTAGATTGACTTTTTTAATTTTTTAAATATTTAATCTAAATTTTATCTGCCGCCCATCTTTAGAAGAGGTACACATAAGTTTAGGCTACGCTAAGCGACGGGTGGAAAAGACTGTCAGCAAAGTACTTTCAGTCGCTATTTCCAATGTTTTAAACAATTTATAATGTTGTTATACAAACTTTCATGCTTGTTTCAATGTTTAAATGTTAACGGAAAAACGGATAACAGATTTATTAACTTCTCTTTTTGGTCGTTAAACTGTGAGGTGCGGGTGTGTGAACAGAGTGAACTCAAAGCTGTCATTCGCATCGCAACTACGGAACCCTACACTGCACGTGGTCCGACGCGCACTTGGCTGATTTTTTTAATTTAGGTTTACCTAGTATTTTATCTGTGATTTTATACTAGGGATATTTTATTCCAAAGACATTATAAAATACCTTTTTAACAGATGAACAACGAGACGTACGTACCTATTCAACAAAACAAATGTCCGATTCGTGCGCCCATTTCGTAAGTTCCTCAAGACGATTTATTCGACAAACGACCTGTTATTATTTTGTAACTTTTTTGGGCAAATATCCACTAATATTATTATTTATCTATAGTCATAAATAGTAGTACAAAGGTTTTGTTATATTTATCCCAAATTTTGATGTTTTATAATTGTCGATACGTCGACGAATGGAATCAAGTTTCATAAATAATAGTGTTTGCATTTGCTTCTGAAATGGGATTTTAAAACGTGTAATTAAATAGACAATTGACTACAACGTAACCTAAACAAGTGATCCTCAAGATGGCAGTAAATTGTGTTCACCTTTCACCTACAAATGAATAGACAGGATTTTAATCACCGATGTGCTTCTCGTATCGGGGTATACGAGGCATGTCCACTGTCTCCGGCGAGCTGTGTATGCAATGGTAGTAAAGAAGAGGAAAGTGAAACCAGAAATGAATAACACAATAAAGAACATGGATTATACCTGGACCCCTGGCCCAGAGCCGCCTAACAATCAGGATGTGGGTGTTCCGAGAGCTCACTTCATTCCACATTCAAATTCCTTACCCTTTGAGGAGCGGCGCGTTACTTTGGAGCAACCAGTCAAGGTAAGCTACTTTGTGTATAAAGTTTGTTGGTTATCTGTCAGATTGAGATAGTTCAATATGCTGCAGAATCCCTTAGTTTCATAACTCAGTTTACCCAACCGATTAAAAACGGATAACTACTAACTGAAATAAAATATTTGGTAATCCCAATGTTTATAGGTCACTCTTTAAGTGTTGATCCAGTATTTGTTTAACCAAATAATTAGAATTGAACCAAATTAGTTTATTACTGTACAAGCTTATTTATTTAACGTAAACAAATAACTGACCACTGGAACCATAATCAGTGTGGTGGCAAAGAGATAAATATTTGATATTGGTTTGTAATTGAATTAATTTCTTGTGGTTTGTATAATTTGCTTAGTGTCAATGTTGTTATAATGCATAAATTGAGCTACATATAAATCAGATTTAATAAGGACCTAATTTGGTGAAGTCAACCTAAGGAACTACCAGTAAATAGCTCCCTCCGCATTTAGCAAAATCAGATAAAGAAAAAATATTAATATTAAATTTTCATCTATATTCTCTTTATAACAACTCACTAGCACTGCTTAAAAAAACAAATAAGAATATAATTTTTTTTACTTACTTCATATATATAGGTATAAAGAGAAGGCTCTGAATTCATCAGAATCTTTTATTTCTATACAACTGCAATAAAAAGAGTTTGTTTTTATTGAGTTCATGCATAATGTAAGTACCTGTATTAATATTATTCTCCCATGTTCCATAGGTTAAAAAATTTGTTGCCAATTTTTTAGCCTACCTATGTAAATTCTTTTTTGGAAAACACTTTGTTTATCTTGCATCAAATCCAAAATAATACCTACAATTTAAAAAAATGCTTTCATATATTTTAGAGCCTTGCTATAAGTAACTAAATTAACTAAATATGGAAAAGAGTTTTTGTCGTTAAAATAGACACATTGGAGATAATATTGCTTATTTCTCAAATATCCAGTTCAAAGTTATGCTGCTAATAAATGATAAGCTTTTATCTTAGATACACAAGTCAAACCAAGGATTATCTCCAAACTCTTTAGTTTTACTGACTCTATTTTACACTTAAAACTCAAGCACCTGTGTGATATCTAATTTTTGATGTCATTCTTTTGAGTCGGTTTGATATCAATATTTTGAGACTGTCCTATTTATGTGTCATCGTTTTTTATGTGAAAGCATTTGTTAGTTTTTTAATTTCATGACTAAAAGTTTGCCTGAAATAATTACTTGCATTTCTCCTCTTTTCATGATTTATGGTTTGCCGTAGGTATACCTAGTATTAGCTTTTCGAAATGCTTTTGAATTCCTATTCAAATTCCCTCTCCTCAAAATATTAGATTTCTTGATTATGAGCGATCACTGTCAAAATAAAAAAATCTATAAATATTTTGTTTATTATATTAACTCAAACTTCAGACTTTTGCGTTGTTTAAAAAATTATATTGTGACTGGATAGAAAACTTCTTGTAATAGCTTGGTATAATCCTCACCTAGAAAATTAATATAGGTAAGACTGCTTTTATTTTATAAAATTAAACAAAATTGTGGTTAATAGGTTTTCCCACCAGCCCAAATATCAAAGTAATACAAATGACACAATTGTATCTATTAATCTGAATTAATTGCAGCATTGTATGATCATAGTTCCCTGAACCAGGAAGTATTTGATACAATGTCTAATCTTGGCCTTTGTTACTGCAACCAATGCAGCTAGACATCCTTGCACAACAGGATATGTTATAAATCTCGTTTAGCATCCAACCTCTTTTTATGAGCATTTGTAATGAATCATCTAATATCAAGAGTGGTTTTGTGAATCCATCGAGCTAAACTAAAAAATAAGAAGATAATAATGTTCTTATCAAATATGACTGTATTAGTGATTGGAATAAAAATAAAAAAGCGAGTTGGAATCACACATAAACGTATGCACCACCATATACCTACTATAACCACATAAATAATCAAAATCAGGTTTTTGAATAGGATACTTCTCGTTGACCTAGAAACATGAAAGGGATGAAGTAAGGTCTCATTGCATGTTAAGGAAATAATCCAAAACTTGTAAATTTGTAATTAGATCAAAGAATATATATTTTTTTTTACAGAAACCTCAATGCCCGAGTTCAACTTGCACTTATCCAGATTTTGTTATTTACTGGTTCCTTAAAAATATTGCTGGATTTTTGTGTTGCTACAATACTATAACAGCATATGTGTATACAGAGTGATGAATGATGATGATGTCCCGTCATCACTGGGCTAAAAGGGTTAAGAACGGTTGGCTTAGACAGAAATTCTTGCCCGGCAATTCACATGAAAATAAAAAAGGTTTCGAAAACGTAGCTATTTTACGTTTTTCTCTGAAGTTTATTTTTATCTTATCATTATCAACACCTTTGATTGTTATCATTGAATCGGACAGCAAGGAGTACCGTGTTTGTAGGCTGTCGATAACAGGATCGCTGGATACGCATATTCGATTGTGTCAATGACCTTTCGCTCGCTGTTTACAGAGTACTTCTTCTTCTGTTTTATATTTGGCTTCCACCGAAATTTCAGTGATTCTGCCAATGTCCAGTATAATGAGATATTAAGTATCGGTGTTGTACAGTAAAGTTTTTCCAAGTAGCATCAAAGATGACGTATGTTCTTTGATGCTTCGTGGGAGCTTCTGGCGGCTAATCTATACGAGTCCATTTATCAGTCCACTTTAACTATTTCACAAATTGTTCATGAGCACAAGCATTAATAACATCAAACTACACCAATTTCATACTATAAAGTTCACTAAAATCAATTTGCAAAAATGTCTAAGGCAAACTTCAACCCCCTTGACTTCCAACCACAAACCCTCTACAGAGTACTTAATGGGCAACCTAACCGAAATACGTATTGACGGAACGTCATTCGTCCCTCTATACATAAAATTGTATATACATATTCTGCAATAGTATTGTAGCAACACTCATCATAACTAGTTCTGAACAGAGTAAAATATGTAATGCATGAAATTATATGCGCAAAACTGGCGCTATTGTCAAAAAACTGGCCAAGTGCGAGTTGAAGTCGCGTGGAGAGGGTTCCGTCATACATACTGAATGTTGAAGTTCTTGGAAAAAAGCCCTATTATTAATCATATTCTTGGAATCTCTTGTGCATGTGAACTACCGCCTAGCTCTCTCATATTAATTGTCAATCTGGCCTTTTGTATTAGGCCACTGATAAAACTGTTTTAATAAGGAGTTAATCTCATCTGCCCTAGTGTCCCAACTTATAATTGGAAGGGTTTGTCGAAAATCTCCCGAAAACAAAAATGTGACTTTTCCCATTGACCTGTCATTTCAAAGAATGTCTCGCAATGTTCTATCTACAGCCTTTTGTTGTCCATTGGGCATACATTTATACCGAACGATTAGCAATCCTGAAACACCTTTGCTTTATCACAGTTTCGTGTCACAGAGCATGTCGGTGTTTCAGTTCTGTCTAAATAGATTAGGATTTTGAACATTGTATTGCAAAACCTGACGATGCTGCGGTGAGAGCAATCTTATTTTGGCGCCTGATTTCAGCGAGGATGGTTTTCATCAGGTATTTTTCCAGTCCTTATTAAAGCATCTTAGAAATGTTCTACATGCGACCACGATGGGTGTAACCCCATAGAAACGTCAGCGGAAACAAATAAATATAAGTTCATGCTAAGTCCTGTCTGTCGAGCTCCGTGGCGCAGCGGTCAACACTCTAGCCTGCGACACGGGGGTCCCGAGTTCGATCCCCGGTCAGCCCCCTTATTTACTAACTTGGATGACAGGTGTCGATGCCTATCAATCTAGAATTTACTGATACAATGCGGGTTTTGCTTGCCCGAACTTTTTATTTCGAATACAAAAACCGCATTGTAACAGCAAATCCTAGATTGATAGGCATCGACACCTGTCATCCGAGTTAGTAAATAGGCAGGCAGGTCATTATGGGAAAAGATCTTTTTCATATTGACCTGGGTCTTGGATGTGTATCTATATAAGTATATATTATAAAATATAGTATCGTTGAGTTAGTATTCTGCGACACAAGTTCACAACTTACTGTGAGGCTAGCTCAATTTGTGTGATATGTCCCTATATATTTATTTATTATTAGTTAGTTATTTATATAAATAATTATGCATCTTAGAAATATATCCCTTTGTGCTGCTGTGAATTTGACCTGCTGTCATGCTGCTCAACCTATAAAGCGCACATCTCCAAAGGGCCGTCGGAACGGACGGACCTCGTCTGGGTGTTGCCTGAGCTTGCAGAGACAGCAAACTCATGTGGTCGTATGGGCTACGTTGCCAAAAAGGCATATTCTGTTTGCGAGTGACCTGGGACTGCTGGGCGGTCACCAGTAATATGAGCTAAACGTTATCTGCGCACTCTATCCCAGTGGAGAGTGTGACTCTGTAAAATTGTCGTATAAAATTTGACATGGTTCTTTATCAGATGTTTTAAATTTTCGTTTTTATACCTCAACAAAAAATACTAATCAGGCTGAACAACTTATCAATAGCGTCCCATAGTTTACCTGGACCGTTATGGTTCTGCGTCAGGTGAGCTAAATCTTCGATTTAAATACCTCAACAAAAAATGCTCATCTGGTTGAATAACTTTTGCTAAGGCGTCATTTAGATATTTCTTATAGTTTACCTGGACCATTATGGTTCTGCATAAGGTGTTCCAAATATTAGTTTTTTTATACTTCGACAAAAATGCTCATCAGGCTAAACAACTTTTGCTAGGGCTCCAGTTTAATATTTCTTGTAGTTCAGCTGGATCCTTATGATGCTGCATCAGGTGTTTCATTTTTAGGGTTCCGTAGTAAACTAGGAACCCTTATAGTTTCGCCATGTCTGTCTGTCTGTCTGTCTGTCTGTCCGTCCGCGGTTTTACTCAGAGACTATAAGTACTAGAAAGCTGTAATTTAGTATGGGTATGTATATTAATCATTACAAAAAAGTGGTAGAAGAAAATCTAGAAAAAAAATTTTTTTTAGTGTAGCGCCCATACAAGTAAAGAGGGAGTAATATTTTTTTTTCTATACAAACCTGTCGTGTTGGGTATTGTTAGATAGGTCTTTAAAAAGTATTGTGAGGTTGAGAACAACATTTTACGATTTAGGGATCCGTTTCTGAAATATTTGGTTATAAAGTGCAAATTTTTGATAGAGGTAAGTGTCCCCCCCCTCTATCTACTAAACGGATATATATGGATACGTGAAAAAAATTACAGCAGTAGTATATATACTGAAGTTGAAAGGAAAACTATCAGAGTTGAGTACTAAGTACAAACTAAAAAGTTATAGGCAACTAACTTATAAAATGTACCCGAAAATGTAAAATTTCATACATTTTTATAGTTACATGTTTTTGGTCGTTTAAATGTGAGGTGCGAGTGTGAACAGTGTGAAATCAAAGTTGTGATTCGCAACTACGGAACCCTACACTGCGCGTGGCCCGACACGCACTTGGCCAGTTTTTTCGAAATAATTTCTACCTTATATCTTGCCCTGGGGTTAATAGCTATATAGCAAAAAAGTTTTATTCGAATCCGTCCAATATTTCCAGAGATAAACGTGATCATACATACCTACACAGACAGAAAAAAAAATCTAAAAAAATTTTTTGCTTTTTATTATACTTCTTAAGTGTCCCTCTATCCATTTCAGTCAAAAATACTAAATGTATAGACAAAATATTTTTACTGTCTTATTATATGTATAGTATTCTTATCTTTTGACTAATATTTGGTACGCTAATCGCCACGTCACGAAATGGTTCCAAAAAACAGTTACTATCCTACGACACAAGGTCACAACTTACTGTAGGGCTGGCTCAATTGGGGTGATTGTTCCTATATATTTATTTATTTATCGTCATTACCACATGTAAGTCTAGACGCTAAAGTTTCCTATAAATTGCCCTTATTTCAGCACAGGTTGACTTTAGTTGCAAAAAAAAACTTGCTCTCAATCCCCACGATGTCATTGCCATCCATCCAGTACATTGCGCAAGACGAGTAGCATCAACACTTGGTATGCAATCCAGGCGTGTCCGCCTCGAGCCCGCATGAGTCAACTCGACCTGTCGACGCATTATTGTGCATTGGCAATTAAACTTCATGAGATCAAATCATGCTATTTTTGTCTACGCAGCTGTTTCGTATTGTACTCCTGATTGAAAAGCCGTCTTTTGTTGTCCACTACATTTTAACAAAGCCATGTGTTTCTGCTCTGGCAGTACAGAGAGGGTCGTGCTCCTGCAGTGGAGACTAACAAAGACCTGAAGATGATGATGATGATGATGTGGTTCCCGGCAGACCAAGTCTTCCCGTGGATGTCGTTGAAGGCGACTTAGGAAACAGCTTAACAAAGCTTAAGAAACCTCTCCAACTTGTTTGGCCAGCGTTTAGAGTGTAGGCCAAATCCTCTGACTGCTCTGACTAATACATATTTGGCTCTGGTGATACAGAGACGGTCGTGCTCCTGCAGTGCAAACAAAAAGACCTGATGACGATGATGACATTGTATCAGCGCACGGCGAGTAGCATCGCACTCAGTGTGCAATCCAGGCGTGTCCGCATGAGTCAACTTGACCTGCCGAGGCACAATTGTGCATTGGCAATTAAACTTTATGAGATCAAATCAACCAACACAGCTGCCGAGCCGTCCCGTACGTATGTAATGTAAGCCTCTTCTTATCAGTCATGGACAGGAAGCTAATGGATATAAAACTGAAGATATTATTTTATTGGTGGTATCTATTCATTGTCTTTCCACTATTTCGATCTAGATTATATTACTCTCTCATCAATTTAACTAAAGAAGTAGTTTCTTTCGAAAATTGCTCCTTTTACAGTCTAATCATTATTTTACCCGCACTCCTAGTCCTCACTTGTTTGTGCTGTGGGCTATGAACATAGGCATTCCTGGCACTTCTAGAAGAGTATCTTTTTCTAGAGCCATAGCCACCTAAGATCTTCTGACCTCAACTTGCTATTCTTTTACATAAAGAACTTGTGCTCTATATCTGTGAAGTTTTCACGAAGAATTGACAACATTATTAGGTATATATGAAGCTAATAACGCGCATTGTGAAAAAACTTGTGAATTCAGACGGATTTTTAAAACTAGAAAAAATAAAATAGATTCCGTCCCACGCAACGGGGAAGCTAGATACTACTTATCCGTTGTTGTTACTCATAGTAGATACCTACTACGGAATTGATAATATTATTGTATACATATGTGACATTCCTGTAGCGAAAGATTTTCATGGCTCAGTGAGATGGATGGAGCCAATGAAAGTACCCGTTGCATATAAGACTGTATTTATTACAAACGGCGTTTTGTCAAGTTCATTGATAGTTTAGCACCGATCGCTTCCCCAGAAAAATATAGGACAGCAAATATAAAATACGAGGATGCGACGTGACCTGTTTTTGAAATGATAAAGAAAGAAAATGCGGAAAACATCTATGTAGTGATAATATCGTGAGATATTATCACTACATAGATGTTTTCCGTGAATATGTATGAAAGATAGTTTTATAGTTCGCTGAGTAAAACATTGGCTTTGACTATGAACAATCAAAAATAAATAAATATATAGGGACATATCACACAATTTGAGCCAGCCCCACAGTAAGTTGTGAACTTGTGTTGCAGGATACTAACTCAACGATACTATATTTTATAATATATACTTATATATAGAAAAACATCCAAAGACTCAGGTCATACTGAAAAAGATCGTTTTCCATCATGACCTGACCGGTAATCGAACCCGGGACCTTCCGTGTCACAGGCCGGCGTGTTGACCGCTGCGCCACGGAGCTCGTCGATTGATTTGATTATCTTAAAAGTAACTTATCGATCTCAAATCTAAACCTGCGAGTTACCGAATACTAATAGCCTGGTATCATCATCATCATCATCATTTCAGCCGCAAGAAGTCCACTGCTGGACATAGGCCTCCCCCAAGGATTTCAAATATGACCGGTTGGAAGCGGCCTGCATCCAGCGTCTTCCTGCGACCTTTATCAGGTCGTCCGACCACCTGGTCGGTGGGTGTCCAACGCTGCGCTTGCCGGTACGTGGTCGCCATTCAAGAACCTTTCTGCCCCATCGGCCATCGGTTCTTCGCGATATGTGCCCCGCCCACTGCCACTTCAAAGAGCTAATCCGCTGGGCTATGTCGGTGACCTTGGTTCTTCTACGGATCTCCTCGTTTCTGATTCGATCTCGCAGAGAAACACCGAGCATAGCCCTCTCCATAGCTCTTTGAGCGACCTTGAGCTTTCTTATGAGGCCCATAGTAAGGGACCACGTTTCGGACCCGTAAGTCATCGCTGGTAACACACATTGGTCGAAGACTTTCGACTTTAGGCACTGAGGTATTTTGGACGAGAAGACGTTGCGGAGCTTCCCGAACGCTGCCCAGCCGAGTCAGATTCGACGAAAGACCTCGTCCTTGAAACTGGAGCTGCCGACCTGGATCAATTGACCCAAGTAAATGTACTGCTCTACAGGTTCAAGGCTGAAGTTTCCAACAATGACTGGTGAAGGCGCAACATGGACATTCGACATAATTTTCGTCTTGTCCATGTTCATTTTAAGGCCCACTTGTTGGAAAACTTCATTGAGGTCGTTGAGCATGGTACTTAGATCCTCCAGCGACTCCGCCATGACGACTCATCAGCAAATCGAAGGTGAGTGATATACTCGCCGTTGATGTTGATGCCAAGTCCATCCCATTTCAGGAGCTTGAAGGCGTCCTCCATTGCAGCGGTGAACAGTTTTGGAGATATGACATCTCCCTGTCTCACACCTCTTTGCAGTGGAATAGCCCTCGTACTCTGCTCCTGTACTCGGACTGACATTGTGGCGTTGCTGTACAAGCACCTCAACACTTCGATATACCGATGGTCGATACGGCATCGCTGGAGAGACCGAAGCACAGCCCATGTTTCGATCGAATCGAAGGCTTTCTCATAGTCCATAAACCTGCATATAATACATTAAATACTTTAATATATGTACAAGATTTCGTACTTGTAATCATGCCTCAATGGTTGGTACAGATCTGAACAAGTCATAGTAGGTAGTAGTCCCGAATTAGAATCCAATTCTGAAGTATGCAGCGTCTTGATTGATGGCAATGAAGTTAAATTCACGCTGAGGATGCCACGTGCCATAGTATATTATGAAATCACTGTATATGTATGAATGTGTAACCACAGCGATGTTTGGTGTTTATAAACAAGTAAAAATATGTCAGCCATTTTTTTGTTCGTGTATTTGGTATTTTTGCTTGATTGTTTGTAGGGTAGCCAATGTGATGCTTAGAATATCTTTGATGTGGAGATTCTTATTGTTTTGATTGTAACCGTGCTTTGAAAGTCCTGTTAAACCCTTTGACGTTAAAACATTGGCCCGGCTGTAATCATTGATTTCATTAAATTATGTCAGATGACTGTAGCCAGTTTAAAATATCTGGCACCAATACTGGCCACATACACAGCCTAAAACAAACAACCGGCTCTACTTACAAGGAATGCCGGATAAGTTTAAAATTAGTATGCACCAAATTTGGTGGTACATGTTGTGTAGTTATACCTATTAAATACTTATAATGTACTGAATCTTATGTTATTCGTACTGCAAAGTTGAGCTTTCAGTAGATTCATCGTTAAAATTCAATAGAATTTGCCTGTCTGAAACGGCCTGCAATCAGTGACGGGTCTAATTAGTTCTAATAATAATTTTCGAGTATTTGTTGGTATAACCATATTCACTCTGTTATTCCTCTTCCAATCGTCCTCTCTCGCTCGTATCGTGAAAAATTTCATTTTACAGCGTGAGTAAGTTAACGTAATGTTTAAACATTCATAGTTTTGCAAATGATTGGTTGGAGTGAGTCAACAATGCGTGCTTGAGTCCAATTATCACTGTAATGTAAACGTGATTCGCGTCAATAACAATGGACTTATGCAACGGCACCGTACGAGAAAAATACGTGTTCCGCAGTACATTCCAAGATCTGTATGATAATGGCCGCAAGAAGTATCACTAGCGAACAATGTATTGTCACATATTTTTCATTCAACAACGGAATCGGTTCGCTCATCACCGCAATTAATATTGGCACCGATACATGTCAGAATGTAACAGGAATGCGTTACATTATTATCGGTGGTAATAAAAAAAATACATCTGAACTGAAACTATGTTAAGAGGATACATAATTTTTGGGGTCTTGGTCTCACTTTAGAAGTGCCTATCTTTCTTTGTCGATTGAATTGTAGATAAAATGGCTATAGAAACTCATATGATATTTTTAAAGACCCTATGGACACGCCACAAATGTATGATGACTTGTTTGGGAGCCCTCGTAAATCTTTTATTTTTGTATAAAATCGTAAAGCGGTTCATAGCGTACATCTGCTTATTCCAATAGTCTCAGAATAAAATGGCTTTGACATTCTGACAGACAGACAAACATGACGAATCTATTAGGGTTCCGGTTTTTGCCATTCGGCTACGGAACTATTAAAAGTCAACCGATTGTGCCTCTATTACAGCTACAGCTCTGTAAAGGCTTATGCAAATCTGTGATAGCATAAACATGTGCCGGTAAACCTTAAACTATTGAAAATCCATCAGTTTCGCGATTTAGACATTACACAGTTCAGTTACGTTTAATTTAAGAAGAGAATATTTTGGGCAGGTCGTCGCCTACTCACACGTTCCATTTTCAACGGCTTTTCAACGTAATTGGTGATACTAGTCGCGAGAGTCACCCACATACAGCTTACAGTGGCTCTCTCTTATGTAACAGCTCGTTTTCGTCACCATGTTTGACACACATTCAAGCATATGATCTTATTCTTATTGTTTGTCTAGTAAGAGCTTTTACATTATAATTTAGAAGTTTTTCTTCTTTAATATTGCTAACGTTGAGTGTTTCACGATGATGACATTTGTAATGAAATTATAGATAATTTTATCACTCAATTAATTGACATTAATATGATAATGATATTGTAGTTATATTTTTAATGCAATGAATATTTTCTAAAACTATGTTTAGCAAAGAATGACATTGGAGCTAAACTATGCACTAATAGTACAATTTGACATTAAATGAGCTTAGTTAGCCATTTGCTTTCTTTTTGGTTGCTTAGGGACCTAGGGACTTTGGAGAATGTATTTCTTACCCTGGTTTTTAACACATTCGCCTCTTGCCAGAAATAATATAGGTATCATACATTATTTAAAATGCGGTTCTTAACAAGCAAGTGGGTTAGCACACAAGCATTATTTTTTTTGTTTATTATATTGTTGATTGATTGCATAGACTGCATATTGTTGTCTGGCCTGCATTTCCGATGACCAGGCGAGTATAACGAATAAAGAGTGCTCCATATGTTTCAGATCGGACGCAACGTGTACCGCGCGACGCCTAGCCCCACGAACACGATATTCGAATGCCGGGTGCTCTCGCGGCATCACGCTACGCTGTATTATGACAAAGGCCACTTTTACCTCGTGGTAAGTACAATTCCATGCTGGTTTAGGAGAAAAGAAAAAACATAGAATAGACCAGCTGCTTTTCTTCCCGCGCAGACCGTAAAAGACCGGTCAAGGGATTGGGCGAAAATCTAAGGAATCACATTGATAGGCGATGCGGCTAGCAACCCATCATTATTTTGATTCCGCTTACCACCTTTACGCCCACTACAATGCTAAACGTGGTCTGTAGGTTCTATAACCTTGGGCTCTGTCTACCCCGCAAGGGATAAAGACGTGATAGTATGTATGTATGTAAGTACATTGCAATTGCACCATATATGAAAACTTGCTTCTCGTAGATTTAAGAAGTATTTGAAATCTTCCACGCGCGTGCTGAAACTAACGTTTACTACTGTGTGTAGTGAAACTAAAATCTACACTAGGTAGGTACTCTACAATCCTCTATTTGTGTTTTATCATGTTCTTGTAACAAAACTGTCCTTTTATATCAGGAAAACCTGATCAGTAAATTTTAATAATCATAAAACATAACCTTTCATTATTATTGATCGTATTAAAGATTGTATCAATCGTAACATTTTTTCCTCTTCCATGCCATGTCGATTTTAATTAATCAACCATGCATCAAATGAATCGATTCCATACATAACCATGAGCGGACTTAGTGCGAAACGCGGTGCGTTAAATCGCATCTCATAATCTATTCACGTTACTTGATTTGTCTCAAGTGAAGTGGATGTCTGGCATGTACTGAGTTACAGACTGCGTGGCTGGCCGCGGTAGACCTCAGAGTGTACATAGAATAAACAAACATATACCTAATACGAACCTAATAGATAATATGATATACTACTAAATAGCGGGCGGGCTAATATAAATTTCGAAATTAGCTTTCGTCCGCGGCATCGCTCGCTTTTACGTTGATCTCTCGGGAATAGTATTTTTTCTGGGATGAAAAATGGCCTTTGTCCGTTTCCATACCCTACAGAACATGATTGCAAAATTCACGATAATCGGTTCAGTTTTTAAGGTGTGAAAGCGTCACAAAAAGACCAACAAACAAATTCATTTTCGCACGATTGGTTATGGTTTATAGTGAGTTTCACACTAGTGCAGAAACTAGCACTAGTATGAAAAACACTAAAAGAAGAAATTTAAAAATTGCTAAGCTTTTCTCATGGACGGAAAATAACCACACATACGAGTACATACAAGTATAAAAGTTTGCCCCAGGGCCAGCTCGTGTTTAAGTTCATTGATACTTGTACAATGTATATGTCCCATAGTATAATTCCACGAATTGTCAGGGCTCATTACGTTTCTCGTACGAGCCACTAAATCAACTCATCCTACATCTGGAATTATGAAAGAGCCTTGGAATACTTGCCATAGCAACAACCCGACTCTCACTGCTTCCGCCCACTGCTTACAGTTAGCCAAATAACATGTCAATACAACTCCACTCTACGCCGTACGACGAAAGTAGATGTATGGTAGGAAAGCTATTCTAGGACATTATCAACGGTAAAGTGAGTTCGTTCTGAAGTTTTCTGCTATAAAAACCATTAGATTACGCAAGTGATAGAATCATCAATATAAATTTCTTTGGAAATACTATATGAAAAGATTAGTTTGAAGAATAGTATACATAGGATTTGTCTAATATTCATTTGATTTTCAAAGTGGGTATATGAATGTAACTGTGTCTAAAATAGTTCTGGGCTTTTATCTGTTCTGATAGTAAGAAAGACAATTTTAATCAGGTTCTCTGGAATTATTTTTATTAAATATTTAGCCGTTTTCCCATTCTTTCTCTTAAAACTTTCTAAAATGTTAAAGGAAAACTAGGCGCATGTGTATTAATAAACCACGTATATCAGCGTTAAATTTATTGTCTCCCGGTTTCAAAGGTTACTTTACGATTTTAATTGTTCATTCTTACTAGAGGTCGTTTGATGAATTTCTCACTTGATTTTAACAGCCTTGAGTTCTTAGGTAATTGCTTTCTGGCCGGCATATCCTGAGCCGTTTTAAGGCCGTTGTAGACTTAGCATGTTGATTGTTTTTTTAACAATTCATAAACCGTAGATTACTAAGTCTAGGTGCAACTGGAATGCATTTAGAATAACCGGTGTTTGCAGCTGTCAAAGGAAAGTAGACATGGCGCTGTGAATTATAGTTATTACGACACCACACGAAGAGTAAGCGGTTCCAAAGAATTACCAGTAATAGAGGTAAATGATACGGCGACCCGGGAACGCTTGCGGTCGGACACGCTCATGCGGAACTTAGGATAGCGGCGTTTGCTGTCGCTCTCTGGGGCGTTTACACACTTTTTTTGATTTTCATTGAATATCATCCATGATCACCCATTAGTGATTAGTGTCTTGAATCAACTAGGCGAAGCTTTATTACTAACTTGTCAGTTATAGCTATGATTATAGCTGACAGGATGTCTAACGTAGACGATTTTGTCTCTGGTTGTCCTGTTTAGAACATTAACATGTTATGTTCAGCGATCTTATTACCGGTGTTTGTGATTCTGGATTTCGAATTTGTTGTTTTAGTAAAATAAATGTCAGATCAAAAATATAGAATGGTGGATGACACATGTTAACAAGTTTAAGATATGGAAATATTGGGTGGATTTTTAAACGAATCCATGCTTCAAACCTACAAAGAAACATTAAACGAACAAATGAAGATGCTATTTTGCATAATATGTAGTAATTGCTTCGCTTTGTTGTAGCTGTTTCGTTGATTGAACTATTGAGCAATATTACAGTTGACGAGCTTTGTGTGTGACCACTTTGTGACACTCGAATAGGTTTCGTAAAGACGCACCCATGAGTTTTACGTGCGGCCGGAATTAACAATGCAATCGTGGTACTATATCGACTTGCGTTTGATCTTTTATTGGCGGCCCGTCCTGAAGATTTACGATTTCTCGGAAGATTTTCCTGATTTTCTTCTTGTACGGTTTACTAAAATGGGATTAATATATTGGTATATGGAAATACTTACGTAGTTTAATGATGTTTTTTTTTACTTTTAACATACCATCCCAGTGAATGCTCAGTAAACTTGACTGTCAAAAAAAGAAGGAAACCTATTTTCTCTCATCGTGATACAGACTGATTCAATTACTAACTTCAAATATATTACCTATTCATCTCTCTCTCATTTAGACACACACACCTCAACCATTAAAATTGTGTGACATACAACATATTTAGAACTCAGACAAAATAATAACTGCAACCAGATGACATACGAGTGTGCTGACTGAACTGAACGTCTCAATGAAAATTACTGCTATCCTATCTATTTCATACTTCAAATGTGAAATACTTACTTTATCGCTGGATGAGGTAACGACATTTCAGTTTCACTCAATATGCGTCTTCTTCTACCTGATGATTATAGAACGAAAAGTAAATTAGATCGGATTGCTATTTTCGAAGAGCTAAAATGGTTTTTTAGGGTTCCGTACTAAAGGAACCCTTATAGTTTCGCCATGTCTGTCTGTCTGTCTGTCTGTCCGTCCGCGGTTTTACGCAGAGACTATAACTACTAGAAAGCTGTAATTTGGTATGAGTATGTATATTAATTATGGCAAAAAAGTGGTAGAATAAAAACTTGAAAAAAAAATTTTTTAGGGTAGCTCCCATACAAGTAAAGTAAGGGGAGTACTTTTTTTTCTCTATTTACCCATCGTGTGGGGTATCGTTAAATAGGTCTTTCAAAAATATTGGGAGGTTGAGAACACCATTTTTCGATTTAGCGATCCGTTTCCGAAATATTTGGTTTTAAAGTGCGAATTTTTGTTAGAGGTAAGTGTCCCCCCCCTCTATCTGCTAAACGGTTATATATAGATACGTGAAAAAAATTACAGCAGTAGTATATATACTGAAGTTTAAAGGAAAACTATCAGAGCTGAGTTCTAAGTACAAACTAAAAAGTTATAGGCAACCAACTTATAAACTGTAAAATTTCATACTATTTTCATTGTTAGATGTTTTTGGTCGCTAAACTGTAAGATGTGAGTGTGAATAGTGTGAACTCAAAGTTGTCATTCGCAACCGGGCCACGCGCAGTGTAGGGTTCCGACACTGCGCGTGGCCCGTCACGCACTTGGCCGGTTTTTTAGGGTTCCGTACAAAAGTTGAAAAACGGAACCCTTATAGGATCACTCGAGCGTCTGTCTGTCCGTCCGTCCGTCTGTCACAGCCGATTATCTCCGAATGTACTGAACCAAATTAGATGAAATTTGGTAAGATAGTGTAATCCTATGACCCAAACACGGATGTGCAAAGTAAATAAAGATTTTTTTGAAATAACGGTCATTTTTAGGGGCCCAATTACAAAATTAAAAAAAAAAGTTTTGCAAACCTTACTGTGTCATATATCAAATGAAAGGGCTTATTATGAGGATATCAAAAATATTTTTTTTTGTTCGGGTAAAATCAATACTTTTGATTTTATTCACGAAAGAAGGCAAAAATTGACCATTCCCCCCCCCTGATCTCCGAAACTACTGAGCCGAAAATTTTGAAAAAATTACAAAATATAGTTCATTCCTTGAAGATTACAGGAAAAATAATAAGAATTCTATCACTTGAAAATAAAGTGGTAAACTCACAATAATAAGTTCATCCAGGGAAATAGTTCACTAAAACACCACTAGATGGCGCTAGTCAATTGAATAAAACATTTTTTGCACATTGTGTGTGTGTTCACGAAGCATACTGTACGGAACCCTCATTGCGCGAGTTTGACTCACACTTGACCGGTTTTTTATGGTTATCGTCGTAGGTTTTTTTTTACTCGCAAATCTACCATGGCTAATATTTACTGCCTCTTATTAATCGCCTTCGCTATCACACAGTGTGCATTGTGTATTGTGTTTTATTAGTAGAGCGTTACAACTTATCAACGAATTGTTTTGTGTGCGGCTGTAGGACTAAAGCGATGCATAACAGGTTATGCTTAGTGGGTAATTATAACAAATTATCGAGTCCAGCTCCTCCAAATAGGCAACGACCATGTTATGTGTTATGTCTCATCCACACAAGTTATGTAAATTTTCGTAAACGGGTCCTAACGTGCGCTTCTTTCGAAACACATTGGTTCTGAAACGGCTAGAATCTCAAATAGGTATTTTATAATTAAAATTTCTACATATACATCTTTAGGAAGGAGTGGAATTTGGCATTGACATTTCAGTTAAATACAACCATTTAAAAAGATTGAATAAACGTATAAGGCGACTAGATGTTTCCCGGGACTTTTATCACACAGTCTACCCGGGCCTCCGACCTGACCCCCTGGCCCCTGGACTCCGGGTTCATAAGCATCTCAGGTTAGAAAGGTACTGGGAACATGCTGAGCTGACAAAGACATGAATAGTTTTCACGGCGGTCGTTCAATAATGACTTTTATAGCGAAATTTGATTCCTTGGGTTATGCATGTAGTAACGCAATATTCATAGTGGTCCCTATTTCTTAAGAAAATAAAATATAGCTTGTTTCTTGCTGATAATGTAGCTTTTTCATTGGTCTAGTATTTTTTGAGATAACCGATTAAAAACAAACGCACAAAACTTTCCACTTTTTAATGAATTTTAGTTAAGATATAGGTATTATATTAGTCTAGATTATGTAAAAGCACTAAATGACTATGTCGATTTGGTGAAGCAGTAAAGATTAACGGACCTTTTTGACAGGCAAATTCAAGTAGGAATTAATTGCTATTATTTTCAAATTGATTCCTTATTTCATATGTATATTTTATAAATATTATTATGTTTTATGTTATGAAAGTTGCACTCGATACTATTCATGTAGTTTAAGAAACGGATATAAAAGTAATTCTGACGTAGATAAACTATACAGTTATATACATATATATATTAGATACGATTTTCAGATCCGACGTATATTTCATGTCCGTCCATACAAAGTTTGTATACTTACAATTACATTTGTAATACAAATGTAAGTACGCCGTCCGATAGTGCGAACTGGCAATCCGATAGGAAGCAAAATGTGAAGACTATATCCAGCTTGAAAGCAAAAAGAATTAAAATATAATTTCATCATAAGCGTTGATATAATGCCAATCTCAAGGAATTCAAAACACAGTGGACAATCGTCAATCCAAAAACAAACGTAACATTTGAATAACGCACTGACGCTGCTGTTTACCGACGTCGTGCAAACAAGTAAACACGCGTTTGTTTGCAGGACAACCGCAGCAGCAACGGCACGTTCATCAACAACAACCGCTGCTCCATATCCAAGCAGCAGGAGCCGCATGAGGTCTTCTCAGGCGACGTGGTGCAGTTCGGCATTCCCGTCGTTGAGAATGCCGACAACTTGGAGAAGGTGAGTATTCTAATTTTTAAAATGAATAATTTTAATGCCTTTGACCTTAATCTTGCCTGATTAAAAGCAAAGACGAGGTTTAGGGTGGCACACGCAAACTCAAATAATGCCTTATTAGTCTTGCCTTGAAAATCCGTAAATTGAAAGAGTAGGGTAACGGCGAGGCGGAGAGGGTATTCCATTCCTTCTAGGTTCGTAGAATGAAGGAGGAGGCGAATCTAGAGGTTCTATAATTGATGATTAATTACATTCACGTACGCTTAAATTGTGCGAGCCATGGTTTTTCCGAGAGACTGCAACATGGGGTCACTTAAAAAGGGCGTGAAAAGATTTCTTCGGGGTCGGCAACGTGCGAGCACTCCTGGTGTTGCAGGCGTCCATAGGCTACGGTAACCGCTTTCCATTAGGTGGGCAGTACGCCTGGTGTTAAAAAAATAATGATCTGAATTTATTGTAACTTAAGTGTTTACAAAGCAATGCAATCCACTTTATTATTTTAAGTTATTTTAATAATTATATATTATAATTACTCGAGCGGGAGACGGGAATCGGAAGCCCATCTGGCTTCCTTCGAATTGTCTTAAACATCACAAGAGTTACTTCTATTGTTCGAAGTAAATCCATAGGAAGGAGTACTTTGGTTCTGAGTTTTAATCTTCACGATATGATATCACAAATCCGCTATTAATTACAAACGTTGCTACAGAGTTTCTTAAAGCTAAAGTTTATTTGCTTTATGTTTCGAGGCAAGTATACGTAGTAGTTTATTACTTTCAATATTAAAACGCTTTCTCTCTAGATGTACTTTAATTAAACATCACACAGTAAATTTATTGGCATCAAAAGATATAAAAATATAATGAAATATCGTACAGCTGTAGGAAGGAACTATCACTTATCTCATTTTTTGTAAGTTTTTTATGCTTTCACAGTGCTATTCTGATCCCTCAATATTAATTGATTTTGAACTTCATTGTGAAATTGGTTAAATCAAATACTACAGCTGTAATGGTGGGGTAGTTATTAATGTGTATAAGAGGAATGAGATATGGTAGAGAAATTCGACGTGTAGGATTGAAGCATGGTGGCTTAATTGGTAAGGTTAGGAAGTTAGGCGTTGGTCGTACAATGATCTGTGTCGTACAGTGACTAAAGATCGCTGTGGTTCAATGCTACCCGCGTGTTTTTATTCCCATGTGTTATTCCTTAATATAATAAACAGTTCTATAATCTATTCGTATTTATTTGCTTTAATGTGTTTGTACATCTATCGCACTATTCAATAACGATATTTAATAAGTTGTTACCATTTTACTCGCGTCGAAAGCATTATTATGCCAACAGAAGTGTCATTTGTTCTATTGTAAAAAAAAACCTGTTTGTCGCGCGGCCGTGGCACGCGAACCCTGCACTATCGAGGTGAACCACCATAGTATTGCAGGCATGCACTACACATAACGAATTAGTAACATAACAACCATTGAAGTGTAAAAGAACAAGTTAAAAAATTACTACTAAAACTTAATGATGTCACCTAAAAATATTACTTAATTTCACAAGACGGCACTAGTAACGACGACTGCTAAGGTGTCGGGGCGCCCTGGCAACGCGGGTAAACTCATAGCTCTCAAAAGGGCCAGGTCAGCCGCGAATATAGCAGATTTTGGTTCAGCAGGTGTAGATTGTGATGCATGGGCAGCAACAGCCTCCCGCAGCAGCGACCGCAGCAACCCCCGCAACACATTTGGAGTAACAATTAGAAGAGCACAGCGTACTAGCTAAAATAATTATAGGAGATTCGCCATAACTTCCGCACCACGCGTCGTGGAAACAGGCTTTATGCTCATCCTGACGGTTCAACACAACATGTTTCTCTAGACCATTTTTCCTCGCGTGTGTAATTGTGAAACGATCTTCCACTGTTTTTCTTCGAAACTATAACCGATTCCTGCAAAAGGCGGATAAATTCAAATTCACTCTTTTAACAACTCTAATGTTGTAAATCTCCATGCGCTATGATTAGGCACTTACCATCAGGTGTTTCGTTGTCACATCGGCCCGCATGAATTTTAAAAAGAATTTAAGAACCAAACATTTTTGCTACACAATTTTATTATACTATTCTCCAGCCATTTTTTTATCATCCCAATCAGTGTGGAATTTTGGGACTGCTGCGCGAGATTTAGTTTTCCTGCCAGTGTTTTTTCTGGTAGTTAGTGGTTGTTTGTGGTCTTTGGTGGTAGAAGATGGCAACCGATGGTAACCAATCGGAACTCAATGGTACCCGATAGAACCCGGCCGTACCTGATGGCACCCAGTGCTTCGCGATGGTACGCAATAGTACCTGGTGGTACATGATATTACAGGGTGGTAATCAGATGGTGTTCAAAGGCATCTGATGGTACGCATCTTTGAGTCCGACAGGTCTCGTGCGGCTATTCGGAAATCCATTCGAATAAATATTGATTCAATAATAGAGTCAACTAAGAGTCATCATGCGGAAGCTTGACAACTAGTGGCGGATCAATTCTACCACTTCAAAAATTTTGCTACTGATACTGATGTACAGTTAATTATATATTTAGTTACGTATAAGTTCAAGTTAAATTATCTAAAAAGATCAAGTTGTAAAAGTATCACATAGTCACGTCTCATAGTTTATACATGTCCCATCATACGTACTGAGATGTTACCACGGCTAATGATGCAACTGCAACTCATTGAATCATTAGAACGCGTCATAGTCAAAGCGGATTGCATTAGTTCCAGTGCTTGGGTACAGAAGCTTGATATGATAATGATTGAAAGACGAGATAGATGGTGCATAACATAAATTTGCGTGGTTTACTTATTCGTAGGGTTATACAGATTTTTCCCACATTTTGATAAGATCATTATTAATTTGTAAATTAACTTTAATATCCAAGCTTCACCGCCTCAGCCTAAGGCCTATTTTTAGCCAAAGAAAATACACAAACAAATCTGTGAAAACTATTGTTGGCTGCTTTGAATATAGAACCAGCAAGTGTGAGTCTAAATCGTACTCGAGGAATATACCACCATGAAATTTTGGCTACAAAAACTCCAAACAAAGAACGTGTATTTTGACCGTATTTTTTAAATAAAATCTTGTTTTTCATTATATTTGTATATAGCGGCAATAGATATACAATTTTTATTTATTTTTATTTTGCTAGCCTGTTAAATCCCACTGCTGGGCAAAGGCCTCCTTCTCTGCTCCATTCTTCTCTGCTTTGGGCTTTGTTTGGCCAGTCTTTGGAGTACAAATCTAGGTCGTCGCGCCATCTCCGTCGGGGTCTTCCAGGTCGCCGGTGTCCATTAGTTGGGGTCCACGATGTAGCAATTTTGGCCCAAAGCTCTAAAGGCATGCGACTAACGTGCCCGGCCCAATCCCATTTCAGCTTTGCAGATATACAATATGATAATAAAACCCTATTCGATCTTTAAAGTCACTCCTTTAAAGATCAGCCCATCAATATGAAAAAAATACCTTGGGCCTAATTTTCTATGCGACAAAAAGCTCAAGTTAATTAGCAATTTGAGCACTTTGTCGCATGAGAATGTTCAAAAAGTTTTGTAATTATTGTGTTGTCTGTTTCAGAACACGTTCCCGCCTGTGGTCGCCCTCCTCAAGCTATACCATCCCGATGGCAAGGAGGCGAAGCTCTCGTTCAACCCCACCATGACTACGCCGCTGCACCTCAAGGAGTTGTATCAACTTAACACTTTCGTTCAGGTAAGGACTTCAATTTCTCTTTTTTTCCAATAATACATCATCATCATCCATATATAGCCAGAGCTGTCAGAGGCAGAGACCCCCTCCACGCTGGCCAGATGGGTTGGAGATTCTCGCTGAAGCTTTGTTTAGCTTGTATTTCCTAAGTCCACGGGAAGACTTGAAGTTCTACTCCGCCGGGAACCACAAGGCATTCATACTATAACAGAATTCGAGTTTCGCTATAAATACATCAACAGTGTTTGTTGTTTTACGTGTGTGTAAGCGGCCAACACTGGTGTCAGAATGTTCAAGCTGCCTAGAAGCATCTGATATAGCTTAACCACTGCTATCAATAATAACAGCCGGGACCAATTAGTGCCAATGGCTTAACCTAGCTTTAAAAGCATCCAAGACTACAATAGTATTCGAAAATAATGAAATCGAACTAATTAAATACATACACATATTGGATATGTGTCACGTCACGCCTTAACCGCTTAACGGGTTTGGATTAAAATAGGTAGACCATGACCTAAACGAGGGAATCCTTGTCACGTTTTATAATTACACTAGCTCCACTTTCATAAAACTTAACTTTTTACTGTTCACATAATTCTTATTGACCATGAGAAATGGCTATCCTACCATACTTTGCTTGATTTCCATTGTGTGTGGTTTATCAACCAATGACTGTTCATATTGTGATTTAGCCAGTCAGGCGAATCTTCATTCTGATATACATGCGTGGGTCAGTTAATCATGGTTATACTGATCTGAATCATGGTTATTTTTTTATTTTATCTTGAATTTTACGTCGGAGAAATGACCGAATATTTTGGTTATTAAAAAAATTTAATCAATACTCTTCCACTTGTAAATTGAATAATGGAAATGCGCCTCAGCACTAGCTGAATCTTTGCGGCCTATTCTGGCTGCTCTGTCAGGTCCTAAACTTTAACGCTTTGAAACCCTGGCCCTGCATATTATTATGATTTTGCCTTTGAAGCTACCGCCCAGAGAAATAATGCCAGAATATTTTTTATAAATCCATCCATCCATCCATCAGGTCTTTTTCAGTCTCCACTGCAGGAGCACGACCCTTACTGTACTACCGCAGCAATATATTAGCCAGAGCAGTCAGAGGAATATAAAAATGTTTTATTAAAAGGTTGTTATGCATTCACAATGCTATTCTTATTAAGAACTAAGATATGGGAAAAAAATCCATGCGGTCAGGAGTATTTATACGACTATATTATAGAAGTCGTATAAGGACTAAGACGCAGGTTTACATCCTGATTGCGTGGAATTTTTTCCCTATATATCATTTGTTTACTTAACACAACTAAAAACTAGCATAGGTAGATTTAAAAATGTGAAAATAGTTTTCCTATTTTGCTACTGCATAGCTTGCATAGCAACAATAGATAGATTACGAATAAATTAGTGGCGAAGAGCCTAAAATTATTCAAATGGTTACGAAACGGCCCTCCGTATTCAACTCACGTAGCGGCACAGTTATGTCACAACCGTGCACTATCCTAATGTGTAGGACGCGCGTAGTTTGCATCTTAGAAAATAACCGTTAATGATCTACTATCAACCTACATCTTCTATGTTATTACCAATTGAGGTTAGAACTTGCGTAGTTTCCATAAGTTTAACGACATAGTTTGTAGAATACGGTAGTTGTCTAATGTTAAGATTATATAAAATTTGTTTCTAATGAGACTAATTTCTATCTAAAAACTATAAAGAACACTTTTAATTGGATATTGATTCGTTAAGTGATCTTAAAGCTTCTTTAAAGTTGGGTGCATAAGACCATTTTTTAAATGAAAATCTTTAATTACAATTATACTGTATTTTAGTCTGCAAAATTTATAGCAACTTTTATTATGAAACCATTACCATAAACGAAATATTTCGTATAGCTACCAAACAGAGTTCTCACGCCACCCATACAAAATACAAGCTTGTGACGTCACAAATAGGTAGGCATTTCAGCGGCGCGTTTTCAAGTCTAAAAATTTACGTCTAAAAACATGTGTCTTTAAAACTTTTATAACTGAAAGAGTTTTTTGTTTAGAAATGTATTTCTGTCACTATTGTGTTTATTTTTGGCAGGTCTTTACATAGCAATATGAAAAAAAATATAGTCAACATGCCCATTGCTTCATCATTTCTAGCATGTAACAAACTTTTTAAAAGTACATAATAATTATGAACACTTAATGAACTTATCTTAATTGTGTTCCGATAAAAGAAGGATTATTTTGCCCCGTATTCCATATGATTGAGGCTACTCATCCTTACTTTCTCAAGAATCACTGCAAGAGCTTCAGAATATTTCACTTGTAGCTATCCAATTTTAGGTTCCATACTCAGCTAGCTGTAAGACTTGAGGGCACAGGGTCCTAAAGTTCCATGCACTAATGCAGATACTCGTAGCTCAAGATAATAAACTTTATATACTACATAAACAGATAAATTATGACGGACCGACGATACGAAAATCCTATCTAAATTCGTAGAACTTGTATGTTTTTCGATGTCATTGATAAGCACAGAGAATCCAAATGTAGCACTGGCTGAATCTTTTTTAATCGTCTTGCTTGTAGACTTGATTTTTTCTATTACATAACATACGCATAAGTGGCAAAAATGTGACTTGTCGTGTTATTTTTAAACTTTCACGCTTGAACCACAACTTGCCAACCGTAAGTTATTTATTTTCTCAGTCCTTTCTATGGATTTACATCTATCGTAGTCAGCCGCAGCGAGATGCAATAGTAAATAAATAAAATGTTCGTGCTAAGTCTTGTTAATATTAATAATTATGTGACACGTCACATCTTTGTCACTTAAGATCAATATCATCTAGAAGTCTAGATCAGAAAGAACATATATTTATTTGATTAGCTTATGACTCCATCGTAGTCGCGTGCATTGAGTCATTTGTATTGCAACAAAGGCTCTTTGTTGAACACCGGTATCTAACCGATAGTCATATCATATAGGATCGATTTCGTAAGAATGAGAATATAGTTATTTTATCGATATTTGTGTAAGAAGATCTAAATATGATTTTCTTGAGTTAAAGTTCCGTTGAACACCCAAATTATTAGTAATCGAAGCCCTCAAAATTATTAAATAAGCCCGCTTAGCAGTCGACTGTCAGCTAATTTGATCAGATTTTTATATTACGTTGTACTTTCAATCGACGCTTAATTGGAGATTTATCTTTTCTCCAGTTATCTAGTAGTATCTATTCATCATCATCATCATCATCTCAGGCGTAAGAAGTCCACTTTGTTAGACATAGACCTCCCCTCAGGAATGGGTGGTTTTGTCATATTCACCGCGCTTGACAGACGGATTGAAGTTTTTTGGCTCATCTCGGATCGGACGCTGCTGCCCATCGAAATCATTTTTTAAGAGAAAGATATTTAGGAGTTTATTGGACTGAGGGAATGGGATAAAAGTTGGGATTCAAGATTCAAGATTCAATCGTTTATTTAATATAGGTTTCTTTGAACACTTATTAATTGTCATATTTGAGTTTACAATTTTTACAACAAAAAAATTTTGTTGACAATGAATATGATACTTGCTTGGATGGGGGATGAGAAAGTAGCAGCTCGTGAGGCCGGGCCACGCGTACTTGGACCCGGACACACCACACCTGAGTTACCAACTATTTATTGATTCAATTTGTATGTATTTCCAGGAGGCCATTCAACGCGAAGCATCCCTAGAAACGCGCTTACGTACGCTGCGCGAGTGCGTGGAGCGCACGCGGGCGGAGGCCGAGGCTTCGTGGGAGCTGTTCGTGGGCGAGCAGCGGCTGCTGATGCGGGTGCACGCGCTGGAGAGCATGCTGTCTGTGGGGAAGCAACCCGACGCGCATCAGGTGGCGCAGCTGCTCAACGACAAGAGGAACTATCAGGTATGAATAGAAGTTATTGGTCCACCAAGTCTCTTTTGTTGATAACTATGATTATTTAAAAAAAATCCATGTTTTATAACATAAAAGTGCGGCTCAATTTTTCTGGAACTTGTCCTTTACATACAATAACCCAAACAGCCAAACATTGTGAGCTGCATACTGGTGGGATTGGATGGAGTGCAACAAGACAAGACCTAAAAGAACTAGGCGTCAGAAGATGGAAAGAAAAAGCAAAAACGTTTGATTCGCTGTATATCTATCTAGATTTCCCTGCTAATCAAACATTGCACTATATTAAAAACATTATTGGTTCCAATCTAAATCGTACGCTTTTTTTTTGAGGGTAGCACAATTGGCACAACTGGTAGCGTCACAACTCTGTACCTAACATATTATGTTCATGCATTGAAAATAAATCATTATTCATGACATTCAATGCCATCTAGTGACGAGTGGAAAAAATCCTTTAATTTGGTCCAATATTTTTGTATAAGGTTGGCAGCCTGTACGTACATCATCATCATCCTAGCGTATTCCCTTTTAATGCTCGGCGATTACGCTTCAGGGCCCAGGCTCCGCTACCTAACCCAGGTGATTTACGAGGTTACTGGTTTTTACACAGAGCGACTTCGTCTGACCTTCCTTACCCAAGCGTAGACCAGATTTGGATCTGGTTTACTCTGGGTTGGCTCTACGATAGGGAAAACCGGGGCTGGTTATACGGTGCTATATCCCTTGATTGACTTTTACGATCTGCCCGGGAAGCGAAGCAGCTGGCACGTTCTTTGTTTTTCTTTCGCTCCCAACGAGCATGGAAGACAGGTTGACAGCTTATACGTTACTATTTTATTGTCTTTGATTGCAGGAAGTGGCGCAGGAAAGTCTACGAGTGGCGCACGAGCAGCGGCTGGCGCTGGAGGAGACGCTAGAGCGCCGCAACCGCGAGGCGGCGGCGCTGCACCAGCACAACTGCACGCTGCGGCTCACCGCCACCAGCGCCACGGCCGAGCTGCAGGCAAGTCGAGCTTACACGGGGTCCTATCTATCAGCCAGGGGTGTCCACTACTGGTCTGAGGCCTATGGGGGCATAGGTCGCCTCAAATTGCGGTCTTGTGCATGCTGACTCCACCGACTCCTGGTTACCCAGATGCGGTCGTCTGTCCACCTGGTCCACGTGCCAAAATTGATTGAATTGACGGGATTTAAATTGGCATACTTCTTGACTGAAATCAAGAAATACCCCAATTTGTGGCTTACACTCTCCACGCTGTTCAGACGTCTTTTTGATATCTGTAAGCTTTGTTTCGCTTGTGTTTCCTTAGTCGCCTTATACGACATCCACGGAAATACTTTGAGTCGTCCTATTCTACTCTGCCGAAAACCATACGACGGGATATTTTTCCCATATGTTCTTTCTTAATTTTTGATGATGATAGTGATTAAATTCATACATTTACAGCTTTAGTGTGAGTTGGGCCGTGACAGTAGTATTGTGTGTTGCAGAAGCTGGCCGCGCGGTGCGAGCGCAAGATGTGCGCGGCGCGGCTGGCCATCGCCGCCGCCGAGGAGCGCGAGCAGGCCGCGCGCGGACGCCTGCCGCTCACGGTAACTCACCCTCTTGTATACTCACTAGCACTCCTCCCCGGGCATGTATCCTAATCCTATCCTAACTAATATTATAAATGCGAAAGTGAGTTTGTTTATTTGTTTGTTTGTTACGCTTTCACGCCGTATCTACTGAACCGATCTCCATGAAATTTTGCATACACATAGGTTAGGGTACTGAGAAGGACATAGGCTATATATCACGCGGGCGTAGCCGCGGGTAACAGCTAGTTATACTTATAAACATTATCTATTTATTGATAAAACCCGGATGAAAATCCGTGCAGTAGTTTCTGAATTTAAGGCAAGCAGTAATTTTGGCTACCATCATCGCGTTTATATTTTGTTTAAAAATGTATATACCCTTCATATGAATTGGCGAAAGTTTTACGACCGGTTGTCTGCCTAACACTCTGCACAATTTTTTTTTAAAAAGAAGTTACAGTTTCTAATCACCATTCATTTAAAAAGAGTACCTAATCGATTTGATGTATCATTATTGGGCCTTTAAGTTTCTCATGCTTGCGTATCGGAATATACTACTGCAAAAATGATCGAATGCAACAAATACTACCGAATTTTGTGTCGCTTATCAAGGATTCTTAATAGAATTATCCTAAGGAGTCTTCAAGCATGCAAGTGTTAGTATAGCTGCGAATTATATTTCGCCAACTATACTATACTATACTTATAATTTTTTCAATACATTTGTTAATAATACGGTTCCTATGACATCGAAATCTGTGCCGTAATTATGAATTTACGCCACTAATGCTTTTTACTTTACACCAATCACAACCGCTCAATAGCCCAATGCCACAGATGCAAAATTTAAACTTTTTCATAGAATCCGAGTAAAGAGTTTCCAAGTTCAGTATGAAAACTTTTTTCTGATTTGTGAGATGTGATTTTTTAACCGACTTCGAAAAGGAGAAGGTTATCAATGGACTTTTTTGGAGAAAATAAACCTGAGTAAATGTACCTACCTGATTATAATAAATGCTTACAAACTGCTTTAGATCCTAACTTTTATAAATTCCTTATTTGTTGAACTGCAATCTTGTTTTAGTTTATGGTAATCGCAAATGTATTGAAAAACGTCGTATGATACTCGTAGAGTAAGCTGTCTATTATAGTCGTCGGTTTATTATAAGCACTCGACTTCGCCTCGTGCGTATAAACACCTCGACTATAATATCCAGCTTACCGTACTTGTATCATAATGTACTATTAGTCTCTGTTGTAATATTGTACGTATTATCATTACGACATCGTTTTTCGATTAGGTAATGACTTTCAAATTTCGAATACCTGCGTTTGAAAAGGAATCTTGGTCAAATTTTTGAAAATAGAACTACGTCGCTGAGCGAGGTTGTCCACTGCCTCGACGTGAGTTTGATTTGCCGCCATTGCGAAATAGGTAGATTTATTTGTAATTAAAAGTGAATCGAAAAAGTGAGTGAGGAAGCAGGTATGTACACTACACAAAATTCTCTACGGGGTAGCGAACATATCAACAGTTTGTGGCTAGATAAGTCAAGAATGAAGTACATATGAGAATGTTTTTAGAACAGTCACACAGAACAACCCTCATAACTTAACAGTTACATAAAGTATTATTAATCATTTTTTCTAATTATTTCAGTACTCAGTACAAAACGGCGAAGCGAAAATGCTGGTACTAAGTACGGACAGCAACAAACTGCAAGAAGCCAATCGTTCTGGCTCGCTGGAAGACGCGGTGCGGGCGTTGCCTGACTACATCAAGCTGCTGTTACCGCAGCATATCCTCAAGAAGGTAAGATAGGTCTGAGTGACTTGTGTGAGCACAGCGACAAACTGCAAGAAGCCAATCGCTCTGGCTCGCTGGAAGACGCGGTGCGGGCGTTGCCTGACTACTATAGCTGCTGTTACCGCAGCATATCTTCAAGAAGGAAAGCTAGGTGTGAGTGAAAAGAGACAGCACAGCAACGAACTGCAAGAAGCCAATCGCTCTGACTCTCTGGAAATCACGGTCGGGCATTGCCTGAGTACATAAGGCTGCTGCTGTCGCAGCATATCCTCATTAAGGTAAGCGAGGTGTGAGTGGCAAGTGATAGCATAGCAACAAACTGCAAGAAGCCAATCGTTCTGGCTCGCTGGAATACACGATGTTGGCAATGCCTGAGTACATAAAGCTGTTGCTGTCGTAGCATATCCTCAAGAAGGTAAGCGAGGCATAAGTGACAAGTGATATCAACAAACTGCAAGAAGCCAATCATTCTGGCTCTCTGGAAGACGCGATGTGGGCACTGCCTGACTACATAAAGCAAATTTTACCATACAGCATATCCTCAAGAAGGTAAGTAAGTGAGGTGTGAGTGACAAGTGAGAGCACAGCAACAAACTACAAGAAACCAACCGTTCTGGCTTGCTAGAATACACGGTGCGGGCATTATCTAAGTTGCTGCTTTTGCAGCTTATCCTCATGAAGGTAAGCGAGGTGTGAGTGCTAAGTGATAATATCGTGAAGCATCAGCCTCAAGAATGTAAGCTAGACCTCATAGAACCTGATAGTAATATTTATCAACCAAGTTTTTCAACTCTCAGCAAATTCATTATTTGAGGAACAGTGTTTCCTTAGATCCTGCTCGAAAGCCACCGGTTGATGAGGCGTCCAGATCCAAAAATATAAGGAACGGTTTATGGGTTATGTTCGGGCAGGAACAGAAGCTGCAGTCTAATGCCAAAAAACATGCCTTGGGATAGAGAACTTTGCATTATACCTACCAAAGTTGCAATGTAACCCGTCTTAGCATATCAATACCGCCAAGCAGATATGCTACTACTAGAAACTACTGGGTATGCACACAAAATAAGGCTACCAGACCTGCAGCCACTTTAAGGTTCACGTGGGCAATTTTCGGCCTCTTGTCTGTACCCATCATGAGTGAGCGGAAGACTTTGAATTTTCGGGGTTGCTGTGTGGAGTTACGAGAGCCAACCCACCTCGTCGAGAAAGCGATGAACTGTAGAGGGTGTGCTGCAGGAGTCGCTTATAGTTGCTGGATGTTTCTTTTAGACCCTTTACGGTAAGGTCTTTTTATGTCGGTCGTCTGTATCAGGGTCTCAGGCTTTGTGTTAGGTAACGGTGTCCACCATTACCTCTTTAAGATTATTATTGTCTATCTTACTGATTTTTTTAATTACTTACAGGTTGGCATAAAAGCGATATCTGCCGAGACCAAAAAAGAGTTCGAGTTGATTCTCAAGAAGAACAACATTTATAACGCGGAAACTAAAGGTATTCTTTGTCACAGTAACTTATTACTTTTTTTATTTTTATGGTATTATTATAATCAGAGGCTAATTAAATGTCGAGAGTGTTCTATTTTTATTCTATCTTTTTCATTGTTACCCCTAAACTTGATAACAGGGAGCTGAATGCCAATCGTATGGATGAGCAATGTATTGTTGTTTGTGATAAATGACTTGAATAAGCAGAGTACAAGTCTGACTGCTACGTGGCATTAACATCATTTATTTTTTTGAAATCTTTCGCGTTCACGTCCATAATTAAACTATATAATGCCACTGAATTGTTATTTATGTAAATTAAATTACAGAAAAAGAAGAAGACGAAGGTGTGGTGGGCGGAGGCAGCGACGAAGAGAAGTGCGGCGAGCCCGACTCCTGCACCGACGACGAGAAGCAGTCGCGGCTCAACCATGGTAAGAAAGAACCCAAACTTATCGATGCCGAAAAAGTCGAATAAAAAAAATATAGAACGTGTAAATTGTCTTTTCTCCATCGCAGATAAGTTTGAATAGTCGGAAGTAGTCATTGAGATATTAAGTACTGCGTACTAGAGAAGCCACCGCAACCCAAAACCACTCACTTTGTCCCGTTGGACAAAATTAAAAAACAAAAACATGGTGGAAATCATAAAAATGCCTTGGTGTGTATTGAGTTATGACAGTAATAACTTATCGAGCACTGCACAGTGTAAAGGAATAAATTTTCATCAGCAAGTACTTAAACTAATAAAATTTTTCCAAAAAGAAAATCAATATTATTACTTCCCGCCATTTTGCATTATTTGGCATTATGTTGACATGTTGCTATGGAAACGCGTGATTGTAGCAAATATAGCGCTTAAGTATTGAATATGGACGATTGGACGCTTCGTTATTGTTTTAGCGCTGTAGCGCTGAAATTTTTAATTACGAAAAATGGAACACTGAATGAATATATTTTACGTAGCGCCTCTAGTACGTAGTACTTAATATCTCAATGAAAGTATTATATTTTTTTCTGATACACGTCTAGATTTTTTAAAATAGAATTTGTACACCTGGGCATTTATCTTGCGACTATAATTTAAGATAATTAATTTAAGTGGTTCCACTTGACGATGCTATGTTGATAGATGACCTTGGGCTCTGTGTACCCCACACAGAGCCAAGGTCATATATCAAGATCTTCTTTCCCAAACACAATAAATAGTATGTTATAGGTGTTATTTTGCATTCACAATGAATGAATGAATATACACTTTATTGCACCATTATAACAATGCTATTTTCATTACACTTTTATTAAAATAAAGAAATAAGTTATGGGAAAAAATCCACGCAGCCAGGATTTAAACCGAATTCTTTAGACTTTGTATGTCTTACACCTTACCAATTAGGTCACCGCGCTTTAAATATCCCATACCCATATTTTTTGTTTTCTAATGATAAGAAATAGTACTTATGCCGCTCGGTTTGGTCCCGCAGAGCCGGAGCACGAGGACAGCCCGAACGAGGTGCACGCCGACAACAACGCCAACTCCACCTACAGCGAGCCCGACCTCGAGGACGAGCCGGTGAGTTCTTTCCACACGAACCATGAGGGTTTTATTACATTACCATCAGATGGCGCTACTGAATAGAGGCAGATGAGCCGGCAAGCGCAGCGTTGGGCACCCAACGACCAGGTGGTCGGACGACCTCATAAAAGTCGAAGGAAGGCGCTGGATGCAGGCCGCTTCCAACCGGTCGTATTGGAAATCCTTGAGGGAGGCCTTTGCCTAGGCCTAAGCGTGTACCGAGTCCGTCAACTTGAACATTAAGCTACGTAAACAAACTATTTCCTGTGACTCCATCCACTTAAATTATAGCTTTTGTTACTTTCTAACACTTTGGCGCAACTAAATGATTTTGGTCATGTTACACTACAGGGGATAGCAGCAAAATGCAATGAAATTATGTACTTCTCAGTCTCTGCAAATGAATATGTGATTAGTTGCTTGTATCTGACTCACTGGAGCAGCGATCAGAGGTTTTCCCTACTTTTTAATTTATTCCACAAATTACGCGAAGCAAGGATATTGGAAATCTGTGTTTGACGTGACTAATGTCTAAAGAAAAACACTGGTATATGCTTACTCAATTTTTCGCGAAAGTGAATTTAAATTTTTGGGTATTTCCAACATGGGTATTTCCTTATGTTTACATTATTGCGTCGAATTTGAGATGAGTAAGATTGTTTTATTTCTTGTTATGAATACATTATACAGTGGCCATAAAAAGTCTAGAGTTCCCTGCTTGGGATGCCGTATTCCCAGCGGTCTCAGCTATAATAATTATACATGACAGTCGTTGAGCTATGTCAGATACTGGCCAAACCATACTAAATCAACATGGGTCTAAATCTCGAGTGTTGGGGAATGGATGCCGAAATAAAACTAACCATTTTGATATATCATGTGTATTTATTACAGAGTAAAGGTGGCATGGAATACGCGAACATCCTGTGCGCGATGGCGGGGCTGAACGACGAGATCAAGGCGCTGCGCGAGCGCCTGGCTGCGGCCGCCAGCGAGAACGAGCAGCTGCGCTCCGTGCGCGACGAGCTGCTGGCCGCGCAGCCCGACGAGCGCGACGAGCCGGCGCCCGAGCCCGAGGACGCGGCCGCCTTCCGCGCCAAGATACACGACCTGCAGGTGAGTGTTATAACAGCTGCGCTCCGTGCGCGACGAGCTGCTGGCCGCGCAGCCCGACGAGCGCGACGAGCCGGCGCCCGAGCCCGAGGACGCGGCCGCCTTCCGCGCCAAGATACACGACCTGCAGGTGAGTGTTATAACAGCTGCGCTCCGTGCGCGACGAGCTGCTGGCCGCGCAGCCCGACGAGCGCGACGAGCCGGCGCCCGAGCCCGAGGACGCGGCCGCCTTCCGCGCCAAGATACACGACCTGCAGGTGAGTGTTATAACAGCTGCGCTCCGTGCGCGACGAGCTGCTGGCCGCGCAGCCCGACGAGCGCGACGAGCCGGCGCCCGAGCCCGAGGACGCGGCCGCCTTCCGCGCCAAGATACACGACCTGCAGGTGAGTGTTATAACAGCTGCGCTCCGTGCGCGACGAGCTGCTGGCCGCGCAGCCCGACGAGTGCGACGAGCCGGCGCCCGAGCCCGAGGACGCGGCCGCCTTCCGCGCCAAGATACACGACCTGCAGGTGAGTGTTATAACAGCTGCGCTCCGTGCGCGACGAGCTGCTGGCCGCGCAGCCCGACGAGCGCGACGAGCCGGCGCCCGAGCCCGAGGACGCGGCCGCCTTCCGCGCCAAGATACACGACCTGCAGGTGAGTGTTATAACAGCTGCGCTCCGTGCGCGACGAGCTGCTGGCCGCGCAGCCCGACGAGCGCGACGAGCCGGCGCCCGAGCCCGAGGACGCGGCCGCCTTCCGCGCCAAGATACACGACCTGCAGGTGAGTGTTATAACAGCTGCGCTCCGTGCGCGACGAGCTGCTGGCCGCGCAGACCAACGATCGCGACGAGCCGGGTCCGCTAATAATATGAAAGCATTATGCTGTGATGTGGTTAGGCAAAAGTTTTTACGGCCGGCTGTCTGGCTGGCGACCCCCCTTGGGTAGCTTCAGAAACACAGACCAATACCTGACGAAAATGAAGTACAAGTAGTTGACGGCGGGGGCCTCTCGTATCGGAAGCTGGCGTGGTAAAGCTACGGAAGCTGTGATTAAATTACATATTTGGCAGTGACAAATATAACTTATAATAACAACTTGATGATTCGACTGCTATTTGCTAGTTATGTTCCAATAACGTAATACTGAAATAATAAAAAAAAATGTTTGCAGGCTCAGCTGACGCGATCTACAGTGGCCGAGGAGGCCAACCTCGCGGAGATCCAGCGGCTGGCGTCCAGCGCCGCCGAGATGCAGGCGCAGCTTGCCTTCCGCCCCACGCGCGCAGACATCGACGACCTCACCGCCGTCATCGGCCAGCTCAGGACTGAGCTGCTCGCCAAGGAACAGATCATCGAGCGGCTCCAGGCAGCGCTTGCTCACGAGAAGGTCACCGCCGAGAAAGCCGTCGAGACCTCCGACTCGCTCGAGGACCTGCAGAAGGTCATCGAGCTCGACGAGAGCATCGACCCTAAGAAGATCTCCGCCGAGATCGACGAGATGTTCCAGCTCGGCTTCGATGACGAGGACGAGGAAACCGACTCGGCCGCCACCGAGATCAACAAGGACGACAGCTGCACGGCCGTGGAGCGCAACCCCAACGACACGTCGAGCTCGGCCAGCGACTTCGTGCGGCTGGACGACGAGGAGCGGCTGCAGGTGACGCTGCACAACGGCAGCCTGCACGCGCTGGAGGAAGAGCTGGTGCGCGCCAAGGAGCGCTGGGCCGAGGTGTGCGCCGAGCGCGCGCGCCTGGCGCAGCAGCTGGCGTCGCTGCAGGGCAAGTCGGCGCTGCGGCTGGGCGCGCCGCAATTGCTGGGCCTGCTGCTGCCGCTGCTGGCGGCCGCGCTCTACTACGTGCTGCTGCCCTACATCTCCTGATGCACGGCCACGTGGGACCCGCCCGGGTTCGCGTAGCCCCCCCACCCTCTCCGCCGCGACTGCGGCTCTTTGCTCACTCTACTTCTAATCTTTTGTAACGACTTCGACGAAACCGAATAAATGTGAAATCTCGCTCGCCGCCTCGGACCGGCCGCCCGCTGCCGGTACCTTATTGATTCGAATATTATATGCGCGCTTATCTAGCCGCCGGCCGAAGGAGCGTATTTATGGATTAGAATAATTTAGTACCTATAGTGTTATGATAGTTGTCTCGTTTTGTGACGCCTTCGGTGCGGTGGCGGACGTATTGGCGGCCGGTGCGAGTCGCCTCAGGACGTTTGGGATTCATCGAGCTTGAATCGAAAGTGCCATTTACTAGGAGCCGGCGTCGCGGCGCCGCTGTGGCGCACCTTGTTATCGCATGTATATAACCCTAGTATTGTTTCTGTAAAAATTGACGGTATCATATTTGATAGATATAAATTGATTGTTGATATCTGCCATAATAAATAATTGTACATTTTATATATTAAGGCCTAACGACTGTCCTAAGTTATGGTAAATTATTGTTGCATGAGGTCTATCGAAATTCTCAGCTGAGCTACGGGAGAGTAAACGAATCAGCCCAGCCCCTTGTTGACTGTTTAGTGGTAATGTTCGAGTCGACCGCCGCGAGTGTGCCGCGTCGCCGAGCTTGCTTGCGGAGCGCCACACATATCATGTCGGTTCGTACTGTGGCATTTACTCGCGGACGCGGCTGACGTCTTTGGATCGTTTGCATTTTTCTAGTCTTTTAGAATCGACGTAGACTGGGTTGCATAACGTTCGCGCTCCTGCGTTTTGTACTCTACTTTTTTTAGTCGTAACTTTTTACAAGCGACCAAACCTAGTTTCTGTATTTCGTTTACGCATTTAAAGTGCAGCTTTGGTGAAGTGTGCTCGTTGTATTTGGGTTGTAGTTGCGGTACTCACAGGTTAGTTTAGGCGTTTGTGCATGCAGGTTTGCAGTTTGATTTCGTTATGTTTAGTGCCACTTACAGCCTCGAAAGGTGCAGTTTTAGTTTTTATCGGGACTAGTTGCCGTTGTCTCTGAAGACCAAACTATTATTTGATTTGCCAGCCTCGAGCGGGTTTCGTTGCCATAGACCTGGCGTCGCTCAGCCCGATGTGGTCTTCCGCTAGCCTACGGGCGGTCGGCCCTCGAACGCTTAGCTCTGTGATGTGAAGGCCAATAGATAATTTTGTATCAAACTTGTATAACTAACATTTTATTGTATATCTCTAGAATAACTATAACTTTACCACGTTGAAGTCCACTGTCTATAAATATTTATTATTTTATTGTTGCACTGATTTTGTTATGTTCAATGTTTTATTTCGTGTTTAAACCACCTAATTGTAAATAGATTGTACCTTATACTCGTTCTTATTTTAGTTCTGAGCTGTCGAAGACTTTTATGTTGTATTTTATGGTAAAATTAATATTGCATTCAATGTGGATGTACTGAAATTTATTGGAAATAATATTGATTTGTTTAAAAAAAGATTTTTTTTTCTACCCTAGCCTAAAGTCCATCTAGTAAGATTCATTCACTCGCTTTTACATTTGAAATTTGAAGAAAAACCGGCCAAGTGCGTGTCGGGCCACGCGCAGTGTAGGGTTCCGTAGTTGCGAATGACAACTTTGAGTTCACACTATTCACACTCGCACCTTACAGTTTAGCGACCAAAAACATCTAACAATGAAAATAGTATGAAATTTTACAGTTTATAAGTTGGTTGCCTATAACTTTTTAGTTTGTACTTAGTACTCAGCTCTGATAGTTTTCCTTTAAACTTCAGTATATATACTACTGCTGTAATTTTTTTCACGTATCTATATATAACCGTTTAGCAGATAGAGGGGGGGGACACTTACCTCTAACAAAAATTCGCACTTTAAAACCAAATATTTCGGAAACGGATCCCTAAATCGGAAAATGGTGTTCTCAACCTCATAATATTTTTGAAAGACCTATTTAACGATACCCCACACGATGGGTAAATAGAGAAAAAAAAATTACTCCCCCAATTTACTTGTATGGGAGCTACCCTAAAAAAAAATTTTTTTCATGTTTTTTTTCTACCACTTTTTTGCCATGATTAATATACATATCCATACCAAATTACAGCTTTCTAGTACTTATAGTCTCTGCGTAAAACCGCGGACGGACAGACAGACAGACAGACAGACAGACAGACAGACAGACAGACATGGCGAAACTATAAGGGTTCCTTGTTTACTACGGAACCCTAAAAAAGCGTAATATGGTACGAAGCAGTCATCAATACGTAAACATTACATACATAAACACAAATAGGCGTCTGTGTGGGGCGGCATGACGCAGACGGCACTAATGTAATGGGCTGAGTAACGAGCGCGACGCCTCCCGCGCGACAGCGCATCGGCTATTTCTGTACCGCGGAAATGAAAGGTGAATGTTTGCAGCTTTTCATTTGAATTGCAGGTAAAGATTTCGGGGCAAAAAGTTGAATATTTGCATGAAATTACCATAGACAATTGTATCGGAGATACGGTCACGAACCTAAAATGGAACTGGACATGGATAGACGGAATGATGGCAGATGGAGCAAGAAAGTAACCGAATGGTGGCCTAGTACAGGTGAAAGAAGTGTTGGTCGTCCTCCTATGAGATGGGTGGACTACAGGTGAAAGAAGTGTTGGTCGTCCTCCTATGAAATGGGTGGACGATGTTGTCAAGGTTGTAGGTTGTACCTGGATAAGATGTGCACAGGATCGGGACGGATGGCGGAAACGAAGAGAGGCCTATGCTCATCAGTGATGATGATGATGATGAGACGCCTTACGGCAGCTTGAAAAATCTGACATCAGTGTTGGCCACTTACGAACACGAAAAACAAACAAAATAAGATTATCTTGTCTCCATGATCAGTACTTACGCAAATAGGAAACCGCATGTGGCAGAAATGCGTATTATATGCATCCAGCCAGGCAGGCCTTCTGACTTGGCAACTAGAAAGTACAAACTTTTGATTGTCACCTCAACATCCATTACGGCTTTAGTATCATTCTGTTTTGTTAAAGATATATAAACCGTATTGAATTATAAGTAACCATCAAAAATGTACACGTACCTGTCGTAAGTTAACAAATATGCCTGGGATGGTTCTGGCCAACGATTATTACGCAGTCGAGTCGAAGATGTCGATTGTTCGTCAGGATTATGTTACCTCTGTGCTTGGCCATACCATTGGATGGAAGTCATAGTATGTCCGATAATATGCCTTGCACAGAGCTGTGACAAATCCATTCCAGAAACTAGTGATTTTATGCTCATTGCATTCCAGTTCCATCAGCACTATCTGATACATATTGGGTTAACTTTTACTTTAGGTTCTTGATTCAACATGCAATAAGTAGGTAAATACCACAAGTTCTGTCGTTACCACCTGTTCCGTACTGTGTGAACAAGTGTGCGATGTCTGTTTTAAAAAAACAGGCAGGTACCTACTCAATAACCAATATTAAACGCAGCAGATGCCCATGTGTCCAAACAGTGCACGAAAGAAAATTGTCTTTCCTCAAGTCACGTCCCCACGACTTTACACCCTTAAATTCATATTTTAACCGACTTAAGGACGGTTCCCACCATCGCGGGCGGTGGGAACCGCCCATTATAAAAAAACGAGAACAATTTAAGAATTTAACCAACTTCAAAACTCTTTAGCACAAAAAAGAATGAACCGATTTTGATAATACTTGCATTGTTCCCTAAATTGGACAATACCTTCCTCAACTGAATTTATAAAATATGGCTATTACCTAGTTATCAAGATATCCACGTACAAACATACAAAATATACATAGGCACATTCACGTTTTGGCACCCATGTTTAGAAGCTGAAATCAAACTAACTCCATACCTATACAAAGTGGAAGGGACATACCCATAATAAATCGAACTACGGGCTATACTAGATCAATTTAGTATAATGTAATTTGGTTGATTAAGCACTGAACAGTGCTCTATGGAAATCGCGTAATTGCCAGGCGAGCGAATTTTTAAAGTTTTCTTTAAAATATTATGTCAAATTTCGAATTTTTCCGCAAGTCAAGAGTTAAAATAACATTCAAAACAAATTGCCCGGGTGGCTGCACACTTTAGTATGAGAAATGTCGAAATTTACACTGTTATTATATTTAAATTATACTATAATGATCTAGTATAGACCGTGGTTCGATTTATTACGGGTATGTCTCTTCACCTTGTATAAAAACAGTAATATTCTATCCTTTACCCATACGAGTCGAATTGACAACCTCCTTTTCAACCTACTTCTGAAAAAAACTGGCTAAGTGCGAGTCGAACTCGCGCAATGAGGGTTCCGTACAAAATCTTGTGTTCAGGAAGTAGCCCCTAAATTTTGATAACCTACAGAATAAAAAAATAATAGTCTTTGAATAAGTTCTGTACAATTTAACCTTATTTGTTTGTTCAAATTTTTTTACGCGGGTAGCTGCTTCCTTCGAGCCACCCTTTGTTTCTTAAGCTTTGAAGATATGATATCTTACCATCCGCCTCTTCAAAATTCTTCACTTTTAAGACAGTAATGTTGCCTTTTCCCCATTCATTTATAGCTGTGGCTTGTGGATGTGTTACCGGCAATCTGTATAATTCGGCATTACATACAATGCCTAGGCCATGTACAGAATGCCTATAACGTATAGGCAATGAATGAAATATAATTTATTCCACACTTGGCATAGGCATTGTGTACAATGCCGAATGAGCAGCCGGCAACATTGGTGGCTAACAAGAGCGGGGCGGAATGATGGTGAAACTTTTTAGTTTCAGGTATGGTAATGTATAATGGGAACCATGTATGGGATGTGTATTTTTTTTTTATATTTTTGTATAAAAGTCGTAAAGCGGTTACAGAATACGTATTCCTACCAAGTTTCAACTGTGTAGTCTCAATAGTTTCACAATTAAATGGCTGTGACACACGGACAGACAGACAGGCGGACATGATGTACCTACATCATGTCCATCTGTCGAATGCCATGCCGAATGGCAAAAAACGGAACCCTTATAGATACCTATCTATAAGAGTTCCGTTTTTTGCCATTCGGCTACGGAATCCTAAAAAAGGGTTTAAAGTAACTTTATTGTGATATTACTAATGTCAAATGCAGGAAAATTCCTGCGCAATTACAAAGCTGATCTTGATTAGACGGTACATTTTCTGTACGGTTCATTGCATTTATAAAATATACTTTTAGCTCACACATATTTTTGCGAATTCCAAGTTTTCATTAATTATTTATTTTATTTCCAGTTTGAAAATATATGGCTGGGTAGCTATAGATTTAAACTTTTATAAGAACAAAAATAATAACAGCTCTGTTGAAAAACCCCTTTTCTGTGGCCAAAAAACTCTGAGGAACTTTCAATGCGACTTAGCAAAAATTACTAAAATATACCACTTCCCATGTCACCTGAGTGTCTGTCCCGGTTGCATATGTACCAGTCCACGGAGGCCGTGTTGCTCGAAGGTACCAGCTGTTGTTTACTTTATTTGTTTGTTTGCCGTGTGTGTAAGTGACAAACACTGATGTTAGATTATTCAAACTACATATAGACAGACATCCGTCCGGTACGGAGGCCGTGTTGCTCGAAGCAGACATCTGACATAGCTCAAACGACTGTCATCAATGATGACAGCCAGGATCAATGGATAAACGTCAGAGGCAAAAGGCGGTTCCGAAGAACACTGGAGTTTGTGGTGGGAAGTCAAGAGGTACAGTTGAAGTTTGCCTTAAACATTTTTGCAAATTGATTTTAGTGGACTTTATAACATGAAATTGGTGTAGTTTGGTGTTATATAAATGCTCGTGCTCATGAACAATTTGTGAAATGATAAATGGACTCGTATAGATTTGCCGCCAGAAGCTCCCACGAGGTATCAAAGAACATACTTACGCCATCTTTGATGCTACTTGGAAAAACTTTACCGTACAACACCGGTACTTAGAAGAAGTGGAAGCCATGATATAAAACAGAAGAAGAAGAAGAACTCTGGCACCGGGGTGTGCATGGTCGACTGACCGTGTCACCTACACGAAATGATGATGATGATGCCTTCCGAAACACCGAGGAGCTCAAAGTATTTTTATACCATTTGCGGTCACCCATCCAAGTGGGGACTGTGTCCGGGGTTGCTTAAAATGCGTAAGCACTATAATGCCCACGCCCACTGGGCTATCGCTCCTCAGATGTGATGCGTTAGAGTTCGGGGTCCGCTTAATAGCGTGTTATAATCAACAACATACTATCTGTGATATGATTGGGCGAAAGTTTTAACGTACGGCTGCCTGCTTGGCACCATGGATAATATACAAGCTGACTGGTTAAATACTACACTTTATTTATTTAAGGACATGATAGACCATTAAATCTGTTAAAAATCAAATTCACAAAATAAAATATATTAATCAATTACACAAAGTAGGTAGAGGTTAGCTAGGTTAATACACTCGATGTGAGTGTTCTATATTGTTTCTATTGGATAAATTAAGTCCATTCTTTTAGCACTTATTTTTAACATCGAATAATAAGATTACTATGATATTCCTACCAGCCACTTGTATATAATATACTATATCTAGACTAATATCCCAACTAATATTATAAATGCGAAAGTAAGTTTGTTTGTTACGCTTTCACGCCGTATCTACTGAACCGATCATCATGAAATTTTGCATACACATAGGTTAGGGTACTGAGAAGGACATAGGCTATAAATTGCGTGGGCGAAGCCGCGGGTAACAGCTAGTTGAGTATATAAGAGTAAAGATTTGTGTATGTTTGTTGGTAAAGGATAAACTACTAGACCGTTTTCAAAAATCTTTTTACAATATAACGGGATTAACCCTACCCTCCCCTTTTAATCTCGCGGATAATTTAAATATGTAGCCCAACCACAGAAAACACTGTGAACCATGGCATTCGAGTCACATTCAGAATCACACACATCATCATTACGAGTAGGTGACACGGACAGTCGACCATGCACACCCTGGTGTCAAAATTCTTCGGAACCGCCTCTCGGCCTCTGACGTGGTTCCTTTAACGACTACCAGATGGCAGCCGGGACCAACGGCTTAACGTGCCTTCCGAAGCACGGAATCATCTTAACAGACAATCAGGTGATTCATGCCTGCAATGTCCTAACCAAACTGGAAACAACTTAACAAAGTATGCTTCCCGTGGGAATCGAACATACGACCCCCGGGTCAACAAGGCAAACACATTAACCACTGGACCACGGAGGCTGTTCTTTAAATCACACACATGTCATAAAGGCATACAATATTTGACTACAAAAAATACTTACAATCTGGTTGAACCCCATGACTCCTCTGCCAGGAATTGTGGTTGATTGGCAACATCTCTGTACGATCGCTGATTACGGCGATTATTCTTACCATCAATTATAAGTTTGTCATTCACCCCAATATAAAAATGTGACCTGCCGACACAAAAGTGTAGGGGAAGATAGTATAGTATGGGACAATGTATATAGGACCGGACAATGTAGATAACTTCTCTATTTCACATTGAGCGCCCTCTTTAAAAGCACAAGCAAAATAGGTCCGCGATGATTTTCAGGCACCACATGGATTTTATGAGTACCTAAATCAATTTTCACGTAAGGGAAAAATTTTTTGCTTCGCTTACTGTCTATACAATTTAAGTTTTCAAAAATGGCACATTTTACAAGTGTATAATAAGTATTAAGATTGAATTTAACCAAAGCACATAACAGGTAAAGTCTGCGCAATTATTAATTAAAATTACTTATTTTTATCTCTCCCATTTTGATACTTATTTGTTAAAACTAAAATGAGTCCGATACTATACTGTCTTCCCCTAATATTTACATTTTCTTGATACGTAGATAACTACCTAACTTTTGTATCTCTCTTTCCATCATATTGATCTACCACCTTGCTTGACCCGCGACGGAGTCTTCGTATATAAGATTAGTGATGTAAGATTAGAATTCTTTCATTGGAATCAAAATCCATCGAGCAGTTATTCTTTCGTATCTAAAGGTGAAACAGACTTCCATATATCAAATCTAATCATGCTAACAAGCTTCATTTGTATCTACTATTATGAGTAAGAAAGTGGGATTAGTGTTTTGCCCTCGTTTTTTAATCACGTTATCTGTATGAAATGTATCCATATATCCTGTTCTGTATCTATCGCTGCAAAATACACAATCAGGCGTAAAAAAAGTAAAAGCGTAATAAATTTACTCACTGTCACATCTACATATTATTATACAAAAAAAAAGGTTAGGAATAGGCTTGGAGCAGAAGGTGTGTAAGCACTTTCGTAGAGTTTGTGTGATAGGGAAAACCCAAGGCTACCAAACCTAATTATATTTCAACATGAATTTAACATCAGAAAATATTTTCCCAGAGAATAATTCTTACTTGCACACATCAAATAACATAAGAGAGAAAACCTTAAAAGTATATGGAAGTTTATATAATCTTGCGTAGCACCAATCGTATTATCGCCGCCTTATTCCCTCCCCCTCTTCTTTCCAAGCCATGCCACGCCTCTGTGTATGGTGCTATAGGTTTTTGCAAGAGAGTTTTCCCACGCGCATAAGTGCCTAAGTAAGTGAAGCTCACCGACAATTTAGATGTTGTGCAATTCTAATCAATTGTTACATGACTTATTGCTTCTTTTCCTGTGCGAATAGTAAAAAAAGACGGTCCACGGAAAGGGCAAAAATTTGAGGATGCGGCTATCATGAATCCGTAGACAATGCGGCTAGCAACCCATCACTATTTTGAATCCGAGTTCCAGTTATACGCCCACCAACAATTAACGTAACTTTTAGGTCTTATGGACTAAGGCTCTGGCTACAACGTAAGGCATAAAGACCTGATAGGTATGTATGTTGTTGTATTATATCGTTTTTCACCTTATTACCATTTGGGTATGACGAAAAAATTGCATATGCTACCGATCGCCGTAGTATGGCAAGGTTGGGCTCCATAATTATATTGTGTTATGTTAAAATCCTAATTTATTTAATTCAAAAGAGGTAAATTAAAAAAACTGGCAAGTTATCTCTGGCTTTTCCGTCTCCGCAGAGTCCGGGCAGATGATAAAAAAAAAAACCGGCCAAATGCGTGTCGGGCACGCGCAGTGTAGGGTTCCGTAGTTGCGAATGACAACTTTGAATTCACACTGTTTACACTCGCACCTCACAGTTTAACGACCAAATCATCTAACAATGAAAATTGTATGAAACTTTACATTTTCGAGTACATTTTATAAGTTGGTTGCCTATAACTTTTTAGTTTGTACTTAGTACTCAGCTCTGATAGTTTTCCTTTCAGCTTCAATATGTATACTACTGCTGTAATTTTTTTCACGTATCCATATAGAGCTGTTTAGCAGATAGAGCGGGGGACACTTACCTCTATCAAAAATTTGCAATTTAAAATCAAATATTTCGGAAACGGATCCCTAAATCGAAAAATGGTGGTCTCAACCTCACAATATTTTTTAAAGACCTATTTAACAATAACCAACACGATGGGGTTGTATTGAAAAAAAATATTACTCCCTCTTTACTTGTATGGGAGCTATCCTAAAAAATTTTTTTTTTTCAAGATTTTTTTCTACAACTTTTTTGGCATAATTAATATACATACCCATACCAAATTACAGCTTTCTAGTACAGTCTCTGAGTAAAACCTCGGACGGACAGACAGACAGACATGGCGAAACTATAAGGGTTCCTAGTTAGACTACGGAACCCTAAAAAGCTACTTGATGTTGTCAGAGATAATATGCACGTAAATGGTCTCACAGCCAAAGATGCCGAAGACTGTGCTACATGCAGAAGAAAAATCCTGAAAGTTAGCCCCGCGCTTCGGGACATCACTTCGGAGGATGCGACCTCCAAGTAGGAGGTCATCTGAGCGGGTTGGAGGCCCACCACCCTCGATGAGAAAGAGGAAGAAATGTTGACTGTACATCGTATTTAAATATCAGGCTTATCAAAGTGACTCGTATTTGCCGTAAGCTCCATAGTGTCCGTAGTCAATAGTTTAACCGTACCTAGTATATTTTTCCTCTGTTGTTAAAAACGCTTTTTCATGCCAGTCTTGATGTTTTCATCTTGTGTGCTTAAGCAAAATTTGGACGTTAATTTAAGCAGTGCGCTTTCTATCTAAATTGTACATGGACCTCTGAACAACGACAGAAGGCACTAGAATAAAAATTGCATGAAGATAGAGCACGAAGAGATACTTTGGGCTCAAATTTATTTGTTTGGCAATGAGATTCCATATTTATTAAGTTCAAATATGGGTAGAAGCGGCGATTAATACGTAATTTATTGAAGTTTCAAGCAGAAAAAAATTTTGAGGTCCTTGTTTTCGTATTAAAAACTAAACGGTCGTTAACGAAAAAAATATATAAGAAAGTACCACAACAAAATGTAAAAAAAAAGTACAATATAAACTTATATCAAATACAAGAAGTTACTTAACTAATTAAAGTTTAACAACACAGCACAGATTTAAATAAACAGATAAACGAACAAACTAGTGATCCTAATAACCTTTTGAGGTAAGGAAACCAAAAAAAGAAAATCATATGCAAAATAACGTATACCACTAGTTAGGCCTATACAGTTGGATACCTAGCTAACCAGGCACTTTCATTTAAATATAAAGATAAAGATAAGAGTCCTGTAATTACTTTAATCTTAATTGTAAGGCCTGGTTTCTGGGCTCTCTGGTAGGTATCGTAATTGCCTGCCAACCATATTCAAAATGATTATAACTAGGTTCTTAATGTTAAAATATTGTTAAACCAATACTTGAAATTTAGTTACGTAATAAAATTTTATACTCGAAGAAAGACATATTTGTAAAAATCATAGATTAAATTTTTTTTTTCGAATACAAGTACCTACCTACCATAAAACCATTAAATTTTGTGTTTTACTATTTCCACATTTGAATACCACAGTGTTACTACTAATACAAACTCTTTCATCGCGCTTCGGTACAAGGACAGTTAAATCTTTTGTACTTATGTAGAAAAAAACGATTTATAAATCACTATGATCATTTTCATTATTTTTATATGTAAGCAAGATTTAAAAAAAACTAGAGCATGGCAAAAAATATATAGCCCATATTACTCGTGACGGTGTAAGGTAAAGTATCAATACTCTTTTACATTCAATATAAAATTAGTAATAATAATTAAAAATAGCATGAATTTAAAATTAATTTAATTTAAAGCTAAAGTACATTTTTTGTGTAAAAAATATTATGCCATTTATTTTAAATATATATTTTATGAGGAACAAACACAGTGACTGTAAAAAGACAATGAATTAAAATTTAATGTATGTCCTTAAATGTCATCGTAAATCGTAATAGGCAAAGTACAGACAGGAACTTTGTAAACATTGCCAAAATAGAAGAATAGTTTGGTAAGCAAATAAATTGAAAGAATAGTTTAGTAGAGTCGCAGAATGTAGAGCGAACGTTTGCCGTCGGCGAATACGGCATAGAGCCGCTATTGAAGACAGTGGTGTTGCTGTATCCTCTTCTCTATCTTCAACACGGCTGCTCTTCAGAACTTCAGGAACGATGTAAATACATATCAGCGATACAAACGGACGAAGATCCCACCGACCATTAATAACCGGCCGGCGGAAATTTCATCCGGGCGTAGCACTTGATATATTTTTTCTTTTCTTCAATAGGCATATCCAGGTTCTTGATGAGGGTCCTTTTTTTGAGGGTCTGATACATACATCTTGTTTTTCTGTAGTCTAATTCTAAAGTATTATACTTAATACATACAATGTACTTACATTTTAAAATTATACTAACTAATAATAAATGAAACAAATGCAAAGTTAAGCCAAGTCTATGTTATATGCATGAGTTACCAAGCTGTTAAAAGAAGACTAGCCTTCTTAATTATTTTTTGCTTAGTTACAAGCAAAAAATAATTTGCCGTAAAAAGCGCACTGCCTATGTCATTGGTAAAAAAACTCGTGCACGCGGCAGACGAGGAAAAAATATTGATTTCAACCAGTTACAATTGCAAAGTAATGAGACTGAAACTCATGTAAAATAAATCTGGTATTATCATTATAACAAAGGAAACATATTTCCGTTTACACAAAAAGGGTACTATTGGTGAATCACGACAAAAACAAGTCTGTTCGAAAGCGATGTCCCCAGCAACGGATGAATACAGTGAACAAGTACAAAGGGAAATCAGTAATAAAAGCTAAAAATAATAATTTTCACCTGTAATTCACGGCGCGGATGCTAATGTAGATTCAGCGCAGCGCGGGTGAAATAAGCGCTCGGTGGGTGACTTGTGGCGACCTTCGATCGGCGGCGCGCGCGGCGCGGAGGAGCGCGGCGCCGGCGTCGGCGGTGAACGAACTCACCTTGACAAATGCACCATTTGGCATTGTTCGCGGGAAAACCGGCGGCCTTGCGCGCGCGCCGCGCCGCCGACCGTCTCGGCCAATCGCGAGCCTTCGCGCCACAGCCTGCGCTGGTTTCGGCCACTTGATTGAGCGAGAGCTTGGCGCGAGCGTCGCTGCGCGTCCGCACCACAGCGCCATGGTTCCGGCGCGAAATCGAAACATTGATGACGTTCCCTCAACCTTGTTTGTGATTAAAAATACGGGTATGTGGGCATAATCACAAATTGTCTACTTCTACCGACATACCTAATTTAACTAGATGAATTTAATGTCTATTAAATACATATGAACAAATAATTATAGGCAAGTTTCAGGGCGTTACCTTGAGTATAACTTTTGAAGTTAAAGATTTTTTTTACACAGTCCGCGCTGCCTGTAAATTACAAGAACCATAAATTGCAATTATTCAATTATGTAGTTTGTAAGAAGCAGTCTGTCGGTGCATTCAAACAAGAATAGATTCTGATAATTGGTCATACTTCAGTGAGTATAAGCTTCTCGAATTAACACAGATTAAAGATAAAATGTGCCCGACTCAAATTGTAAACCACTCATTATTGTATCAAAATTAACGCTGCAATAATGAAGTTAGTTATTTATTATTGATTCCCTTGACTATTTTCTCTATATTGTTCTTTAGATAAGGTGCTTTCATTTATTGCTAAAGGAAATTTCTAAAGTGAGTAGACTTAATAAATAATAATAAATAAAGACCCGCGGTCTATGGACTTACGACAAACCGATTTTAGAATCTTCACGGTTTACGTTCTGAATGAAATGTGAAATTCTGTTTAACGATCCGTTAAATAAGTTTTGTGTATACCTATATTTAAGTATTTATGTTAAACAATTTTTAACAATATAAATGGGTAACCACTTTCATTTTATAGATAACAATCACTGACTATTTTACTGTAGTTATAATAGCTATGTACGAAGGCAGAGCTAGCAACTGGTTATTGCTTTTGTCTACTTCCAGGAATATGATTACAAGGAAAATACTTATGAACAAATTAATCGACTTATAATAAGTAATAAAAGTTGTATATAATTATAACGTTTAATTATGAATGTAAAGGAAATCATTACCTAATTACCTATTTTAAATCTCAGTAGTAAATGTACTAATCGGGGAAAAATCGAAAGAAAACCGCTCGGGAATACAATTGCATGATAATGCTGTCTTACACGTCTGTAAATCGTTAATCAGCAATTAAAATTCGTTTGGTCAAAATGGCGGATGCATCTGAGATGTTACGTCACGCCACCCGCGCTTCCCCAGCCGCGCAGTTTCGTGGAAATTAGATATGGCGGCAATAAACTCGCTACATTCGACAGTGTGTCTGTTAAATTCGGATATTGGCCATAACGAAGTTTTGATCTGATCTGTATCACACCCACGATAAATTAATAAATATACGGAAAAATCACACAGATTGAGCTAGCCCCAAAGTAAGTTCGAGAATTGTGTTATGGGATACTAACTCAACGATAGAATTTAAATAAAATTATTTTAATACGGTTTTTATCGCATTTATTACATTATTTATACACCTAACGTTTCAAGCACTTTACAGTGTTCATAGTTGCAGGTCTACCTGCGTACGTTAGGTGTATAAATAATGTAATAAACGCGATAAAAACCGTATTAAAATAATTTTATTTAAATGTGTAACAATCGCGAAGACATAAGAAAACATCAACGATAGAATATTTTATAACAAATACATATATAGATAAACATCCAATACCCAGGTCAATCGGAAAAGGATCGTTTTTCATTTTGAACTGACCGGGGATCGAACCTGGGATCATCCGTGTCGAAGCCTGGCGTGTTGACCGCTGCGCCACGGAGCTCGTCAATGAAACGAAGCACGTACGAAGAATTAGAAAAATTAAAAAGAAAAAAAAATATTTGTAGTTGTTTTTATAGTTGCCTTTAAACGACTTAAAAAAAGGAAGTTCTCAGTTTTGTTTCTTTGCGATTATCTCATGTTTGGCTTAACCAATTTTGATGCGGTTTTAAGGAAAGTATTGTAACATTACGGAGAAGTTTTTGCTATGCAACGAGTTGGTTTTTAAAAGGCAGTTCCCATTTTTTTTAAATTAATTATCCCATCATCATATTATAAAACAAAGTCCTCCGCCGCGTCTGTCTGTCTGTTCGTGATAAACTCAGAAATTACTGTACAAATTTTCATGTGGTTTACACTAATAGATAGTGTATAGTAATTATATTATGTGGAGGAAAGGGTTTATATTAGTGTCTTTTATTGTAATGAATAAACTTAAAAAGTACTGAACCAATTTTAAAAATTCTTTCATAAATAGGAAAGTTACATAAGCTTTAATTTGCGCGGACGAGGGCGCGGGAAAACACAAAGTGGCAAGGAAATCCTACAAATGAAAAAACAATCTACTTTTTGAGTAGCTTAACCTTATAACGTAAATATATACCAAGATGGAAAAATACAATATATTTCGTTAAAATTAAATAAATGATTCGTTTAGAAGTGAAATGTCAGACCCATTTTTTTTAATGATTTGTACCGTTTATTTTCCAGTAATCAAAGTGTGGGCCGGTGGGATCGCAGTCTTTCCAAATCAGTATGCAGATGAAAAATAATCACCCACAGCTTCGAGCTTTTTCATTAATAGTTACTTCTCATAAAAGTTGATACTTAAAGAATGCTACGTATTTCCCTCGCAACCTCGTAAAGCATCATAAATGGACATAATAAAAAGTTTAAGCCTAAAAAAACTGACTTCAAAACTACTGAAAAGATTTTAGTGAAACTTGCTCTGTTTCCTAAATTGGAGAACACCTAGACCATAAATGAGAATGTTTGTAATCCGACATATAGTTTGTAACTTTGCGCAGACAAACATACAATTATACAAACAGACATATATGAAATTTATCACACATGCTACAGAATGCAGAAGCTGGAATGGACTAACTAGTACAAAAACTGGGTAATTCTGACAATATTACATACATACGCGTCGAATTGATAATCTCTTTTAAAAATTGATTCGAAACGAGAAATGCATTAACGACAATGTACCTATTAGCCAAATGAATAGTAATATGTACATGTGTAAAGCTATATGTGGATAAACTATATGTGTGTGACACAAAGAGATCAGCAAGATTTTACCTGAAATTGTAGGGTCAAAATAAAAGTACTTATTATTCTGTTACTTCTTATGTCACTGTTATGATCGATAATTTAAGGATTAAATATGGTATACCTTAGACACAAGCGACTTCAAACAAAGGAGTTTATCAAGCCAACCCGTATGTATGCAATGTAGTTAGGATAACACAGTTTTGTATATATTAGTCACTCTATATCAGCTTCTAAAAATACGTGTGCCAATTTTCATGAGTATATGTTAGAGTCTAACCGAAGGTTCGGTTTGTGTTACGGTCTTGGCAAGGTTCGGCAATAAAGAAAGAGTTTCAGCTACAGTTTCAGTTTCGATATTAAATCGGGCGAACCATCAGCATCGCGCCAAACTCACGTCAATAGTCAGCCCAGTTTAGTAGTACACTATATGTATGTGAAAGTGATACTGTTATTTTTTTTCGAACATGATTTACTCCTTTTAATATGTGTAATAATAAAACTTATGACTAAATTAGTTAATGTGATTATTCCCAAAAAAATAAATAATTATCCAAACCAACGGTTCGGTCACGGTTTCGGTTTCAGCAAAATATCCTGTTTCGGTCGGACTCTATTGTACAAGTATGTATGTATATCTAAGAAACCTAAGGTTGGGTTGCAAACAAATATTTTAAGTTGAACTTAGCATATGCAACTTAGGGAACAGTGCAAGTTTCATTAAAATTGGTTTAGTAATTTTTGAGATATAGTTAATTGTGAATAAGTCCCAAAAAAAAACTGATGCCGGTTTAGTTTTATTAAATAATTGCTTGTTATTCAACTTTTACAGTGAATAGATTGAATAAAATTAAAAAATAAAAACACATGCAGCCGTGGCGTCAAAAGTCTGTCCCTTTGATTTAAATACATTATTAATAATGAATACTACTCATTGAAATACCAATATACTACATAATATATGCACTTATTATTATAATAATTTATGTAGTACCACCGCTTCATAGGTGGTTCGATTTATATTCCCGTAGCATTTGAATAATGTCCCGCCGCGTCGTAGCCTGTTCGTAGTCCCCTTGCGTAGCGAGTCGTAGACAGGCGCTACGCCGTAGTACTTCCAATCAAATTCGTAGTAACAAATTACATTATATTTCTATTTTATCGCTAAATTGGGCTAAAATATTTCATATAAATATGTAAACGATCTTGTAAGTGTGTATGAAATATATAAGCACAATATTTAGATCGCAAAAACTTCTTATAAACGCGATATCCGTATTCATTCGGTTCCCAGCAACGTAAAAGGCATCAGTCAAAAATAAGAAAAGTGGAAGTTAACCCATTGAATCATTAGTATTTTTAGTAAAACTTCGACCTAATTCGTTTTTCCTCCTATTTCAAACATAATTTGTAGAGGCATGCAATTTTCGATTTCAAACTGCAGTGGACACAAACCCGGATTATGGATGCAGTTTTTTGCAGAAATGCATTAATCACGGCGAGGCAGCTCGATTCGGCGAACGGCCGTCATTAGGACACAATTAAAGCAATCATCCGACGCGATCGAAGACCATTTCGTGCAACTTGTATGTATTAAATTGTAATAACGTTATTTTGGTTATTTATATGCATATATATAAATAACCAAAATAAAGTTATATGGTAAGTTACTCACAAACCATAGCATGCATGAAAATTAGTAGTTATAGTTTATTAAGTTTATCGTTTTTAATACAGCCTGGTGTTTAGATGTATTAAATTACATGACATAGTCAGTGTGGCCATATCCAGATAAAAATATAGCTGGAGAATGAGGGAAGGACTTGGGATTGTTTATAAACCGGAAAAAAACCATTCCTAAGGGCAAGAAAGACGGGGATAGGGTATCCAATCATTTACATTTCTTGCTTAAACTCCTGTAAGGATTGTTTTCTTGGCGCTACCACCACTGATTTAGAAAAAAATTGATTGCAAAGGTATCATTGTAAAACGCACATTAGCAAACCTTCGGTAAAAGCTTGTGTTCTTATATATTTGTGATGTGCAGCGTGTAAATTGACCCTCGATATACCCTTAAAGGAGTGACTCAGCCCGTCAATTAGAACAATTTTCCTGTGGGGGAAACCTGACGTTCCTGAAAGGACTAAAAAATTCGTCATTTTCATACAAAGGGTACAGCCGCCCGGGAAATCAGTAAGGGAAAGTAAAAAATTGTTCATATCGTCGTTCAGAGTTCTTAAAAGGGTGAAACGTTTACATGCTGTATATCACAAATATAAGAGAGCATTTAAATATAAGAACACTAGCTTTTACTGCGGGCTCGCTAATGTGCGTTTTACCATGATAACTATGCATTCCATTTTTTTCTAAATTTCAGTAGTTGTAGCGTCAAGAGCAAAATCATTACAGGAGTTTAAGCAAGAAAAGCAATTGAATACATATCCCCGCTTTCATTGACCTAAGGAATGTTTTTTGCGGTTTAAAAACAACTCTATGTCCTTCCCTCAGCTTCTAGCTATATCTATTCCAATTTTTATCAAAATCGTTTCTAATGGTTGAAGCATCAAAAGGTGATAAACGGAGAGACTTATACTGAGAGATAGTATGGAAGTGTGGATTTATATACCTACTAGCTGTTACCCGCGGCATCGCCCGCGTAATATATAGCCTATGTCCTTCTCGGTACTCTACCCTATGTGTATGCAAAATTTCATGATGATCGGTTCAGTAGATACGGCGTGAAAGCGTAACAAACAAACAAACAAACTCACTTTCGCATTTATAATATTAGTTGGGATTGGGATTTGTTTAACGAAAACAAATCAGCCATTAACATTTTAAATTAGTGTGAAAAAATACCGCTACATGACATTGAAAACTAGTTTTTGGTAACTCAACTGGATTTTATCTCCAACTAGAAGATTTGCTTTTTGTAAGCCTCACAACATCGCCACAAGTAAATAGAATCAACTTGTTTGTCAGTGGATTCGATGTGTAGAAGAAATAAATATAAACTTCAATTTTCATTATAATATTTTGTGTATAAATTATCAGCAAATAGTTCGTAACCTTTTTACGTTAAAGAAAAATACTGGCCACTAAGAATTTAGAACCTACCAAAAAATGCATGATGCTTAATTGTTATTTTTCTCTGTTTGTCTTACTTTTGTAATTTTTATTTGAATTACTTATTATATTTTTATTTCCTTTATACACCACAAAAATCTTTTATTTCAATTCCGGCGAATATCATCCTATACATTTTGGTCAGTACGAGCCGGATATAGCAGTACCCAGACATATGAGTTAATGGACGTAGTTTTCACTAATTCGTCGGGAATCGGAACAGCAGTAGACAATCGTTGAGGATACCATGCCCTGCATCAGCAGTGCATTGGAGGAGCACTAACATCGTCAACGTAGTCTACACCCGCGGCGGTGCGGTGGCAGTTATAGTGCGATTTACTGTGGTGATAAAGTGGACGGTTACTGTAAGTGATTTAAACTATTTTCAACTTAACAAGTTACTCAGTTAATTAAGCAAGAATGGAGTTATTAGCTATTCAAAAGGACATAAAGCAACAGTTAAATAAATGCAAAATTAATTTCAAAAAGAGCCCTGTAGAGAAGAAAACTAAATCGTATTTGGAGACGAGATTAGAAATTATAGACGCTAAATGGTCCGAATTTACGAAGAATCACTACAATTTAGTCAAATCGGAAGAATCAATAGAATCCAGTTATTTTACAGAAGATATTTATAATGAAACAGAGGAGTTTTATATTGAGTTTAGGTCAGAGTTGAAGGAGCTCATAGATAAGTACATTACATCAACTCCTCATGATTCTACTGCATCAGACTCGCACACTTTTAATGCGTCATTCGGAATCAAAAGCAATGTTAAACTACCGAAGTTAGTTATACCAGTATTTTCGGGAAAATATTCAGATTGGCGGTCTTTCAGAGATTTATTTATCTCTTTAGTGCACAATAACAGTTCTCTTGACGATGTGCAAAAGCTTCATTACTTAAAGGGACATCTAAGCGGCGAAGCAGAACACTTGCTACGATACATTCCTATCACAAATAGTAACTACTCGCAGTGTTGGAAAACGTTGGAGAATCGATATGAAAATAAACAGTTCTTAGCTAATTCAACGCTTAATGAGTTTTTTAGTCAAAAAAAGATATTATCAGAGTCTGCCACTGCAATTAAAGAATTGTTACAAAGCACATTAGATATGATTAATGGAATAAAAAGCTTAGATATTAGTGTTGAGTCTTGGGACATTTTATTGATATATATTGTAAGTTCTAAGTTAGATCCGGAATCACGCAAACTATGGGAATCAATGGTGAGTGAAATATTGTTTACAACGAACAGACTACCAGACTTTAAACAATTCAGACATTTCTTAGAAAAACGTTATCATTCATTAGAATTTTTAGACTTTAACCAGTCTAACCAGCACACATTCAATAAAACAAAAGAACTTATTCGCAATCAGCCCAGATCGGGCCCTCCACAGGTTGTAGCTATGCTAGGAACGGAAATGCTATGTATTTTTTGTAAGTGCAATCATAAACTCAGTAGCTGTAAGGAATTTTCACAAATTGATAGTTATAGTAAGCGTAAATTTGTTCAGGAGTATAATATTTGTTTTAATTGCTTAGCACCTAATCATCGAGCAAAATATTGTAGAAGTCGTACTTGTTGTCGTATATGTAAGGGGCGGCATCATTCTTTATTACATTCAAGAATAACTTTCACCGAACAGCGTAACCATGTAATAGATTGTAGACAGTTTTCTATGGATAAGTCAGAAAGTGTGTCAAATTTAGTTAATAACTTTATAAAAAACCCTTTACAAAATCAGGTTTTATTGCCTACGGCTTTAGTGACAACTGACTCATGTGAACATGAAAATGAAATTATCCGAACAGTTATCGATCAAGGGTCCCAGGTTTCATTCGTCACAGAAGCTGCAGTGCAACGATTAGGACTAAAGAAAACATTAATTACGGACAATAGAGTAGCTAGCTTAGGATATAGAAATATAAGATCAAACGGGGTTGTTACATTAAAAATAAAATCACGCATAAACTCCACCTTTGTAAAAACAACACATGCTTACGTTTTAGATAGAATTACGTCCCATCTTCCCTCAGAGAAGGTAGAGCTTGCATGGCCAGCACTGAAAACTGTAAAACTAGCCGACCCAACATACCACACTCCGAATCAGATTGATATGTTGTTGGGCGCTGGGGTTTACAGTGGCATAATTAGGGATGGGGTTATCAAGTCACCTTCTGGAACCATGGTTGCTCAAAACACAACCCTTGGGTGGATAGTAAGTGGTGAAACACAATAACTTAATAAGAAATTTGTGATGTAATTTGTAAGTTTATTGTAATGGGGTGCTATAGCATTCTGTTAGATATGGTTTATTCTTAGAGGTTATATTATTTTTATTTTTCATTTGTTTAGCAAAATTAGTACTAGTTCTTACTAACTTGCAAATGTTTAATTATCTAAACTGAATTGTATGAAACAAGTTCTTTCATCAGCTTAGTATGTATACGCAGTGTTTATGGATAAACTTATTATTTCGCTATGAAAAGTAACTATCTAATTAAATAATACAGTCCACATGATTTACAATTTTTAAGGTAATATACGTTGAGTATAATTATACATGCTTTATTTAAATTGCATTTTTCTCAAGGCAGATTTAAAGACTGTCGTCTTTGGGGGCCGGTATGTATAAATTATCAGCAAATAGTTCGTAACCTTTTTACGTTAAAGAAAAATACTGGCCACTAAGAATTTAGAACCTACCAAAAAATGCATGATGCTTAATTGTTATTTTTCTCTGTTTGTCTTACTTTTGTAATTTTTATTTGAATTACTTATTATATTTTTATTTCCTTTATACACCACAAAAATCTTTTATTTCAATTCCGGCGAATATCATCCTATACATTTTGTAAGGTATGTTATTTGTAATATAAACATTTAGTTTAGCTCATGGATGTGGTGCAAAATGATATATGATAGACAAATTAATAATAATTATTCTACGCTACGCTTTGTGCTTGCTAGCGAAGCGAAGGAGATAGAATATGTTGTGTGTGTGATGAAAAACATAGTCTGAGATAAGTAATACTATCGCTGTTGTATTTGAAAAATACAACCACTCCACCTACTAGCCCACCAAGATGCTAAACGTGGCCTATAGGTCTTATAAACCCGGGCTCTGTCTACCCCGTCTATTTGAAAAAATCTCCGGTTTTGACCTTAATTATACACAGAAAACTATTTCGTATTATTCATTTCATTTATGTAGTAAAAGTTCATAGTATTTAATAAATATATCAAAATATAAAAATACGAAACAGAGTGTAAGGCGAGCGATGCCGTGTGCAGTTGCTAGCTTTCGTATATTTTTCAAATGATCTGTTGTTTGCAAGTCTTGAAGTGCGCGGCGCGGCAGGATGTGACTCAGGTGTCGTTGACCCTGGCATTGCTACGTCACAACAATACCTAGTCCGCCATTATTGTGCACACCGAGTCTCAAGATGCGTTTTATCATACATCAAAGAGACTCGTGTTACGTAGTTTGTGAAAATGAATAATATTTTGATAGATCTACGAATAAAACCACGTATTTTAGTCAGTACCGCGTCAGCGATACCTAATAGTAATACCTACTTACGTCAGAATCTTCGAGAATCATGGACTTCACGGCACAACTGTCTCTCGCATAGTAGATCTAAAAATGCTTACAATATGTTTTTAGTATTCTAAATGAAATCAACTTGATGATAATTTTTGTGAACAATAATTAAAAATATTTGCTATCTGTTTTTTTATCTTAATCCTAATAATCTTGCAACATGAATTTGACGGTCTTCCAGGTGTCCATTTGAGTCCATAATATGTAGACAGATGTGAATTACAGGACTATACACTATTATGTCAACGAGATGGTCTGATGATGAAGAACTCCACAATGCTAAAAAACTAGATCACGAAATTTTGCTACTGCGTAGTAGCAAAATCAGCATTGCCCAAATTGCTCAGATAATAGAGATCTCTTTATTTTCACGGTTGCATCCTCAGTTCTACAAACTAACTTACCGTCGTAAATTCTGTTCAAAATCTTGTTTTATAAAATGATAAAACTAATGCCGACTTGTGGCTGGCGCCATGTTCAAGATGGTTCGTAAATCATGAAAACAAGCACACAATCGACTCAGTCATAAACCACAAATATGGAATTAGTTCATACCTATTCCGGTTATCACCTGTTAGTTTTTATGTTCCGTTCGCACCGGATTCGCGAGAAAATTAGCGAAGCAGTGCGTAATCCATACTTTGATATCATTGACTGGCGTGGCGATTCATGCACAGCCAAACTATGAAGTAGAAAACGTAGAAAACTGAAATTTGACACTAATCATTTTTGCAATTTTATCTTTAAGGTAATCACAGAGGTGTTTTGTAATAATACGTTGTGAAGATATTCGTTACGGGTGAAATAAATTTTGTAAATTTTTGTTAGGTTTTGGCGGTAAAAATCATCGTGAGAAAATTAAAAAAATGGATCGCCATTCTATAATTATTTGGAATAAATTAGAAAAGAAGGTCTCTTCCAAACAATTTTTTTTAAATCGGTTCATGACGAGATAAGAAACATTTAAAAGCCACAGTACCAACAACAGACTAGAGAACGTCCTGCTTTTTTTTAAGTCACATAAAACAGCAATGGTTAGACATGAGTATATTGCATTTAAGTTTAATCGACCATTGGTAAGCCGAAGTCATCGGGTGAGTAAAAATAAAAAACCGGCCAAGTGCGTGTCGGGCCACGCGCAGTGTAGGGTTCCGTAGTTGCGAATTACAACTTTGATTTCACACCGTTCACACTCGCACCTCACAGTTTAACGACCAAAAACATGTAACAATGAAAATGTATGAAATTTTACATTTTCGGGTACATTTTATAAGATGGTTGCCTATAACTTTTTAGTTTGTACTACATACTCAGCTCTGATAGTTTTCCTTTCAACTTCAGTATATACACTACTGCTGTAATTTTTTTCACGTATCCATATATAACCGTTTAGTAGATAGAGGGGGGGGACACTTGCGTCTAACAAAAATTTGCACTTTAAAACCAAATATTTCTGAAACGGATCCCTAAATTGAAAAATAGTGTTCTCAACATCACAATATTTTTTAAAGACCTATCTAACAATACCCAACACGATGGATTTGTATAGAAAAAATAATATTACTCCCTCTTTACTGGTATGGGAGCAAGCCTAAAAAAAAATTTTTTTTCAAGATTTTCTTCTACCACTTTTTTGACATGATTAATATACATACCCATACCATATTTCAGCTTTCTAGTACTTATAGTCTCTGAGTAAAACCGCGGACGGACAGACAGACAGACAGACAGACAGACAGACAGACGGACAGACAGACAGACATGGCGAAACTATAAGGGTTCCTAGTTTACTACGGAACCCTAAAAAAGACGCTGGTAATAAAAAGAACTTTGCTCTCAATAGATCAAAGAATAATTGTGAGGCGAGAGGCCTGCATACTGCATGATCAAATGAATGCAAATTAATTGAAGCAAACTAGGCCCTGATTGCGCTGGAATGCGCGCTTTCCATTTCACAAGCCTTGTTTACGTCATATATATTTTGCTATTTTTAGAACTGTGCAGAGAAAGTATGTCGAAGTATGTAGCTGAGTTCATTTCTTTAAATTTCTTATAATGAGATGTTTATAAAAATTGCGCATATGAATTTAATTGTTTTTTTCTTCTTCCTATCTTATCTTATTATCAAGAACTCACTTCATCTATTTCAGTAATTTTATAGTGAGAAAAGTAAATCAGTTATCTATTTTTATTTTTTTATTTGTTAGTTGTATTTGTTAATCAACCAATTAATAGTAATAAAAACAAAAAAAGTATATAAATAATAGTCAATAATATAAGTAGGGACTTTGTGATATGTTTACAAACATATGTAAACAATATAAAGTCATATTTACAACTAGAAGCTGTAGTCATTTTTAATTTTAGGAACCGAAACACCTCGAGATTCCATCCCCACTCACGTAGGTATATCTGTCATCCCAATGCTACTGACCATGGACTGACGCACGACAAGAGTTAAATATGTTCATGAATATTATGGCAACAAATATTTTGATAGTGTATTTCAGTATATACTGCAGGATGTAACAGAAGGGATGAAATAATTTACAATTAAAAAGTTTCCTTAGGAGACATGTAGGCTATGTCAAAATTTATTTTACATCCAGTATAGATAGTAATATATTTGGGGGCACAGTTATGCATTTGGTAAGTACCTATAAATTTAATCAATGAAAAGGGCATTTCTTTTTTTATGTCATAGGAAGGCAAACAAGCAAGCGGGTCACCTGATGGTAAGTGATAACCGCTGGTGTGACAATAGTGTTGCCGGCATTTTATTTTCCCTTCCAAAGGGAAGAAGGGATGGGCCACCGGCTCTCTTACTCATCGAACGAAGCATAGCAGCGGTAAATCTACTTCTCAAACGTCGATTTTTGTGAGAGCGTGGTACTTCCCCGGACGAGCCGGCCCATTCATGCTACTAGCAAAAGTGAATTTCGCCGGTTCGCCGGAATAGAGTCACGGTGGCTCTAACACAACTAAAACTTCTGAAGAATTGGAATCAAAACAGTGTCATTGTCGCTTCCAGCTAGTTAATATTCCGTCCTCGTCAAGGGGATGTGAGTCAGCTGCGGTTTTGGCGTCCGCGCCTGCGCAGGCTTACGTCACTGTGTTTGTGATTGATAACATTATAATATAACATATTCCTGGAGCTTGAATGGTGTTCGCAGTGGTTTTCCTGGATGCTTTGAACTTTAATCCTCAATTAATATATACAGTTTTCCTGCTCTCAGTCGATGTTTATATTCGAATTTCTCATAATATCTTAGTACGTTTATAAACATAAATAAATATCTAAATACATGGACAAATCACAAAATTGAGCTAGCCCCACTCACAGTAAGTATTATATAAAGTATGTGAACTTGTGTCGTAGGATACTAACTCAACGATACTATATTTATAATAGATACTTGTATAGATAAATATGCAAGGCTCAGGCCAGTCTGATAAAGATCGTTTTCCATCATGACCTGGCGGGAGATCGAACCCGGAACCACTCGTGTTGCAAGCTAGCATGGTAACTACTGCGACACGGACGTCAAACATTATAATAAAAGTAATTGAAACTAGTTTTAATCCGCGACATGGTTATGCGTAGCCACTTTTATAATTTTCTCTCGGGAATCTGTGACCAATCAATGTGCGATGAAATGAAGCTTATTTTGGCGTCTCAAGTTCACTAATATGTGTGTAACATGGACAAACGAACAACTTTTCGAAAAGCATCGGTAAATTTAGGTTGAGAATGCAAAAATATGTCTGTGGTACTAAATATTTTGTAAAGTTACGTCGTATATAGGTACCTATATGGAAACTTAATAAAGAAAAATAGGTTTTTTTTATTTTAATCATTGGAATCTGTATATTCATAAGGTATATGAGGAATCATTCATTTACTGATAAGATTTATTAAAAAATGTGTATTATCAGTAGAGGAAAGACACTATTATTTTCTCGTTTTTGATATATCATTAGCATATTAAGATTTCTTCGTATTTGCCCGGAAAATTACAGTTACTCAGTTAACCCTATCTGAAAAAGGCAAACAAAAACGTCGAATAATTTTAAGTTAAAAAACATAAACTTAACGTTACAATTTTAAATAAAATTAAATTTTATGATAATGGACTAGTAGTAGAGTTAGTATTTGAAATAATAAAAGAAGTCTACTTGACTAACGAATATTATAACTGTGTGTTAGTTTTTCGAATAGGTATTTATGGTAACTATTAGAGAGTGTAAACTTCACTCTTTACCTTAATCTCTATAGGATCCTGAGGAATTGTCAACAAATAAACGCGAGTAGTTACAAATTCTGTGACACATGGTCCTCTTTTTATCGGCGGTACGTTGACCCCAGGTCTACGCTCTTCCGTCCAAGAGTATTGATATTCAGGACGGTCGCGGCAAGCGATCGAATTAGATAATTAATTGATGATTTGTTCGCACTTCAAAAAATTATGAGCTTCTCAATACGTCGGAATCTTTTTTTTTATGTATGTTCCCCAATTTCTCGAAGACGCCGGGTCCGATTAAAGAAATTCTTTTTTTGTTTGATAGGTATACAGGTTTACACTTATTTCCATTTTATTTTTATGGTTATTCAAACAAATTTATAGGGTTGAAGTCGGTTTTTGTTTTTTGTTAAAAATATATTTAATTATATCTTGTAATCAAGATGAGAATGTGCGTATAGTTAATTTAGACACAAAAGTTGCGTGGACATACCTAAATCGCAAATACTTATATGTTAATAAGAATAAATGAATCACGATTTTGTGCAATAATCCTTATTTTGTTTTATTACTCCTCATTTAAAGTAAAACAAAAAACTGGCCAAGTGCGTGTCGGGCCACGCGCAGTGTAGGGTTCCGTAGTTGCGAATGACAACTTTGAATTCACACTGTTTATACACTCGCACCTCACTGTTTAATGACCAAAACATCTAACAATGAAATATGTATGAAATTTTACATTTTCCAGTACATTTTATAAGTTGGTTGCCTATAACTTTTTAGTTTGCACTTAGTACTCAGCTCTGATAGTTTTCCTTTCAACTTCAGTATATATACTACTGCTGTAATTTTTTTCACGTATCCATATATAACCGTTTAGCAGATACAGGGGGGGGGGGGGTTACACTTACCTCTAACAACAATTTTCACTTTAAAACCAAATATTTCGGAAACGGATCCCTAAATCGAAAAATGGTGTTCTTAACCTCACAATATTGTTTAAAGACCTTTTTAACAATAGATACGATAGGTAAGTAGAGAAAAAAACTTACTCTCCCACTTTACGTGTATGGGAGCTACCCTAAAAAATTCCTTTTTCAAGATTTTTTTCTACCACTTTTTTGCCATGATTAATATACATACCCATACCAAATTACAACTTTTTAGTACTTATAGTCTCTGAGTAAAACCGCGGACGGACAGACAGACAGACAGACAGACAGACATGGCGAAACTATAAGGGTTCCTAGTTTACTACGCTGAACCCTAAAAAAGAACCCTAGAAATATTGAGCGATATCCATTTAATATAAATACTGCTAAGAACTATTCCTGCTAAGCACATTCAAAATAGTCTGTGTGCGCGGCTTTGATTTGGTAAGTCACCATCATCATCATTTCGTGTAGGTGACACGGTCAGTCGACCATGCACACCCTGGTGTCAAAGTTCTTTGGAACCTCCTTTCGGCCTCTGACGTGGTTCCTTTAACGACTTCCAGATGGCAGCCGGGACCAACGGCTTAACGTGCCTTCCGAAGCACGGAATCCACCAATCCTAACCAAACTGGAAACAACAAAGTATGCTTCCCGTGGGAATCGAACCACGACCTCTGGGTCAACTAGATAAACGCCTTAACCACTGGACCAATATGTCACTGATAGACACGAAACCCTTATAGGGTTGGTTGAAAGTTATTGTCACTTTTTTTAGACATAAGTATACGAAAATACGAGTAAAGCATATACAAGTACTTTCAACGAGGATTTCTTTAATACTGATATTAAATATTCTTGTGGTCTTACCAATACTCATAGACAAATCGGCATGTCACACATGAACAACCTGAAAAGAAAAAATAAACTAATAAGTGATAACATACGAGTATGTACAAATAGAATATCAGAGTAATAAATTATAAAAGTTTTAAGGAACGAGACGGGTGGCGTAGGGCGTAGCTACCAGTAGTTGTGAAGTGACAGATTTCGATGTATTTAGGGAAATCCGTATCTATATGTGTTCTTCTAACTAGGTGCTATGATTTGCGTAGAACAGAAGCTGCGGTTGCTGCTGAACCTCGGTTTTTGTCCAGGACCGTGAACAAAGTTTTATTCGAAATGGTCACTACTTTGTATCACAACGAAAGCCTCATTTTGCAAAAGGGATGCTTAACAACGATAACTTAAACATGCAACCATTTAATTATTTAGGTATATCCCCAACATTATACAGATTGACTTCTATGACAAAAGGAGTAAAAGAGTACAAATAATCTGCTTTTCCTAAATGTACCTTCAGTTGGAAAAAAGAGAATGTTACAAAAATGTTTTATGGAAAACCCTTAGAAATAATTCCAGCAATGATACGTTATAACGATAGTGTAATATGCTAGTGTCGGGGTCACCTGTCTATTTCGAGGAAGCGTTAGCACACGCAGCGATGTGTGAATTTAATCGCAATTACTCAATACATGATGTCACCTGTGAGTCAAGACTGGTTTCAGCAGGTTTTTCACCTATGCTTTTGCTTATTCTCGTTTATTCTAACCGAATGAAAATGAAGGCGAGCTCCGTGACGCAGCGATCAACACGCCTGCCTGCGACACGGAAGGTCCGGGTTCGATCCCCGGTCAAGTCGAGATGGAAAATGATCTTTTTCAGATTGACCTGGGTCTTGGATGTTTATCTATATAAGTATCTATTATAAAATATAGTATCGTTGAGTTAGTATCCCATAATACACGTCTCAAACTTACTTTGGGGCTAGCTCAATCTGTGTGATTTGTCCGTATATATTTATTTATTTCATGAGAAGTACGCGTGAGGAGGGTAAGACATGAAGGGGGAACTGTTAGAAGTGGATTAACTATAAACCTCATTAATCTCTTGTATATCCGTATGAGAAGCAGGCACAATAATATCTATTATTATCAAAATCAGAAATTTTTTGTCTAACCTATAAAACAACGCTTATAAGATATTCAAAAACGAAACGATATACCAACTTATTTACTCGTACTTTACAAAGAAGATAAAGTGTTTTTTAACATTCAATCGTTATTTTTGTTTGAAGTATCAGTCTGATTTATTATTAATTTACTTCATATAGGCTCTATTTACCAGTAGATCAATAAGTGTTGCAGAACTGAAATGTTTAATTCAAGAAGTTATTTTTACTAATAAATAAAAGGAAACCTAGCGGTCAGCAACAGAATTGGCATGTCATCGTAATTTACAGCATATTAAATCTTGCCGCGTTATCAGCTGGCTCACGGAATCGGCGGCTCGTCAACTTATGTGTTCCTTATCAGCATGTCAACACGTTGATAACATTACGCCGACGTCAGTACTTATACACTTCGTATTACACTCAAAAATATAACTGGCTAGTCTTGTCAATATTCGCCATATATTACCCAGAGTAGTCAGTTGAAGAGGTATGATATCATTGATGTTTGTAAGCTTTGTTTAGTTTGTGTTTCCTAAGTTGCCTTCTACGATATCCACGGGAAGACTTGGAGTGGTCCTCTACTCAACCGGGAATTACACGGCCCCGATATTCCATATCATTCCATCTACTGTACACTTCGAGCAACACGGAAGGGAGTAGCCATACGCTGCATTCCCCTCTGTCAAGGTACAAGCCAAAATTAGGCATATGCATGTCTATGTGTTAGTTGTGTGACTCATCTGTACACAAATTATTTTTTTCTTTTTTATGTCATTTTTTGTGACAATGTCATAATTACTATCAAGTGAAAGTTTAAGTTTTGTATGTAGGTGTGCGGAACTAAACTTGTGTGCACATATCCCCCCGCAAAAAACGCCAGAAAAATTGTCATAGTAAATTGTCGCTTTGCCCACTCCCTCCGTCCGGTACGGAGGCCGTGTTGCTCGAAGACTGTGCATGATGTTTCTTGCATTTCATTATTCAAAATTTTAAAACATAGCCTATTTAAAAAATGAGGATAGGTTTTTAATAAATACAGACAGTAATCTGTACTTAACATGTTGATGACTGTAAAATCTCTAATAATGATTTCTTTAAATGTTTCTACATCACTTCAGATATAAGTTTGGGTTTCGTAGGTCACCCATTTAAACTTAGTTTATTATTTGTGCAAAATCATAAACGAGTTACTTAACGTAACTTTTAACGATATTAAACGAGTATTGCTCAGTCTATGAACATATATGGAACATTTATGTTCTAGCGACACATGCAGATCTAAATAGTAAAAACAATTCTCATTTCCAATAGAAACTCAATATTTTTTCGTATTATGAAACAGGATCCCCTTTTCTCCGAATATCTATTTCGGTTTCCTAAGATAGATTCATATACCTATACTTAGAAAACGACGTAGAAAACATCTTTAATTAAATGGGGATAATATGTCGTTTAATACCTACCTAAGAAAATCATGCCACTTTATTTCCATTTACAATAATAGACGAAGAAGAGCTGTATAAAGTGGGCCATCAACACATTTTCATAGAGCCCTTGGAATGTTATCAGTATAAATGTTCCGAGCGTTCGTAGTGACGTTGATTCTCGCTATCAGCGGTTATCGTTACATCACGAACAGCTGTTGGACTGGTCGGGCCGCATTCCTGAGGGAACGCCGACTGCCGCCGGGAAAAACTGTAATTACCACTCGCCGAGTGCGCACAGTAAAAAACTTATGGCATCCCGATCTGCTGTTTGCTGGCCAGTCTAAATTGATAATGATAATACTGCGTGTTCAAATTCTTGTGGAACTTTTCATAAAAAGTTTGTTCTTATCATTTAACAAACAAATTTGAGAAAGTTTCAGTTCTTCAATTGTTGGTTGCTATTAATACAAATGCGCTATGAAGTTAGAAAGATGTAAAAATATTATTCTTTTTTGGCCCGCTCAACTTTATCAATCTTATAAGTTTCAAGCTCAGCTTGAAACTTATCAAATATGTGTTCTTTAGAGGTCTCTAGAACAAATTGTCCAAGTATAATATTTATATGTTACTCGACGTCAGTAAATTTGTATAAAATATTATAACTAGACTGTTGAACTAAAAATAGTTATTCTTATTCCATAATTTGTAAACGTCACCTATTCCAATGTGTAATGTTTTATAAATTATAATGTTACTGTTACTATATAAACGCACAATAAAAATACACGTTTAGCTTCCAAGGACTACAGGACCTTGCTCACTGTATGTTATGTTAAGTAACTTATTAAATAATGGGCAAGTGGCTATGTTGATATTACGGTGTTTAACTTACGTAATTATGAGTTAACTTTCCATAAGATTAACTTATGTAATATCAGGTAATGAGTAGGTAGATTGTAAGATAAATCCTTATATTGACAGCATACTTATTCTGTGAATATGACAGAAAGTCAACTTTTTTATGAAATATTGCCATGTTAGCGGTGACATTTACATGTAAGCGGGCATTTATTACATCAATACTACAAATGAGTTTGAGTATAGAGTCTCCGCGCTTGTCCAAAAAATTATTGCAAAATACCCGGGACAAAATATCTTGACAAATCTATACGAGGAAAAGCGACACTATATAGTGAGGAAAAGGGAGTAGAAGATCGTAATAATTGAAAGCAAAGACGTGAAGGTGAAGTGAGGCCACATTACATGGTTTTGCCTAACTACATTAATTTAACTTCGCACACAGTAACTGAATTTCAAATACTTACTTATCATATGGCTAACTTTCATAAGAATACTAACCTAAAAGACATTAATTATGATGGAAAGTAACTAATTGACATAGGCCATAGACCTAATATAGCCATATATTTTAACAGAATTAATTTTGAGGCACGAAATAAATGGAGCATTCGATATAAAATCCATCTGAACTATCTTTTAAGGGTTGAAATAGCGCTTATCTCTATAATAGAACATCACATTTAAGGATGATTTGAGCCAATTAGCAATATTTTTTCAGCACAGTTTGTCATATTTCTTTTCTACGTTTCATCCGTCATGAACTTATTAATATTTCAGCAGTAAACAATGTAATGCCCTCGTCATTAATTGCCACGGGCGGCAAAATGCCACAATGTGTAGCCAAGTGTATAGCCAAATGGATTTGTAGCACGTGTAGAAAATCTATGTGCCACAGCGACTGAGCCAAGTTTTGAGCAAATGTAAGTCGCATACATATAAAACGGCCTACACGTGATTAAATTTTTCATTCAACACAACGAGTTGAACCTAATAATAATAGAGCGAGAAACACTCGCAACTTATCTTTTACGTATATTGAACTGTCCTGCTCTGCTGATTTTACAAAATGTATCGTGTACTTATAGGAAGTTTAAAATAAGTGGTTCCAGTTGAGGGCAATTAATGAATATCATTAATTTATTTCTCGTAAGTACAAGTAGTTAGTAGAGTCATTCAAGTTAAGTATTGTTGCTGTTTCCTTCTAAAAGGTGATTGCTAATTCCCGGGTAATCCCATTACTATAAACCTAAACTTACCGTTTGGAAATGACATAAAGTACAAAATTTTTTTTTTTTAATATATGTATACATAAAAATATGCGAATAGTCTTTGTGGAGTTCTAGTTCCAATTTAGGTATATTAATTTTTCGATCGATTTATTCAGTTAAGTTACGCTCATCCATACTAACTCAAAATCTTTTGCTTTTATTTAATAGTTGCTGTTGCCCTCGACTTCGTTCACGTGGGCCTTAATTTTATCGCACAATCTCTTTTGATGAAAAACTATGTAATTACCCAGGTATGTACGTAAGATAGAATGTCTCTTTTACAATAGTCGAAAATACACTTCTTGGCTCTGCGTAAAAATAAGATGCTAGATCTAAATACTGAAAGTATTTAGATCTAGCATCTTATTTTTTACTATAACTTAATTGGATTATTTATGATTTTTACGATTCCGGATTAAAACCACCTGAAAAGGTTTGTGAGTTTCATGTTTTATTTTAATTTTTATTTAATTAATTTTATTATAGTCCACTGATGAGCAAATTTAGGCCTATATATTAGGTGATAACATATATACTTATTGGTATATGTTTCCCGAAAGCTAATTATAATAAAAGAAAATAGCAGGCAAGAGATTTATTGGATGCACTTTCGACAGTTTGCATGTTACAAGTGATACATAGTTTCAAATTAATTACTTATCAAATCAAGTAAGTAGGTATAAATTTTGACAAAAGTTGGAGAGAGATGGCAAAAGATAGAGAAAGGTAAAAACAGAAGGGGGAGGCTGTTGCCCAGCAGTGGGACTTGAATACCTAAAAAAAGTAGGTGTAAACGAAAGATTAGTTGTATCTACGGCCATGATAAAATAAATCTATGAGAAGAAAAATCAGTGATGATAATAAGCATTAACATATTCATTACTCATGCAGTTGCAGGTCGTCAGCTAAGCAGATTTAAGCTAATTACTAAACCAAAAATTACAATACATAATCGACAATCGTTGCTAGTTCTAGAATTGGTAAAATCTATTTTAGCCTATCTGAAATAATGTCGAAGTGGGCGGTACGACACACCGCTGCGATCACGTCGTTTCATATCTGCTAGTTAATGTCCTAATTAAGGAATTCTTGGCGCCCGTCCGTCACAGTTCGTTAACTGATTAGATTGTGCGCACGCCGAAACCGACCGCCTATAAGTACAATATTTAAATTTCACCGACTGTGTCTAGCCTTTCATATAATTACCTAGATATTAAACTATTTTACTGCGAAGAGCATCAACTTTTTACTGCTCATTCCAAAAGTCCAATGTTCAGATCGTTTAAAGATCCCGTCCTCATAAAATACAATACGAGGAAAATAAAACATCCGAATTCCTGAACGTTTCAACTTTTTAATGGCTATTCTATTACTGTCACTTGTTTTGTTGTCAAAATATATTTTATCAAATTCCTCGCGTGTATGCGTTTGGAGAGAGTCCAATATTTTCCGGAAGCCCGAATTTACGGTGTTAGGGGATGTCTATTAAATATTTGCCCACATTCCAGTCTAAATATACTAGTGACGGGCTGACAGCGGCGGTGACGTGCGCTGACGCAGCAGCGGCCCACGTCAGCTCGGCCCACTGAATCACGCGCTTCGAGCCGGGCGCCGCACGTTGGCTGTCCACTTCAATTTACCAAAACGCTTTCTTTTCTCAGTTTTATAGCAAAACAATAAAATGGATAGTGTATGTTTAACGAAGGAACCGAGCTATTCTTTTGACTGAACTTTGTTCGTTTCTTTAATAGTTTTATTAGTAGGTAGACAAAGGGATAATATAAGTTTATTATATTCCAAAAAAGATTGATGGATTATTAAAAAATACCTTAATGTAAGGCTTCGTCCAACAAAAACTAAATAAGAATGCTTTTAGATTTATTCCGATGTTCCTCAGTCTGTTAATACAATGTTTCTCCTTGTATGGGTATTAAATTGAAAATAATATAATTTGTTATTCAAGACTATAGTCATACAATATTTTTTTTAACTTGTTAAATTGTAATTTTTTTGTTACTCAATAACATGCAGTAGCATGTACAATAATAGCAAATTTTTATCCATATTATAATCAAAGATTTTGTGTTTCTCTCTCTGTAACATTTAATACCTACTTAGCAATTCAACGAACAAGTATTCCTACGAAGTGTCTTACTCAACTAAAGAGTATTTTACTATTGATTAGGATCCTATTCATCCCCAGGGATCATATTTTCAATATTAAAAGTATCAGTATCTTAAATTAGGAAATGGTGTATACTTACTTTAATGCCAAGTCACATACAAATTCGTTATTTAACTATGAGGTATTAAGTCATGATTTAGTCAAACTGTGGTACAATATACAAAAAAAATACGTCTTCATACTTTAAAGGTTAGGTAGGTAGAGCCTAGACTTTGCCTAGCCTTTAAGACGCAAAGGCAACGTTTAGCGTGTTGTATTGTGGATTTGTGGGTAATGCGACTCATAGGAAGGTATTTTTTACATTATGTGAGTGATACCGGCAAATATTATTTATAATTATGTACTTATTTTTTTCCTCTATAGTGTACATATTTTGACCAATAGCTGTTTAGACTGTTTTATATGTCTTTACAAATTCTAAACAACTATTGGTGTGGCTGAGCTATGATTGCGAACACAAACACTCAATAATAAATATTGTCCTAATGAGTATCTCCACGCTTGTTCATTTCTATAAATAAGCGCTTCCTTTGTCTCCCGCATAATCTACGAGCAAATATGTTGGGACTTGGCGTACCTGTTATCTGGTTTCTGTGCCTTCTGTCATTTCTTTATAACATTCCCTCTGTAGGTACTTTAATATCCAAGAAACTTTGTTTATAAAAAAATAGAATCTAATTTCTTGTTATGATTCAATTGATTGGTAATCTTTAATACTTCTTCCTTGCATTTTCTTTTTTATTTAGGTACATATTCAAGAGCCTGTACTTTTCAGTGTAAAGACAGAAAATGTTAATTTTTGGTAAAGTTCTCGGCATTACGGTACATTTTATTATTGATTTATATTATGGGTTGCCACAGTACAAATCATAAACGCACAATTCTTTTTTAATGCTTATTTTCCCTCGTTACAGAAAAGTCGTAATAAAATTAAAACTTCGATCCTGGTCTCAGTTTGCTTTTGTTGCACTAAAGATCTTTCTCAGTTGTATCAAAAAATCGAGTAGTGTAGAAAGAAATAGTTCTTTTTCTAGGAAATTCGATTCTAGGAAACTCTAATCTACGTAATTTTCCATTACACAGTGCACTGTTCCTGAATGTCAGACAGTAGAGCAGCGCGTTTACCTTTGTCCTTGCCTAGCTAGAGATGCATCGTAGAGCTGCGTCACGCGCTAATCAGTAAATAAATAAAGTGCCAGAAACTACGACGTAGTATGTAACAAAGAACGATAACATCTATTCGTATAGCAATTATAATCATGAGGATAATTTTTGGTCGCGGAATGTCTTCCTACTTTTACTTTAATTAGTTCATGCGTTGTCTCGTAAGTCGGTATGTATTTAATAGTTTGTATGCTGAGATCTTAACATTTTAACCTGATTGATTACTAATATTGCAATGGAGATTTTGTTATTGTTTTAGCGTGGTTTGCATTTTTCCTTCTAAAAAAAATGTTTTTTAAAACAAAGTACGAGTAGGTACTTATGCATCCTTACTTTTGTATCATACTTAATAATTAATAAGGAAAAAAATATTTCTTTTAAAATATAATTTTTCCATAAATTAGAGAGTTTGTTGTTGTTTCAGCGTGGTTAGTATCCCTCCTAACAAAATATGTTTCTTAAAACAAAGAATGTACCTGCCTTTTTTGTATTTTAATTGTGAAATTTCATAATTAGCTATTTTTTTTTAAATATGAAATTACAAAACATAAACATCGTTAAAAAGAAAATAGCAAAATATTATAAGATTATAATAGTATCTTTTTCGTAGTCTGTGATAACATTGTCTGATAAAATAGCAGCTGCATCTTTACGTTCTGGCAAGCAATTTCAACTGTTTTGCATTTTAGTCAAATGTTAATTTCTAGACATTTCTGACGATTTTTTATTAATTTAGTGAATAATGTACACAAGTATCTCTATATTTTTGGTCTTTCAGTTAGATATTTGTCATATAATATCCTACCTATTATAATTCTCACTGCGAGAAAACGAGTCTGTCGAATACTTGTTTCTGTATTTCTAGTTAGAGGCTAATAAGGAATGCAAGTAAGACACGTAGGTAACGTGCCCTGGCTAAAAAACGACGGTCAAAGGCATCCGGACGGAACCGGCTGCGTGAGTCATTGTAGACCCGCTCGCTTCGTGCAATAAAACCTGGCTCAGGCCATTCCGAAGCAAATCCTGAGCAATTTATTGACTAACTATACATTTCAAGAGAATTATTTTAAGAAATAGCTTTTTTCTGTATAGCGACTGTAAAGGTTTGTCTCGTAGTGAGTTAAGCTTAACTTAGTTTGCGAATTGAAAGAATGTCATTTGAAATATGTTTGAAATATAAATATTTTATATCAATTAATTAAGCTTTATAAATAAAGGTATAAAAACGAAACAATTTTATGTAACTCAACTAAAAAGGAGGTATATTCAACAAAATCCTAAAATTATCGTAAAACAAAGTATATAAACTTATAAATTACATATCTGCTTTATTTAACACGAGGTTCAGATCCAACTTGATTAAAATCGAAGGAAGGAGTGAAGAGGTCAACGTGCGCAAGTACGCTGTACGACAGGTCCCGACGTGTCTCAGGCGATCGCCCTCCGAGACCTCCGCGCGATAACTAAACACCAATATTGCACAACTTTCAGGCATTATATTACGACTGGATTCAAACTTTTCTATGTACTTAACTACCTATTATTTTAAAATCTTCTCTTTTACGATAGCTTGCAATATGTGAAATATGGTTTTGCATCAGCATCTGTGGGCAAGCCAATTCTTCTGTGCTTTAAGTAAGTAATCAGGCGGTAAACGACGTAACATAATAGTTTTGATAAAATATGGATAACATTGTAAAGTAAATTAGTATTTAGTTATGATTTGAGAGTGTCACTCCTGACGGCTTATTTTTTTTTTTTTTTTATCGAGAGTTAGTACAATTGAATGCACTATCCCTTTCAAAAACAAAAGAAAAGCTTAGTAAAAGTTGGTACATTCTATAAAAATGGATGGCTGGTAAATTAAATTAAAATAATGTCGTTCCTATTTAGGGACGACTTTATTTTATTTTAATTTTGAAGCTTTCGATGTGAAAGATATTTTAAAACGCGAGCGGTTACTCGATCTATCTCAATTTATATTATCACATGAGGAGCTGTGAAACTTACATAAATTCAGAACAACAAATTGGTCTACAAAATTTAATTACTTTCTTGGGATAAATGAGTAGTTAATGATAGAAACACCAAGCTGTGTAGTGATCATGGAGATATGTACTACGTAGCGATAAGTTTTATTCTGAAGTGTCAGCTATAATGAAAACATATAATGTAAAACATTTTTACATCCATTCAAAACATTAACATTATAGGATATTTTACAGTCTATTGTACAAAGTCTCATCTGCTGAACATTCTGCCATATTGTGATTAAATTCTGCGTCATGTGAGTAACGTTTAGTCTCTATTGTCTTTCCACTGTTCTATTGACCGTGCGGATTTGACTTGGAAATTTGTTTTTCTGCGGAGTTCGGGATATTTAAATGACATGATTGTTATTCATCGTGTGTTACTTCAGCATTCGTGCAGTGCTCACAAGGACGTTCACTGTTTCTGGAATCGGCAAGATGGAAGGAAATATTAAACGAAGAATTGTTTACGAATGACACATAATAAAAGTTCACTCATATAGGCCTGTTTGTAATTTTTCCTGTTTATTAAATTAATGTTTCAAGGGAGCAAAATTAAAATATATATTATACTTATGTTCATATTAGTCACCGTAATCATTTTTGCAAAATTTTACTTCAGTTTAGCAAGAATCAGGAAAATTTGTTGTTTATTTTTTCATCTGAATTTTTATGTTGTTTTTACTGGTCAACGGTTGCTGTCACTTATTCGTCATTTGTGTGTCATTTATTTAGAATAGTCAATAAATCGTGGTTATCGTTATCAATGACAATGTCGCAAAGTTCAGCGCTCGACTCGGCGGAGGCGGCGCGGGCGCAATCGGGCTCTGACGTCATCCACTGATATCGCCACATATGTAATACAATTACCGACTATTTCTTTGGCCCCGGTTCTTGGTAGCAGGCATCGTCGATCGATCTAGCAACGTAATAACTATCACTTGATAAACTTGCCTGACCTCTCGGGGTCTATGAAGAGCAACTTAGATCTGACTTGCACCATGTGGCTGCATGTTTCTGCCATGTGCAAAACGTTTTGTAATTTTCTTTCCTTCTGCATGGACATTGATTGCTGTAGTATTTTTGTCTCAAGCGTAGATTTATAGGTATCTTTTTCATTGCTATTCGCATTTATTTATTACGTTACATCTAGTAGGGCGATTCAAATTACTTTCATAGTTTTGCAGCCAAGCGTTAAAAACAGAATCAAATTACACGTTTCCATCCTTCAACGTTGGATGATCGTTCCAGCAAATATGTATAAGGTACGGAAGTCTTACTTACGTCAGAGGAAGCGCTGCTTTTTAATAGTTTCAGAGAAGGCAGATAAAAAGAGAAGCGGAAATGCTCATCCGTCTGTCAATGCGGCGACATTGTCGTGCTATTTGCGTTAAACGAGCGATTTATTTCAGTCGGTCGTGGCGTGAATGTCCGCAGGGGAATTTCGGCCGCGAGGAATCCGATGCCGTTAGCTTTGCGCTTGCGAGATGACGGGCGGCCCGGCCACCGCCGGCCGGCGACGACGGACGCTCTTGTTGCCGGGCGGCGCGTCGCGGCGTCACCACCGCCACCGACCTGCCTACATCCCCTCTCTGACAATGACATTATTTCGAAAGGAAAATTCGAGACGCGGCTGACTCATCACACCGTTCACTGACGCAACGCTACTGTGCGCCCGGTACCACTTTCCATTACAATATACACTTAATTCGCCATCCAATTTCGTCACTGGCCGCAAATTTTCGCCACAGCAATTATTTTTCGCTATGCCTTACCTTAATAAAATAATCATCCACATGTGTCAAAACCACGGCACACGAACAGCGGTCACTCACTGCAATTCGCACAGTAAAATCCTAAGGTAATCACACTGAACGGGTTCGCGAGAGCATGCCAGCGGAGCGCCAGCGCAAACGAGCAGGCGACACAGGCACACGGAACTGACTGCGCCGGCGCACCATTTGGGTCACTGTCATGCCGTGGTGGGGGACACGTTCGCCAGCTCGCCTCTGAAAAATTAGCGTCTAGCGATCGCGAATATGTTCGATCGCGTCACGCACGCGGGCGTTTTCCTCGCGACTCACGACGATCTCCGCGCCGTAGCCGCTTACTTTTGGCCAACAGTTTTGGCGGCAGGCTCAGAATTTTATGACGCTCGTTCACTTGTCGTATCATGCAGGAGGCTGCATGCATGGTGCCAGTCAAGTAGTGGATGGCTAATTATTATCTCAGTAGGAATAGTTGTTAAACGATCTGTTTTACCCGATTACGGTGAAACCAAAATAAGGGTTATGTATACGTATGGTATATGTGGATTCGTTTGTTCCCTCGCATAACCCAACGTAATTTGGCATATTTAACATCGTTGGATGTGTCTTGACTCTAGACCGTCCGCTGGTTATAGGTCATGTGGCGTCACACTGTATGTTATAAGAAAGGCCTAGAATTTAAAAGAATGACGAACTATAAAAGAAGTTTTTGAAATATATATATATATATATACAGAGAGGGTCGTGCTCCTGCAGTGGAGACTAAAAGGGACCTGATGATGATGATGATGATGATGATGAAATAAATATATCGGTATCACTTTTTTTTAGATTACAAAAAAAACCTTAGTTATATACATATTCTTAATAATCCTACTGCTAATTCTCATTTGATTTATCTTGGAAAGCACTTGAGAATGTGGATACGTTCAAAAAATATTCATTATTAAATCAAAATAACTTGTTTTATACATACTTAAATAATTATTATCTAATAATTGCGAGTTGAGCGATATAACTAACTAAAATGTATGTAGGTACACCACAGAACACAGAAATGTCTTTCTGTGTTCTGTGAGTTACACTATATAGTGGAAGATCTTTCGCGTTAATTAAAGTCTTTAGAGGCTTTTCATCAATCCTCCAGTAATTGACAAATTCCTCTTTACTCAAATACTGGAGGATTAATACTGGGTATTTAAGTTCTGAGTTGTCCTCCTCATCCTGAGCTTTTTCCTTATATCCTCAGGTGTAGTGGGGTACGTCAGTGGAACTTGATCGTGTTTTGCTATTACGACTACGGAAAAGATAATTCAAATGTCATTATTACGATGACATGTTCATAATTCAAGGGTTCTTATCTATCTTTATATTCATTTAAAATAGTAGCAGAGTTGGTACTTACATAACTAAGTTACAATGGGACTGAAAACTCAAAAGTAGCTGGATCTGTATTGAAAGAAAAACATTTATTTAGGTTAGGCAAAAATATCAATATAAGTAATCAATATTGTTATGATTAATAAATAGAATGTAATTATTTAAATTTTTGTAATTAACATTAAGAAAAAACTAGACTACAAAATTTAATATGTTTCAGGAATCAGGTACCATTTGACACTTAATTGTACAGAGTGTTTATCTATCAAACACCATCTTTTTAACTGGTGCTAAGTCTGCTAGATAAAGGAGGGTAGAATAACCTATACATAGTTTATTTAGATAATAATTTATAGTCTACTCTACATAAAATTATTTGTTGTTCGTCAACGAGTATGTATCTCAAACTCAACAGTCGTAATTTTTTTTACTATTTCTGATATTATTAATTTTTAAGAAAAAGTTACGGTACTATATGGATGCAAAAGATAGCCATAGTATACCAAGATTTTTTACATTTTTAAAGTACCTTTGTTTAGGTTCTTAGGTAAAAGATATACCAAGATTTTTTACATTTTTAAAGTACCTTTCTTTAGGTACCTACTTTAAAAAATGTAAGTAATCTTGGTATATCTTTTTACTGAAATACCTATATACTTTTTAAATCAAAATGATATCGATATCAAAATTTCATAAAATTACAAATACGTTCACAGTATTCACAGCAGAATAGATAAAGTGTCAAGATTTTGATTTAAAAGGTGTATATTTTAATAATGAGACATATCAAGATTGTTCACATTTTTTAAACAAATAGACTATAATGGCCTAAAATGATCACTGAAAATATAACACTTCTTTTGAGCAGTTGTGTTACTAATTAAATTACACTGAACGATAAGTCACGATCTGTTGAATATTGGAGTTAGACAATAAATAGAGTTTTAAATTCAAAAACAAATTATTTCACACGACACTGTAAATTTATTCGTTTTGAAAATCATAAGAAATAAGAATGGTATTATCCAAAAAATATTTTAATTATTAGCTTTTGCCCGCGAGTTCATCCGCGTAGAAAACCAAAATGGTTCTTATAATTTTTAATTGTTTATTTAAGTTATAAGTTTTTAAGACGTAAGTATAATTTATTATGTTTGAATACCCCGCAAGGGAAAAAGACGTGATAGTATGTATGTATGTTTGAATACTTATAAAGTAAACTAATCTTTACTATAGTGTAGGGATTTAAAGGTTGAAGAACAGGGGAAAAAATATTTTATTTATATACTTTATAAGCTCGGTCTTTGATCTGGTGAGAGTTACACGGGGGTATTATCTTTTTACAACAATACATACAATGCTTGCCACCTTTTGGCGACTAAGGACCTTCTGTTCTGTTTTCTGTTCTGTGTCCGCCCAGCCAGTGTTTAAGCTGCAAGAGCGTAGGATAGGCGTCCACTAGGGAGAATTCGTAACTGCGCTTGTGGACGTAAGCAGATGCGGTTCCTCCTTGCACAGCTACCACCCTCCCCGTTGGATCACTGATCCTGGCTCGAGAAACCAGTTGGACACGTAGATAGGATTGGGTGTGTAGGGCGGTGCAGTCAGGATGAGGAGAGAAAGGAAGTTAGAACCAACCGAATACTTGCATCAAATCAGTATGGGGAAGATAGATACTATACTTGGTGTGTGATATATAAACGAAGGGAAAATATACTGCTTTGTTGTTGGGTTGGCTTCGATTCGCCGCCTGTAGACTCTTTGCTTTGCAGTGTTACTCTTCGTTAGCTGTTAATGTCTCTTATGTGGGAAGGGTATTTCTTCTCTCGGTGAGTCATTGTTACTGCGTTGTTGTCATGGAGGCTCTTCGTCTGAGCAAACGATGTGATGTTGGAGTCGCTGATCTGGTCCTTTTGCGCCCGCTACTTCTGCGAATGACTGCTGAAGACCTGGTTTGCGTTGAATCGTCTGATTCCAAATCAGTTTCGGAGTCAGTTTCTTCCACTTCAAATATCTTTTCTGCTTCTTTTTTGATGAGGGCTCTATTTTCTGCTAAGTTTTCCCATTCTTCCTTGGTTTTCCTCGTGTACCTAATATCATAATCTAAGGAGTCTTCCCAAGTATAAATGGGACGCCCTATTTTGGGCTTGTTCTCTTGGTGTTGATAGGCTGCTTTAAGTAAGTGCGGGGTAGGACGACGTAGTATGTAACCATAATAAGAAATTCTTCGAATTTTTATTATTTTTGTGATGGATTTTCCCCTTAGGATATCTTTAATTTTTCATTTTGGTGCCTGTTTTCCCACGTCTAGCATTCCTCGCAGTATTTGTCGCTCATATTTTCTAAGTCTCGATCGGTTAGCTTTTGTTAAAGCCGTCACGTTTAATCCATATAACATGCAAGGTCTGATTACCATTTTGTAAATTAATGTTACAATGTGCCAATCTATTTTATTATCTTTTATAAATGGTAGTAAGGCTTTGGAATTTTTGATTGCCTTGACACATCGTGTTTTTATGGTAGCCCTCCGATTGTGGGCCGCTGTAATGAATATTCCTAAATATTTTATCTCTTCTACCGGCTGAATTGTAACTCCTCCAAGCACCCTGCATGGTTGCTGTGTTGTTGGGGGGCCAAAAGGGTCGCGTACAACTAGCTTAGTTTTTGTTTGATTTATAATGGGGCCGACCGAGTTTAATAAAATGTTCATTTTGCCGATTATGCGATTGAGTTCCTCTACTTCTTCACCGATTAATATTAGATCATCTGCAAAAGATAACATAATAGGAAGTTTTAATTCTACGTCTTGATCGAGTCTTACCGCTTCGTCTTCTTGCTCGAGCGTCCTGAGTACCTCATCAATTATTGTAGTGAAAAGCCTTGGTGATAGGGGACAGCCTTGTTTGACACCCTTGCCTTTGGTGATGACTTCTGAGTTTTGCCCACACAATGCAATGAAGGTTTCCTCGTTCATACAAGCTTCTATTATTCTATTTGTGAGAGGTACGCCAACTCTGGTTACTAGTATATCTTTTAGTGCTTCTAAATTTACATTATCAAAGGCTTTCTCGAGGTCAAGAGCCACGACAAACACGGCTGTTCCCTCTCTCCATTTTGTATCCAGTATCCGCCGGAGCGTAAAAATATGATCATCTGTGGATCTATTACTCAAAAATGCTGCTTGATAATTTTCGAGGCTGCTGGTAGCATCGAGCTTTTCTAATAAGAAGTTCGCGTAGATTCGATATCCTACGTTATCTATGTATATGGATATTTTTCTAAAATCATTTATATGTTTTGGGTATGGTTGTTTTTTTATTGGTACTTGTTTGGTAAGGCGCCATTCAACGGGGACTTCATTATTATTCCATATCTTTACCATGGTTTTGGTGAGTTCTTCTATGAATTCCGGTGGAGCAGCCTTGTACATTTCTGGCACAATATGATTGGTTCCTGGAACAGTTCCGTTCTTCATACGTTGTACAATTTTATTAATATCCTCGATGGTAGGGGGCTCCATTCCAAAATCTAACTTGCCCTTTTCACTAATTGTAGAGACACGTTTGCCTTGACTTTTTTTCAAATCAGCAATCCAATTGGACATGGGTATGTAATATTTGGTTTGCGCTCGAGTGGACTTCCTTTTGTTGTCGCGTAGAAACTTATAGGTTATTTTCATACGAAATGCTTTGTGGGTTTTGTTAAGGCCCTTAAAAAAGTTTTTGGCTATGCGCGCCTCCTCAATCTCCAAAATTCTTTTTAGGTTGCATCGTGCTTCCTTTACTTTAAGCTGTAGAGTAGTGATCTGTGGTCTCCTAGATTTTTGAAATATTGCCTTTTGAAGGTTAGCTAGTGCAATTCTGCTTTCCTTTGATTTCGTAATGGGCTTTTGAAGTACCTCGTGAGCAGCATCTTTCAGAATGTTATTAAGAGTATCCCATTCTAATGAGCGGTCGTTAATGGGATTTCCAATGGGATTGAGTTTGCTTTTGGCGTATTGGATTTTTTTAATAATAGCATTCTGAAAGTTTGTCACGTGTTCTTTCCTTTGCAGTAGTTCGTAATTGTAGTTTTTATGGTTAAATACTAGTCTTTTGTCTGGACGGATTTGTTCGGGTTTTTTTGCCTTCAGTTGTTGAGCAAAGGAAGACATTCGTACGCTGCCCCATACCAGCTTGTGGTCAGTATTGACTATTAAGTTATTTTCCCCTATAATGCTATGAAAAAATAGGTTTGTTTGCGTATTTGTAAGAATATGGTCGACCTGGGACACTTTTTTTCCTCGTGACCAGGTAGTCCTGCAAGTAGGTCTGCCCCATGAACTGCTTACTTTTAATTGGTGTTGTTGTAAAAGATTTAATAGTAGCTTTCCGTTTGTGTTCGAGATGGCGTGATACAGATTTTTTCCAATTAGATTTTCAGTTTTTCTGTTACTACTTTTAATTTTTCTTACGTCTTCCTTACCTATGTGGGCATTAAAGTCTCCTATAATTACTTTATGTGCATTTTTTGGGGCTTTACTGATAGCACTTCCTATTTGCAAGAACCGGGATGTTGATTCGGCTGGAAAGTGACATGTAATTATAAAAATATTTATTGGTTTATTGGTATTGACCGATTTTAAGTACAGGTGCACTCCGAGTACATCTTTACTTTCGCGGTAGATCTGAATAATGTCGTATTCAATTTTATTGCTTATTAAAATGGCTATGCCTCTATGTTCTTGTGCATTTTTGCCGCCCCCTAATATCCAATTGTAGTGTTTTGATTTTAATTCTCCAGTAGTTAGATGTGTCTCATAAAGTCCCGCTATAGTTATGTTACGAGCTGATAGAACCTTGTCAATATTCGTTTTATCACGTAGGTGAGCACAACCTAGTACATTCCACGTCGCTATTGAAAGTGATTTGCAAGGCTTGGGCGTAGGCAATCTCGTTGAAGGTAGGGGAGAACGTAACCTTTTGGGACATATGTAGCTGGGTTGTAAGCTCATGGAATCGTCTGAAAATATTTCTACTGTTTGAGCGTCGTATTCCAAATTTTCTTCGATGTCATTTATGTCACCATCTGTTTTTCTGGACTCATCTGATGTTACAAGTTGAACTATGCTATCATAGTGACTGTTCTTGAAGTATAGAAAAATGTTAGCTACTGGGCTATCCGATGGGCTGTAGATGATTGGATCCCGGAACTGTCCATATATGTTAACATTGACTAAGTAATACTCCGCGGCCGCTATAATTGCATCCTCTCCTCCCCAAAAGCCGTCCTCGAATTGTTCTTGTATAGTGAAATGAAAGGAAGTCTTCTGCACTATGATTTTAATGTATGAATTTTCAGTATGCGTTTATGGAGAAACAATAATTATTTAATTCATTCACAACAAAATAATTATAAAATAGAGATACAATTTTTCGTACATGACAGGACGTCAACCATCAAGCTCTCTCTACTCGACATCATTTGTAGTGCGCGCGCAGCATATGACGCGCGCTGGGCATAGATCCGACGGGTGACGTATATACGACCTTCTTATTTAAATGTTCGAGTTAGATAAAATAAAAGTGTATGTATGATCACGCTACACCACTCCCCCCCAGAGACCGTCAAGGGCGATAAAAATCTGGGAACTTAACTCGTCGCCCTGAACGAGTGATATGATTACCTGAATTCGTTAAAGGTATGTCTGGTTGAAGAGTAGGATCAGCCAATATGAAGGCTGGTTTGAGCCGGTCAATGGTGACAGTAACTTCTCTGTTGTTTAAGAGAATCTTAAATACTTTGTCTCCCCTACTGATGACCTTATGGGGTCCTGAGTAGGCTGGCTGCAGCGAACCACGTGTAGTGTCATCGCGCAGGAAGACATATTCACTGGTTGCTAATTCTTTGAAAATAAAAGTATTTTGCGATGAATTATGACGTGATGCTGGAACTGGGCGAAGACACCCTGCCAGGCTCCTCAATCGCGCAGTAAATTCCGTCACATCTGTAGTCATCGGAACAGTAGCCTCAAAGAACTCGCCAGGTAGTCTTAGCGGTTCTCCATAGACTAGTTCGGCCGCAGAGGCTTGCAAGTCTTCTTTGAATGCTGTTCTTACACCAAGAAGTACCCAAGGCAATGACTCTGTCCACCTGTCGTTCGCATGACAAACGATTGCTGCCTTGAGCTGACGATGGAATCGCTCTACGAGACCGTTGCAAGCTGGATGATAAGCTGTCGTACGCCTGTGCTCGAATCCAGCCATTTTGGACAAGGATTCGAATAAGGCAGATTCGAATTGGCGGCCACGGTCAGTTGTTATTACCGTGGGACAACCAAAACGAGCAATCCAGGCAGACAGCAAAGCTTTGGCAACAGTCTCGGCAGTAATGTCTTCTATCGGTATTGCTTCTGGCCATCGCGTAAAGCGATCTATGGCAGTCAGACAATACCGATAGCCTTGCGAGATAGGAAGAGGACCTATCAGATCTATATGGATCTCTTTAAATCGAGCTCTCGGCAATTTAAAATTACCAAGCGGTGCGTTAACGTGTCTTGTGACTTTTGCACGTTGGCATGAGATACAACCACGAGCCCAATCTCTACAATCTTTCCTGATACCTGGCCAGACAAACCTTTCAGCAATTAACTTTGCCGACGCGTTGGTTCCAGGGTGGCTTAGGGAATGTAAAGAGTCAAAGACTTGCTTGCGAAAGAATTTTGGTACAAAGGGCCTGGAGGTTGGTGTACTAACGTCGCAGTACAAGGGTATACGACATCCAGGTACTTGTAATTTTTCAAGGCGTAGCGAAGAGCCGCTCTCAATCAATTTTTCCAGTTCCGGATCAGTACTTTGGCTCTTGGCTAGTTGCTCGAGGCTTACAGGCGCACTCAGCTCTTCAATACGCGACAAAGTGTCAGCAACGACATTATCTTTACCGGATATATGTCGAATGTCGGTCGTAAACTGAGCTATGTAATCTAAATGTCTAAACTGCCTAGGCGAACAGTTAGCTTTCCTTTCATGGAATGCAAAACTGATCGGCTTATGGTCAGTATAGATTACAAAATGCCTAGCCTCAAGCATGTGCCTAAAGTATTTTATGGCCTCATAAATGGCAAGCAATTCCCTGTCATATGGTGAGTACTTCACCTGTGAAGGACTTAGCTTGCGAGAGAAGAAAGCTAGAGGCTCCCAGACACCATTTCTCAGCTGCTGGAGAACTGCGCCAATGGCTCTGTCAGACGCATCAGTCACCAGAGCTAGCTTGGCAGAGCAGTCTGGGTGAGCAAGAAGTGCAGCGTTTGAAAGAGCTTCTTTGCAAGCGTCGAAAGCTGCAAGTGTATCACCTGCCAAAGTGATAGGATGGGATCCCTTCACCGCGCCAGTGAGCAAAGCATTTAAAGGTGCTTGAATAGAGGCAGCTTTGGGAAGAAATCTCCTATAAAAGTTGAGCATGCCTAAAAACCTTCTAAGCTGATTGACGCTGGTGGGAGCAGGGAAATCCTTGATAACCTGAACCTTGGAGTCCAGTGGTCTGGTGCCTTTTTCAGAGATGTGGTATCCCAAAAAGGTTATCTCAGAGGCTCCAAAGACACACTTGGACGTGTTTAGCAGCATGCCGTAGTCCTTCAACCTTTTGAAGATTATACGGAGGTGCTCCTCGTGATCTGACTCACTTCTGCTAAAAATTAAAAAGTCATCTAAGTAGCAATAGACAAAATCGAGCCCCCTAGTAATTTCGTCTACGAACCTTTGGAAAGTTTGACCTGCGTTCCTCAAACCAAAACTCATAAACGGGAATTCAAACAATCCAAATGGCGTCGTAATGGCGGTCTTCTTAATGTCATCCGGACTGACAGGAATCTGATTATACGCTTTTGTCAAATCAAGAGTACTGAAGACTTTGCAGCCGGCAATACTATGGGCAAAGTCGTGAATATGCCTAATCGGATACCTGTCAGGCACGGTACGAGCATTGAGTAATCGGTAGTCGCCGCACGGACGCCAACCATTATCTTTTTTGGGCGCTAAGTGCAAAGGCGACGACCACGGGCTCTCAGAAGGACGCGCTGTACCATTTGCCAACATAGATTGAAATTCCTCACGAGCTATTTTCAACTTGTCTGGGGCTAGACGACGGGGAGAGCAAGAAACTGGAGGGCCTGGTGTCGTGCGGATATGATGTATGGTGTTGTGTGGAATTGTGCGATGTATACCTGCTGGACGGGTAATCTCGGGAAATTCATCAAGAATCTTGTGGTACCGAGAATCACCGGTCATGACTTTAACGGAATGAATATTTTTACAATCTGCTATAATGGCCATAGATGAAATGGATGTAGTATTGTCAATTAATTTCTTATTCCGACAGTCCACAATAAGGTTGTAAAAATTTAGAAAATCTACTCCGATTATAGGTCTTGTAACGTCAGCAACAACAAAACGCCAATTATAGCTCCTACGTAAACCAAAATCTAAATTAAAATGAATATAACCATAGGTTGAAATATTTGAGCCATTAGCTGCACTTAAGTTAAAATCAGTTTTTGCACGACGATCACGTAAAGCAGATCGAGGGAAGACGCAGAGGTCGCTACCAGTGTCGACCAAAAACTGCAGCTTCGAAGATCGATCGGTGATGAACAGGCGACCAGCTGATGAAGACGGGCAATCGTCAGCCGCCATTACCGACTGCCCATGGTGTTTTCCGCCTTGTAGTCACAGGGCCGAACACAGTAGCTAGCCTTGTCTCCATACTTGCCGTGATACCAACAGAGCGGGAACTTGCGATAGTTGGACTGCGAGCGCTGCCTCGATCGGGATCTGCTACGGTTAGGGCACCGAGAGGATCGCTGCTGGGATCGGCTACCACCAACTGCCATGTCCTGAAGTTTCTTCCGCAACTCAGCAACTTCTCTCCTAAGCTCAACTACCTCCGAGCTCTGGTTGGGCTGGGACAAAGAAGCAACCTTAGGCATAGTTGTTGTCAGGTCACAAACGCGATCAGCAAGGTCTGCAAGATCGTTCAGGTGAGCTGTAGTTGGTTGTCCTGCGAGAACTGTTTGGATACCGCAAGGAAGACGGCTCATCCAGATGGTCTTCAGAAAATCATCAGGAACGTCAAGTCCAGCCAAGCCTTTCAGGTGCCGTAGGAATTGCGACGGCTTTCGGTCTCCAAGCTCTTCATGCATCAACAATTGCTTCAGCTTATTCTCATTGGACGCCGTCAATCGCTTAATTAGTTCGGCCTTAAGCTTAGCATACTTATCTCTTACTGGCGGACTGATGATGATATCCTTCACCTCTCTAGAGAACTTATTGTCTAGCTGGCTAATGACGTAGTTGAATTTAGTTGCGTCACTCGTGATTCCAGATATTGAAAACTGACCTTCAACCTGCGCAAACCAAATTTCGGGCTCTTCGGGCCAAAATGGTGGGACGCGCACAGATACTTTATAGGCGCCGGCAGTTGAAATGTTTCCTTCATTATTTTCAGAATCCATAGAAACGCACCTTTCTTGTCGCACGACGTCATCCTCTGCATCTCGAAAATCCTTCTCCATTATAGGTTCAAAATAGGGTCACCAGTATAGTGAAATGAAAGGAAGTCTTCTGCACTATGATTTTAATGTATGAATTTTCAGTATGCGTTTATGGAGAAACAATAATTATTTAATTCATTCACAACAAAATAATTATAAAATAGAGATACAATTTTTCGTACATGACAGGACGTCAACCATCAAGCTCTCTCTACTCGACATCATTTGTAGTGCGCGCGCAGCATATGACGCGCGCTGGGCATAGATCCGACGGGTGACGTATATACGACCTTCTTATTTAAATGTTCGAGTTAGATAAAATAAAAGTGTATGTATGATCACGCTACACTTGTATATATCTATCGATTTTTTCGTTAACTGTTAGGTTGGAAAAATCTGACCTATGCGATAATTTGGTGACGGAGCTTTGTAAGGCCATGTTAATGCGTGGTGTGGATTTGTTGTTTTTGACGTAACATGGTAAATCCCGACGAGTCATGTTGTGATCTATTGTCAGCCCAAATACATTGTTTATTTGATCCGCTATTGCTCTGAATAGACAGTTACCATCCCCGGCCATTTGCTTGATAATGACCTCTGCTGTGTCCATATTGCGCAAAGGGTTTTTCCCGGGCCCTTTGTTTTATTTCCATGTAAAAACACGCGGGGGACAATTGATTTTAGAAGGGTATTTGCTGGAAGCTTTTATGGAAAATTTTTTTGCCGATGCACGTGCAGGCGATCCCGACTAAATAGTATTGTTTTAGGAACGTAATGGTTGCCTTTTTTACTTACTTTCCTAAAAATGTTTAACAGTTTTGACTTGCCTTTTATGGATGATTGTTATTACTAGCCATAAAAACTAAGTTACCTACCTACAATGTGCATGTATACCTTTTTGGCTTTTGAAAGTCTCCGCTAGTGCTTTCTCTTGGGTTTTTATTTTAAAACATTTGCTAAGGATTTTACTAGATGTCTAAACTGCCAGTTGTTAATCTAATTCAAAAATTTAGGCTTCTATCTGTGCTATTAGAAAGTAGTATCTGTAGTTTCATAGCAATTGTGACCTAAATTAGTATCGTGTTATATATTCTAGTGTGATAAGTTTTGCTACTCTCTTATTACTGATCGAAATCAAATCAGTAATCTGTTGGCTGTTCCTAACTATAACAAAATGTCAAGTGACAGAGCGGGTCTTCTCTTATCGTATATAGGACTTGTTTTTGTTCATAAGGCTATTTATAGATTTACCACAAGTTTTTATTGTACCTATGTTGTGGCGTGTTTTTGAAAACTATTGTCTATTAGTCAGTATTGGGATATCCTAGATGGATTTGATGGGGTTTATACGTTAAGTAAAATATTAGCGAGATATTATTGTTTCCTAAGTATTTATTAAGAAGTATAATCCTTTGGGGTTATATTAACACACTTAACCAGTGCTTTGTGATTCTTTTTGTAGTTAATTATTACCTGAGTATGGTATGTTCTTGCTATGCATACTTTTATGTAGTGAACTGGAACGGTTGTTAATTATTTTATTTATATTTGGTTACTTACTAGCACCCAGTTGATACCAATCATCAAGTACTAGGTTATTTATAATAGATTATTGAACACAGTTTTGTTAAACTCAAGATTCACTGTTTGATTTTTACTTTTATGGCAAGTATAACCCTATCCAGCAGTTTGTAGGGGTATCGTATTATAGTACTATTCTTCTATGATGATACATATGTTGTAGTTAGTCAGAGAATTAATTAAAAATTAAATTAAATTAAAATATACAACATGTAATGCTAATTAAAAATTATGCTATAACGTAAAGTGATAGGGTAACAAAGTAAAGGGTCATGCAGCAAAATTATAGTTAAAGAAAATTGGTTGTAACACAATGTTAAAATTGAAAATTACTGTTAATATGATTTTATCTGCATGCGGGTAATTTGGATTGATCTCACCAAGTTTATCAGCTTATGTTTCTTAACGTCAACGTCGTATGTCCGTGCTGAACTATGTCACAGAAGTTTTATTAATTCACCACGTAATATTGATGGGTTTCACCGAGATTTTTAGCGTTTCTAGGCACTTTTGTATCACTTTGTATGATCAAGGCGGCACTGAGCTTAAACCGATACGTGAAGTACCCGATCCCTTACAAACCTTTTGGCGACTAAGGACCTTCAGGAAAAATTACTACCGCAGTTTCTTTTTGTAAACAATAGTTTTTTTTTGTTTTTCCTTCGGGTGTCTGAACCACCGGCTTCTCGGTGCGCTTCCTCTGGAGCATGCCTCATACAATAGCTTTTGGAGAAGCAGCTTTCTCTCAAGCCTACTCTCGGTATCTTAAGAGATTGAACTTGAGCTTTGTTTATGTTTATTACGAAGCAGACTTTGATGTGAAACTGCACTCTCTTGAATTCGAAGGGTAATACAATATTACTATATTGTATTACCCCGGTGCCTCTTTGATTGAAATTTTATTGAAATCAAAAGCATTGATATCAACTTCAAAGCAAATCACCCCCATAATAACTTTCTACTCCCTTAACCCCTTTAGGGGATGAATTTTAATAGGATACGAAATAAGTCTACCATCAATTCTGCTAAAGAATATTTATGTAACATTTGCAGTAGATTGGACCAAGGAATCACGTTGCCCCATACTAACTTTGCCCTTTTTTCACCCCCTTTGGGGTAGAATTTCGGGAAAAAAAATATCGGTTATCTATATTATGTAAAAAAATACACCCTCCATGTTTCAGATCTCTACGTTCAGAGTTGTAGGCTATGCGTTGATCCATCAGTCAGTCAGTCATTCAGGACAAACCATTTTATATGTATGGAAATAATAAGTACATATAGTATTCTAGTATCTCTGAGGACTGGGACTTCGGCTTTATCCGGGGACTATTTTTCTTATTACCGATTTTAGTGGGACAAACTTTGGATGCTTTAGCTAAGCGAATAAATATATGAAGACTGTATGAAGATTCATTCAGTAGTTTAAGAGAAAAAACTATATTAGCGTAGCAGGATGGCAGACAGGCTGGCATACAAAAAAACTAAATATTTTTTTGTTTTATAGCTCTTCTTCCTTCTGTCGACGTCTAAACAATATTTTTACTGTTTAGACATGTGACTTCTTCTGTTGTAATATGTTGTAAGCACAAATGAATGAAGTATGAAGTTAGGTAACGTAATACTTCATAATATAATTGCTTGTATTCATTCACAAAGTTGGCGCCAAATAGTCTGCCTATGGCCTGCACCTGAGAAAGTTGCCCAAAGGTGTTCAATCAAAAACGGAGTGCTCGTTAATAGACAAGAGCTTAAGTCAAATGGAGTTCACATACTATTTTTTTCTATACTTTTATGTACAGTACACCACACACTTTTTTTTAAATATGCCCTTGTTGTAATTCTTTGACTTATTAAAATGCTGAAATTGAGACAAAAATATAATGGAGTATTTTGGGCGAATCAAAAATAGGTAAGTAGTTAATTTTTACATCGAATAAGATTTTGATGATTTATTCCAATCCAATACCACGAACAAATACCACTATCAAGGTGTTACTCTACCGATTTTCTTATTTTGGGGAGATCTGTAAAAACACAACTTAAAACTTGTATTATTCCGTGTTGTTCCTCCAGATCAATCTCCATTTGCGTATAAGCTTATTCATAACGTGTAGGTGAGTAACGGATAGGCATTTTGGTATGTGAAGAAAGTTCCGCGATAGTGTAACCGATGAACGAGTTTGATTCGATGTGGTGGGTAATTGAATGCTTTTAGATCTCTACGAGTGGAGCTTTTAGTCTGTTCGTTTTGTCAGTTAGAAGTTGAAGGTTTGTATATTAAATAAATTATTATTTTTAATCTTCCTAAGAACAGACAACCTACGTGGGGTTACATAAATATTATGATATATATTATCATAATATTTATGTAACCCCACGTAGGTTACAGTTCGGCAAAGGCTTGTCCCTGTGGTTGGTATTTCTCTTCAAACCATGGCACAACTACTATTTTACCACGTGCATACCCACTCAAAGACTACAACGTCAGTTCAACAGAGTTGTGGTCAACACCAATGTAAATTACCCGAGTTGACACGCTCCAAAGAAAAACTGTTTATTAAAACTGTCACTAAGATAGTGACAAGCAGTTTGAATTAATTAACAGCAGTGTTAAAGCAATTATTATATCATTAATATGAAATATCGAGTCATAACGAGTTGGAATTAGTCGTGTCGTGTTCCCACGCGTGAGGCAGCGGCGGGCTGCCGGATGTCCGCCTTCCGTTTGAGGACAGAGACAAACTTTGAAATAATCTCTTTATCAAGTTAAAAGTAGGTACGATCATTAATCAAAATACGACTATGAAATTAAAACTTTAGACGCCTTGTTCTGGGTTGTTGTGAAAAATCCACAACAGCCCAGAAAAAGAAGTCAATTGTTTCCATTACAAAGTTTATACATACATACTATTATTTAAATTCCTGTATGGAAAATCTTCTAATCAAATATCGACTATTGAAAGAAAAATTATTAAATACCTACCTACAAGCCCACCAACATGCTAAACGTGGCCTAAAGGTTTTACAGGCCTGGGCTCTGTCTACCCCGCAAGGGAAAAAGGCGTGATAGTATGAATGTATGTATGTATATATCGTTAGTTATCAATATATATACGGACATATATACGGACAAATCACACAGATTGAGCTAGCCCCAAAGTAAGTTCGAGACTTGTGTTATGGGATACTAACTCAACGATAATATATTTTATAATAGATACTTATATAGATAAACATCCAAGACCCAGGTCAATCTGAAAAAGAATATTTTCCATCTTGACCTGACCAGGGATCGAACCCGGGACCATCCGTGTCGCAGGCAGGCGTGTTGACCGCTGCGCCACGGAGCTAGTTCAAAGCACTTATTAATATAACATTACATAGTATATAGGTGTAGAGTCTAACATAACCCTCGACATACCCTTAAATGGGTGACTCAGACCTCAGACCTCAATATGAACAACTTTTCCTACGGGGTCAATGCTGGAAACTCGAAATAGTATTTGACTTTCCCATAAATTCGCTTTTTATTATTATTGAGCTCCCTGCATTTTAATACCTGGAACACCTCAAAAAAGTAAATGATAAACAGTAATTAGGTTGCCCTAAGATATTAATTAATTGCCAATAAATCCTTTATGTCATTACTTCTAGTATATTTTATTATTATTTAATGTAGTACTTTTAATTCTTAAACTTCGAGTTCATAAATATTAGTATATTATTATTTTTTATTGTTGTTGTTTTCCTATTATTTTGGTCCAAAAAAAAATATATTTACTTTATTTAAATCTTTAGAAGTTTTTGCCGAATCTTAACATTATAATAACTTTAAGCTAAAATTTAATTAATTTAATTTTAATTGATCAAATATTTAAATCACTTTCTGTTCGTATGCTAATTAATGGTAGGAATATTATGTAAGAAAACCATGTTTCGTAAATCACTGTCATTTTATTTTTCTCATTAATTTTAAATAGCATCGGCTTCTTATCATTGTTTATAGAGATTGCTAGGAAAACTGTTAACCATCTAAGTCTAGTGAAATTTGTAATAAACTACTTACGAAGAATATGTGCTTTCAAGAGTTTCAGTTCCATCGCAGACTTTAATGTCATAAACATATGGTTGTTTTTTCTAACGAAAATGTGTCTACCTGCTAAAACTTTATTACAAATTGGCTCAACAGTTTACTGCAGAAACTTCACAATTCAGTTATATCGTGTTAAAGAAACATCTATTGCGAAAGAATTATAAAATACATGTAAAATTACATTTGCTAGCATTTTTATTTATTTAACTAAAATAAAATTCGAGTAAGGATATAAAATAAGTTTTATTCACATATCTTTCATATCTATGACGAATTTACATTATAAACAAATTTAAGCTGTAATTTGCTTGCTCTACTATGGGCTACCTTCTGACTCCATGGTCGGTCGTAGACCAGCACTTTGACTTAGTAATCGTATTGTGATCCGATTTACAAGTGGCTCGATTTAACATCAGGAAGTGGTTCTTATTAGCTTTCAAGAATTAACCCATAAGCACATATACGAGTACTAAAACAGTTAAAATCGAATCTTGTAAAATACTCCGTTTAAGTCCGTCTATTGAAGCTAGAATCTCTGCAATTTAGAAAATTTTCACGAGGCGATTTAATTCTGATAGGAGCTCTACTTACTGTCGAGGGGTAGGAAGAAAATCCTTCTTGAGCTGCTTTCCACTCTCCCACCCATTAAGCCTAATTCTTACCACTTTTGTGTTGGTGTCTAATTTTAGTGGAGATTGTTCATTCTGCGTCAATTTTCCATGGCTCCATAAGACCGTAATTTTGTTGGAGTATGCGTCAAAATCAATTAAAAATATAATTTGTATGTTTTATACTGAAAATGTCTAATGTTTTGTTTTTCGTGTGTAAGTGGCCCATGAAACATACTGTAAAATAGTTTAAATTTAATAAAAAAGATGAAATAAAAGTTAGATAAATGAGGAAGAAAAAGTTGTAGAATGTACATTCTACAACTTTTTCTTCGTTCTTTTTTTTCGTTAGGTATACCTAACTACCCCAAAAAGTCTCCATGCTATGGATTTGTCTTATAGATTTTGTCGTGCTGATTAACTTGAGCCCAAACACGGTCAGTTAAGCGTTAAGTTGATGGTAGAGAACATCATAACTACTTCTTTATTATTATGTGACACACTCACCAAGTCGGCTACTGGATGCCATAACATGAAAAAATCGTCTTTTACTCAAAAAAATCGGGTGCTCTACGAGTTTTGTTAAGAAAATGTTTTACATTTAAATCAATATTTTGTTAGTAGAGTTAGAATACCTCAGACGTTGAACGCGTTCCTAATTTAAACGAGGTTAAAGTGACCTAAGATTATCAAAGTAGTGATAAGAGAAGGAAAATAGTAGAACATATTCCTAGACACTCTACCAATTTCTAGTACTCATCTTCTCTATATATGCTGTTTACAAACAGGAGGTATAGTTGGTGCTCTACCACTTTGTAGCTTTAGAACTGTACCGTTTATTCTACGCATGCACCAATTACTCTTTCCATATGCTTTGGATAATAATATGTAGTGTTTCTAATTATTGCAAATTTGGTCTAACAGAATAGCTGTGACTTCTTCGCAACGAAAATACAGTGCAAAGGTGAACAAAACCAGTTTGACAAGATTTTAAATGTAGTACCTTTAACTACTCGTCCAGCTTTTTGTCGCCAGTGTCTTTCCTACGTCATAAGTTTAAAATTTCTTATGAAATAAATGAAACATGAGAAAGTGTCATAAACTGAAATGAACAATTGTTTATCTTAAACTAGCTTTTGCCCGCGACTTCGTCCGCGTTGAACTCGAGACTGGTTCTAATAGGATTTTTAATTGATTGGTTTTTAACGTCATTAATTTTGTTATTCTTATAACATATAGATTTCATTATGTTAAAATGTTTGAATATGTACGTGTTATAGATTTAGGAAAAAAATTGGTTATATTTCATGAACATGAAGGTTTCTAGAACTACCAGGTTACTCTCAACGCTTACTCTGGAGCTTGCCACGCGCAACTAGTCGTGAGAGAAGCCGCTTTCCCTCAAGTCTACTTCCAGTACCTTAAGAGTTTGACCTTGAGCGTTGTTTATGACTTTGATGGGAAACTGTGCTCTCTTAAATTCGATATTTTTATTACTATATTTATTCGGGATGATAAAATAGGTGCTAGGCCCTGGCAGAGGGCAGCAGCCTGCCAGTATTCCCACGGGCGGACCTCAAGTGGAGGAGAACGGCTGTGTGAAAGACATCTACAGCTCCATCGGTTGTAGAACTGCGATCACCAACTCGTCGTGGCTGGCGCGGTGATTAAAGCTAAAACCCCTCCATAAATATGACAAGCACAACCCAGAAATCTGCTGAAATGCTCAGAGTCTCTTAAAGAGCAATGGAGAGAGCTATGTTAGGAATAACATTGTACGATCGTGTACGAAACGAAGTGATTCGAAGGAGGACGAAAGTCAGGGATGTTGTAGACACTATAAAGCAAACGAAATGGAAATGGGCAGGACACATAGCTAGGATGACCCAGGATCGGTGGACCAGAAGAGTTATGGAGTAGCGACCATGGGCCAACACGCGAAGTCGAAGACGTCCAGCACTTCGTTGGGTGGACGACATCAAGCATCACGCAGGCCGAAACTAGATGCAGGTGGCACGGGAGAGACGAAAATGGAAAGATATGGAGGAAGCCTATGTCCTGAAAAGTATTACATAAAGGCTTCTATGGATGGATGGATAGAATATAGTTCTAATATAGTCACCCTGAATTTTAAAATATTCCAATTTTGATTGCATTGCACCAAGCTTGACATGATTCAATAATTTTAGGGTTCCGTAGTAAACTAGGAACCCTTATAGTTTCGCCATGTCTGTCTGTCTGTCTGTCCGTCCGCGGTTTTACTCAGAGACTATAAGTACTAAAAACTGTAATTTGGTATGGGTATGTATATTAATCATGCTAAAAAGTGGTAGATAAAAATCTTGAAAAAAAAATTTTTTCCCCCATACAAGCAAAGAGGGATTAATATTTTTTTTTTCTTTACAAACCCATCGTGTTGGGTATCGTTAAATAGGTCTTTAAAAAATATAGAGAGGTTGACAACACCATTTTTCAATTTAGGGATCCGTTTCCGAAATATTTGGTTCTAAAGTGCAAATTTTTGTCAGAGGTAAGTGTCCACCCCCCTCTATCTGCTAAACGGTTATATATGGATACGTGAAAAAAATAACAGCAGTAGTATATATACTGAAATTGAAAGGAAAACTATTAGAGCTGAGTATTTAGTACGAACTAAAAAGTTATAGACAACCAACTTATAAAATTTACTCGAAAATGTAAAATTTCATACAATTTTCATTGTTAGATGTTTTTGGTCGTTAAACTATGAGGTGCGAGTGTGAACAGTGTGAACTCAAAGTCATTCGCAACTACGGAACCCTACACTGCGCGTAGCCGGACACGCACTTGGCCGGTTTTTTTTAATTAAATCCAACTGAGATTTTAAACATAATGTTAAAATAAAATGTATGTACCTAATTGAAATCAAAGCTCTAAGGAGCTTTATATCAACTTCAAAGCAACAAATAACTTTCAACACCTTTTTAACCCAGTTAGGGGATGAATTAGAAAAATACGTAACACGTCTCCTATCAATTCTGTTAAAAAATGTTTATGTAAAATTTGAAGTAGAATTACGTTATCTCATACAAACTTGGCCCCCCTTTTTCATTCCCTTGGGGGTAAAATTTTGAAAAATCTACGTTGCAAGTCTTTATTTCTACAATCTAGGAATTATTTGGCTACTAAGCCAAGCTCCAGGACAGAGGCCAAAAATCAGTGGTCTAGGCTGTGCGTTGATCCGTCAGTCAGTAATTCAGGAGAAATAAATTTATATGTATAGATGACATATAATGTCGAACTTAAATAAACAGCAGTCCAGTGTTTGTAAAAATCCAAAACATTGTGAATAGCCATGCCATATTATCCTAACTTCCTAACTAAGATTATAAATGCGAAAGTGAGTTAGTTACACACACTTTCATTCGCCCTATCTACATCAAGAAATTTTGCATACACATAGGTTGGGGTACTGAGAAGGACATAGGCCATATATTATTCGGGCGAAGCCGCGGGTAACGGCTAGTATATTATAAAATTAATCGCAGTTACATTAAAAAAGCAATATAAATAAAACCTAGGGAGTTTTGGGCCTCTGTCCTGGAGCTTGGCTTAGTAGCCAAATAATTCCTAGATTGTAGAAATAAAGAGTGATAAAGAGTTGAGAGAATATTCAAGAAAAAAGATCATGATGTTTTATATAATTATATATGTCTGAGGAAAATAATTTTATTTTATAAACTGAACATTCTCCTCATATTCCTCATAACCTATTTCGTACCAAATCGTATGTCATTTGTATAAAAATATTAGAACTAAGTATTTTTAAGTTATTAAATTAAGTACATGACTCACATAAGTTATTGAATACAATAAATTTGGTTTGGTTTTTCTTTATATTTTTTTTACCTAGAATTCAATCGTGGTTATTTTAATCATGTTAGTCCTTGTAGTACGTTCATATGACTTTATTAAAATTTAATTTTTATTACACAACTATACCTAATTAAATTTCGTCCAGTAAAATCTCACATGAGATTGACAACTTTTATTATCATGACATCTCATCATAGGTACAACGGGATTTAAAATTGATAAAAATGTATTGATGATGTATAAACAGATGCTGCCAGCCTTCTGGGCACGCTACCACAGGGTAACGAGCTGCCAGGCCTATTTTATTTGTAAATAGTAGTTTTAGTTTAACTTTTATTTTTCTTTTCATACAAAACAGATGTAGAGTAAAAAACAAGATATATTTTTAGGGTTCTATACTCAAAGAGAAAAAAGGAATCCTATTATTGAGACTTCGATGTATCTCTTTGTTTGTCTCATTAAACTGTGATAGCTATACAGGTGAAATTTTCACAGATAATGTATTCCTGTTGTCACTATGACAAAAAATACTAAAAACAGAATAAAATAAATATTTAAAAAGGGCTCTCATACAACAACATAATTTTTTTGCCAGTTTTTGCTCCATTTTAATAACGGCCACATGTAGATGCTTGAAATATTTACAGAACATTTAGTTGTATATAATTTTAAAAATAAATAATAAAATATAAATAAACTTAAATAAGTAATAATATATCCATACAACAAACGTGACTATTTTTTTGCTGTTTTTGCTGGATAGTCTATGTATAGATAATGGTACGGAACCCTTGGTTTGCGAGTTTGACTCGTACTTGGTCCATTTGTCACAGACTTTTATTATGAGCCGATTAGTAATGACAAATTTTGTGACTGATCTATCATCAGATCAGCTCGTTGACATTATTGCATGTCATTCGATTAACAACCCATTTTAGGTATGAAAAATTTCAGTTCAATTGGACACCGGAAAGCCAGTCAAATTTAACTTACAAGATAACCGAATCTTGCCTTGAAGAGAGACACATACACAAGCACCGGGACAAGAGAAACGAAATAAAAGAACGTAAACTATTTACATACTAATTAGGATCTAAATCTTATCCTAAATGTATTTAACTCTGAAGTGATAGAACAGCTTTTACTAACCTGTCGTCAGTCATTCGGCTATGCAGTAAATAAATGAGGTTGCTGCTTTGTACTGCGTAGACGCAAGTCGCACAAGAGTTCCATAGAACTTTTACAACTTCGTATGACCAAAAAAGCCTCATTAAATGAAGTATGAATCACAAAGGCTTGTTAATAACCAATCCATTGACGTGACTACACCACTGTTTAGCAACACTGTAAGTCTGTAACACATTAAAGGCGGCGTGGTTTGAAAAAAAGCGCGGCAAAATGATGGTTGGCTGGGCGGGGCATGCGGCGGGCGGGGCGGGGCGTGCCCGGGACGCCGCCCCGCTGACTCACGCCGGCGGCGCCCGCGCACCAAACGACACCAACAAAATGCTAAAATAGGAAACGGGATCTTAATTAGTTTTGAGGTACAGTTACCATGCATTGTGTGATTTGTAAATATATGTATTTTTTTCTTTTCTGTTAAAAAGCTCTGGCGATGGTTACTACGTATAGAGTTATTACTCTTCTTAATAATTTAAATATCATTTGATGCGATGTTTATATTATTAACCTTATGACGCAAAAACTGTTTGAAAAATTAGAATAAAACGAAGTACTTACTTACATAGGCAATCAATGGGAACTTGCACACATTTTTTTCAGTTGTGCTATCAAAAGGGCTCTTGAAAATAGGAAGATCAATGACAAAATAACATATCTACCAAAAACCTGTTCAAGATGTTAAGATTACAAAATCACAACCTTTCCTCCCAGCGTAAACAAAAATCAACAAGTGTATGACGTCAGTTCTTTAGCATCTTTACAAAAATCAACAAGTGTATGACGTCAGTTCTTTAGCATCTTTACAAAAATCAACAAGTGTATGACGTCAGTTCTTTAGCATCTTTACAAAAATCAACAAGTGTATGACGTCAGTTCTTTAGCATCTTTACAAAAATCAACAAGTGTATGACGTCAGTTCTTTAGCATCTTTACAAAAATCAACAAGTGTATGACGTCAGTTCTTTAGCATCTTTATGGGTAATGTGAGAACTTTGTTCGGCAGCTATGTTCAATATTGCGTTTATGGAATGGCTTCATAACAATTGTTGTTATATAATAAAGAGATTTGTATTTGTATATATTTTAAAGACTCTTTTGATTAAATTATTTTTGGTAATTTTCAAACTTTTGAAATGGATTTTGGCAACCAATTTCTACCAAACTTAATCCAATATCAAACTAAAAGTGTCCTCAATATTTAAGAGACAGATAATTTTACATTTTACTTCCGTAATAAAGAAATATTATTTTTTATATATTATTCATGCAAGTCCCTATTAGGAACTTAGTAATTTGATAGATAGGTGCAGAAATATTTATATTTACAATACATTTGCAATAATTGCTTAGTGAAATAATCACAAAACACAGAAAGACGTAAGACGAGCGCCGTGGCGCAGCGGTCAACACGCCTGCCTGCGACACGGATGGTCCCGGGTTCGATCCCCGGTCAGGTCAAGATGGAAAATGATCTTTTTCAGATTGACCTGGGTCTTGGATGTTTATCTATATAAGTATCTATTATAAAATATAGTATCGTTGAGTTAGTATCCCATAACACAAGTCTCGAACTTACTTTGGGGCTAGCTCAATCTGTGTGATTTGTCCGTATATATTTATTTATTATTTATTTTCATACCTACATATAGATATAAGTATAAAATAGACGTATATATACTATTACTCATTTACTAGTCGAGCTCCGTGGCGCAGTGATTAATACGCCAGCCTGCGACACGGAGGCGGGTTCGATCCCCGGCCAGGTCAAGATGGAAAACGATCTTTTTCAGATTGGCCTGGGTCTTGGGTGTTTATCTATATAAGTATATGTTATAAAATATAGTATCGTTGAGTTAGTATCCCACGACAGTTCACAACTTACTATGGGGCTAGCTCAATTTGTGTGATATGTCCCTATATATTTATATATTATATTATACTAAATCCACTACTTCTTCAAAATTATTCTTTTAAACATGTTAAATTATTCTAATACAAATTAATTATAATTTCCATATTGAAGTAAATGACACATTCCTGAATAAGATTAGCGAACACGAAATTTTACTTCCGGGATAAAGTTGATAAAGTTTTTATTTTTAACAACATGCTATAAATAAAGTTTTGAAAGTGACTTTGTTTGTTTGTCTGGTCTGCTGTAAAAAAAGCAACACAGCTTGATTAACATGTGTTTAACATAGTGACATAGACAACATTCAACAATCATGAATTATAACTGGAAATTTAGATTTTGACGACATTTGAGGATCTTCTGGCTCTAACTCTTATTTTATGTAGATCAGTCTACATTAATTAACTCTTTCTTAATGTAGAGCAGTCTAAATTAAGGAACTCCTTTTTAATGTACAGCGGTCAACATTATGTAACTTCTAAATGTTGAGCGCTCTACATTAAGGAACACCTTCATAATGTAGAGCGGTCTACATTAAGGAACTTCTTCTTAATGTAGAGCAGTCTAAATTAAGAAACTCTGTCTTAATGTAGAGCGGTCTACATTAAAGAACTCCTTATGAATGTAGAACAGTCTACATTAAGGAACTCCTTTTTCATGTAGAGCAGTCTTCATTAAGAAATTCTTTCTTAATGTAGAGCAGTCTACATTAAGGAACTTCTTCTTAATACAGAGCAGACTAAATTAAGAAACTCTGTCTTAATGTAGAGCTGTCTACATTAAGGAACTCCTCATTAATGTAGAATAGTCTAAATTAAGGAACTCCTTCTTAATGTCCAGCGGTCAACATTATGTAACTTCTGAATGTTGAGCGGTCTACATTAAGGAACATCTTCTTAATGTAGAGCGGTCTACATTAAGGAACTTCTTCTTAATGTAGAGCAGTCTAAATAAGGAAACTCTGTCTTAATGTAGAGCAGTCTACATTCAGGAACTTCTTATTAATGTAGAACAGTATACATTAAGGAACTCCTTTTTCATGTAGAGCAGTCTTCATTAAGATACTCTTTCTTAATGTAGAGCGGTCTACATTCAGGAACTTCTTCTTAATGTAGAGCAGTCTAAATTAAGAAACTCTTTTTTAATGTAGAGCAGTCTACATTAAGGAACTGCTTCTTAAAGTAGAGCAGTCTATTTAAGGAACTCCTTCTTAATATAGAGCAGTCTACGTTAAGGACCTCCTTCCTTATGTAGGTCAGTCTAAATTAAATAACTCCTACTTAATATAGAGCGTTCTACATTTAGGAACTTCTTAATGTAGAGCAGTCTACATTAAGGAGGAGTTTACGTAGAAAAATACTTTTCAGTAACTATATTCTATTGGTTTGATGTAAAACATTTCATGTCTGTGAAATAATGCAAATTCAATCATACTTACAAATAAAAATTATTATGAAATAAAGTTAGTATATATATAAAACCAAAAATTAAATAAATTGTCTATACAAAATTGGTATTGTCAATTTTGTATATACAATCGTTTAAACCTCGCACTAACTTTATGATCCGCTATGTATTTTATAATTCCAGGGTCCCATCTAGGCAATGAAAACATTATTCCTCTTTATAAGCACAACTGTATCAGTCGGCAGCGGCCGCTATGCCATATTAGTCCGGGCAGCCTTCGACTTTCAAATCCGCGTGAGTCACGCTAGGAGGCACCCGGATGACGTCACCCGCCCTGCTCATTGGCTTCGGATCTCTTTGCCAGCGAGACCCTGCCCCCGTCACATTCTTTCCAAGAAATCACACATTGATGTTTTCTTTTGACAGTTCTGTTTTATTTGTTGGGTCCGTTTTTGCATGCAGTCTTGTTCCTTTTTTAAGTACTTCTAATAATGTGGGGACTGTGCTTGCACCATATCATTTATATTCATATACCTACATATATTTTTATTAATTCAGTCGAAGTCCACTAACAGGGCTTACAATTAATGTTTTTATCGGTCTGGAGAGAAAACCATGGTTCATTATCATCAGACAATTCACACTGGGAATTATGCTTCCTAAATGTACTTAGTAAGATACATGGACAATCTAATCTAATATACCTACAATAGATGCATGTTTTCTTAGTTTCTCATGATCGATTAACTTATCAATGTGAATCTCTGCCAAGTAGACATTTATTGATATTTTATTTGTTGTTTGTCAAAATGTAGCAGCCTTGCATGCGGATCCGGGCCTTCGACCGGGTGCAGGTGAACGACCGCCAAACTGCGCCAATCCGCCATCTTGGATTCGTCACGGAGCGCGCGCGCATTATGTGTTTTCCTCGGCGAACTTGCCAGCATCATTTCATTTCAATGGCACGCCATAACACGGCGCATTAGTACATGTTACGTCAAAATGTTCGTAACCATAGCGAGGCAATATAATATCGTATTTAATTTCCAAGCCAAAACGTGTTCGTTGCCAGTGATCATTTAATTTTCTACTTTTTCTATAAATGTATTCACGTTTTTCCCAGTCATCATAGCTAGCCGCTTCATATCTTATCGTTGTTTTTCTATGCTAACTAAAACGTGTTTCGTTTTTATAATCGCTTCCATGTTTTACATCCTGAGTGTTGCTCTCTGCACGCTTTGAAGCCGACCTGTCTGTCTGTTTCTATTAAAGATGGCAATAATCTCGTCAGCCACAGGTGATTGGGTTTGATTCCCACGGTGAGTCGAATGGGAGTTCTCGATTAGGTGTCACGTCGAGCCATCTGTGTGGCAGCCTCATTACACGGCATTGAAAGTACATATCTATTACGAAATAATTCGTGGTATTATTGAACCCATCGTCACTTTCACTCACTAATTAATCAAAAGAATTCACAAGACCGTACAACGTAAAAATAAATAAGTAAGCAGCATTTGAATGGCATGAGATAAAATGTAAAAAAAATGTGGATAGGAAGATGCTCATTATAAATCTGAACTAAACTGACTATACTGAATTATCATTAAAAAATCGGATAAGTACCAACTAGCATTTCCATTACTTTTGTAACGTATCTCAACACTATCACATACGAAAAGAAGATAAGGGTATTTATATTAATATACTTATTTAAATTAATATAAATTTCTTGCTATAGCTTAAATTAATATGGGAATTACTAAACTATACAATACGCTAATATTTTAAAACTGGATATATTACAGTTAAATATAAAATAAAACCAAGTTAAGTATCACAGCAGCTAGTCTCGAGATTTGGTTCAGAGAGCACTTAGCAACAACAGTACTAGTTACGAGTATCTGCGGGCGGCGAGGTTGGCGGTCACGGACGATTCATTCAACATGAACCGCGCCAAAAGTAGTTCTACATTCAATAAATGGTATTTAGAGCTAAAGAAATGTTGTTTTTTTTAATTTATGTATTTAAGAAATGTAGTAAAAAAAAAAAAATAGTTTGTTTTCAGAGACTACATATTTCAATATCTTATTTGGGTGACAGTTACGACGGAGGGCTTCTTATGGTCATACACTGACCATAAGAAGCCCTCCGACGTAACTGTACCTACTTTATATTATAATCTTTGAAATATCCATACGCAATTTCATTGTAAGTGCTTATATAGCATTATTTTTTACAGAGATATCGTTACATTGTGGCTACTACACAAAATAATCTATCTGTGAAGGTTAAATCCTATAAATAAAAAGAAATTGGAACTCTATAGCTTCACATGCTATCGATATTTCAGCTGTCGTATGCATGTCGTATGTTAATTTATGTAGTTACTCACAAAAAAAAATGTATACCCATGATAACGGTTCCTCACAACCTGACAAATCAAATGTTATTTTAAAAATCATTAAAGGGCTTATTAATGCATCATCAAGTGAAATTTACTATTGGTAACCTAAGAATAGCATATGAATTTTCCACAGAATGTGTCTTTCAATGTTGCTCGGGCGCGAGCTATTGAAATTCATTGCTCTGTGGAATAATTATCTAAGCCTTTTATTTTGGCGGGAAGAGCGCCTAGCAACGACTGTGGAGGCGGTCGAGGCAGAGGCATGCGGCGCGGGCGGTAAACCGTATCTAATGTCTCTCTCACTAGCAGCGAGTAATAAAGTTCATGCATGAGGTGATGCTCGGATAGATACAGAGTTTTTTGACTTAGTTGCAAAGCTAACTTCTTAAATAGAATTGAATTGAACTCTAAACGTTAATTCAAAAATCTACAATGAGACAATTTTTTAGTGTACCTATTTACATGATATAAGGTTTTTAGCCCGCCGACCCATAAAGAGAGATGTTATAATTTTGACTGCTCTCTGTGTGTGTCTGTCTATCGCTGATATCTGTAGCTCTTAATCGGGTGAGCCGATTTCGAAGCGGTTTATTAATTGAATGTCTTGGCAATGTTTCTCAGGCATATTTTATCAAATTCAGTTTATCCGATAGTAAAATTCTATGGGGGTTGCCTTAATTTTTTTTATTTTATCTTGAAGACAATTCAGGGAATATGTAAAATTTCAAAGTTAAAAATATAGGTCATGCGTAAATCTCAACTAATATGAAAGTGAAAAGGAAAGTGAGTTTGTTTGTTTGTTACGCTTTTACGCCCTATCTACTCCAATCATTATGAAATTTCGCATACACATAGGTTAGGGTACTGAGAAGGACATGGGCTATACATCACGCGGGCGGAGCCTCGGGTAACAACTAGTGATGTATAAAATATAACTTAGTTATAATTTTTTACAAAATGTAGGTATCACGATAGTTATAGATAGGACTCTATACATCTTCATAACCTTGCAAAATTATATCAGTAGGATCTGTCTGACTCTTCTAATAGAGTACGTTTACTACGTATGCTCATCAACATCGTCGTGAGGTCTTTTTTTGGTCTCCACTGTTTGTTTTTTTTCGTGTTTGTATGTGGCCAACATTGGTGTCAGATTTTTCAAGCTGCCTAAAGGCATCTGACGTAGCTTAATGGCTGCCATCAATGATGACAGCCGGTCTCCACTGCAGGAGTACGACCCTCTCTGTACCTAAGACCAGAGCCGTATTAGTCTGAGCAGTCAGAGGATGTGGCTTACAGTCTAAACGCTGGCCAGACGGGAGACTACTCATATGAATAAATAAGCACAGCTCTACTTTTATAACCTGTTTATGTTTTGTCATAAAATAATAGGTACCCTAGAGTTTTAAGTATTTAAACCTACAAATAAGAAATAAGTCATTTAAGCCGCAGAATGATCTGATAATAGGCCAAACACGGTTTACAATGTCATAAGTGGTCATACAAGTGTGGGTATTTCATGACATCCCATGTGCAGGCACAAAGTAAATAATGATAGGTTATAAAGATGTTAATAATGACTAGTGTTTGACATGCAAGGGTAATTTCGTATGTATTAAAAAGTATTTATTAAGAACTGTATATTATTAGGTAATACATGGAATAAACTAGTTGTTTCGTAATCAGGTGCAACTAATACAAAATAGAATAACAGAAACGATGAATATCCTAGTGATAGATACAAAGTAACTTAATCGTAAAAATAGGATAAATCCCATCTCAACTAATATTAAAAATCCGGCCAAGTGCGTGTCGGGCCACACGCAGCGTAGGGTTCCGTAGTTGCGAATACACTTACCTCTAACAAAAATTTGCATTTAAAACCAAAAATATTTCGAAAACGGATCCCTAAATCGAAAAATAGTGTTTTCCACCTCACAATATTTTTTAAAGCCCTATTTAACAATAACCAACACGATGGGTTTGTATAGAAAAAAAAATATTACTCCCTCTTTATTTGTATGGGAGATACCTTAAAAAATATTTCAAGATTTGTTCAACCACTTTTTTGGCATGGTTATATCATATACGTACATCATCATTATCATCATCATCATCAGCCGATTGCAGTCTACTGCTGGACATAAGCCTCCCCAAGGGCACGCCAAATTGTGCGATCTTCTGCTTTCCTCATCCAGCCACTACCAGCGACCTTTCGTCCACCTAGCAGAGGGACGTCCCACACTGCGTTTTCCGAGACGTGGTCTCCATTCGAGAACCCGTCTGCTCCAACGTTCATCGGTCCTACGACATACCCATACCAAATTACAGCATATACTAGTACTTATAGTCTCTGAGTAAAACCGTAGACAGACGGACAGACAGACATGGCGAAACTATAAGGGTTCCTAGTTTACTACGGAACCCTAAAAATGAGAAAGTGTTTTTTTGTCACGCTTTCACGCCCTATCTACTCCGATCATTATGAAATTTTGCATACGCGTTGGCTGGAGTACAGAGAAGGACATAGGCTGCCTTTCATTCCGGAGAAAAGAACCGTTCCCGAGGGATCGAAACTAATGAGAGCCGCGGGTGAAAGCTAGTAAAAGAAGAAATATTTCAATTTCTTTTCTGTTCTTGCTGTCAGTACTGGAAATTGTCTGGAAGTCTAAAGCAGAATTTATTTTCAAAGGTGATAGAATACAGAATAATAATAATTAAGGCAGCGGGTAATAAAACATAAAAAATCGACATAATTGGTCAGACTTGCAAGGGTAAATTGGGCACTTCGCACGTATTAAATTAAGCACGATATACATGTAGGTGACATTCCGCGAGCAGGGGGGAAACTAGTCGGACCGCATTCAGGGCTCGCCCTTAACCGCCGTCGAGGCCGAGTACCGTTTGCTGCCACACGGAGTAGGGCTGTCGAGTCGATTAAATGATATAGGGCCTTTGAGTACTCAGTCAGACCTGGTTAGGGTTCCGTACCAAAAGGGTAAAAACAGGATCATATTACTGAGACTTCGATGTTCGTCTGCCCGTCTGCCCGTCTGCCTGCCCGAAGTACTAAAGAAAGTTGGATTCGAATTTCAAGACAAGGAACAAGAAACCGTGAAAGGACTAGAAGATAAAAAAAGGCATGCAACAATAAAACAAGGATGCCATTATGACCATTAATAGGTATTTAATATGTAAGTGCTTACTTGTAGTAAGTCATTATATATCAAAAGTAAAATTAGGAAAATCAGGTGTCAGACTGGAGATTAGATTTCGTCGAAATTGAGAAATTACAAAAGTAAAGAAAAAACAAGTACGAGTTAAACTATCATAACGAAATACAATATATTAGAAGTGAGACTATGATATATAGATCCTGTAAACGTTAATGGCACACTAATTAAGAAGGTTGATAAGTTTAAATATCTAGGATGTATGTTGAAAGCAGACTCTAGAAATACAACTAGAATAGTAATGGTGAAAAAAGCTCACAATAATTTAAACTTTTCACATTAAAAACATAAAATGAAAAAACAATGGGAGGCCTTTGCCCAGCAGTGTGATTAACAGGCTAGTAAATAAATAAATTATGATCTATAATGATGAGATGACGTTGAAAGAGTCGTTTCTGATTAATTCGATTGAGTAGCAACTCCGTTGTAAGAAGTAGTGCACTATCAATAGTGCTATTAGAGGCTGCACGGTTATGCGACTGATAAGTTTGCTGCGGAGTGGACACGGCACGTAGCAATAGGATATTTTCATTTTGATCTATACTTAATGGTGATTGACTTTAAGGATACCTTTCTTGGTAATAATTCGAGAACAGCAGCAAGTCGTGCAATTGCAATATCAATATTAAACGCCATAAGGTTGCAAGATCAGTCTGCTACTTAGTGAACACGACACGCAGCGCTAGATATTTCCAATTTGATATTTTCATTATATTGATAAGGTAACTTTGAAAGAGTCTCCTATCTTGCTGATAATTTGATTAAGTAGCAACCCTGTCTCAGCAAGTCATTCACAATCAATATCGCTTTACAGGCATTAGAGGCTGCACGGCATGCAGCACTGGCTATTTTTAGTTTAATATTTTTATCTATAATGATGAGGTCACTTTGAAAGAGATCTATCTTACTAATAATTTGATAAAGTAGCTACTCTGTCTCAGCGAGTCGTGGACTATCAATAGCGCTATAATATAGAGGCATTAGAGGCTGCAAGATCAGCTGCTGCCGAGTGAACACGGCACGCAGCACAGCAATTTGATATTTTGATCTATATTGATAACGTAACTTTGAAAGAGACCTATCTTGCTAATAATTTGTTAAAGTAGCAACCCTGTCTCAGCAAGTCGTGCACTATCAATAGCGCTATAGAGGCATTAGAGGCTGCACGATCAGTCTACTGCCGTGCGGACACGGCATGCAGCACTCGGTATTATCAACTTGACCTACGAGTATATACCTACGTATAGAGACGATGCACACATTTAGGATCTTTGTCCCTCCCAACTGATTTTTTGTACGAATAAGCTGCGTTTAGCTTGTGTTCCCTAAGTCGCCTTCCTTCCACGACATCCACGGAAAGGAGTGGTCCAATTCTACTCTGCCGGGAACCACACGGCGATTCTCAGGATATTTCTGTGGGATATTTACATACTTCTGCAACGGTATGAAAATTAATAGTACACTACATATCACAAATTTTTCATCTATTCCCCATCTAACATTAGATACAATAATTATTTTTGCCGAAAGAAGGTATTTTTCACCCTTTTAGTGATTTTAAATATTTTTCACTAACCAGTTGACAGACGCGAGCTTTAAATAAGTTTAATTGAGCTCGCGAATGGCAAGTGAAGCGCGGCAGCTTTATTACTTATTGGATATGAACGACCGGCCTTGCGGAATGCCACTCGAGCACATTGTGTGCCACGGGTTCCCATCAGATACCATCACTGCCGCTTTGCCCAATACATTTATGGTAATTAAGTATCGTAAATATTCGTTATCTAGGTGCAAGTGGCTTGAAAGGAGCTTGATTTTGCTTACCACAAGTGAATAATCCTAATCCTAACTAATATTATAAATGCGAAAGTGAGTTTGTTTGTTTGTTTATTTGTTACGCTTTAACGCCGTATCTACTGAACCGATTATCATGAAATTTTGCATAAATATAGGTTAGGGTACTGAGAAGGACATAGGTTATATATCACGCGGGCGGAGCCGCGGGTTTGATCCTAACTAATATTATAAATGCGAAAGTGAGTTGTCTGTTTGTTTATTTGTTACGCTTTAACGCCGTATCTACTGAACCGATTATCATGAAATTTTGCATACACATAGGTTAGGGTACTGAGAAGGACATAGGTTATATATCACGCGGGCGGAGCCGCGGGTTTGATCGAAGACGAGAATAAAAGAAGAGTGTGCAGTCAAAAGAGTAGAACAGTCAGAAAAAAGTAGCTGGATGTATCGCGAGCGAAATAAGTATTGAGGATGCAGAGAAAGTTTGCGTAAAGACAATGTAGAGCCTAGAGGCCAGCAGTATTATATAAAGGATATGAACGACCGGCCTTGAGGAATGCTGCCTGGGAACATTAAGTTGGCCCGAGCTCCCATCATTGCGTATATTCGTGGTTACAAGATATCATTATAACCACGATTACAGGTAATGATGGGAATTATGACAACTCAATGCTCGGGCTTTACTGATATTTGACATTTTCACATATACACACATATTATCAAGTAGTTATCCCTTGTGGGGTAGACAGAGTACAAGGTTATAAAACTCAAAAGCCACGTTAATTAGAGTGTTAGTAAGCGTAAAGGTGGGAAGCGGAATCAAAATAGTGAATGGTTGATAGCCGCATCGCCTAAAACGTGATTTCTTGGATTTTCACTCAGTCCCTTGACCGGCTTTTACGGTCTGCGCGGTATGAAAAGCAGCTGGCATATTCAATAACTTTCAACTTATCGTGTCAAAGGTATAAATTAATTAAAACACCACGTCCAGACCTTTGAATTTGTAGATAAATCTGACTCAAGAACGGTCATTTCAAACGGAGGACATCGCTAAATAACCTGAACGCTAGTGTATGCACGTAGTGCACTATCAAGAGCGCTCGACTAAGCAGTCTACTGCCAAGTGGACACTTGTGTATGTGGAATTGAGAATGCAATGGCACCCCACTCCATTATTCCATGCCAAAAATAGTCATTGTGTGCGTTTTTTAGGGTTCCGTAGTAAACTAGGAACCCTTATAGTTTCGCCATGTCTGTCTGTCGGTCCGTCCGCGGTTTTACTCAGAGACTATAAGTACTAGAAAGCTGTAATTTGGTATGGGTATGTATTTTAATCATGCCATAAAAGAGGTAGAAAAAATTCTTGAAATATATTTTTTTTAGCGGAACTCCCATACAAGTGAAGAGGGAGTAATTTTTTTTTCTATACAAAGCCATCGTTTTGGGTATTGTTAAATAGGTCTTTAAAAATATTATGAGGTTAAGAACACCATTTTTCGATTTGGGGATCCGTTTCTGAAACAAACTGCAAATTTTTGTTAAAGGTAAGTGTCCCCCCCTCTATCTGCTAAACGGTTATTATGGATACGTGAAAAAAATTACAGCTGTAGTACATATAACAAAGTTGAAAGGAAAACTATCAAAGCTAAGTACTAAAACCAACTTATTGAAATATAGTACTTTTTCATAAACCACAAAAATAACTTTGTCATTCATACAAACACTATGAAAGTTATCTTTGCTGGCGAAAAATTATAGAGGTTTTTGGCTAATCTAAGCTTGCTTTTACGGAACCCTTCATGGGCAAGCTCAACTCGCACTAGGCGAATTTTTTTCACATATTGACCTAGCTCTTAAATATTAGTACACCTGTACACCTACTTAATGTAGAGAAAGAGTTATTTAAAAATGTTATTGACAGCATTTATACTCTGATATAAATAATCTATGAGTAAGTGCACTTTGATTATTTATGAACATAGTCAAAGTGAGTATACCTACTGTATCTATGAGCAGATTAAAATCTAGTTTTTTACGTCCAAACTACTAGGATTATAAATGCGAAAATAACTGTGTCTGACTTTCTCTTTGTTAACTTTAAAACCGCTGAAACGATTTAAATGAAAGTATGGAGATGGTTCGTGAACGTACTACCAAAGACAATATAATACGTAATACTAAGAAGGACAATAATAGTTTTTTTCATCTTGTAAATCGTCTATTAAGGGGTGGAAGAACTTCGTTATTTTGAAATAGGGAAGTGTACCTACTTGAAATAACATACGTAACTTTTGATAATCAAAGGAAACAATATTTCAAATCTAAAGCAAAAGCACAGATTGGTGTTTCCTATTTCTAACTATATTATGTGACACTTGCATAATCTAATACGTAAGTACCAATAAAAAATATATCTTAACAATTTGTGCAACATATCATTAAAAAGTTTTTGACAATGTTGTTTTTGACGAATCTGCATCAACAACACAATAACATAAAACAAGAACAAAAACTCACAAAGACTCGCGAATGATTAATCGCGTAGACCCAACTGGCCGAGGTGGCCATCATAATGATGCAATTCCCGCAGCCTGACTCAGAGCCTTCGAGCAACACGGCCTCCGTTCAGCTGCACCAAACATCTTTCTGATTTTACATAGGGTTGCCTCATCTACCTCTTAGAAGTGTCCCCGGGTTAGAAGGATTTGCCCGACTTTTGTAATTGCCTTGTCACATTCACGACAATGGCCATCATAATGATGCGATTCCCGCAGCCTGACTCAGAGCAAACACACAGCCCGGCAGACTATGAATCAGCTGCAGCAAACGTCTCTCTGATTTTACATAGGGTTGCGTCATCCTCTCCGGGTTAGAGAGATTTGCCCGACTTTTGAAATTGCCTTGTCACATTCATGACAATAGCCATCATAATGATGCAATTCCCGCAGCCTGACTCACAGCAGACACACGGCCGGGCAGACTATGATTTAGCTGCAGCAAACATCTCTTGGATTTTACATAGGGTTGCCTCATCTGCCTCTCTAGGTTAGAAGGATTTGCCCGACTTTTGAAATTACCTCGCCACAGTCACGATAATGGCCATCATTATGATGCTATTCCCGCAGCCTGACTCAGAGTAGACACACGGCTGGGCAGACTATGATTCAGCTGCAGCAAACATCTATCTGATTTCACATAGGGTTGCCTCATCTGCCTCTCCGGGTTGGAAGGATTTGCCTGACTTCTGAAATTACCTTGTCACAGTCACGACAATGGCCATCATAATGGTGCAATTCCCGGAGCCTGACTCAGAGCAGACACACGGCCGGGCAGACTATGATTCAGCTGCAGCAAACATCTCTCGGATTTTACATAGGGTTGCCCCATCTGCCTCTCCGGGTTAGAAGGGATGGAGGAATGAGCGGGTATGCCCGATTTTTGAAATTGCCTTGTCACAGTCACGAAAATGGCCATTATAATGTTGCGATTCCCGCAGCCTGACTTAGAGCAGACACACGGCCGGGCAGACTATGAATCAGCTGCAGCAAACATCTATCTGATTTCACATAGGGTTGCCTCATCTGCCGCTCCTTAGTTAGAAAGATTTGCCTTACTTTTGAAATTGCCTTGTCACAGTCACGACAATGGCCAAAATAATGATGCAATTCCCGCAGCCTGACTCAGAGCAGACACACGGCCGGGCACCGGGCTGACTATGATTCAGCTGCAGCAAACATCTCTCTGATTAACATAGGGTTGCCTCATCCTAAAGAACTAATGGATATGTTATCTTTAGCCTGATCTGACTCATGTTGTGCATAATTAGTCCGACGTAGCCATTGCTGTAAGTCTCGGGGTTTTTGAGATCTTGTAATTATGTTATCACATTACATGACCTAATTCAATAGTGTAACCAAACCTCTTCCTTTATTAGACACGTTTCACCTTATTTTTAATCACTCTTTTATGGATACCTGAAGGAGTTATTCTATACAATATAAGAGTTTAAAAAAATGAAGCTTAGTTGGGTTCATCCAACTGACTATTTAATTTGTTTGTTGTTTGGCTCTCTTTGGGCCTGAGTCACAGTCACAGCACAGATGACTGCATGGCCGTGCTTGATTTTTACGTTACGTTCTTTGATTTAGTCGCTACCAGGGCGCTGCAAACATTGTTCTGGTTTGCCAAAGGGCTGAAAACTTCACGTTAGGAACACATTTTTTTACTTTTCTAAAGTAGTGATGTTAGTTCTCAAGATATAAAAAAATATATATCGTTAGACAAAAATCCCACCAAACTAGATTTTCGTAATTTATTTGCCGTTTGTAATACCAGCTTATATGAATATACTTTATAATTCGTTTTAAATTAAAATAAAAAAACATAAACATAATGCAAATCTGTGGATGACTCAGATCACTGATATATTTGATTTGCTCATAGTGTTACCTAACCTCCGGGTCAGAAGGACCTGTCCCACTTTTAAATGTTGTTTGGCATCAATAAATAGGCCCGGTTCGCGAAAACGTTATGACGTAACTTTAAAACAGATGCGTTAAAGCCTATGTTGACATCTTTATAACATGATGATGAGTCACATGGACCTGCAAATAATTATAACTAGTTAGTCCGCCAGTTGCTTCTTTAAAAAAAAATAAGTTAAAGAAATATGTGACAGGCTTTTATTATGAGCGATTGAAAGAGATTGTTAAGTAAGTCAAACCAAATGAGTACGATGGTTTTATCTTCTTTAGTTTAGAAGTGCCTAAAGCCAGCTTCCAACGTCATCATCAGACCAGGTCTTTTGTACTTTAATAAAGCAGTGTCATCCGACTTTCACAAGTGGTATTAAAAATTTCAGCTTGTTCGGTTAAGGATAAGTGCTTCATATTTGAGTTGTAAAATTTTGCCTTCACAGACAGACAAACAAATAGAGTGAGTTCAATAATAGCTTGTAAAAAAGGTTGGGACAGGTCAGATGGAATAACTGGGAAGTTGGTATTGAGGAGCTTGGTATTGGTCACATTTTTAATCCTTCAAAGAAACCTGAAATAGAGTTAGTCTTAAATAGTTGGACACTGTCCTACTTGGACAGAAGCTAAGAGACCAAAAAGACACGTTAAGTAAAATAAGTATACTGTTTTTTATGTTAATGGTAATAGATTATTATTTGAAGGTAGCCCTATTCGGATACACTCATATTTTTATTTCTGGATGTCGCTCATTATGCAGTCATCGGCATCGCTGTCCTCGGAACATCTAGAAAAACAAATGTCTAAATTTTGCGTCGACTATTTGATAGTTAAAAAAATACTTAATATCTCACTTACGCTGAGTGGTTACCGGCAGGACAGAATAGGAGCACTCAAGAATAGGACTACTCCCGTGGATGCCGTAGAAGGCGATTTAGGAAACACAAGCTAAACAAAGCTTAAAGCATCAAAGAGATCTCTGCAACCCGTCTGGCCCGGGTGGGGAGTGTAGTTTTCTGGACCGATTGAGCTAAAATGTTGTAAGTTAGATGACAATACTATATTATGGAGTCAATGGACTGTTCTGTCTAATGCTGTAGCCATATGATATTCAACAGCACTCAGTAATAAAACAACATAAGAAGTCCATTGTGTTTTGACGCATTTGATTTCTCGTGGATCACGTCCAGGAACGTGATCATGGAGACGGTAGGTAGGTAGTCGACAGAACTCATTAATAAAATAACAAAGCCTATTTTATATGGACTCTTAAAAGATAAGAGCTTGTCTCGACTGCTCTAACAGAAAATATACAACCTAATATTAAAGTGCTCTGAAGTGCAAGTTACAACATGTTTCTAAATAATCAATACAAACAAAAGGTCAATGTACTAAAATAAATATCTACTAGATGTGTCAGCGTCTATAACGAGTCATGTTCGTAGGTCATATGCCATATACTTACTGTGTATATTCATCAAAATGTAAAACAGACTCTATATTGTGCATATAAAATTACCATCAAAATATATTATAAAATGTGCTTAGATGAATGTAGAGACACAGAGTTTAGGTTTATAATTTAGGTAAGTTAAGAGTATCTATGTACCTACATACTTACACTTTGAAATATGAATTATGAACCAATTACATATAAAATCATTAAAATATAATACACTAGCAAATTATCCGTGACTTGTCCGCGTAAATTATAGCCCATGTCACCCGCAGATAAATTAGCTTTCTATAAGTGTAAGCAGTTGCGGAGCTTAATCAATGCAAACAATCAATTTTTTTTTCCAAAACAAACAATCAAACTTTTCCTCTTTATAATGCTAGTACAGATATAAGTACTTGTTAAAAAAACCGTTAGATGTGCCGCAAGTACCTGCTCATTTCATGTTATCTCGCTTTAATTTATGTACCGTTTGGAAGAAGACTCAGCGCTAATGATTTAGGGAGAATAATAAATTTAACGTTGCTCTGTTAATTACTCCGATCATTATTGTACGGATTCGAGAAACCATAAGTTTTAATTGTGCTAAGGACGTTGAATTGTTTTATTCATTAACATGAACTGCCATATAAATGCTCAGTTTATCGCTTTTCCTCTTCTAGATATTTAATTGGTTCTATTTTAATATATGAACGAGACACTAATATATTCTAATTTTTAGTAAAGTGATGAGGGAGAAACACTATACGGTATTTATTAATATCCTTGCCCCAATGCCTTGTCATACATATAAGTTATAGTGGATTGACGAGCATTTTATCGTTGATCATGTTCAGGGTTTGTTTATAGAGGCACAAGATTGTCGACAGATGACTGGTTTGATTTATATGTATCTATGTAAAATATTAAAGCTTATCGCGTTATAGTGCTCTAACAGTAAATGTACTAAATAATATTTTTTATGCTCTGAAGCGCAAGTTACAAAGTGTTTCTAAATAATCAGTACAAACGAAAGGTCAATGTACTAAAATAAATATCTACTAGAAGTGTTAGCATCTAAAACGAGTCATCATCGTCATCATCATCATAATGAGATCTTTTTTAGTCTCCACTGCGGGAGCACGACCCTCTCTGTACTAGAGGCATATATTAGTTATAGCAGTCAAAACGAGTCCTGTTCGTAGGTAATATGCAAAATTTAATAGCGACATAGGTATAAGTCTAGTGCATGAAGCTTCCTAAATATATGAGTCGACACAGTCAAATATTTTGAGCAATAAAGACATAGCGGCGGTCGGCGCTTGCGGCGCGGGACGTCAACGGCCCGCGCAGCCACCGTGACGGCCGCGATTTAATTTCGAACAATAATTACTTCAGGCACGCTGCTTAATTAGTCATAATCATTTCTCGACGCTTTAAATCATTCTGCAGGTGCCTAAAATTCGGAAATGATACGATGAGTTGAATATTATTTGAAGGTAACGTCGGTGAATAAACTGCAACTAGCTTTTGTTAGTAGGTAGGTACAATACAAAGTCGTACAATTTCCAGGGTAGTAAACAGAACACAGACTTATTAAACTACTAAGTTTAGACATCCTTTTAGGAAGATTAGGATCTCATTTTGTTTTAAATAATAAGAGTGTCATAGCACAAGCACTAAAGTTAATGTTATGAATCCTACATTTCTCAGAGATATTGCATTATGATCAGGTTTCTTCACACAATTACCGAAAATGTTATACCTTATATTTCCTAAATATGACAAGGGTTTCCTGTCCAATGCTCTTTTGAGGCTCTCAGGAGGAAGTATTGCTAACAGTGTGAGCTCAAAGTTGTCATTCGCAACTACGGAACCCTACACTGCGCGTGGCCCGACACGCACATGGCCGGTTTTTTTTCCTTTCTATAAACAGATACAACTTGCTTATTGGAAAATGTCAAAGTCGTTTTCCCACAGGTACGTGACTCGATTTCATGCCCCTGGCATTTTGCATCCGAATAGCAATGCATCAATAAAACTAGATAGGTTGCTAAGACTCAATTCTCAATGTAAAACCCCAAATTGAATCGCCAAACGGCCAAAGGCATTATAGATCATGAAATGTAATGACTGATAGAGTCAGAGCTCTACTAAAATAACCAAAGTAATGGCTGGGCTTTGCTTCGGCTCTATTGACATATATTTATCTATTAATATCATTTCGTTAATGGTCTTCTCCTCGAATGGCAATGCATCAATAAAATTAGATACGTTACCGGGAATCAATTCTCAATGTAAAACCCCAAATTGAATCGCCAAATGACCATATTTATTAGGAAATAATGAAATCATGAATAATGATCATGAAATAATAATGACTGATAGGTTTAGAGGTCTACTAAAATAAACAAAGTAATGGATGATCTTTTATTTAAGTCTATTGATATTTATTTATCTATCAATATCATTGCGTTAATGGCCATCTCCTCGAATGGCAATGCATCAATAAAATTAGTTAGATTACCGAGAATTAATTCGCAATGTAAAACCCCAAGTTGAATGACCTAACAACTAAAGGCATTACAGATCATGAAATAGTAATAACACATAGCTCTATCAAAATAACAAAGTAGTGAATGAGGTTTGCTTTGGCTCTATTGACATTTTTATATCTATCATTATCATTCAGTTAATGGTAGAGATGTGCCGAATAGTCGGCGACTAATCGGTTAAGCCGACTATCCGGCCACTTTTGTAGTCGGCGACTAGTCGGTGACTAGTCGGCCAAAACAGCCGACTATCCGGCCTCAAATCTTAAAAAAAAGGTCTGTGTCGGTTTTACTACATAAAAGTCTGATGTTCGATTAGGAATATTTATTTATTAATATAATCAGTCTCTTTCAAATTTAAAAGTCATTAATTTCTTTCTATAATCACCCGTAACACACAAAACGTAAGTTTTCGGGAGTCATCGTCCACTTCGTCAAAAAACATCCAAACACGTGATTTCCTTTTCGATATGATTATTATTTGTATTAGATTAGATACTTCACTACAACACTTGCTAAACTATATATGCATTGTTTTTACACCGCGCAAAACGAAAAAATAAGTTATGCCTACTGCAAAGTAAACAAAACATAAATAAATATATAGGGACATATCACACAAATTGAGCTAGCCCCACAGTAAGTTGTGAACTTGTGTCGTGGGATACTAACTCAACGATATAACTATATTTTATAATATATACTTATATAGATAAACATCCCAGACCCAGGTCAATCTGAAAAAGATCATTTTCCATCTTGACCTGACCGGGGATCGAACCCCGACCTCCGTGTCGCAGGCTGGCGTGTTGACCACTGCGCCACGGAGCTCGACACATGTCAGGGGTACTATTTTAACGCGGGACACTCGTCTTCGAATGATTTTTGTATGGGAAAATCGTTCGAAGACGAGTGTCCCGCGTTCAAAAATAGCACTCCAGAACTCGCACACAAGCAGCGGCGGTGGCGCGGGCGACGAGTGAGATTGGCGCGAGTCAACGAAGCGTCACGGATATTGCCGAGCGCTCACGAAACAATGATCGGCTTGGCCGATTAGTCGGCCGATTAATCGGCCTCTTTACAACCGATTAATCGGCTATCGGCTAGTCGGCCAAAGTCATGATCGGCACATCTCTAGTTAATGGCCTTCTTCTCGTAGCTGGAGAGCTGAAACTAAATTTGAGTAGGTTCTTCAGGCATCGTGAAATTTTGTATCTGGAAATTCTATGCCATAATTGAAGATGCTAGTAGTCTTTAACTTGTTAATAATAATGAAAAATATAAACTTTGCTTTTGTATTATACCTGTATTGTGAACTATTGAATCAATATAAATATTACAATATTGTTACAAAATATAATGTTTGTGCCAAATACGCTTGCTAAGCAAACTTTTCTTAGTATCAAAATATTCTAGATTTGTAAAAAAAAAGCTTTACCGCACCATTGCATTCGTACGCCGCTTTATGAGTGAACATTCGGTGTTTCAGGAGTCACTTTAACACGGTGTGTTGAAAAAATCATTATGTGATTGATGGTATGTCTTATGTCAAGGTTCCGTAAATCATCCTGACCATTCAGTCAGGTCTAAGCGAGAGAATAATCTTTCAAGTACCTATTCACTCAAAAATTTATCAGCTGAATTTCATATGCTTTCATAAGCTTTAAGAATTTCATCTGCAATTGTTGCGTCTAGAATAAAATACTTTATTCAAGCCTGATGACAACTGCTAAATATTGACAACTTATCGACTTGAAGATTAGGTTCTGTGATTGATCACAGAAGAAAAATAGATCTACCTAATCTTATGTAGTCTACCTAATGTTAATTTCTTGATCTTATTGATAATATCAAGAAATTTACAAAGAGGGCCGACCCTATTACCTATATAACTTTAACATTCTATAAATAAAATCTTTATTTTCCAATGATTGAAGTAATAAAAAATACCTAATAAACAATTTATGGGCACTAATGCAATTCACTTCTGACGGAAATCAGTGTAACTGCCTTATAATTCTTATAAAGTATCCAACATACAATACAAACGCAATGCAAGAAAATGACGTTTGAATGTCTAGCAACGTAGAGCCCATAATTAAAGGCAGTATAAGGCATTCATTACCTATAGATGAGACAAGCTGCACGGAGCCCAGCGTTATCGGCTCAGACGGTCGGCCAGACTGTCGTGACGTCTATACTGCCGTCATACCGAAAAAAGACGCATCTGACATTTTTTGTGAAATTGAGTTACATACATATTCGGAATCAGCAGAGCAAGACGAATCTAATGGTATTTTTAAAGTTTTCTAAAAACAACTGCAACCCATAAAATTTAACTAGAAAATAAGACGTATATGCAATATATTGCCTGGATTACTAATTTGGAAAGACATATCTGTATTATGCTACAATGAAAAGACATATTTAAAGAGAAGTGTCATATTCATCAACAAAAAATGTAATGATGTACTAAATTGAAAAGACGTTTCTTCATCGTCATAAGAAAGAAAGTCGCTTCTGTTACTGATTTTGACAGATATGCCTCTTCATTATAGCATTACGTACCAGTGAATAGACGCAAGTGGCACAAGCGTCTTTTTTATGTAGTGCAGCAAGATGTGCGGGGTGAAGTGGGGTCTGTGGTTCGCTGTTGATTAAGTCAGTTGCGCGCGCGACGCTCATTTTCCGTGCGAAATTCCGGCAATATGGTAAGTTAACGCTTGAAACCTTATGATTATAGAAGTAAGTAATATTATGTGAAGGGAGCGTGGCGGTGTCGCCAGATCCTGCATGATAAAATAGGAAGTTTGTCAGATTACCGCATGCCAATTAATCTACGAGTAACACGATGTAGCGTCGCCGTAAATTGTGGACAAAATGCCGATTTGTGTTATATCAGGTCCAAAATCGAAGTAATATTACTGTGAATTATAAAAATAACGAGATTATCTCTCGCAGTTTAGTGTAATTTACATAACTTTACATTTAAATTACAGTTTTATTTTTTATTTTAACGATAATTATTCGCCGATTGTATTTCTTAAATTAAAATGTATTTTTATTTAGTCGGCTACTTAATTTAAACTTATCTAGTGTGAAAGCGTATAAACAACAAAAATATACAACATTTAATTTTTGTTACAGTCTAATTATGCAAGATCTACGCGGTGCACAAAAATTATGTCTTTGGTGCCATCAACTAGCTCTACTTCAATTGAGAATACTAATTTGAGTAATGAGTTATTCGAAAATATACCAGATGAGCAGTTACTCGATGATAGCGAGTTACTAAATAATAATTCTATCATGGATTTCGATTCAGATGATTCAGTACTTGATAAAGACTATATACCTTCCAGTTTAGAGCTTAATAAAACTGAAGACTCAGATTGTTCTTCGGATATAATTCCTAACTCTCAACCAATTAATAAATGGTAATTCCGGAGTCCTGATATCTCAGATGACGAAAACACTTCCCAAAATTTGACAAAAAAAGGAGAAGTTAGAAAGCGTAAAAAGTATGACAAATCACCAGCTCAAAGGAAAGAAATAAAGAAACTATCAGATATGGAAAGTAAATATAATTTAAAACCTGGATTGATAATTGTAAAAAGAAATGTCATTTCCATTTCACAGAAGAAGAGCGAAAATCCTTAAACTATTACAATAGAAACATGAGCTGGAAAGATGAATACTATAAGTAAACCTTGTTTTTTTTTCTAGCATCATATTTAAATGACTGAAGCTGTGATTTTATAATTATTATTTAAGTTAATAATTCTTTAAAAAGACAGTATTGATTTAATTATATGTTATGGAGACTGATTACTATTAAGGAAACTTTGTTTTTTTTTTATAAACTTTTGTATAAGTTACTAACTTAATATTTAAATGACTGAAGCTGTGATTATATGATTCCAAAAATGTATAAGTACAAATAATAAACAGATTGTGGATAATTTAAAACTACTAAATATTATATTGAGATAATTGTATTTTACTTTAATCTTGTGATTTCATCATTATTACTGTTTATTAAAATTATGGATGTCAAAATAATAATTGAAACGTTGATTTATATTACTTAAAATACTAATTACTACAGTGTGTAATTTAAGTAGCCAGTTATATGCAAACATTGGTTTTCTTTATTTTGATTATAATATGTTACAAAAAATGTAACATTTGTATTTAATAAAAATTTTATTGATCACATTTTTGTATTTTATTGAAAATCTCATTATTATATACCTCCAATGATACTGTAAGAGTTGGTTATAGATCAGAAAATTAAGACTCAATTTGGTCGAAACTGATAAAATTTTTAAACTTTTCGAAAACCGTCGTTACATACTATGTTGAAAAGCAGCTACTGTCTACGGAAGTATTTATTTTATTAGTAAATTAGACTTTACTTTTATTTTAATACTAAGTAAGAAAGACGTCTCATAAATTACTAAAATGAAAAGCAGAATCTAGCCATAAACGTCTTTTTATCGTAGTTTTCATGATTTCTTTTTATTTTTTTTGCTAAAATGAAAGACAAAATTAAGTTTTTAACATATATAAAATACAATAAATATTATACTTTATATATATACTAAAATAATAGACAATATACCACAATTTTTCGTAATAAGACCTTACAAAATCATTATAGCCTCTACACAGTAAAGGTTTTAATTTTGATTAGCAAAACTATTTTTTTTCTAGGAATTCACAAAAGTGCAGATATGTCTTATTTCCATATGACGGCAGTATATTACTTATAAGATTCTTATTATAGGCAATATTCTATTATTACCCAACATTAGACCAAGCCCGAGTTCTAATAAGACATAACGACAAAGTTCCTCTGAAATACACACAATAAAGTACAGTCAAGTGAGAGATGAAGTGATTTCTAAGTTTACATACTTTCTAGATTCTAATAACATTCTAAGTTCTTAATAGCTTCTATTCTGATTGCTTGACGGAGATTCTTTCTCCATCACGGGCCTCCACATCACCCCTTATAGCCCGACCCTGTCCGCACACAACCATTTGGCTTTTCTTGGCTGTTTCTCACTTCTAGTTCTCATTCTACATTCTTAACTAATCATCACTTCATTTCTCTACTACAAACAATAATCAAATTACATTTCTAACACTCACCAATGTAATCCGCTGGTATTCTTTCTTATTCTATCACTTACTCAAATTTCCCGCTGCGCGAACATTGTTCCGCAAGGAAAGACCACGTGCAACTGTCAAAAGATTCGTTACACTTCTAAAGTATTCTATCAGAGTTGCCAGTATAAATACTTAGGCCTGTGTTCCCAGTATAAATAAGGCAATTACTTACCAGCTATATTTTTGTATCGCGTTCGTCGCGACACTCCCGACGGCCGAGATTCTTACCAGATGGCTAGCAACTAGCTTATCCCCTGGACCATTTTCTCTCTTCTTCTCTCGCCCATACGGCAGCTATTCTTCTACTTCTTTCTTCAACAGCGTCTGACACGGCTTCTACTCTCTCTACCTTATCTTCACCTACGGCCAGTCTCTTACGTTCACCGACACTACTAAAACGCTCTTCTTCTATTGTTGTTGTTTCTAACCTAACGGTATTTTCAAGTTTCTCTTCAGGATACCTGGTTTCTATATCAGCTATATATCTGCTGGATGCTCTATGCGGACATGATTCTTCAGTCTCTGCTGTTTCTGAATTCAATAATATTTCTACTTAATTTCTTGTATCGCTAACTTCTAAAGGATACAAGTGATTTATGGATCAAATAAACTCTTTTCCTACAACATTGACCTTTCAAGTCTGCATTCTCCGGCACCTCCTCTTTCTAAATTAGTTATCTTCCCAACCTTCCACTTTTCTCTTTTCTTCAAGTCACCTTTGATATGCCGATTTTAGTACATACACTATATCAGAGCCAACACTAGTAAGTGGACGTGAATTTACCACGGCCTTAATTCTTTCATGAAGCATTTAGGGTTCTCAAAGGTTCTCTTCATGCAATTCTTTACTATACCAACTAATTTTTCATAAAATCCTCCATGTCCTGGGCTAAGTTGAAAGATAAAGTTCCATTTCATTCTATTGTCCATGAAGTATGTGTTTGACAACAATTCTGCTGTTAATTTAAACTGCAAGGCATTGTCTGAGACAATGAATTCTGGCCATCGTCGTGTTGATATCAGTTCACGCCAAAATATTAATTACATCATATCCTGTAAAGAATGCTGACTGGCCATGTTCTTGTAACTGGCCAGCCTTCCTCACTCAGCAAAAGAAAATATATAGCAGTCTGCTGAGCCACAGTTCCTTCTTAATGTGCCAAAATTCTGGTTGTGTTTGCAGGATTTACATCTGTACTAACATATTTAGTTTATATGCTTTTATTCTTCCATTATCCAGTACAAAATTATTTCATTGTCAGACCAAAGACATAATCGCTTGAATTCTATACCAAAAGTGTCTTCAATAGAAGTTAGCAATCCTTTTCCAAAATTAATGAAGTTTTCCTTTTTGCATCGCATCTAGCATATCTCTGGTCGCTTAAACCCCACATGCCGGGAAACTTCTATCTCAGCTGCAGTCCTCAGGGAGCTTATCGCATTTTCCATTCTTCTTTTAAATCTTCTGGAAATGGAGAATCCCATTATTCTTTTCTTCTCTGGAGCTCTTGAAGCAGCAGTTTTGCAAGCAGAATCAAGGGTGCAGGAAATCCACAAGGATTATACAATGATGCAAGGGTTCTTAATATACCTCTCTTTTTTTTTTTTCTTGAAATTGTTTTTATGTCTGAAGGAATGTCGCTTAATCTCAGTCACAGTTGTCACGCTCCATATGACAAGTGAGTCCTACCACCTTGTTGATTCTGTATCCTTTGATCTGAACTGTTTTTTAATTACTTTTAAATAATACTTTGTTGTTGGATCTCCATTCTCTTATATTCATTGAAAATTCTGTGAATGCCATTCTAGTCTTGTTAACAAGATCACCAGAATTTCCTAGAAATGAATATCTATCTTACCAGTCTAAATCTCAGTGCAGAGGAGTGCATTCAAATCCAGGAGCATCGATGTTCCTCTGTACATACGTCCGTCATTAACCACACGTCCCTTTTCTTCTATTCTGGATAACAATGTGATGTGTCAGATAATGAACTGGTTGGAACAGTGTATTGCAGCTAATTTCTGATGAATCTAAAATCTCTATAACCCCTGCAGCGAGTTGCTTTTGGAGAATGCTCTCATATTTCTTCATGTCGTTTTGTTCTAGTCTAGGCCATAGTTAGTGGGCAAATCAGGTGGGTAAGTTATCCAGGGCCATTTAACTTGATATCTCTTATCTTCATATTTTACTATTTCTTTAAAGTGTTTTAGTGCTTCTTCTTTTCTTACCAATACTTTCTCAGGCCCATAAAAGTCTGACATCTGGATTCCGAAAAGGCAAGTACTGTGGTACAAAATATGGTACTTCTAATTCTTGACATTGGCAGTATGTAATGACACAAAGTGCATTTCCCCTTTTTCTTTATGTAGGACCCTCAATCCAACCAAAAAAGTGTCAATTAAATATATCCTTTAGCTATTTCCTATCATTTCTGAAAAACAAAAATTAGTAGTCGCTTCCTATTAACAGTTGTATTTCTTCAGCAGCAGTTCCATCGTCAGCTGCAACATCACCAGATCCTTTTTTCATATCCACCGAAGGAACACGACCCTCTCTGCGCCACCAAAGCCACAGAGCAGGTAGAGGTACCGGCCCACACTCTCCATGCCGGTCAGATGGGTTGGTGAAGTCTATTTGATGATTGTAAGCTTTGTTTAGCTTGTGATTCCTTAGTCGCCTTGTACGACATCCACAGGAAGACTTGGAGTGGTCCTATTCTATTCTACCGGGAACCACACGGCAATGAAGGGCTGGAGATGTTCACTGGATTTCCAGCATCGAGAACAAAAAATCATCAACTGGTCTTTCTGGTCTGGCACTCTTTCAAGTTCCTTTGCAGGCATCAGACAAAAATAAGTCTTCCTGTTTTAATTCTGTTCAGATTCTTCTGGCCCTCCTCCACTGTTTCTGTCTGATTTATTTTGTGGACATAAGGCTTGATTGTGTTTCCCTTTGCAACAGTAGCAAGACTTCATCCTTTGACATGTTGTCATCTTATGTCCCTCCTTAAAGCAAATATAGCATCTATTGCCAAGCCTTTTCTTTCTTTCCTTTATATCCTTGACTACAGTGCATTCAGCATTATAGTGTGCACCTTGGCAAAAAATACAAGCCATCCTAGGTTTCTTAATTTTCAATATTTTCTTCTCTGTATTATCCTGAGGTTCCTTTTTGTAGGCGCTCTTCCGAGATGAACTCTGATAGGTCCTGTTCTGCCTTCCTTTCTTCTGATAAGTGACTATCTGCAGTGCTCCAGTAGATATTTCCTTGTTGATAGGTGTCGGTGAAGTAGAGACTGGGTTCTGTGTGGCTCCTTCCATAGCCATAATAATTGTCTGTAGCCCACTACGGATGTCTGTAATATTTGAAGAGCTAGACAATAGGTGCAACTCGTACACTACCTTCTCAGGAAACTTAGACAAAATTACTGAACGTAGATTATTCCCATCAATACCCTCGCCCAAACTCTGTAGGACCCTTAAATTTCTCTCAATGGCATTTAAATTAGCTCTGCAGTCTGTAGCACTGTAACTTGCCCTTTGGAGGGTGTTAATTGCATCGTAGTGGGCATCAACAACCTTCTGATTATTACCAAACCGTTGCTTTAGAATTTCCAAAGCCACATTGTAATTTAAATCCGTTACACTCAGGCCTTCTATGGCTTGCAGTGCTTCATCTTCTAGACAGCTGATAAGGTATGCCATTTTGTCAGCATCTGATAGAGACCTTTCATGAATATTACTTTTAAATCGGTCCCAAAATTCAGCCCATCCTAGAGCTTGACCTTTAAATTTTGGTAGAGAGAGTTTTGGTAGCTTAGCCGTACTTATTGACGCTTCGGAAGAGTGATTTAGAGTCTGTTGAATCGCCGCCTTCATATCTGCTATCCACTTCTCAGACTTTAATTGCGTTTCAGTGTACAAGCGGATGTTCTCCATAGATATATGATTGCTTTTTTCCATATAAAAATGAATTTCTGACGTAAATTTTTTATTGCTATCTTCGACCAACTGGATTTGTTTCCTAAGATCTTCTTCTGTGACCGTCCCCATAGCAGCAGCTTGATCAACAAGACCTTGAAGATGCTCGTGAATGAGGTCAAGTCGAACAACCATAGGGTCCGCCATTTTGATTACACTGAAAGTAAATAATTCCTTATATTCCTATTCTTGTTACAAAAATGCCTTAACGCAGCAGTACTGGACCCTTTTCTAAGCATCGCTTAACAAACCTGGCCACGAGAATCACGGCAGAAACCATAACGCGAGATACTATTTCTCATAGGTACGTAGTACTTCACTAACCATGTGCACAATGGTGCACATACAACACAGAAATAGAAACCCTTTATTGCACATCAAAGGAAAAACAGAAATGATACCTACAATTTATTTAAACAGGGCCTTAGAAAATGCGAAACAGGCGGCCTTATCGCAATGTTATTATTTACACACATCTTTTGATAAAAAAAATACACTTGAAAATACAAAGGGTGAAACATACAATAATTATTTCCAGTTTCCTTTTCGAGAATGGTTCTTTTCGTACCTATAAATACCTAGGCATTAGCCAACAGGTAGTAGCCTACTTGTTAAGATTTGTTTTATTTCTATAGTCATATAAGAATGAGATAGTTTTCTGAATTTGGTTTTGTTTGTAAAAATGGCGTTCTTACTTACTTGATTCTAATAAGTAACAAAAAATAACTTACATTTGCTTTTAGTTTGTTTCCACTTACACAGTATACAATAAAAACTGTAGCGCAACGTATTCCTTATACTTTTTGCAATACAATAACACAATACACCCGGACAGAATTACTGCCGATCACCTCAAACACTTGTTGCATGGCTTCTTTCACAGGATTCTTTCAATTCCTACAAACCGGCGCGGGACACTTCGAGGTCGCTTCGCATCGCTTGCGAGCATGTAATAGCCTAACTTCAGATCAACTATTTTCATACAAAATATCCGTCTGACGTTTCTCTCTGAACCAAAAGGCGGCAAAATAAACAAGTACGTTTTCTATTACAACAACACTATATAATTTCGTAAAGACGTTAACAACCAATAACAAAAATCGTATTTCCTTATGAGCCAATGAAAATCGTCCGCTTAAAACGTCTAATTATGACGAATACTCGCAACAAGAACAATTCAATTTCGCACTATTGCCAACGGTATGACAGAAAAACTCCGCAAAATTTGAATCGATTCTACTCTGTGACCAATGAGGTGACGAACAATAATGCCGCGAAATTAGAATCGATGTCGAACATTTCAACATCGACACGATCGCGATAGCTTTTGCACTATCTTGCTTACTTGACAAGTACAACAGAATAAGCAAATGTTCATTTTAGGAAATATGTAACAGAAAAATCCCTACTTTATTATATTTAATTATTTCTTCTCTTCCTCCTGTAAACCGTACCATGAACCCGAGCTAGGATTCCTAGCATAGGGCTACTCATAATAACAGAGAACAGACAATTCTAATACCTATGAGACCAAACTAGGATTCCTAGGCTATGGACTCACATCATGTTCTAATTCTTTGAGTGTCTAAACTTCCCTCATTCTATAGGAAAGTTTATTCTCAACTCACAGGCTATGGACTCACATCATGTTCTAATTCTTTGAGTTTCTAAACTTCCCTCATTCTATAGGAAAGTTTATTCTCAACTCACAGGCTATGGACTCACATCATGTTCTAATTCTTTGAGTTTCTAAACTTCCCTCATTCTATAGGAAAGTTTATTCTCAACTCACTCAGCCGTTCTATGAGCTTCCAAACTTCCCCCATTCTATAGGAAAGTTTGTCCTCAACTCACTCAGCCGTTCTATGAGCTTCCAAACTTCCCTCATTCTATAGGAAAGTTTGTCTTCAACTCACTCAACCGTTCTATGAGTTTCTAGGTCTCCACCATTCTATCAGTTTCTTGGTGTACTGTACAGTGCTACAAGGATCCTTCAGCACGTGGCCATAATCGAAACTAAACGCCGCAATCACTTTTGAAAGATAGTTCGAATTCTAGTTTGTTGCAGATATTCCGTGCCTTTAATTCTATTTATAAAACTAAGAATATTTTATTAGCAGGTAGTCCTAATTAAACTCGTAATTACACACAGCGTCTCCATTTTAATGTCATCCAAGTGCTAAACGATCCCTGCTGCAACGTACACCATTCTATCAGTTTCTGGGTCTGCACCATTCTTTCAGATTCTTGGTGTACACCATTCTATCAGTTTCTTGGTGTACACCATTCTATCAGTTTCTTGGTCTGCACCATATTCTATCACCTCCCGTTCTGGCACGGAGCCTCCCGAGCCAAACGAAAAAGGTGTACAATTAACGTCATGCCACAAAAGTCATGCTTCGCTTATTCATTCAATATACAATTTACGCTCAGCACCTCCACCATTTTGTCGTGACGTCTATATTACTTATAAGATTCTTATTATAGGCAATATTCTATTATTACCCAACATTAGACCAAGCCCGAGTTCTAATAAGACATAACGACAAAGTTCCTCTGAAATACACACAATAAAGTACAGTCAAGTGAGAGATGAAGTGATTTCTAAGTTTACATACTTTCTAGATTCTAATAACATTCTAAGTTCTTAATAGCTTCTATTCTGATTGCTTGACGGAGATTCTTTCTCCATCACGGGCCTCCACATCACCCCTTATAGCCCGACCCTGTCCGCACACAACCATTTGGCTTTTCTTGGCTGTTTCTCACTTCTAGTTCTCATTCTACATTCTTAACTAATCATCACTTCATTTCTCTACTACAAACAATAATCAAATTACATTTCTAACACTCACCAATGTAATCCGCTGGTATTCTTTCTTATTCTATCACTTACTCAAATTTCCCGCTGCGCGAACATTGTTCCGCAAGGAAAGACCACGTGCAACTGTCAAAAGATTCGTTACACTTCTAAAGTATTCTATCAGAGTTGCCAGTATAAATACTTAGGCCTGTGTTCCCAGTATAAATAAGGCAATTACTTACCAGCTATATTTTTGTATCGCGTTCGTCGCGACACAGACGCCGCGAGGGGGAGGAGGGCACGGCGCGGGGGGAGGGCCGGGGAGAGCCAGGCAGGGAGGGCGGGAAGGCTGTGTTACGTCAGGCGCCTGCATCCGGGTTCGCGGCCGCCCGCGCCGCACGCGCCGCCGCCGCAGCCTATTGTCTGTAGACTATACTTGCAGGTGGACCTATACTTCAGTACTAAATTAAAATGTTTGATATCATTATTATATGGCGAATTTGGTACTTAATAGGAATAATATTCAACTGAGCATTATTAATGCAGTTACAATGTTTCGTTTTAGTACTAATATTAATGAATAAAAATTTGGATTGATTGGATTGGAGCTAGCTCAATTGTGTGATTTGTCCGTATATTTATATAACTTTTTAAACATTTGGCAAAACGTATATAAAAGCCAAATAGCCTTAAAAAACTGATTAAGTATATTAATTCATCTCAGCTGGGGATGCAACCGGGGGGAGGCGCAATCATTGTATTTTAACCTTAACCTAGCCACTAACATTTTATACGTATTATACATTATCACTTGTGTGTTTATCAAGAAACTCTCTCAAGCTCTCAAGTCCTCGCACTCGCTGTTGCTAGGCGGGCTGCGCCCCCCGCCCCGCACCGCGCCGCAATCGGAAATTGTCTAAATTCTAGGCCAAGACATTCGCGATCTCCCTCCCACAACCTCACATAACTGTTCTGGAGATAGCACCTTCAATTCTAATCATTATAATATTATAAGAGGAAAACATACAGGAAATAAAAATCCTATTTAACTAGTTCGTGGAAATAATTGTTGTTGAACTATTTATACTAAAGATTATTTATCTACACCCATGCTATAAGTTATATAAAAGGTTCGGAAATAACTTATTGCATGATATATGTATCGAAATGAATATTATATTGCTCTGATCCTCATCCTGAGCATCTAACATTCCATCTCTACCTTTGATATTTAAAATTAAAATCTCTATCTGCATTTTATAAACATAAGTGTTATAAAACAAACAGTGAACAATAATTAAATATATCTAGTTATCATGTGTGCTTTAATTTCCTGCCTACCATTATCTGAACCCTATCTGTGCTGAGCTACACCTAGGTACTTCATCTATCAATTTATGCGGGGCCCGCTCGACTTACAAGAGCTGGATAAGTTGGGTCGGATCTTACAAGTTTAATTTAATAATTATGTTTATCATCTTTTATTAAAGTCCCATCAAGACCATCGGATCCCGTTGCGTCGTACCACCAGAAACCGTCAGCTGCCATCGGATACACCAACCAAGTATCTCAGTATGCAGGAGGTATAAGTATGTGCCACAATGATCATAACATTGGGGCATAAAAGAAATTATAACGACAAGGTACTTTTAACTTATTGTAACACTATACCTTTGACAAAATAAGAGATACAAAAGTATTTATTGTGTTTGAATTTATTAGTTAAATCATGTAAATTAATATGAAAAAATGCATCTCGACTAAAAAGAATTAAGTAAGTATGTATAATTCAAATTCTGACCTTGAAAAGACATCAACTGACCTCACCACATACACAGACAATATAGGTAATAATTATAACCGATTTGCTGCAGTTTTATGTTAAAATATGAAATTGTTTTCTTTAGTTTCAACAATAGATAGTACCGTCATGTAACCTTCTAACATAGTTAAATTATAATGACCATGAATAAAGATATAAAACCAACAGAGTCTTGCTGCAAAGCCTCCTTAGTTAGCCGGTCTCGCTCTAATGACCTTTGTATTTATTTCCTCTAATTACCGCTTATTAAGCATTATATTTATTTTGTGCGGCGCGGGTCAGACACCATAACGCGCAGGGGTACTATTTTTGAACGTGTAATACTCGTCTTCAAACAATTTTTGTATGGAAAATTCGTTGGAAGACGAGTGTCACGTGTTCAAAAATAGAACCCCAGGAGGATGTTTTATGGTCGTCGTGGTAATCAACTTGCAGACAAACGTTAATGACAGTATCAAGGACACTCAATGGTAATAGGAACAAGAGGAAAGCGCCGTCTATCTTGTTTAGATTTTGCCGGAGAACGTATGAGATTCACCCTACAAATATGAGGGAAGGAAGAATCTGTACTAATATTATAAAGCTGATATGCCCTAATCTCAGGAACGTGAAAGGAAAAAAAGAAAATTCTTTCACTATTGGATAGGTACTTTATCCCTGAGTACCATAGGCTAGGTATGTACCACGGGCAAAGGGGGACGGACAACTAGTAGGTATATATTTCTAAATCGTGTATATCTTCCACCGGTATATGTAAATTTTGGTTGTATTGCCTAGATCCCTTTACCTTTCATATATGAAACCGACAAAAAAACCAAGACAATCCTGAAAATCCATTTGACGCATTTGTAATAGAGTAAATGAACAGTTATTGACGAGCTCCGTGGCGCAGCGGTCAAAACGCCTGCCTGCGACACGGATGGTCCCGGGTTTGATCCCCGGTCAGGTCAAGATGGATAATGATCTTTTTCAGATTGACCTGGGTCTTGGATGTTTATCTATATATGTCTTTGTTATAAAATATAGTATCGTTGAGTTAGTATCCCATAACACAAGTCTTTTTAAGAACTTACTTTGGGGCTAGCTCAATCTGTGTGATTTGTCCGTATATATTTATATTTATTATTTAACATCGTCAAGTAAGGGTCCCCAATGCTCTATTCCTATCTTTTCATTTAGGATCAATGCTGGGATATTGAAAAAAAAGAAAACATTTTAACTCTATGGAACAAAAACTGAGCCCCAAACTGTTCATTTCAGCGACGAAAGCGCGTGATCGCAGCACAGTAAACACCTTCCGTCATCAGCTGTTCAAACTTCCACTACGTTTATGTTCTCGGTGACGTCAGGACCGGAGGCAGGCATGATAAAAATAGCAAATATGCTTACATACGCTACATTTGAGCGTGTTGCCAGTTGCTCCAACAGCTGTGATACTTCGGGACTCGGAGACCGCTTTCTGTTTTTTGGGCACTTAGCCTGTTCTTGTTCCTGAGGGGACCGATGGCTTGCTTGTGGGTGTGAGTATTATAAGCGCTTCCGCATGTTAAGCAACCACGGGCGCAGTCCCCACTTAGATGGATGACCGCAAGTGGCATAAAAATATCTCGAGCTCCTCCGTGCTCCGGAAAGCACGTTAAGCCGTTGGTCTTGGCTGTTATCATTGATGGCGGTCGTTTAGCTATGACAGATGTCTTTAGGCAGCTTGAAAAATTTGACACCATAGTTTGGCCAGTTACAGAAAAACAAAAAAAGCCTGATCTTTCCTTGATCCTTTGTTGCGATCCTATAGGAACATCATGTCAGATTTTGTTGAGCATATCATTTGTGCCAGTGGAAGAGGCTTGGTCAAATATTTGCGTTATAAATAACTTGCTAGTCCTCTGCTTCTTCTTCTTCTTTTCGAGTCAATATGGTTTTATTTGTTTAAAAATCATATTGATTTTAACCAGTTGGTGGCCACGGCGATGCTTTTGTCATTTGCTTCATTTAGGTATTTAATACTGCAGTGGAGGGACAATAATTAGGACACGTCGTAAGGTGAGCCATAGTCTGAAGGGCGCCGCAGTCACAAAGGTCATTATTGGAGAAACCCCACCACTGAATAAGTCCTTATTTTGTAGTATTCATCGTTCTATAAATTCATCCAAGGCAAGGACAGCAGACTTTCTCTTATATTTAATAACTAGGCTCTTGACACTGCCATTGTATAGTAATTATTTCATGCTGGTCTAAAAGTAAGAAAAAAAAATACGTAGATGTTTCAGCTACTCCTCTTCCCACGCAGACATTAGACGCCAGTTGAGAAAAATGGGTGTAAATGTAAGGATAGGCGATACGGCTAGCAACCCATCACTGCTTTGATTCCAGTTTTCACCTACACGCCCATTTTCACGCTAACAGTTGCCTTTACATTAATTTATCAAGCCCTTTATTCGAAGCCTTCTATGCCTATTCTAAAAATAGTAGCTTCTTTCCGTGAGTATCCTTTAAAAGTCGCTCTGTTCTGCAACACTTATGCTATTTTCACCGGACTATGGTTAAGATAACCTATTATTTTTATGAGGATTCTAACTTTAATAACAGTAACTATATCAAAATAACCTCTTTCATTTGTTCGTATGCTGGAGACCTGTTACCAGATTCAGCTTTTTGCCAGCAGATGTCCTTCAAGATATCTCAATCTAAATTTTCATCGTCGTCGTCTAACTCTAATATTGCATCTGTACGTACCTAGTATATCCATATCATGTGCTTAATAAGTATTGTAACAATTTCTTGTAGTTAAAAAGCCTATTTATGTGGTTTAAAACTTTGCATTATTTACAGTCGTAGTATCATTAAATGTCCAAATATGAACAACGTTTTCGCTAACGATATCTCGTTTTCTACACCTGTGCTAATCCGTTCAATATCTAGGTTACAAAACAAGTTTTAGGTGGCAAACAGCGAAATTCCGCTTTTAATGTCGACAGCCATGAATCTTAGCTGGCGGTGTTCCAGCGCTGCATTTTTCGCTATACATCGAACCGGTTACCGAAAGTTGCGCGCACGTAACGGCATAGCCCGGCGAGAGGCGAGCTCGTGGGAAGAGCGAGATCCGGCTGTTCTACTTCGCCACGCCTTTCACCGAGCCGGCGCAAGGTCGTCGCGCGGCCGCGCCACTTTCTTTTATATAACTGCCATGCGCGCTCGCGGCACTCGACACCCGAATTTGGAGATGACGTCACGAGGTGATTCACCGCACCATTGCACGATTATCATACATAATATGGGACATTGACAGTGAACACATGTTGGAATGCCAGTCCCTAGTAGGACTGATTAGCGATCAATGAGAACGTGAAGTTAGAACCACTTTTTGTTGTAACCACTCGTTTGGATTGTTGAATACACAGTTCAGTTGAGAGGAAAATACGACAAATGAGCCTGAGTTTTTATGTTGTAGGTGCTAAATCTTGGCGATACAAATTTAGTCAACATATCCCGTAGCCAGTTGAGGTTATCGGACTTGCGCCAAGAATGAATAGCATTTTTTTACGGCACGCCCACCGGGAAGCCAACAGGATGTATTAGTAGCTAATAGAAGCTTCAGGAAATATGGAAACCAGTTCCAACCCACTTATGACTGTAAACGTTTTAAGTAGTAGATTTGGACAGAGAAGAATTTGATCTACAGGTAGAGCAAGACGATAATGCGACTAGCTCTAATTAGAAAATTACTTTTGCACAGGGACGTACGTTTAATTGAAATCCGAGTTACTTAAATTTACATAAGTAATAAATAATTACCATCGCAAAAACTGGCAGATGAAAAGGGCTATGCCAGAATCAATGCGGAAATACCCCTATATACTTACGGGACTCATAACGATCCGCTACCTTCTGAGATCCCGATAACGAAGCTTTTTATAACTCACTTTTACTGTTTAATTACTCTGCTAGAAAATAACAGATTTAAAAAAGTATAGATCTGATTATAATAAAAAAAATGGCGTCCCACAAGGAAGTGTACTCGGGCCACTACTCTTCCTTGTTTACACTACCTAACGTCACCGAGCATCACAATATCCTCTTTGCTAACGATATCTCAGTTATAGTTTCTACTAATAGCAATAGAACCATTACAAATAATATTTTGACTAAAATCGTTGAGTGGCTATTAAACAATAAATTGACAATTAACTTTAATAAGACATATTTTAAAAGTTTTAATAATGTGACGAAAAAGAAAATAAAAGATCTGAGTAATGGAAAAAAACAAGTTAATTCGTAGATATTAAATTAGTTTCATTGGTAAGAACAGTTAGCAATTGTCTGCAATAAAATTAATAGGTTTGCATTTGCACTTTTTAAAAATTGCAAAGACGGTCTCAAAAGGTAGCAAAAAGATCAATTACGTATTATAATTGTTTGAGAAGCTGGAGTAACGCTATGAAGTAAAATAATAATTTTGCCGTTTTCTGCTGTAAGTCCCTACAAAGCGCTAGGAGACCTTCACGAATGTGGACTTCTAGCCGAACAATGTAGTGTTTCAGTGAGCCCGAGGCAGGGTTAGTACGCTGTCCCCTGGGGAACTCACTCTGCCTTTAAAAGGCCACTTCGATGCCTTAATGGGATAAATAGTTTTCAGAAAGTAATTTTGTTTTAATATGGGCCTGCGTTGCATGAGATTATATCTAATCTAGTCTTCTAGACTAATATTATAATAGACAAACAGTATCTGTGTATGTTTGTGTGTAATGGATTAAACACAAAAACTACTGAACCAATTAAAAAAATCTTTTACATACATAGAAAGCTACATTTTTAGCGAACAACATTGGCTATATTTTATTTACAAAATATGATTTATACGAAAATAGTATTAATTAATATTTAAAAAATGTCTATTATCGTTATTATTGGGCGACCGCTGCGAAAACTATTGATGCCTCATGTAACGTATTGCCGGTTACATTTCCAACTGAGAGTTTCAGAACCCGGTGTCCGAGGTCCGAAAGTTGCCCGGTTGCACGGGTAGACTGTGAGATAAAACTGAAAACCAAACGCAGGAAGACACGGCAAACAGCTAGTTTAAAATAAGTAGTTCTATGTAGTTGAATGCCGCGAATGAGGAAAAAGAAGTTTCTTTACTTTTGAAAGTTAATTTAAAATCCCCAAAAGAAACTCCTATTTTCCTCATTTGCAGCAAAGTCGAGTTTATTATTAGAAGGCTATTTTGGAAGTATTCGATTTCGGAGTGAATGAACGGCAGTGTTCCGTGAAAGTGACAGCGGTACATCCGGCAGGTAGGTACCGGAACTGGCCGCGTCTGGCATGCGCGTTACATCACCGCGGTGACCGTCGCGCCCGCTCTAAATGTCGTCAATCTTGCCCACATCTTGCCTAATATATCGTGAGATAACATAACTCAATGTTAAGTAAGTATACCTTTCGTTAAGCCTCTCTTGTTTAGCTTGTGTTTCCTAAGTCGCCTTCTACGACATCCCGGGAAGACTTGGAGTGGTCCTATTCTATTCGTGGAGAGTGTAGGTCAAATCCTCTGGCTGTCCTGATGGCTAATATATGGCTCTGGTAGTAGAGAGAGGGTTATAATCCTGCAGTGGATACTAAAAGCCCTGATGATGATGAAGCCTATCTAGTTTCAGGTTTTATAGTAATGTAGCTGGTTTGGGAGAAAAAAAAACGTAGAATGTGCATGCTGCTTCTTTTCCCGCGCAGATCGTAAAAGCCGATCGAGGGAAAGGGCGTGAGGAATTATGTCAATAGGCAATGCGACTTGCAAACCCACCATTATTTTGATTCCGTTATCCACCTACAAGCCCACCAACATGCTAAACGTGGCCTTTAGGTTTTATAGACCCAGGCAGCCCGCATGCAGGCTCTGTATACGCTGCAAGGGAAAATGATGTAATACTATGTATGTATGCATGTAGGTAGGCCGATGGTGCAGAATGGTTCTTGAATGGTGACCACGTAGCGCCAAGCGCAGCGACAGACACCCACCGACCAAGTGGTCGGACGACTTGACAAAGGTCGCAGGGAAACGCACGCTGGATGCAGGCCGCTTTTATACGGTAATTTTGGAAATCCTTAGGAGAGGCCTATGCCCAGCAAAGGACTTCTTGTGGCTCAAAATGCTCAAATTGTGAGGTGTTACACGATGTAATTATATCGATGCGTATGTTAGGTCCCCTCTTCAATTAGTTTCCTCCTACTTTCACAGTATAAACATCACCACAGTTTTGTAATAACCTAAATACAAGTGGCTCTGTAAGCTGTACCTAGCGAGTCTGATTTATGGTTTTGTACCCAAAGGCTACGAAAAATAGACCCTTATTACTGACACTTCGATGTTAGTCTGTCTATCTATCACCAGGCTATTCCTCATAAACCGTGACAGCTAGACAGTTACAATTTTCGCAGAAGGATGTAGTTCTATTGCCGCTATAAATACAAATACTAAAATCAGAATAAAATAAATAATTTAGGGGGGCTTCCATGCAACAAACGTGATTTTTTTTGCCGTTTTTTGTTCGATATTAATAACGGTAACAGGTAGACACTTGAAATATTCACATAATATTTACTTTTATATTAACTAAAAAAATAAATAATGAAATCAGAATAAAATAAATATTTAAGGGGATCGACCATACAACAAACTTGATTTTTTTGCCGTTTTTGCTCGATAGTCTGATGTTGTATAGATAATGGTACGGAACCCTTCGTGCGCGAGTCTTAATCGCACTAGGCCGATTTTTTAGTTTTTGTTATGACTGTAAAAACTGATATGTAAAAATAGGAGTAAAATAAAACACTGTGGTGGCTGGGTTGTTTGCTGACCTATCGTTTTGTAGAATAGATCAAGGTTTAATGTCCTTGACCGGCTTTCCTGATTTGCTGTTGCTAAGATAGGCTTACGTAAATAATATTTCGATTTCTTTATTGTAGTGTGTCTTTGTTGTTATGTATATTTGTTTAATCCTCAATAAAAAAAAATCAACTAGAAATTTTGAGATACTTATATAACTAAGTACGTAAGATATTTTTAGTTTTTTTAAACAATGCATGGAGTGTTTACACACATCTATCTGTATATGATCATAGGGTCAACGCTAACATAGTTTTTAATTTTACACTTTCAAAAGATTATACTAAAGTTGAGGAAATTCCTGCCAGTGCCATCTATTGGTGGCTCTTAGAAACAAGGAACCAGCCCTATTTTTTTAATTTGTCTATGGCAAGGCAAATGCATCTTTTGGCCGCTCCATGGATATTTTTTCTATACCTTAGTAAAAAAGTAAACTGTCATTGTCTTTTTAAATTTTCATATTCTGTCACTGTCAAAAAATTCCCACATTTCTCGCTTGCTTGCTGCGACGTTTGTAATTTCGAATATAGTTCTCGTGTACCTATTTATTTGAAGACTAAAGAGATGTGACATCTACAAGAAGACTAATACCATTCATATTATGAGTTTTCAAGATATTTATGTGAAAGATTTTACAATCCTGAAAGTTTAAGGCTCTTCGTACTGACCTTGCCAAGTTTGTATTGGCGGGGGCATATTTTTACGAATGTCGTCAGCGTCGTAGTTATTAGTAAACATGGATCCTTCAGAGAGCCCCAAAAAGAAACCGAAAAGCCCAGAAACTAATTTAAATGCTAAAACATCTATCACGTAAGTGTCATTATTGGTTACTAAATTATGTATCTGATGCACTAGAGTAGGCAGTCAATAGTCATCAATTTCTTTCTTTTACAGCTGTATCAGTGTGCCACAGGCTCTGTTCGATGCGGCAGCAGCAAAGAAGCACTTTGCAAAGTTTGGGCGCGTGCAGAAAATAAGACTCTTTCCAAAAAAGCAGATGTGTATAGTAGAGTATGATCAGCCAACATCTGCAGAGAAAGCTGTGCTAAACGCTGGTGCTTTTGATGGCTCTATGTTTGATGTTACAAGAACTAAAGCTAGAATGTATGTAACCGTTTCATCATTATTTTAAGACTATCATTAAGTATTACACAGACAACTGAAGAAAGCTTTTTGGAGGTTATAGAATGATATTGATAATATCTGTTGAAAAGTCAGTATTGCCTTGGAGAAATATAACAAACCTATACTTTTAAGATTTCATATCTCACAACAATAAATTTATTGTGGCTCATTAATAAGAAATATTCTTACAATCATTTGCAGAAGGAAGAAAAGCAAGAAGGATGATGACCCGGACTGGGTGCCAGACTCCGATCTGGAAGAAGAGCTATCAGCAATGAGTGGAGGGCCAACATACAGGACACCCCGGCAGAAACGTAAGCATTGTATTGAATTTTAAAATTGACTGCTTGGCCTTAATATGGACAATTTGAAAATTAATCAAAACATTTTTTACATTTTTTTAATCTCCACTGCAAGAGCATGACCCTCTCTGTACTAACAGAGCCATACATTAGCCAGAGCAGTCAGGATTTTAACTACACTACTACACATAGGTTGGAGAGGTATCTTTGATGTTTATAACCTTTATAAGGCCAAAATACTATGAGTGTACCTGTGTGTGGATGTTATGTTTTCTTTTTGACTATACTATCTTAAACTAACATCCCGCCGCGAGAAGCTATAAATTAGGTACATCAATAAACTTCTATTGAGTTGGAGTTACCTAGCGACAATATTATGAGGTAACCAAATACAATTGACTTAAATTACTATATGGGTAGTACGAAATTAAAGACCAATTTCAATTTTAATGATACAAAACCTGTCACTCAATGTTTTTTGGTACAGGAAGGAGTCCGACTCTGTGAATTTTACATTCATAGAGTCGTACTCGTTCCTGTACCAAAAAACATTGAGTCTGCATTTTTGAGATTTATAATAAAGTGTCTTTAACAGTTTTTTTTTGCTTTAACTTGTTTTTCTTTATTAGCTATTGAGTCTCACTGATTTATAATAAAGTTTCTGTAACATATTTTGCTATAAGTTGTTTTTTTTTTGTTAGCTGTAAAGTCTCACTGTAGGACACAACCTTTTTAACGTTACCAAGTATTTTTTTCACCTGCAAACTTCCTCCATTCCTTATGGAAACGGAATTCTAGCCATCTGTTCTTTGGTTTGCCATTTGACACAAAAAATATACAGCAAAAATATAATTTTTTATTTCATCCAAATGTTGCGGACCCCTGAACATTTGTTTACATAATTTATAGCTTCTTATGACGGGGACTTTAGTGGATGGTTCAGTGTTGACTGGAAATGCAACCTTGATTTGAATTTGTTCAAAAGATTGTTTAATTTTACTTTGTTTTCTTTATTCAGCCATGGAGATAGAGCCAGAAGTCAAGATATCTAAGCCTGTTAGAGTTGCCAAACAGTCTCCTATTAGGAAGAAAATGCCTATCAGGGAGAAAGTTACCATGTAAGTATCTTAATTTGTTGAAGGATTTCTATAAAATTTTAACTTTAATACATATCACTAATATTATAAAGGGGAATTTGTTTGTTTGCATCAAATAGGCTCCGAACGTACTGAATCAATTTTCAAAATTATTTCACCTAAAGAAAGCCAATTTATATACAGGCTATAATTAATGTGAATAAAGTTGTGGGAATATTTAATTTATAGTACTTTATAAAAGAGTATTGTGCCATCCTATGGGTCCAGGCAGGCAAAACCTTTTTTATGTTCTTATCAGGTTTTGCCTGTGACATTGTATGTGTATATTGTACCCTTGTGAGCTATTCTGACGTATTAGTGATAAACTCACATATTCACAAGTTTTACTTTATTGTGTTATTATTTCAGGGCACAACCTACAAGTGGCATTGAGTCCCCAGTGGCAGTGCCAGTGACGCAGACCACTATGAACACCATGGAAGCAGCGGCAGAGCTTCATCAGCTTCGGTCTAGAATCTCTTTGACACCTGATGAGCAATGGAGAACCCTAGATGCGAGAGACAGGTAAAAACAAACCACAACAGGCCGTGTAGCTATTTACTATATTATAGTTAGTGATTGGAATTATAGAGTATATTTACCTTAATTGCAAGTGATGAGTAACAAGTGAAAAATACCTTCAGCAAGAAGCACATGCTTGGTACAAGTGGTGTAGGTATTATGTGCTTCGTAATTATCAAAATCTGTTGAATAGTATAGTTCGAACCAAACTTTATGGCGGCTCGGGTATTAGCTGCGAGCTGCGCAGTTCGCGCCCCGCATCCCTGCGCGCGCCCCGCTGAACCTAATATTGAGTACTGCGCATCGAAATACAAATACAAAATACAAAAATCTCTTTATTGCGGAACACAGGTTACAAAAGATGTTATTATAAAATGGGTGTCACTGTGACCTGTCTTTAAAAGACGTACAATAATACGGTAGTTGCCTAATGTTAAAATTATATAAAATTTGTTTCTAATGAGACTAATTTCTATCTAAAAACACTATAAAGAACACTTTTAATTTGATATCGATTCGTTATGTGATCTTAAAGCTTCTTTAAAGTTGGGTGAATAGGACCATTTTTTAAAGTATGAAAATCTTTAATTACAATTATACTGTATTTTAGTCTGCAAAATTTATAGCAACTTTTATTATGAAACCATTACCATAAACGAAATATTTCGTATAGCTACCAAACAAAGTGCTCACGCCACCCATACAAAATACAAGCTTGTGACGTCACAAATATATAGGCATTTCAGCAGCGCGTTTTCACGTCTAAAAATTTACGTCTAAAAACATGTGTCTTTAAAACTTTTATAACTGAAAGAGTTTTTTGTTTAGAAATGTATTTCTGTCACTATTGTGTTTATTTTTGGCAGGTCTTTACATAGCAACATGAAAAAAATTTTAGTCAACATGCCCATTATTAGTCATAAAATTCTAGTCACAAACAATAAATTCCAAATTCAACAATACGTTTCAAATTCGACTCGCGCGATGCTCCGAGCCGCCATAAAGTTTGATTCGGACTGTAGTAGAAGATAATTTAAAATACAAGTATGTAACATTTACCCAATTGTGTAACTTCAAAGTGTTGTGTTTGTTATTTTTAGAATCTTAAGGGCATGGGGCGGCACTGGTTCTCGTGTGAAGGTTGGCGGCGCCACCATCGGCACCTGCCCTGACATGTGCCCCGAAAAAGAGTTGCTCCACAGACAAGCGGAACATCAGGTGATAATAATAATATATAATAATACGTTTATTTCAGATTTAAGTCCATATTGGTTCCATTATTACAGCTGATTTGGAAACATCTTATTTTATTTGTAAGGGTATTTATAAAAATAAAAAGCAATAGACCGTCAGACATGGAAAGAGGTCTTTACACATTGAGACAGCCATAATAATAATAATAAAGGATATTTCCAATTCAACTCATTTAAATTTCATCATAATAAGTTTAGTATTTATTTTAGTTCAAGTTGGCTTTGAGTTGAAAGATCATATCAATTACGTATATGTGAGACAAGATATTTTAATATCATGTATATGTAATAATTTACGTATTGTAATAATATACATATTTGTCGTTAAGGTACTCACTCTAGAGACGGTAGTAGACTCCGACGGTCAAATGGAGCCGTGGCGGGCGGTGAAACAGTACACCCGGAGCTCAGCTGACCAAGAAATACCAATGTGTTACGAGCTGAGACCGGCCTCCGTCCTTATGCGGACCTGCTCTTATTTGTTGCATGAGATTGTGGATACTAAACGCCAGGTAACTCATTTCTTATTTCATTTTCTCCTTATTTTTTTTATTGATTACGTTTTGTTATTGAATTATTTATTACATTGGTGCTCTGTTCAAATATTCTACATACTTCTATTAAGAGGCTTATATGAGCGAAACTAGCAGCCATCCCACTATTTATTTTTTACTACTAAATCTGTAACTATATTATCAAATGCAAAGTAACACAAAAAATACCACAAGTCAATTACTAGCACAGTACAGATTGGACTTTAAATTTAGGAGTAAAATAATAACGTGATGGGTGTGTGTGTAGTGGTGATTGTTTGGCTTCTTCAGAAGAGTTTATCAGATATATCAGTTATCTCTATAACTTAGTTTGCACAACAAAATGTACTCATACATAATGGCTGGTTATACACCTTGATTAGTGCAAGTGCGAGTTCATACAGTTGCTACTAAATGTTTAGTAGGAAATGTATGAACTTCGCACTTGCACTAATCAAAGTGTATAACAGCCACAATATGTAGGAGTTTTCAAAATACAGTACAATTTTTCGAAAATGATTATTTTGTTAATTAAAACCTTCATTTCAGGTTTCACTTTCCGATTGGTTCCATTTTATGTGGGACAGGCTTCGTGGCATCCGAAAGGATATTACTCAGCAGGCTTTGTGTTGTGCTCGTAAGTAGTTGATAACATGTACTTATATTTTATACAGGGTTACTTGTAAAACAACAATAACCTCACAGGACTAGAAAGCTTACATCATAGACAACAGTGTTAGTTCTATGATTAATTTGTTAATTTTGACATGATCATTCAGATTTCCGTCAATAAAGCTACGTACTCCCTAACACAGGCATCATATTTCTATATTATTTTGCCGCACGATACGCCAGTTTATTATATCACACGATCGATACGACCCCCTCTGTGTTTGGTAACACTCCAAAACTTCTGACTGCTCTGGCTAAAGACACCAGTCATTACCCAGAGCCAGAGCAGTCAGAAGATTTGGCCTACATTCTCAACGCTATACACTTCTGCATTATCCACAGAATCAATCCAGCTAGTGGAGATGTGCGCTAGGTTCCACGCCCACTGCGCGGCGCGGCTGGCCGACCTGGAACACACGCAGTTCGACCAGAAGCTCAACACCGACAACCTCACCAAGTGCCTGCAGACCCTCAAGCACATGTATGCCGACGCCAGCCCCGATATGAAGCCCAGGGAGGCAGAGTTCAGGGGATATATTGCCCTGCTAAATTTGGGAGACGCTAACTTTTGGTGGGAGGTGAGATACTATCACTACATAGTATAAAACAAAGTCACTCTCGAATTCTGCCTGTCCCCATGGTCAGAAAAATATCGGGAAGCGTCTTTGGATGGGGTTTTTTTAATAGTTATTCTATAGAAAGGTTTATAGTAAAATATATATTTTACTATAAACCTTTCTGTAGTCCCAGTTACCCAGTTACGCCCAGGCATATGCCTTATAACTTGGGAGGACTGAGGAGGCTGAGGAGTACCTACTAATTTACGGTCTCTGAACCTTATCTTATTAGCTATAGATGGCAACCCGAAAAACAATATGGAGGGTGGCATACTTAAAATGCGAAAATTGGTATAATTTGCAATAAAAAAATTGCTGATTTTGGAAAATCATCATCTGAAAGTACAATTGAATTACTTGACTTGCTCCTCCGCATAATATAAAGGTAATACTGGGTGACATTTTATATTGAATTTGTATTATTTTTGTTACAGATTAAACAACTCCCCGAAGAAATACAAAAATCGGATGCACTAGTCTTCGCCATCAAAGTTTTTAATGCTATAGATAACAATAACTACGTCAGGTTCTTCAGATTAGTTCATGAGAAAGCGACCTACCTACAGGCGTGCATTTTGTTGCGGTACTTCAACGACGTCCGCGCGAGGGCGTTGGCCAGGATCGTGAAGGCTTATGCGCCCCGAGGGGGCTCCCGGTACCCCTCGGAAGACCTAATGAATGCTCTGGCTTTCGAGTCAGTTGAAAGTATGAAATCTTTTATCAATCACTATGGCTTAAGACTAGCTAAGGTTGATGATTCAGAAATTACAGTTATACTTGATAGAAACCAGTTCATAGAGGACAGTGATCCCTATCCCATAGCGAGAGCGATAAACCTAATAGAATCCAAGAGAAACAGTTCTGTAGCTGAAGTTATAGCGGGCGGAATTTTACCACCACCCGATTTTAGGACTCACAATCGTTATTCAAGTTTCAACAACGATGGAAGACTAAAAGATACAGCCCTTACTGCTGAAGATCTAGGATATAACACAGTAAACGACAGTAACAGAGATGTCAAAGCATTAAAAATAGAGATTCAGAGACTGTCACAAGGTGGTAGGATCTATGGAGTCATTGAGAATAAAACAAATAATAATAATTACCCAAAACCAGAAGCTAAAGTAGTACCACCTGAAAAACGTTCGGAAACTGTGAACAAAGTAGTAAACAATAAAAACAAATTTCTTTTCCAACCAGCAATCCCTGTTGCACCTACTGAGATTTTGGACAAATCTCCAGACAAGTTAATGAATGTCAAGGATAAAAGCAAATTCATATTTTCAAGGCCTCAAGAACCAGCAGCATTTAATTTGCCTAATTCAAAACCTAATTCGTTTTTCAGTACTGCCAAAGTTGAAAACAGTAACATTTTCAGTCTTCCTAAATCGAGTACCATTGGTGGCAGTGCTATATTTGGACAATCTGTAGGGGAAGCTAGTAAAGAAAAAGCCAATATCTTTACTAAAAGCCAAAAAGATGTAATATTTATGAAGCCAGACAGTACTATATCGGGAGGCAGTGGCAATATATTCACGAAAGCAGCTCGAGATACCAGTGCAGCCGATCCATCAAGTATATTCGGTAGTTTGAACAAAAAAATTACATCCCAAACAACAAATAACACTGAAAGCACTTTTGGACAAAATAAACTGTCACCAGGAAGCTTATTCAAAAGTGCTAATACAGTGAATGGTACGGAACCTAAAGCTTATTCTATATTTCAAAGCAAAAATAAAGAAAATAGTGTTGCTGCTGATATATTTAAATCTGTAAATCAACCTAATTTCGGTACTGTATATGATTTTGATCCTTATGATCAAAATAATGAACAAGAGGAATACAACAGAAAACAAAAAGAAGAGGAAATGAGAGTGCAAGAACAATTAAAAAGAGAAGCAGAAAGGAAGGAGGCAGAAAGAAAAGATGCTGAAAGAAAAGAAGAGTTACGGCGGCAGGAAGAGGCACGAAGAAAAGAAGAAGAAATGAAACGGTTAGAAGAAAAACGCCGCAAGGAAGAAGAAAGAAAGCAGGAACAACTAAGGAAAAAAATAGAAGAAGAGAAAAGAATAGCGGAATTAAAAAGAAAAGAGGAGGAAGATCAGAGGTTCAGAATAAGAGTTGATAAGGAATCAGCAGAACTGGTTGAGGAAATTGTCGACGAAGTAACAAATGACGTTGTACCTATTTTGAGAGAGGAGTATGATGATTTCCAACGGTTGATAACAATTGCTGAAAATGTAACTGAAGAAATCGTCACGGAATTCTGCAACGAACTATGCCGATCTGAAATGACGGCTGAGAAGTACAGGACTGATAAACTTATGAAAAAGTGGTTTGTTATTTGGAAAAATCAATTAATGAGAAACTACAAAAGAAGAAGTTTACTTGAAAATACACCAGTTTGGCTCACCGATAAAACACCTATAGAAGAAGCAGCCGATCTCAGGCGAATGGTTGAGCAGTCCACTCTAAGGAACATGAATGCTATTCATAGGGGATACAGGTTTACTGGCGAATTAAAATTGTTTCCATCGCCTGAACCATACAATGTAATGGAAATAATAAAATCTCCTCTTCTAAAACGTATGAAATTCATCAACTATCCATACGACAAATGTTTCTTCTGGAAAGTTACACTAGTCGCGCCGAGAACAGAAAAATGGATGTGTAAGAAAATTGACACTGAAAAATGGATTCTAGAAGCCTTCCGCGACAATAAGAAGCACGAAACTTCGGACACTCTAATACATGTCAAGAAACAATCTTGGAATAATCTGATGGATTTTGCAATTTCTGTCAGTTTACTAAGTCGAAAAAAATATAATGTTGATGCATTGGAAGGTACCAATGGATTGCTATTTTACTTCACAGAGTTTGATCAAGACTGTGTCGAGACAATACAGGAAACTGTGAAGCATAAGTATCCATTTCAAACTGTCCCTGTTGCTGTAATTTTGCCAAAAACTGATGATGATACAATGTATAGATCCCTAGAATTATTATTATCAAATTATTTGAGAGATAGAATTATATCAGCTTTCAAGATATTTACTATAGACTCTCAGAATATTGTTCATTCTATGAATTTATGTACAAAAAGTGCATTAAAATGGATTGCGAAAATGTATCCGCAAGTTCCTAATCTAGAGGTAGACTTCTTAAAATCATTGTGCCAGAGATATTTAGGAAACGAAATTTGGTGTAGATTGAAGTCTGACAAAGATACTCGGGTCAATACTATCATAAAAGATATACAGAGACTTGTAAAATGTTATAATATTGCTGTCGACAAATTAATCAAAGTTGTTACAGATGAACGTTTATTTAATTATCCTCCATTTCCACTGGAATTCAAAGAATTTTTGGATATCACATCACCTTATCCCAAGCCGTACGAATTTATACCAAGCAGTGCCAGAAATATGGAAAATATTTCAGCAGTCAGAGATATGATGCTGCAGCTAAAGCTACCGAATCCTGTAGCAGAGTTTCGAGCAGTTGATGTTCCTACTTTGCAACAACAAATAAGAAAATATTGTAAGCAGATTGGCTGGTTCCAAGATCCCGAAGAAGTAGTGTGTAAGGTAGTAGCTGTATTGCCAAATGAATTATGTGACTTAGATATGCCCTGCAAAGAGTTTACTGAACATTTTGCTAATTATAACCTCATAGACGTCTTAAATATAATTGTATATGAAAAAATAAACCACCTTAACAACTTTGATAATAGGTTTGTAATTTATGAGCCATCTGCTTTACAAGAATTTAGGAATAGTCATTGGTTGTATGAAACTGATGTGATATCTAGAATTAAACATAGAGCTATAGAGTATGAAGATGATTTAGATTTCTATCTTGAAGCCAAAAGGCGTAAAATTGCTTTGGATTCTATGGAGTATACTTATATGTTAGAAGACAAAGATGTTACAATAGTTGAAGAAAACATTAAATGTCATGAAGAAAGTATATCAAAATATAATGATTGTGAAGAAGCTGTTAAACAGCTTGAGGAGAAATTAGAGGAAGAAAAACAGAAATCTATACAGCTGGAGAATTTGTTACGAATAGCTCTTTCTGATGTTCAGTAAAACCTTAGAACTAATTTGATATTTTTTGTGTATATTTGTATTTGCTAATGCAATTTGTTGCCCAGTGAAAATAAAATGAGATTGAATTTGTATGAATATGTTCTTTTAATTGTCCAACAGCCAAATTGATTTGTACTTTAAGATCTAAATATACATTTGTCACCTAAAATGATCGCTTTCTACCATTTTTAAATGGATTTAACATTATAATTCATTACAAAGTCAAATACAATATAATACTAACGTAATAGACTGTCCACCTCATACAAAAATATTGGACCAAATAAAGGTTGCGAAAAGCAGGCGAATGTATGGCGCAGGAGAGTTGCTTGCTACTCGATACTAGATGGCGGTAATCTGAGTTAGCCTTTAACTTACTAAATATACGGTGTCATTTTAAAATATTATGCCTAAAATATTGTTTTGATTTTTAATAAGATTTATTTTGTGAATTATGTTTTTATATTCTCTTAATACGGTAGATATAATGTTGTGTAGTTTCGAGAGGCGCCATCTATGCGAGTCCCTAAGAACAAATCGTACGATTAAGGCGTTGAGACTACATAACTAAGTGTACAATCATTGATCAAAATGCAGCTTTGTTTTTGAAGGTTTATTTTTCGTTAAAAAAGGGAATCATTTATTTATTTCGTCAGGAGGTTCTACAACAAGTAAACAGGCATCAACAAGTTCTGTGAATATTGGCTCCTGCATGTACTCCTGAAGCAGCTCATCTGGATGCGCGGACTTGTCTAATTCTTCTAATATCTTTCTGACATGGGGATTTTCCAAGCATTTAGTAACTTCTGCCGATTTTCCTGAAATTAAAAATGTCTCAGATGATTTGTTTACCATTTGATAATGCACTGTTGCAGATAGGCCTGCCATAATCTAGCCACCAAAGAGCATATAATCACTACCTTTTAATAGCCACTTCTACACTTTTATTTTTGCTCAAATACAACATGATGTAAATTGGCCCAAATTAAATGCACCTAATTTTCTCAATGATGATCACAATGTACCATTCTTGTTGTGGCTCGTATCTGGCATCAATATGTATGTCAGAGGGCTAAATTTTGAATTTCAGTAGCAGGGCTATGTGTATGGAATGACAGTGACATATCATTTTATATTAAGCGTGTGACTCTTGCCACCACAGAACACAAAGCTTGCCACTGCCGCCAAACTTCAAAGTTTACCTTAGTGTGCATAACAAAGCATAAAGGAGCTCAAGATATAATACCAGACAATTCCCAATTACTGTACACTGCATGTAATGTTAATTTGTAACATGTTTATTTGGAACTGACCTAATAATTCTAACTTCTCTGGAGCCACTGTGTCCTCAGTAGGGAAGTCATAAGTAATCTGTGACTCAACTGGTTTGCTTGGCTCTGGTTGAGGCGGAGATGAGCATGGTGTCTGTTTGTGTTGTTTACAGCAGGCTACTGAACAGCTGGAATTCATTGAAAACTTATCAAATCACTTGGACTATGTGCTGCATTCCTGCGCAAAGAGCCTTATACATACATATATTCTTTCATAAATCATGATAATTTTATTTTGTCTTATCACAGATAACAAATGTTCCAGTCTCATCTTGAATTGTTTGCAGTTGTATGGGACCAATCCAAATCTTCCCGTGGATGGGGTAGAAGGCGACTTAGCAAACACAACCTAAAAAAACCTTATAAACATCAAAGAGACTTCTCCAACAAAAACAAAGCCAGCCATAGTGTAGGCCAAATCCTCTGACTGCTCTGGCTAATGATTTCTTAAGGTTTCTTAAAACAAGGTTACCTAATACTGTTCTCAGTCACACATTACATGCCATCTCTTATACATACGTTAGGACTTTCCTTTTTAATATGTATTCTGTGGTGGTAACTCAGTTCACACAGACGTGTACATGGATGTAGATTACCTATATCTACTCATGAATCTTCAATATTTGTGACTATTCTAAAGTTCAATCACAGGGCCCCGGGTTCGATCCCCGATCAGGGCAAGATAAAAATCATTTTTTCAGATTGGCCTGGATCTCAAGTCTTGGACGTTTGTCCAATATACCTAATTGATTGTGGCTATAGTATTCTTCCTCACAGTTCTTCTTATAGGCTATTAATATATGCTACAGGGTATATAAAGGCATTACTTTAGATTTTTTATTTTATACAATAGTCAGAGTGGACTTACTATGGTTGGCGGCACGTTGGACACTTGTATTTTGGCTCCTCGCCGCATTCTATGCAAACAGTCATGATTTTGTAAAATATAGCAATTGTAGTTTATTTAGAATTTTTGATTTCCGCCAGTTTTACGTTTAAGTTATGATTTTAGTAAGATGACTGTGTATTGTATGTTATTTTATTTATAAATTCACATGTGTGTGAATCACGTGTGATTGTGTGATTGTTATATTGACACTGTCAGTCAGTTGCTGTCAAAGTCAGTATGCTTTGTCAGCCAGTGAATTTTACAAATTATGGCTTTTACGCGTGACCTATTTACCAGTATCAAATAATGAAGGTTCCCTGAGTGTTATTCTGCGAAATGATGGTCGAACCTAAACAAAGCTTTTAAACATCAAATAGACCTCTCCAACCCGTCTGGCCAGCGTGGAGAGTGTAGGGCAAATCCTGTGACTGCTCTGGCTAATATATGGCTCTAGTAATACCGGAGGGTCGTGCTCCTTCAGTGGAGACTAAAAAAGAAGACCTGATGAAGTACCATACTAGATAGAAACTGGTGCAAATATCTATTGGCGGGTAACTTTCTTTTTCTGTCCTGCTCCGTGGCAATTTCGAGCGCTATCTCAGTATCCTAATAGATGCAAGCAGTCTATATTTTTCTCTTAAATGTACCTGCTGTAAGTATATTTTTCATATACACCCTGTATATGAATCAGCTATAAAGAGTCAGTCGGGTAATAAACAAAACTACTTTATGATAAAATTTCTCATAATAAAAACAGTTTTTACTTTTTAGTACAAAACCATTAAAAATTATATCAACAAACTAGCAGCCCTCACCAGCTGCGCCCTGGCATGAATTATACTTCCTTCACCTTCCTTGCCTTGTTGTGCCTTCCACATGAATCACTTATCTAATTGGTGAAAACCGCATGAAAGTTAGTGCAGTAGTTTTTGAGTTTATCGCTAACAGACAGACATAGGATAACCTGAATACTATTTTAAGTAAAGTAAAAAGTATATTTATTTTCTCTATTAATCTTAAAATAAGGATACAGTCCGTTTAACAAGAACGTGACCGGCATAATATTAAGTTTTAAGAGTGCAAAGTAAACAATATCACTTGGCCAGTGAGAGCACTCCTTTACCTAGAATGCTCCATCAAATAAACGTCAGTTTGCCAATCAGCTTCGCACTGAGAGCACGTGGAGAGCACGCTTCTCGCAATGAGTGCCGGATACGCGTCCCGCTATGAGGCGGTCTTTCTTTGTACGCATCCCAAAGGACCTAAAATGTCACGCAATCAGGGCGCCAAATACATGATAAAGTCTAAGACGTTCGTGACGAAGTGGGTAAAGAGATATTTAGAAACTAAAAGTTTTGACGACCTACCAGAACGTGGCAAAACAAAAAAGACGTCCACCGCGGAGGATAAACGCATTGTTCAACTGTTTGCCAAAAATCCACGATTATCATTAGGATCTGGCTAAGAACAATTGAAGAGAAGGGGTCTTATATATCTTTAGACACCATCAAAAGACGTTTATTAGAAAGTGGCATTAAATACCGAAGCACAATGAAGAACGAAAAAACTGGAAAGGAGCGGTTTCTTTCTGGAAAGAAGAACATGGCATCAATGTTTTAGATTGGCCCTCACAGTCACCCGATGGGAATCCGATTGAAAATGTTTGGTCGTGGATGAAGCTCAAACTACGGCGAAAAAATGCAGTGACTGTAACTGACCTAAGTCGTGAATTAAGGTCCCTTTGGAGGTCTTTGCCACGCAATTACGGTGAAAATCTGGACAAAAGTATGCCACGACGATGTCAGGCGATAATGGACAATGGCTGAGATTGGACGCCTTATTAATTATAAAGCATCCAAGTGTATATTATGAACACCTCAATAAAAGAAAAAAATGTTAACAACTCTTATTATTTCATAAAATTATGCCGGTTACGCTCTTATGGTACATAGTGTAGGTATCCATGTTTTAAAGATTAAAGGAGATATAGTAATTTTGGGGATTTTCTAATAGTAAAAGTATTGCGGATACTAGGTATGCTTATGGAGACGTGGGCAAAATCTAGTGATGCATACTTAATCACAATTTAAATGGGAGAAATATATTTTAGGCAAATATTTTTCAGATTCGTGTACTGTGTGGTGACGTCGTTGAAAGCGACTTAGGAAACACAAGCCAAACAAAGCTTGTAAACATCAAAGGGACCTCTCCCACCCGTCTGGCTAGCGTGGAGACGGTAGTCCAAATCCTCTAACTGGCTCTGGTAATACAGAGAGGGTTGTGCTCTTGCAGTGGAGACTAACAAAGACCTGATGACGAGGATGATGGTGTTACTAACATTTGTTGCAGGTAAGTAGTAAAACAATTAACGAATATTCAAATCACATGTATTTCTTAACTCAATAAATAACTCTTAGTCTAAGTGTGGATAAAGTTATCCATATGACACTAATTGACAACACGGTGAACAACAAAAAATCGTGTTCTTGGGTGTCAGTCAGTACAGTAAATACTTAGTATGTATAAAGATAAACTAAAATATTAGGTTGTTTCAATAATTAGATAAAACTTTTACTTCTCTAAGACAACATTTTTACAGTCTTTTACTCCAGCCCAATTCCTATATACAGAGAGTTACGTAAATACGAAATAGTCATGTATGCGTCAGTACTATAAAATGTAGCGATTTCTAGTTTATTCGATTTTTTTCTCTAAGTACTTAGCATGTGGTTCATGATACCAAAACCTTACAGGATGTTTCACATTTATGTACTGTAGGTAAGCACAGGCCATCCTAGCAGCACAAACCAATTAAATCTGTCCTACTTTCTTACATGTGCATAGATGTAAATATTTTTTTTGGTCATCAACAATACTGTTCAGACAGGAAATACTTAGTAAGTTCTACCATGTACTACGTTAGGCTTATATATCGCTGCTTCAACGTTGAGGTAGAGTACGTGATATTAACTTAGTGTATTTTCTTGTAGGATTACAGCGCATATTATGTCATCATTTTCGTGAAGAGAATTTTAAATCTACTATTTACATGGTAATTTGTTTGGTACTCATATGTACTCTGAATATATTCTAATATTAATTACCTAGTACTTAGCTGTCTTCGCTATATTGGTTCATCGCTGCTACTTCTTGCATTTTTTACTAATTCAGGTTTGTATGGATTTATTATGGCTATGTTCTGGTATAGTCCTTCAACTTGACGTAAGTATTTATCCGTTCGTATTTTTGAACCATTTTGCAGTTTACGTTCATTGTGACCCATTGGGTGCTGTCTTGATAATTTTTGTGGTCGATTAAAAATCGATGGAATCCGCGCATTAGATGACCGACTTTGATCTCGACACGACATTGCATAGTTGAATGAGATACATATTTACTTACTTTGGCTCCAACTTACAGCGATTGCTGTAAGTGGAGCAAAGAGCGAAGAAAAAATAGGATAGCATGTTTTGATTGTGCCTGCTTATGGCTAGATTTTTGGGATTAATAGAAATAATTGTTTTAAGCCTGGACGTGTATTTCAACAGTCGTAGCCAAAGAGATGTAATATTCTGATATCTATGGCTGTAATATAGCGCTCGCTGTTTATATCGCTTGATAAACTATCCCCATCTCGCTTACTAATTTTACGAAAACGACAGTCAATCTGGTCAACTGAACGCGATCGTCCAACATACAACGAACGTGGCAAGAAATATCAGTACAAATAGTAAAGACTAGAGCTCTTCGTGCCTGGCGGGCGCGTGGTCGCTGACGTAGGGCGCGGGCGGCGGCGCGGCGAGGCCGGCGTCGGCGGCCGCCACGGCGAGGTAGCGCGCGCGCAGCAGGTGCGCCGCGGCCTTGGGCTGCCGCGCGCGCGTGAAGATGCCCTTCTTGTTGCCGCCTGCTCTCGTTATACCTGTAGATGACGCAACAACCTTATAAAATTATATATTGATAATGGTCGATTGCCGTGTGGTTCCCGTCAGAGTAGAATAGGACCACTCCAAGTCTGCCCTTGGATGGCGTGGTAGGCGACTTAGGAAACAAGCTAAACAAAGTTTATAAACATCGAAGATAATTCTCCAAGCTGTCTGGCCAGCGTGGAGAGTGTAGGCCAAATCCTCTGACTGCTCTGGCTAATATATGACTCTGGCGGTACAAAGGGTCGTGCTCCACTGAAGTCAGTCTGGCAGAGCATATATTTTACGAGGCTATGACCCAGTTCAGGATGAAGCGATCTAGAGAGAAAGAGAAAACCACCTCAGGTTCGGGGATAAGCTAACAGCACTGAACAAGTTGGATATGTCTCCTTGTTTGGGAACTCTGACAACAAAAATAGAACATTTATTGCATGGTAGGTATTGTTTCTTACCCTGTTTAGTTTTGAAGTCTGCGAAGTTCCAAATGAACTCGCCGATGAAGAAGCCGGTCTGCCGCAGCTTGTCAAACGCCTTGAAGTGCTCCGACATTAGGGAGACTTGGTAGTCCTCCGACCACATGAAGGTAGGGAGCTGGAAATAAATTGTCAGAATTAAGTATTATGGCATGTACCTACTGTAAATTCTGCTGAACAGGGTATTTCATCCTCATCGATCTTACATCTGACTCTCTTTTTTGCCTATTTCTTTCTGTCTCTATCCTCTCTCGCTTACTCTGCAAAAGTATTTTGGTGGGAAGTTCGCTTGTGGTTTGCCTTAAATGATTTTGCAAATCGATTTTAGTGGACTTTATAATAGGAAATTGTGTAGTTTGGTGTTATAAATTCTCGTGCTCATGATCAATGTGTGAAATAAATAAAATGGACTGTCATATGGACTCATTATGGACTCTTAAATATTTGTTAGGTCTAATAGATTTGTTAACAGAAGCTCCCATGAGGCAATCAAAGGACCTACACCATCTTTGATTGTTTTTACTTGTTAAAACTGTATAACGTACACCGAAAGTATTGGTATATATCTCATTAAACTGGACATTTGCAGTATCACCGAAACCTCGGTGGAAGCCTTATTATAAAGAAGAAGAAGAACTGTACGCAAATATGAGACTAACAACATGCATTTAACTTACAGGTAATGTCATAAATATAAATAGTGAAAATGATGCTATTCTAGATGTAGTACCTATACTTTACGGGAACAGTCACAGGACAGAAATTTACATAGTGCATGCCTGCGAGCGTGTCCGCGCCGTACTCGGACATGAGCACGGAGCAGTTGTACTTGAGGTGCCACTGCCGCGCCTCGCTCTCAAACCGCCAGCCTCCGCGTACCAGCCGTTAATAGCAGTTCAAACTGATCACTTCTACGGGAATATTCACATAGGAGAGGAACTCACATAGTGCATGCCGGCGAGCGTGTCCGCGCCGTACTCGGACATGAGCACGGAGCGGTTGTACTTGAGGTGCCACTGCCGCGCCTCGCTCTCAACCCGTCTAGCGATGTTCTCCACGTTACCGGGCTCCGCGTACCAGCCGTTGTAGCGGTTGAAACTGATCACGTCTAAGTGCTTGCCCTGCAGGAACAACAAGTGTTACATAAGGAGTTGTAGAAGGCTACATTTTCAGAGGAGTACAGGCGGATTTTGACCTGATGGTAAATGATTAGGCTAACCAAATTTGTATATTACCAGCAAACAAAAGAATGCTGATCAAAATGCAATTATATGCCACTGCTTTTGATACTTACAGCTATGTCCTTAGGGTTCGCTAGCGCGTAAGTCACAGGCCTTGAAACGTCCATTGACTTCACGTGGAGTACCACGTTCCTAGAAAGAAAAAAAATACGCGTTAATTGAAAAGTTGCTCGTTCACAAATATCTGACTAATTTGATACTTAAAACAATGTTTGGTAAGTCACATAGAGGTACACTTCACATTGGATTGCAGAATTTAGATTTGAATGTTGCGGAAAAGAACCACAACAAACTATCCAGAAAACAACAAGACATTGTTTTTATAATCATAAATGTTTATATAAGTAAGTGACACCTACTTCTAACTCCTAACACGCGATCAAGCAAGTCATTCATGACTAATGTGATTTAAAATGTTAATGACAACAACGCCGCATACGCTTTTGAAGACGATTTCTTTGAATGTTAAAAGTTGCGTGGGGGGCCAGTATAATACTATAGGTTCCATAATAATCGTTACTAAAAACTTTGATGACTGGCTGGTTGATGTGCATTCTCGGTTGGTGATAACATGCCAAGCGGAATATCTAATAAGTGTATCATCATCATCGCCAAGTCTTTTTTAGTCTCCACTGCAGAAGCACGACCCTCTCTGTGCTACCGGAGCCATATATACATACGCCAGAGCAGTCAAAGTATTTTAAGTGTATAGGTAAAAAGAAACAAAGGATACAAGCAAAGAACAAAAAGATAAACAGTAAAACTGTACTTGAAGTAGGAGTCGCAGTTAGCCTTGTCGCTCACCGGCTCGTTGGCGATGGACCACATGATCACGCTCGGGTGGTTCTTGTCGCGCCGGATCAGCTCCGTCAAGGATTGCTTGTGTTTCTCTAGAAGACTCTCCGAGTAAATGCTGTGGATATTATAAAAAATGCTATTCAATCTGTGAATCCAGCGTAGGCTGGTTAAAGGTCGCGTGAAGTCTTTCGCCGTCGGAAGATGTTATTAGGACTTACAGTTAATTACATCGATCGCGTCAACAGCTGCATTTTGATAAAATGCAATTTTATGAGTTTTAACTACCAATCATCACATTGGCGATATCGACGCTCTTTTGCAATCTCGCGCTGCTAGAAAATATCCCTTTAGCATAGTTTTCTTTGGTCATCGATTTTTAGCAGAGTTAATACGACTGAGTTGTAATTCGTTGTGCAAATATTTTCTTGCTTTCCCATGGTTTAGAATACCTACTTATATTATAAAGATTTAATTGTGTGCTTGTTTGTAATGAATAAATTCAAAATTTAGGATCCTCAGACCTTTATTAGAAAATTTATATAAGTACGTTGACATAGTCAAGGAGAAACAAGATCCTACCTAGTCTATTATGTGATCCTATATCAATCTGCACAGTACCTAAAAACGAAACCGAATTTCATTTACGAATGATTTTATATTATCTGAATATCCCAGAAATTTAGGACAGAATGCTTGGAATAACATTATTTCCCTGATATATACACAATATCCTAAACTGGTCTACGTACTCGTACTTATCTAATAGTAGTTGAATGCTGCAGATGATCAGCAGAAATACCGCGAAAGTAATGAATATCGATCGACTCACATAGCGTTAACGCTGGGGCACTCGTCAATGATCATGATGCCGTGTTCGTCGGCCAGCTGGTAGATCTCTTCAGCGTACGGGTAGTGAGAGGTACGGAACGTGTTAGCTCCGACCCATTTAATGAGGTTGAAGTTTTTCACCCAGAGGACTGGATCCCAACCTTTGCCTCGGAACTGAAATTAGGGGTGTATAGGTATAAATACTATTTATTAAACGACTTCAAATAAGGAAGAGGTTCTCAATTCGTCATTTATTATGATAAAGATCATTATGCATAAAAAGATATCTCGATAAAAACACATCATGATGGAACATCTAGAATGTAGAAATGCTAAGATGCAAAGGGTTTGCCTGTAGGCGTAGCCTGTAGGTAATTGCACTGCACAAAGTGAAAAAGTTTTTTACATTTCAAAGAGTAAGGATTGATACTAACTTTAAGTATCATATGTTGTTTATTATCTTTGCACACTCGATCGTTAACATAAACATGTTCCAAAAATAATAAATCTATGTATATTGAAATTGTAACATGAAAACAGAAAAAAGAAAGAAAAAAGAAAAGAAAGAAAAAGACAATAAGGAATAAATATTCGTAATCATATAAAGCCCTTCAGGCGAGTAGGCGACCAAAACTGTTGATAAGAGTTTCTTTCGGCGTTTCTTCTCTGCAGTGGTCGGTTCCGAAACGCTAGTAGTCTGTAGCTTTTGAACAATTAATAAATACATATTATCTAATAAGATAATTTTAAATATGATATGACGTGAAAAAGTGCCTGCAAAGGCCTATTTTCTGAATAAACGTTTTGATTTTTTTAGGGTTCCGTACAAAAGTTGAAAAACGGAACCCTTATAAGATCACTCGAGCGTCTGTCTGTCCGTCCGTCCGTCTGTCACAGCCGATTTTCTCCGAATCTACTGAACCAAATTAGATGAAATTTGGTAAGATAGTGTAATCCTATGACCCAAACACGGATGTGCAAAGTAAATAAAGATTTTTTTGAAATAAGGGTCATTTTGAGGGGCCCAATTACAAAATTTAAAAAAAAAAGTTTTGCAAACCTTACTGTGTCATATATCAAATGAAAGGGCTCATTATGAGGATCACAAAAATATTTTTTTTTGTTCGGGTAAAATGAATACTTTTGATTTTATTCACGAAAGAAGGCAAAAATTGACCATTCCCCCCCCCTGATCTCCGAAACTACTGAGCCGAAAATTTTGAAAAAATTATAAAATATAGTTCATTCCTTGAAGATTACAGGAAAAATAATAAGAATTCTATCACTTGAAAATTAAGTGGTAAACTCACAATAATAAGTTCATCTAGAGAAATACTTCACTAAAACACCACTAGATGGCGCTAGTCAATTGAATAAAACATTTTTTGCACATTGTGTGTGTGTTCACGAAGCATATTGTACGGAACCCTCATTGCGCGAGTTTGACTCACACTTGGCCGGTTTTTTTAGGGTTCCGTAGTAAACAAGGAACCCTTATAGTTTCGCCATGTCTGTCTGTCTGTCCGTCCGCGGTTTTACGCAGAGACTATAAGTACTAGAAAGCTGTAATTTGGTATGGGTATGTATATTAATCATGGCAAAAAAGTGGTAGAATAAAATTTTGAAAAAAAATTTTTTTTAGGGTAGCTCCCATACAAGTAAAGTGAGGGAGTATTTTTTTTTTCTCTATTTACCTATTGTGTGGGGTATCGTTAAATAGGTCTTTCAAAAATATTGTGAGGTTGAGAACACCATTTTTTGATTAAGGGCTCCGTTTCCGAAATATTTTGTTTTAAAGTGCGAATTTTTGTTAGAGGTAAGTGTCCCCCCCCTCTATCTGCTAAACGGTTATATATAGATACGTGAAAAAAATTACAGCAGTAGCATATATACTGAAGTTGAAAGGAAAACTATCAGAGCTGAGTAGTAAGTACAAACTAAAAAGTTATAGGCTACCAACTTATAAACTGTAAAATTTCATACTATTTTCATTGTTAGATGTTTTTGGTCGTTAAACTGTAAGGTGCGAGTGTGAATAGTGTGAACTCAAAGTTGTCATTCGCAACTACGGAACCCTACACTGCGCGTGGCCCGACACGCACTTGGCCGGTTTTTTTTTGAATAAGCATCTACCGATTATTAAACTGAGAGAGAGACGTAAACGTCTAGGAGATATTCTTTTTCAACTATTCTTCAATGGTCAGTATCTCGATTAGCTAATTTCAGGACATTGTAGATAGTTACTGGAATTTGATATTTATTACTCACATCTGAGTCTTCGTGCATGCCGAATCCTCGCAGATACAGGGGCTCGTCATTGAGATAGACCGTCGTGTTGGTCCAGGAAATGGTTCTGATGCCGATCTTTTCGCTGTACATGTCCACGAGCTCACCTCGCGAGTTTACAAGTGCAGCCTGAAACAAAATGTTCAGTGGTTCAGCATTTGCTTTTGTATGCAATAATGCATCTTGTCCTTTTTGATAAGTTTTATAGATCTAGAGTTTTATATGTACGTGTTTTGCATAGGAAAAAGGTGTGCTCTTTCGAAGTAACGCACTTAAAATCGTCAGTGAGAAAGGCCACTTGAAAACTTTTTATGTCTGTTGTTGATTTTGGGACACCATGGATTAATCTTTTAAAAGCCTCTTTGAATTTAAAAATAGTTCTTTGTACTTTATTACTATTTCTATCAGTCGGAAGTTGTAAAATCTTTCAATTACTACTTAGCAAAAACATTAGATAAAGCAAATAATTTAACAATAGCATAGTTTACTATTACTATAATTATCATTACTGGCCTTATCGCGATTATTCTAGCCAATTCTCAAAAAGCTCAAAATCGTTTATCATTGAGTAGGTATACCTGTTCTTAAGGAAATTCGAGATTCAGGAATTAAAATATCTATGTTCTCACCATTAACATGCTTAACGTGGGCTTTCGGTCGAATGACTTTAGGCTCTTTCTACCCCGGATAAAGAGGTGATACTATGTATGTATGTATGTATGTATGTTCTTACCGTCAGAGTATACAAATATCCGGGATTCTCGTGCATGAGGTACGGCCACCAGAGGTTTGCCTGAGGGATGTCCATCACCCCGCTGCAGTTCTTCGTAGCACTCACTTGCTTTTTGTTCTTGTCGAATATGACGACATGGCACGTGACCTCTTCGTCACTTGATCCACGTACAGTTAAATTGTATGTTATGATACCTGAAAATCATTTAAATGTCTTTAGTAAAACTGTTAAGCAATCAAGCCCACCGTGTCTGTTGTTTTGAAGCGCGATCTACGAATTTCTTTCAATAACTACTTTTAAACTTTCGCGTTGCATGATTATTAAATGCAATATCGGGAATTAACGCGAAACATACCGTTTTTCTCCAGACGTTTCGACCGGGTTACACCGACCGTGGTCACTGGATGACTGTTTCGCGTTAATTCCCGATATTGCATTTAATAATCATGCAACGCGAAAGTTTAAAAGTAGTTATAGCAAACTGCTACGGGTCGAATTTCTTTCAAATCCTTTTGATAGCGAAAATCGCGAATTCATTGTGAAATCATCAAACATTTTACTCTTAGGTTCATTTATCTCACGATCTATCGCTCTTTAGGTAGGTACTACATAGGTATAAAATATCTTAACGACCACCACTAAAAGTACAAAACAATGTCGCTATCATCATCTAGATACTGAAGATGAAGACTCAACATGGTTTTCATATTTTTCATTATTATTTCTAATCAGCGAAGTAATAAACTAGTTTTTTAAGTTAAGTTTGAGTAAGTCGTTCTCCATTAGAAAATCTATATGAATATATTATTAGGAAAAGAAAATAATTTTTACCTGTGTATCCTTGTATGTCGGTATTAACGACAATGTCATCGATATATATTAGTGGTGTGGTGTATAGGATCACAGGCCGATGTATTCCAGCATAGTTGAAGAAATCATATCTAAAATAATATTAAAATAGAACTGAGAAAACGAGACATTTGTATTGCAAGAATATTTTGAAAATTCTAAACATTTTAATATGTAACTGATTTCAATGATTAGAAGAATGATTTCTTAGTCTATATAGTCTATTAATTTGAGTAATTTGTACAGGAACATTGTTCAATATATTATATATAACCAACTTGTTAAAACATTGGAACTTCAGCTGGTGCGGCTAACTTTATTTATATGTCAATAGTAGTGCTTACCCGTTTTCCTGAGGTATGGTATCGAGAGTCAGGGTGTTGTCCACAGCAACAGTAAGCAGGTTGGTGGTGTTATACAAGATCCGGTCCGTGATCTCAGCTTGGAATGGCAGGTGACCGACCTCATGGGAAGCTATTTGGACTCCGTTAAGGAACTGGAAAATAAAAAAATTGAATTAATTAAAAAAATAAAAGACCCCACCGCCGTTCTTCACAGTGTTTATGTCCGGCATATAGATTTTTTGCTGACGTTACTTAGCTTAAGACGATCCGGGGAAGAATACGAATCTAATGATACCTCACACTTCAAAATCGGTTAAGCCGTTTAAGCCAATTAACAGACATACACATGCATACGCGAGAAAAACAATACCTGGGCCAGTCGGGTAAAATATTGGTTTTGGTATTTCGTTACTAATCTAGAGTCTTGTAATCACTTTAAATAGAAAATGAATAAAATAAAATGTCCCCTATATGTTGATAATGATACCTACAATAGGTTTGGGGCTAATAATAAAATATGTGTTCTAAAAAGTTCTCAGAATTGCGCGTAAAATATAATTAGTAAGTAGTAACTGCACTACATGCATATTCGATAATGCAGGTAAAGCTATTAAATACAACGGGCTGGTCACCAGTTCCAGATAAGTAAAACACACTGGTACACTGACCTATATTCATTATCGTCAAAGTAAAATGCATTGAAAGCCTTTTCATGTACTGAGTTACATCACTTCGCTTAATATTGTATAACTATTTACCCACTTAAGCTACGATAACGACACATTTGGCTAATTTAATTTGTTTTTAGGTTATCTGTTTTAAAGTAGAGTAGACATTCCTTATCAGTGACAAAATAAATATGTACAGTGGAATTATTCAGAAAACCAAATATAAATAGACAACTAAATCCTTAAAAATTTGCGTGTGAAATAGTGACATTACAGTTCGATTATCTTTAAATAAAAAATTATACCGAAGTATTTAGAGGTACCGAAGTACCTTTACGGTAGATGAATGAAAACAAAAAAACCGGCCAAGTGCGTGTCGGGCCACGCGCAGTGTAGGGTTCCGTAGTTGCGAATGACAACTTTGAGTTCACACTATTCACACTCGCACCCAGACAGACAGACAGACAGACATGGTGAAACTATAAGGGTTACTTGTTTACTACGGAACCCTAAAAAGGGAATGTTCTGATTGGCAATTCTTCATTAAAGATCAGCAAATGTATTCTAAAATAAATAAAACAGTCATCAATACAAGTTGTGCAATCAGCTGGTAGAATTTCTATGAAAAAAGTTAAGTCAAAATTATATTTTAGTGACAAGTTTTTATGGTGAGCTTAGTTTTATTCTTTTATTTATTTTATTTTTGACGAGCTCCATGGCGCAGCGGTCAACACGCCGGCCTGTGACACGGATGGTCCCGGGTTCGATCCCCGGTCAGGTCAAAATGAAAAATGATCTTTTTCAGATTGACCTGGGTCTTGGATGTTTATCTATATATGTATTTGTTATAAAATACTTATAGTATCGTCGAGTTAGTATCCCCATAACACAAGTCTTATTTAAGAACTTACTTTGGGGCTAGCTCAATCTGTGTGATTTGTCCGTATATATTTATTATTATATTTATATTCTGGAAAATTTGGAGACTGAGTTATTCAGAGTTCTCCATCAAAATCAGACAAGGTCTAGCTCAAGAGCTCCTAACGAGCTGGCTTATGGGTATCAATTGCATTATCATCCAATTTACACGGTCACACGTAAATTTATAGGTCGGGATGCGTATATAGAAAAGCTCATTCAGTACGTCTCCTCCGCCTGAGACGAATCGAATTAGCATTTTCAAGCTCTTATAACGTAAAAACACACTTGTACGTAAATGATGCTCCAATACATCCCAAAGGGGCCAGTACGTCAGTACTGCAGTAGGATTATAAAAACGCAATAAAATATACTAGAAACCCCTAATCCTATTAGTCACCCTTGCGGGACATATTGGAGTAGGATTCCTAGTGCTAAAACTAAGTTGTCTTAGAAAAGCTAATGCGATATACATCTCTCTATGCAGATATTGCTCTTTCACGCACACAATTATGTTTTCGGCTTTGCGTGCGCAGATCATTTCTGCACTTGGCGTGGCGCGTGCGGTGCGATTTCTTTTTTCGTTCTTTTTGCAAACATATATTGTTTAAACATTCTCTACTTCTGTTTGAACAAGAGCGCAAAGCACTTGCATATCTTGCACAGGGCAAAGAAGTGACGCCATCTTTTTTACAGAAATATCAATATGGATGACGAAGAAACAATTGAAAATTAGGTTATGTCGGAACAAGCGATCCCATTGTTTAGCCTTTAATATTAATAATAACAAGCCTTGTGCAAAGAAGCATTGAATATTATTCTAAATTAACTTTTGTTCCTTTGTTTCGTACTGCATTTGCTTTATTTATCTCGTATCATAATCGATTAAGTAATCCTTATTAACCCCTATATCAGTTTCCCGTTGACGAATAGAACTAGGATAAACCCTACGTTGAGGCGCGTTATACCACTCAAAACCCTACTTCAGTACGTCACCCTCTGGGACGTATTGCAGCAGCATTTATACCTATTTTTCATTAAAAGAGCTTGGAAATGCTGCTTCAGTTTGTCTCAGGCGGAGGGGACGTACTGAATGAGCTTTTCTATATACGCGGCCGGGATAGCGGCCAAATTTTATTTGTAATATTAGGTACCAACGGACACCGGGACAGGTAAAAGTAAACATTTTGTTTCTCTATCTCTCAGATATTTAAGAGCTAGGATCTGTCGGTGTCATACCGTGTGGAAAGAAAAGCACACATTGACTATTTTTGGAAATAATAGTGGTTTGCTATTGCCTTCTCCATTCCACTCACTAGAGAACAATCCATTATTAGTGTGTTGGTTGCTTCACGACGTTTTCCTTTCCGGTAACAGATAGCGGTCAATGAAAATGACCGTAATCAAATCATCAGATATTTTATACCCTTCAAATAATATTTGGAATTTCTGTAACACTCTGTATAGTATACATAATACATTGTAATTCTACTTTGATAACGATACATTTTAATATCCATTATATAAGATATGACAAATTCTGAGTTGTGAATGAACTTACATATCGATACCTAACGCTAGTGGTCAGTTGCTAAGGGCCGTACAAGCATACGGTCCTGAGTGTATCACTGTACCAGTGAGCCAGTAGGAAGCCTATTGAGAAACGTCGCCGGTCACGAGAGGTCAGTGCTTGCCCTCTGCTTCATGCAATTGCTGATCCAACGACACCTATCTAAAAGTATTGACGCAATTTGTCAATATTATGGGTCAATGAAACAGAAACTTCTTTACTTAAAAGTTGGATTAAGAATCATGTCTCCTTTCAGATAATACAGGCCGCGTTTAACCTTCGTTAGATTAGAACTAGGTAGGTAAAAAAACGAATCAAATGCATGCTTATGTTGGTTACTTTTCCATATTCATTTATTCGTTTAACCTTATCCATATTAGATTCTAGTCTAGGAATTTATGATCTTATGCTGTTAGAGGAAAAAATACTAATATAATTTTGTGTGCAGATTATAAAATACCACTAATGTAATGGACTAGTTTTTAAACTCAACAGGCGAAGTTGTAATTCTAGCATTTAGTTCTCTATTGTGGATAACCGTTTTTAACTGTACTGTATGCCTACCCTGATCATCATCGTTTCGAGTAGGTGACAAGGTCAGTCGACCATGCACACCCTGGTGTCAGAGTTCTTCGGAACCGCTCTCGGCCTCTGACGTGGTTCCTTTAACGACTACCAGATGGCAGCCGGGACCAACGGCTTAACGTGCCTTCCGAAGCACGGAATCATCTTTCTTATCAGACAATCAGGTGATTCATGCCTGCAATGTCCTAACCAAACTGGAACCAACTTTACAACGTATGCTTCCCGTGGAAATCGAACCCACGACCCCTGGGTCAGTAAAGCAAACGCCTTAACCACTGGACCACAGATGTTGTTAAACCCTGATAAACGTTGCCCTTGGGATTTGTGACCTTTGGACCTGTCTCACGGGCACAGCCAGGTTTTTTGTATCGAGGAGATATCTAAAAAGTAAAATGACTAAATGTTAATCCAAATAACTGTTACATCCATGAGAGCCATGCCTGCGGCAGCGGCGGGGGGTAGTGGAGAAGATGAATCCAAAAGACATAGTTTCATATTAGTGTTATAATCAGACTAATAAGCGCTCGCCTCTTCTTATTTTCCTATTATTAATTCTTCTTCTTTTTTCTCCCCTGGCTATGAAAGTGACCTGTTTTACCCCTTAAAGGGATAATTTCATAATACTACTTGATTCGTTATTTTTGGAGATTATTGTAAAATAATTACATTTTATTAAGCTATCCAGCCTCCTGACCCGCAAACAGAATACTTAATTGGACGATAAGAAAAATGATAAGTTTGGAATTGTAAACAATGACATTCTCTTTTCCGACAACACAGTAGGTATTTGTGTTCTTGTAGTAGGTAATATTATTTCTCAAATCCTCAGCAAGTGATTAATTTATCCAAGGATTAAGAGATATGGATTTAATTCGTATTGGTATTGGGCCGATCAGCTTCTCTCCTAAACAATGCACCTAAACTGCAAACATTATAGGTAATTCAGTTCATCCTACGTAAATAGCAATCCTATACGTAAACCTAACATTGTGATTTTTTTAAAATCCTCCTCTATTAATTTAAATCTATCTATATCTCTCTTACTATAAACCGTATTACTATCTAGAACCTCAAACGGTTCTATATACTTATAAGAGAGAAGTGGAAAAACGACTAGAGGTATTTATCAATAACCAACTAATTTTGGAGCAGAAAACTAAAGGCGTTCAAATACGCCACATCGTACGCACATAACTATCTCGCGTCTGATCACAATAATATTGTAAATTTCATCAATTACCACTCCCACAAGCCCCACAAGCGTAATAACTTATTTAGTGCCTTCATGCCAGCTTCATATTAATTCCAGAAAAAAAAATCTGATGCTGTTTTCTTTACGATCAAGAACAGATATCGTTTAATCCTAAAGAAACGGTGGTTTTTGGTTTGACCTGAAGGTGCTTGCTGGCTAGATAAGGATTACACAGCAGAAACCAAATACCATAGGTATAATCACTGGACACTTGGACACATGGAGATATATTTGTACGGAAACTATTACTAGTATCAGACGACCGACTGCTTTATGTTTTCTCTAGGTACTAGAGACCATAGACTAGTGATAATAGGTATTGGAGCAACGTTAGGATGGAATTATACTTATGTATTGAATGAAAATCTGAAATAAGTATGAATATGCATCCCTCACTGCGTATTTTATAAAAATAGTCTTTCTGAATAAGTATTTCCTAATCCATAAAGGTAGTTTTGCGGTTGTGGGTTGATGCATGAACGATTGTCAGTCTTTTAAAAGCAAACTTGACTTAAAAGCAGCTAAGAACAATGAAAACCTTATTTCTTAAACTTATCAAAGACCCTTCCTATACGCTTTATGTATCTATAGTCGTCACGAGATTGGCCTCACACACAATATTAATCATTTATTCTATGAAACTAGTTGTGTACTAGTGAACAAATTGCATGGGTTATTCACTATATCGAGCTATATCGACAGTAAAACTTTATAGCTTTCATCAATTGATGAATTAGGTAGGTACTTAAATAGTGATATAGACTTTTGTCTTATCATTATAGGTTTTTTTTAATAGTACATACATTAAACTTAACTCACTACAATTAAATTACCGAACTAATTTAAAAAGCTATGGTTTTCGATATTTTCCAGAACTATGTTAAAGTATTTAAAAACAATATTGCAATGTGAATTTCAAAAGATGTTCTTGAAGTCTGTGTGTGTACTTCAGTCTAGGAAGTCCTATTTACTGAATATAAAAAGTGTGTATAAGTGTGAAAAATTATACAGATATGAATATGTTTGTAACGCAAAAACTATTGGATAAAACCAACCCATTGATAGTATGTCTGGGTGTTTGTTTATAATGTTTATTAATTTAATTCACCTATAGAACCTACATAGCTAAAATTTACGTGGACATAGACACGGGAAAACCTAACACACGTATTGTAAAAATACGTAATAACAGGTTAGTACTCCGCACTCATTGCGGATTGGACGACTTGCGTGCGCGCATCTCGAATCTCGATTCACATTCGCCCTGAGTAAGATCTCCGAATGAGGTCGAAACATGTCGGCCCGTAGCTGACTATTTACGTGAACCCGTTTTTACATATTTTCTTAATGTCTATATCTCACGTTAGTTTTAATCTCACACGTGTACCTGTGAGCGTATTGCGGTATACAGTGAATAACCCATCTGTACGATTACAATCAAGCAATTGCCTAGCGACTGGCGACTATCCGGACAGGACCTCGGACACCTCTACTCGGGAGATCGACGCCCTTTCTGCACTGACCAGTGACGTCACACAAACCGAAGTACAACTAGGTTAAGCAAATGTCGAAGTAATACAAAAAGGTACAATATGGGTAGGGAAAATTAGAGGGAACCAGACCGCGCGGCAGATCACATGCTCTGGACTGACCAAGTGAAATCTGCAGAGGGAAATTGTAAATAGGGAGAGGTGGCGGGAAATCGTGCGGAGAGCTGTGGCCGCCTCTACCACAAATAATAGTCTAAATGACTGTTACAGGTCATTAAGACTATTATTATTTCCAAGAAATAAACGAAAAGTTGGGTATAGGTGTACCTACATAACTTGTCTTTCTAGAAACAAATTCATGAAAAGGTTACCTACCTAGGTACTACTTATGCAAAAGTAAAATGTTATTAGGTATTCAGTGTCAAAAAAGGAAGAATTTTAATACGAGTGACGGTTACAGGAAACTCGTAACTTAACACAAAAAAAAAAGAAAAACTAATATTCAAAAATGTTAGTTTGGGCAGAGAGCAAAACAAATACTTATTTCAATACGGAATCTTATCTTTTTAAGTTTTATCGCAGTGAGTTACGTCATTATTGACTTTGTGACCTCTCCAGATGTCAAAGTTCCAAGATTATCCGTTTGAATGTGAATCCTTTATTCATTTTCGGACACTGAACCAGACAAAATAGAAATAACAACAGAAATTACGTCCGTAAATGTTGCTAGGGGATAGGGTTTTTTATTCGTTATTAAATGAAAGATTTACCTAGAATTCTTATCATATAGGTATACTTTCGCTTGCAGCTCCGCTTGCGTGAATTTAGATCCCTTCGGGAACATTATCTTCTCCGGGATAAAAAGTACCCATTGTCCCGTCCCGAGCTTCAAACTAACTCCGTACCAAATTTTTGTTCAGTGGTTGTAGTTGAAGCCTCAAGGTACAGAATTAATAATAGTACTAACTCAAGGGTAACAAATAAACATACAAACAGATAGGCAGGCATACAGACCGATAGTCAGACAGACAGAGTTACTTTTGAATTCATAATATTATATATCATATCATAAAAAATATATATTATGAATAGGTATGTGGTATCGTATCGTTCATATACCTACCTTATGCATTTACAAATGTCAACAGTTTTCTTACAAAAAATTAGGTGATTTTCTCACTATTATAATTGTAATCTACGTTTAATTTAAGTATATCAAGCTTCGAACTTGCAGATTAATTCAGTCAAATTATAATGGAAACTATGGATCTTTATTTACCTATACCAAAATTATAACGTAGCCTTATACTAGCGTTGGACATTATAACAGAAAAGTATCTACAATTATAATGACATGACGTAATTAATTACAGAACCGGCTTATTACTATAGTAATTATATGTAAATGAATGTAAATAAAAATTTTGATGACCAGCAAAATTTATAGAACGGAAAAACGAGTTACTGGATTATTGTGACGGACGCATTGTTTAGGCTTTCTACATTTTGAGAGGTGTGGATTCTACGCCATTTAAATATGTATTATTTGATTAAATAATGTACCATATGCATAAAACATAACAGAGTCAGAACTAGATTTCTCCGAAATAGCTAAGAACGGATTTGTAAGGATTATGCGAATATTGTAAATAAGAGCATTTTGTAACTACTCATAAGTTTAATTTTATACTGCTTTTAGATCTGAATTGTAAAAATATGCATGTCTGCCAGATAGGATTTAATAATCTGGCTCTAACTCATCCTTATTTATGTTTTTTTTATAACAAGATATTCATTAATAAGGGTTATTGAACAATGAAACACTTTTTTGCTATTCCACTGTGGCGCAACCCTCAAGTTATCTTGAAGTCTCGAAGGGGACCTGAGGTCTGTCTGTTATAATCATCTGTCAATTTTTTTTGTATATGGTTCTAATGTAACACGATGACATAATTGATTGCATACTCACCACTTTGGCTTGATAATGTACGCTGCCGAATCTCAGCCACACTCTCTGGTTGCTGGCCCAGAATTGAGGCGCGTAGAAACGTCTGTCGTACCAGACCACACCCGTGTGGTCTCGCAGAGTCGCTTCCGTCCCAATGTCGTTGAATGATGAGGGAACTGGCATCGGGATTACCGGTCCTGTCTGGAAAATAGATCATATAAACTTAAGAAAAAACAAAAATTTCAAAGTTACCACAAAAATAACCACAAAAGATAACTAACTTATTTCGTAAATAAACTTTAACATCAGAATACGAACGATGAAAGTCCTTTAAAAATTATTTGGCTTGGCAGACGACATTCGCTCAGTGTAAAAACCTAGTAACCGTGTCAAATCACCTAGGTTAGGTAAGCGGACCCCGGGTTCTGAAGTGTTACCGCTGAGGATGCTACCGGGAATACGCTAGGAAGATAATGATTAAATATGTAGTTAGAGGTATATTTAGATCCCACCGCTGGGCTGGCTGTTTTTAAAAATCATATAGAGATTACAGTAATGCTTCCCTGTATAGACAATACGTATAGCCACCGGGGATCAAAGCAAAAAGTTCACGATCACACGTGAAAGAGCCATATAAAGCTGACCGTGGGAAAAGCAGCTATTTCCCAGATCCACACCTGCAACTTTCAGCGTTTTTTTTATACAACTAAGTTGTATCAGGCGTTTGGCCTCTTGCTCGTTTGAAACAAAACGGAAAATTGTTTGGAATTAGAGGGATTGTAAATATTTATTAAACAGAAATAGTAATAACAATATTTGTAACGTTTATAATTGTAAAATTTGTACAAAATTGTAAGGTTTATTAAACAGCACTTGTCGTACAATATTATAAATTTGGCACATTTTTACAAAATTATCGTATTGTAATCTTTATTAAACAGGGCCCTGGCCGGCAGGTAGAAAAAGGAATCTAATAGTGATGGGAAGCTAACTCCTTCCGCTATTGAAATTATTCCTTTTATTTTCGCTCATGCCTTCGGCCAGCTCTAATGGTCTGCGTAGAAAGAGTGCGTCTCGTTCTACGCAGACCGCATTCTACGTTTTCTCATTTCTCCCAGATCACCATGGAAGAGACTGAAGTGTATATTTAATTTTATGTGCGATAAGCCAAATCGGCTTTGTTGGCGGGTAGGCGACAGCAATATAGTTGACGTATAAATAAGTAAGATGAGTATATAACAAATGCTTTTCTACTTACTCTTTCTAAATCCTGCAGAAACCATCCATTCAAAAAACCAAACAACGGATTGTTTGGAGGTGATGACCTAAAATTCCATATGCCATCCAGGCTTCTCAGGTCTCTTGTGAGCGACTCTCGTGGATACAGCCCTCCTCCAGTGCTCGTGGTGGACCTCTTTCCATAGCTGTCTATAATGTTGTCACTGGACGACACGGGAACTATGGCACCGACGATTGATATGATTACTGTTCCTAAAACTAGCAGCAACTTTGGGTTCTCTGTAGCCATCGCCTGCAACAAGATTTTGATCCTTAATTATTTGACGGATTTTGATCATTAAAAGTATAATATTTAAAAAATCCTTATGAAAAATATAAATCATAGAAGTAAAAAATTAAATAGACAAATTTTCCGTGAGACTGATAATACTATACACTATTTCAAAAACTACCAAATTGATTTTGATGATACTCGTTTTGTTTCTTATGTTGGACTATATGTAGTACAACTAAAAATATTTTTTCAATTTTTAATTCTTTAATGTATTATTTGTGTTATTGATAATTATCAGATGAATATTAATCTAGTGGGCCAAGCTAAACACATGGAAAGATACTATAAGCATAGGTATTATAAAAGTTTCAAATTTTTTTAAAAAGTCTTATCATCATCAGTTCTTTTTTAGTCTCCACTGCAGGAATACGACCCTCTCTGTACAACCAAAGCCATATAAACCAGGGCAGCTAGAGAATTTGGCCTACACTCTCCACGCTGAGAATAAGAAATGCAAAAAAATCTGGTATCATCTCATCCCATCTTCCCCACTGCTGAGCATAGCCCTCTGTACGTTTTTGTATGTAATTTTCTTTATATTGACGAAAACATCCTTTAATCATTTTAAATTGCACGATTGGCTCACGAAATCGGCCATACTAATTGACTTTCTACATGACATTACTCCATAGCTTTAGCATAAACGCTAGCATCCATCACACACAGCTAATTCGCAAGGCGCGAGTGCCGTAATTTTAAATTAGTAATTACTGGTACTTAGTCTGGATACCGAATGTATTATTATACATTTATTTGAGTAATTGACTATTTTTGCTATCCCGTCTGATGATCATCGAGAGATTATTGAGAAATTATTTATATTTTGTCTCCTAAAACGAGGCTATCACGGGAGCTGCGTGGACCTACTAAAATTATATTTTGGTACACACTCTGCACGGCACTATAGGGTGTATCCTGTCGTATCGGCTCGTGGAATTAGCCAAACTAATTGACTTTCTACGTCACATCATTACAGTATAAACGTATTTATTACTTATCGTAAGGCACAGGTTTGCCGTTGTTTTGTAATTGAATTTGTAATCCCAATAGGGATTGCCAGATGTTCAATTATATTATATCCTTTTTAGCCTATTTTTATCTTGTATTTATTCTGCAGTCAGCTCACAGTGCACTGGTCATCGAGCCCGGCACGCACGAGTCGGTGAAACCCGCTCATGATGCGGCGTCGTCGCATCGCAACCGTGTGATCCTCTTGTTACACAACACAGCGCCTTTTTCTGCTCCATTGTTTTTCCGCTCTTGGGTAATCGATATAGGAAGCACGTGAGTGGGATTGGGTCAGGTAAGGTGATCTAATCTAAAACTGAACGGCACAGTCTACTATTCATGTTTATTGTGTATATAGTATATATCATCAACAAATCTGAGACGATGAAGACTAAGACTAAATTTGTGTGTACTTGGAAGAGTATTGTACCCAGCCACTGATTAAAAATGAAAAGAATGAATATTTGACGAGCTCCGTGGCGCAGCGGTCAACACGCCTGCCTGCGACACGGATGGTCCCGGGTTCGATTCCCGGTCAGGTCAAGATGGAAAAATGATCTTTTTCAGATTGACCTGGGTTTTGGATGTTTATCTATATATATCTATTATAAAATATAGTATCGTTGAGTTAGTATCTTATAACACAAGTCTCGAACTTACTTTGGGGCTAGCTCAATCTGTGTGATTTGTCCGTATATATTTATTTATTTAAAAACTGATTATTTTAAGTAAAAATCTACTGAATTTGAGAAAAATGCTGTTGTACTGCCAATAAAGGTATATTCAAGAAATAATTACAATGGGATTTCAGAAAATAATAAATTTTGATAATATTCATTAAATAATTATGATAGCTGAGACGATAATAATTTTAGTTATGTAAAAATCTTATTAATGTAAAAGTGATTTTGTTATGCTTTCATCCGATACTCATAATATTTTGTTATATGATGTCTGGGGTACGGAAAATTACATAGAAAACGTTTTTCCCGGAAAAACGTTCGATTCGAACGATTACGAACGTTCGAAATCGGAGTGGCAGTCAAAAGCTAGTGATAATAACTGCGGCTTTGTATAATCAATATATATATACATAAATTCTAAGTTAGCTTAGAGTAATTCTCTGATTAACAAACTAAGTTTCACGGAATAGAAAATTAAGATGCAAATCAAAACAAATGAAGGAGGCAGCTGTGTAATTAATCAAAACCGCGAAAGTGTTACAATAGATCACGAGGTTAGGTCTCTACTCAAGTTTCTATAATTTCTCCCTGACTACAACGCACTGTACTTTAACTGCACTTAGAGAACCAAAGTGTTCATACTTGGATACTTCGACTGATGTTCCGTATCGATAGTTCACTCACTATCACTTGTCAATCACTAGTCAGGAATTGTACTTTCTGCTAACAAAAAAGCTTCTTTCTGCTTACATTTTTAATTCGTTTTCTTTTACGTCAATTAATGTTTCTTTTTGAGGGAATAAGGAAGTTACCTAATATGCTTATTGGACTGCTGGGCACATAACCTCAAGGAAAGTGGAAATATTCCTAAGATTTACTTTAAATTTTTGAATTGCTGCATAATTATTTAGAGCTTCGGATCATTGACCATTACATATCAAAAATAATTATTTTAAATATGCAAATCAAAAAGCTGAGTACATTTAACTCGGTAGTATTTCGGTAAGTTATATATTAACTATAAGCTAATAAGTATCCAATTTCAAATGTTTGTAAAATCGATTCTACAGACAAACTATAAAATAGTTTTGTAGAACAATTGTTGAAACCATATTTATGTGTATGTTACTGAATAAATAAATAAATAAATAAAGTAAGATAATATTTTCTCATGTATCAGATATTCATTTAAAACAAGTTGGTACTTTATTAACTTTCACCTACGTTTTTTTTAAATAAAACAGAATGTGTTTTAGGTATCTGCTTTCCAAATAAATATAAGTGTCTTTATTTATTTTGCAAATTAAAAGCATAGTGCACTAGAAATTTGAATTTGAAATTATGATATGATTAAAACAGATGCGCTCCAAATGTTTTCATTTGTACGCACGTACTTACTTATTTGTTTCACTATTCATATACACATCAAAAGCCCGTGCCAGTTATTCCATGCACATAGAATAGTTGTTAAACCTACGTAACATTATGTTAATTGCACGCTTTGACTGTTATTGCAAAATAGCGGCTTTCTAGAGCACGCATAAACAAAAGCCCATACGCGTACATTAATGAATAAAGCAGTTAACATTAATGCATTTTTTTGCGAATGATGTGTTTGTATACATATACTGCATCGGAATTTAGTGTATGAAAAACAACGCTAAACACTTTCACCATGTAATACATTCGTGCTAGGAATCTATGTGTTTCATCAGTTTACATATAGTTTCTTGTCTTCGGGTAAGTATCTATCAGATGTTCGATTTAGCTAAAAAATGGTATTTACTTATATTTAAATCGTTTTGTTATATTGCAACATCAACAAGCTATTCAAACGAAACTTTAAAACTTCCCCTAAACGCTGTGGTCAGGCACAAAATTTTGTAATTAGGTCACAATAAAATACTACCCAAAAATCTTGAAAACAAATATTCGAAGTAAATTTAACAACAAGAAATTAATCAGTGATATAACAAATGAAGTAAATAATAATAAACGGCTATAAATAATGTAATTGAACTTGTTATTTTTGTATCGTAGGAGGTTACGCTGGGTTACGCGAGATTACGACTCACGTTACGTTGGATAGCAACATAGCACCTAGATCGCGAGATCGTAAGTGTTATAAGTACTCGGGTTCCGCTAACAATTTTAATTTCAGTTATTAGCGTCGTAACTCAACTCAGTGCAGTCGTAATGCAACCCAAATTAAAATTTTCTGGAATTTATAGCTATTATAAATGTAGAGCTCCTTCTTTATTTACATTTGCCCACAAGAGCTCCACATGTCAAAGTCCCACCAAGGCCAGAGGTAGAGGTTTTTGAACATATGTCTTCGACGGCTTCGAACGATTTTTAAAATTCAAAAATAAAACCTTTTGGAAAAACTGCTTGTTTTCGAACGGCGAAAGTTCCAAAATCGTACATACAGTAGGTAACGTTACGCGAGATTATGACGGATGTTACGTAGGATAGCCACCGGTTGCGGATCACGATATCCTAAGTGTTACAAATATAATTACTCGAATTTCACTTACAATGTTGATTGTTACTTTAGCATGAAACTATTTCTAGTAATTAGAACGTTATCGAGTGTTTATGCAGCAGCTGTAGCTATTATTATAATTTAGCCTATACATATGTTTATGTATAGTTGCAAATTACGTGCTTTATACTTTGTATAATGTAATGAAAAATAACGAAAAGAAGTTTCAACTTGGATTATAAATTACTATTTCAATCGAAATCAATATATATTCTGTTTATAGTTGTGCCACTCTTCAGATAACTAGTTTGCCACAAAACTATTTTAGACAGTATAAATAGTTTTAATTTGATTATCAAATACCTAAAATTCTAAATTGGTAAATATTTATAGATTTTTTCAAAGGATCTTTATCCTTATCAAGTCTTTATTAGTCTCCACTGCAGGAGCACGACCCTCTTTGTACTACCTGAGCATATATTAGCTAGAGCAGTAAGACGGGTAGGTCTCTATGATGTTTACAAGCTTTGCTTGTGTTTGCTAAGTCGCCTTCTATGATATCCACGGGAACACTTGGAATGTTCCTATTCTACTCTGCTGGGAGCCACACGGCAAAACATCATCAAAGGATATGCCTCAAATATTTCACTTAAACTTATTTTCTTTAAACTTATTTACTACATTAACAACGTAGATGGTAAGCTGATACTAAAGCCACCATAAAATCCTATTACGCTACAAGTAGGTATATAGATTAAAAGATTAGTGAACACTAATGCTATGGCTATGGGAAAGCAATTTGAATACTTTTGGGTTACAATCTACTAGTTTCACAAAATAAAAAACAGTGAATCGTGAACATGAAATTTCATTTCGATTTCCCAAATATCTTAACCTAAAAAAGACATCAACTGACCCCCTAATTTCCTAGGGAAAATTTAATTTGAATACCATATTTTGATGTGAACTTAAGTCGAAATGGTCGATGATTTATAATAAACAAATTTTATTCAATAAAAGTTAAAAATATACCTATGAGTGATTACCTATACACAGCACAGTTTATACCCATTTATTACCAACATTTAAAAAATGTTATACCGAACCGAAAATCTGACTCTAAATAGAGCAAAATGTCTTGCAACTAATCTACATTTAGTAAATTCATTGTTTTCAAGTAGAATACCCCTGGTATAATTAATTGTGTCACTCCTACCTCATTACGCATATTTGTCCAACCCAGGTCATGGGCTTTTTCCGTGCTTAGTACACATCGCGTGGTCACTACGCAAACATTAACTACAACTATCTTGCGATAGTGAAATAACATACAAACAAATTACGTATTTAACAACAAAAACTAGTAGTAAATATTCTGATATCTATGACAAAAACCATCGACGGTCCGTGTTTATGCAAAAATCCTTTCGATATTGTAGTTGGCATACATTACATTGGCATCACGTCTTTATCCCTTGTGGGGTAGACAGAGCCCAAGGTTATTAAACCCAAAGGCCAAATTTAGCATGTAAGCGTTAAGGGGGAATATAGAATTAAAATAGTGATGGGTTGCTAGCTGCATCGCCTATGACGTGAATCCTTAAGATTTTCACCCAATCCCTAGACCGGCTTTTACGGTCGGCGCGGGAAGAAAAGTAGCTAGTATATTCTGTTTTACCTTTTCTCCCAAACCAGCATGGAGGAGGCATACACAGCTGATACAATTGTTATTTAAGCGCGATATTCAAAGGCATCACATGCATCTTAACTGAAGTTGTTCTCAAGTCTCTCCTGTCTGTCACTATCTAAATAATCTAGCAAGAGAAAGACAGTCTGAGATTTAAGGTTGTCAATCATTTGTTAAGATTATTTTAAATTTTCGGGGGTTAGTATCTTTTTTTTTCTACTATAAAAGACAAGAAATAGCTTTTTCTATGTGGTCTGAAATTTATTCCATTAAAAACAAATTTTAAGCAACCTCCAACACAAAAATCTTGCAAAAAATTGTACCTCTATCATTGAATTAGTACTTATGCATGCTAAGATAGAGATATATATCGATCAAAAATTACTCAGTACCAAATACTACTGATGACTGTTTCATAGTAAGTAAAGTACTTTTTTTCTTAGGTCACCGAGGTCATAAGCTAGCAAAAGTTCAGTAACCTCAAAACACAAACAAGCTTGATAATTAGACGAAAACTCAATTAATATTGGAAAAATATTTAGCAAAAAGTTTTGAACTTCCATCGAAATGTCAGCGGCTTAGCATGATGTAATCGTAAATTAATCTCCTGCTAAAGATATATTATATAATCTGCGAGGTAGAAAGAAACAGCATTGATGTGTTTGCGAATAGCTTTTATATCCAAGAAGAATTTCTTTCTGTCAGCATAATTGTATTGATAACTTGAAACTACTACAACAATAAGACATCAAAATCTTTAAAGACTTAAAACATGGCCATATTATAACGTAATTTTTGCTCATTTCCAACTTTTAACTAGTAGTACTGACATAATTAAGGAACTCTGAACCTTGTTTGATTAATTAGAACTCATAGTACGTATTTTCTAACGGGTATGTTCCGAGATTAAAAGCTTCCTTTATTGTCACTTTACTAATGCATTTTGATACGCTTTTATTATTGAGTGATTTAAGACGATGGTTTATATGTATATTACCATGCCCTGGTGCAGCCAGCAAGGGCTGCTAGAACTACACAAATAAAAGAAAACCTTAACTAGTTAGAACTCTATCATTTTATAACGTAATACGTCTTGATAAAGAAACGATAATAGGAGACTTTCAGCTTATTCAGTTCAGTTGATGTTCAATTATTTAATCATCTATTTTTCTGTATTAAGCAAGTATACCTATATTTTTCTCTACCTATTTATTAGTTCATGTAATAGAATATGAGCACAGGATTTAATTTAAGCCAATTAAAATGACCAATCTCTTCATCCTAGTGTTGAATGGATGCATTGTGCCTCGAGGAATGTCTTATCTTCGATCTTGCACGGTCGACTACAAAGTTTCTTATAGCTGCACAGTCCTATCATGAATTCATGGCTGTATGTATGTAGCTTATTATGTAATTATATGCCTGCAGTATTTATGCCTAAGAAGAAACAGTATTTGATTTGTATAGTTTCTGCTCAATTTACAAAAACAACCAATAATACTTATTGTGTATTCGAAATCGTCAGAATATTCTTTTTCGAAAGAAGCAAGCAAGTAGGTATATGTTATACCTACTTGCTTGCTTGCTTTGACCAAATTTTAATTGGTTAACAATAATAGAAAATTGACCTGACAATAAAAATTTAAATCATTTAGGTAACTTTTAACAAATATAGTTGAACTGGTATTACGCTATGAGTTTTATAAACAAGACAAAGTATTACCTAAATATAGTATGTTATATTCTCGTTTCCATATTCAAAGCTTCAGTTGTAAGTACACACTGGAGGGATAATCCTCTAGCGTGTACATATTGCTGGAGTCTCAAAAGAAAGGTGCCCTATATTGTCCATCCCGAAAAACAGGCAGCGAATGTTTGTCGTTTTTTAGTTATAGGTACATCTAATCCTATAAAATCTTGCAAAACTGTTGTTACATTTAAGAAACATCTCAAAAAGTATCTTTTAGACTTTCAAATCTGTAATACCTAAGCAGTCGTTCAGTGTTATCTATAACTATATATTTATCATAGTATTACTATAAAATACTAAATATTTATCTATATATGCATATATTAATAGAACTACACTTCAAAAGTAGTATATATTATTATTACATTTTTGTTATAAATTCATGGGCATGCTGGAAAAATTATCCTTTTTACCCTAAACGTCTGGTAGCGCAACCTTTTTATATCTGGTTCCACGGAAGACCAGCGGTGGTGTTATCACTACCTTATGCTGAGTGGCACCATTTTGATACTTTGATTATATAGTTTTAATTTTGTACTTAAAAGATTGTAATGTTTGAAGTATCAAATAAATTATTTTTCTTTCTTTCTTTCAAATCGCAATAAATCACAGCAGGTGAACGTACTACTGACTACATTGTACTGCAACAACAAGCAAGGTTGAATTGATAGTGGCATCACAGCTTGAACATCTATTCGATGTTTGTATCGTAAGATCGGCGGAGCGATGCGGATCCATCACCAATTGGTACTCACGACATGCAAGGCTACATTATATTGGTATTGTATTGCCTTTGTCTACATGCAATAGGGTAGTTTCTAAAGGATCAAAATGGTTTGTCGTATGATCATCAACATCATCTGAGCGTTTTCTCAGTAGCTTCCTCACCAAACTCGTGCGTTGGAGCCTGGAGCCGGCTAATATCACAGCATTTTTGGTGTAATATGATTTGGATTTATATTTTGGTTTAATTTAGATTTTGTTTTTTTTTACCACAATATCTAGTAAAAGTAAGGTACATATATTTGCCCACGCCGGGATTCGAACCTCGTTCCTTCCTTGTAAAGCAGATTGGCGTGTAAACCACTGCGCCACGGATATTCATAGTATGATATCTATTTTTAACAATAATTTTGTGACGGCATTCATAAGTTCATATGCCTACCCAGATCCATAATCTTTAATCATGCGCCACAGAGTAAATGTAATAGATTGCCACAGTATAATAAAAAAACCGGCCAAGTGCGTGTCGGGCCACGCGCAGTGTAGGGTTCCGTAGTTGCGAATGACAACTTTGAGTTCACACTATTCACACTTGCACCTTACAGTTTAACGACCAAAAACATCTAACAATGAAAATAGTATGAAATTTTACAGTTTATAAGTTGGTTGCCTATAACTTTTTAGTTTGTACTTAGTACTCAGCTCTGATAGTTTTCCTTTCAACTTCAGTATATATACCTACTACTGCTGTAATTTTTTTCACGTATCTATATATAACCGTTTAGCAAATAGAGGTAAGTGTCCCACCCCCCTCTATCTGCTAAGCGGTTATACATAGATACGAAAAAGAAATACAGGAGTAGTATATATAACGAAGTTGAAAGGAAAACTATCAGAGCTGAGTGCTAAGTACAAACTAAAAAGTTATAGCACTTTTTCAATCGAAAAATGGTGTTCTCAACCTCACAATATTTTTGAAAGACCTATTTAACGATACCCCACACGATGGGTAAATAGAGAAAAAAAAATTACTCCCCCACTTTACTTGTATGGGAGCTACCCTAAAAAAAATTTTTTTTCAAGATTTTATTCTACCACTTTTTTGCCATGATTAATATACATACCCATACCAAATTACAGCTTTCTAGTACTTATAGTCTCTGCGTAAAACCGCGGACGGACAGACAGACAGACAGACAGACAGACATGGCGAAACTATAAGGGTTCCTTGTTTACTACGGAACCCTAAAAAGTATGATCATGAGGATCTGACTTATACGGCCATAAAAAGCTTAGAAACTACACAAACCTATTTAACGAAACTATGTATGTTAACATATTAGCTACAAATTAGCCTTCTGCCAACAGACTTAAAAGCCGTAATAGTTTTATAAAAACTACAAGACCTCTTGATGGCGACCCAAGTTCAACCCGACTGCAATTTTGGCGCAAAGATTTTCCACCTCCCACTGACTATATACCCCCATCTGAAGAGCTTCCTCCAGGATCTCAACTCCCATGGGCTACATGGAAAAGTCTTAACCGCCTACGTACTGGGGTAGGCCGATGTAAGCATAACCTAGCCAAGTGGGGCTACATCGACCAAAATAACGTTCAGTGTGAATGTGGTGAAAGAGACCTGACCATGTCACACCTCATGTCGTGCCCCATGTGCCCCACTACCTGCACAAAGTACGACCTCAACTACGCCTCAGCAAGTGGCGAGGCTGTTGCAACATACTGGAGGGATAAAATATAGGATTTTTTTTAGACATTTTGAGCCATCGACACGAAAAGAAGAAGCTTCAAATTTTCAAGTAAGAAGATAATACTACCAAGAAACAAGATAAAACAAAGTTGTTTAATTATCCAAATTACAATACTTTTTTGAAATTATTTTATGTTTATTTAAATTCATTAACAATACAGATCTAAGTTATGACCGTCTCACAATGATATTTTTCTCCCAGCGGCCGTAAAAGATAACAGAAATACAAAAAGCTTGCGGCTTGAGGACGGAATACTAACGATTCTGAACAATACTAAGTTCTCATGCTGCGAGACGTTGAGGTCGCAGTAAATAACTTTATGTAAATTAACGTACTAGTAAATAAGAATATCCTGCATGCTGAAGTTTAATTTTATAATTTAGGTATCTTTAAAAAAATACCAACAATGATATGCAATTTTATAAATTATTAGCTGTTACCCGCGGCTTTTGCGCGTGTTGTATATAGCTTTTTCCTTCTCAGTACCCTAACCTACGTGTAAGTTTTTCATGATGACCGGTTCGGTAGATACGACATGAAAGCGTAACAAACAAACAAATAAACAAACAAACTCACTTTCGCATTTATAATATTAGTTAGGAAGTTAGGATTAGGACAAGCATATTACATAACATATACAGAGATTTTTTTTTAATCTATGATATAAATGTTACCTATAAACCATCCTGTTGAATCACTTTATCTATTGGTGAAAACGACATGACAATCCGTTCTGAGTTTATTATGAACAGGAGGACTTTTTATAATATGTAGTGATGTATTGATTTTATTTTAATTTTAACGTTTACTCAAAGCCTTTTTCCAGACTGAAAGCCTTATTATATTATTATTAATAAATACTTTTATTATAATAATTGTCTGATTTGTCCCTTTTAATTCATTAATGTGTTTAATGTCCTCGACATAAAAACAAAGCTACCAATTGACACGATACAACAATTGACCTACCTAAGTAGATCAATTTGCAACGTTGAAGGTTAAGGATTAGGTTGTCATTCTTAATATATTTCGGGAGTATGTGATAAAAATACCATTAGTGCAAAGGTGTCAAATACAAGCAAATTGACACAAATACATATAGATATAATGAAATTATGTTTTTACAAAATATGGCAAATAATATTGTTTATATAACATCAAGTGTTTACAATGCATTTGTTTGCAATGCCAGACTTATTGAAGTGTTAAATAATGTTTGATTAAGAATAAATATGAGATCATTGAACTTAAAAATCAATGAAAAGCCAAAGTCAAACTGGCTGAGGAAACTACTCATTACAAAGATTTCCATTGGATGCAGTCCACTTGACTTTTATAGATGATTTCCAAACAATGCATGTTTCAGAGATTTATCAAAGCTTAAAATTATATTATTGGTAATAATAGTAGGTATTTTTAAAATCATTATGTCCACATGTAGAAGGTAACTATAGTGGCCAACTGGCCACCAAAGGGTTAAGGTAATTAAATAATTTATAGAAAGTTATAAAAAATATGATTCAAAAAGTTATATCCCCAATACAACTTTTTACGGTACAGTTGATTTTTGAGAAAGAATAAATGATGACGGAAATGAATGTGGCGTACCGTTGTATCGTCACATGCATTCGGCTCCGGCAGTGCAATATGTCATAATTAGTCGAGTGCCTTTGTCCGTTAAGTACCACCGAGTAACGAGAGCTGTTGACCGCCTTAATGAAATGTCTCATTATAGCAATGAGCTTAATTACTTAAGCTAATGCTTCCGTTAAGACCTGTCTAATTTTGCTTTAAGTAACTATTATAATTCTTCTACCTATAGTTTGAGCAAATATTGGGAGACTTATAACGCTTTGTTTAGTTATCTGCACAGAACCTTTCCATTGATGATCATTTCATTTTATGTTTTAATCTTATTCTGTTTTCCAATATTTATTTCTGTCACTCAATATGGTGCTAGGCGATGACGCCACTAATTGAAATCATTTATTAAAGTTGTAGGTTTTTGATTCTAGTCTTTTGCTTAACTTTCTTCCATAAAAAAGATAATTATCTGCATACAAAATGGATTTGAAATCATAGTTACCGAGATAGGGTTTGATAATGAAAAACCTATCAAAACAGCTGCAAGGTATATACCATTTTACATAAAACTAATTAGTATAATGTCAAAGTATCCATGCTAAAGGTTAATTATATCATTAACAATTTTTCCTTAGGCAATCGGCTACTAAGTACAAATAAAGAGAAAAAATATGCTAACGAATGCTAAGCAGATTTAAAAATAGTCGCCACGCATTTTTTACGTGCTGACTTACAATATTGTAAAGAAATTTCAAATTTGGCCTTTACGTGCCAACGAAAGGAAAACAAACTGACCTAGTTCAGCAAACTAAACATAGGCTGGTCCCTAAACAAAGCTACAAAATGTGTTGTTTGTTCCACGCACGCTTTGCTTTATATACGAACCTTACGAACTAATTAAGAAAGGTTTAAACTTGATATCGAAATATGAAAAAAAGACAGAACACAGATAACCTTACTGAACTGTTGATAGAAAAAGGAAATACCAAAAATATTGAGTAGCATCTATTATAAACTTTATGTCAGCCAAATATTCGATGGTCCAATTCAATCGCTTCCGCCGCAAAACCGGGTGTACATATATAATTGTTTAAAATTTGTACTTGTAATTGTTAAAATTGGTGAGCTGTGTTAATTATTTTATACCATTTGTAAATCACTGAATAAAGATTTTTCTATTCTATATATTTAGACGCACGCACGCTTTGCGCTATCGGTGTACTGGGGCTTCATCAAAGGGAAGTCGTTAACTCGTATCAACTTACTCCAGTTTGGCGGCAATCTAGGCGCTAATATGCTGTTAATTGTGGTCAGCCGTGATTGATTGGCCATTGTTATGTTTGCCAGAAAATTGAGGTATAAGGTTAACCACCTTTAAGTCTTCCGAATATACCTTTCCAGCTGACTGTGGCTAATAGTAAGCTCAAAAAGAGGGTTATGTGACGAGCTCCGTGGCGCAGCGGTCAACACGCCTGTCTGCGACACGAATGGTCCCGGGTTCGACCCCGGTCAGGTCAAGATGGAAAACGATCCTTTTCAGACTATACTTTTTAGTTTTAAATAAATACGGTCGTGGTAAAATTAAGTTAACTTACCTTAAATAGTTTTCCGAATTTGAATTGAAACTATTATTATTTGTTAAGTTATAGGATATCAAATACCAAGAAAAATTATAATCTATTCTTCCTTACTTATAAATTTATTATAAATATACAGTGCTGTCGTGACATTGCCATTATTTATTAATATATGACAAAGTTACTCATAATACGAAGGCATGACGTATTTTTCATCTGCAATAGCCATAAAATGAATCGTTGAGTAACTTGTGCAGCAGTAATTTAACTATACTTCAAGTAGTGACAAAGAGTATTTGTTTAAACAATTAGTATGAACACACTGAAAATATCGACAAATATTTGTTATAATGTATTCACTAATCAGTAAAAGTACACAAACTTTTACTTTTTCTCCTACATATGTGCTAAGTAGGTGCTAGTTTAAATATTTAATAATAAACATTACCATTCTGCTACCACCTTGTCACCTTGTTCACAGCCGAACGCGGATTACTTTTTGCTCGAACTTCTAAAGTGTTATATACCTAGTGGCAAAGAGAGATAAGATATTGATTTATTTGAAGTGAAGTATGCATTTGTTGCAGTAGCATTAGCTCCGGTATGCCAGGATTTTTAAGCACTAAATAGTTCCGTTGGAAACTTGCAGCGTTGCGACATGCTACCTACATAATGTTCGTAAACGGGTAGGTGAGAGTAACTTAAAAAATAACACTACGATTCGCACATGTGTATGTAAGGTACGTATATTGCTCCTAGGTTTTATATAAATTTATCGACAGTTTTTATTTTATATTGATACTAGCTGTGCCCGTGACTCGTGTGATAAAGAAGTCTTTGTTCTTTCTCAGGCTCTAGACTATCTGTGTACCTTTTTAATTTAGTTTCATTTAAATCGGTTCAGTAGTTTTGGCATGAAAGTGAGACATATAGACATACAGGGTTACTTTCGAATTTATAATATGGAAGGATAAAAACGAAGAGGACTTCCTAAGCTCTTATAAATATTATATCTAAACATTTTGTATTGTAATAAATTCAATAGCTTACAAAGAAGTATCTGCCTAGTTACAAATTTAATCGAAACCGGCCATGAAGTTCATTATCATTATCATCAGGTCTTTCTTAGTCTCCATTGCAGGAGCATGGCCCTCTCTGTACTACCAGAGCAGTCAAAGGATTTGGCCTACATTGTCCACGCTGGCCAAGTCTTCCCGTGGCCATTAAGTTAGTCCTTTAAATTTTTACTTTTTACTATTTTCGCAGGTACGGATTAGTACGCTATTTTTACCTCTTATATAAATAAATAAACAATTCCCTCAAGACCAACGGCTTTAGATTATTCTCTCGGGTCCTTTTTTCCTTCAGAATAAACGAATTTAATATTACCTGTAGACTTGTAAGAAATTCCTTTGCAAATTGCTATCTTGCACTAAAGAGGCTTGGCGCTCGATCATGTGCTATATGTTTTTGTTCTGATATTAAATATTTTTTACTATAGTGTATCTATCAGACGTAACGTAGGTCATAACATGCCTACTAGTAATTAACAGATTGTAATATTCAAAACATTATTGTAGATACATACATGCATATTGATAACAACTCTTGAGATGTTAATACTGAGCTGAGACAGTTTTAGTTACTATCACTCCTTTCTTTTATTTAAATGGGACTATGCATGGAAAAAGTTCTGTTATATATGTTTTCCTTAATTAACATGAAAATTATATACCAAATATAACAAAAGTCGAAGCGCACACAATTTTGAAATAATTCCGATACAAAAAGGCATTTTTATATGATGATAGGATAAAAAGTATAACAAGCGCTGATATATTATCCATATTGAATAACGACCATGGATTTTTTGTTTTTGGAAAAGCGAATTTGCGAGCGAACGTTGCAAATAGTTGGATAAATATTGAAAAACTAAAGATTTTTACTTTGTAAGCGTCATTATTATTAGTTTAGGTTCTGATTTAACGTTACAAGTCAGCTAAGTTTACTTTTTTAAATCAGGTATATTTATATTTTTAACCTAATTCATTTTTAGAGTTCCGTAGTAAACAAGGAACCCTTAGGGTTTCGTCATGTCTGTCTGTCTGTCTGTCCGTCCGCGGTTTTATTCAAAAACTATAAGTACTAGAAAGCTGTAATTTTTTGTATGGGTATGTACATTAATCATGCCAAAAAAGTACTGGGAGTTATATTTATTTTTCTCTACTAAACTATCGTGTGGGGTATTGTTGAATAGGTCTTTAAAAATATTGTGAGTTTGAGTACACCATTTTTCGATTCAGGGATCCGTTTCTGAAATATTTGGTTTTAAAGTGCAAATTTTTGTTAGAGGTCCCACCCCCCTCTATCTGCTAAACGGTCATACATAGATACGAAAAAGAAATACAGGAGTAGTATGTATAACGAAGTTGAAAGGAAAACTATGAGAGCTGAGTGCTAAGTACAAACTAAAAAGTTATAGCACTTTTTATTAAACCGCAAAAATAACTTTGTCATTAATACAAACACTATGAAAAACAAAGTTTTACTGGCGAAAAATTATCGAAATTTTTGGCTTATCTAAGCTTACTTCTACGGAACCTTTCATGGGTGAGCTCACTCGCATATGACCATTTTTTTTTAAATAATCCATTGCTTTACATTCTGTTCCAACCGAAAAAAAACACCAATCTATACTCTTTTCATTAAAGATTGTGTGTTATATTTATTGCAATAATATAAAAAAACTACGTAAATAAATTAAATGCGTCTTGTTAGAAGAAGTGTGCGCAAGAATTAAAAGCGTTTACATTTGTCAAAGTTTTGAAAGTTTCATTCACAAACATTTTCTACACTTATCGTTATTTTAAGGGTTCGTTGATGTCTGTTTAATTGATTGAGAATATAACGAAAAATGCATATTCTCATTTATACTGAATATCCCTAATATTAGCTCGACATGGTTTTTGATTTAGAAACTCAAATAAAGCCTTAAAATTTGTGACTTAGCTATAAGAATTAACCAATTTATTTAAATAAAAATAGAGATATACCTACCCACTGAAATCTTATTTTTATCACGCATGATATCGCCGGTATACCGATTTAAATGGCTAAGTTAGTAAAGTGTACTAGCGGTGTTATAAAAAAAAGGAAATATTTATACTTACGTTTTTATTCCTCAATTATCATGAAATAAATATAATTCCAGAAAACTGAAGTTATCATCAATCGCAACTATTACACACTTTTTTTAAGTTTTAAAAATAATTAATTTTTTTCGAATCAAATTATATAAGTATTTTTCATTTTTTAGGTATTAAAAATTAGTTTTTCTTTTCTTATAAGTATGGCGCGAAAATTTAAACTGCGAACGCGTTCTCCGCCAGACGCGAGTTGGCGGACTGGCCGAATGTAAATATCCCACCCGTGTCATAGATCGGAACGCACCGGCATAAACCAACTAAATCGGAATAAACACAACAATTTACAATAGGTGTATAGTAAATGAGGCAACTTAAATTGGCCGGTTACAGTTATTTCACTTTCTAGGCAGTCTGTGATTGCAGGCGTCCACCCATCGTCCACTTTGATAAACGATATCATAACAACAATAATAGTAGATGTGATGAGACATGTATAAAGTAGCATGTGTGATGAACTAAGGAATTTACTACATACATACGGTCATGTCTTTTTCCCTAGAGGGGTAGACAGGCTTAGGTCTTTATGACCTAAGGTGACTTTTAAACCTAACTACTAATGAACTATTTAATTTTTAAGTACTTTATGTATGTACACGTAACGCTCTAACGTAAATAAATTAATATTAGCATAATTTGTAGAAGTAAGAAAAGACGAAATACGACGCAAAAAAAGAGCCCTTATCGATTCGTCATGTCTGTCTGTTCGTAAGACTTGACGGTTGAAACTTAGAAGGTTGGATGTATTAATTGAACCGTTTACTATTTTAATAATGCACTTCCAAAGTTGTTAAAGGTATGTTCCCCCCTCCCCACTTTAACTTTTAAAATAAGAGAGTAATTAATCAAAAAATATATGCTAATTATGCCAATAAAAACTTTTAACGAAAATTTGCTTGAACGAGAGTCAGCAGACAGTTTTGAAATATAGCATATTTTCATAAACTGCAGATATCGCCATTCAAAAAACACCATGAAAACCAAATTCGTTTTTGCTAGCGAAAAATTATAAAAGCTTGCTACTTACTACGGAACCCTTCATGGACGGTTCCGACTTGCACTTGGAAACTTTTGTTTAGAAGGTTTGGGTATACATAGGTATTTATCATCTGTGTACACTCAGTAGGTAACTACCGAAAAGTATATTATAAACAAAAACATTGAACACGGGTAACTATTATTTACAAGGTTTATTTATTCAATTGAAAATTTCGTGAGCGATTAAAACTTACAGTAAATAATGACGGCAAATATTTTCAAAGTGAGGTATATGAAATAATTAATTTCTATATTCAAGGTACCGTTGAAAAAGGCATGCTAATTAATAAATCAATAATACATACTTACTTACATAGAGCAATTAACTAATCGGTTTCGATACAACGTAATGACGTCACCATCAAGTGATTTTCCTGTTAGAACTTGTTTTAATTATTTCTACATTTCGATACGGCATACGTCTCTTAATACATGATGTCCCGAAAATAAGATATAACCTTCTCTTTTACCGATAAAAACTTAAAACAAAGATAAAGAGAGAAGTGAATTTACGATAACATACGTATTAATTTCTGCAGAAAATTTTGCTTCGAAATTACAAATCCCTAATTCGATACAGCAAATTCCTGTTAATACAGAATGTTACAAAAAGATGACATAATAATTATTCGTTTAATTTTTAATATTATCATCATCAGGTGTTTTTTAGTCTCCACTGCAGGAGCACGACCCTCTCTGTACTACCAGAGCCATATTAGCCTGAGCAGTCAGAGGATTTGGCCTACACTTTCCACGCTGGTCAAACGGGTTGGAGATGTCTCTTGTTATTGTTTATAACCTTTGTTTAGCTTGTTTTTCCTAAGTCGCCTTGTACGACATCGAAGTAGGCATGTTGGAAAAACCTATTCACAAATCACCAAGACCTGAAGAAAAAAATTTGGAGAGTTCGTAAAGATTAGACAATCACTTTAAAGGTAGGCGTTGAAGGTAAAATATTAAGTAACATGATATATCTGTTTATTATTCTCGAAGCTGACTGGAATATAATGTTCTTAGCATTTACTAAATCTATTGTCGTCTCAACCAATAAGAAGAAGACATTTTTAGATATAAAGAGAAAGTGATGATTTTTTCACAAGATGCAAATAAACGTCATTAATTTCGGACTTTATTTAATCTAGTAATCAAAACGATAAAAAAAATTTGACGCAAAATTTAAGTTACCGTAAAGCGAAAAATCTGTCATCCCCTGTTTTTCTATCCTTAGGAATATTTTTTTTTCAAAGTTATATGGGACTAACTTTAGGGTATACCCTTTCCAATAAAAAAAGAATAATCAAATTTGGAATACTCTGTAAAAAATTATACGTGGTCTACGAAAGTATAGTACATATATATTATCTCTATGGCGTGGTTACAAATTAAAAACATATACCTAAGCGTCAATTTACTTGATAACGTCCTCCGTTTTCCCCACAGAACCATGGAGATATATGTATACACAGAACTAAAAATTACACAGAAATTACAAATCGTTCTTAATTGCCAGTATTTGCCTTTTTTAGGGTTCCGTAGTAAACAAGGAACCCTTATAGTTTCGCCATGTCTGTCTGTCTGTCTGTCTGTCTGTCTGTCTGTCTGTCCGTCCGCGGTTTTACGCAGAGACTATAAGTACTAGAAAGCTGTAATTTGGTATGGGTATGTATATTAATCATGGCAAAAAAGTGGTAGAATAAAAACTTAAAAAAAAATTTTTTTTAGGGTAGCTCCCATACAAGTAAAGTGGGGGAGTAATTTTTTTTTCTCTATTTACCCACCGTGTGGGGTGTCGTTTAATAGGTCTTTCAAAAATATTGTGAGGTTGAGAACACCATTTTTCGATTTAGGGATTCGTTTTTGAAATATTTGGTTTAAAAGTGCGAATTTTTGTTAGAGGTAAGTGTCCCCCCCCTCTATCTGCTAAACGGTTATATATGGATACGTGAAAAAAATTACAGCAGTAGTATATATACTGAAGTTTAAAGGAAAACTATCAGAGCTTAGTACTAAGTACAAACTAAAAAGTTATAGGCAACCAACTTATAAACTGTAAAATTTCATACTATTTTCTTTGTTAGATGTTTTTGGTCGCTAAACTGTAAGGTGCGAGTGTGAATAGTGTGAACTCAAAGTTGTCATTCGCAACTACGGAACCCTACACTGCGCGTGGCCCGACACGCACTTGGCCGGTTTTTTTTTAACTCAACCTTTTTTGTTCCATCCCTTAGGTCACCTGGGTAGTTATTAGAATTCAAATGCGTGACTCTACGATGAATCTGAGACACAGTGTTGCAGCCTTACTTGAGTGTTACTTACATATTAGAGTGCTGGATATAATATTCAGTAAGTACCTGATTTATAGAATTAACGATCTTTTGGAAAGATTCGGAACTTTAAGCCTAGGTTAAATGATGAGTAGGTATTCATGAGAAACGTGCCAATAATCTAAAAGTAATTTTTCTAGTAATTCTCTTATCTACAATTTTTTTTAGTAATATCTTGTAGTGTCCACAAATGAATTCCGGGTTTCGTAGACTTCGATGTCCGTCTGTCTGCCTACTAAAAACAGAATGAAATAAATAGGGGCTCCCATACAACAAACGTGATGATTTTGTAATTTTTTGCTCGATTTTAATGACGGAACAAGGTGGACACTTTAGTTGTATATTAACATTAAAAATAAAAAATAAATATAAATAAAGGGGGCTCCTATACAACAACTATGACATTTTGTCGTTTTTGCTGTAAAGATGGTACGGTACGGAACCCTTCATGCGCGAGTCCAACTCGCACTTGGCCGATTTTTTTGAACGATACTTATGTCGGGAAGTATTTATTTTTACGTTTATTTTGAAGAAGAAGTAATACACTTATAAGTATCTGATACTTGTATCCTACGTAGGTACCATAGCGCACAACTATAAACAATGTTCAATAACGAATCATGGCCGAAGTTCAATGTAAGGTGCTCTTTTTATATGCAATTTGATAAAGAATAAAAAGTTAATTTATTGTTGCGTAGGACATGAGCAATGTCAAGCCGGGACAATCGGGATTTGGGCTGGGTGTGACCTCGGCCTGCATACTTCCCAAGCATATAGCTCTGGATGAGCCATTTATTTATTTCTATTTTTTTGAATTGGTTCAAGATGTAACAACTAAAAAAACCTGAGCAAATCTAATTTATTTATACATATATTTTGTAAAATTTACAGTGGTGAAACAACAATAAATTTTATATTAAGTACTTATAGTACTAGTAGTATTGTAATGAGAATGAGCGCGCTAATAGTAAATTATGATACATGTACGGTAAGCTGGATATTATTAGTCAAGGTGTTTAAGGGCACTACAAGCTTACCGTATTTGTTTCATAATGTACTATTATTTACAGATGTCAGTAAACCTTAGCAAGATAAAATACGCAAAATACTAAAAGTTAAATAGCGCGAACTTCCATGCCATTAGTATTGAAATTGGTTGGCTGCTTTGGGTGTTGTTTTTAAAAGAAAGTTATTTTGATTCCGCTTTTGACCTTAACGCCCACTAACACGCTAAACGTGACCTTTGGGTCTTATGACCCTAAAGGTTCTTCTCTTCTCCGCAAATTTACACTTCCGGGCTAAATAGTTAAACATTACATACTTATACACACAAACATACACAAAACACACCCATACTCAAACTCAATACAATTATTCACACATTCGCCCTCACTCCATTATATAGGTAATCTGTTACAAATTGTCTTTTATATAAATAATAGGTACTTGATTATGATGGCTATAGAAGAATGTGGCCTTCTGATACAGGTGTAGGTACATCACTATTAGTAGGTCAAATTACTATAAGAACCAACTTTAGTTTATTTTTTTTAATGTGATAAAGACGTGATAATATTTGTATGTGTACCTAAGGTGTACATATGAATATTTTGTAGTATTTAGTCAATAAAGCCTAGTCATTTGCTAGATAATCTCTGGAATTGAATTTTGCTCACGGTGATAAAAAGGAGAATTTTTGTAACATTCGGTTTGGGACAATACATAAGAATTCTTTCTGAAACCAAAAACCTTGTATTCGGTGGTCCACACAAGAACAAAATAGAAAAATGAACAAGACAGATAAATCTTTTCTTTTTCAATATAACATAAAGTAACGACCTACTTGGTCATAATTTCTGATGTAAAAACACAGACAAATCACATACAACACATAAAGGAACAAACGAGCATAGACCATTGAACGAGCGCTTTCTTCAATAGTTCTTAATTCTCGTTCTGGGCGGCCATTTTCTTGAGGAGAAAATGGAGTACTCCTCCGTGGTCCAGTGGTTAGGGCGTTTGCCTTGTTGACCCGGGGGTCGTGGGTTCGATTCCCACGGGAAGCATACTTTGTTAAATTGTTTCCAGTTTGGTTAGGACATTGCAGGCATGAATCACCTGAATCAGACAATCAGGTTATTCATGCCTGCAATGAAAGCCGATTCCGTGCTTCGGAAGGCACGTTAAGCCGTTGGTCTTAGCTGCCATCTGGTAGTTGTTAAAGGAACCACGTCAGAGGCCGAGAGGTGGTTCCAAAGAACTCTGACACCAGGGTGTGCATGGTCGAGTGACCGTACCACCTACACGAAATGATGATGATGAATTGATGACTACCAGTAAACGCTGTAAAATCTCCATTTTTATGTTCACCACCATTATCGGTATGAACATTTCTAATACTATGTGAAAAATTTATGATCATCATATTATATTTTTTTAAACAATCTAAAACATCGCTTTTGTTTAGCAAGAAATACACATAGCTGTAATAATTAGGGGCAGTATTTTTAAATATTACAAAATATCTCTTACCCTGAACCGAAGGTATATTGATAGGATCACAATCGTTGCTATAGACAAGATCGCCTGGATATAGCTGCCCACTACGAGTAGAATTCTGGAATGGTCGCCGAGCATGTCTGCTATAAGCACGACCCTCACTTAAAATGTTCACATTCTGAAATATCAATGCCATTAATAATTTTATTTCTAACCATTTTATGAATTTCTTTAATATTTAAAGACCTAACCTTTCATGCCCCGTTCTGAATTCAGCTTTCTGAACCAAATTACATGCTTAACTTTGAATGGCTCTTATTTTAAGTTTGTACAAGTTATTATTTTCTAAAGATGCACATAATACAATTGTGTCATTCTTATAAATCAAAGCATTATTATGATTCTTGATTATTTTATAACCTTGTCTTAATATGACTCCTTCCGAGAATAAGTTGCGTCGTAACCTTAGAATAATAAATCTCCAGAAGGATTCATCTGTCATTTTTCAATGCGTCAAACTGAGTCCAAAAACGCGGCATAACCCCCCGCGCCCGCGCGTTTCACACCCGCTTAGTGTTGCTAGATTATAAGTTTTTACCACTTACTTGGGAACAAAAATTGTATTTTTTTTAGTAAGTTAATGTGATATTTTTGAACGTAATTAAATATAACGTGTTATTCCTATAAAATAACATTTAAATATTTATAAAAACCTGCAAAAGAGTGACAACATTTTCCTGGAAACCACATTAACAACACTCGTGTTAATTTGTTAGTAGTTTTTATACAACGTGGAAGGGACATACCCGTAATAAATCGAACTACGGTTATAGTTCATTATAGTATACATAAATTAAAATAACAGTCGAAAAACATAAATAAATTTCGGCACTTCCGTACAAAAGTGTGCACCCGCCCGGGGATTTGCATGGGAATGTCGATTTTATTTTTGTTTTTTGACCGTTATTTTAAGTTCATTATACTAAAGTGACCTAGTCTGGCCCTATCTAGTATGTCCTTCCACTTTGTATAAGTACCCGGTGGTTTGTGTGGTTGTGCCAAGTAATATCTGATTAGTACCTCCCTTATGGTATACTTACATGTTACACGCCAATACTGATTGCGGGACAAACTAGTTAGTCCTGAAATATTTAGGACAAACGACTCTGGCGTAAGACAGCCTGAATTATGAATATTTTTTCAAATAGCTATTGGTAAAGATCACAAAAGAGACCTCATTTTTGAAATTCAAGATGGCGGATCAGATTTTTCTTGTGAAATCGACATGGATATCGTTGTATGGGTTTTGTCCGGGTGTAAATTTAAAATGTGACGTCACTTTTGTAATCCAAAGTGGCGAAGGCGACTTTTGATAAATAACTAACATTATGTCGTTCTATGGGGTTTTCAGGGTGAGGATTTCGAAAATGAAGTCAGTTTTGCCATCCAAGATGGCGGACGCGACTTTTCATGCGAAATCAACATGGGTATCGTTATGTACATTTTTAGGTGTAGATTTCGAAAATGATATCAGTTAAGATATTGGTGGACGCAATCATTCATGCAAAATCGACATAGATGTCGCTGTACAGGTTTTGCAGGTAATAGATTTTCGCGCCAGTTTGGAATTCTTCCAAAACAGCAGTATATTTCGAAATCTACACCCCAAAAACCTATAAAACGACACCCAAGTAATTTTTATGAGAAGTCGCCTCCATTATCTTGGATTCCATATTTGACGTCTGCACCCCAAAAACCTATTAAATGACACCCAAGTCGATTATTTATGAAAAGTCGCGTCCGCCAATATGGATTCCAAAAATGACGTCACTATTGTGATCTATACTCCTTTAAGCTGTTAAAAACATTTGAATTAATATTGAGTTATTCCTGAGAGACATTTATACAATGAATAACCTAATTAACACAATATATCAGATCATTCAATATACTCTACTGAAAATTTTCCTTATTAAATACTTTATTTGACTAAATGCACCTCAAAACGTTATAATTAGTTAATAGTTATACTACTTACATAAATTTTATCTTAAAATAAAGTTTAACATACTGGGGAAAAATATTTTATAGAGCAGCAACACTTTACAATGAACGTCATACGGACTTGACATTGTCTTTGGCAAAATAATATTTGTAAAATTAAATCTGTAAATGATTGAAATAGCTCGTAAATGTTTAATTATATGTGAAATGTGATCTCGTCATTTTTGTTGTTACGTCCAGTTGCAATTCTGCATGTGGGAACTGCACATTACGGCATAATGAAATTAAAATTGAAGAGCGCCGACACGTTAGCCGGCCGCCATGACAAATGTCAATTGACTATCCATGAGCGTATCTCAGGTCCTTTGAGCGTATCTTTTGGTTCCTCAGTTTTATACGCCAATGCGGTTTCTGGAGATTTACTATTCTGAGGTCGTAACTCAGGAACATATAAAACATTCTTTAAAATACTAGTCTCCCAGTGGTTATTTACATATCTATTTATCAAAATGGATCCTTGACCATGTACTTCTATAGTTTCCTGGTTTTACAACTTTAAAGGAGTTCCATGGTATGCATATAATTCCTGGAAATAATCTTTTCAAATGACATATGATCTGAAGCACAACTGTCAAGTACCTATCCAGACATCGGAATCGCTCATTTCAGTATCTGTCACATTAAACGCCAACTTGTCATTATTTTCTTCATAATTTTTTTTGGAATCTGACAATATTTGGCGAAGTGGCCACGCTTTCCACATTTAAAGCACAGAAAAAAACGATGTTGTGGTTTTTCATCATTATTTTCATAGACATCAAACTTTTTTTAAATAACATTTCGCTTTGCAACAACCAAGGCAGTCTCATTTTCTTCCTCTACGTTTAGTGCAGTTTCCTCATCTAAAAGTCTTGATGTTAGATTTATAATGGTTTAGTTCTTTGAGTCTAGAGAGAACAATGCCTGTCGCACTGACCTATATTTTGACGGCTATGTGCTAAGGCTTTTCGTATTAATGGAATGGCAGTATCACTGATGTTCTCGCCACTTTTTCCTAGTTGCTTCGCCAAGTTTTTAACTTTTGAAACGTGTTGCGCCATAATGTCATTTGAAGCCATCCGATATTCAATTCAATTCAATTTTTTCAATTCAATTCAATTTATTTATTTGAATTGAAAAAATTGAATTGAATTGATAAAATCGTTCATGTACTAACATTTTATTCAATTCAGATTTTTGTTCGTATCTCTCTATGAGAGCCACTTGGTTGAGGTCCATGGCTGACGTTGTAATATACATGGCCAGCCCATCATTTTTATTCCAATCTTCTAAACCCTCTTTCTCAGGTTTTGGTTTTTTTAATGTCTAAACCCTCCGCTCGTAGAGCACATTTCAGTTGGAACTTCCACTGCTTAAAAATTGTTTCCGTCTAATTTATCAAATTTAACGAAAAAAATTAGAGCTGTAGTACATATAAAGAAGTTGAAAGGAAAACTATCAGAGCTTAGTACTAAAACCAACTTTATGAAATATAGCACTTTTTCATTAAAAAAAAAACTTCGCAAAAATAACTTTGTCATTCATAAAACACTACGAAAAACAAAGTTATCTTTGCTGGCGAAAAATTATAGAGGTTTTTGGCTAATGGTTCATGTGCATCATTTGCTTCTATGGAACCCTTCATGGGCGACTCAACTCGCACTTGGCGAATTTTTAGGGTTAAACAAGGAACCCTTATAGTTTCGCCATGTCTGTCTGTCCGTCTGTCTGTCTGTCTGTCAGTCCGTCCGCGGTTTTACGCAGATACTATAAGTACTAGAAAGCTGTAATTTGGTATGGGTATGTATATTAATCATGTCAAAAAAGTGGTAGATAAAAATCTTGAAAAAAAATTTTTTGGCGTAGCTCCCGAACAAGTAAAGAGGGAGTAATATTTTTTTTCTATACAAACCCATCGTGTTGGGTATCGTTAAATAGGTCTTTGAAAAATATAGTGAAGTTGAGAACACCATTTTTCAATTTAGGGATCCGTTTTCGAAATATTTGGTTTTAAAATGCAAATTTTTGTTAAAGGTAAGTGTCCCCCCCCTTTATCTGCTAAATGGTTATATATGGATACGTGAAAAAAAATACAGCAGTAGTACTGAAGTTGAAAAAAAACTATCAGAGCTGTGTACCAAGTACAAACTAAAAAGTTATTAGGCAAACAACTTATAAAATGTACTCGAAAATGTAAAATTTCGTACAAGTTTCATTGTTTGATGTTTTTGGTCGGTAAATTGTGAGGTGCGAGTGTGAACAGTGTGAACTCAAAGTTGTCATTCGCAACTACGGAACCCTACACTGCGCGTGGCCCGACACGCACTTGGCCGGTTTTTTATTTATTGATCCGCTTGCTCGCCCATAATACCATAACCTATTCGGTTTGAGACAATAAATAAGAATTTTTCTGAAACTAAAAACCTTGTATTCGGTGGTCCACACAAGAAATAAATAGAAAAATCAACAAGACATAGGTATACTTAAATATTGTCTTTTTCAACCTTCGAGCAACACGGCTTCTGTACCAGGAAAAGCCGTGTTGCTCGAAGTTTTCAACCTAACATAAAGTAACGATCTACTTGGTCATAATTTCTCATGTAAAACCTCAATAATATCTACGTTTTATATTTTTTTTTTGTTTGATTAATAAATTTGTATTAAATACTTACTTTCGTTCATATTGGCAAACATCAAGCATGTTTTCTGAATCTCCTAACACTCAATACTTCTTCCAGTGCATCTACATCAGCGAAACGACCTTGTCGCCGATCAGCCGATATCATGACAATGAACGGTGACGTCCAATCTCGAATTCTTTGTTCGGAAATGAAGATGTCCCTCTCATCTCACAAAATTTTGGTAGGTATAGCTATTTAGTTCGAATCCACAGATTATATTCTTACAGCGAACTTTCTACTTGGCCAGTATCGATGATAAAAAGTAAAAAAATTGGGACGTAAGTAGGTATAGGCATTATTAAATGTGATGTGGTGCATTTAAGGGAACTTTTTTTAAAATCCATTTTATTAATTTTACGTCGTGCACCGTGCCGTGGCGCTCATATATGAACATCATTTTAGTTATTTTTCCTTACTATTGTACCTACCTACACCAAATCCCATCTCGGTAAAAATCTTTACTTATGTATATTTAATTGATATGACGAAGTGTGAATATTTATTCCAGATAATAATCGAAAAATACCTATATTCCTTCTGAAACCTCAGAAAACATATTCGTATTCAATAGAAAGATCATCGAGATTCTGAGTTTCTCCGAGGTGGTCGTGCCCCACCGTAACAAGTATTTAACTGCATCACATTCTTCCAGTTCTATAATGGATTATGCAGTCACCCACGGATAACAAACAAATCACATTTCTGGGAACAATGAAATAAAACGTAACGGTAGGATCACATAAAGCGAGTATTGACGTTTATTCGTGAGCTGCTACATAAAAGTTTACGAGTTCTATCGTTTTCTCAGAAGTATACGGACAATCAATATTGATCATTTTTTTGCTGCCAATTCTTTAGGTACATTCAGTTACAATCCCAGGCGAGTGATGAAGATTTTTAGGAAAGTATTTTAAAAGGTTGAAAGTTTAAAAAAATCTTTTTGTTCAAGAAAACATAAAATATCAAAGGTGAACTTAAATCAAAGCCATGAAGATATATGTACCAAACTCCCCGCCACGAGAAGCTATAAATTAAGTATATCAATAAACTTCTACTGAGTTGGAGTTACCTAGCGACAATATTATCAGTTAACAAAATACAATTGACTTAAATTACTATACGGGTAATACGAAACTAAAGACCAATTCTAATTAGTCGGGCTATATTTTAACGATACAAAACGCTGTCGTTCAATGTTTTTTGGTACAGGAACGAGTCCGACTCCGTGAATGTAAACATTTGGCGCATTTCTGAGATATAATAAAGTTTCTGTAGCAGTTTTTGCTATAAGTTGTTTTTTTTTATAATAGGTGCTCAAAGAAAACCAATATTAAATAAGCATTTTAAAATAATAAGGCATCTACACCAATATTAAGGAATTTAGAGGAAAGATTTGTATTTGTGTATGTAACGAATAAAATAAAAAACCACCGGACTGACTCTAAAAATTCTTTCACCTACGGGAAGGCACGCTATCAGCGGGCAACTGAGGATAAATTTACAGGAACGAAGTATAGCGGAAAAACAGCCAGTATCAAATATAAAGAACTGATATATGTAGATAGACTTCGTGATTTTATAATTTTTTTTTTAAATATATAGGTACATATCACACAAATTGAGCTAGCCCCACAGTAAGTTGTGAACTTGTGTCGCAGGATACTAACTCAACGATACTATATTTTATAATATATACTTATATAGATAAACATCCAAGACCCAGGACAATATGAAAAAGATCTTTTTCCATCTTGACCTGACCGGGGATCGAACCCGGGTCCCCCGTGTCGCAGGCTAGCGTGTTGACCGCTGCGCCACGGAGATTGTATAAGTTTAAGTCCTTATAGTATTTTATTTACTAACCTATGCTCAGCTGTCCCACTGCTTTCCCCATTTTCTTCCACTCCTTTCTTTTCTGCGCTATCTCCGACCATTTTTTTTCAAATTTGTGTATATCATCACATCACACCAACGCTTCCTAGGCCTACCACGATTCCTGTAACCATCTCCAGGAGTTCACTTCGTAGCTAAAGCGACCCAACGATCCGGATGCATTCGGCATACATGGCCCGCCCAATCCCATTACAATTTTGCGGTTTTATGTCCAACATCAACGATGCCAGTTTTTTTTAGTAATTTAACATTTATTTTTATAAATACATTAATTTAGTATGTTGATATGTTATTCGTAACGACCAACAGTCGTATTAAAAGAACATCCGGCTGACTGTACCATACTACAAGTAATCATACAGAAAAATTGATTTGTACAGGTAATTTCATGGGAATAAAATTCATAAGTCAAATTGTACTGCGAATAGATATTTTAAAATCCTAATCGTGATACTGCATTACTTATTAGCTCAGTTTATATTAAGTAGCCGCGTGACTCCCAGCATTGCCGTATGGCTCCCAGCATTGCCGTGTGGCTCCCAGCAGAGTAGAATAGGAGTTCTCCAAGTCTTCCTGTGGATGTCGTAGATGGCGACTTAGGAAACACAAGCTAAACAAAGCTTATAAACATCAGAGAAACCTCTCCAACCCGTCTGACCACCGTGGAGAGTGTAGGCCAAATCCTCTGACTGCTCTGGCTAATATATGTATGGCTCTGGCACTACAGAGAGGGTCGAACTCCAGCAGTGGAGACTAACAAAGCCCTCATCATGATATTAAGTAGGTATAGTTTGGATTTCTAAATAAACCAATGCAATTGGAATGAGGTTGAAATACGAAAATCCGTATAACCATAAATAGTGCATTGCTGGGAGTTGAACCCTAACAACAGGCGAGATGGTAAATCTACGCAAGGTTAATATTTGGGTGAAACTACCCACCAAATAACAGATAAAAGTAATGACGCCTGTGTCCGACATTAGCTTGTTGTTTGATTTTAGTACATATAATAAAATATTGTTGTTTAGATTGCGATAAATCTATTTTCAATAAAAATATATATCGCATATAGATGAGGACAATAACAAAAATAAATCTATAAAGAAGTACATACCAATGGGCTAGTTCTTCTCGCTTCTGAACTGTTAGAGGATACTAAATTATAGTCATTTTTCTCACCAATAATATTTATTTCAGCATTAAAAATTCTAAATACAATATTGTTGTCCGGCAACAACCGACCGCCGCCGATGCTAGACAACGACCGACTCACAAACTACGAAGAAGATACTAGACCGACTGACATTCACAGAACAATATTACTCCTAGCGGAGCTGACATTGCTCGCATTCGGCTGTCCTCTCGATGACGTTTTACATTTTCAATAATGTTACCATGATAAAAAATTTGTTTAAAAAAAAAAACATAAAATCTATACATATCTTCGAGCACCGGTACGGAGGCCGTGTTGCTCGAAGATACATATAATAAAACAGTAAAAATATTTTGCCTGTACAATTAGTATTTTTGACTGAAATGGATAGAGGGACACTTATAAAAAGAATAAAAGAAAACAAATTATTTTTTTTAATTTCTTGTCTGTCTGTCTGTCTGTCTGTCTGTATGTATGATCACGCTTATCTCCGAAAATATTGGAGTATATTGGCTATATAGCTATTAAACCTGGAAAAAATATAGAGTAGAAATGATTTTGGATAATGGAAACCTGATGCAGCATTATTAGGGTCCAGCTGTACGATAAAAAATATAAAAGTGAATTCTTAGCAAAAGTTGTTAAGCCTGATGAGCGTTTTTGTTGACGTATAAAAAATCTAATATTTGGAATTCTTCATGCAGAACCATAGGTATGGTCCAGGCCAACTGTAAGAAATATACAAATGACGCCTTAGCAAAAGTTATTCAAACTGATGGACATTTTTTATTGAGGTATAAAAATCGAACCATGTCAAATTTTATATCGTCATTTTTACAGAGTCACTCTCTATTGGGATAGAGAGCTTAGAGTACGATTAGCGCTCAAACGTAACCAGGATATGCCCATTTTGCAACGTAGCTTACAGCTCATACGGCAAAACATGAGAGTTTGCTGTCTCTCCAAGCCTTGCACACACAGGCAACACCCAAAGCCGTGGTCCGTCCCTCTCGAAGGCCCTTTGGAGATGTGCGCTTTTAGGTTGAGGGCTCTCTGCCCATATCTAGGTCATATTAATTTACCTAAACATATGTTTACGAAAATCGAGGATCATTATATATTAACTTTAATATATAACATATAACACTGCCACAAATATTTTCTTATGTATCGACATTAGTTCGTATTAAGGTATATTAGTACGCTGGAGTCATAAAGTCCACGCGAACAAACTCGCGGGCATCAGCTAGTACTTAAAATAATATCAAAATATTCATAATTGATATATTTATTTTACTATATATATATGGATATTTGATACAAAAATATGGCACTAACCGTATGTAACCAGGCTGTACTTATTTCACATGAACCATGATATTTTTTTTCTCAGATGATGCATTCCTGTTGCTGCTATAACAAAAATTAAAGTAAATATAGAGTTTCATCGAAACCGGTTCAGTAGTTTTTGTGATATAGGAAATATTCAAGTTGGTAATTAATTAAACGGTATTAAATTTTAGAAAAAGAAACACTTTTAATATACGCACGCATATACCATATTAAACTATTGCCTTTTCGTCCCTAAATTTACTTGCACATGTCCAGTCTGGAAACACGTACGTAGGTATAATGCCACCGAGATGCCACCCTAAAGAACGAACCAGAAAAAATTCTTGGAATCAAGATTCTTTACCGATTAAATTGGGTGGCATCGGAGTAAGGAAAATTACTAGTGTAGCTCTTCCGGCGTTTCTTTCTTCAGTGCACAGTGTGTCTAATTTGTGTGCTAGATAGAATATTGCTTTTGATTGAATTTGCCTTCTACCGAGATACACTGTGCAAAGGACGCAATCGAAGCCTGGAAGACTCTTTGTCCCAATGAAAACATCCCGGAGGCACCAACTCGTCAAAAAGTTTGGGATGATTCACTGGTACAAAGAGCTCGTGATATTCTGGTTCAAAATTCTATCAGTGATTCTGACCGCGCAAGGCTTTTAGCAGTATCAGACCGCGAATCTGGTCTTTGGCTACACGCTCTTCCATCAGTCAATCTAGGAACACTCTTCGACAATGGACTCGAATGATAGATACTGCCGGCCCGAGTGGTAAAGTAAAAGATTGTCTTTATACATTAATTTAGAATTTTTACTGTAACATTGCCAAAGATATTTATAAATATCAGGAACTTTATTTTTTAATTCTGTCAGCAAGGCGCCCCTGTCCACAGAGTTAAATGCATTCTTTACATCACCTTTACAATTTTATATCCACTTTAAGCAGAACCTGTCCCTCCTGATTGTTTAAAAAGGCTCACGGCGGTTTCACAACCACCCTTAGAGCCGAAACCTACTTGTAACGGTTGAAAGTAATCTGTAAGGGTGGCTGTGAATGCCCTGCAGCATATTTTAGACGTAAGCCGTATTTAGTGCCAACAGATATAGGCCTAATGTCACCGTCTCTACAATTCGCCGATATGTGCGCGTTTGCAATGTTTGATGTCGATTTGGCCCAAAAATATATTTTGTACGGTACGGTTGTACATACTATTTTTTCATTTGCAATAATGTTACTATATTACGGCTTTTATACAGAAATTTCGGCAATCCATAAGAAGCATCGGTGGTTCAGTGGTAGAATGCTCGCCTGCCACGCGGGCGGCCCGGGTTCGATTCCCGGCCGATGCAATATCTTTTTGACTAACACAGAAATCTTTATTTTAGTATCCAGAAGCTTTTGTTGCTTTTGCTAGCTGCTGGATATAACATGAATCAAGTGAGTGTTTGAAATGGACGATTCTCCATAAAAATATGACCACTACAGAGGTAAAAAATACTATCCTTAGACCTTAATTAACACACTAACCTTAATATTGACAATCACATTATACCAAACCAACTTAGATTAAGAAAACAGAACCATATGTACTGCGCTGCGGTAAGACTAGTGATAGTGATACAGATACGCTTATAAGAAAACCACTTCGTAAACAAAAAATAACTTGCCGAAACCCGGGATTGAACCGGGGACCTTTAGATCTTCAGTCTAACGCTCTCCCAACTGAGCTATTTCGGCGATAAGTTAAGAGTTGAAATTACATATGTGAATATATAAGCAATATTACTCTGGCTCTGTGCTATGACCAACCAAAGGTATTATATTGTCTTTGACCAAAGACAATATTATAATACTAGCTATGATCAATGATGAAGCCACCCGGTATTAGGTATATTGTCTTTGCCACCCAGTTCCTTAATTATTCTACATATTTATGGTTGCCAAGTTGCCAAGCGTCGGGAACTCTTTTTGGATGGTTCAGTTTGGTCGTACGAAAGCAATCGTGAGTAACTAATAAAAAATGTATCTTACGTACGTACGTACGTATCGAAGAAGTACGTGGATATTTCAGTACCCTGCCATCTATAAATTTGTGTAAAAATTAACAACTAAACGTACACGCTACTCACCACTAGATAGCGTTATTAAATTTTTAATTCCATAAAATTATATGAGATGGCGCTTCTCAAATTTGTAGTATAGTACAATTTTTGAAGATGGCGTGTCTATCCGCAAAAGCCGTAGAATCCTAGAATCCGTAATACCTTCCTAATCTCCATGTAGAATCCTTGTCGTCTCTGAGAAGACTGAGTCTCGGACTTACTTTGCGGCCAACTATATTTACCTGTATGGGTTAGGCTCAATGTCAGAGTAACCCCTTAACACCTACCTACCTCTCCAACCCGTCTGGCCACCGTAAAGAGTGTAGGCCAAATCCTCTGACTGCTCTGGCTAATATATGGCTCTGGTAGTACAAAGAGGGTCGTGCTCCCGCAATCGTGACTAAAAAGACCTAATGATAATAATGATGATGTTAGGCTCAATCTTTGTTTTTGTTCGGACCCGAGCTAAGGACCCGAGGCTTTAAGTCTTATGTGTGATTTTTAAATTAATACTTACACGACGATAAATCGACTTCAACCAAACTACCGAACCGATTTTGATGATTTTGCCTAGTGACTGACAGGCAGACAGTCAGCCAGACGGACATAGAAGTCTCGGTGATATGGTCACGTTTTTACCCTTTGGGTACGGAACCCAAAAAACATCCTCACACATTTGCGTGTGGTTTTGACAACGGCTTGTTTTTTTCCGCTATTATGTATGTGACACCCTATTTTCAGCAAATAAATGATTTTGATACAATTTGGGTTGTGAAGCTTCTCATAATTTGAAGAAGGTTGGAAATTTTGTGCCAAGGAGTATACCTACCTATGCAGTGCCAGTGTAGAGGAATATCATTTTACCAAAGAGAATATAATAAGGTTTTGCGTACCTTGTGATCATCTTGTGTACCTACTTACCTATCCAAGCAAGCATGCAGGGTACGTACGGCCGTACCTCGGTGATAAGGCGCTCTTATAGTAACACTAGCGCCACCCAGCAATTAATTCTTTTAATCCGAAATCATGTCGAATTTTTAAAATCTAACAAGTACATAACTGGAAATTACTTGAAGTATTTTTGGTATTCATTTTCATTATTATCGTACAACAAATTAAGAGAAAAACAGGTTAAGGCGCTCCTATAGTAACACTAGCGCCACCCAGCAATTAATTCTTTTAATCCTAAATTATATCGAATTTAAAAAATCTAACAAGTACATAACTACTAAATTACTCGTAGTATTTTTGTATTCATTCGTTTGATAAAATAAGAGAAAAACAGGTTAACGCCAAAAGTGGCCACTTTTGCCCTTAACCGATTTTTCTCTTTAAATATGGCACTAGTAAATTACTTGTAATAAACAAAAAATACTTTGAGTTATTTAGTAGTTTTGTCCTTGTTACATTTTTAAAATTCGCTACGATTTATGATTTAAGGAATTGTTACTATAAGAGCGCCTTAACGCCAAAAGTGGCCACTTTTGGCGTTAACCTGTTTTTCTCTTTAAATATGGCACTAGTAAATTACTTGTAATAATTAAAAAAATACAACAAAAAACTTACTAGTTCTGTACTTATTAGATTTTTAAAATTCGATATAATTTAGGATTTAAAGAATTTAATTGCTGGGTGGCGCTAGTGTTAGTATGAGAGCGTCTCAAAAAAAGAACTCTCAACCAATTAGATTTGTAACTTTTGCTATTTCATAATTATTGCGTAATTTATGAACCGAATTAAACAAATACTTTTTTCTTTCGGAAGGGTTATAGACAGGTGCTTTCGAATTTGTCCTATTTCAATTTTATCAAAATCGGTTCGGTTAAAATCGAAAGCACATCTAAAGTTCTAAACTTCCGGTAATTTTGTATTTCTGAATGGAACCCTATATACGCTTGATTTTTACTTAGGCGGGAGATAGGGTAAATGGTGGTTAGACCAAAATTGTGGCTGGTCTATTCTTTTATCGCATTCTTTCGTTGCGATTTACATTATCGCTACCTTTGTCGTGACTCGTGACTTCTTAGTCAATAATTATAAGCGGCCAGTGCTTTTACAAAATGGGTGGAGACATATTAATAGTAAATCCGTATGGCTCCACTGACCTACTACAATGGAGACATCAGTATTTAAGAGTCCTCGTGACCCCACTGGAGGAGATGAGTTATGGGCAGGGATTGAATAACCGAAAAAAGACGGTATGACGTCATACCTTTATATTTCGATACCTTAGAATAATGGTACCTTCAAATTAACATACCTTAAAAAAACGGTACCTGTACGATTTTGGTATTGTGATATTGCGGTATCGTTATTTTTTTCGATATTGGAATTATCACAACCTCACAAGAATCAATGCAACCTCTAGCTAGATTGTAAAGGAGAATAGCCGAACAGCGGGACCATTAATTAAATGAACGGCTGGACTACGTTAGCTGGACATACGAAACGTTATTTGCTGAATCGCGCTCGCTCGGTCAATGATTCAAGTTCAATAATTTCTACTATCATCTGTTGCAGATAAGGTCCAGACATTGTTGGCGGTGAGTCACAGATGACAAATGCAACAACAATTTATTTATTGATTGTATTATCAAATAAAAATTACCTACATTTATTTATTATGTCCGCTGAGATTATTTTTATGCGACAAATTAAGTCTAGAGATACTACGAGTGTCATAGTCATCGTTATCATATCACAGAGGAAACAAAAAACAATATGTAACCAATTCGCTGAAATACTCATTTCTTACGTAATTTCAAAGGCGTTGGAAAAAGGGTAAGAGGGTTTTTTCCTTTTCTCCCAAACCAGCATAGGGGTGCAGAAGCAAGCAGAAGCGGCGCCGCCTCGATCCCGGTCGGTGGATTCTTGGGAGGCCAAGGCAAGTCCAAGTTGACCAGGACAAGTTACGTTTGCGAAGCCCTATTGTTGATAGCTCCTTAGACGAGGAGACCTAGAATGAAGCCTAAAATTAAAATAAATAAGCCTAGGGCGGCAGATTTTAGTAGGGCGGCTACGGCGGAGGATAAACAATACTGTCGAAAATTTGTATTTCAAAAGACCATTATTTCAAACCTGACTGCTGTTTTTGACATTTTACGTCCGCCATTTTGATTTTTTGCGGACAGGGGAAGAATGCGAATCTAATGATATCTCATACTTCAAAATCGGTCAACCTGTATGGAATACAGGAGGGAACAATTGAACAGACATACACAACACTTATACATTCATACATGTGAAAAACATTACCCCTTTCTGAGTGGATTAGTAGGTTACAAAATTTGCAAATTTACAAAATCTAACGATTATTTAGCTTCTTCCTGGTATTAGGAATTCAATCCTTAATTTCGACGAGATACGCACAGCCCGGCTAGCTCAGTCGGTAGAGCATGAGACTCTTAATCTCAGGGTCGTGGGTTCGAGCCCCACGTTGGGCGCAATGAATTTTTTTAATTTATTTTTTGCGTATAAAAATATCACTGTTTGACTGTACCACGTAGTCCCTACCTCTCTAGTTATTTCTGACAGCTGCACATAAAGCACTACTGACGATGGATGCGCGTAATACAACATAACTATGTATTTACCACAATCATCATTATCATCATTTTAGCCGCAAGAAGTCCACATATTTTTACCATAATATAAGAAAATAATTACTTATTTTCGAATCCTAATTTATCTCATTTTAATCACATCTACCTAGCAAGTCTCAAATATATAACTTACTTGAAACTTGGTAGGTAGATGTACCTATAATACCTATAAAAAAAAAGTTTGAAACAAAGGAAAGATAGCACTTCGAAATTATATTGTGTCCGCCCCTCTAACTTTTAAAATAAGAGAGTGAATGATCTAGAAAAAGCATAGATTTAAAAAAAAATTAGAAAAACATTATGCTGAATATTAATTAAAACTTTCAACGAAGACTGGTTTGAGCACACATACATTGGCAGCAGTTTTTGAAATAAAGCACAATTTCATAATCCGCAAATGTAACTTTTTCATTCCTACAAATAGATACTATATAAACAAAATAATTTGTGCTGGCGAAAACTTTTAAGTAGTATTTCGGCAGATCAATGCTTGCCACCTTCATAGCGAGTCCAACTCGCTCACGGCCACAAAAAATTGACATCTAAGTTCTACTGTACAAAATTTCAACATTTTCATATTAATTGTCCGACTGGCTGACCACTTTTGTAATGGAAATGTATTATGTACGAGTATGTATTAAACCAGCAGTATTGCTATGGGAAAAGTTGTTCATATCGACGGGCTGAGTCACCCCTTTAAGGCCCGTACATGCGCTAATGACCTTCAGGATATGGGCCAAGTTTTGAACCTTAGTTTCCCGTCAGAAAGTCAGCGGTCGACTGCTGCCCGTCGTCCGCGTTTCAAAATATTAAATAACATAAATTTAATATTAAAAAGAAGAAAAATCTGTAAAATAAAAATTCCTCTGGAGAGTTTGTAGGTTGATTGGTATTATATTGAACATAAAAAAATGCGTGACTCTAAGACTCGATCTCGATCGATGTACGCGGTACTTTTTTTTTTCTAAAAAACTATAAACTTTAGAAAAACGTCCTCCTCAGCAAGTGAAGATTAAAAACCATTCTACAATATATGTTTTTTTGGGTATTGTACTGCTTGACTTTTTTTCTTTGATCTATTTTTATAGAGGTTAAACATAGTCGAAATGGCGCACCCAGGGTTTTATTAACATTATATACGCCAGGAGTTAAAAAATGCCACGCCCACACCGCTGGTGAGTCAAAATCCTCGTTTTCGGTGAAAAGGAGGCGCGCGATGGAAATGTTGGCGCCATGGCTCTTTGGAAGTACATCAGTATGCCGGCTGCGCACTGCGGAGGAAGTCGCGCACCTAGGGACAGTTACGCCGAAGCCACGGTGACCTAGCTGCTAGCTAAGACCACACACTATGATAGTTTTAATCGACCCATTACACGAAGCCAGTAGCCAAGCTAGGCTAGTTAGCCAGCACTAATATTTTGCTTTTCGTGATGTTTTCGTGTGTAAGTGGCCAGCTCTAGTTTCAGAGTTTCAAGGTGCCTTCCCAATAGAAATCACTGGCTTATGTATTTGCTTACTATTCTAATTATTAATAGTACGTACGTACTTTTATTAATTCTGTGCTGCTGGCCTTGTGTAAAAGGCCCCTTAGACTTAAAATTGTTGGATCTGTCGATTTAGATTGAATAGCGCCCAGACACAAAATTAATTATAGGCACTGAAAAGTATCACCATAAAAATGTTGGCCTATCTGCCAACTTTATTTTATTTATTCATTACGAGGTAGACAAATTTAGAGTAATACCACGTCTCGTGGGCATGGGTGTGGAAAACGGCGACGGAAATATAATATGTCAGCTTTAAAGGTTTCCGTAGATTACTTTGTAAATTTCCATTAAAATCCAACCAAAGTGTTGCGTGATGGAGAAACAATCATCCTCACATTCTCACATACGCCCAAAACTAGGTATGCTCATTTACTAGGAAGATAATCAGTAAGTGTATCGGTTTAACTGCGAAAGCGAAAAACAATTAATTTGATCTTTTTGATCAAGGAAAATTGTGTTTAAAATCAAATTCTTTTATTAGACCCTGAACGCTTATTATTAAAATTCTATAGGTTTTAGACCATGGACTAAGGAATAATATGGACGGGCCGCGGAGTACTGAGTACTTCACAATCACAAGTAACGCCAACTTTTATAACATTTGGAAGAGTTCGAATTTCGAAAAGCAGACTATTGCATGCTGGTGCTGCTGTGTGCGTGAGCTTGTGTCACGCACGACGCGCTTGCATGCTTTATTATTTGCGACACTATACGTTCGTTATGAGCCTATCCTGATTATGATTAGGTCCATGTTTAACATCTTGCTATCCAACCAATCATTGTCTTTCGAATATATGAGGTGATAAATAAATTACTTGACCTAATAACATAGTCGTATAATAAAAGTAGTATATTAAAAGAAGAATCTCCCAGTGACTGACATATAGACGAGCTCCGTGGCGCAGCGGTCAACACCGGCCTGTGACATGGATGGTCCCGGGTTCGATTCCCGGTCAGGTCAAGATGAAAAATGATCTTTTTCAGATTGACCTGGGTCTTGGATGTTTATCTATATATGTATTTGTTATAAAATATAGTATCGTTGAGTTAGTATCTCATAACACAAGTCTTACTTAAGAACTTACTTTGGGGCTAGCTCAATCTGTGTGATTTGTCCGTATATATATATAAAGACGCACGAAAAGCCGTAACCGCTAATGATAGAAATTTGAAATTTTGATAGTTGCTTAAATTCATTAAGCTGACGAAGAAGGGATTTTGAAAATTTTTAACCCTATAGGGGTGTAATGGGGTTTAATGTTTTATAGAAAATCTAAAAGATATGCGTCGATTTTGATAAAAATTGATATTGATACTCTTAAAAACATTTCATTGAATAAGTGTTTCATGGTTTATTAGACGTCACCCCATAAGGGTGCAAAACAGGGGTTGAAAGTCCCTATTTTGTGTAGAAAATACTTAAAATCTGCCCTTATTCCATGAAATTTACTACATAATCAAAGACGTACATTCCGGTTTTCGAAAATCCATCCCTGAATATTTTGAAATTTGTAAAAATAACCGACATCAACGCGGGTGAAGCTAGTTAAAAGGACCAAGCAAAGTGTTTTCCTATTAATGTCCAAAGACGTAAAGGGTTTCTCTTGATACATCTGTCATTGTCTATAACCTATTTTACATCCGGGAACTTTTGATTCATCCACAGAGTCACCAATTAATTGATCTACCTTCTATGTTACACCTCGTTTCTACTTATTTACGTTTGCGGTAACGAACACGTAAAGTAAAGCGTTTTTCCCCATGACTCAGTTGGCAGTTTGGCGTCAATGAAATTAGGAATAACGGAATACATCACTTTCTGAAGTTATACTTACTCGTACACACATTTGAGGAAAATATATGAACAGCTTTGTTTTGATTCAATTGCGCTAACTATAGGTACAGTACCTATACGTTTTATTATTGTTTTTTTTTAGATCATTACTTACTCAGAGTCTCTGCAGGCAGAGCAACCGATGCAAGATCGGTCGAATCCAAGTTTAAATTACCTAGGATTAGTAAAATACCAGATTCTTGTACCTACTTACTATAACATAAATTATTATAAGTAGTTCGTGCTTTTTGACAATAACCCCTTTATGATACGAGTACAAGTTAAGCTACATACAGAAGCATTAGTTTATACATAATGGTCTGATTGAGGTCAAGAATGAAAATGATGACCAATCATTCACTTATTATTTCCTTCCGCACTCGTATGGATATTTTTATTTCCAAATTACCATCAACATGCACTTATGACGATTTACGTGTTCAATACAGATGGCTCACAATAAAGGTTAATTTGCCTCTTATTACGTCGCTTCTCGGTACGAGGACAATATGGGCACATATCGAATCGTTCACCCCATTTTACGACCGCGCCCGACGGGTTTATGGCCCAGTAACGAGGAACATGGAGATATTGTTTATTCTAATTAATTTAGTAGGTATCGAGAGTTAGGGTGAGCTTCCACCAAAGATGAGCGAGGTAGCTGAGCGGTGCGAGGTTGCGTGCGTTACGAAGAAGTGAAATAATATGACTGTTTCCACTAGAAATATGCGAGGTAGCTTTAGCAGTACGAGGTTGCGAGCGAAGAAGTGAAACAATGTGACCGTTTACACCAGAAATAAGCTAGGCTGTCGAGCGGTGCGTACGGATGCGCAGCGACGCTGAAAAACGGGGTGCAGATGAGCGATGCAAGTATTTGTACACGCCAGAGCTGCGCTTAGCGAGTCTAGGTAAATTAAGTGAATGTATTGGTTTAAAAAAAAAACACATTCATATTTTCCCATCGTCACACATCTCTAGGGGGCACTCTAGAGGTCATATCACACCATTTATTTAGTGCTAAGGTGACCCTAATCTAGGGTTACAAGTACATTGCAAGTGGTAAATGTCTGGAACTTTAATAACGTCACAAGGAGCATTAGGGCTTATTCTAGAGGTGCAAAGGTGCCTTGCGCAGATGGAGCGTTGGGTCCAAGACAGAGAATAATTTGCAAGTTCCTTATGTCATATAAATGTTAATAAGCAATCTTCGTATACTCAAAAGCATCCTTACTAAAAACGTTCTCAAATCACGTTCTGTCACTGTTTCCTAATCAATGCAGTTTTTCTGAAATGCTTCCATGTATTATGAACTGCTGTCATTGGAATTTATTGGACAAGCAGCAACAACTAACGCATTGTTGCTGCCGCTTCCACCACTTACACCACAGAAAGCCCTCATTTCCTAGCAAGACATAGACAGCACGACACAAGAATGCCATTAAGATTATTTTAAGTATCCGGAGATCAGTATGCTATGGTCTTTACAACCTGACAAGATTCCAAGATGTTACTTTTTTCATCGATCTGTAATTGTCATCTTTACAACGTGTTCATTGGACACATTATCAGGTTTGCCTTCAGAGGCAAGTAGGCGTTTTATTGTCAACCTCCGCAGTTGCATGATATGGGTTACGTTACGTCATTTAGAAAGGAAAGTTGTTGTACCGTACGTATTTACTACTTAATGTAGATAGAATATTTTATCAGTTATCATATCACCTTTAGCAAAGACAATATAATTCTGAAGTACCTTTAATAGGTAGGTGACACGTCATTGTTATATGACTGTTTTACTTTTCAGTTTTAATTTCATTGGAATTACTAATTTTGTAAGCACATAATTACTCACTTTTTTTTATTCGAATCGTACCTAGCACCCAGAATAGTTTTTGATCCCAGTAATGAATGACAAAAAGATGTTAGAAATGAAAAAAAAACCCTGCTTTGCCTAAAATAAGCCCCTTATTAAAAGTAAATCCAATCATATTCTTCAGTATGGCATCCACATTATTTAGAAGTTTCCAACGCAACACAGCTGAAGATGCAACCAGTAAAACACTCGATGTGGAGGAGGAGATATACAGATACGTTCACATCTTAATCCCTTAGCGGGTAGATAGACCAGGAAGAGAGGCTTCTATGATCTGCACAAAAGGTGAAGCAGATGACACACTACGTAGTTTTCTTTCTCCCAGCATTGTACTTTGTACCTATTATAAAACAAAATACCAATGAATCACGTTTAACAGTTTCTGAAAATGTGTATGTGGAAGAACACATAATTCACATGAGTAGTGTACCTAGATACAACTTTAAATATTTCTTTTTGAGTAAATAAATAAAACAACATAAAAACTTTTTAGTTGTATTTAAATGTACACAGCTAAAACTTCAATTTAGTGACTAGATACATAAAGTAAAACACAGAATAATTTCAATACAATTTCTAAAATAAATAAAGCATGCAGATACGTGGGATTTCTTTGGGGACAAATAATTTTGTAAATTTGGTGTTTAATAAATTCCCCGATGAGAGAAAGTTCTTTGCTACCCTTCAACGAATTACAAATAAAGTTTATCAAAAATATCTCGGAGTGCGGGCGAAGTGTGAAGTGTGGTCGGCCGACGAACCGAGGATGTCCCTCAGGATCCGATTGATGGCCTATAAAAGTCTAGACAGCAGTAACTGTCACCAAATGCATAATCAAGGTTCTTGGCTCTTGCTTAAAAAGATGGGGTTGCATTAATTTTGCGCCTATTACTCCCAGCCTGTGCAATCGACACTCCCACTGGTCTAGAATTCTAGACGAATATAAAATTAAGATTTTAATGAAAGGAAATAAGTGAAAAGATTTTTTTTTTTATTTGAAATGTTGATCTTCTTAGAATGAAGGGCATTCGGGCATCTTCTCAAATACTACATCAGTTTGAGCGAAGAGATTTTATATTTGATGATAATGTTGGTTTGTCAATTTTTTCAACGTTTACATCTATATGAGTTAAATTGTATTAATGTCAATTAACCTTTAAATCTTAGCGATATTTAAAATTGTTATATTGTTGTTAATAATTATTATATCTTCGAAATTTGTTGTCTAATGAATCACTTGGTTCCACATTTCGAAAAAAAATAACATATGTGTAGTGTAAGTTAGTATGTATAATAATGTAGTTCAAGGGGCAGCGACAGGGATCATTCTCCTTATTCTTCGAATAGAACTATGATTCAAGCAAACATACAATATCTACGTTTTAATGACATTGCATGAATTCAATAATTAAATTAAATTGAAGGTCTCCAAACAAATGAACGAGCAAATTGTGTAAACAAACATATGCACGTACGGTGCAGTTAGTTGCAGCGGAGTTCATGACTCATGTGCCGTGTGTGCAGGCTTTGTTGATACTCGGTGATTGATCGACGTCGCTACTCGTACAATAAACGTAATGAAATGATGGCATGTTTATAACAATATTGATGGAATACCGTTATGGTGATAGGCGGCAGGGATATGCTTGAGTAAAATTAATTCTTACCAAACGTAAGTTTGTTCTAAAATATTTTATTATGTCGCTAGTACGATAAGCTGGATTAATATCTAGCTTACTATAATAAGTGCAGCTGTTCATAGGCACGAAGCAAAGCCAATTATTACTACATTTACTATCTTATAATAATATTTTTTAATAAAATACTAAATAGATTAATAGACAACTTCTGGGTACGGGGCTCATACGACGTTTTCAATACATTTGCGATCATCATAAAATAAAACCAGAAAGCAGTTTAGCAGATAAGGAATTTATTAAAATTAAGAATTAAAACAAACAAGAAAAGTCCACAAAAATGAAGGCAAATGGTAATATTCGTAATTAATATTTGTATACGTTCCAAAATATTTTGATGAATATTAACTATTCTTGCTTAAACTATATAAACATTTATTGAACATTATAATAATGTAGGAACGTATACAAATATTAATTACGAATATTACCATTTGCCTTCAAAAGAATGTGGCGCTAGCCTAATTTGTGTGATTTGTCCATAGGAAATAAATATGTAGATATCTATTTATTTATGATGCCCTACATCCATAGCGAAAATTCTTCACTTGATAAACTGACCCCTTTTCAGGTTCATACGCCATTTCTGACTAACGTTATGTATAAAAAATATTCCACCAGGTTTTCCCTCTTCGCGCTGTAATATTAGCGGGATTCACACATTGACAGGTGTCAATCGGTTGTCATGATTCACATGTTTCTGCGTACGTCCATACTTCACTAAGTTCTCAGTTTTGGTTTTGCAATTGGGGACTGATCGTCTTTAAATTAAATAATCGGTCAAGTGCGAGTCGGACTCACGCACAAAGGGTTCCGTACCATTAGCTATACAACAGCTATCGAGCAAAAACGAAAAAAAACAGGTTTGTTGTATGCGTGATTCTGGGCGAATAGAAATATGCAAATTAAAAAACTTATGAAAATTTTGATGATGAGAACACTTAACTTACTCTATGTAAAATTTTGAAGAAAGAATATTCTTCACGTTTGCAAACATTTATACTCCTCTCCATCCGAGCGTGTTGCTGATTGCATTATTTTCTATGTTGCTTCTGAACTATCCTTTTAAAATTTGATTTTGCAAGAGATTTTAGTGCATCGATCTAATAGTCTCGCCTAGTGTGACGTTCTAGAAAAGATGAACTATAGTACATTGTGTAGCAAGGGCGGGATAGAAGACATTACGTCAAACGAGCGACTACTAACAAGCACGAGGCGAAGCCGAGTGCTTTTAGTAGTCCGAGTTTGTAATGTCTAATACCGGCCGTGATACACACAATGTTTTTCATCTCACTGAGTAAATAGTAGAGTAAAAAAAAAATATTTTTCATATTATATTGGTTGAAATTGTATAGTATGAATATTCTATATAGTTTACCTTGAAAATTAATATTTATGAGTCTGCAAGCTGGCTGATTATATTATCTATATCAACATTATTGACCATGTATTCATTTATCATAGGGAATGTATTTCATGCAAATCAATGAAAATTACGATTACTTATAAATATTATGCCTAAAAATAAATAGCGGCAAACAGTGAACAGAAAATGCATCCGAGGATTACACAGATAACGAAAATGTTTTATCCCAAAAGTGGAAGTCAAAGATCGATGAATACAAACAGCCAGCCACGCACGGCCATTAACAATTCCAAATTTGAATTAAGGACAAAAATCTCGCAGAATAGTTCAAATGTTTTTTTCATCGGGTTCACTGGCAATTCCAAATTTGAATATTCGTCTAGAAAACTTTTTGGATGTAGAAGATTTGACGCTTGTGCATGGTATAGTGCCCTATTAAATTTAAAAAAATACATTATGCGCTCTCGGGCTTTATGGAATTTGTATGAAATCTTATAGCCCACGGTCGTAATAGCGACCATCCAGCCCACTTTGCTTGCATTTAATGACACTGTTTAAGGGTAGGTGAGATGAAAATTCTATTCTGGGCCCGAAAAAGCTTTAGTTTAGTTAGCGTTAGCAATGACCATCTAATTGGATATAGCGTTTATTTATCCCCCGATGCAAAAGGCGGGTGTTATAAAATTAACCGCTATGTGTATGTAAGTGTTTGTGAAACGATATGGATGCGATTTTTTGATTGAAAGATGGTTTTGTAGCGATGATTTTTTTAGTATGTTTTATCAAAATCAGTCCAGTCGTTTACAAGTTAGAGGGACTTTCGTACCGGAGATAGATCAAATTTTTTACTTGTATATAATACTAGCTGTTACCCGCGGCTTCGCCCGCGTGATATATAGCCTATGTCCTTTTCGGTACCCTATCCTATGTGTATGCAAAATTTCATGATAATCGGTTTAGTAGATAGGGCGTGAAAGCGTAACAAACTAACAAACAAATAAACAAACAAACAAACTCACTTTCGCATTTATAATATTAGTTGGGATAGGATTAGGATTATAAGTTCTTTATTCAAACTATGCAATTTTCGACCAGGCGACCGCTCGAAAACGAATGAAGTTTGTATTGGAAAATCGCTCATCTTGTAAAGACCTCCGTTCAAAAATAGTACTCGTCATTCGACGGTGGAGTATTATTATTAACTAGCTGTTACCCGCGGCTTCGCCCGCGTGATATATAGCCTATGTCCTTCTCAGTACCCTAACCTATGTGTATGTAAAATTTCATGACGATCGGTTCAGTAGATACGGCGTGAAAGGGTAACAAACAAACAAACAAACTCACTTTCGCATTTATAATATTAGTAGGGAAGGGATTGTATAACTCTGGTGTACAAAGACAAGGTAGGTGTGTACCTGTCTCTGATGTTTTGCTTCCTTTAGCTTGTGTTTCCTAAGTCGCCTTCTACGACATCTACGGACGGTGAGACTTGTAGTGGTCCTATTCTACTCTGCCGGTAACCACATAGAAAGAAATTGCATTTCATTTCACGGCATTGAAATGAAACATCGTGGCTACGTTATAATTTAGTCACTTAGTGCTCTAGTTACGAGCGCTATCGCAGGATGCGCGGGTCGACGATCTGACAGATCAAAATTAATTGTAACAAATTGCATTATCTGCCATTCACTCATGCTGCGTGGCTTCTATTGGAAATTAATTATTGAAATACATAATTAAATCATTGATTTTATTTCCATTTCAAAGGAAGGCCAACGTCCAACTATAGAGCTCTGAAAGAATATGACAAGTACTTATATAAGTTTACTTTTTAAGTTATTATTAGTACTTAATTTATTTGTGCAAAGAAAATTCATGTTTTATTATTAGCCTATAGCAAAGACAATATTATTGTCTTTGTCTATAGTGTCCTAATGCTGGGCGAAGGCCTCCCTCCTCTAATCGACCACAACATGTTGGTTAATGACTTTAAAACGTTTGAGCTTGAAGACGAAAGTCTCTTTTAAAGCAATAATTTTTTATACATTGTCTTTGTTAGTAGTAGAGTCAAATGTTTTACTTTCGATGCCAATAAAAAGAAACTTTTTTTAAAAATTTAATACATCCTGAAAATGTGCAATTTTTGATCCATCCCTTTGGTAAAAAAGGATTGTAGAATGATCAACTACCCATTCAACGTGAATTTTTGCAGTTAAATATGACTTAGGGCCGAGAGTGCTTTATATGTATAACTACAATGTAGGAGGCCACACTTTTCAAACCGTAAGCAGAAGCTAGTCAGCAATGAATATATCATCATCGTCATCAGGTCTTTTTTAGTCTCCATATCAGGAGCACGACCATCTCTGTACAACCAGAGCCAGATTAGTAAGAGGATTTGATTTGACTACACTCTCCACGCTGGCCAGATTTTTAAGCTTTTTAGTTTTGGTTAGATTGTTATTCAAAGTCACCTTCTACGACATCCACGGGAAGACTTGGAGTGGTCCTATTCTACTAAGCCGGGACCAGCGGAATATCAAACTTTAACATTACCGAAAATTACCGTCAATTCGTCATCTACTATTAGGTGTTCAGCCAGTATCTAGTAGAAGGTGCGAAACATCTCGTTAGTCATAACGGTTACCCTCGAAACAAATGCAAATTATTCACTTATCCTAAATAGAGATCGGCGAGTCATCGCATCTGCGGTTTGGAGCAAAAAATATGGCCATATGTCCGAAGAGTACTTGCGGCATTCCAAATTTTATTTCGCGTTAGAATAACAAAATGGGTTTAGTTTTTGTATTGACAGTGTGCCCGTTTGGGCATTTTGACTAATACCCAAGATTAAAAAAAGGGCAGTCTATTTTTGCAGTTAAATCTCGTTCTTTGCTAACAAGATATAACCATTCAACATTTCGCAAAAAACACTTACTTACTGGCTACATGTCGAAAGGATATTCAAAGATTCAAAAATAACATTTACTTATTTTGAAGAAATAAAAACCTGATTGTACTGCCAAAATATTAAAAAAGCTACTTATGGTAAGGAGGGATTATGACGATAACACACGCATTAAAATCTATTTAGAGATTTAGCCGCTACTTATATGGTGGGATAAAGAAACTCACATACATACAATATTTGAATAAAACCCTATCCTTAAAGGGGCGACTCAACCCGTTAATTTAAGAACTTATCCTATGGGAATAATGCTGGAAAGTCAAAAAATAATTGTTATTCTCACACAAAAGCCATTTGTACGAAAATGTCGAATTTCTTGCATTAGTCCTATGTTGTTGTTGTTTTTCGTATGTGTAAGTGGCCAACACTGGTGTCAGATTTTTTAGTCCTATTGGAAAAGTCGTTCATATTGACGGCTGAGGGTTTTATTACCATAATTGTAACCTGAAAAAATAAATAAATAAAGATATACGGACAAATCACACCGATAATGATACCCTTTTTTGGGCACTAGTGTAAAAATTGAAAGCTTCTATTTTTGTACTCTTTAAAATGTGTAAGCGGTCACATAAAATCTATGTAATATTTTTTTTCATTTAACAACATAACTATCGATAGTTTGTAGGAAATTTTGTGATACATTATTTCTTTAAAAGGTGATTTTATTTCAATGACTCTAAAAGTTACGAGTTTGTGAACGTATGACATAATCATACTTTATTTGTCATCCACCACGTTATTAATAATCCACAATGTTACACATGCATGCTTTTATCCAAAATAAGTAATATGAAAATACCAAGGTTTCGTAATTGCTTTCCACTGTAGTTTGTAAATGATCAAGTACAATTTAAAGCCAAATAACAATATGTATATGTGTAACAAATCTTACTTTCAAGAGTAACATGTTCGAGAAACGACATTTTGAATAACAGATTGTTTCATGCATGAGCCAAAAACATGTTATAGGTATTTAAATTGAAATTATGCTAAGTGAAAATTTCGCCTCAGGTAGGATTTGAACTACAACCTTTTTTTCATCCCATATTTTTAATTAAATGATGAGAATTGTAATCTATGACTAATGTTATAAAGGTGAAAGATTTGATTGACTGTTTATATTGAATAGGCTCTGAAACTTCTGTACCAATTTTCAAAATTCTTTCACTTTTAGCACATTGGTTATACGAATATCAAATGTTCTTTCTCCATCGAAAATATATTTCGCAAACAATACTTTTAATTTTTAAATTTACTCGAGATCGAAGGAACTTTTTCTCTTTTATGAGTAATTAATCGATATTTTATTTATTAATATAAGCTATTATTAACCCGTTTTTTTAACACAACGCTCTTTATAATGTACACAATGTATCGTTATTTCTGGAAGATCCGACTTACAGCACTGCGACTCGACATGGCTCAACTTCGCTGAAACTACAAAGTATTATGATAAGTATTCCTTGCGGCGGAACTAGAAACTCGCGAAGCAGTGGCCGTCGAAGCGAGTTCTACGGCGCGGCGAAGCCACCTAGACATAGGTACTTGCAAGCTTGTTTGCTTGCAAGGTTGCTTGCTTGCATGCATGCTTGATTACACGCTGTATGCTTACTTACGCGCTGCATTCTTGCTTACAGGCTGCATGCTTGTCCTCATGCATGCTAACGTAACGTTACGTCTTTGTTAGTCTCCACTGCAGGAGCACGACCCCCTCTGTACTATCTGAGCCATATATTAGCCAGAGCAGTCAGCGGATTTGTCCTACACTCTCCACGCTAGCCAGACGGGTTGGAGAGGTCTCTTTTGTTTAGCTTGTTTTTCCTAAGTCACCTTCTACGACATCCACGGGAAGACCTCGGAGTGGTCCTATTCTACTCTGCCGGGAACCACACGGCAAATACATTTTGAAATAATACTACTTGTTATATAAAAATATATATTGTAAAAAACGAAAAATAGATCGGTTGTTCAAAAAATGCCATTTCAATTCAAAAGGAAATAAAATCTGGAAAACAAAACAACGTAAAAGTATCTTCGGTCAAATGATAATCGAGCTAAACAAATTAGCATTTAAGTTAGGTAACCCAATATATTAAAGTTGCCTTAGTCATATCGGTAAATTCATAATGACGTTCATGTAGGTCAAGCGAGAGCTACCAGGAAATAGCGAGTTCGCGACACCATGTCGTGTCATTTTAGTTACTCATCACTTCACCTGTCGTGGCCCGAAATGGGAAAACAAAATCAAATTGGGGCATGTCAGGCGTCATTGCTGAATGTACAAGTAGTACGTATTAGGAAAGCTCACTTGGAGCTAGCTACGTAGTCCATTCAAAAAAAAAAATGTTGAAAAGTTGGTCATGCTGCGATTTAAATTATAATTAGTAATGACATTCATAGTTACACGTAAATTTATAACATAGTTAGTATTATTAAAATTGAAAATATGTGGAGTTTGTTGTGGGAAGTCAAGGGGTAGCTACAGTTGAAGTTTGCCTCAGACCATTTTGCAAATTGATTTTAGTGGACTTTATAATATGAAATTGGTGAAGTTTGGTGTTATAAATGCTCATGCTCATGAACAATTTGTGAAATAGTTAAAGTGGACCGATAAATGGACCCGTATAGATTTGCAAGAAGCTCCCACGAGGCATCAAAGAACATACCTACGCCATCTTTGATGCTACTTGGAAAAACTTTACCATGCAACACCTTCTTCTTCTTCTTCCTCACCTTATCCCACTTATGTGGGGTCGGGACAGCATGTAAGCTTTTTCCATTTCGCTCTATCGTGATAGAGACAAATGGAAAAAGCTATCAGCCATCTCCTTCGTCACCTTCTTTTTCTCCATATCCTCCTTCACACACTCCATCCATCTTGTCTTTGGTCTTCCTCTATTCTGATTTCCAGTAACTTTCATTTCCAGTACCCTTCTAGTAATATGGCTCTCTTCTCTCCGCATAACATGGCCGTACCATCCCAATCTATTACTCCTAAGCTTTTCTGTTATTGGGGCTACTTTTGTGCTACCTCTCACATACTCATTTTTTATTCTATCCCTTCTAGTCACCCCACTCATCCATCTTAACATTCTCATCCCCGCTGCATGCAGTCGCCTTTCATCCGTTACCTTGGTGGCCCAACGCTCCGAACCATATAAAACAACCGGTCTTACCACGCTCTTATAAATTTTACCTTTGAGCTTAAGGGGTATGCGTGAATAATACGCATATAAAATAACCCCTGTAACTTGTCGCCACTTTGACCAACCGGCGTTAATGCGATTTTTACGGTCCCGGTCTATATTGCCATCACTCTGTAAGAGAGAACCGAGGTATCGAAAGTCAGAGCAGACTGGCAGGGATACACCATCGAAGGCAACTGGTATGAAACGCGAGGTACCATTAAAATCCACAAAGAGCTGTTGGGTTTTGGTTCTGCTTATTTTTAAGCCGAACCTTTGCAGTTTGTTCTGCCATTTTACCAGTCTACTCTGAATCTCTCTTCCATCTTCACATACTAAGACAATGTCATCGGCGAACAGCATACACCAGGGTGCCTCCTCTTGAATATCTGACGTCAAAGCGTCTATCACCAGAAGAAAGAGATAAGGGCTTAAAGCCGATCCCTGGTGCAAACCCACTGCCACACTGAACTCGTCGGTGGCGCCAGCTTCAGACCTGACACATGTATTTGCTCCTCTGTACATTGCTTGTATAATCCTAATGTATTTATCCGGCACTCTCTCATCTTTCAAAGCCCACCACAACACTTCTCGTGAAATCCTGTCGTATGCCTTCTCTAAATCTATAAATACCATATGCAGGTTTTTATTGGCCAATCGGCTCACAAAGTTGGCGAGTTGCAAATATGGCATCCGTCGTACTACGCCCTGGCATAAATCCAAACTGATTTCGGGCAATTTCACTCTCTTCTCTCTTCTGATTCTTTTCTCTATCACTCTTTCCCATAATTTCATGATATGTGACATGAGCTTTATTCCTCGATAGTTGTTGCAGTTTTATACATCGCCCTTATTCTTAAAAATAGGTACCAGTAGACTAGCACACCATTCATCAGGGATCGCCACTTCCTGCAACAACTTATTGAAAAATAGAGTCAGCCACTTCCATCCATCCACTTTTTACAACTTCCATACTTCTACAGGTATTCTATCAGGACCTACAGCTTTTCCACTTTTCATACTCTCTATTGCATTTTTTACTTCCTCAATACACACTTTATTTACTAATCCTATGTTAACTGGGATGCTTTCGAGATCTCCAGACCATTCATTTTCTTCATTCATTAAATTACTAAAATACTTCTTCCAGCGCTTTCTAATTTAATCGTCGTTCGTCAGTACCTTTCCTTCCTTATCTTTTATGCATTTAATATATTTAATGTCTTATGAATTTCTTTCTCTCATTTTTGTTAACTTGTGTAACTTTTGTTGCCCAAGAGGTTCTTCTAGTTCTTTGTAAAGTTTGTCCTGTTCTTTAGCCCTTGCAATAGCCACAGTTCTTTTGGCTCTCTTTTTGTACTGTTTATACGTTAAATTTTTCCTTTCTTTCGTACTTTCATCTCTTTCATCCACACTTTGCCACTATTTAAATGCAACTTTCTTTTCCCTCAAAACTTCTTGTACTTCTTTACTCCACCACCAGGTTTCTTTATCAATTTTATTTTTGCTCTTTGTTTCTCCCAAAACGCACTTTGCACCATTTCTGATTTCATTTGCTATTTCACTCCATAAATCATTTACACTTCTACCTTCCATTTCTCCCATTTCAACCATTTTATCTACTATTCTTCATCTGAATTCTTCTGCTTTTCATCATTTTGCAAAAGTTGCTATTTTTAATTGTAGGTATAGATTTTACTTTTGTTTGGGGTTTCCGAGTTTTGAATTTTAGATCTAGAATTAGTAATTTATGCTGTAACGTTAGACTTTCACTGGGTATTACTTTACGATCTTTGACTAAATTTAATTTATTTCTACGTCAAAGAAAATAATCTATTTGTGTTCTCCTCCGCTATTGTAGGTTATCAAGTGTTGGTCTCGTTATTTAAAGTGTGTATTTGCAATAGTAAAATCAAAAGCAGATGCTGCTTGCAGAAGCGATTCACCCTCATTATTTTGTTCCCCAAAACCCCACCCACAATGTACTCTCTCATATCCTAAATTGTCCCGTCCTACGTGTCCATTAAAGTCCCCCCCAATATATACTTACCATACTTTTACCATACAACACCGATACTTAGTATCTCATTATACTAGACATTGGCAAAATCACTGAAATTTCGGTGAGAGCCATAATATAAAAATGAAAATGAGTGATGAAAAAGAATCATCGCATATTTTCAATTTTAATAATATACCGAGCATTGTAATGCTATTTAAAAACCATTTAATTTAGTTAGTATTAATTTAAACACCCGATCGGTCATATATGCACACACTTCTATTTAGATATACATACATACATAGTGTGTGAATTGACCCTCGAAATACGCTTAAAGGTGCCTCGGCCTGCTGATATGAACAACTTTTCCTATGGGATCAAAACTGGGAATTCGCAAAAAAATGCGGTATTTTCATACAAAAGTGTTCAGCGGCAATTAGTATGGGAAAGTAAAAAAAATAAATCGAGTTACCAGCATTGGTCCTATAGGCAAAGTTGTGCACATTGAAGGTCTGAGTCACCCTTTTAAGGGAATGTCGAGGGTCAATTTACACGCTATATGTATACATCACCGGAAAATAACAAGAACCGTAAGTTGATCAATTTTCGGAAAATCATAAATGGCAGTTTAAATGTATTATTTAACGCACAAAATTTTAGGTAATTGATCAATTTACGGTACCTCACAGTAATTTAATACTTAAATGATTTTGTTACAAGTCAAATCATACACGGATGAGCCAATCGTTGCTCAGTGTACATTTGTAACGGTACATAACGTAAAATAATACACTGTTCTCTGAGTGGTCGATGGCACTAGTTGCAAGCATTTAGCAAGTGTTAATTTATAGAGTTAACAGACGCTTATAGCTCTGTTATTTTAATATTGTTATTTTAGATATAATTAAAGATAGCTATGAAGGACACGTATGCTAAAACCACTTAGAAGGGAGCGGGGAACGGGGTAAAAGCACGTGAGCCATTCTACCATTCAGCGTATACCTTCGTCGAATCATTTAACTGCAAGTGACCGTAAATTGATCAATTTACTAAAATACATACGTTAAATAATACACTTAAACTGCCGTTTATGATTTTCCGAAAGTTGATCAATTTATGATTCTTGTTAATTGTTATTTTCCGGTGACATAATAACAAGTACAAACAGCTTCAGAAAATTACCTCATCTCATTAAGTGTATAATTTTTTTAAATTATTTGAATAAGATTGTCTACATCTGATTTGATTTATAAATGTTAAAGAAATCAAAAACACTAATAAATAAATGATCCTTTAAATTAAGTTAATAAATGAATATTATCTATAAATTGCAATAGCATCCTCATAAACGTAGCGCGTGCAACCAACAGCCCCAACATCCGTATGTATATTCGTGATAAAGCGTAAATGCAAAGAGAAACATGAAGCACATACAAAAGGGTCGTGGGTCAAAGTCACGTCGGCGGCGCCTCGGCCGAGTCGGCTTAGCTACAAACACGTACGGCCTGCCCATATGAGTTGTCTACACAGTATATCTGGCACCTAGCGACAGTTTTCTATGCCGACGGCCGATCGAAAAAGGGATCCTCCATAATAAATTGAAAAACTGATAAGGCTAGTTGTTAGTTGGATAAAAGTAATGTGCATATAGGTATGTTGTTAGTTGGGTATAATTTAAGATAATTAAAAAAAAAAACAAAAACCGACTTCAACCCTATCATTTTTTTTTAAATAAGCATTAGAAAAAAATGAAAATAGGTGTGATCCAAACGGCATACCTGTAAACATTTTTTTGGTGTTTGTGTATTTTTTCAAAAAGCGCTCGACACATTTCGATAAAAATTTAATGGGACCATCTGTAAAGTACCACCTATCAAACAAAAAAAGAATTTCTTAAATCGGTCCTGGCGTCTTTGAGAAATCGGGGATCATACATAAAAAAAAACAAAGATTACGACGAATTGTCAACCTCCTCCTTTTTTTGAAGTCGGTTAAAAAGTAATGTGCGGATATATTAAGGTTGTTAATAATATTACCCTAATGATATCATATAATATACACAATATGTTAATAAAATCCTCTCCGATCCTTAAAGGGGCGACTCAGCCCGACAATATGAATAACTTTGCCTATTGGATTAATGCAGGAAATTCTAAAAGAAAAAAACTGATGTTCAAAAGTGTTAAGCCGGGCGGGCAATTTGTATGAAAATGTTGAATTTTTTTTTGAACTTTCAGCATTAGTTCCACTCCCATATGAAAAGTTGTTCATATTAACGGGCTGATTCATCTCTTTAAGGATCGGATAGGTTTTATTAACATGTGGTATAACTTTATAAATGCATTCCGTAATGAAACAAAACATACAAACTGTTCTTTACGAAGGAAGGAACCAATACTTTCATTCAACCTCTGCCACCAAGCACTCATTACCAGTCATACCAAAGCTATCAAAGTTTACGAGGCACTTTTGGTAAACTTTTATATCTGTTTCGCCGTTTCCTGATTTTATAAGGTTTTACAGCCTCCGTGAACTTCCAGCTTCCAGGTGCATCGCCCACTTTGAACTGAGGTTCATCGGACGTCCTTTAATAAATTACATTGTCTTTTATGGGGGTGGGTGTGGAAGGCGTGCTGCATGCATTTTAAGTGCCTGCTGCGATTTAAAATGTTGTAATATTGTGCATGAAGTGATTCCAGTAATATGTAACTGGGATTATGTTATTTCTGAACAATATTGTTTTTTTTATTGTCATTTAAGTCTATACGTATATTGTACACATGTTTACCAGTCGTCATTTATGTGTACTAATATATAAAGCTAAAGAGTGTGTTTGTTTGTTGTGTCAAATCACACAGATTAAATGAGCCCCACAGTAAGTTGTGAATTTAGGTCATATGATACACAACAATACCATGATTATAGATCCATGACTTAGATCATTCTAAAAAAGATCGTTTAAGAAAGAAGTTTTCTATCATAGATATCAGAATATTGTTTTCCATCATTACCTGGCCGGGGATTAGACTTGAGACAACTCGTATCGCGAGCTGGCATATTAACCACTGACCACCGAAAAATTCGTATGAAATGGTTTATGCAACAACACGTCCCTTTTTTGACCAAAATGTAAAGATTATTTCACAAAAATTTGGCACTGGAAGCGTGAATTTGTTGGTGTTGGCAATAATTTTTTATGACATTTCTTTGGTGAGACTTGCACTGTTGCTTTCTTGTCCTGTCCTATACCTTAAAAAAGTAAAGTAATGGAATAAAACAAGATTTTTCTCTCTTTTTCAGTTAACATTAAAATTTTGTGAGCTACTGTACAAAATATTTTGGAGCTGTATTTGAATGAAGTGCGCTCTCCTAACAAATTCTCTTGATTGTTTACGAATGCCGTGTTGGGAGTCCTCCTTTTAAGATGCGAGTTTATCACCGAGTTGATCTATGCTTGAATAAACAATGTTGAAATCATTTTACCAGCTGCTTTGTGTTGGAGTGTTTATTTATGAACTCATGCATTTTTGAATGTGTGAGCCAAAGTAATCAGATTGTCATAGAGTTAAATGGACATTGTTGTTGTTCTTCTTTTCGTTTAAATACGTAAGTTTTGTATTTATACCGAAGTTTTTTCACCGAGACGAGTTAATAGAGAAACTAATTAAAAAAGATAAAAAGCAAAATATTCTCCATATTCTCTGACATCAACAAAGGCGTAGAAAATCCGGAATGTTCTGATGAAGATGATGATACTCAATAAGAACAGTGCCTCCAAATGAATAAACCTTAATTACTTACTATATTGTAAATTTTTGAGATAAAAAAATCATTCATATATTTTCTTAAAACCCCTAAAACTGTCGCTTTTGAAAATATCTTTTTTAATAACTGTGTAAGTAGTACCTATTTCCAAACTCTCAAAGAAACAGGAAATAAGTCCTGAGCATAAAATTAATAGTCTTGACCTCTATGGTCCAGTGATGCTTTAAAAATAGCAACACACTGCAATGAATCAATTTCTACCGATATTTACTTACAACTTAAGTATTACTTAGTACTGTGTATAAACTATGATATCAGCGAAATCGGTCTCATCGGTGTTAATCATAATCACAATATTACACCGGAAATCTGAGTAATATTATATGACTTGAATAGTTTTTTAAATATCTGTAAAATGTGAATTGTAGTTTTTAAGGATGCGCTAGTCGGGAGCTCGAACTCGTCAGCGCACGTGGCTAATTTGCGTGCTATTTCGCTGAGAAAGGGATAGACTCGATTTTGAACAGTGCGGAACTATTTACACTGATGTATAAGCACACCGGAACTACAGTCTAGTGTGTGCAAACACAAATATTGTTGAAAATCTAAATCTTTGTCGTCAAAAAATTCGCGAGTATGCGTTTGGGAGAAGTGTTCTTGTGACAAAAAAGCTGAATGTTTTAATTAAAAGTAAAGTTATTTAATTTTTTTAATAACCAAGCTATGCTTGTATGAATTTTGTTTTAGAGATTTTATACTCTTTCCGGTATTTAATTGTGCCCAAAGTTGCGTTAAAATTACGTGTTGAAACGGAATGTTCTGAGACTCATAACTTTAAAAGTACTTATAATTTTACAATTATGATTCCATACAAGCATAGATAACGACAATACAACTCGATAGAATTAAAAACTTTAAACAGACGATACCGAACAACGGAGTCATCACCCTACAGAATTTGTATGGCGAAACACCTGACTAGCGTACCCTTAACTTGAATTGAGTTTTCACTTCCTGCTTCCTCATACCTACTTTAGTTATCTGTATTGGAAAATCCTAAAAATATATATTGAATTGTTGTAGACAGTTTTAGTCTGTATGTAGTTGGTACAATAGTAGTAAGGTACAACTTTGGGCACAATAGATGTGTTGTATGAAGTTGTCACGTGAGTCTAGACCACACCTGTCCCTGATGTAAGTTCCCATAATTTATTTATGAACTATGTTTTGTCCGCGACATTATTTACGGTCCTCCTTCAGAGACATTTAACGTTTTACATTGGTTATATGTGACAAACTAACAAATCTTTAAAACTGAGATAATAATAATCAGGTGTTTCATAAGAAATTGTTTCCTAGCGTATTTTAATGATTAAAAAAAAAACAAAAACGATAACTAAGAATGTAGGGTATAACACTTACACATTTATTACAGTTCAGATATACACTACAAGAGCGGTGTAGTCCTCTTAAAGTAAGTCTAGACGAAAGGGTCTGCCTGCCGTCAGATTTCAATTCCGACAAATTGCTGCTGTGGTCTCTTTCTCGCCAACTTTAAAACCGTTGAGAGCCGTGAGCTTTCCATTTGAAGCACCTCTCTACCTTTGTTTATTTACAGCACTCTCTTTTAATTGTACCGGTCGGAGAGAATTAACCAAGTTCCCCTAATTCATCTCACAAAGACTGCGCAGACTTCAGATACAAAAGAAATTTCAAACAAACCAAGTCTTGTACGCACTTATTGTGCGTCGACAATTATAACACAAAGCTTGCACACAGAGGAGTGACACACACTAGCCCTCCGAGGCAGGGAGCTGAGGGAGCGCATGCAATCCGAACCAAGTTTTAGTTTGGAGTCGCGCGTGCCGGCGGCGAACGTGCCGGGCGTTACGTCCATGGACCTTGTTTATTTACGAAACATTCAATGAACTTACAAACCTGAAGTGCTTCTATTACACTATCTATTAAATTTTCATTGTCAAGTGTGTCTGTGTCTGTTTTCTTGGTATTAATCTTTTCGTAATCTACTACTGATTTAGCTTTAACATTATCGAGTAAGTTTGTAGTGTGAATTCTGAAAAGTTTTAGCAGTGCTTTCAGTGTCAGCTGTGTAAGCTCTTGTTTGTTGTCCCTCTCTGTCGTATTGGATGAAAGAGAGGTTTGACTTCAGAAGATTTGCTTTCATCGTTCTGTTATTTTCTTTGCTGTAAAGTAGAGCGAACTGGAAAAATGTAAGTGTTGTTAATTAGATCTCAATGTTGTTTGCATGTTATGTTTATTTGTTTATCTGATGTTATCAATCCAATAGCTTTTTCTATTTCAAAGTTATTTCTAAGATATGTTTACGCACATTATCATCATAATCATGAAGAAATAGATTAATAGTAGGTACAATTCAAAATGCTTCTCATGCATAATTGATCTGTATATTAGTATAGACTCATGTCGAAAATTAATTACTTGCAGTTTTTATTATCAGGATTTTCAAAGCTGATGTTGGCTGTAAGATTACAATATTTTGCCAAGCTAGCTAACGCGAACATGCGGGAGGATTGCGCGTGTTATGATTTATTTGTAGATCCCAGGCGGGCATGTAGACGACTCTAATTAAAGCTGAGATCGTTATAAATAGTTCCACTTAGCTTGTACTTGCGGCAAACTTTCAGTCCTGTAGCCTCAATAATATTATGAGCGTATGTTATATTTTTTTCAAATTTATATGCATATTATCTTTGCTTTTAATTGTTTTACTTTCTTTAGCATAGTTTATATTTTATTAATTACATATTAACTTAAGTTTTTTTTGCTACATTACGAAATATAATAATAGCCAAAATTCTAAAAATGAGATAGCAGATAATTATTTTTTTTAAATAAATGCCATACCTACTTAAAGAAACGTAATTAAATTTTTTGTCCATCTTCTTTCCTTCATAGCTGGTTAAATATTGAGCCCAGCAAAAAAAATGTATATAGCCTTTTTGGTAGAGAATTTTATGTAGATTACTTGACTAGAAGATTTTTTTGCTAGGTTACGAGTTGTTTAAAAAAAACTTAAAAAAGGGACCTTTACACAACAAGTCCTTATGACAGATTTGACAAAATTCGATAAAAAATAGACTCTATAATAACCTACAATAAAGTCCATATAGCTATAAACATGCCAACACATAAAAGCTTTGTCAGGTGCGTAAGTAGACCAACGTCGTTCCATCACTTTTCATAGGAAGTTTATAAACTAATTTGTCCTGTTTTCAAGCAAACGAGATACTTCGAAGAAATTCATCAAACTGTATTTTTATTGTTAATAATAACAGCTTAAGACTATACTAATATGATTTTAACCCTAGTTATTTGCCGGAACTGTAAAATTGCATTAAATATTGACAAAAACCTTAATTTAAGGCACATCTATAATAATACAAGGTAACCTATAACTATCATAGGGTTATCTATATCTCAATCATTTTTGGCATTCCCTAACTACTTCCGTGATAACACTGACAATAATAACAATAATGATTTTAAGGAATAGGAATTCAAATATGTAATCTTTTCTTTTGAAAGATTTTCTTAAAGTCAGAATATATCTACTAATTTGTACATAATTTAACAAACAACCTGTTGTTGCCGGCCGCTGCTTGGCTCATGTACTGTAGTTTCCAGGTAAAACTTCTCTAAGAAATACTCTAAGAGATTGTAAAAACCGCTTGAAAATTCATAACATGACAAACAGACTTACCTCCAAAGTTTAATGATTTATGCGCTAGCTAGGCACTACAATACTATAGGTATATTGCAATCTGTGTAATAAATTCATAAAGTACGTTCATGTTGTAGGTACTCTCACAATTCATTGTTATGATTTTTAGTCGATTAGTTTTTATGCTTATCTTAATAACTGCAGGAAAATAAAAGGAAAAAACATTGTTGCGTTACGCCTTATTTTCCAGAATGAACAAAAAATATACGTGAAGCGCACTGATTTTAGAATATACAGATCTGTGGTGCAACGTCAACAATTTTGAATGAAATCGTCATTTACTTCATACACTGAACCCTTTCAACATGAGAAGTAAATTAATCTGAGGAAGTAAATTACTAGAAAGACATTGAACGACGATTTATGTTAAAGGTTTCAGTTATCGCACATAATTTACTGCTATCAGTAAAGTAGCATGTCAAACCATATGTGCGGTGATACTTCGTCTTGTGAGAGCTTTCTTATCACGGATTTCCTGCGGTCGATATATTTGACATTGTAATGAAGTAATAACTTATTTATGCTGTACGTTATGTTTATATTGATTACTCTATAAATACTAGTACTGTTTTATAAATTTTAATTTTTTAAGGTGATGGTTATGGCCCTAAGATATGCAAAACTAGCGTAACAATTTATTCTTCTACTCCTAAATCAAAGAAAAATCGGGTAAACTATGAAATTATAAAAATAAGTTTAGTGTAAATACCAAAAAACAAACACATAAGTTACGACAGGAGTAAAGAACTATTTATTTTTTGATTTTATCTATTTATGAGAAAATGAATAAATCACTACTAGGTATTTAAATCTTCTACTAGACTATTTCGATAAACGTGTATTCACGACAAAATAAAAATAAAATGACAATAGCAAACAATTGCGGTCTTCCTTATCAGATAAAATTCATCAAGCATCTTTCCATTGTTGCAGAAATCGCTTCGATATCTTGTGCATACAAGAATATTATAAGTTCAGAACAAACAGGCTCGCCGCCCACGGAGCGAGATAACGCAGCATCCCGTCCACACAGACTTAATCTGGCACACGGCAACAGGAAATATGATGATACTGCTGCGCTCTGGAACATAGCACGCGAGAAAATTTCTTCACAACTTTCCTTGGAACATGCTTAGCTGACAACGCGCACCGACTCCAAACAAAGTTGCAATAATGTCAGCATACGCCCCGACACAAATAAACAAGTGCATAGAATATAGGAAAATTAAAAGAGATAGTACTGCCATACTACCAAAAGACATGGAAACTATTGTCACTGCCAATACTGTAACTTATTTAGACACAGAAACGAAGAGAATATGCCAAGTAGAAATAAATACAAGAAGAGATAATCATTCCATTGAAAAATTAGACGAAATTAACGAAACGACTGACTTAGATAGGTGTAGAATACCGCGTAAGGATAAATATCAGTACGAAAATAAACACGAAAGGCGAAACGCACAGAAAATCAGAGAAATCGACCGATTGGAATTGCATAACGAAAGTGTATTCGGAAAAGAATTGATTCACAAAAAGAGGGTTGATGTTGATGGATATGGTGGTTCAAGGCAAGCCGCTAATTTGAAATTTAAATTCGTCCGGGATGTGCGGGAGTGCATGGAAGCGGTAGGGAGGACAATGGGCGTGAGTGTGCGGGTGCTTGTACTGGGCCTGCTGCTGACGTTGGTAGCGACGAGCGACGCGGCGCCGGCGCTGTCGCGACCCGCACGGGGCGTTCATCACGAAATAAATGTGGTGAGTACTACTTATATTTCAACACTTTCTAACGAAATAGAGTTACTAGAAATAAAATTACCGTGCTTCCACTAGGAATACGTTTCGGAAGCAAATGTACAGGCGCTTTATTTACATGTAGCGAGTCCCCGTCGCGTCTCATGCATACTAAATAGTCCAAGAGATATCCTGACGACTTGTAAGCTTTCGTCTCGTCTGAACCTCGCCGGAAACAGGCTGCTTATTATACTGGCATTGTCTGCGCTATCTGAATCCCTCTCTGATATACCAGACAATGTCTTTCTATATCCACTTTTTCAAGCCCTCTTACAATTTTTTATGGAACCTTTTCATTCTAAACAAAAGCTTTCCAGTCTGACATCTTTTTGAATCGCAATCTACGAAGTATTGTTTTCATAAACATACATAATATTTGGGAGGGAATAAATCACATGGTCGTCAGACTAAAAAATACATCCAAAAAAATGTTAATCGATGGTGAATTGGTGATTCAACTCAACGGTGATTTTATTTTCATAAAAATTATAGATATTTATATAAGATATTTTCATTTGTTGGATATGAAATCTCACATAAGTTTCAATAATTATTACGTTGATTTCTAGTCAAACCTTGGCGATTTATGTCTACAGTTATAGATGCAAGATGCAATGCTATTTGAATGACATTTTTAGTTTAGGACATTGATTTTTCCCAGAGGGCCTACTTATTTGGCTTCCCATAAGTACTAAGTAATTGAGCAATCAAACTAAACCGAGCTGAAAGAAATTTTCTGTCATGAGTGTGACTAATGGGTATTATAATTAATTATGTGCTTATGTGAAAAGTTATTTACGATGTATTAAAATAAGAAATGAAGACTTACTGTAACACTCTATAATTTGCGTAAGAATTCCTTGATTCACCAAACTGAAAAGACCGTTATCCTTTGACAGATTAAAGGCAATTTTAAGGCGTATTTCCTCCAGTGCAAGTAAAATGGGGACAAAAAGCTGGCGTGTCTTATTAGATTACTGGCAGTGACAGACGGACGGACGGTTTCGGAGGATTAATGGGCTAAGTGAAGAGACGCGAGTCCGCGAGGAGCCCGCGCTCATTTATTTCGTGGACCGTTACAAATTGTAAAAAATCTGAAGACACTCTGTGGGGTGTGTGGTTGATGACAGGGTTTACAAGGTCGTTTATTAATTAAACTAGTTAATTAAAAAATTTAGTTACTAGGTTATCGTCTACAATTGGTTTCACCTGTATCTCAAATTACAAATTTTATAACGAGTCTGTATGCGGATATTTCTTACGTGGCACGATAATAAATTACTATCGATTAACCAAGCACTAGTTCTCTCACTTATGGCAAAACGTTGTTTTCTCGCTGATGTTTTCTTCTTCCAAACAGTAAAAAAATCTCTCCATTTTAGAAATATCGTTTTTGCTGTTGAGCTGATTATTTTACCTGATTATTAAAGCTTTATCTAAACCAAATGGCATCAATATGTACTTATCTTGCATAACGTTTCAAACCTAGTACTACCTATCTAAAGAAAGCAGCTCTTTTTACTCTTTGATGCCTTAAAATCTGTTTATTCTTATCTAAATTCTTTACGTAAAGTTTGCGGTGTTGCAAGAAATGAGTTTATTTCGTGCTTATTCCAGTTTGTAGGTAATTATTAAACGACGCACGCACGTCTCGCCTGTGTTAGTGGTCTAGACCTCGTGATTATGATACTCCTATTACTTATATTTTTTACATATTAAATGCATAAATACTATTTACTTATGCATAAATACTATTTACTTAGATTTTGTTCAAGATGATCAATTAATAAACCTGTTACTACTACAGTTATGTTGTCTGTGTACCACACTTGAGTACCGGTACCAGTTTTGCATTAACCATTCATAAGTAAGTCAAAACGTTTTAGATTTATTTGCAGTAATTTATATGTACATACTAATTTTCGTAATGTGCACAAAACGAAATCATTTTTTTAGAACAATCACATGATTTAGGTTTTACACGTCACATATATTTTTTAATACTTTTATATACCTTTTGCGAAATTTGAAATCGACTATGTGCCTAGTCAACTAGCGTTTCAGAACGATTACTGCTGAGAAAACAATAGAGAAGGCATCCCACTTTCTACTTAAACCTAGTTTTCTCTCCATCCTATAACTATGACACAGACAAGAAGCCCCAAAGAAAATCATTAATTTCTTAGTTATTATGTAGGTTTCAATGACCTTTAGGATTATCAAATCAAGTCGAAGTACTTAAGAATCTTATTTAAGCCCGGTTTAATTAGCATCTAAACTCTGCGTGACCGCGGTGTTTAGCGGCTTCCTGCGCGCAACTAGGCCGTCTGTCTAACGGAAGGTTTACATGGGCTTAGAGCTAAGCGCTTAGTGTCATATGTATTACACGTACTAACTATGTCAAGTGTATGTGGCGTTAGGTGTGGCTAAAAACAAAAATTATATAGAAATCAGTGGGTCAATTTATGAAAAATTCAATTTAAAAATATAACAGTTTGATGGTGTGGTGTGTAAACCTTTTGTAAATAGATTTGAATAAAACTTGGTCAGCAGGAAGACTATGACCTAACTAAACGGGATATATTAATATATGACAAGCTTCACCTAGCTCTTTTGCTAAAAGTGGCAACTTTTAACCAAAAAAGTAGACCTACTCACTTAAAATTGTATGCAGTAATACTTAAAAAAGACCTTCACTGAAGATTTAAAAATTTTATTTTGTAAGACTCTTTAGTTCTGTAATCCGGGGCCTCACAGAACGATATTTTAAAAAATCGCTCCGTTGTTTTTTTTTTCTTCAAATAATTTATTTCAAATGACAGCATTGGACCCCAAAAAATTCATGTATCGCCAAATACGTAATATACATTTACGGATCCTTAGAACGTATTGAATATTGAGATATGCCTAGTAATGAATATCTCTTGTAAATGAGACTTTACTTATGTAAACGCAATTTACATCGATATATTAATTACTTGCGATATCAGTGCAATATTTTTTTAATAAATGACAGTAGCACTTCCTGAAATACTCAGTTATTAAAGTATATTTCAATTTTATTTAAGTATCAATCTAATCCTCAAAAATAGAACCAAATCATAGAGAAACCTACCATACTAATAATAAAATATTCATTATCAAAGTAAAGTTAGTTATCACACGTTAATCATGAAATGTAAAAATGTAAGAAAAAAATATGTACCTACTTTGCCTGTTTTTTTTTTCAAACAACAAGAGCGAAGCCGCGTGCAAAAGTTATTGTCCGTAGCATAACAATTTGTTTTCCACCTTAAAACGAGAAAAAGTTAATTGAATACTGCATAGTTGTGAAAACATATAAACAAGATTTACATCTAAAAGCTCGTCGTAATAGTCTGGATTCCCGGGAAAAGTGGGAATATATCGCCTCGCTCTTAGCAGATTGTCTGCTACCTCTGTTCGCGGGAACTCCTACTGAATAATAACTCGTGAGCGCTGTGCTTGCATACTTTTGAATCTTATCAGGTAGTTTACTAGGAAATACTTTTAATTCATGAGATTGAATAACTAAAATGTATTATTGTACCAAAAGAAGTGAAAAGAAATCAATTTTATTTTATTTAAATCAACATAAAGGAATTTGATACATACATAATTGATACCGGAGTGTCTGTGCATTTGCGGGGTTATACTATCTTTCGGCAAATACTTAAAATATGAAAAAAAAAACATTTATTTACATTTTTAAACATTTCTATAGAATTACATCCATCATGGTCGCGACAATACTGTTAAAAGGTTTGTGCTAAGTCGCGTTAATATACCTCTTAGGGTGGAAAATATAGTTCAACGTGTTGTTACTTCTTGGGACTGATATTTACAAGTTAATCCGTTTGCGAGTATGTAGGTATAATATACAGACCTGTGAGGTTTTGCTTTGTCTATGCAGTTGAAAAATATTAACAGTATTTTTACTTTATCATAAACAGTCAAACAGGTTAAATATGTGTAGTTATTACCTCATACCGCTGCACTGTAAGTGCAGGGTGCAGCTAGTATGTTTACGATGTCGGTAGTCGGTAGACTAGTTAAACTTAGGACCTTGCACTGTAGCTTATGTCTATTAGAGTTCACACCAACGTACACACGAACAAAAACTCTTTCACACTGCTACATAGAAGGACAGACTCGTCTGTCTAGTCCGTAAGGGATAAAGAAGTCATGAGTAATGAGTATGTATGTATTAAACTTTCGTTGTTGGGTAAAGACATTTACCCAACAACGAAAGTTTAACTTAAATGATCTAAAATATTTGTGGAAAAGGGATTGAATGAAGAACAATAGAAATCATGATCGTTAACCAAAAAAAACATTATGTAGTCAATTATTATTGTGTAAAATGGTATTGGAGACCTCGCAACAGACTGCCTCATTGGAGATTTTTCTCGTTTGGACATTGTTCGTAAATGTTCGTAGCAGCAGTCTACTAAGTAAGCATTGAAAATGAATCGTACCAATGACATTTACAATGAAATTAAATGAGTACTATACTTTGAAATATTACGTTTTTGAATATTTTGACATGATGATGACAATAGTACATTGTGTAGTAAGGGCGGGATAGAAGACATTACGTCAAACGAGCGACTACTAACAAGCACGAGGCGAAGCCGAGTGCTTTTAGTAGTCCGAGTTTGTAATGTCTAATACCGGCCGTGATACACACAATGTTTTTCATCTCACCGAGTAAATAGTAGAGTAAAAAAAAATATTTTTCATATTATATTGGTTGAAATTGTATAGTATGAATATTATATATAGTTTACCTTGAAAATTAATATTTATGCGTCTGCAAGCTGGCTGATTATATTATCTATATCAACATTATTGACCATGTAATCATTTATCATAGGGAATGTATTTCATGCAAATTAATGAAAATTACGATTACTTATAAATATTATGCCTAAAAATAAATAGCGGCATACAGTGAACAGAAAATGCATCCGGGGATTACACAGATAACGAAAATGTTTTATCCAAAAAGTAGAAGTCAAAGATCGATGAATACAAACAGCCAGCCACGCACGGCCATTAACAATTCCAAATTTGAATTAAGGACAAAAATCTCGCAGAATAGTTCAAATGTTTTTTTCATCGGGTTCACTGGCAATTCCAAATTTGAATATTCGACTAGAAAACTTTTTGGATGTAGAAGATTTGTTTGACGCTTGTGCATGGTATAGTGCCCTATTAAATTAAAAAAAATACTTTATGCGCTCTCGGGCTTTATGGAATTTGTATGAAATCTTATAGCCCGTGGTCGTAATAGCGACCATCCAGCCCACTTTGCTTGCATTTAATGACACTGTTTAAGGGTAGGTGAGATGAAAAATGATTTTATTTGAGCTTTCGCAGTCACAATTACTATTATTTTCACTACTTCCTACGATTACTTTCGAGTTTTGTCTGATAAATTCGTAATAGTAGTAGTTAATAGTGAAATAATGCGACAGTATTTTGTTTCTTAATTTGCCCATCCTTCACTTCAAAAGTTGCTTCTTCTCAGTAAGATGGTATATGAAAATCCACGCAAACCCAGTAAAACACTGTTGAAATCAGATTACCCAACTTGACGCTAAGTGCATTCCCAGAGTTAGCGAGTAGATTGCCAAACAATTTTTTATACCACCACTTATTGAATCAATGTATAGCGCGTTCGTAGAGGGTCGTAACCTCGTAGCGGCATCTACGAATAAAAATTAGACTTGAGAAACTATATTTTCTAAAAATTTATAAAAGACTTGATTGTTCCATAGTTTTCATTACAACAGATTAAAAATGCGTCTTTTCTTAAAATGATAGGTAAGGTATCATAAAATTAATAACGGTTAAGTCCTTGTAACGAAAAGTTCAATCGATATCATTAATTCGTTTTGCCATAATATTTATGATTCAGTTTGTGTTCGTATGTAAGTTTTCTTAATGGGATTCTTGGATGTTCCCATATATCAATATTCAATAATGGTTGGTAAGTAAAAAAGTTTTATGTCAGTCATTACTAAAAATAAGTGATGCTCATGAATGACATTGTCAGTACACAATGTAACCAAATTATATAAACTAAATATTTCGGATGCTAATATCTATCATACAACGAGGTTTGCTCTCCTTCCTATTAATAGGAATATCGTGTGTTAGTAACCATTTATAATATTTATGACAAACATTATAATTAGTAATCGAAACTATTCTTGTCATTGGCAGTTGGAAAAATTATAAAGAGATAATTCAAGATATTTTTAACAAAAAACAAAAACCGACTCCAACCGAACGGCATACTTGTAAAAAAAAATTGTTTTTGTGTATTTTTTCAAAAAGCGCTCGTCATATTTCGGTAAAATTTAATGGGACCATTAAGTAAAGTATTACCTATCAAACAAAAAAGAATTTCTTAAATCGGTCCAGGCGTCTTCGAGAAATCGGGGAACATACATAAAAAAAATAAAGGTTATGATGACGAACTGAGAACCTCCTCCTTTTTTTGAAGTCGGTTAAAAATGTGTATAGCAGCATTTATGAACGGTGTAGACAGTACGTTCGCCGGCGTCCACAAAGATGACATATCATGCGAAACAAAGCGTCTGAATCGCTACTAGTGGGTAAACACGCCACTGCAAGATACGCATTGTTCCCTGCCTGCCTTTGCAGCGAGCAGCTGCATTTGCACAGTGAATAATTTGCGCGCACGTACTTGGCCGAATAGCATACGGAACATTTTTGTTTGTAACTTGCTGCCTATTTTCAGAAAAATGTACAGAATGTTGATATAAAAATTAAAAGTCTGAAAATAATCAATCTCAGAGGTAGAGAAAAAAAATAAAAGAAAACATAATATGCATTTTATCAAAAAGTACTTCGCCCAACGTGGGGCTCGAACCCACGACCCTGAGATTAAGAGTCTCATGCTCTACCGACTGAGCTAGCCGGGCTGTGACTGGGATGTTGAAATTACAAAAAAGTTGTTACAACACTTTTCACGTATATTGAAGATAAAAATTTAATTTTAGGGTTCCGCATTTTAACAATATATTTATCCATTTAACATACCTACACGATGTATACCTACACATGGTATGATTTCTATCTGTGAGAACATCGTTGGAGGTCATCCATCAGTTGACCTATTTTACATTACGATTACGGTACGAGTAGTATCAAATTCATTTAGCTTAAATCTGAGCATTACCACAACTAATTTCGACTTTATAGCTCTCATAATAGGAGTTAACATTAGTGAAGTGGCGCTAACAGGAGAGCATAACGCCACCTTTCATGAAGCTGCATCAATTTTAATACAAACTCAAACATTAATTGCGCCTTGCGCCATACGATTTATATCGTCTGTTATATCGTTCTCTAATGATCAGGAAATTGGGAAATGCAGTAGCTACTTACTTCCTGGTCAGCATTAATTAGCTAGCTACCCCACCCACTAAATGTAAAGTAAAGTAAGAAAGCTTATCCGTTATCATTAAACAGTCGTTAGCTACATAAGATGCTGTTAAGTAACTTGAACCACCACTACTTACAAACGACGAATAAACCAATTTCGAACTTATAAAACAGATCTGCGCGAGTTTATACGCCTTCGGCTTTTCACACATTTTGTCTAGACGTCAAACAGACATTCAGAAGCTCTCATCCTAACATGGTAGACACCAAGTAATTACCAATATTTACGCAAAACGCACCTTATTTGCTGTCGACCATTAACTATGTAATAAGAAATTTGCATTTGGGAATTGGCCAGCGACGGCTGGCCGACTCTAATTACCACCTGGGCCCCATCAAAAGTGATTAAACTCGATCCTGATTAAATTTACGCTTTTAGGATCAACCTATTTACATGATAATGGTGAATTTATTAACTAGGAACTAGCGTGATTATTCAGGAATAATTAGTGGCAGGATTCACTGTTTTATTTGCAGCAGATTCGTAGAACATTTTCATGAACTTTTGTGAAACCCCAAATCAATTTAAAAGGTTCCTATATGGCGTAGAATCCTAGATTACCTAATTCACCGCTTGCAAAAAGTAATATTTGGGCAATCCACATCACATCATATACATTTTGTCCTACTTTGGCGAAGTTGGACCTTCTAGGATATCATAACTTGAGCAGACTCCAACCATTTTTTACTAAATTTGGGCATATCACCACTCCATCGGGTTTGCGATCTACCCCTTTACATCGCAAATGTGGCTCGCGCCCACCCTATTTCAACCTTGCAGCTTTGCTTCCTACATCGAAAATGCCTGTCTATGAGGGGAGTTTGATATTTCGAAATCTAGCCATCCGTCTCATTCCTAGGATACGTTCCAACGTCCTATGGCAAACCATTCCTTATGAAAGAATAATAAAAAGAAGTTTAGTGCTCTACTAGAAAATTGCAAAATTCGAAACTGTGTATACACTCGGAGAGTAAAATGCAAAATACGAGGCTAAGTTCATGCATTCAAAGAGTGAAAATAAAAGGAAACAAAGCTGAAAGTATGAGCAGTGGGTGCGGCGCACAACCCAAATGATGAAAAATTCTCAGAAGCTAAATTATCAGTCTGCGACATGCAAACAAACATGAGGCGAATATGTAAACAGAACGATCAATTTATTAAGATATAATTCATTGGAGATCTATATTATCCATTAAGTATACATCTTTGATGAATTCAATATGTAATGTAGATTTACAACTACATTAAAGTTTGTCATGCCATGTTAGTTAGGTATACGGTTGGTGAAAATTTTACAATTTTAAAAACTACTTTAGATTTCTCTGTTTGTAATACATAACATAAGATAATAATAGTTCAGTAGGTAGTAAGTATGTTCAAAACATAAACGAATTTCAAATTACATTTTCATTTAGGTAGTCATAGGGTTATTGTCAACATTTACCTGTTTGCAGCAAAATAATAGTTTAGTTCATAAATGAGTTCTACGTGGGGATCTAAGGTAAATTCTAGTGAAAGTTTTTTTTTTCTTCACAACTTTACGTTAAATTTTCACATTGTAGATTTAGAGATAACTTCACTTCTTTTTGAATATACTTTTTTCTACTATGTTTGGTTGTTTTTGTTCATTAAAACTGAAAACGCGAGACATTTTTCTCGGCAAAAGATCTGTTTTTTGTTACTCTGACAAATACGAGTATTAATGAACAGTCCTGGAAATTTATATTCTCACGTGCAATAACTACGTCAGTCTTTGTTCTTGACTTTATTTTCAGGTATACAGTGAACAAATGTCTTCAAAGTGAAATGACATTGGTTACAGTTAATGGTGCATTCATTTCGTAAACATAATTAATTCTCTTGTTTTACTCGTTGCTAATAATTAAAGTAACGTCACTTAAATAAATTCAATTTCTTATTGGTTCATGTTCTGTCAGATCGGATAAGTTTTCAATTAGATAGTCTTATGGCTTTCTTTTTAATAAAAACCTATAGTTATATGTAGTAAATGACTATAACTATGGCAAATCTTGTCAATATTTGTAGTTCTTACTACTTTTTTGTTTCTATAGTCACGTTGTAGTTTTGCCTGTTGACCCAGGGGTGGTGGGTTCGATTCCTACGAAAAGCATACTTTGTTACGTTGTTTCCAGTTTGGTTAGGACATTGCAGGCATGAATTACCTGATTGTCTGATAATAAAGATGATTCCGTGCTTCGGAAGGCACGTTAAGCCATTGGTCCCGGCTGCCATCTACTAGTCGTTAAATGAACCACGTCAGAGGCCGAGAGGCGGTTCCGAAGAACTCTGACACCAGGGTGTGCATGGTCGACTGACTGTGTCACCTACTCGAAATGATGATGATGATGGTTTCGCCTTGCCATACATAAACGATTCATATAGTAAAATTCATATTTTTAGATATGTTAGGCCGCTAATTAAATTGTAATTTCAGTGATTTCACGACTTTATCTGTATCCTACTTCGTCATCCGGCTTTTAAATCGGATTAGGTCATTCCACATGCAATAGCATTGACATCATTATTGTTATCTTTAATTTCCTAAATGCCAAATTTTACTTTTATCCAAGGTATTTTCTGGACGACATATTTTAATTGAGACATAAACATGAATGATAATGAAGACGAACTCCAAAATGGAAAAGTAAAAGATCTGTAAAAAAATGACGAGAGATATATTCAGGTACCTACCTAAAAGTTTTTATATTTTTTTGGTTTGATCAATTATAATATAATGTTAAGTTTGATCAAAGTAAAGCATACTTACATAAAAAAATATTACAAACTTGACCACTGGTACATAATACTTAGTGACTCTGTAAATTCCTACTTACGAGTACATACCGTAATAAATGCTGCAGTTAATAATATGTTGTTTCCTGCGCTTTGCTTTACACAACATAATCCTGGTACATGTGCTCGCCAAAAACATGCGTAATTCTAACCTAATTTCAGACAAGGAAGTCCATCTTGATTCCGGCAAATTTTTATTTGAGCCGATGCACTGCAACTGGCCAGCCTTCAGCACCGCGTTAGGCCGGAAATTGCGTCTCCAGATAAATATAGATGTAGACAAAGACAGACATACATGCGATTAGGCGTCCAGAAAAGGACAAACATAGTTGCATAGTTGTCTGTTTATCGCGGACTATTTTGACAAGAATTAATGATAATTGTGCATTACATGGCGCTTATCACTTTCAGAGGAAATTCAAACTAGTGCATGTACGAAATTTTGCAAGAGTTGTAAACAGTGCGGCGTTTTCAGTATAATGAAGATATTTAAGAGTTAGGGTTTTTCTTGTATTCGTGTTAAAATTATTGTAACCTGAGATTATGCATTAAACGTTTTTTAAATGAAGCGCTCTTCATATCTATAAACACTCAATATGAACGATCCTTGTATGAGAATCAAAAACAATACTAGTGATAAAATCAGTCAGACGACATGGAATCACTAAACAATATCATATCTGAGTATCTGTTACATACACAAATATACGAGTACAACAACTAACAACATTAGTATTCATTAGTCGCTTCCTATAGAATCCCAGGTGAGGTCCGGCCAGTATTCGGCTCTATGTTCCGGTGACTCACTCATCCGTCCTCGCAGAAGCACTCAATTATGAATCTTATTGCGTTAGTGTAACGTAATTTTTTTAGAGTGCTCAATCCGGTGGCTATTGTTATTCTAAATACGTGTTTAGCGTATTTTTAGAGTGTTCTTTTATCTCTGTCTTGTGTGACGTAGAATGAATCGTTGACCCATATTTGTGAATTAACAGTACTGGCAATAAAATTTAGCGGTGTGGTCGAAACATTGATCTAATAAAAGTTTTATTGTCATTGTATTCGAATAGTTTCATATCATGTTAGCTAAAGGTATATTATTCATTGATGAATGATACATTATTATGATGAATTTGTATGGATCTACCGAGGTAGGTAACAACAAGATTTATTGGAAATGTAGCCATTTCTATAAATAATTTAGTAACATAATAAAATGAAACAAGAAGAACAAGGAATTGAAATAATCAAAGCAAATGCATTATTGAATGAAATTGAAAAAACCAAAGAGAATATAAAAAACGAAACAAATTAGTAAAGAAAGACGTGTAAATATTAGTCCTTTGATGCTTATAACTGGATTAACCCAAGCCTCGGTTTACGAGAATCCGAAAACAGTATTATATTTCAAGGTACGCCGCAAGGTGACTGAAATAAAAAGAATATTATATTTTGGACTGTCACTCACGTTCGCGTATGATGATATAAAACCTCGCTGAGTAAAGAAAATATTTTCCAAGTGAGTTTTAGTGCTTTGCTTTAAATAAGTAATTTGCGAACATACATTTGGTAAATATATATTGTAAGAAAATTTTTGTAGAAATGTTTGATTTTGTTTGATAAAATCAAGCAACGGCTTTACTTTACTCAGGTTGTGTTTAGCTTCTGAGCAAAAAGGAAAATATAGCGTTCTTGGTTGTAATAAACCTTACATGAAAAATATCAGGCCAATTTGGTTTGTGGCTTAGGTAACTTAAGTTTTCAAAGTAAGTATGAAACTGTCTTATAACAAAAGTAATACATGTTGAATGTGCATTTGATAATTATTAATGATATATCCACTGGCCGTTTTCGGTGACTGGCAAAATTTAAATAATAATATAAAAACAGGAACTGGGTTAGTGTGTGCTGATATGGTTTATGTACCCTATCTTAGCTGCAAATGTACGTCTATATAGCAATATGCATCTATATAGATTATAAAATCTGATATTGCCCCCTTGCCACAGTCTGACAAGTAATAATTTATCAAGTATCTCAGTGCTCTCGTGCAATCCCAGGGAGACCTTCTGAATCTTAAACACCTACTCTATGTTGTCTAGTCATCCGTCCTATCTCACCCTTACTTCGAGCTTACATAGTTACCTATCGAACTGGGACACCATGCATGTCGAGTCGGTACATAATAAGTAAGTTATATCTAAGGAGTATAAGTACCTATGTGGTTTAAAATCAGCCTAAAATCCCGTCGAATTTAAAAATGAGTATGTTTAAGAAGTCATGGAGCTTGTTTCAAAAATCGTAATGTAAAATAGTCTTATCAATGAATTCTATCGATATTGTACCGTACGGTATTGCTTATGCCACTCCAGGTCACAAATTCCAAAGGTTTTCATGTCACCGGCGCGACTCAAAGGCTGTAGTGGACTCCATGACTGACTTTTGTTCTCTTTTGTTTAAAATACTACACCGTTAAGCCTTCGTAATTTAGTCGTGCTTTCTTTGACATTTTGCGGCCAAGGACGTACCGTGGCTGTGTTAGTGCTACTCTGAAATGAATATCGATCGTTTGTGACGTGAAATCCTTAGGTACTTTTGAATGTTACAATTTATTAATTTCAAAAGAAACTTTGTCATTGCCACTGTTTTATTTAGCATCTATTATTTTTTTTGTTACATTTCAGTACCAGCGTAGACAATACTTATGGCAAATTAATAAATTTGTAATCTATTATACCTAAGTATTATACTCACTTTATTTGCATCAAGATATAAACTGTAAGAAGTAATGTAGGTTTTACGCTTATGTCACCAACGTTCATCAGGTTTCACTGTTTCTCACAGTACTAGCAGGGGCCAAAGACACCGTCTGAACAAAAAAAATCCATTATAAGCCATATTTTCATCAGCACAGAGAACATTTCCTCTTGACGATTTATTTGTGGATATTCCTCCGGTTGTAGCAGCCATGCATCCTTAAAAGTGCAAACAGCATTCTCGTTAACCCTTTTTATATGGTCAAGTATCAAGTTTATTGCTCGATCTTAGAGTAATACTGTAATTAGATGAATATAGTTCTTTGTACTGTCATTACTTTGTCAACTATACCGGAATTATAAAACAAGCGACAAGAAAGGAATAACTAGTAACTATCGAGTGGAGTAAAACATACGATTATCCTATCAATTACTTCTTGTTATAGGCTTCTATTAGAGTCAATTCAAAGTGAATTTACAATGTAAATAATGAGATAAGTTACAATTTGTAGTGGAAAAAAATATAATATATAATGTAGTTTTATCACTTAAAATAGATAGGAGGAGAAAGACAGATTTTAAATACTACACCTTGATTACAATTGCCATTATATTGCTGTCACACTTATGTAAAACAAAAGACATTTACCAACATGTATGAGTTTGACTTACTCACCCTTTTAAAACGTAATAATTACCTAAGAAATTTGCAGAAGTTATTTCAAAAGTAAAGGTTGACTCATTGGAATATTTTGCGTGAAACATTTTTATTCAACCGAAAAGAATTCGAATGAACACATAACTAAAAGATCGGTTCTATTATTTGAAACAAGGATCACTTCCGTTGGCCGTAATCTGATTTTTAGACCGGTGTCGTCACTATGTGCAACCATGATGTAAAGAATCCATGATGGACCGGCCCTTACTCCAAATATATAAAATCCATGGTTTACAACTTTACAGTAGCAGTAGCATTCAGTACCTCACCACAATCTTCAATGAGCCGCTATTTCTCGGAGTGGCCGGCACGCGACTCGCCTCGCAACTTTATGCAAACCAGGCTTTTGCATAATTTATTAATAGGTGTGTGAAATGACCGTGTAATTCGACATTAAATTGTTAAAAGCATTTAAGTGTAAATGGTACGCTTTGCACCTTTTTAATTTGCATCGTGACTTGCGAAAGAAAGCTCTTTTTACAAAGTTTTGCAGTAGCTATTCTTCTTTGGATTGCAATTTGAAAATTTGAAACGTATACGCTTTTACTGTTAACTTTGTCGTACATTTTTAATTCTCTTATTGTGCCTTCGATCAAATATTTTTCAATTGTGAAAATACATTAAGATTATTCGACGTGCTGATTATTTTAGCTCTAGGTACCTAATGTTCTTAATTCTTTTGGTTACGGTCGCCTACACCTTTATAGTCATATACATTATCAAGGTGGTCGTATTCTTCACTTACATTAACGTAACTCACTTATACATAACCTCAGGAATAGCCCGTTTTCTTGGCACTTATTTAGCTCATAAGATTGAACGCGTGAGTTCAATTTTAACAGACATAGGTTAACTGTCTGTAAATAAACTGGTAATGCAACTCAATAATGCAGTTAGAACAGAAATATTAATGCAGCAGACAGCAAAGGCGAAGGCGTCGCGAGCGGACCGACGCGCGCGCAGCATCCATTCTAACTTTAGCTAGGGGGGTGCGAGGGAGGGACGGAGCTACTTGCTCACGCCGAACTATAAATACGGCTACTTTCACTCGAGGGCGTGACCTGCAAGCCCATCAGCTGATGTTGCGAATGGAAGCGGGGATCGGAGATAAGCAATAAACAACATGTCTGGTAAAATATTGCCTGTTAAACTCGATGGAGATGAGAGTGGGCTCTGAACTGCTGTGAGTTATGGAATTGTTCACAGGCAATGAGTATTACAAACATTGTGTAGTAATAAACAGTTTAAGATTATTGTTAACTGTAACTCATACATAAATAAAATTAGTGGCACTGTGCTGTAAATAAACATCTCTAGTCTGTCTTTGGATAGCTTAAAAATGAATAAATGTTCATCATAACAAACCATCTCAACTATTCTGCTGATGACGATGAAAAATAATGCGTCTTCTTGACGAAAAACAGAAAAGAAAAGCGATATTAGCCTTAGTGGCGCTTAGGTATTTAGTGCCAGCATTGGCATTATGAACATTTTTCAATAACGTTCACTACAATACATTCAAAAGAATCGTTTGAGTAGACGAGAACAGTTGGACCATTTGTCCAAGCTGATATAGAGATGCTTCGCTAGCACTTTGTGCTCCCTCGGTCAATAAGAAATACATAAGTCATCGTTTTGATTTAACAACACTGCATCTGTCAGGAACTGAATTCGACGATGATATTTCGACAGATTTATCCTTATACAAGTCTAAAGCCTTTGAAAACTGATCCAAGTGATGCATACAGTTCTATATATTTAGTGGGATATAGACAAGACAGTGACTTTCAGTCAAGATTGTCGATGAGTTAATTTTAATCGATAAAAATCCAATAAAGCTACATACCTTTGTTTATGGACTAACAATCTCTTAAAAATATGAATAAGACGAAATCACACCGAGCTTAACCTACATTGTCAAAATTCGCCGAAACGATTTTACGGCAGTAGTTTGTAGAGCATATCAGCGTATTTGTAAAGGTCGGCGCAGCCCCTGTTCTTATAAATAGATAGGGGTTGTAAAAACGCACCGGAGACGCCCCACGGCGATATATCAAGATATCGGGTTGCTCGCGCCTCCGCGATATGTTACGCTCACTTTCTGTATTTACATCGGTTTTATTTCCACTTGTTTTCCTTTGTTTCCCTAATAAATCACTGTAACTGTTCATGATTTCAAACAATTTATCATATAACAGTATTATTGCATTTCATCGCTTATTTCTTTTCTTTTTAGGGTTCCGTATTTCAACTGGTTAAAAGGAACCCACAAAAAATCACTCATTTGTCCGTCTGCCTGTCTGTCAAGACCTTTTTCTGAGGACGGCATGTTACATACAGATGAATCAAGTCAAAAAAATTATATTTACATCTGTGATCTATTGAATCTGTAAAAAATTAAACTTTTAAGTCAAGGGGTCAAACGATGTCACTCATATTTTGTGAATTAGCTCAAAATCGCAAGGGTAGTATTAGCTATAAGATACCCGTTGACCTAAAATCATGAAATTTGGCATGACGCAAGGTCTTTAACAAATTCAAGACAATACCTAACTCAAAATAAATTAAAAAAATATATATTCCGAACCCTCGTCGCGCGAGGCAGTGTCGCACTCGGCCGGTTTTTTTGTGAATGCTTCTATGCTGATACCCGTGTCAAAATAATATTTGTCCAAGAGAGCAATGGAAAAACATTCTAAGTATAATTATGTCACATATAGGAAATTTATTCGTCACTTTCCACTCTACACAGTGACACGTTCAAGAGCCCTTAGAAAGGGTAATTAAAGTATAATAATATTCCAAAGCACGCGTTATGTGTCTTAGAATATTTATGTTAGTATTAGAAGAATGAGCGAGTAGATAATAATGTCAATTTTCATGATCATAATAGAATAAATACATGCATAATATATGTATATGCATATACATGTTTTATTTTAAAGTGAATCGTCGATAAAATCATGAGAAATATTCATAGGCTTAGGAGATAAGATGCGTTTAGAAATACAAAAACAGTCTGTGACAATAACAATCGATCTAATGCATATTTAAATCCAGTAAAAAAACGAAATGACTTGACACTTAGAACCTAATCTTTTTTTTATAATTCCATAACACTGCTTCACATCGAGGTAACGTGCTCCTTTATTTTGTTAATAGGTAAAAAGTAAAGAATAGCTTACTTCAGTTTTTTTTTTTGTATATTAAAAGATATAAATTATAAGTGCATTCTTTTGTTAAACCGAATACGGTGAATAGCTACTGCTGTAGGGCATGCGAGCGTTCACGAGGGCTCGAAGGCACGGTGCGTTTCGTGCGTCGCTCAATGGAGGGCACAATACGCCATGGCGGGAAGCGCAATCGATTGCCGGGGTCGACGACACGGGAACTGACCTTTGAACCACTCAGCTGATCGTTTTTATTGTTCAATTATTGCTCAAAGTGCGTGCGAAAAATCAATGGACACATTAGCTAGTTTAAAATTTCATTGATAATGTATTGTTTTATCGTGCTCCGTATCTCTTCCCGAAACATCCAGCTTACCTATTTTTTACTGTTACTATAGGAATCTGTTTTTGCCAAAATTATGCACATATACAGAATGTACCTACAGAACGCAAAATCATATTATGCGAAATAAGCATTTCGTAGAAATTCCATATTATTTTCCTTAAAATAAGTCTGTTTTCTACAAGAATTAATAAAAGCGACAAGAACTTAAAAGCACATATTATTTTAACGATTTACTATGTTGCATTTGCATTTTCAATGTTAAGAATCCAATACGAAAATGGAAGGCACTATCATATTCATAAACAACAATGTTCTTGTAGTGATCGTGGCCCGAAGGTACCCAGTAATGTAGCCACTCAGACGGAGGGAGGAAGAATAAAATGAAGTGCATTGGCTGGTATCCAATGGAGCGAGAAATAAGCTATTAGGTGGAGTTTTATTGTTAGCGAGATGTAGTCACCCTGATGTGACGACTATCGGATCGGAGTGCTATAGAGATTTGAGTTGAGCTAATTAAGCCCCCTAATCTTTTATTTTTTTTATGTAAATCGTAACACATATGGACTGACAAACAGACATCCATTAGGGTCCCGTTTCTTGCCATTAGGCTCCGGAACCTTAAAATGAAACAGGTAGAAATATGGATAAAATGTTTTTGTCTATATCCTATACACACAGTAATACGGTTTATAACAAAATTCATCTTGAACTTCTTCCTCCAGCTTTCCAATCAACCTTCCACCTTTCCTCCAACCTTAACTTCAGTAGCTACATTGAGACTCAGGCTACGACTGCTTTAAAAAAACTGGGCATTCTCTCCAAGGTCTAAGGGGATTTAATCCAGGCTAGCTGTTAATTGACCCTTTGCATAGATCAAGTTCTCTTCTGTACGGAGTACTGTTCCCATCTATGGCAAAGACAGTATAATCTATTGGATGGATTCACCCGCTATCATCTTGAAGCCCTGGATGCATCGACAGACGTGCAGGAAGACTCGTTGATGATGAGACGCTCACGGCATGAGCCTGGAATACCACCGACTATGTAGCAAGTCTATGTGTATCTTACAAGCTGCATTTTGGGGAGTGTGCACTGATATAGCATGATTTGATTTCCCTAGCCTTATTTCACCATCGGACGACGTGGCGTGGGCAGGAATTCCATCCATATGTGGTTGATGTTCCAGCTCATCGTACCTCTAGATAAGCCTTGTCCTTATTATGCGAACCGGGAAGGAATAGAGTTCTGTCCCCGCGTCGCTGTTTCCCGACACGTACAATTTAGTGATTTTCAAGGCAACAGTAAATATACGGTATTTGAGTTTGTATGTACCAGCCTAGACTTCATAGTTGCTTTCCATCAGATAAGATAAGGTCAAACACACTCAATCGAATGATTAAAAAAACGAATCATTAGATTCGATCCGATCTACGAAGTAAGATCTGATCAGCCTTAACTAATACGTAATGATAATTCGATCTGTAAATGTACAAACATATCTGTTGAAATAAATTAAGCTGCTTGTATGTACCGGAAATTATAATTAATATTTACCGCTATAAACTTCATCTTCCAGAAAACGTATCATCAAATAAGTTAATATCGTTTCATCGAATGTTTGTAGAAATGTTATAACGGACCATAAACAACGGTGGGATAAAAGAAAGAAATCGCCATATCCGCGATGATTCACCATTGATTACAGTTATAATTTATAATGTATTGCATGTGCACAATATACGGGCTCGATAAAAGGTTGCGGTTGCCATGATTCATCTCGAAAGGTTGCGGGAAAAATGTAGGACGGAGAAACTGAGCTTTTCAGATAAGTGCTCTTCTATAGGAATGTCCTGTAGTAGATATCAATTTATAGATGCAAATATTCATATCAGTTACTGAAATGTATCGAGCAATAATCTTTAGGTGACCTTTAGTATTTCTTTTATACTTTTATATAGTGGATTGAATATAAAAACCGGCCAAGTGCGTGTCGGGCCACGCGCAGTGTAGGGTTCCGTAGTTGCGAATGACAACTTTGAGTTCACACTATTCACACTCGCACCTTACAGTTTAACGACCAAAAACATCTAACAATGAAAATAGTATGAAATTTTACAGTTTATAAGTTGGTTGCCTATAACTTTTTAGTTTGTACTTAGTACTCAGCTCTGATAGTTTTCCTTTCAACTTCAGTATATATACTACTGCTGTAATTTTTTTCACGTGTCTTTATATAACCGTTTAGCAGATAGAGGCATTTTTAGGGTTCCGTAGTAAACTAGGAACCCTTATAGTTTCGCCATGTCTGTCTGTCTGTCTGTCTGTCCGTCCGCGGTTTTACTCAGAGACCATAAGTACTAGAAAGCTGTAATTTGGTATGAGTATGTATATTAATCATAGCAAAAAAGTCGTAGAAAAAAATCTTGAAAAAAAATTTTTTTTTGGGTAGCTCCCATACAAGTAAAGTGGGGGAGTCATTTTTTTTTCTCTACTTACCCATCTTGTGGGGTATCGTTAAAAAGGTCTTTGAAAAATATTGTGAAGTTGAGAACACCATTTTTCGATTTAGGGATCCGTTTCCGAAATATTTGGTTTTAAAGTGCAAATTTTTGTTAGAGGTACGTGTCCCCCCCCCCCCCCCCCTGTATCTCCTAAACGGTTATATATAGATACGTGAAAAAAATTACAGCAATAGTATATATACTGAAGTTGAAAGGAAAACTATCAGAGCTAAGTACTAAGTACAAACTAAAAAGTTATAGGCAACCAACTTATAAAATGTACTGGAAAATGTAAAATTTCATACAATCTTTATTGTTAGATGTTTTTGGTCGTTAAACTGTGAGGTGCGAGTGTAAACAGTGTGTACTCAAAGTTGTCATTCGCAACTAAGGAACCCTATACTGCGCGTGGCCCGACACGCACTTGGCCGGTTTTTACTCACTTTCTCAGCATTTCGTCATGTCCCATAAGAAAAATTGTTAAGTGTCTAAGTCGATCTTTTTTACGAAATGGCAACTATTGAAATCAAGGGATTGAGTAATATTATTATTATTAAAATCAAGCCATAGGCATTTAGCGTTATGACAAGAAACTCACTTTTGCATGATGGCGCTGAATATTACTAATATGAAAGTGAAAACATAATAATAATGGCATGACAAATATTTTCAGACACTATGACTAACTATGTTATTGCATTGCCTACCATATTAGTACCTGTCTGCTGCGGCAAATGGTGTGTATGTTTATTAATTAACTGGAATCATGATTACCTGTATTATTAGGTAACATGTTTTGTTAATAAAAACGTTTAGCGCAATATATGGCAAAATAATATTAAATCAATACGTAAATAGGTATTGAATTGTAGTAAAATATATGTCGTAACGGAATCCTTCGAGTGTGATTGTGAGTCGCACTTGCCGGTTTTTCATTATTTTATATGTGTTTTTATGCATTGACAACGTTAAATATTCTGATATACTCTTATTAATTAATTAAGTATACACACAGAGAGTTTTAAGTATATACAGATCGTAGTCGTGGTTTGCTTTTATATTATTTTATTTCGAGGCCTTACAGCCTTTGATTTAATAACATTCTATTGTTATTATATCGTAACTATTTTTGTTTCGAAAGAGTCATCGTCTTTTCTTGTGTTTTAGTGATTTACTCAAACTCATGCTTGTTAGTAAAGTCCTGCCTATTTACTAGTATTTTTTATAAAAATCCAACATCACCTCGTTTTGCATCCCATAACAATTAAACAGTAATTTAATTGCAAAATGAGTAATAAAGGCGCTAACAGACAGCATACTTTGTCGCCAGTCTGTGTATTGGCGCCGGCGATGATTAACAACGCATGCGCACGTGCCCCACGTCGCCTAATAAAACTGCCGTAAAGCTCCTTACACATGATCAGATTATACACAATAAAATGTTTGCCCAACTCTCAACGTCCAATAAAACCGGCCAAGTGCGAGTCAGACCTGCAGGCAAAGGACCAAACCATTTCACAAAAAAAATCGTGTCGTTTTTGTGAGGTCTTTTATTATACAACTCTAACAGTTTCGAAATCATGTAGTTCCTGAGATCAGCGAGTTCATTCAAACAAACAAGCTTTAGCCTTATAACAAGAATTAAATTGTGTTCTCTCAGCTTTAGCATTTTCATCTCTTCAGCTGTATAATAAGAGTATATTTAGATTCAATAGTGATTTGTTAATTGTTTGTTTTTCGTATGTGTAAGTGGCCAACATTGGTGTCAGATTTTTCAAGCTGCCTTAAGGCATCTGACATAGCTTAACGACCAACGGCTTAACGTGCTTTCCGAAGCACGTTAATAGCAGTGATAGAAAAATAGTCTTTCAACTGTCTACGTACTACCCGTTCCTACAGTCAACGGACCAACCGGAAGTTCAGATAATTTGGTTTGGTTGGCATCATTTGTGTACGGAACCCTAAAAAGTTAACGCAGGATACTAACTCTCACGAAAGTAAATACAGAGAAGAGCTTTAAACATTTTATTATCTTTACTGTACGTACTCCTGAATTCAATGATCAAGTGCGTACTTACGCTGCTCGAATTGATTTTTATGGAATTACCGATAAATCAGGTTACAATGCCCCAAGCGATTCGGTTTAGTGGCTCCGATCGCTTTAGTGTCGATCCCTCGGGAACAGTACTTTTCTTCCGGATGAAAGGTAGGCTATGTACTTCTCCGTACTTCATACAACGTGTTTGCAAAATTTCATGATGATCGGTTAAGTAGATAGGGCGTGAAAGCGTGACAAATAAACAAACTCACTCTGATTTCTATAATCCCTAAAGTTTACCTGATAGTTTAACTATACGAAAATCACTAGGCCTTCAAATTACCTGCTTTAAAAACTTGTACACAGTTCTTGTTCGCACACCTTTTATGTCCATATTTTGTCCAAGCATATATGCTTGGAGGAGAGAGTGAATATATTCACTCTTTTTTAGTTGTGACACTTACAAGCCCGGGTCCACTACTTAGTACATTATCATACTCTTTTTTTTATACCAACATTCTGTTAAAAACATATACCTAGGTAACCTTGTTCTTTCTAATCTTCATGTCCATGGGAGAAGTAGTGTAGTTTTATTGGCCGGAACAAGACACACCAGATAAATAGATCTTGCAAAAAAAATTGCATTGCACTCTACACTCTCGTAAATTGATTAAATAAACTAATGTCATGTCAATAAAGGAGTCGTTCACCTACTGTAATGAAAGCGGCCAAACGCCACTGATTTGTCGCTCGTATAACGTCCATCTGATTTGATTGATGGCTGTGTGGAAAACAACGTCGGTGTGTACACGACCGATAATTGTATCGATTTTAATATTCTGTAATTATAAGTAATAAACTGATTTGTTGTGTTTGAAGTGATTTATGTGAAAAGTTAAGAAAGGAAATATATAAAAATCTGGGATGATTTATCTCATCAGTTATCACTACTCACCATGGATTATTATGCTAATAATCAAATGGATCATGACATCAAAGAGAAAAATAAAACTACGTACAAATAATGTACAACGTAGGTTCAAATAATAAATAATAATAATAAATAAATATATACGGACAAATCACACAGATTGAGCTAGCCCCAAAGTAAGTTCTTAAGAAAGACTTGTATTACGGGATACTAACGCAACGATACTATAATTTATAACAAATACATATATAGATAAACATCCAAGACCCAGGTCAATCTGAAAAAGATCATTTTCCATCTTGACCTGACCGGGGATCGAACCCGGGACCATCCGTGTCACAGGCCGGCGTGTTGACCGCTGCGCCACGGAACCTGGAACAAACCCATTAAAAACAAAATGATAAACAACTTTTTTCCTTATAATACGGTCACATTTTTGTTTACCTGGAAACCTAGAAATTGCGTTAATCTGTTAGTCCGTTCTTCACGCGCCCATACCCATTTTTCATGTAAGTAGTTTACCTGAGGCACCATGTAAGTAGTTTACTTGATTCAGTTAATTCCATCGATGCTTACCTATTTACCGTCAGTTTATTTTTATAATTATTCAAAATTAAAATTAACGTATATGGTCACCTTAAACAATAATCAAAGATGGTTACTTACTCGTACAAATTCTACCATTTTTATTGAAATTAAACTTTAAAGCTGAAAGCTTTCGCTTTCGTATCAGTATCAGCGGTACAATAAGTATGGCCATAAAAACTTTATTGGAACGTAAATAAGCTTTTTATGAAAGAATTTTCATTTCTCCGAATGCTTAGACAGATTGTGGAATGGTACGATTTATTGATCATTCGTTCCTACTGACGTTTTAATACCGATTTTGATTTACAATATCACGATATTTTCCTACTGAATACTTTAGTTAAGGAAGTTGCGTTCTAATATGACTCATATAGTAAGTCATTTTCATCAACTGTTTCAGAAAGCACGTACTTAATAAGCCGTTGGGCCCTGCTGTTGCGGTTGATCGTCGATGTTTTATAATACCAATACAACAGAATAACATATGCATTATTTAAATATCCATGGTATGAAAATACTTTTTACTGGTGTAAATGAACAATAACAAATCAAACCAACAAATTCAATTACAATATTAGAAATATATTATCACATCGCTATCCCTTTCAAAAAACACAGAGTTCAAGGTCTTAAAACTCAAATTCCAGGTTTAGGTGGAAAGCGGAATCAAAATAATGATGGGTTGCTAGCCACATCGCCTATTGACGCGATTCCGTACATCATCATCATCATCATCATCAGGTCTTTCAAGTCTCCACGGCAGGAGCACGACCCTCTCTGTACTACCATGGCCATATAATAGCTTGAGTAGTCAGAGGATTTGGCCTACACCCTCCACGCTGGCCAGACGGGCTGGAGAGGTATCTTTGATGTTTATAAGCTTTGTTTAGCTTGTGTTTCCTTAGTCGCCTTTTACGACATCCACGGGATGACTTGGAGTGGCCCTATTCTACTCTGCCGGGAACCACACGGCTACGATTCCGTACATTTTCGCCCAATCCCTTGACCGACTTTTATGGTCGCGCAGGAAGAAAAGTAGCTAGAATATTCTATAGTTTTCCTTTTCTCCCAAACCAGCAAGAAATAGATCAATATCTAAATTGTGTACGAACAGCATCTATTATACTTTATGTAAACAAACGCATATACTATCTATATATTACGTATATATCATAAATATATTATCTAAGTGTACACATGAATTTCTTTTAAAAATTTTCCAAGCGAAAGACGTATAATAGAATATTCAAAAACTTTCTATTTCGGCGAAAGAATTTCCTGCTAGGAAAATTATTGTACTAAAATAAATACGAGCTATTTCCTCTGGGATTCATACTTCAATACTCCTACGTGGATGAGAATCTGAAATTGTTTATATCCTCAGGTGATTGCACCAGGCAGCTCTAAAAATATTCTATCAAGATTTTTCCTTTTGTTTAGAGTTAAAGCAGAATCGGCATTTTTTAGGAAAGAAAATAAATGTGTTATTATAAATATGCTCAGTCTATGATTTAATGAATTTCCCGAACATGGAAAGTGTTTTAAAGTGTAGCTCTCTGTATGCAAAGAGTTACATAATTTCCTATAAGTATAATATTTACCGTGTTTTAATACAAACACATAATATATCGCGATAGCAGATATAGATAATAATAATAATTAAAACTACTTAAAATTAATTAAAATATTTAGAAATTATAATATTTACTATTTGTTATTACTATACATAATCAATCAAGTAGCATATTCTGGTAGTTGTCATTGACTTCACTGAAGAAATTAGTATAGGGAAGTCATTTTTGTTTTATGATTTTAAGTTTGTGTTTCAATAATCATATTTTTAGGGTTCCGTACAAAAATTGAAAAACGGAACCCTTATAGGATCACTCGGGCGTCTGTCTGTCCGTCCGTCCGTCTGTCACAGCCGATTTTCTCCGAATCTACTGAACCAAATTAGATGAAATTGGTAATATGGTGTATATTAAGTTCATCTAGGGAAATAGTTCACTAAAACACCACTAGATAGCGCTAGTCAATTGAATAAAACATTTTTGCACATTGTGTGTGTGTTCACGAAGCATATTGTACGGAACCCTCATTGCGCGAGTTTGACTCACACTTGGCCGGTTTTATTTTTAAAGTCATACGAATAAATGATAGATTAGCTATTTATCGGTAATGGAATTTAAAAAAAGGCGCAGTAGTTCAAAGCTTTTTCAACGCAAACAAAACAAACAAACGATCAAATCTTTGCTCTTTATAATATTAGAATAGAAGTTTGAATGCGGATATCAAGTATTACCAATATACTCTTCACGGAACTTGAAACTCGTTTTCAGCTTAAGGGGTATTTTTGTAACACTTTGTAGAGGCAGGTATAAAAATACTTATGTATAATAGAGAAGGTAATTTGTAAACTTATCGCTTCATTAATAAACTAGTAGTATGTAAATATTGGTTATTCCCCACAACCACCCACCACGGTAAGGTTAGGGTTTGGAGAACTGGTTAGTCATTCCCATTATTTTCATGTGTGCTTCACGTTCCCGTGTTAAAGTTGTTCAGTGAGCTACTGTTCAAATTATTTTAGTCATGTCATTTTGCTATACGAGTAAGTTAAGGTACTACAAATTAAAGTGATAGGCTTTAGAACATAATGGACATCGGCTATGTCCGTTGCGTAAAGACCTAAGTTTATGAGTACTTAACCCATATATTCCAATGTTCAGTGCTTAAGCTATTGAGTTTGACACAAATGCTGTTACTAAATATAATTGGACAAGTCTATGGTCAAATTAAACTAAAGCAAATCAAAATATTGTACTGGTGATCTAAGCCGGAGATTAAATAAATAAATAAATATATAGGGACATATCACACAAATTGAGCTAGCCCCACAGTTAGTTGTAAACATGTGTCGCACGATACTAACTCAACGATATTATATTTTATAATATATTCTTATATAGATAAACATCCAAGACCCAGGTCAGTCTGAAAAAGATCGTTTTCCACAATGACCTGACCCGCGTCGCAAACTGGCGAATATTATATAACTGGTACCTTGGTACCTATCCTGTGTGATAAAAGCAAAGCCCACGAGGACGAAGACGTGGGATACATCGGGTCCAGCCGTTATTGCCACAGTCCGCGAAGCACCCGCACGGTAGGCACCGGTATTTTAAAATTTGTTTGTCCGCGATATTTACGAAACGCTAGTAGTCAGTAGCTTTCGAACAATAATTAGTAAAATGCTTAATACATAATAAGATAGTTTAAATGTGATTTGACGTGAAAAAGTACCTGCAAGTGCATATTTTCTCAATAAACGTTTGAATTTTTTGAATCTTAATCAAGAAAAAAGATTACTTGGCACACTCTTTTCTTACACGTTTTTACCCGGTCGATGAGGTCAGCTGCTTTGGGCTGGGAAAGGAGACAAATCGTTTCCAATTACATTCATCCTACTAGTAAAGTAAATTTGTAAAGTATTTTTTTCTTGTTGTCGAAGCACAACTACAAACTTCCACTGCAATTTAAACCACAGGATGTAGCCCATCACATCCATTGAGTAGCTTTTCTGAACTTACTATGATATGCTTCTACAGCATATGGAATTGTATTTTAATAGCGCTAAATATCGGTTTGGCGTGGCATGTTTACTGGGTTGAGTAGCATTGACCCTACAGTCATTATTAGATTGAATGGTTTGAAGAGATGAAAGCCGTTATTAAAAACGATTACCGATAATATTAGTTGTAATGTTACTGTACAATGTTAGACAATATTTATTTCTAGTAAAAAGTGTTGAGTGGTTAATAACAGTTAGTTATGTGTGAGAGATATCATCATCAGGTCTTTATTAGTCTCCACTGCAGGAGCACGACCCTCTCTGTACTGCCAGAGCAGTCAGAGGATTTGGCCTACACTCTCCACGCTGGCCAGACGGGTTGGAGAGATGTCTTTGATGTTTATAAGCTTTGTTTAGCTTGAGTTTCCTAAGTCGCCTTTTACGACATCCACGGGAAGATTTGGAGTGGTCCTATTCTTCTCTGCCGGGAACCACACGGCTGGCTTGTGTGAGAGATATGGGACGATCAATTTCACGGTGCTGAATATCAGTAATTGAGCAAGGGCCGTATATATCACATTAGATTCCAAGCGTGGTAGATATTGTATGGATGGACAGTTGAAACTAAAGCTCGGTACATAAAACTTTTGTGCAAATCGTAAACAATTTCAATTTTGGCTGCGAATGGAATGCTATTCATTTTTTCTCCAAGAATTTGCGTAAATAATTATGAATTTTTTCAAGTGTAATTTGTCTTATAAAACAAAATATATTTTTTTCAGGCATATTAGTATTGTTATAATCATGTGAATAGGCGATGCGTGCCTAGCAACCCATCACTATTTTGATTCCGTTCTCCACCTACATGCTCACCAACATGCTAAACGTGGCCTTTAGGTTATATGGGCTCTGTTTACCCCACAAGGGAAAAAGACGTGATAATATTTATGTATGTATGTATGTATGTATATTACTATTAACACAGTAACAGACAATTTTTAAACACAGAGGAGCCCGATGGTCCAGTGGGTGTGAGCTCTATGAGCGCTTACGTATGTTAAGCAACCCCTGGTGCAATCCCTACTTGGATGGGTGACCGCAAGTGGCATAAAAATATCTCGAGCTCCTCCGTGCTTCGGAAGGCACGTTAAGCCGTAGGTCCCGGCTGTCATCGTTGATGACAGTCGTTATGCTATGTCAGATGCCTTAAGGCAGCTTGAAAAATCTGACACCAGTGTTGGCCACTTACACATACGAAAAACAACAAAAAAAAACACAGTATAAATTTTTATTCACAGTATCCTTACAATTTTGTTAGGTTAAGTACATATGTGTAAGGTGGGATGCTTAGAGCAACTACAAAATTACGCCGGTCATAAGATCAAATAAATTTTCATATCTCTTACATTAGTAACAAAAATCTATTAGTATTCTTTTACTTATTTCCGCTTGGGAACCGACCGTGACCCTCTGATTTCCAAAACAATTGCCATACTTTTCTATAGGGATTGCAAAATCAAATTCAGAAGCTAGACTCAATTTAATAATGTAAAATCCTTACCCGTAACGATGTTTCATTCAATCCACAAAGAGCTGCATTATAAAGCGCGCTTTTGTAAAAGTAATAAACATTAAATTTAGTCGAACCAAACGATAGGCTGTAAAAGTGCTATCATTATGGTCCCCATAAAAAGCGCCACCGCACTCCAGCCGATGACAGGCGATACATAAAACATGGTGGTAGTCAATTCATTGTATTTTTAACCTTATCGTGATTGTTTAGAACAGATGAAAGCATAGACTGAGTTATTTTTAGAGGTAGATCATTGTCAAAATAGTAAAGCGCAGCATTAGGTAGTACGTGCTTCCAAGCATAGACTTCTAAATAAACTGAGGTAGACGAGCCGTAAGTACCAAATTATGAATCGTTTAAAGGGAGCTAATTAACACCGTTGCGCATAGCCTCTGTACCGTGAGGACGCCGTCACGTGACACTTTTAGTAGGGCACGTCTACCTCAGTTTCTATAGAAGTCTTAGCTTTCAAGACGGGACGCTACGCTTGGCAGGAAAGTAAAGAAAAATGTGCGTTATCCTCATAATGATTTCTCGTCAAGAGACTAAGAAATTGGCTAAACCGAATATGATGCGGTTTTAAGTAAAGTATTTGTCACATTCCGGATAAGGTTTTGGTTTTTTTATTATACAACGAGTTGGTTTTTTGATGGATTTTTTAAAATATATGTCTAGAATGTCATTCATCGTATCTCATCACAGTTATATTTCATATTAGTTTCTGCCCTTGGCTAGTCTATTTAGTACTTCATATCCCGTTGTATGATTTTTAAACGTTGTTATAGTTTATAGAATTGCATGAATGCATGATAAACAAACATACCCATTATGGCACTCAAGCGACGATTCCTATGTAATATTAATAATTAAGTAAGTAAATAATAATTTATAAGTTCAATCTAGTACTCAATAATTACATAGGATTTAATTATGGTTACAATACGTTCAATATTTAAACATAACAGATAAGCGATATCTCGTAACGATAGGTCACGTCTATTAGTTGCGTATGTTATAGTTCTGTTTGTTTCGTGTGTGCTCCTAAAGAAGCCATGATAAGTTTCGGTCATAAGTCATAACAATGATTAATACTCTACATTATGGGTAAAGACTTACATAATTACATTAAAGCATCTGGAAATGTACTGTACTCTACGTAGGTATATTGAAATAAAAAAAGTGTGATAAAAGTCTATCCAGTAACGGTCAGATACCTTTAAGCAGTGAAAAATCCAGTGCTGGCCACTTAGACGGACATAAAACCCTGATAAAATATATGAGATATATAATATTTATTAAAGAGGATTTTATCCAAGAAAAAATGTAGAAATCCTAGATAGTTTGGTAGGTGAATTTTCTTTCTTGAGTAAATATGAAGTAAACATACGTACTTACCTTTTTTACCGGCCAGTTCCTTCAAACGGTCTAGATACACTAAGAGCTCACATTAAGCATTGTATGCATGTAGCATCTGTGCCAAAATGGAACATAACATACATAACAATATCAAAGTAAGTGTTAATAAACTTTCATGAAAGTTTATTAACACTTACTCATATCTTCCAAGCAGTTCATTTCTTTCTACACGTAAAAAATGCCAGTGTGTTATTTTGGTGTTGCATTTAAAGCTAAACTTCCCATAGACGAGCTGTAGACTAATTGCCAACTTAGGTTTTAAATGTCTAGCTCAGATAAAGGGTATAAAAAGCTGCTAATTCCCAGCCAGTCAGGCGTTAGACACATTAGTTTGCTACCTGCACCGATGAACTTGTCTGATGCATACGGAGATCGATCGGTCTGCCAGACGACTTTATATAACTCCGATAATCGAGTTGCAAACTCTTTTATGAGGCAACTTTTTACATAAAATTAAATTTCCAGTCCCTAAGAGTAAGAAGCAAATACTTAAGTGGGTAAACATACGAAGTATGAAATATATGAATAGTAATTCATATTTAATAGCTTTTGCTAGTAGTACCTATACTTAATAGGTAAGTACTATAAGGTAAACAGCCTTATATTATAATACTGTGGCTACATGAAATTGCCATCCTCTTAAAATACTAGTGCGTTTAACAAATAAAAATACTAAATACCTTACAGTGTGCCAAATTGTATTGAAATGCATAAACTTTATTTTAATGTAGGATTATTATGCTAAGTACATATATATACTACTTATTTTTATGAATGATTTCAAATGAAAATTCCTTGTCAATATTGCCCTTTACGCCTAACAAAATGTAATCATAATTGTACGCGACTTTATTATTGTTACGGTGTAAATAATCTTATCAGCATATTAGATAAATATAACCCATTAAAAGTTAAAATAAAACAACTTACAGTTACCCCAGTTGAAGGTTATAAAAATCACTTTCAAGTTGTAACAGTTTAAAAACATTCTTTCATATGCCTTTTTTTCTTATCTTTGCGGGGGTAGCGCCCTTTAGCATTCCGACACAGGATAAAATCGTCAAAGTCTGTTCAGGACACACCTGGACAGATAAGTACCACCAAGGGGTTAATTTATTTTAAGTCTCGTAAAGGTTAGGGCTATCTATTGTACGATTATCTTAGAAGTGTGTTCTTTAATGAGGTCTTTACACTTTTTAACCCTTTAGTGCCGACTTTTTTCAAAAGAGTCTTACTAATAATAAATATTGCTACAAAGTTTATTATGATTATTTTTCAATGTTATATTCTAAATAATGTAAACCTTGTCCTTAGGGTATTAATAACTTGCCTAATTCCCCCTTCGATCGTGGACGAAAGTTTTACTGCCGTGAAAATGTAGAGCCTAAGTATTGAACGGTTTTATAATATGTAAATGGATTTAATCACAGTTTTTTTTGTAAATTTTGTCCGTATGTATTTATTTACGTTATTTGAATTATATTTGCTTTTCATTCATCAAAATCATTGTATAATTCACCTTAAAAACTTAATAAATATGCTGCCGAGAAGAAACAAAGTACTAGCCACGTTTAAGGTTTAATATCGAATAATCGTAACACAAGTAAGTAAACAGTACCTTGTCTAATTAAAAAAAAGTCAGTTTGTAGTAACTACAACAACATGTTTTTAAACAAAGGTTTTAATATTCTTTTCAAGGAAATCTCGTGATGTTTATTGCCTATCATGCTTGGCAAAGTTACGATCGCATGTGACATAAAACTAGCTTAAAATATCTACGTAAAGTGCTCTTTATGAGTTACTGTTATTATACACAAAGAGAATGATCTATCCGAAATGTTTCTAGATTTTCCTGACGACTTTATTTACAATCTTCATTAAAATGTTGTCCTCTAAACTAAAAGTGAATCATTATTTCCCTGAAAATGTTTAATTAGGTTACAATACCTAGTTCATGCATATGTTAAGGCGCCAATGTATACATACTTAGTAAATAACACGTTAATTTAATGTAAAACATCTTTTGTTGTAATGTGCACCATAACTCATAGGAATACAGTTTATTATATGTTTAATAAAGTTAATTATGATTAATAATATTTGCTGAACGGGCAGACCAGACGCAGACGACGGCTGTAGTAAAGAAGCAAGATATAGAAAAAAACGCATGTACGTTTTTTACTTTGACTGTATATTTTTTGTCAGAGACTTTCCTTAGTAGATCTTTATTGACCTCCGTATTAGCGATATAGCGTCTCAGAGCTCAAATGTATAAAAATCTACTTTTTTATTCCTTCTTTCTTCATTTCTTCTTATATATTATGGATTCCACCGAGATTTCAGTGCCAATATCCAGTTTAATGAGATACTAAGTATATCTGTGTTGTACAATATAGTTTTAATAAGTGGCATCAAAATGGCGTATGTTCTTTGGTAGCCTCGTGGGCACAGCTCGTGGGAGCTTCTGTTGACAAATCTATACCAGTCCATATAACAGTATACTTAAACTATTTCTCAAATTGTTCATGTGCACGAGCATTTATAACACCAAACTACACCTATTTTGTATTATAAAGTACTAAAATCAATTTGCAAAATCGTCTAAGGCAAACCCCAACTGTACCCCTTGACTTCCCACCAAAAACTCCTACTTTTTATTTAGTCTTCATCGTTACTCAAACTCAGATATGAATAAATACTTACAGGTAATAGGACTTCAAGAGTTAAAGGACACTTTTAAAACATTGGTACCAAATTTATGGCGCTATACTCTGCGTTAGCTTTAAAAACATTATGCTGGTAATTTTCTCACGATGACTATCAAAGTTGTATATCAACATAAAAAAATTGTGGAAATCAGGAATCATGTCTATAGGCGATGCGGCTAGCAACCCATCACTATTTTGATTCCGTTCTCATCTACAAGCCCACCAACATGCTAAACGTGGCCTCAAGGTTTTACAGACATGGGCTCTGTCTACCCCGGAAGGGAAAAAGACGTGATAGTATGTATGTATGTATGTATACTCTGCGTTGTAGATGATGTAGAGATAATGAAGAGCGATTTTTATACGAAACTTCACTTCTTTAAATTCTCTATTTGAACTCGCTGCAGTATGACGTGTCGCTATTGTACCCTCGCAGGATTAATTATTGTATTTTAATTTACTTACCGGGAACTTAGTAGCGGATGCATCGGAAGTATTTCCTGTTTGTGAAGCTTACAAAGAATAAATAAATTATCTACAAAATGCCTGAGGAATATATAGAGGTACAGTAAGTTAATATTATTCGGGCATATGTTAGCTTTTTCTAAATTCTGTTGTAATAGCTTCGCGTAGGTAATATATTAACGTCACTTGTCAATAAGATTAATGTGTATTTTATGACGTTAAGCTTTAAGGTGGCCCTTCCCCGACCGACTATCGTCAACGCGAGCATGGTCGAAAACCTTGTTCTGTCCAGCGCAATGTCAGATAAAGAGGCAAAGCGAAAAGAGCTCCTTGCCCTCGTCTCCCGCACACCTCTTACTGCCACATGGAAACAAGCTAGTGTGTACGCGAAGACATTGAACGAAAAATAGTGTGCGGAAATTTCATTAAACTTGTTTCAATAAATACGTGTTTATTGGTAAGCCTTACAAGTTTATGAAAAAAACCTTGTACATCTAGAATCTCCATTACATTTGCAAGGTTTCTTAATGAATATTTTCTTTGCTGTTACAATTAATGAGTACATTATAAACGCCCAAAGTTCACATAAAATTTGTGCAAAAAAGCGGATATTTGGAGGCTTATATTAAAGTTGTTTCTCCAAATTTTAATTTTTCATTTTGATAGAAACCTAGATATAGTGCACAAGATACCTATTAGTAGAAAATCTTCAAAGAAAGATTTGTTACACCGCCATAATCACGTACGAGCGTTTGTATGAAAAGATAGACGGGTTGGCCGCCCTTAAATTACAAAGATTTCAATTCCAATGATGCTCTTTTAATTATCTATATCCATTGCTAATTTAACAGTTTCTTATAAGTTACTAGTATCTTTGACAAAACTGAGGACAATGGTCTTTGCCCTTGAACCTTGTATTGTGCGACGTTTGACTCTGTAACCAATTTTTCGCAGAATTGTATCACTAAGTATGCGGAACCATTATTTCAGAGGATAGGTATTACTTTTATAAACATGTGACTAATTGAACTGGCTTTTTTTGTCTCAAAAAGACTAACTCATGATTCATTTTATCTAAATCAGATTATGATTTATAAAGCAAAATTAAGGCATCTATGTAAAATAAACTTTAATTACTGTACCGGTTGATTCAGATATGAACTCGGGAGGGTGTGATTCTGATTCAGAGATTGTGATTATTATCACGGAATCAGCGCTAATAGACAATTATATCATCGGAATTTTCGGAATGTCCTAGTGGTGCTTTTTTGTCTTGTCTATCAAATAAGACTGACAAAAATCTGGTATAGATACCTATAACAATATATTTTGTTTTCAGTGTTTATTCAAACTAACTTAGCAACTCAGTTTTGGCTAGACTTGGTCTAACACTTTTATAAATTGACTTCTTACAAACGATGATCTTATATACTATCTTTTAGAAAAAGAAGTAATCATTTATGACATTTTTGTTTACTTTTCAAGTGATTTGAATATTGGTCATTAAGCTGAGTTTAAATCGCGGCAAGTCGCAGTAAATCTCGCTCCACGTCACCGCCACGCGAATCCCTTACCGGACCCGGCGAACGGTCACTTAACATTATTTACAGCCGCATAATTCTTTCGGGCAATTTTATGTCGTCATTGTTGCATTCACGTCCGATGCAAATGAAAGCCCATATACATACCTACGCCCTCTGAATTCGCTTATGAAATTCATTGTTCTATAGCGTTGTTGAATATTATTTGTGCTGCTAAACGCGTGGTGTTGGCATAATTTTATTCGAGCTGCTTTTTGAATATATATTTATTAGGGATGTTGAAGTTCATTATTTTCCTAGTTGAATTATAATAAAATCTATGGTAATATTAAATTTACTTGAGCTATTTATTCCTTATAATTTAATCATAATTTTCTTTGTGTCATAGGTCATGAATAAATAAATAGGGATAAATCACACAAATTGAGCTAGCCCCACAGTAAGTTGTAAACATGTGTCAAAAGATACCTATCAACGATATTATATTTTATGATAGATATTTGTATAGATAAACATCCAAGACTTATATCATGACCTGACCGAGGATCGAACCCGGGACCACTCGTGTCGCAGGTTAGCGTATTTACCGCTACGCCACGGAGGTTGTAATAAACCCATATTTATTCACTATGGTAGAATTTTCTTTTAGAAAAATTATGCCTAGGCCTAGGTCGGCCAGACAGATATAAATGCCATTTTGGGGTGGTCAATCGTGGAAAATAAAAAACCATGAGGCCGGAAGAGCCGGCTATATAGCCAGAAGGAGCCAAACTGCTAATCCGCCTTTGATATCAATTGTAATAATTCGCATTCTCGTAAGTCGGATTCTGCTCTTTGGTAGCAGCCGTGTACGAGCTTACCTCGCACATTTAGCGACCCACGGCCTTCATCAACCCAGCAAGCAGCAACATCTTTTCATGAATGGTGTTGGGCCTAACACCAAGTCCGGCACCATACAAGCCGCATTACATATATGCTCGATAACATTTGTTTTATGCTCGTGATCAGATATTACTAAAATTAAAATGTTATACCATACAATGTTTAATACAGCCCAATATAAAAGGTTTTTATTCCCATTTCCCATTTTATGCGACATTTATGAATGCACTACATTCGTGAACACGCGATGGTATTGGCATTTTATTAATGCATTTGCAGTATATTGGATGTAAAAATAAATACCTTTTAAAGGTCCGATGAAATTTATTGGAACATGTGCACTTTTAGTGCTAAGTGAAGGATTTAACATCGATCTTGAGTACCTACCTATTTTATTCAATACAATGTTGCTAGTTAGGTTCTGATTTAAACTCGTTTCTGTTCGGTACATATGCAAGGATGCGATAAATTTTAGTATATGTACAGTCGCCTGCAGAGAAATCTGACCCCCCTACGCATGTAATTTAGATTTTAAGGGGGTTTTAGATTTTTCTGGAGGGTCAGATTTCTCTGCAGACGACTGTACATGTTCTACTTAAAGATTACTTTCTGTTCAAAGTATTTAGGAACGTTTCCTTGTTCTTATTTTCCTTATCGTTTTTGTTAACCATTGATTCAGTTTTATCGCGCTCCCTTATGACATCTGATGTGGCTTGCTAAGTAACTTTTAAATGAATGATAATTTAGATTGTGAGTATAAAAGACTTTACACTCTTCTACTTTTTTCGTGTTCAAATCTTACGAATTTTCTTTGTGATTAGCAAAACTAAGCGCATGTTGAATACTAATGAAAGTCTATCTATATCAGCTCTTAGATAGAAATAATTCAAGCTTTAGGTACATTGCGTTGCTATTTTCTTTCTTGATCTTATTAGATCCAAAAAACTAAAATAGCAAGTTTCAAAGATCTATTTATTTACTAAACACATACTGTAATGTCAATATTCATTCACTTTGCTATAAACCCAAGAGTATATAGACATTCTCGATCCTGAGGGAACTAGAGACGTTGGCCGGGCGCCGCGGAGTCGCCCGTGACTCAGCCGCCCTCAATGTGGGACGGGCTGTAATGATACTTTAATGAATAAGTACCTAGTTGTTAATGAAAATAAAAAGTCAATATCAATATAGTTTTTACTCAAAAATCTTTTATTTTTAGCGATTTATACAAAGTGCTTTCCCATAATTATCATATCGAGTCTATGCATAATATTGCATACCTATGCAATATGTATAATATTGTATTGTCATCTGACTTACACAAAATTTCAGCTCAATCGGTCAAGGATAAGTGCTTCGAAAATAAGATGCAAAATTTGACCCAAATAAACAATATACATATATTATTATAAGCATGCATACATACATACATATTTAACTTTGTATTAAAAAGCGAAAGCAATTTTTGACTGTTCTTTCCAAAAAGCCTAAACGATCGAAACTATAAAATAATCTAAAGAGTATGAATAAACATATATTTTTTTAGTAAACATTTAAAACAAAATCACAAACAAGACTTCATCACGCAGACCGAACACTACTTACATATGTTTTATATATTTAAGTACTTATATTATTCTGTGACCGTCCCATATTCAATCTGATTGCAGGTAAAAATATTTATATTTATAAACTTGCTACTTTAAATTTCGATCGTCAAACAAAATCGTTCGAGTGGGAGCAGTTTTGACAGCGCCGCGGGCGGCCAATACCAGAGTGCTAACCACACGTGCGTATATTTCAAAGTTATCCATGCACATAACTTCACTCTTAACTACATCATCTTAAAGGTGATTTCCAAATGATTTTCTGAGTTTAGAATTTTGTTTATCAGGGCTCAAGCAACTTAACCCTTTGCATTTGCCTTAACTCTTATCTCTATCATCATAAAGTTTATTCCCAAATGGTATTTTGACCGTAATAATGTGGTTTATCAGCGTCACGATCAGATTTTATACGGTTAGTTAATTTTAACACGTAATAAACCACTTGTAATCTCAGAAATGGGTCAAGAGGGCAAAATGCTGATTTGATTGATTAATGGTTAATTATTTTAAAATTTGTTCTTTTAACCATAAAATTACTTCTGCAGGAAAATGTGAGTTATTTCTAGACTTCTAGACTAATAAAAATGCCTAGATATGTTATAAAAAAAAGATTTGGGCTTTTATTTAATAAGTACCGGAGCGAATTTAAAAACTCTTTCTGAATTAGAAAGCTACAATATCAGCGGGTAACATTTTATTTAGGAATCCGTACGAAAATTTGACCAATGATTTATTCAGAGGTCTTAAAAACTTACTTGAAAATATACTAAGATGATGATTGATTATATTTATTCTCCATTTTATCTGAGCGTGTTTCCGGTTGTATCCTCACCTGAGATGATTCAGGCACACAGGCCTGGGGTCGACCCGCGGACGATGTCGCGGGAAATAGCTAGTTTAATAAATGCCGAATCCGTTAACTAGTTTGAACAAAATAATAACGTATCGAATCAATCGATACATTTGAAAAAGACATAACGCTCAGTTCTACACAATCGAGTAAAAACGAAAATCCATAATTAGCAACTTTATCTTTTTCGAATATCAGCAACAAATAAATTAGCTGCCGAACTTTAATCAATAATTATGTCGGGCTGTAAATTAGAAGTTTACGATTGGTACCCAAATAATATTTAAATTTATTAAGTCTCATTAACTGATCACAAATATGCGGTCGGTAATCACGATTTAAACTGAGAAATGTACGCATTCCAAAGTTAAGAGGAATCATTTCTAATTAATTTTTTAAGTAAAGTTTGTAGACTTTCTAGCAGAAGATGACCTTAGTAAACATTAGTGACTTAATCCAGCAGAATGCTCTAATCCCCGTTATAGAGCTCTAGTGAATCATTCAATTTAAAGTTTCTCAGAAGTCTAAGCTTAATGATTATAGCTGTATAATAAATTATAAACTATAAAAACTTAATATGTTCCCACATGCAACATATTGCACCGCTTTTTGTGCTCGGTTTTATATTTAGTTCCACAATCATGCATATTTCAAAGAAGTCTAAACTGCAGTTGGTCTGTTCTCATGGACTATCATTAGTTATACGTGCCAGTCATGATTTTAACCGTAATTAATCCAAGATGACAGGCAAAAAACAGTTTTACAAACTTATTTCGATACCACATGGAGTATTGATAGCATGCTTTCATTGTTTGTTATGTCGTTCATTACACGTACTCATAAAACGTCTTTGGTGATAGCTTGATAAGTAATGTTACATTACAATACAGCTAGTCAAAAGCTTCCTCATCAATTGTTTCTCCGTGCTTGCTTATTAATGACTAGCTTCCGCCTGTGGCTACGACCGCGTGGATGTCGGTTATCGCGAACAAAACCTATTTGCATCGTCATAGTTTTACAAATTTTACAATATTTGGGGATGGATTTTAGAAAACCGGAATATAGATATGTTTCATTATTTGTATTTAGGAACTGCAGTAAAAAAATTAAAACCGGCCAAGTGTGAGTCAAACTCGCGCTACAATATGCTTTGTGAATACACACACAATGTGCAAAAATGTTTTATTCAATTGACTAGCGCTATCTAGTGGTGTTTTAGTGAACTATTTCCCTAGGTGAACTTATTATAGTGAGTTTACCACTTTATTTTCAACTGATAAATTATTATTATTTTTCCTGTAATCTTCAAGCAATGAACTATATATTGTAATTTTTTCGAAATTTTAGGCCCAGTAGTTTCGGAGATCAGGGGGGGGGGGGGGATGGTCAAATTTTGCCTTCTTTCGTGAATAAAATCAAAAGCATTGATTTATCCCGAACAAAAAAAATATTTTTGAGATCATCTTATCAAGCCCTTTCATTTGATATATAACACGGTAAGGTTTGCAAAACTTTTTTTAACATTTTCTATTTGGACCACCTAAAAAAAATGACCATTATTTTAAAAAAAATATATTTACTTTGCACATTCGTGTTTGGGTCATAGCATTACACCGACTTACCAAATTTCATTTAATTTGGTTCAGTAGATTCGGAGAAAATCGACTTTGACAGACGGACGGTCCTATAAGGGTTCCGTTTTCCATTTTTTGTACGGAACCCTAATTATAGAAATAAGAGCAGATTTAAAGTATTTTCACGTTTCTACCATTTGCGGTTTCGCCTGTGCGTCTTTATTTCAGTCAGTTAGAATTTCTCATTTCATATATACTTAAAGATAGAAAAATAGGTATCTCAGGATATTCTACTATTTATTCCAATAGCAAAATCTATTTTTTAACGCATCTTTCTAGCCCTATTTGAAAAACTTGCCCTGTCCAGTCCTTTTGCAATATAAATTAAATCTCATATTTTGTATAATATATCAGCGTTAAACATTTTAATTACAAATAATAAAATTGCAGCTACAATCGATCCAATGTTTTTATATAAACACAGTCGCAGAATAACAACTGCAGTTACATTCATTTTCCTCATGCACTATCGTTGCATCAATACGAGTCAGTGAACTTCATTAACCCGAATTGGTCTGTCTGTGGCCCACAATTAATCACCGACGGCAAGGGACGCGTTGTCCAAGGACTCGGCAATTTATTACAATTCCCTCACAAAGGTCTCGCATTCATTTATCCCTAGATTTTGCACCGATTTCCCTAAAGATAGGGTTTTAGAAGAGGACATGTAAGGAAAGACACGCGTTGTTCAAGGACATTTCTTTTTGTTAATAAAAATTCCCGTCAAATTTTATTACATTTTAGTCTTTGCATGTAAGTTCGTATAGTTCTCTTTAATATGACATAAGTTACTACCTTTTGGCCGAGAGAACGCGAAGCGTTGGGCAAAATGTTCTTGGTACGGCAGTTCGGCTGTTCTATTCTACAGGTCACATATCCCAACCAAATCATCATCATCATAATTTTTTCAATATGGCGATATTGGCACAAAGAACCTAAGCGCTACAGGTTAATGATGTTAGTGGCGTTATGATCATTGTAAGTTCCCCGTGTTTATACAATAAAACAGGAAGTATTTTTTTTTGTTATCTGCAGGGCGAAGTTACTGACAGCGTCATCGGCATATTTGAACTGTTTAGTTTGAATGTAAGTGGATGATGTTTAAACTTTGGTTATTTTTTGTAAGTTTTAATCTTTTCGTTTTATACAGATTTCTTTTTTATATTAATAATTTTTTGACATAACTATGCGAAAATATATTACACATAAATAATTATAATAATTAAAACTACTTAAAATTAATAAAAATATTTACAAATTATGTAGTCCCTGCAAACCATCACCTGGCAGTAACGCGCCCAAAAGGCTGGCAGCATTGCCACGTTGGATGGCAATGCTTATCCTTTGTGCCAAGTAATTGCCAGCCCTTTGGTCACGTGATACCTCGATAAGCCTCTTTGACAAAAAGTCAAAGAGACGATGGGCTGATGGACCCCACGGACCCATGGTTTCAACCCCAAAAGGCTCAAATATGTAGCTATTCCCAATATGCGATAGATCCTATATTATCAAACATTGGTTAACTTTTTGTTTTAAGGTACGTGGTGAACATATATTTAGGTCTGATATATCCAAAGACCATATACCATATATCTTAAGATCTACAGCTCTAACTCAACTTGACTATTTCAAGCGATTCAGATCCTAAATTTTAAAGAGCTTCTTTTGATACAAATGTAAGAGGTGGACTGGTCCGAGAACCTAACAAAGTCCACCGGGCGATTAATAGTTGAGATAGTCCGTAGTTTACCAGCTAAATGAACGTAATCCGCTCCTTGGTCAGGACTAGTCACTCGATGAGCTGATTCTGTTTTGAAATAAGTGTCAGAGGATGATGCTACGTTTGTTAGAAATTATTATTTACTATCATTACATAGAAAGAAATCAGAACTGATTAAAAAAATGCTTTTTTCGTATCGTCAATGACAGTCTGATTAACCATAAGTACAATGACGCATAGAAGATTAATAAAGAAAGTGTACCTATGTACTTGTAAAGCTAAAAAAGCTCAATTTTAAAATAAACAAAGTGCATGGTCATTCCAATGACGTGAACCCGTAATGACCTGCAGCATTTGTTTACGTCTTTACACCTGATAAGAGGTAGACTCATTTCTAAAATGTTATGTTCTTGAACAATTATAAGTTTTATAACAAACTTAGGATTTCCTTGTTATGAAAACTGTATGTCACCAAAAACATTGTAAAATGTGTTAACACCTTATTTTATAGATGATTCTTCTAATGCTTGTATATTCCCATCTTTAAATTATATAAGTTAACCACAAAGCATCGTATAAGCGGTCAGATAAAACCAAAATAGCTTTAGTGTGTTTATTAGATAAAAGCAATTTAAAATAAGAGACTATGAGGGTAAAGTCACAGTATAATAAAGCTAGGGACATAATCGGGTCCAAATTCTGACCACTGCGTGGCCTACTTACAGAACCACGCCTACGTAACCTGTATTGACTGTAGACAGACGTGATTTCCTCTTACGTTGCGTCGACTAAAATTTGCAAAGTTCTCAAATATTAAAAAGTATCTTACGCGATTGCGTAATTGTAAATTTAAGAATTATTTTATTGAAATTTGATTGAAAGATACATCGCCTGCATCTTTCAATAGCGTCAAAATTAAAAACATTAATTCTGTTAATTACAAATTGGTACTTTAGTTACTTATTAGCACCTAAACAATCAGCTGTATCGCTCACTCTCTAACTGTGATTTAACTGTCAAAAATAAATGAATGGCGTTGCAATACTATAATATAAAATAATATCTGTAAACTGTCTCGTAGGATTTAGGACGGAACCTCGTAAAAGCAGCATTAAAATTGATATGAGGAATAAAACCTGATGAAATTCAAACGAATTAAGTGCAATTGGTTGCGACCATTTGCGTGTTCACAACTGATGGGCTATACTTGTCTATGCGGAAAAAGAAACTGTTTTTCTTTTTTGTGATTGATGAATGATGATGAAAATTCAGCCATTTTCTCGTTACTTTCTTGCTTACTTGGCAACCGTTTAAGCAAGAAAGTAACAAGAAAATGGGTGCAGGGTACGTCTAATCCTCTACCAAGAGCTTTTACAAGGATATTAAATGCCTGACATTCGAGAAAACGCAAGTCTGGTAAATATCTACATAATATTATAACTTCAACTACTGTACCTTCAATAGCCGTTATGAAAAAGTGGAGATGAGATGACACAGAAAACAAATGATCGAGATGCCGGCGATTCCGCGACCTTGCTATTGCTCGCTAGTTTGGCGACCTCGCGCCATATGACGGCAGGTCGTTGACTCACAAGTTTGTATAATAAATTCGTGATGCGTCGTGATGGCGTGTCGCCGACCTAATTTCGCGACAGTTTTGTTGGGAACGGTTCCTTTGCGTTGATGGGAGTAAAGTACAATCATGTGTCTTATATTATCAAAATGAAGTAGAGCTTAGGGCCTCGTTTAGCTTTTGTTGGGCGTGTAATATGAAAAATGTAGTCATAACAGAGATGTTTTAATGATTTCTAAGATTTTTGTTCATTCCCCCGACTGGTTTTACGATCTGCGCGGGGAGTTAAGCATGTACATGCTACGGTTTTCTTTTCTCCCAAGCCCGTGAAAGGTATTTCCTTAGGAGATAAAATGTTAATTCGGCTGACTCTGTTACATGTCAGATTTTTTTAGCCTCTTATATATACATAGGTACTTGACGTAGTTTACTGAATACCATCAATTATGATAGCCTGGAGCAATGCCTTCGAATCACGGCTGAGTTACCTACGAGCCATCCATCTTAGTAGAGAACTCGACTTAGGCAGATTTCCAAGAGTAAGAGCTGAAAACGCTTACGCCTACCAGGCCATCGAGCTCCTCGTCGTCGACCAACATTTTAAAATTCATTTTTATGTACGGACTACGGACCTTTAAGGCAAAGCAACGTAAGGTCGAATTGTCTTACTTCTATTGATTAAATTATCCTATAGATAAGACCATAACTATATAACGTGTAAGTCGGTAACCTTGTCATATTCTAAAACGTACCTATACTGATCATACTGAACGACTTTCCCCAAGGAAAATAAGGTAAAAATAGGACGCATACTAAACCGATCAGCTGATCAGCATTGTTGTGTGGGGAATTCAATTTTATTTTTATTTTGTTCCTTGAGGAAAGTTGTTCAGTATGATCAGTATAGGTACGTTCGAAAATATGGTAATTCCAAATTCTTTTTTTCCCTCAGCTCACAAACTATTCAAGTTTGTGAGCAAAAGGCTGGTCGAGGTGTCGAATGACCAGAGGGCTGGCAACTATTTTGCCCAAAGAATAAGCATTGCCATTCAACGTGGCAATGCTGCCAGGCTTCTGGGCACATTACCGCAGGGCAATGACCTGCTGGACATTTTCTATTTATAGGTAAGTTTTATTTATAGGTAGGTTTTATTTATAAGTAGTTTTATTTTATAGGTAGGTTTAATTCTTAGTTTATATAAGTTAGTTTTAATATTGTTACCTAATTTGACACTGGTACCTTTTTTTGCATAAATGTAGCTAATTACATAGAATGTTAACAAATATTATAATACCCATACATTTTACCTTAAAAAGGTATGAAAAAAATTATATTATGGTAAGGTTACAGAATTACAGATGTACACGGTGTATGTTGTATCGTTTTAATATTTATAAATTGGTTTAGGTATATAAGTCAATAAGAAGAAATATTCATTTAGACTGAGACATACCGACTAAGAGCAAAAAATAATTTGCTAAGAACATCTCCATTTGAGCCATTTAATTACAAACACTGTCCAGTATGACTCCATTTTTAGTAGCTACATACAAATCGTTATTTATGCTGCAGTATTCAGGCAGCTGTGCTATCATGTTTCATTCATTCATTTTAGACTGTAAGTTCATTGACTGATGCGTGACCATCGCCCATTCGATCATACACAATGATATGAATTTTAAAATATTAAACATAAGCTTAACGTGGGTTGACGATAGTGATAATTTAAAAGCTAATTTTATATTGTAATTAATGAAGGAAGAAACCGGTAGAGTCCACTATTTACCTTCTAAAGTATTGATAGGTACCTATGCTACAATCTTTTATCTTCGACTTTACGCTTTCCGAAGAAAATAATGAGCAGAAGAACTTCAATATTTTAATTATTTTATAAAGTATCATGAGAATTCGTTAAATACTATTTTCGTCAAAGAACAATAAGGCTGCATTTATAAACTGTAATAAATAGGATTTTAATTTTTATAGAAGGTACATGTGTGCCGGTTTTATCAAACACAATAAAATATTCCATCACTCAACAACAATCGATAACCTCTAGCTTTTATCTTTTGCTTTCCACTACTTATTTAGAAGGTGTGCCGTAAAAGGCGGAGACAACGTGCCCATAAGCCCGTCACATGGTAGAATGAACACAACGGACAGTTTGTGACCAGCCTAACTGAACTATAATCTTTACTCGATCGATATGTCGTAAAATTTTCATAGTGATGTACCTACTTATATAGTTACAGTTACTACGCTGCGTTGTTCATTCATACATTTATTCATTCGCAGTTCTCGATTACAAGTATAGTTCTATGTGGAAATTTGTTGATTTGTGAAATATAAAACAAACAGAAAAAAGAAAACGTAGAATTTACCAGTTAGTTCTCTTTCTGCGCAGATCGTAAAAGCTGATAAAAGGAATGGGTAAAAATCTGATAATTCATGATATAGTAAGAGATGCAGCTAGCAACCAATCATAGGACACGTATGACTTCGACATGCATGTTTAAATAGACTAAGGAAAATTTTTTGTCCAATTGTTATAAAAAACCACTAATATTGATAAAATGAATATAAACACATCTTTGAGTATTTCTATCTAGTTGTATATACACTTTCTCTAAAGGATTATTTAAGTTTTTCTATTCTCAATATATCTAGAGCTTTTCTTTAAACAAAAGATTATTTTGCACTAAGTATGAATGAAATTGCGAGAGCAAACTATGCCAATTCCCGATTATTGACTGTTGACTTCAATATTCTGGTCAATAGTGACTCGACAGCACTTGCCTACTAGAGTAATTGATTTATTACACACATAAACCACTGGATGTTCGTATATTGAAGTTTCAAGCATAGTTTCAAGTATTTTTATTTCGTTTTCTTTTAAATACATAAACCAACAACAACATTAGCTTTATGGTAAGTTCTATGATAGATATATTTTATTTTCTTGAACGTTTGTGAGATTGTATTTTAAAATATAACTTGGCAGATACTAGATGAACTTGGATTAATTTAAGATAAATGAGATATTTCATCTCAAAATGAAGTAAGCGAGGGGTGCTTGCAGGCTATATTGTGGGCGAAGAAAGTAGTTCATAAAAACACTTTTCTTCTAATTTCTTTGTTTCCCTGTGTGTTACCTAGGCAATTTTGGCGAACATTGATCAGTGTTTATGCAGTCAACGGGGACGAGAACTGATCAGTGCTTTCACAGCCGAAGGGTAAACTAAATAACACAAACGAAACAAAATATAATTTTATTGAAAGCGTTGAAACAAACTAAAACGTGGCGATCTTATAGAAGCTTACGTTGGGGCGCGGAGGCGGAGGTCCATCTATTCCCGCGCTCCCGGTATGTTCCCGAGCCCTATTTGGAGCATTACCGATTAGGGCAGGACACCGGTGTGATGCGGCCACGTTTTAGTCGTGACTCGATCCGTGTGTATAGTTAATTTTCTACTTTTTATCCCATTTTGGGAATACATCGCATAGCTTGGTATTTAATAAAAAAAATATATAGAGGAAAGCCCTCGAAAAAACTTCGTTTATTTAAAACTAAATCCCTATCATAGGATAGACGTAAGTAGTCAAACCTAGACGAGGTGCTTATATTAAGTGCTTATAATATACTGATGACTATGACGTTTTTCAATATATTTACGATTACCATAAAGTATAACAAGAATACTGTTTAGAAAATACGGTATTAATTAATACGAAATGAAGCAGTTTGTAAATTAAATTATAGTAATCAAGTCATGTAGATATATGTTCTACGTAATCAGGTAAATTTGTTCAGGATTTTTTTTTAAATCACTTCACACTTGTCAGCAAAAAGTTTTTATGCTTGACATGAAACCTTTTTGCTCGGATTCTATGAACCATTGTGTCATTGGCATTAGATTAAGCAGTTATGATAGGTGTAAATTAAAAGTGTCTAGTCCGTAAAATACAACATTACGATGCAAGTTTCGATATATATATAGGACCCTTTTAATAGCAAATGTATTGAAACATTACCTTTAATACGGTTTTATCTAATACATTATTTATACACCTAACGTTTCTAACACTTTACAGTGTTGCATGTTCGCAGTACGTTTCTGCGAACTTGAACACCACATTTTTTTAAAATCTTATACTTCTCAAGATTTTTTGCATACAAACAAAGGCAGAGCATAAGTGGCCACGGTCACATTTGCATCGCATTTTTCTCGATTTGTGCAATAAAACCGCTAACTTGCATTTCCTGTATTACTTTTAAGGTGATAATTTATGGCCTGGTGTTTCCTACAGAGTTACAGACATAATTTCCTACACAGATTTAGCGGCACGTCTTAATCCCTTACTGGGTAAAAATAACCAAAGACCAGAATTATCTTCTATATATATAAAAGGCAGCCGTACTGACTGACTGACCTATCAACATACGCTCAAACCCCTTATTGCACCTTATTGGATTGCGCTGAAATTTGGCACGCAATTAGTTATTATGACGTAAGCATTCATTAATAAAAGAATTTCCAAATTCAAACGTAAGCTCTTTTTTACTATTCACTAAAAGACGTTAAGCAACTTGGTACAACTAAGACATATTTTTAAATATAAGCTAAATATGTTGTTTTCAATGTAAATATATCCTATATGTATTCCGTTTTATTTTCTCATTATATGGTTGATACATAGTTGTAAAGAAATTTTTGGTGCCATCTGTGTTCTATTGTTATTATAAATCGTTAGCTATAAGAGTAAGTAACACATGCTGTAATCAAAGTTAGCGAGATGGTGGAAATTGGAAAAAAGTATCTTTTCTATCCCGAATTTTCCGTCATCTATTTGTAATAATTGCCAAGTTATAATTTTATGCTCTGTGCCGGAATAGCAGTCTTTGTTTCCACGTGAAATGTCTTAGTAAAATGCGTTTTGCTGCTTTGAGTACCTAATACGTATAGGTAGAATGTGCTATGCTCGGTCAAGTTTTCCATAACAGTCAACTAGTACGAGTCTTAACGCTGAATCATTTCTCACGGCACCTCGATAATATCGTTTACTTACTTTAGGTTTTTTTTGGAATTATCACTGTGATGTAGGTACCTTCAGAAAAGGTTAATACACTCTTCGCAAAACTAAATAACGTCACCCATTGCAGAATTCATACGGGATGACACATAGTTATAGCCATAAGATCTTTCAAAAGCAGACAAAATTCAAATAGGCACCTACAACAACTTTGTCAACAAATTCATAAGTAAAACGCGTTTGTGAGTATGTGCATTTAAACAAATGCGAGATTTTTTGGTATGAATGATATCAAATATTTCAGAATGTTCAGACCATAAGCTATATGATAGCGTAAGGAAGAAATATAAAAACCCGCTTTTGCAATTGTAATATTAGTAAGATTTAGGATCAAACACTTATCGCAATGCAAGTCGTTGGCTGAAATGTGAATGAATGTTTTTTTTTTTTTCTTTTACTCGTCACAAATGCGGTCTTATTCAGCAACTGTTTACGCTAAAGCAATGCACTTCGACCAAAACTATAATGGCGCCTAAATATGGCAAAATGCGTAAAGGGTACAATAATTATATGATAGCTGTCGCAACATAATACTTAATAATAGTGCTCCGGTCTCAAATTACTGTTGTGGCAACTGCATTGCTATAATAGTGATTACAATATGGTTTATGAACTGTTAAGGTTTTATTACTCACAAACTTGTAAGTACCGGGCCAAGAAATGCTTGATCTTTGGCTTAACATTACCCCGAAGCAATACATTAACATTTATAATTTTGAAATTTCAATCGAATATCAGATATCCCTCAACAGCTGAGAGACGAAATTTTTTTTTTTAAATTTATGCTCAATAGGAATTTCGGAATTATTAATTTTTAAAATACCTGTTTCTGGGATAAAAAATGTAAAATGTTTTTTATAATGTAAGTTGGCACCAAGAAGCGATTATTGTATGAAAATTGCAATTTATAATTGTTTTTCAAAAATTTGGTAATGTTACAGAGGTCAAATATGGGTTGCAATTAGTATATAAATTTAATTATTAACAAAGTTGTCACTTTAAAAATCAAGAAAGTAGTCTTGTAAATTTATTCCATCAAAATGAGTTCTCCAGGGATATTCATAAAACCGCGGGCAAATGACAGTTATACAACTCTTGTGACGTGAACATGTCCTATTCTATTAATTATATTTTTTATTCAATTATAAAAAAATGTTATTCGATTGCAATATAGCTAAATTTTGTAATCTACATTGCGTCTACATGTATTTTCATTTTTGAATAAGTATGTATTCTTCAAAAAAATTCAATTATTTCCTTGCAAAGCATTGTGGAAACAATTTCTACTGTACTGTTAGTAAACAAAACAAACAAAAAAGAAAAGCTGCCTGAAATAATAAAAATGAGAGAAAATAAAATATATATCAACTGCGCAAACCGTGATATCATAAAGATCCGATATTAAATAAGTTTTTGTTACGCAATAGAGTTATAAACAACTCCGCCTTTATGAACCTTTCAGCATTATATCATTTTTATAAGCTACAGTAAAATGTGGAAGTTCCTTAGCAAACCGTAAAAGTCACGGATCGCAATATTGGAGTTTACAGCGATCCGATATTAGTGTTTACTTGCCGGCAATAACTCGAGTCCCTGCTGTTTGGATTGGACGCTAAGCTCAACATTTCACCTCAAAATATCTAAATCTTAGCTCAAGACAGACTCATTGATCTTTCTATATATTTGGGTATCTACGCATGTGTTATTGTATCTAAATTTTTTAAATGAAATCAAAATATACGACTTTTCTGACCACTGTTAAATTTAAACTTATTTGCTGTTGTGTCTAATAAATAAGGTAGTCACTCGTCCAACTATCTCAATAAAGTAGAAAATATATTTGACGCGCGGGAGTCCCAGTCGCACTCGTCTGTTTTTTTATGTATATGACTTTTTTATTATATTAACTCGATAGAAATCTTTGTTTATTTTTTTCACTGATCTTCTTTGTCGACCCAAACACGCCAATTATATCCCTTCACAGACTCTCTCCTTCGCCTTGGTTGAAAAGTCTGGTATTATTGTATCAATTGTCTTTTAAAGTAAAATTTCGTGAAATAAGTATCATACTGATGTTTGAACGCATGGCTCGAAAGTACTCCAGATGAGAATCCACCCGGCACACGGTCAGATAAGAGAAAGAACTTTTTTTATTTACTTTTTTGAAATATGTTCTCTTCTTTTTCTGATCAAACAATTCAAGTGGACTCACCCATACATTTACTTAGTTATAAGTTCATCTGACTTGCAACATGCGCGAGCTTCCTAACTTTCCTGCGTATTGTTTGCATTTACATAATCACTCCCACTTCGTAGTAGCTTAGGTGAGTTTAAGAATGATTAATTGACTAGATTAACAATTCGTGTTCTTTCGGTGCTGGCGCTATAAATATTTAGATATCTCTTTCTGGAATGATAAAACTGTGGGGTTTAGTGAAAATTTTTGAAACATTTTTACACGATTTATTTTTTATATTTGTTTCACTACTTATCATAAAACAATCAATTACTTTCGTATTAAGTAATGCATTTTTAATCATTTACATAATTTTTCTTAAGTCATTCAAAAAAGCTCTTCTCATTTTCAATCGTGTTATGTATGTATGACACAATTGAAAATTAGAAGAAGACATTTATGTATTTTAAATCTAGAATTTAATTAGTCCGTTTCATTTTTTAGGGTTCCGTACAAAAATTGAAAAACGGAACCCTTATAGGATCACTCGTGCGTCTGTCTGTCCGTCCGTCCGTCTGTCACAGCCGATTTTTTCCTTCTGTGGCTCAATGCAATATTTTTCAAGAGCCACCTGCAAGGATTGCGTAGAGTTTAGTTACGCTCACTCTTTCTTTATGCGTAGAGCAAAGCCTGCATTTGACTGTTTATTAGAAAAGAAACAACACGTAATTACGTTATCTGTAGAAGTGACATATTTTAATAAGCTGTTAAAGGTTTACATTGTGTTAAGAAACTTAGCTGTATGAAGGCAGGTCCGTAAAAAGGAGCTACAATAAATGGAATTTGTCTCATGCGCACTCGATCTCTATGTGTGGATCAATCCCTAATTTCGACAATCGATTGGGAAAGAAAACAACTCAAACGTTCTCAATAAAAGTAAAATAGTTCAAGTCAAACCCAGGGTTTATATATTTAGCTCAGTGCATCTGCAAGACCCGAATGGAGTGTTTCTCACGCGCACTTGTTCTGTATGCGTGGAGCGTAGCCCGCCTTCAACGATCGATTAGAAACATCGCGTACGTTAGTATTGTCACATTTAATTCTTATTCATTGATACTGAGCAGATGCACAATTATTTCTCCACATTTACGTGTCACTTCTACCATCAATACGCTTACGCTGCGATGCGACGGGGCCCTTATCTGCCGACGGGACCCTTGACATATGCCTCTCCTGCTTAAAGGATAATCCGGCTCTGTAATCAAAGGTATTTGTGTTACAATGTCAATTTATTCCAATAAAGTATTCAATAACAATGAAAGCTTAAACATCTTAGAAAAGCTTCTTAGATTTACTATATTGTATCGGATTTGCCGGCTGATTTAATATAATGATTTCTAATATTTTCGCGATTGTTTCACATTAAAATAAATTGCTTTTAATACGGTTTTATTGCGTTTATTATTATTTGGTAGACTCTACAGCAGTGCAATAGTCTGCCTGCGAACATGAATATTGTAAAGTTTTCGAACCGTAATGAAACCGTCAATAAATGATAAAACCATATAAAAAGTAATTTTATTTAAATATTTAACAATCGCGAAAATATAAGAAATAATTCTTTTAGAATAGACCCTGATAATCAATAACTCTTCTCATGAGAATCACTTCGTACATTGTTTTAAAGACACGAAAAAACCGTTTAACATTTATGATATTTGTTAGTACTTTACCTACCTCATCTATACGAGTTCTAAGGCCAATGATGTCAAAGCTATTCCCTTAGGCGCCGGCCAACTTTGCACACTCGCCACATCGGTAACTGGAAATGCGATCTGATAATCAATCATTCTTCTCATGAGAATAACTTCGTTCATTGTTTTAAAGACACGAACACCGTTTAACATTAGTATGAATCTCTCAGGAACAATATTTTTCTACGGGATGAAAGCCCATGTCCTTCTTCATACTCCAGACATCATGTATGCAAAATTTCATGATGATCTGTTCAGTAGATAAAGCGTGGAAGCGTAACAAACAAACAAATAAACAAACGACCTCACTTTCGCATTTATAATATTGGTTGAGACTTGTATATATATATCTCATTTAAACGAGGTCTAAGGCCAAAGGCGTCAAAGCTATTCCCTCAGGCGCCGGCCAACTTTGCACGCTCGCCACATCGCTAACTGGAAATGCGATATCGATCCGAGTCGGAATATCGCGATGTTCATCGCTCGTTCATCATTACCGGCCCGACCGATATCATATAAAGATACGAGCACCGTTTGACATTTATGATATTGGTTAGTCCATATACCTTCCACATGTATACGAAGTCTAAGGCCAAAGGCGTCAAAGCTGTTCCCTCAGGCGCCGGCCAACTTTGCACGTTCGCCACGCCACATCGCTAACTGGAAATGCGATATCGATCCGAGTCGGAATATCGCGATGTTCATCGCTCGTTCATCATTACCGGCCCGGCCGATATCATAAGTGACAGTTTGTTTTAATTAATCACACGCTTCCTGCGGCTGCGGTCGAGAAACTCTGGGAACTCGGTCAAAAATTCACTTTATAATATTTATAGGTTATGTGCTTTGGTAGCGCCCTCAAATGGTAAGCAATTTCGATAAATCGTTAGTGCATTTTCCTTTTTATCATAGATATTAATACCTATGTCCGACGGCTGGGTCGTCAATAACAATGGTACAATCTTACAATAAGTGTTTGTCATTGACACTAATATCATAAGAAAGTCGCTATTAACCAAGTATATAATATGCCATGTGTCCATAAAAAGACGGAAAGAAAAGAAATGACACATTTAAACTAACTATAATAAATAAATAGGCATACTTACATATGAAAAAAGTCAAAATAATCTTCAACAGGAAATACTGTACATATATTTGAAGCTGAGAAAAAAAAGCATCAGTATATACACAGGTTATCCGCACCATCTCATACGCCATATATATAAAAAGCTATTACACATATACTTCCTACTTACTTTTTACTTGAGATTCCTTATAAATATACAATACTTAAGTATTTATTCGTAAGGTCTACAGACAAACTCAGCCTTATTAATTGGTTAAACCATGAGAATTGAAAAATAACGTGTAACAAAGGAAATAGAAAGGAACTAGCCAGCACAAAGAAATAAAGCACCATGGTAGCATGTTAATCCCAAGTGCCATCCCATGCCAAATGAGTACCAATGACGTGATGCCGAATTCAATAATTGCATACAGGGTCAGTACAAAATAGGCAGGAAAACTGCAGCGACTCATCCTTCCAACAAAGCACACAATGCACACACGTCATTACTAACGGGAAACAAAATTTAGGTATCAATTTAGTCGGCGCCATTGATGATGCCTAATTTCGTTTAATTTGATGTCTCTTGCTTGATTTGAAATTCCAAACATCCTTATGACAACTTTTGTTTGAAAAGTAAATTTAGAATGTAGAGACATATATTTGGCTATATTTGGTGACTTATCTTAAATTCACATTGGTTTTGTTTTTTTACCAAAATTATTTCATCTGTTTTTTTGTTATCCAGATTTTTATCTAAAAAACAACTGACATATTTCTGAAATAACTATTTTCGATTGTCCTAATCATATGGTTTAAGAACCCACACATCGTTACACCAAAGCTATGAATGTTAGATGAATTGCGAAAACATTGTTTTCACTATTATCAAAACATAACATTTTAAATTATAAATAATTGAAATCAAAATTATATTATATTAAACTCATATTTCACTGGGGATTCATAAGACATACATAACATGGATATAATCTTATTTTGTTATTTCAACCATGTAAAGCCGGTAATGGTGCATTCAAGCAAGCGACATGCAATCCAAATCAACAGCCAACATGCATCATGCAAGTCAGCAAGTAGCATACAAGTATATCTGGGTGGCTCCACAGAAAAGCTCGCTTCATCAACCCTTCGTTTCATTCAATAGCAGCTGGAGAAGCTATAGAAATGTGCAATGAGCTACGTGGAGTCTGACTGATCTGCCAGCGTTATACTTTAAATTGCATCCATTATTGTGATGTTGTTACAATATTTCGGTTTAGTGTAGTTAGTAGTGTGTTAGTAATAATATTACTAAATAAAAAATCTGGATAAGTAAGTAACGTTGCTTCGATCTTTAACGCTGAAACACTTTTAAGTATAAAAGTATTGTACACAAAATATCTTTCAGATGAAAAAGAACATTTGGTATTCGTATAACCGACTTACTAGAAAACGAAATATTTGTAAACAAAGTTTATGGCTTACAAAGGTATGTGAAATGGACATTGGACATATTCAAAACTTCGTTCTACCGTACATTGAAACAATCAATATTCGGACATATACTTGATTCAAAGGAAATTATCGAAATATTATTTTTATTTTGGTTAGAATGGATTTTTATAATGCTCAAATTAACTTCTAAACTCGCAATTTCATACGTCAATCAGAATTTTGTTTTGTGTAGATACTAGTGCTTTGGGAACAATGTCTTTATTATTTCTTTTTAGCAACCAAATATTTGATGAAGACCTTCCTCAGTTCTTGCCTTTTTTCTTAATTTTGATCAGTTACGATCCAGTTGCTTCCCGCCATTTTCTTGATGTATATTTTTATCTCTATGTGGTCATCCGACTGAACGCTTTTATAATGGTCTCCTGTAGAAACGGCTACAGGGTATCACCCTAAAATAGTAACAGTAGAGTTATAATACCTTTACATTCCAAGAATGTATTATTTAATAATAATAAATAAATATATATTTGATCGGGTATATATCATACATATGAAACTCTACAGAATTGACTCATCCAGTAAAACTGTTCAAATAATATTTAGTCACGAAATTACTCGAACTGTAACCGCCTATCCGCATAGAAACATCAGAGACTTATCGAACATCCGCTGAATTATTATTTACTTTCCATTGCGTTAATTTCGGCTAGACTCGAGTAAATTTCGGCGTCGATGGATAATATTTAAGATGAAGCTAATAATATATCACTATCATCAGGTCTTCTTAGTCTCCACTGCAGGACCCTCATCTCATGGGTCATGATGGTCATGGTCATGGTTTGTACAATCAGAGCCATATATGTATAGCCAGAGCAGTCCGAGGATTTAGCCTACACCTCCACGCTGGCCAGACGAGTTGGAACAAAAAGCTTATGTTTCCTAAGTCGCCTTTTCCGACATCCTTGAAGACTTGGAGTGGTCCTATTCTACTCTGCTGGGAACCACACGGCATAAATATAAATAATATATATGGACAGCCAAATTCAGTCAAAACCCGTGTTTTGGCGATACAAAGTTTATATTTACGGCTAACTGTAAAGCCACTACTGTTATCGCCGCTGCAAAAATTGCAAACTTGAAACAAGGGCCACAATTTAATCAAATTCAGAACACAAATGCTGCCATCATAGACGGCTAGAAAGGAAAGAATCTTTACATTAATAACAACATATATTTTGCATCTTTTTTAAATATTAGTCTATCCTAAAAGGCGGCATGCCAGCCCGTGAATTAATTGAATATATATTTTTAAAAATATTATAAAAATAATTTAGGAACGAAGAAAAAATAAATAAAGTAAATTAATTAATACACAAGGGCAAAGCATTATTGGCTGAGTCAGTCATTTATCGAACCAGTTGTATTTAACCCTGCAACGACAGTTAATAGGTCAGGCGGGATCATTCGTCAGAGTCAGGATCGTCAGAGATCGGGACGCGGGACGCCGGGAACATCTGTAATGGCAGTAATACGATGCGTGGGCGCTGCACGTGTTGATACGATTCCTGTCTTAATACAACTCACAACGTGAGTAGTTTGCACGGTTTGTAGACTTTGTGCCATAGATAAGTAGGTAAATAAATAAAATACAATATGTTAATAACATCCTGTGCGTTCCCTAAAGGGGCGACTCAGCGAAAAAAAATTTAACATCCCTCTGCTAATGTTCAGTCGGCCGGGCAATTTGTGCAAAAATTTAGTTTTTTTTTTTAATTTCCATCATTCGGTACTTTGCAGAGCTTTTCCTTATATTTAGATATCTCTGATAGAAAATATAGATATCTAACCTTTATGTGATTATACATTAATAATATGAATTCTAACCTGCATTAACATTAAATCTCCAAACAGGGGAAATAAACTCCCATTAATTTAACTCTCCATTCATTAATTTTAATTTTCAATGGACACAGGTGAGCAACATGGCGTCGGCTAGATTAAAGTCAATTTAAATTACAAAATGCATCATTTGTAATGATATGCGAGGGTGCATGACGGCAGATGTCAACACTGCATGTAACGTGATGCTACAGAGGAAAAATTACTAGCTACATATAAAATGTTGGGGTTCAAACTATGGGTTCAAACAGACATTGTAATGGTGGGTTAAAAGCGTTATACTTAACTCAATCAAAGCATTAAGTTCTTTTTTAAAAATGGCATATGACATTACAAATTTCGAAGTCCATTGTGTCATCCTAGTGTGTTCTTGGGTGAAGAAATGCACAAACTATGTAATTTTTCAAAAGATTGTCTAGCTCCTTATCAGTTTTATTGTTTAACAATAGAAAACAACATAATTTTTCAGGTTTATTACAATAATTTTCTTAACACCGGCTATTTTTAATTATTCCGTAAAATGACATATTTTTTATTACTATTTATATATTTTACATTAGCGAATTGAGCGATCAATCTAGATTTATATCTTTAATTCACAGGGAAGTATTAAGGGCATTGTGACTTATTAGCATGCTTATTAGTCATCGCAGTGGGAAGTAGGGCAGCCCCCACAAATCACTACTCGCGTGCAGCTCCTGTAATTAATCGACGGCCATCATTAGCCTGCTCCCGTTTGCTTCTGATACATCACTAAGGAATATTAGCTTTGACCTGTATTGGATAATATAAAACCTTGTCACGAGCCTAGTATTTTCATCATTAACAGGTTAAGATCAGCCAACTCCTAAATCAAATCAAATTTAAAAATCAAAAGAACTACACATAACCACTTACAGTGGCCGCAATTACCGATTGCAAAATAATGAAAAGTAATACCAAAATACTACAAGTAATTTACGACTAAAGTACCGAATCAGATTTTTTCTTTTTGATCTGCATGAGGAGTCAAGGAATAAAATGACGGGTGGCGCTAGTTAATTATCTGCTATCTAAAGGGCAACCTATGTCTGAAAGATGCGTTGCTAGCCCTGATCCCCTGATTCAGACGCAGTATTTAAAAAACCCGAATGGCTTTCATGTAAAAAGGGAAACCACCGTGATAATGTGCGTGTTGCTGACCTTGGCGAAATGTGTTTAGTGTTTTTATGAATCCCATGGTGCAGTATTTCGTTAAAAAGGGGCCTCGAGGAAATGGTAGAGAAAACAACTCTTTATGTGCTAACTTTTAAAGGCACGTGATTAACTTTTAACAATTGTGCCATTGTTAGCACGAGCCGAAGTACCTTTTATTATAATTGTTTCCGTTGACGTTATGAAGTTGCATCCATCTCAGTTATCATTCATGCTCAAAATAAGTTAGAAAAAATTATGGCATATATGAAGTGAATATTAAAGTGATTTAAAGGAACGGTAAACCTTCTTATTCATAATAAGATTTAGGTTTTGAACTGCATTCAATTCAACACAAGGCTAAATCCATGTTACCAAACAACGACAAGCCTAATCTATCTCCATCAGGAGCGTACTGATCTGATTACGGAAATACGGACATCATTAAGGGCTGGCGTTTCATTTCATTATCGGACCCCACACGTGGCTGTCATTTTGTTCTAAATAAGTAGTTTTAAATTAGGGGTGACTGAAACTCCATAATAGAGAGACCCATTCCACATATCCTAATCCTAACTATCCTAACTAATATTATAAATGCGAAAGTGAGTTTGTTTGTTTATTTGTTTGTTTGTTACGCTTTCACGCCGTATCTACTGAACCGATCATCATAATATTAGATGGGATAATGTCGAACAAGTAATCAATTCGGTAACGTTATAAGTTGTTTTTTATTCAAAGGATTAACGCAAAACTTTGGACCTAAAAATCTTGTTAAACATTTAATCAATTAATTTAATAAGTGGACACATCTAGGATATCTTCTTTAGTATTACTTGCGGAAGGAGTTCGTCGTTGTTACCGCAAATACATCCTAACTAAATAATTAATGCGAAAGTGAGTTTGTTTGTTTGTTACGCTTTCGCGCAAACCTACCTTTCTACTAAACCGATCATAATGAAAATTTGCATATTAGTATACCGAGGAGCCCGATGGTCCAGTGGGTGTGAGCTCTATGAGCGCTTACGTATGTTAAGCAATCCCTAGTGCAGTCCCTACTTGGATGGGTGACCGCAAGTGGCATAAAAATATCTCGAGCTCCTCCGTGCTTCGGAAGGCACGTTAAGCCGTTGGTCCCGGCTGTCATTGTTGATGGCAGTCGTTAAGCTATGTCAGATGCCTTAAGGCAGCTTGAAAAATCTGACACCAGTGTTGGCCACTTACACATACGAAAAACTCACGCGGGCGAAGCCGCGGATATTTTACTTGCCACAACTAAAAATATTCTATGTTTTTACATTTACATCGTCGCACTTCTGTACATGGTTATTCGTCGTCGCAGTTCTGTAACAGCAACGACGAATAACGACAACAAATAGCAATACAAAAAAATAACTTAACTTCAACTGCCATTTTGACAACTTTTGTCCGCCATATTGATGTTTTGCTGACGTTGCATAGCCTATAACACGCCAGGGAAGAATATAAATAATAAATAAGTAATAATAATAATAAATCCCACACTTTAAAATCGGTCAAGCCCTTTAGGCTACATGAGGCTGAAACAGACATACTTACATATGTATTCCTAAATACATACACACATACGCGCGAAAAACATTACCGTCTTCTGGGTGGGTCAGTCGGGTAATAAGGTGATGACAGAAGATGGATGTAACATGTCAAAGATACTAATAACACTTTTGTTTCAAATTAAAAAAAGCACTGCCCATGTTGCAATGAAATCACTCATTTTATTTTAATTATATGGAAAGTAAATTGACAATGTTAGAATAAATTATTATTTTATGTTCCCCACCTGGCACTTACCGACAAAGGTTTCCGAAATTTAATAACTCCAGAAGCAAATTAAATTAGCTGCAAAAGGCAAAATAGTTATGAGCCGAAGCGATTGACAATAAATTTCCCGATAATAGAAATCAATTAACACGCTTCCAATTGTGTAATTAACCTGATTGTCTGGATATTTGCATTTATTTTATGGGACCATTCGCCGGCGCCATGTTGGGCAAGTCCATTCGGAAAATTGAGTCTGACCTGAAAACTAAACGCTTTATTTTGTGCCGACAATGAAGAAACAAATTAAATGTTGAATTACAAGTTTATAGCTGTATTAGTGGAGCTAGCATCTAGCTGTCAGCATTAAAAGTACACTTACTCGTCAACGAGATAATATATGTACTCATATTACCTCGTTAACGTAAGAATATAAATACTTATATTGATTTTTATAAACTTCTACTTTTTAATTAAACAAAAAGACAATCAACATAATTTTAAATTACTATCCTGTCTTAATCAGCAATGTAAAGTAAACCATTTTTTCCCCCAATATTGATGTTGTAATATAGTTCCTTAATTAATATAGTTACTGAAAATCCCAACCAATCGGTAAACGGTTTCAGCTACAAAAGGTTCTAAAATTGCCTCAATTAAACGCAAATTGTTCTAACAGTCAAGTTACTTTTGGTCCTCTGTAAACAGGTATGCAAATGTACAGGCCCGGAAGATAAGTAAAGGGGCTGTTCAAATATTACGGTTTGCTGCAGGCACCTGCGGCTATATGACTAGACGTGGTTGTTGTATTGGGGATAAGTAGTGTCAAGAGTCAAGGGTGCCTTTATTTCCAAACACCTTTGTTAGGTACAAGTTTTATTAAACTCGCCTATTTAGTTAGTGGCATCAAATCTTAGAAGCTAAAATAGAACCACTCCCTGACGTTTGTTTGATCTGATATTTTGCACATTAAGTTGGATAAAAATTAAATAAGATCATTAAAAAAAGTTTAAAATCTCATTATTTAGCTTCTTTCAGTATAATTGAAATTAATTTTCAATATAATAAAACGTAATGAAATCAACCCTGCGCAATTGCCCTGACTGATCGCACCTTTAGTTCAGAATAATAAACTTGCACTCGGGCTCGAAAAATAAGTTTCCCCTAGGCACAGTAGCGACGCCAATCAATACTTTACAAATAGAAATAAATTCAAGAATTTAAATCATATAAGCACTAGTAAATAACCTGAAGTATTTTTGGAATCATGTTTTATTATTATGAGAATCAGTCATTAAGAGAAAACGTGATTACCGCCAAAAACGGTCGCTTTTGGCGGTAATCTGATTCCTGATTCTTATAATTCTCACTGATGCTAATTTATGATAAAGATTTTGGTAGATTGCTGTCATAATAGAGCGAACTGGACTTATATTTTTTTATTTAAACTATTAGCTTTACTGAAATGTAAGGAAAGCTCGTTTTGTTGTTATAGCTATGCACGGAATATATATTGATATAAATAGGAATATTGACAGTGTAATATACTTATAAAGTATATTGCTTCAACATAAACCATGAATATGAAGTTTTTATGTTATTAACAAATTGATCGCCACTGACCTAGCTTTACAAGTTATATTGCTGGGTCAGTAATAGCTTAAGAAATTTCATGAATGTCACGGACGAAAACTAGTGTCTTAAGAAAATAAGTGAGTACATAAAACTGTTGCATTACACGTGAGTTAACGTGGGTGAAACTGGAAGCCGTATAAATTCATGCGATTATCTACTCAGCCGAGCAGCATACAAATAAAAAACTTACATAAAAAATGTACAAAGGCGTTCGTTTAGCGCTGTCGCACCCTGTCGCCACACCACCGTAGCAAATTAAACGAAGCGGCGAAACAAGTTTGTTTAGGATGTAATGAGGCTCCACAAAATACACTTTTTTACTTTCCGCGTGCCAATCAAATATTTGAGATGGCAGATCTTTGAAGGAATCTTTGTCTGGTCTGATGGATATCTCCTCCTTTATTCTACACATCTAATTTGAAATTAATAGTAAGGACCCTCAGAATACCGTATTCTATTTCGAAAAAATGCTAACTTTAATCAAAGAGATTCCGTAAATCCAGTATTATAAAATATTATTAGGCCACTCAATATCGACATAAAAAGTGTCAAACATTGCAAACGCGCATGTATCGGCGATTTTTTTATATATTGTGATATATGATACCACTAAGAATAGCTTATACCCACCCAAGTACCCTGTGATACTCCTGGGGGGGCCGAAAGTATGGGACTTTTTCAGATTTTACAAAAAAACTACCTTAAGGATGCCTTTTTCGGGTATCTTTGCGATATACTTTTATAAAATAACTAAACTATCTACCGCTTGAGTATAATTTGAACTCTCTGTGATTTATAGTTATTGAGTCGTAGCTTGTCAAACCATGTCAACTTTTTTCCAAATTTGGCACAATTTGGGGTAATTTTGCTTTCCGGACCCGTACCAACTATTAGTCACAGCTATTATATTGTCTTTAGTCACAGAGAGTTCAAATTATACTCAAACGGTAGATAATTTAGTGTATTGCATCAAAGATACTACAAAGATACCCTAAAAATGCATAGTAGTTTTTTCATAAAAACTGAAAAACGTCCCATACTTTCGGGTCCCCCAGGAGTAGCACAGGGTAAAGAAAGTTGCAAACTCGGTTGTAGGCTCTTCTTAGTGGTCTCTACATTATATAAAAAATCACCGGCACGTTTACAATGTTTATGTCGATATTGACTGGCCTATAACTATTTTTAATCTCTTTGCTTATCATAAAGTTTGGTCAAAATTATGGTCATAAAGATTATTTCCTTTATGACCATAATTTTAAATTCAAAACTTTACACGACATTATTTTTATCAGTCTCTTTACAGCTGACTATGGATTCTGATTCCCCTGTTTTATTTTAAATCTTTCAAATAACTTAATTAATAAATGTATTTTTCTTTCAGAGATCGTACTTGGAGACGTTTGGGTACTTACAAAAAGGCTTGCCAGAAAATCTACTGTTAGAAGGCGACTACGAAGATGACTTTAGGATCGCAATCAAAACATTACAGGTGAGCAAGTTTTTTTACTGATCTATGTAGCTACCCAAGCTCCAAGTCAGCTTTTCAGCGGGCGTTTGAAGTAAGGGCAGAGTGCCCTCAACCAGTAAGGCTGTAACGATGCGCATGATAACCTTCATGCTGCATCTTGCTTTTCACCTCATTTCCCAATCATCATTATCGTATCCACTTTTATTTCGAAATTCATTTTAAATTCCAAATTAAATTCCAAATACCACTTTCAAATCTTCTTCGCAGTCCTTTTTCATCAGTCAGTCATTCCATTCAATTCCTTTCCTAAGTTTGGTCGTGATCTCTCGACCCTTGCTGACAGGCACTCGCCTACAATATTATTTTATTAATTGTATTTTTACCAAGTAACAGTGTTAAAATATACCTATGTGAAGTACATTATAATATCTTAAAACTGTGTTGTGTTTGTGATCTTTCGCCTCTCTCTCCGCTGAGCATTTAATGCACAACATACCTTCCTTCATATTCATGTTGGGCCTACTCTAACTAGCTGGGTGAGTAGGACCCGACAAGGCATTATGTTAGGCAACATCACCAAAGGGCTGCCAGGAGGGCACCTCGGCTTTGGACGTTGCCTGTATGCGCAAGGCTTGGAGAGACAGAGGGCCGAACTAAAAAACAATGGCAAAGCTTTTGGAGAGCAGCTACTCTCATGTCAAAGACAATATAATACTCACGTAACTCATGTTCTGCCGTATGGGCCGAAAGGTCAAGGCCAGAAGGGTCTATCCTAGGTGCAAGTCATCCGGAACCACCGGGTGTTAAAATACCCCGACGCACCAATGCAATGAAATATGTACCTGGAAAACAGTCAGATGATGATGACGAATTTTGATATAAAGACGTTAGGTATTTCGCATAAATTTCTAAGATTGGTACAGACTAGTATGAATTATATTGTTTTTACTAGAGGGTAAAGGGGCTCGAAAGTATTGGAAGCAATATTTTTATCACAAAGTATGAATAGCAAGTTAATGCCAAGGTTCTTAATCATTTAATAAATATACAATTTTGCTTTTACAGGAGTTTGGAGGTATACCAGTAACGGGCGTAATAGACGAAAACACTAAAAATTTACTAAAACAAAAGCGGTGCGGTCGGCCCGATAGGGAGATTGGAGACGAGGAGAACATCAGGCGGAGGAAGAGGTTTGCGGTGCAGGGCGAGAAATGGCCACACACCAACTTAACGTGGAGGTAAGTCCCTAGTTTACTTACCATAGTGACCAATACAACATAGGAAAAAAAACATTTTATTACAATATTAAAATTATTTTCACTGTGGGTAAAAAGCGCCATGTAGCGCTGTTTATTATGCAACGCCATCTAACAGTTATTTTGTGTACTACAAAAGCACATGTTTAGGGTGGTGCTGATGCTTTACTTGCCTCAACTACTTGACAATAGATGGCGTTATGTTATTTAGCTACTCTACACTAGATGGCGCGATAAGAATTTTATTTTTAAATTGTCTTTGCTTTAGGTCTACATGTTTTATCAAAATCGGATTTTCAGATTAAGAATTTCAGATAAAAAATTAAAAAAAGAAATTTTTATTGTTTCATCTGTAAGTAGGTATGGCTACGTTTTTATTACATCACTTATTATCATCAGTCATGTAATATGCCAAGGTAGGTACTCGAAAGTGGGATAAGAGCATCCTTGGAGAAAAACAGCTATGGAATTATGAGGTCATAAAAGGCCGTTGGTCCCGAATGTCATCATTGATGGCAGGCGTAAAGCTATGATGCCCTTAGGCAGCTTGAAAAATCTGTCACCAATGTTGGCCACTTCATCATCATCATCATCATCATCAACAGCCTTCTGCATCCCACTGCATTGGCCACTTACACGCACGAAATACAAACGAAACATACATGAAATTTATTGCAATAACAGCATTTTATTTTTATCGTATTGGTCATTCTTTATTACATTTTATACTAATTTTAGGACTAAAACCCAGCTCTCTGTTCATAAAATTTATATAATTTAATTATAAAAATCCAAAAAAATAAACAGTTACTAGGTAGGTACTATTATTTTGAAAAGCTGCCTGTAATGCGTATTTTTAGCGATTATCACAAAATAAAAATCTTAGAATGTATAAAATCCACTTCGCTGAATATTACGTTAGTACCTACCTAAAAGCGCATATAAATATTCACTATTTGGTTTATTACCACATAAAATTGATGACAAATAATAGTTAAATCACGGACCTCGTAAAAGTTACGACGTTTTCCGCGTGGCTTAATTAAAAGAATACGTCCATTCGACGCCCGAAAACGGTTTTATGTTGCGATTGGAAGCTGAAACAGAACTATTTGTTTTGCTTATTATAATCACCTAAAATAGTAAGTAAATATATATACTTAATATATAACTTGGTTATATTGGTTCCTTAAGAATTTATTTCTTCAGAAAATAACTACACATGATAGCCGTATGGAATCAGGACTAAGCACATACTTTCTAGATCCGTACAAGATTATAAAATAAACTAAGGAAACAAAATTAAAATAAATTTAAGTAGACAATTAACTTAGGTACATAATTATCTTGATATATTTTGACTAGTAATTGATAATGTGTTGAGTATTACCTGTAGAACATGATTTGACGTTTCACTGATAATTTAGATTTTACCCCTGCCGAACAAAACCAGCAGTAGAATGATTCATTCATTCAATTACTGATCGATATTCGACTGTCGACGGGAAAAGTCTCTGAAAAGACTCCAGGGTATCGAGAAGTGTTTTGCGTTTTCTTTCAAGTTACTGACGGCGTTACGCAGTTTGAAACCTACCACCTCTAGAGCACCAGCTCTCACTACTCCTCTCTGAACGGACAACTAAGGCAAACCCTGAGGGCAAACCAGTACCGAGAGTCCTGTTTTTTTATGTCATGGGACGGCAAATGAGCAAGCGGGTACTTGATGGTAAGTGATCACCGCTGCCCAGGGACAACTGTAACACCAGGGGTGTGACAATAGCGTTGCCGGCCTTTTATTTTTCCCTCCCAGAGGGGAGAGGGGATGGGCTTCCGGCTCTCTCACTCACCGAATGACGCATAGCAGCGATATAGCTACTACTCATACGACGATTTTCGGTGAGAGTGTGGTACTTCCCCGGACGAGCCGGCCCATTCATGCTACTAGCAAAAGTGAATTTCGCCGGTAGCGTGGCTCTACCACTAGCAAAAGACGCGTCGAGCGCGAGGGCTCTGACCGATTCTCTGGAGTATTCGGGTCCGTGGTGTTGTTACTCACCAACAGCTTGCCCCAAGCTGCCCTGCGGCTTAGTATTTATTTATTTTTTTCAGATTTTCTTGGGTTCACTATCCGAAGTCCGAACGCATAACTTTTTTTGGTATAAAACTTGTTTCGCATAAAAATATCTCGCATAAAGGTATGTTACGCATAAAATTTGTATGGAAAATTTATGCGTTACATCTCTTAATGCGAAATATTTTTATGTGGAACAACTTTTATTCGTTCGGATAGTGAAGTGAACCATTTTCTTGATTGACACAATAAAGATCAATAACAGAGGACAAGATGTTATTTAATATAAGTAACTTTATATCTCAAATGCCAAGACATTTAGATATACATATTAAAGTTTTCTATAGATAGGTAAGTAGTAAGTACCTACATAAGCAGTTGCGATACGAACTTTTACATTTAACAAAAATGACAACAATAACATGTTATGTTCTTCATTTTAGAAAATAAAAGTCCTATAAAACATAATATCCCACAGTGCAAGCATCGTTATTACGTGGGCAAGTTGCAGAGTGGCTCGTAGCTTGCAGAGTTTATTCAACTTGGTATCCCAAGAGTGAAAAAGCCAGCTCGCCCGCGTCTATTTGAAGTGGAAACAACCGCGGAGCATGCGGATAATTTGAAAAGTTCACAATCACCTACACCAAACGCGGCTTCAGCACAATTTCCTGTCGAATTAATGGTCTGTCAATATTGTAGTCCTCCATTACAGCTTGTTGTGCAAACAGGCAATAAAACGAGCAGCGCCATCTCGCGGTCGTGTTATGAGAGCGCGGCGCCGGTGTGGGCGGAGAGACAGTGATTATTTTCTTCGGAAAGAAGTTTCCTTCTAATATTTTATTTTACTTTGTGCTTAGGTACTTTGGTGCAGATTTGACAGCACTGGAAACACCCGGGAAACGTGGAAATAAAATTATTAATAGGTATTTTTAAAGTGTTCATTTTTTGTAACGATAAAGGTATGTTATTTATACGTACCTACTAAAACTTTTATGCAGTATTTTTTATTTCTTCTGTGTCAATAGTAGTTCAACTAGTGGTAATAGTATCTTCTTTTTTGTCTATTTTCTTCGTAGTTTGTGATAAAACGATAGATTTTTCTGTTTAGGTAGGTATACTATAAAGCTATATAAGGATTATCGTTAGACTAGACTGCATTAATACCAATCAGCGTGTAATATTTCTTATGTTCTTCTTCTTATAAAATGGCTTCCACCGAGATTTCAGTGATTCTGCCAATGTCCAGTAAATTGAGATACTAAGTATCGGTGTTGTACGGTAAAGTTGTAACAAGTAGCATCAAAGATGGCGTATGTTCTTTGATGCCTCGTGGTCGGGAGGTTATGGTGACAAGTCTATACGAGTCCATATAACAGTCCACTTTAACTATTTCACAAATTGTTCACGAGCACGAGCATTTATAACACCAAACTACACCAGTTTCGTATTATAAAGTCCACCAAAATCAATTTGCAAAATCGTCCAAGGTAGACCCCAACTGCACCCCTTGACTTCCCACCACAAACTCTTCATTTAAATAAATCTGTCAATCATGAGCCATTTCAGTACAATTCTTATACATTTGAAAAATAATCCGCTCCAATCGCACAATAACAAAGTGGGTAGGTACATATCTGTTTCAAATGTCCGAACCGGTAGTTATTACATGGAAATAACGCTATTGTTTGCGATGCTCGTGACAGCTGTGACAAGCACGTTTTGCCACCCGCCGCGCGCGGCGCTGTCATCGCCAATCGGTTTAACACTAGAACAATATTGAAATGAAACTATTTGAAAAATAAAACACGCTTATATTTGTGTTTTTACGTGTTCGCCAAAATCGTACAAACTTTTATATTCAAAAATCTTTGTTCTATATTAACAAGAATACGAGTAATAACTTCTAGACATAGACTCTTTGATTGCATACCTACCTATATTTACTTTGATTATATATCCTATACTCTTGAAAGGTATGTTGCCTAATACCGCACGTCCTATGACTACACAGATTTATATCACCTAGGTACATGCACAGACTACTTGTACAGATTTATATCTACATTATTATATATTATTCCGTGCTTCGGAAGGCACGTTAAGCCGTTGGTTCTGGCTGCCAGCTGGTAGTCGTTAAATGAACCACGTCAGTCGCCGAGGGGCGATTCCGCAGAACTCTGACAACAGGTGGGCATGGTCGACTGACCGTGTCACCTACACGAAATGATGATGATTATTACTTATAATTATAGAAACCTAGACGCAGAAAAATCTGAATAACCATCATAATTCCTAACAAAAACACAGACCCACCATTTACCTAGGTAGGTACTCAATAGGAAGAGAAAGACTCACAGAAAGGTTAATAATAAACAAAACAATTAAAGTAATGATAATAGGTTTATTTCATAAACTCACAGTTCCTAGGAAACTAGCTTTGTTTAGGCAATAAAGAGGATGACGAACTATTTATTAATTATTGTAGTGAGTTGAGCCGCCACCGTCCGTCGCCCGCACCCCGTGTCCCTGCACCCCGCTGTGGCCCCCGCGGCCCCGAACTGGGTCGACATTTCAATATTGAAGGCATTTCACAATTTCTATTGCTCTTTATTGCGACTATACGATGTAATAAAGAGCTTATTATGCGTATATTGAATGTAGTAAATACCTAGATAGCATAAAAATTATGAAGGTAGGTATGTAGGTATACGTCTATCTACGTATGCAGTTATCGAAGTAGGTAATCTTGTATTCTCTTGTTAGTTCTCTAGCATGCAGGTTGTTACAAACTGATCTTGTTGAACGTAAAGTTTTACGTGGCGTTTACGCCTAAAGTGGCATTTTCTGCCAAAAACGATAAGAAAAGCTTTACGTTCTCAAGTAAGTCATAAAATTTTAGTCTATTATTAATTAACAACTATGTAAAATACACCTTACAATCTTGATTTACGTAATACCTAAGTATAAATACACTAAAAACGAAATTAATAAGTTGAGTAAAATAAAAAGCTAATATAAAAAACCGGCCAAGTGCGTGTCGGGCCACGCGCAGTATAGTGTTCCGAAGTTGCGAATGACAACTTTGAGTTCACACTGTTCACACTCGCACCTCTCAGTTTAACGACCAAAAACATCTAACAATGAAAATTGTATGAAATTTTACATTTTCGAGTACATTTTATAAGTTGGTTGCCTATAACTTTTTAATTTGTACTTAGTACTCAGCTCTGATAGTTTTTCTTTCAAATTCAGTATATATACTACTGTTGTTATTTTTTTCACGTATCTATATATAACCGTTTAGCAGATAGAGGGGGGGGGGGGGGGGGACACTTACCTCTAACAAAAATTCGCACTTTAAAACCAAATATTTCGGAAACGGATTCCTAAATCGAAAAATGATGTTCTCAACCTCACAATATTTTTTAAAGACCTATTTAACGATACCCCACACGATGGGTAAATAGAGAAAAAAAAATTACTCCCCCACTTTACTTGTATGGGAGCTACCATAAAAAAATTTTTTTTTCAAGATTTGTTTCTACCACTTTTTTGGCATTATTAATAAACATAAAAAATAAAAATAGCCTTTATTCATTTTCAATATTAATATTTTGATTTTTTTTCAACTTGACAAATAAATATTCTATAAATTAAATTATTATTATTGTTTTAAATTGTTAATATGACATTATTATTATTTAAAATTATTAATATTTATTATTATTAAAATTCCATGTTTATATATTTACATTATTTCTCTATTCTAATAATTATTTAACATGTTGAATTGTGGAAGTCGCCTCTGCGGCGTAGGCGTGTATTAATATACATACCCATACCAAATTACAGCTTTCTAGTACTTATAGTCTTAGCGTAAAACCGTGGACGGACAGACAGACAGACAGACAGACAGGGCGAAACTATAAGGGTTCCTTGTTTACTACGGAACCCTAAAAAGGCCGGGTAGATCGGATTCATAAAATACCTACCTAGATTGAAGGATTCACCGTTTTCTGTCTAACGATTTATTTCAAATGGTGACAGCTAGACCCCGAAAAATGTATGCTTCCCCAAAGACTTTTTTTTACTAATAACCTAGCTCTAACCTACATGGGTATGTTTCATATACCTACCTACCAGGGATACAAGGCAAATTTTTATTTGATGCACTTTGTCAAAGACAATATAATACTAACGTTAATCCCAACTAATATTATAAATGCGAAAGTGAGTTTGTTTGTTTGTTTGTTACGCTTTCACGCCTTATCTATTGAACCGATCATCATTAAATTTTGCATACACATAGGTTAGGGTACCGAGAAGGACATAGGCTATAAATTACGCGGGCGAAGCCGCTGGTAACGGCTAGTAAATAATAAACCAAATTAAGGTTGCGAAAGCAGGCGAATGTATGGCGCAGGAGAGTTGCTTGCTACTCGATACTAGATGGCGGTAATCTGCGTTAGCCTTTAACTTACTAAATATACGGTGTCATTTTAAAATATTATGCCTAAAATACTGTTTTAATTTTTAAAAAGATTTATTTCAATAAATAAATAAATATATACGGACGAATCACACAGATTGAGATGGCCCCAAACACAGGCCCCAAAGTAAGTTCGAGACTTGTGTTATGGGATACTAACTCAACGATACTATATTTTATAATAGATTTTTATAATAGATACTTATATAGATAAACATCCAAGACCGTCAATCTGAATAAGATCATTTTCCATCTTGACCTGACCGGGGATCAAACCCGGGACCATCCGTGTCGCAGACAGGCGTGTTCACCGCTGCGCCACGGCGCTCGTCGAGTGTTGTAAATCATGTTTTTATATTCTCTTAATACGGTAGATACAATGTTGTGTAATTTCGAGTGGCGCCATCTATGCGAGTCCCTGAGAACAAATCGTACGATTAAGGCGTTGAGACCACATGACTTTGTATAATGTCATCTAGCGGTTGATAGCATCTTGATACTTATTCAGAAACAATTTCTCTTGATTTGTTAATCCAGTATAATACCGATTTACTTTAGAAAAGAGCCAAATAACCTTTAGAACTGAATCTGCGAAAGAATTTTCAATAAATAACCTTATTTTTGTAGACAGCTACACTCACGAACAAACAGAAAGCAATTTTCATCGTATTGTATTTCTACGATGTTAGCGGCTTTATTATTCTGTGTCAAAAAGTTGGTGTTTGCTTGTCAACAGGTCCAAAAATCTCATAATTAAAATGGTAAAACTACCCCTGGTGGGACTCGAACCCACAATCCCCGGCTTAGGAGGCCGATGCCTTATCCATTAGGCCACAGGGGCTTGATACCAATGCGCTAAATTACAGTAGACGCGCTATAGCTATATGTATCAGTTAGCGGGAAGATGAAAATTGAGATGAGAACGTTGAAAAGTATGCTGGCTGCTAAACCAAAATGTAGTATGCCTATCTATTTGAATGTTTGTCCGCGCACACCGTAAAAGTCGGATTGTAAAAATCTTTTACAGTCGTACTAGGTACCTATATCACTCCGTGAGGTATACCCCATCCATGTATTAAGTATATTGTCTTTGCCCCATAAGTATTATATTGTCTTTGCCAAAGACAATATAATACTAACGGCCCTAACTTATGGAACAGTGCAAGTGTCATCAAAATCGGTTAATTAGTTTTTGAGAGAGCTCGGTCGGTTTACGTTTTTAAATATTGTTATTGTTAGCAACAAAGTTATAACTCGTTAAATACACAACAATACTCGTATAAGTCGTATAACTCCTTACCTACCTACCTCCCACTAAGTCCACTTCCCTTAGTTCTTGCCCAAAACCTTCGAAAAAGATACACTTACTAACCGAGTTTTTTTCGAAGCTTTTATACCTGGGAAGCCTGTTATTTGCTGCCAGCGGTAAGTATTCTGTAATTATGTTCCATAGATAGATACGATGTAGGTATACCACTCCTATTGCCTCTTTATATAGAAATAAAATAAATACCTAATATAAATGTAGATTTTCATGCAAAATCTATGTGTGCCGGTCCGAAACGAGCATTAGAAGAAGCTGAATTTGATGATGATAATTTAATAAATGAACCGAACATTCTACCAGAAGCAATAAAATGCTATCGTATTAATAATAACTGTTCACAAAAAAATTAAAGTAAAAAAGTACCGCCCGAACAGGGACTTGAACCCTGGACCCTTGGATTAAAAGTCCAATGCTCTACCGACTGAGCTATCCGGGCTCTGACAGTAATCGTTGAAATTACGTGTCACGCCCGCCTTGGCGCGTATTACCATTTGATTTTAAAACAAAAATCTGAGATCACAATGTTTGTCTGTCACAGTCACAGAACAAGTGGATTTAGTTTAGATGAATTATTTTTTATGAGCTTTTATATAACTTGTATGCATGTTATCTGTTTGGGTCAAATCTTGCTACTTAATTTTGAAGCACTTATCTTTTAACGACTGAGCTGAAATTTTGTCTCCATATCTGATGATGACAATGCAAAATGATGGTACCCATAGCCCTGTTTTGATGATGGAGGCGAAAGGGGGTCATATGCACTTCTAAACTCCATACAGAAGATGAACTCAGTATTTGGGCACATTTGTTTTGGAAAGCACACAGTAAGAATCACTCATATTAAAAGTTTGCCACAAAAATGAAATAAAGAAATACTTATCTTCCTGTGGGTTAATATATCAAAATCGTATTTTTAGGATTCCATATCCAAAGGGTAAGAACCAAACACTATTCACAAGACTTCACTGTCCGTCTGTCTGTTTTTCTCTAGGCTGTATCTCTAGAACCGTGATACTATTTAAAATATTCACGGATGATGCAATTAAATCTAAAATATGTTGACGCTATAAATCCTTAAAATAGAATAAACTAACTATTTAAAGGGGCCCCGCACAAAAACGTGTTTTTTTTGCCGGCAATACGAACCCTAAGCGTGAGTCCCACTCGCACTTGGCCGATTATTATTTAATGATGAATATTTAAATTTAAATAGGCTCTGACACTACTACACTGATTTTCAAAATTCTTATGTAATAAATAATAATAAATAAATAATATCATTTATTTTCTATATTAATATTATTTTTTAAGTATAGGTATAAAAGGTAAACCCGACTGACTTATCTATCAACGCACAGCCGAAACTACTGAACAGATTTTGCTGAAATTTGGCATGCTGGATTTTTGAAAATTCACTCCCTAAGCGGATGAAAAAAGAGGTTAAAATTTTGTATAGAAGTCAGACATTTTTAGAGCTAGAAGCCTGAAACTTTGTTTTTGGATTAACAATTAGAAATAAACAATTACCTATCCGAACTACACGCGGACGAAGTCGCGGGCAAAAAAAACTAATTTATCTGCGGGTGACATAAGCTATGATTAACGCGGATAAAGTCACGGGAAAATCTAAATTACATCATATTGGGTAGGTTTAAAAAAATTGGCAGTTTTAGGTCATGTTTCAAACGAGGCAGGCAGACTGGTGGTACCTACTTATCACAAAAATAGCTCCTGTAATATCGATTCGGCTCCTTTTATAGAAGTCGGTGCGGTTCAGACTCGGCCCACTTGTTGTTTGTGGGTCACTTTTAAATATCTATGCAGTTGCTGAACTAAAATATTTCTGTAGCCTGCATTTACAAAGTTAGTTCTTGGGGTTGTCAGTTGTAAACGGCCAATGGACATATTACTGAATAGTAACATGGATTTTTTGGGCATTGAAGTAAAAAAGTTAATTATTATGTTTTTTCTTTCGGTGTATCCTATTTTGAAAATCCATAACAGACTGATCCATGACAGAGAACTGTCATTTGTATTAGGAATGTATAATTTTAAAATATAGACCTATTTTTGACGTAACAATTTTAAATCTGTAACTATGAAAATGATAACTTGAAATCGTTCAAGAAGACAAACACGAAGCTCTCCCATCAAGAGATCTCGAAGGCAAAGTTCCAGTCTTATCAAAAAAAGATTTGATCACAGAGGGTATGTTAGGTTCTACTTGTGACCAAAACACGAACGAGACCTTAAGAAGATAGACTACGTGTAAATTTTCATACAAAAAGCGTTATCGCTTCCCACCCCTTAAACATAGTCCAATTTCAATATTTTTTTACACATTATTGATAAATTGGAGAAGTAGGACTGTACGTTTTAATATTTAAGATATATTGCATACAAAAAAGTTATGAGCATCTAAGTAAATATCCTTATTTATTACAAAAAAAAATACCCGAGGCATTTTAATTTATTTAAATTAAATTAAACCGAATCAATACAGAAGAAAAACGGTCAGCCCTAGATTAAGGTGTGCTTAATCGAATGACACCATGACAATGACAAAATGTACTCGAAAATGTAAAATTTTATACATTTTCATTGTTAGATGTTTTTGTTCGTTAAACTGTGAGGTGCGAGTGTGAACACTGTGAGCTCAAAGTTGTCATTCGCAACTACGGAACCCTACACTGCGCGTGGCCCGACACGCACTTGGCCGGTTTTTTGTATGAAATTTACGCTACTTCTAGTAGCATGCGTATCAGTACCTTTACTTATGGCGTATATAACAAATATTAAAGTTGTGTCATGCAATTATTCGTTAAAAATTATATATGTAATTTTTCGCTTTATAATATAGGTACTTATTAGTACTTATAAAAATTTTGGTTGTTTTATATTCTAGTCAAAGATAGTATTGTTTTATAACAATCGCGATAAATAAATGAATGTGTGTTTAGTTTATGGATGTCGTAAATTAATATTAAACCACAAGCGTTAGTAATGGGAAAATGCATTATGAGTAGATTTTGAAAAATTTTTCTGGTTGTGTATGCAAAGTTTGGAAAAAATGGCTTGTAAAAGGCCATTTTAATACTTTGAAACTTTAAAAGAAAATAATATAACTATAAGACCGCCTTTAAAAATAATAGCAATTTTTGTTATGAATCGATTTTCATGAACGCAATATTTAACATGGCTGCCGAACAAATTTCTCACATTTTCCATAGAAAATGCTTAAGAAATGACGTAATTTGTTTAAATTTAAAGTTAAAATTATTCGTAAGCGTCGCGTGGCTGAGAGGAAGAAATATGACTTTTATGTTTGGAAGGTAATTTTAACCCTGATACAAGTATACTTATTTTAAGCACTTTTTAAAGCACAGAGATAATAATGTGTGCAAGTGCAACCCTCCAATCATGAATGCATGTAATATAGTTTTGTAAGTTGAGTTCCCAATAACCCAAAGGTTAGACGTGCTTCCGATTTGTAATCGGCCCCAATTAAGATAAGTTGAGTTCAACGTGCCTATGAGCATACATACAAACTTATTATTATTCATTTATAATACCTCGTATTTTCGCCCATTCCCTTTATCGACTTTTACGATCCGCGCAGAGAAAGATAGCTAAGTACATTTTACGCTGTTTGTTTATATTCTTCCAGTATGAAAGAAGAATTAGCAAAGATGATATGATACTTTGTAACTGGTAACGGCTTCGTAGCTGATGTCGTAGACTCGTAGCACTCGTAGCACTTGTAGCGCAGCGTTCATGCAAGCGGGCAGGATTATATGGCGTAGAGGAATGTGAAAATAACGGCACCCAGCAATTAATTATATTAATCACAAATCATTTCTAATTTTAAAAAATATAATAGTGTGATGCACTATTAAATTACTTGTAGTATTATGGTATTACTTTTTCTTAATATTCTTTTGATTTTAATTAATGAAGTGCCACATTTGGCGTTAGCTGGTTTTTCTATCTATCAGATTTATAAAATTTGATATGATTTATGATTAAAAGAATTAATTGCTGGGTGGTGCTAGTTTCGCATACCACTACGCTTTAACCATAGATTTAAAAAAGTCGTCTTGACTTTCTTTTATTAGCCCACAGCGCAGCGACTTCGTTTTCATTTTCTGGGTAAAAAATAGCCTGTTTTTTTAGACCCTATTATGATCAAGGTTAAAAACTTAAAAACCAAATAACTATTAGGAAAGTACAAAAAAAAATAAAATTGTTAAGTGTTACTAAAACTTTACCTAGACCTATATGTATTCGGCTGAGATCTTAATTTGACCGGTACGATCGGATACTTAAAGTTTTTTATTGCATACAGCTACATGAATGTGATGTTATATTTATCCAATGCCTGTCCGTCTATCTGAAATTTTCAATCTATATTCATTGAAGGGCCGCGTTGTGCCGCCGCACAGTCTTATCGTCAGTAGGCCTGTATTGAAAGTATTTTTAATTGTTTACATATTTACACGAATGTGCTTCTTAATAACGTTTCAACACAAACTTTTTTATATGCAGTTAAATATATAGTAAACAATTCGGTTTAAGATAATTGGGCAAACTTTGCGCTGTATACATATGTATAGTGCATATTTATAATCTTATTTTTTAAACATCAGTTGCTGTATCGTCATTGTGGATATTTTCTTCTTAATCTCCTATCTCTAGTCTCGCTTTATAAACTTCGTTTTATCATTTCTTTACTTTTACTATTTTTATAGCCATATTGATAGTTACCTAAATAAGTTGTAATACGAGTTTCTCATTCGTTTGAAGATGTTCCATTTTTATTGCCATAACTATAGTGGCCCATTTTATAACACGAGTTATTAACGACCTCACCTTCTGACCAATGTTTTCTACCTATAGCCATGACTCACACATACACACGGCCGCGAACACATTAATACGATTCTTATTCCCGTAAAGAACTCTTCTTTATTTAGATCAATATGAAAACCAAAAATACGCCGTAATATTCTAGTATCTGCCGTAAAAATATATATGTCAATAGAGGCCAAATCCTTTGCTCTGACTAATATATGAACCTGGTAGTACAGAGAGAGTCGTGCTCTTGCAGTGGAGCTTAATAAATACCTGATGATGATGATATTTCATTATATATTTATATAATCTGCTTGGCGTGACTGATAGTTACTAGTATGAAGTATAAAACCCGATAAGAGATCATTGACCAATATTAACCATCATTGAAATCTGTTGACCAACAATTATATTAGCATAGTTTACTATGAGGCATATAAGTAGAAGCTAGGCACCATTATAATATAATTAAATATAATATATATAATACATACATAATTAGGCATACGCAAAATTTCTAGTGTGGCTCTTCCCGCCTTTTTGTCCTCTGTTCACAGTATCTCTCACCTTGCAGCTAAAATATTAAAAAGCAGTGATGAAATAGTTTATCTTGCAGAGGCCAAAAATGCGTGGTTAGAGACCTGTCCAAATTCAAAATTTCCTGATTTCCCTGCTTCTCAGAGGCAATGGGACGAGCCGCTCTGCAGAGTTGTACAGAGTAACTTACTTGAATCTTCTTGTAGCAACTCTGTAGAACGAGCTCGTCTACTAGCCGTAGCGGAGTGGGAATCTGGTTTATGGCTGCAAGCGTTACCGTCGTTCAGCTTGGGAACTTTTTTGGACGACAACACATTTCGCTTGGCGACATGCTTACGTTTAGGTGCAAAAGCAAATGTCCCGCATCGTTGTCCCTGCGGCGACATAGTCGACCAGTTCGGCCACCACGGACTCTCCTGTTCTAGGAGTGCCGGACGCATAGCTCGTCATGCTAGCCTAAACAACATCATCCACCGTGCTCTTGTCTCCATACAGATGCCAGCCATTTTGGAACCAATTGGCTTGGCCCGGGAGGATGGCAAGAGACCGGATGGTATGACACTGGTGCCTTGGAGATTGGGAAGGCCGTTGGTGTGGGATGCAACATGCGTCGACACTCTCGCGCATTCCCATCTCCACGGCACAAGTTGTAAGGCTGGCATGGCTGCAGCTACCGCAGAGTCCCTCAAACGGCGCAAATATATATGCCTGGGTGACGCATATATTTTTGAGCCATTTGGGGTCGAGACACTGGGTCCGTGGGGCCCCTCAGCTCACAAACTATTCAAATTTGTGAGCAAAAGGCTGGTCGAGGTGTCGAATGACCAGAGGGCTGGTCACTATCTTGCCCAAAGAATAAGCATTGCCATTCAACGTGGCAATGCTGCTAGTCTTATGGGCACATTACCGCAGGGTAATGACCTGCGGGACATTTTTTATTTATAGCTAGCTTTTATTTCTTAGGTAGGTTTAATTGTTAGTTTCTAGTTCATATAAGTTAGTTTTATTGTTTAATGTATTATATGTAAAATTTTGTATTTGATCGAAAAAAAAAAATACAATTGTGTCTATTAAAAATAACATCGCCAATAAGGGTTTTGTGAATAGAAACAAGACAGATACTAATGGACAAATTGGCATTATCAATAAAAATATTTCAATACATTCATATTAAAAGAAAAGGTGTAGAGCTAAATAGCAGCCGTGTCAAGTTCTACCTATCTCTTAAAACAGCTTAGACAAATAGCGTTCAGATATTAAGAAAGGCTTTATTATGCGAGAAAACGTATTAAGTTCCATCGATATGATCTCAGACAGTCCCGAAATATCTCAATCACGGTAAGCCCTACTCAAAGTGATGCTTGAAAAACAATCTACATTTTAATACCACTTGAAATTATCCAAATTATAAATCATTTAACACTTAAACGTCCAATTAGTAGTATGAAAATGTTCGTAGAATTAGTTAATAATCATAATCCGTCTTATTATAAAAAGCGGACTAACTATTAAACCATCTCTAAGTCGGTTCTCAAGTCAAGTACAAAGGAAAATCGTATTATAAAAAAAGGTTTATCGCTTAAGTCATACATGATCCTAGGTCAAAAGATAAACCAGCATTTTACTAGTTTAACTTCAATACTAACTCATTTTGTAACTAACAAATAGATTTTTTTACTACAAAAGTATATGTTGATGCTAGAATCTACGTGAAAACTCGATACTTACTTATTTTACAATGAGCGAATACTTAATAAATACAAAGAAAGCAGTAAAACTATCACAAATATCACGTAAAATTATTTAATGATTTGAAGATTTATATGTCGTAAATATATTATTTTATCACTTTCAACACTATTATTGTCATTTTTATTTCACAACAACTAGAAAACCATGCTTGGACACCTGGAACCATTGATTTATTAAACATTTCACCATCGTAAACAAACTTTGAGGTTAGTTTCAACATAATTATCGGCGATCCTTATCAGCATCTACAAAACAATACTTTTTGTACACATGACCACGGCTGCTTTATTTCAATAAATTTGAAAAATTTACTTTTTAAAATCTAATATAAAACAATGTTCGAGGTTACTATTTGGTTTCTTTGGAAAAAATACAATTTGTTACGCGCGCTCAGATCCGTTCCGTTTCCAGGGTTATAAGGTTACCAACAGCTACGTGAAAAAATATTTGCAGGTAAAAAGTATGATTTATGTAATCAAACCTTTGAATATATCATTTTATAACAAAAATATACATCTTTCATCATTTCAATTTTATTATTTTTAAGTTTTATTCTATATCAATCAACAAATTTAAAAAAAATTATTACAATTATCATGAAGATTGGAACGATGTAGTGGAATGATTGAATGAATGAACGAATGAAATATGTTTTCGGAGGATCGTCTCAGATCTAATTCGATCGTGACTTAGTTCACTTTTTATAATGAAGCAAAGTTTAATTTCCTAAACTATACTTGATTCATCACAAGTCCGAACTGAGGAAGAACAGGTTTAAACCTATTTTTGCCGTTTTTTTATAATAAGACGGATTGAGTTTAATCCCTATCTACGTTTACATCATTCGAAAAATGTATAAGATAGGATGATTTTACTTTTGTTGTAATACTTGTAATTAATGCTATTCAAATTTGTAACAAAATACGATTTGCTTGAGTATGCTTTTGTTAACGTTTTGCTAGTGCTCTTTTCCCATTGATTACCGCATACGACATCCACAAAGTGTATTATGGCCAGACACCATTTATGGTCAAAATTATTAAGTAAATTTTAGGTATATGTTATGAATTATTGTTATTTTTTTTGTTTTTCAACTTTAAAGGGTGCATTATTTTCTAAATCTTCATTAATTTTACTGTAGCATTTATAAGTCAACTAGCTGTTACTCGCGGCTTTGCCCGCGTGATATATAGGCTATGTCCTTCTCAGTACCCGAACCTATGTATATGCAAAATTTAATTATGATCGGTTTAGTAAATAAGGCGTGAAAGCGTAGCAAACAAACAAACAAACTCACTTTCGCATTTATAATATTATATTAGTTGGGAAGTTAAAATTGGGATTCTTTATCATGTTTTAGACACATTTTCGAGTTTACTGTATTTGACAGAATTTGGGAGTTTATTGTAGTTTTAAAGAAATTACTAGAGGTCTAGATAAATGGAGCAAGATACGCGAAGATAACATTAACGATAATGTTGTGACGCCATATCTGTAAAATCTATAAATCCAGCCTAGCTCGCCCGGTATAAAATATCCATTAGCGCTTTAACAAGATATTTGCGGAGTGACGTCACGCGTCGGGGGAACAATCAGGTTCCAGGAAGGAGGCTTGGATTACCAGAGCACTGATTGACTTTGGTCGGTGGACTTCTTTTAATAAATCCATTGTGTTAGATTTCATGCAATATAGCTTTTGTGGTACGTAGTGCATGTTAGATAGTTTGGATTCATATATGTATTTTATTCCCATTTGGCAATACGCCAAATAGTGGTATTTTGACTACTACGATATTATAATACTAGTGCCTCTGTGAACTATATTATGACAGCTAACTTATAATGGTTCAAAAGTATATTTACCTCAATGGTCCAAAGCGCCGTATACTTTGCAAATTTCCGTCATTTTATAAAAATCTCAAAACTAATACGACAAACACGTTCTGTATAACAATCGTACCCATTCATAACCCGTTTAAATGCACATCATCATCATCATCATCATCAGGTCTTTCTTGTCTCCACTGCAGGAGCACGACCCTCTCTGTGAGTGTGGAACCTCATGCAGAAACACGCTTGTACGATTTGACTACATGCAGAAAGCACAGCTGGCAGAAATCTCTATTCGTAGACAGCACGTTTTGCCTAAAACACTGTTGGTAGATATCTCGGTTCCTAGGAAGCACTATTGACAGAAATCACTGTTGGTATATATCTCGGTTCCTAGAAAATACTGTGGATAGAAATCACTGTTGGTAGATATCTCGGTTCCTAGGAAAAACTTTTGACAAAAATAGTACTTTTAGGGGACACCTGGCCTGCTCGGGATGATGTAGTCCACGGGCGAGATGTCAACTTCTTAGTACGCTTTAATTTATTATTCACCCAGAACATGAGATCGAGAATACCTGTCTTTAGTGAATATTAAATAAAACTTTAAACAAATGAAGTACATTGTTTAAAGTTTTATTTAATACTAGCTGATGCCCGCGACTTCTTGTAGCAGTCCAAACGTTGCCAAAAGGGCATATCCCAGTTGCTGATGACCCGTGACCCGGAGCTGCTGGGCGGTCACCATATGAGTTAATCGTACTCTAACACTCCATCCCAGTTGAGAGGGTCACACTGTAAAATTGTCGATATAAAATTTGACATTGTTCTGTATCAGATGTTCTAATCTTCGATTTTTGTATCGCAACAAAAATACTAATCAGGCTGAACAACTTTTGCAACAGCGTCATTTTTATATTTCCTATAGTTTACCTGGACCATTATGTTTCTGCATCAGGTGTTCCAAATCTTCAATTTAAAGACCTCAACAAAAAATGCTCATCAGATTGAATAACTTTTGCTAAGGCGTCATTTTTATATTTCTTATAGTAAATTACCTGGACCATTATGTTTCTGCATGAGGTGTTATAAATCTCAGATTTTTTATACCTCAACAAAATGCTCATCAGGCTTAACAACTTTTGCTAAGGCTCCACTTTTATATTTCAGCTGGACCATTATGATGCTGCATCAGGTGTTCCATTTTCCAAAATCATTTCTACCCTATTGCCTAGGCTTTGTAGCTATATAGCAAAAAAGTTTCATTCGAATCCGTCCAATATTTCTGGTGATAAGCGTGATCATACAATATACAAATAAAAAAAAAATCGTTCACTTTTATTCTTTTTAAGTGTCCTTTTATCCATTTCAGTCAAAAATATTAAATGTACAGACAAAATATTTTTACTGTTTAATTATATGTATTAGATTCACTATCGTTAAAGACAAGTTCTTGTGTATATGTCGCAGTCATTTGGTTGAATCTGCTATTTGATTAAATGACTAGCGCGTTCATTGAATGACTACGTTTAATTGGATGACTAGGCCAAACGTTGATTGAACAAGCGTCGCTCAACGTCCAACTAGTTAGCGGGTTGTAACATAGCCCTTTGAACATAGCGGACATAAAATCAGTCAGGTGATTCAAATTTTGTTAATTTTTTTACCACTGCGGCGCTAGTAGTCACCAAAACAAATATGGCGTCAAACAGCTCGAACAGATGGCACGATGTTGATATTTTTTTCGATTAAATTTTCTTAAAGGTGCGTTATTTGTAATAAAATAGTATGACATTATGGATTTACCTATTACAACGCCGCCGCCGGCTACATTAAAAACTAAGAAAAATGAAATCATGCTACCACCAAATATTACAAAGTCGGCTAAGATTCAACGACTTCGCTAAATGACATTCATTCAGTCAAGACGTTGAACGTTACATTCAACGACTTGACGAGCTGTCCTTCAGTCATTCAATTGAACGTCGCTATTCAATGAACGCGCTAGTCATTCAATCAAATAGCAAATTCAACCAGATGACTGCAACATATACCTTTTTCTTGCATATGCAAAATGTAAAATGACTCTTTTGAAATCGAATTTGAATAAATGAAAATGACTGATTTTGCATTTATTTTGTTTATAAAAAAATGATTTAAATTATATTATATGAAATAAAATTGTTTTCATTATGTTTCTCTGCCAAAGCCAGATTTGCTAAACTTCTAAAGGGCGAGGTGTTTTAGTGAAAATGACATTAATTTTTTTCCAATTTAAATATCTTATAACCAGGCCATATTTCCCTTGCCTTAACGTTTGAAAAGGGACAAGTCACTCTATCTCATCTATGGGACGAATATAAACATAGCGTACTAGAAAGTTGACATCTCGCCGGTGAACCACATCGTAAGCGGGCCAGATGTCCCCTAAAGGTATTTTTTTGTCAAAAGTGTTTCCTAGGAACCGAGATATCTACCAACAGTGATTTCTATCCACAGTATTTTCTAGGAACCGAGATATATACCAACAGTGATTTCTGTCAATAGTGCTTCCTAGGAACCGAGATATCTACCAACAGTGTTTTAGGCAAAACGTGCTGTCTACGAATAGAGATTTCTGCCAGCTGTGCTTTCTGCATGTAGTCAAATCGTACAAGCGTGTTTCTGCATGAGGTTCCACACTCCTCTGTGAGTGTGGAACCTCATGCAGAAACACGCTTGTACGATTTGACTACATGCAGAAAGCACAGCTGGCAGAAATCTCTATTCGTAGACAGCACGTTTTGCCTAAAACACTGTTGGTAGATATCTCGGTTCCTAGGAAGCACTATTGACAGAAATCACTGTTGGTATATATCTCGGTTCCTAGAAAATACTGTGGATAGAAATCACTGTTGGTAGATATCTCGGTTCCTAGGAAAAACTTTTGACAAAAATAGTACTTTTAGGGGACACCTGGCCTGCTCGGGATGATGTAGTCCACGGGCGAGATGTCAACTTCTTAGTACGCTTTAATTTATTATTCACCCAGAACATGAGATCGAGAATACCTGTCTTTAGTGAATATTAAATAAAACTTTAAACAAATGAAGTACATTGTTTAAAGTTTTATTTAATACTAGCTGATGCCCGCGACTTCTTGTAGCAGTCCAAACGTTGCCAAAAGGGCATATCCCAGTTGCTGATGACCCGTGACCCGGAGCTGCTGGGCGGTCACCATATGAGTTAATCGTACTCTAACACTCCATCCCAGTTGAGAGGGTCACACTGTAAAATTGTCGATATAAAATTTGACATTGTTCTGTATCAGATGTTCTAATCTTCGATTTTTGTATCGCAACAAAAATACTAATCAGGCTGAACAACTTTTGCAACAGCGTCATTTTTATATTTCCTATAGTTTACCTGGACCATTATGTTTCTGCATCAGGTGTTCCAAATCTTCAATTTAAAGACCTCAACAAAAAATGCTCATCAGATTGAATAACTTTTGCTAAGGCGTCATTTTTATATTTCTTATAGTAAATTACCTGGACCATTATGTTTCTGCATGAGGTGTTATAAATCTCAGATTTTTTATACCTCAACAAAATGCTCATCAGGCTTAACAACTTTTGCTAAGGCTCCACTTTTATATTTCAGCTGGACCATTATGATGCTGCATCAGGTGTTCCATTTTCCAAAATCATTTCTACCCTATTGCCTAGGCTTTGTAGCTATATAGCAAAAAAGTTTCATTCGAATCCGTCCAATATTTCTGGTGATAAGCGTGATCATACAATATACAAATAAAAAAAAAATCGTTCACTTTTATTCTTTTTAAGTGTCCTTTTATCCATTTCAGTCAAAAATATTAAATGTACAGACAAAATATTTTTACTGTTTAATTATATGTATTAGATTCACTATCGTTAAAGACAAGTTCTTGTGTATATGTCGCAGTCATTTGGTTGAATCTGCTATTTGATTAAATGACTAGCGCGTTCATTGAATGACTACGTTTAATTGGATGACTAGGCCAAACGTTGATTGAACAAGCGTCGCTCAACGTCCAACTAGTTAGCGGGTTGTAACATAGCCCTTTGAACATAGCGGACATAAAATCAGTCAGGTGATTCAAATTTTGTTAATTTTTTTACCACTGCGGCGCTAGTAGTCACCAAAACAAATATGGCGTCAAACAGCTCGAACAGATGGCACGATGTTGATATTTTTTTCGATTAAATTTTCTTAAAGGTGCGTTATTTGTAATAAAATAGTATGACATTATGGATTTACCTATTACAACGCCGCCGCCGGCTACATTAAAAACTAAGAAAAATGAAATCATGCTACCACCAAATATTACAAAGTCGGCTAAGATTCAACGACTTCGCTAAATGACATTCATTCAGTCAAGACGTTGAACGTTACATTCAACGACTTGACGAGCTGTCCTTCAGTCATTCAATTGAACGTCGCTATTCAATGAACGCGCTAGTCATTCAATCAAATAGCAAATTCAACCAGATGACTGCAACATATACCTTTTTCTTGCATATGCAAAATGTAAAATGACTCTTTTGAAATCGAATTTGAATAAATGAAAATGACTGATTTTGCATTTATTTTGTTTATAAAAAAATGATTTAAATTATATTATATGAAATAAAATTGTTTTCATTATGTTTCTCTGCCAAAGCCAGATTTGCTAAACTTCTAAAGGGCGAGGTGTTTTAGTGAAAATGACATTAATTTTTTTCCAATTTAAATATCTTATAACCAGGCCATATTTCCCTTGCCTTAACGTTTGAAAAGGGACAAGTCACTCTATCTCATCTATGGGACGAATATAAACATAGCGTACTAGAAAGTTGACATCTCGCCGGTGAACCACATCGTAAGCGGGCCAGATGTCCCCTAAAGGTATTTTTTTGTCAAAAGTGTTTCCTAGGAACCGAGATATCTACCAACAGTGATTTCTATCCACAGTATTTTCTAGGAACCGAGATATATACCAACAGTGATTTCTGTCAATAGTGCTTCCTAGGAACCGAGATATCTACCAACAGTGTTTTAGGCAAAACGTGCTGTCTACGAATAGAGATTTCTGCCAGCTGTGCTTTCTGCATGTAGTCAAATCGTACAAGCGTGTTTCTGCATGAGGTTCCACACTCCTCTGTGAGTGTGGAACCTCATGCAGAAACACGCTTGTACGATTTGACTACATGCAGAAAGCACAGCTGGCAGAAATCTCTATTCGTAGACAGCACGTTTTGCCTAAAACACTGTTGGTAGATATCTCGGTTCCTAGGAAGCACTATTGACAGAAATCACTGTTGGTATATATCTCGGTTCCTAGAAAATACTGTGGATAGAAATCACTGTTGGTAGATATCTCGGTTCCTAGGAAAAACTTTTGACAAAAATAGTACTTTTAGGGGACACCTGGCCTGCTCGGGATGATGTAGTCCACGGGCGAGATGTCAACTTCTTAGTACGCTTTAATTTATTATTCACCCAGAACATGAGATCGAGAATACCTGTCTTTAGTGAATATTAAATAAAACTTTAAACAAATGAAGTACATTGTTTAAAGTTTTATTTAATACTAGCTGATGCCCGCGACTTCTTGTAGCAGTCCAAACGTTGCCAAAAGGGCATATCCCAGTTGCTGATGACCCGTGACCCGGAGCTGCTGGGCGGTCACCATATGAGTTAATCGTACTCTAACACTCCATCCCAGTTGAGAGGGTCACACTGTAAAATTGTCGATATAAAATTTGACATTGTTCTGTATCAGATGTTCTAATCTTCGATTTTTGTATCGCAACAAAAATACTAATCAGGCTGAACAACTTTTGCAACAGCGTCATTTTTATATTTCCTATAGTTTACCTGGACCATTATGTTTCTGCATCAGGTGTTCCAAATCTTCAATTTAAAGACCTCAACAAAAAATGCTCATCAGATTGAATAACTTTTGCTAAGGCGTCATTTTTATATTTCTTATAGTAAATTACCTGGACCATTATGTTTCTGCATGAGGTGTTATAAATCTCAGATTTTTTATACCTCAACAAAATGCTCATCAGGCTTAACAACTTTTGCTAAGGCTCCACTTTTATATTTCAGCTGGACCATTATGATGCTGCATCAGGTGTTCCATTTTCCAAAATCATTTCTACCCTATTGCCTAGGCTTTGTAGCTATATAGCAAAAAAGTTTCATTCGAATCCGTCCAATATTTCTGGTGATAAGCGTGATCATACAATATACAAATAAAAAAAAAATCGTTCACTTTTATTCTTTTTAAGTGTCCTTTTATCCATTTCAGTCAAAAATATTAAATGTACAGACAAAATATTTTTACTGTTTAATTATATGTATTAGATTCACTATCGTTAAAGACAAGTTCTTGTGTATATGTCGCAGTCATTTGGTTGAATCTGCTATTTGATTAAATGACTAGCGCGTTCATTGAATGACTACGTTTAATTGGATGACTAGGCCAAACGTTGATTGAACAAGCGTCGCTCAACGTCCAACTAGTTAGCGGGTTGTAACATAGCCCTTTGAACATAGCGGACATAAAATCAGTCAGGTGATTCAAATTTTGTTAATTTTTTTACCACTGCGGCGCTAGTAGTCACCAAAACAAATATGGCGTCAAACAGCTCGAACAGATGGCACGATGTTGATATTTTTTTCGATTAAATTTTCTTAAAGGTGCGTTATTTGTAATAAAATAGTATGACATTATGGATTTACCTATTACAACGCCGCCGCCGGCTACATTAAAAACTAAGAAAAATGAAATCATGCTACCACCAAATATTACAAAGTCGGCTAAGATTCAACGACTTCGCTAAATGACATTCATTCAGTCAAGACGTTGAACGTTACATTCAACGACTTGACGAGCTGTCCTTCAGTCATTCAATTGAACGTCGCTATTCAATGAACGCGCTAGTCATTCAATCAAATAGCAAATTCAACCAGATGACTGCAACATATACCTTTTTCTTGCATATGCAAAATGTAAAATGACTCTTTTGAAATCGAATTTGAATAAATGAAAATGACTGATTTTGCATTTATTTTGTTTATAAAAAAATGATTTAAATTATATTATATGAAATAAAATTGTTTTCATTATGTTTCTCTGCCAAAGCCAGATTTGCTAAACTTCTAAAGGGCGAGGTGTTTTAGTGAAAATGACATTAATTTTTTTCCAATTTAAATATCTTATAACCAGGCCATATTTCCCTTGCCTTAACGTTTGAAAAGGGACAAGTCACTCTATCTCATCTATGGGACGAATATAAACATAGCGTACTAGAAAGTTGACATGTGAGTGTGGAACCTCATGCAGAAACACGCTTGTACGATTTGACTACATGCAGAAAGCACAGCTGGCAGAAATCTCTATTCGTAGACAGCACGTTTTGCCTAAAACACTGTTGGTAGATATCTCGGTTCCTAGGAAGCACTATTGACAGAAATCACTGTTGGTATATATCTCGGTTCCTAGAAAATACTGTGGATAGAAATCACTGTTGGTAGATATCTCGGTTCCTAGGAAAAACTTTTGACAAAAATAGTACTTTTAGGGGACACCTGGCCTGCTCGGGATGATGTAGTCCACGGGCGAGATGTCAACTTCTTAGTACGCTTTAATTTATTATTCACCCAGAACATGAGATCGAGAATACCTGTCTTTAGTGAATATTAAATAAAACTTTAAACAAATGAAGTACATTGTTTAAAGTTTTATTTAATACTAGCTGATGCCCGCGACTTCTTGTAGCAGTCCAAACGTTGCCAAAAGGGCATATCCCAGTTGCTGATGACCCGTGACCCGGAGCTGCTGGGCGGTCACCATATGAGTTAATCGTACTCTAACACTCCATCCCAGTTGAGAGGGTCACACTGTAAAATTGTCGATATAAAATTTGACATTGTTCTGTATCAGATGTTCTAATCTTCGATTTTTGTATCGCAACAAAAATACTAATCAGGCTGAACAACTTTTGCAACAGCGTCATTTTTATATTTCCTATAGTTTACCTGGACCATTATGTTTCTGCATCAGGTGTTCCAAATCTTCAATTTAAAGACCTCAACAAAAAATGCTCATCAGATTGAATAACTTTTGCTAAGGCGTCATTTTTATATTTCTTATAGTAAATTACCTGGACCATTATGTTTCTGCATGAGGTGTTATAAATCTCAGATTTTTTATACCTCAACAAAATGCTCATCAGGCTTAACAACTTTTGCTAAGGCTCCACTTTTATATTTCAGCTGGACCATTATGATGCTGCATCAGGTGTTCCATTTTCCAAAATCATTTCTACCCTATTGCCTAGGCTTTGTAGCTATATAGCAAAAAAGTTTCATTCGAATCCGTCCAATATTTCTGGTGATAAGCGTGATCATACAATATACAAATAAAAAAAAAATCGTTCACTTTTATTCTTTTTAAGTGTCCTTTTATCCATTTCAGTCAAAAATATTAAATGTACAGACAAAATATTTTTACTGTTTAATTATATGTATTAGATTCACTATCGTTAAAGACAAGTTCTTGTGTATATGTCGCAGTCATTTGGTTGAATCTGCTATTTGATTAAATGACTAGCGCGTTCATTGAATGACTACGTTTAATTGGATGACTAGGCCAAACGTTGATTGAACAAGCGTCGCTCAACGTCCAACTAGTTAGCGGGTTGTAACATAGCCCTTTGAACATAGCGGACATAAAATCAGTCAGGTGATTCAAATTTTGTTAATTTTTTTACCACTGCGGCGCTAGTAGTCACCAAAACAAATATGGCGTCAAACAGCTCGAACAGATGGCACGATGTTGATATTTTTTTCGATTAAATTTTCTTAAAGGTGCGTTATTTGTAATAAAATAGTATGACATTATGGATTTACCTATTACAACGCCGCCGCCGGCTACATTAAAAACTAAGAAAAATGAAATCATGCTACCACCAAATATTACAAAGTCGGCTAAGATTCAACGACTTCGCTAAATGACATTCATTCAGTCAAGACGTTGAACGTTACATTCAACGACTTGACGAGCTGTCCTTCAGTCATTCAATTGAACGTCGCTATTCAATGAACGCGCTAGTCATTCAATCAAATAGCAAATTCAACCAGATGACTGCAACATATACCTTTTTCTTGCATATGCAAAATGTAAAATGACTCTTTTGAAATCGAATTTGAATAAATGAAAATGACTGATTTTGCATTTATTTTGTTTATAAAAAAATGATTTAAATTATATTATATGAAATAAAATTGTTTTCATTATGTTTCTCTGCCAAAGCCAGATTTGCTAAACTTCTAAAGGGCGAGGTGTTTTAGTGAAAATGACATTAATTTTTTTCCAATTTAAATATCTTATAACCAGGCCATATTTCCCTTGCCTTAACGTTTGAAAAGGGACAAGTCACTCTATCTCATCTATGGGACGAATATAAACATAGCGTACTAGAAAGTTGACATCTCGCCGGTGAACCACATCGTAAGCGGGCCAGATGTCCCCTAAAGGTATTTTTTTGTCAAAAGTGTTTCCTAGGAACCGAGATATCTACCAACAGTGATTTCTATCCACAGTATTTTCTAGGAACCGAGATATATACCAACAGTGATTTCTGTCAATAGTGCTTCCTAGGAACCGAGATATCTACCAACAGTGTTTTAGGCAAAACGTGCTGTCTACGAATAGAGATTTCTGCCAGCTGTGCTTTCTGCATGTAGTCAAATCGTACAAGCGTGTTTCTGCATGAGGTTCCACACTCCCTCTCTGTACATGCACATGAATAAAAAAAAAATCGGTTCAAATTTTATTCGTATTGCTAACTGAGGCTCTATATCCCACTAATCTCAATCCCAGCTAATATTATTAATGCAAAAATGAGCTTTTATCCCTTCACCCTTTATCTACAGAACCAACCTTTTTGAAATTTGGCAAACTCATACGTCAGGGTAGGTACTGGGAAGGACGAGTAACTGACGATTCGGACAAAAAATATTCGGACTGGCTGTCCTAACTGACACTTTTTTTTTCACTAACAATTCGGACACGACATAGGGTTCGTTTCATCCATTTGTGATAAACGATTTCGCAAAATTATACTCGAGCGAAGCCGCGGGTAAAAGCTAGTACTCTATAAATGATTAAGCCGTTTCCTATTCTATCTGCATCTATTGCCTCATAATGTTCAAGAGAAACTAACGACTTATCCAGAGAAGCAATTCATTTAAAATTTATCGTCGATTACTAATTGAATCACAGGACTTGGCAGTATTATAATAACTCACGTTGCTTAAAAAATTGCAACAGCGTGATTAAAACAGCGGCATTTACACAATCGGCCTGAAGCCTTTTTGAGGAAGCCCTGTAAAGTCGTTTCACGCGCAATAATCTTGAAATAGGGCAGTTTCGGAGAATGTGGTAACTAGCAACGCGATTGCCGGTCGTGGTTACTTCGTAGAAGTTTAAACAAAAGGGCGTTTATAAGATTTCCGTAGGAAAGTTGACTTCAAAGTGCGTTTGATCGATGGATACGTAAAAAATATATCTTATAGGTAAAATGAATAACTACTAATAAATATTATAAATGCTTATTTGTGGGACAAATAAAATATTGTGATGTAATAAGAAACTGCAAAAGTAGCGCTTTTTAAAACGGCCGAACCAATGACGCTGAAAATTTACATCGACCGAGCATCACACATGGCATCAAGTACACAGTACATACTTAAGGACATATACACACTTAGATTACGTGAGCGTATTCTTGAACAAAAGGTACATCTTTAATAAAATAAGGCTATTTCGGGGAGGTTATGTAGCAAAGAACGGCCGTCGGTACTTCGTGACTCAAAAGTTTTAACAAAAGGCCGTTTATAAGATTTCTGTTGGTGAAGTTTATTTCAACGTGGTTTATTTGATCCTTGGCTAGTTTTAATATAAGTGTACTTAGATATGAACTGTTTTGAAATCTTATGAAATTACGGTATTCTCTACAAAAGTGAACCATTCTGCTTTTTGATGCACAAAATACCTATGCGCTAGTAGTGCCTACTAACTAAGGTAATGCCTACAGTTATAAATTCACAATAGATCCATGCAAAGTAAATGATAAAGTAAATAGTCAAAAACAATAAATAATTTTTCAGGTATATTTTCGGCTATTTTTCATGTTAAATTTAAAAAGTAAAAAGAATGAAATAAATGTATATAAAGAGACAAATCACTCAGATTGAGCTAGATCCCCACAGTAAGTTGTTAACTTGTGTCGTAGGATGATACTAGAATGAGTTTTTCTAAATTTTTAGGGTTCCGTAGTAAACTAGGAACCCTTATAGTTTCGCCATGTCTGTCTGTCTGTCTGTCTGTCTGTCTGTCTGTCTGTCTGTCTGTCTGTCCGTCCACGGTTTTACTCAGAGACTATAAGTACTAGAAAGCTGTAATTTGGTATGAGTTTGTATATTAATCATGGCAAAAAAGTCGTAGAAAAAAACCTTGAAAAAATATTTTTTTTTGGGTAGCTCCCATACAAGTAAAGTGGGGGAGTATTTTTTTTTCTCTATTTACCCATCGTGTGGGGTATCGTTAAAAAGGTCTTTCAAAAATATTGTGAGGTTAAGAACACCATTTTTCGATTTAGGGATCCGTTTCCGAAATATTTGGTTTTAAAGTGCAAAATTTTGTTAGAGGTACGTGTCCCCCCCCTCTATCTGCTAAACGGTTATATATGGATACGTGAAAAAAATTACAGCAATAGTATATATATACTGAAGTTGAAAGGAAAACTATCAGAGCTGGGTACTAAGTGCAAACTAAAAAGTTATAGGCAACCAACTTATAAAATGTACTGGAAAATGTAAAATTTCATACAATCTTCATTGTTAGATGTTTTTGGTCGTTAGACTGTGAGGTGTGAGTGTAAACAGTGTGAACTCAAAGTTGTCATTCGCAACTACGGAACCCTACACTGCGCGTGGCTCGACACGCACTTGGCCGGTTTTTTTATATTGACTGTATACTCAATAATCAAAGATTTTTTTATTCGGGAAAGATACTTTTATAGATAAACATTCAAAACCTAGGTCAATCTGAAAAAGATCGTTTTCCATCATGACCTGGCCGGGAATTGAACCCGGGCTCCTCGTGTCGCAGGCTGGCGTATTAACCACTGCGCCAAGAGTAGAGTGTGTTTAATATTTTGTAATTATATGACGCTACGAAGTGCTACTAACGCAACGGACGCTACGAAAATCTACGTGACACAAAATTCTGAACCATATTTCTTCATTACATATTTTGATAGGGTATAAACCAATCTATACTAATATTATTAAGAGTAAAGATTTTGTTGTTTGTTTGCATTGAATAGGCACTGAAACTACTAGAATGATTTTTAAACATTTTTCACTTAGAGATATTATATATTATTATATCACCTACATAGAAAGCTAATTTATCTGCGCGTGACATAGGCTATAATTTACGCAGACGAATTCGCGGGAAAATCACTAGTTAAAAATATAAGGACAGATTACAAATCTTCCTTGTTTTATTGTTAGCTTCATTCACTTCCCATGCACAAGTACGGTCAAGAAAACTTAACATTACAGACTTGCTTTTGCTCCTCCTTCACATCTGAGCATTATCCCGGTTACAACCTCGGCTATGATGCTTCAGAGCCCGGAAGTATTATGACAGCATTCATGCTTTAATATGATTTAATATATTTTTTAAAACTTCCCAACCTTTCTTGCCAAATAGTACCAGTCTTTTTTTTACTTCCTCAGGAATCGAACCGCATCTTGTGTAGCAGGCCGCGGCGGCCGCCGTCATTCTGATTAAGTTTTGATTGGATGAAATGTGTATGCAAATTTCCGTAATGGACAAATGAGTAGGTAGGTAGGAGTAAGCACAACAAACATATGTACGAACTAACGAGTATTTTCGCATTTATTATATTAGTTGGGATTTTAAGAAATACAAAAAATAGTCGCGATGTAGACGCTGCATTTCATAATGATTAGTCTTTGACAAAGTTGATCATGCAACGGGTGGAAGCTTAAAAGGAGGCGATAGACAATCATGTCACAAATTCTGATAATCGCTTTTTACCTTAAGTTTAGCAAGTAGCGTTTTTTATTGCAATTTTTGGCTGTCGCTTCCATAGATAAACATTAACTATTTGTATGTGTAGACAAGACATGACGGAAATTTTGTTCAAACAGCAATTGTAATAGCAGAATCTCTGATGCGGTACCGAAGCTTTTTATTTTAAAGCAAAAAAGATTATATGCGCTTTTGTGAACTTTCTATTTGAAACATTATTTATTGACGCGAGCGATGACTCGCTGCAGCCGCGATTCGTCTTCATATAAATCAGCCCCAATCTCGGAGCCGGCGCGCGTATGTTGTCCGCTGGTCGTAAATCGCCAACTAGAAAACAATCCGGCCGGCACCCGGCAAGTATCCCGTGCGTCTAAAATTCCAATTAAGGAAGCTCCAGAGTTCGCAGGTCCGCTGCACGCCGCGATCACTCACTTGCACTTTTAATTAATTTATTTATCGAGTTCGCGGATCGACGGCGCAACTCGCGCCGGCGCCCCGCCCCGCCGCCGGCTATATAATGCGTGGAGCGCCGACGATGTCCGTCAGTTTTCTCAGGGACGCCGAGGCGCCGTCCGCCCACCCGGGAAAATGTGTCGGAAGGACGAATACTTGAAAATTTTTAAGTAGTCAGTTGTAATGTATAGAAGGGGTTGAGATGAGGGGTCGCGAGTAGGGCCGGGTCGGCGCGGTGCAGGTAGCAGGCTGCCGGCGCCGGTGACCTTGAGGTGAGTGAGTGCACGCGCGGCGAGTCGATAGGCCGGCAGCGCCGCCCGCCCACGCGCCTGCACTACAGCTGTTTCGCTTGATAACGCCGTTTAGTTGCTTTTCCTATTATTTTTTCCTGTTTTCCTCCGCACTTGCATCGGACGACGAAAAGATGCGATTTAATGCGTCGATACCATGATTTCCTTATTTGAGAAGCTGAGAAGGAGTTCAACTTAACTTTATTTAATCTTTTATTTTGTCAAGGTTTATATTATTACATTAAATTCTGTCTCATTGATTTATATTTGTTTCGACTGCTTATTATTTTTTTGTTTGGTGTGTGAGATGAAGATTGGAATGATGAATCAATTTATACTTATACTTTTCATAAAATTTCGAATCAAGTTAAAGTACTTACTAACATGAGTGTTATCCGTCTTTGTCAAATGATTGATTTAAAAGGATGATGCGTTATTTTCTACTTCAAACTATTTTAAAGGACAACTTAAGGTCGGTCGAACGGTTGATGTATTATGAAGATTGATACTTATATATTTCATTAGGAATAACCTACGAAGAACGAACGTAAGAGTAGTTACTTTTGAAAGCAAATAATAGCTGAAACGTTTAAAAACTTAGAACATGTAGTTTTAAGTATAATAAAATACTAAAACTTTTATTTAAATAAAAAAAATCTATGAAAAATAAATATAAAACTTTGTAACACCAAATTTTTAACATTAAGAGGCTTAGATGATTGAAACTAACGTCACTTCTCATTTTATTATCTCAATCCTAAATCAGATCATTTAAAAAAAATCTAAATCTGTACTTATTATTTTATTGGTATAACCATATTGCAAATTAAGAATATTGTTCATATGAATAGTGATATGATTTCGATGAATAATTAACTCCTCCTAATTTATCAAATGCGAAGTATTGAAGAGTATCAAAAATACTACTTTTAATATTTTTTTTTAAAAAATAGTAAGTGAAAAAACTTTTCTTATTTTTATTTAATCAACCGTGCGAGATTGTTACGGTTACGAGTATACCCAAAATACATAGAAATAACTAATACGAATAAGCACGATTTATATAAAATAGTCATATCAACAAAAAAATTATATAATAAAAGATATATTAATAAACTCCATCCCTGACTTTTAATATGATTATGAATTCTAAAATTCCTGACCAGAATAAAGACAACGTAATAGCGCCCCATGATACTATCTAATAACAATAATTGCAACCGCAAAAACCATGAACACACAGGGGTGTCTCGCAACGGGAAAATATTAAGGGATAGCTCAGTTTGGTCGGGTATTTTGAATAAAAAAACTTTATACAAAAAAAATGATTAAAGATATAAAAATAATTTAATTTGTTACTACTGTACTGTACTTATAATGATTTGTAAAATATGTCAAAACGTTAAAAATCTACTTAGTTCTAAAGCGAATGATTTACAAGTACGTATTTTTTCAAATATCAGCTTCCAAATATAATTTACACGCAGTGACGTCACGTAATAAATACTACGAGTATACTTATTACTCCGCTTTCTCATATAATAATATAGTCCTCTTAGCACTATTGTTTAATACTGCTGAGAGGACAGATTTTTTACAGCATTATTAGCTACCTTCTTAAATCGGTTTATATTATTTGTGGTAGATTTTCTTAAACTTCTACTTTAAATCTTGCTTAAATTCTATATAATACGAGTGCATCGTGTATCTATTTGTAAAAAGAGAATACCTATCACAGAAATAAAAATAACAAAAAAAATATTTGCATTGCCTATCCCAACCGCTAAGACCATGGAAACATAGGGGTGGCTCTCAAACGAAAAAAGCTGTAGGGTTAGCTCAGTTTGGTCGGAGGCCAAGTAGACGCGCAGTAATTACTGTCTCAGGAGCTGGGTCTTAATTTGCTTAATTTACCCGAACCCGTGCCGGCTTAATCGCACGATTTAATGGTTATATCTGAATGATGCGCATTGTTTTAAAACGTCGCGCGTCTGCTACCGACAATTAGCTCGTTTAATGTACTCGCCCGCTCTGTTATATTGGCCTGTTAAATGTTATGTGCATGTAAATTAGGGGATTTTTGCTTTGCTTAGGGATTCTATTAGGAGAGATGGCGATTATTATTATTAGAATTTCAAGGAAATCTTTTTAATCAATATTGTGAAATAAAAAAATGTCGTACTTACCAATATTTTATTTTCCTTCAAATCTATTGTACTATAATGGGCTGAACTAATCAATTGATTCAAACTAAAATCCGATTTGTCCATGATTCCTGAACGTACACCAAGCCTAGTAGCGATTTTTTTATCATTTGAAAAGCACAACTGAACTTCTGTTCAGAGATTACTTTTAAAAGCCGTACTATTAACTTTAATCTAATAAAAGAAACAAACTTTTAACTCAACAGACTTTACAAAATTATAACAATTTTAGTTAAAGTAGGAAACAATACAAAAGCTACATTCTTTACAAAAGCTTGTCCACACCAAAAATAAGCAGAACTATTCAGCAGACAGAATATCCCAATATAATAATATTACGATTAAGAACAAAAACTTTAAACTTAAACTAGGTCTCTATAAAAATAAACTAACTAACTTTTAAACAATGTCACATTTCGTTACATAAAATTGCAAATAAGCAGAGCAATTCCTCAGACAGGATTTCCAATGTAGGATTTATAGAAAATATAGTAGTATATTGTCTTTGGAAAAACGTATAAAATAAACGGCCCACTCCTTACTACCTTTCTTAGTTAAAACCCAATATTCCTTTAGCAAATTTAAATAAAATTATTTTAATACGGTTTTTATCGCGTTTATTACATTATTTATACACCTAACGTTTCGAGCAGTTTACAGTGTTGGTCGCAGGTAGACTAAGTTGACATTTGTCTAGTATTTTATAAGAACTGCAAAATTTACCGCCTAAAATATTTATTGATAACGTTCCGGATGTACGCAGTGTTGGCTCACGGTGTTTAAAGGTCTTGCAGTATTCTGCTTAGCTTGAGATTTGATTAAATTGATGACTGGATCCCAAGCTGGTGGTAACTGCCAACCATCCTCTCTATTAAAATTACGATGTTTTTAAATTTCAATAGCCTCATGAAGCGTTCTTGGAATGTATCTGTTTTCTTTTGCAAGGACTTGAGGATTATCAAAACGCATGCATATAATGGTTGGGTTTGTCTAGGGCATGTTCACAGACTGCAGACTTCGTTGAGCGCCTATGCTACATGTCAGCAATATGTTCTTTTATACGGGTACCGATGCTTCTCTTTGTTTGCCCAATGTATGATAAACCACACTCACAGTCAATTTTATAAACTCCAGCATCTTGTAACGAGATATTAGATTTGACAGGTCTTAAAAGTTGGTTTATTTTCTTGTACGGCTTGTAGCAGGTCTTGATTGAAGCACGCTTAAGTATATTACCAATTTTATCCGTGACTCCCTTTACATAAGGTAAGATGGCAGGAAAGCGATCAACTAACTGTGTGAGGCTTTGGGCGGCTTCCGTGATGTGTTTATGGGAGGTAGAGGTTGTAGCTTCTTAAAACCGATTTTACTCGTTGAAGCTCCTCCTTGAGGTGGTGGGTGTCACAGATGCCATGTGCTCTCTGAAACAATGATTTACCAACGGTAGCCAACTGACATTGATGATGATGGGATTTGCCATTGAGATATTTGTCGTTATGGGTAGGCTTTCTATACACAGTATGACTAATAATATAATCAGGATTTCTAATTATTAAAATATCAAGGAAAGCTAATTAAAACCGTATTAAAATAATTTTATTTAAATGTGTATAAATCGCGAAAACATAAGAAAACATTCCATTAGCAAACTTAAGGTAAAAATTCAAATTTCGTTTTATAATGATAATAATTTAAATAAAATTAATTTAATACGGTTTTTATCGCGTTTATTACATTACTAGCTGTTACTCGCGGCTTTGCCCGCGTGATATATACCATACGTCCTTCTCTGTACCTTAACCTATGTATACGCAAAATTTTATGATGATAGGTTAAGTAGATTGGACGTGAATCTGTAACAAATAAACAAACAAACTGTATACCAATGAATATTTTTTTGGCGGTAGATTTTGCAGTTCTTATAAAATATATGACAAATGTCAACTTAGTCTACCTGTGACTGTGACCACGAACACTTTAAAGTGCTCGAAACGTACGATGTATAAATAATGTAATAAATGCGATGAAAACCGTATTAAATTAATTTTATTTAAATGTGTAATAATCGCGAAAACATCAGAAAATGATAATCCCTAAATAAATTTGACGTTTTAGTTTAAATTGGATCTAAGTCATTACTTTATTTAAAAAAATCAGTAACAAACCCGTTAGTCGAAACCTATAAATAAAGTCACATTCCGAGGATTGCCCGCAACAAAAAATAAGCAGAGCGATTCCGCAGACAGGATATCCAATGTAGGATTTATAGCAAAGAGGTACAAAACAAAAGTCGCGCTCCTAACTACCCCGCTCAAGATTGCTTTCGTGCGGTTTGCAATAAAAGCCGCCAAGTGTGTACTCAACCGAGCTCAGTATTTAGAGCATGAATTTTAGATACGCAACCGAGGACAATATGTTCAAATACATGCCGCGTGTATTCAGTTACATTATAATGTCAGGTGGGGACGGCACTCCAAATAAATAGGGAAAACTCGGTCAGCAAAACAGGCCCCGAAGGGTCAGTTCAGTTCATAATGTAGAAGGAATATCGGAGTCAGGCGACGTTGCGTAATGTCTGTATTTCATGTTGCATACGTTTTCTTTGCAAAGAAATTTTGGAGAAAGTTCTTATTAGAATTTAGGAGTTACCCTTATCGTTATACATATAACAAATCATGATAACAGCTTTCTAAAATTAACTTTTGAATGGAAAATGGTAGATTTAGCCAAAACAAGTAAAAATCCTCAGAACTGTAATACGCACATATTGATTTAAAGTTCGGCCAAGTGCGGATTTTTAATCAATATCGGACTCGCGCACAATGGCTTCCGTACCGTATTTATACGTTATTAGACTAAAGAGCAAAAACGGCAAAAAAAACCTTTTTGCTGTATGGCAGCCCCCCTTAAATATTTAATTTTATTTTGATATCCTTATTTATTTTTACAGTAAATACACTAACAACTACAACAAAAAATTCTGTGAATATTTCAAGCGTCTACCCGTTGCCGTTATTTATATTTCGTTACAGACAGACGGGAATTGAAGTCTCGTGAATAGGGTCCCGTTTTTACCATTTGAGTACGGAACTATATTATTGTTTTTAGGTTTCCGTTGTAAACTAGGAACCCTTATAGTTTCGCCATGTCTATCTGTCTGTCTGTCTATCTCTCTGTCTGTCTGTCCGTCGGTCTGTCCGTCCGCGGTTTTACTCAGAGACTATAAGTACTAGAAAGCTGTAATTTGGTATAGGTATGTATATTAATCATGCCAAAAATTGGTAGAAAAATTTTTTTGAAAAATTTTTTAAAAAATTTTTTTAGAGTATCTCCCATACAAGTAAAGAGGGAGTAATATTTTTTTCTATTCAAACCGTGTTGGGTTAAATAGGTCTTTAAAAGTATTGTTGATAACACCATTTTTAAATTTAGGGATCCGTTTCCGAAATATTTGATTTTAAAGTGCAAATTTTTGTTAGAGGTAAGTGTCCCCCCCCCCCCCCTATCTCCTAAACGGTTATATATGGAAACGAGAAAAAATTACAGCAGTAATATATATACTGAAGATGAAAGGAAAACTATCAGAGCTGATTACTAAGTACAAACTAAAAAGTTATAGGCAACCAATTCATAAAATGTACTCGAAAAAGTAAAATTTCATACATTTTGATTGTTACATGTTTATGGTCGTTAAACTGTGATGTGCGAGTGTGAACTTTGTGAACTCAAAGTTGTCATTCGCAACGACGGAACCCTACACTGCGTGTGGCCCGACACGCACTTGGCCGGTTTTAAACTATAATAAAACAACAAAAACTGAGATGTCGTTCATACAGGGTGGTCCTGAACAACCTTGCAATATTTTAAAGATGGAATCAAAACCCCTAAAAAACAAATACGCAAAAAAAATAGTGCAACATAAAAAATAATATTACTATACTCTATACCCATAGAAATTTGGTCAACTGATTAGTAAATTTGTATGGGAGATCCATTTTTTCCCGTTTTTGTTGCGGGTCTATATTCTAAAGGGATTCTGATTCCAACGTTAACTTTTTTCAATATTATTAACAAAAATAAGAAACTAAACTGATATTAAGGGTAATAAAGCATAACCGTTATTACACTGTTTTGCTCTACAATCACTACTAGATTTTGCCCGCACAGATTATATTAATATCGGTTATTTAGTTCTTACAGTAGTCAAACAAAAACACAATATCCTTCGTAATAACCAAGTCCAGTATCAAGATAGCTGTGATTGCCAGCGTACGACACGAAAGCGGCAATTAAATAGCACATAAAAAGCAGAGCCACCTTAATTATGTCGGCTGCTTTCTTTCTTATCTCAATTTTATTACAACGACAATACGCAAAGCACGCCTATTAAATTATTTGCGCGAGCGCCCAACCTCGGCGGCGCTAAGCCAAAATTACTTATTGTGCAAAAAACTGGCCAAGTGCGAGTACGACTCCCTACCCGAGCGTACGTTAAATAATATTACTCCAGTTTCTCTCATATTCTATGTTGCAGGTAACGAATAACTTAGTTTATTTTTTATTATATTGATATGTCAATATACCTCTTCCCCCAAAATCCTCGTATAAACGTGGCTCATTTCTTTGATACAAATAAAATGCCTGTCCGGCGAAGCGAGCCTTTTAATTACAAAATATAGTAAGTTAACACCTATTCACAGATATTTTATAACGTTATGGGTAGCTAAGGGTGTAAAAGTACCCTACCTCAAACTTAACCCTTAAAATGTCCGTATATATTTATTATGTAAAATGTCGTATATACTCAAGTCAAAAGTTGTAACTATTTCTCTCACATGCTCTATACTTATATATTTTCTATCTCACCGAAAAGCAAACAAAAGGGTGTTTTTCCTAAACTCTTTTCTTAACTGTAATTATTCCGTTTCTTTTTTTCAATAGTTCCGAATAAAGCGTCATCGTGCCGGATTCTGTTTAAGCATTTAGAGACGGAACCCAGAAAACATTCTGGCTAAATGGTGTCACATCATCCTTGTTTACTGTTATACTGCCGGCGCGGCTCGAGCATAAATCATAATATTTGTAACGAGTGTAAGACGTGCACAGAGGCCTAACATCGCGCCGTTTTCCTTACGACAGTAGGGCAGCTAAGAAATAACGAAGTTGTAGTAAATTTAACCCTCTTTTTAGACTTTATTTTGTTCTTTTAATTTGAATTTCAAACATTAGCATTATAATATTGTAAGAAGTGTAAGCTGTATTTTAAAACTAACATCACGCGCCGTGCGATGGTAGCGCGGCTAAGAATAAAAGAGGTTAAAATTCTAAATTTTATTTAGCATGTGTATAATTCTTATTTTCTCCTTAGAGCAAGAGACATGATTCTCAAAATGGTTTAGTAAGTAATTGACTCCTCTCTTCCTTGTAACAGCATAAGTACCGTTGGTTACTACGTCCATTCTTTTTAACACAAAGTCAATATTTAATTTGTAATTGTATGAAATTCTCATACAATTTCTACTAAATTTTATGAATTTTTTATGAATTTAAGAAAACCGAGTTTTTATACTTGGACCATCAGCAGTTTTATTTATTGCATTGGATTGCAGGTTGTTTGTCAGCAAGTCTCTGTTTTATTCATTAAGCGATGCTGGCCGCTGCAGCAAACAGTTTAATTGTCCGGCTGCAAAAATGTATGCAAAATGCCGGATACCGGTTACTCCACTTGATAAATAATAAATACAGAACTTCGTTTCAATCAACAGTTTTTAGCTGAAATACATTTCGTTTATCATATTTTTAAATTATGAAAATTCAAATTACTTATTTTACTTCCATACGTAAACTAGGAAAGGTGACTAACGTCAGTAGTACTTATATCTGTATGCGTGACACATATTTTTTTATTATAGGGCCCAGATCCACTTACATACACAGAGTAATTAAGTTATTCTTATGATACTAACTACCGGCATTTTTTTTTAAATTATACGTTTAAATAAAAGCGCTGGACTTTTTTTATGTGATCTATTTTCGGGAACCATTTATAATTTCTGATTTATGTATCCAATTAAAATAAGATACAGGGTGATGGTGTTTAAAATATCAATACAATAGAAAATTCTTAGAAACAATCAATTTGTATTTAGCAAACAGAATGTTTATGCTAATAGGAAAATTCTTTGGGCGACCTAAAGAAAATGCAAGTAGCGGTTCAATCAAAAATGTTTACTAGCGCACTGGGCTCTCCCAATAACGTGGCTCCTACCGTGGGCCGCGATTTCTTATTCATCTCGGAGCCGACGTTACCTATACGTAAAGAACATAAGACTGTGATTGAGACTGATACTTATTTTCAACGATAAATTTTTTTTTATTGCTTTTAGTTAGAAACTAATTTGTTTCGATTCGATGTTTGGAAGAAAAAAGATAACGTTTACTCGAACCCATTTATTTTTTACCGACCGATTTATTTTTTTGTGCGATCCGATAGGTTTTAATATCAATTTTGTATGTTGGACAGAAAAATCATAGTTAAATTTAAAGTTCCATGGACATAATATCTTTAAATGATAAATGTACTTATGTTTCTTATATTCTCTATTTAGTGACTCAGCCCGACAATATGAACAACTTTTCTTAAGAAACCTTTTCTTAAGAAAGTCATGTCGATGTAAAATTGTACATTATTTTTTTATTACCTACATACAACTGTTTCTACGGGATCAATCTGGTGATTGGTTTCGTAGGCTTAGTCACCCCATAAAGGGTATATTTTCACGCGGTGTATAGGTGTACTGATTAGACAGAATATATAGGTATTATTTTAGCGTGTACCTATTAAAATTGACAAATTTTAAATGTACTATATTATTTATACGGTATTGAAGAGAATGATATATCTTAAAAGCTCAGGGAGTAAAAATATCAGAATTTTGTTTCCGTTATTTTTCCAGAACAGCACAAAAACGTATAAAAGGCCGACAAAAGTAACAATACACGTAGTAGCGGGTACTACGTTCGGCACTAACAGTCGAACAGGCGGCTGTTTGTAAATCTCTTGTTTTGAGCACAAAAAGAGCAAATGTGTACGAGTCGTATTTCGGGCTGGAGTCAGGTAGCCGATCCGAAAAACAACAGTCGCTGGAAGCTGTAATGGCCGCAGTAATAGTCACATACAATACTCTTAGTTAATATTTTTAGTGAGGATTTACTTTACAGAGTACCACCATAGAACTTTTGATTTACTTATATGTTACTACAGATTGGAAAATCACTTAAAAAGGAGCACTCGGCTGTTGGTAAATCTCTTCTTTCGAGCACAAAAAGAGCAAATTTGTGCGAGTCCTATTTCAGGCGGGAGTCAGGTAGTCGATCCGAAAAATAACAGTCGCTGGAAGCTGTAATGGCCGCAGTAATAGTCACATACAATACTCTAGTTAATATTTATAGTAAGGTTTTACTTACATGTTAAACTAAAGATTGGAAAATTACTTAAAAAGAAGCTGTCGGCTGTTAGTAAATCTCTTGTTTTGAGCACAATGAGAGCAAATAGGTGCGAGTCCTATTTCGGGCAGGAGTCAGGTAGCCGATCCGAAAAACAACAGTCGCTGAAAGCTGTAACGGTCACAGTAATAGTCACATACAATGCTCTGATTTAATTTGTACTGAGGTTTTCCGAGTCACTATAGAAAGAAAAGCGTCAGACTTTTTTAACTTTAACTATCACTACAAAAACAGCAATCGGCTAATTGTAAATCTCTTGTTTTGAGCACAAAAAGAGCAAATGTGTACTAGTCCTATTTTGGACTGGAGTCAGGAAGCCGATCCGAAAAACAACAGTCGCTGGAAGCTGTAGTGGTCGCAGCAATAGTCACATACAATGCTCTGATTTGATGTTTCTACTGAGGTTTTCCCAGTTTCTAAAGCTGCAGACTTTTTAAACTTTGTCTGTCACTTAAAAAGGAGCAGTCGTCTAATTGTGAATCTCTTCTTTTAAACAAAAAAAAAAAACAAATGTGGGCGAGTCTTATTTCGGACTGGAGTCAAACAACGGTCTCGTTGAAAGCTGTAAAGGTTGAAGTAATAATTACATATACTGCTCGGAGATAATGTTTCTAGTGAGGTTTTCCTTATATGTTACTATGGATATCAAAGCTTCAGACTGTAAATTTTGTCTATCATTTAAAAAAGAACAGGCGGTTGTTTGTAAATCTCTTGTTTGTTGTTCTGTGGTACTATGTCGGGCTTCAGGTATCCGATCCGAAAAACAACGGTCTTACTGGAAGCTGTAATTTCTGCTGTAATAGTCACATACAATGCTGGGTGGTAATGTTTCTAGTTAGGTTTTCCTTCTGAAAAGAAAAAATTCTGTAGATAGAAAAGCTTTAGAATTTTTAACATCGGCAAACACTAATTGTCTGCTGCTTGTAAATCTTTTGTTTTTTACGTTCCCACGCACAGACAGAATTGCAGGCACTAATATATATAAAAACTAGATGTTACCCGCGGCTTCGCCCGCGTGATATATAGCCTATGTCCTCCTCAGTACCCTAACCTATGTGTATGCAAAATTTCACGCAGATCGGTTCAGTAGATACGGCGTGAAAGCGTAACAAACAAACAAACAAACAAACTCACTTTCGCATTTATAATATTAGTTGGGATTAGGATGTTAATTGATAAAACTTTGATTGATATTTATCAAGTGGCGTATCCTGTGACCGAAATTTTGCATACATTTTTGCAGCCAGATAATTAAGCTGTTAGCTGCAGCGATCAGCATCGCGTAATGAATAAAACAGCGCACTGCTGACAAATAGCCTGCAACCCAATAAAGTTACCAAATATAAATAGTGACCCGGCCAAGTGCGAGTATTATTCGCACATGCAGGGTTCCGTAGAACTTAACAGGTAATTTGGTACAAAATTAGCCGATAATGCACGTTGTTTGTATGGGAGCTCAGTTTTGTTTATAATTTTTATTATTTGCTATTATGCCGACAAAAAAATGTAGATCTCTTCCTATTACGGTTCCAAAGATAATCTCTGAGAGATGGACAGCACAGTCTCAGTAATAGTTTATTTATTTATTTCAATAATTTAGATAATACTAAGAATAGTTATTATATCTTTTAATAACAATCCTTAAAATTATTTATAAACAAAAGAAACGCAAGGAAAACGCAGAGCTCCCAAGAAGATTTAATAGTAATTAGTCGGCACCTAGCCATACCATCAAAATTCATAGAACATCGTGAATACTTAGTCCAGTTTACGCAGGTGTATAGTTTTACGTCCATCATTCTTATAAATGTTTAATTTCAAAAAACCTGACCAGCCAGAGACATGAAAATATATTCGCAGTTTAAAAAAAGACGGGAGCGGTCAAGTTGCTTCACGTAAACAATTTAAATTCCCCGTTCGCGGACGGCTGGCAAACTGCAATCTGCATTTTTCTCCGAGCCGATTCAGCTGCACCATTAAATAAAGATGAAACAGAAGAATACTCTCAGTACTTTAATCAAATCAAATCAAATCGAATCTTTTATTTCGAAATAAGCCCTCGTAGGCACATTTCACCGTCAAATTACATTTAAAATTCACTTATTGAGTATTATATATTTTATTCATTATTGGTCAAAGCTACAGACTGCAAGCGCTTTGGAATCGACCACTGGATAGAAGTAACGCGGAAAGAAAGTCTTTTTAACAGTGTACAGTTAAGTAAATGAATATAAAATAATTAAGGTTGTCACCTAATGGATCCAAATCTCCAAACAAACCCACTTCAAAAACGTACAAGCCACATATTTTAGCACCATCCCTATTCAATGCAAAACTTTAATATAATCTATATAATTTTTTTATTTCTGGAATTTATTACCCTTTATGTAGGATGTTCTAAATAATAACCATCTCGTCATTCAAAAAACCTCCAAAGATAGGGTTCGTCCAATCTCGAATTCGTAAGGTATTTTTATTAATTGCATTTGGTATAACCGAAATGTAAAATTTAATGAAATTTGTGTACTCGTATACCCAAAACCACAAAAATATTTCATGTCATAATTCTACTTTCTTTTTAAATTTTACTTACTAGTTTCCAGACTTATCTTAAAGACCTTCTTCTTCTTCTTAACTAAGGGGAATGTTAATAAACACTAATGTGCTAGAGGTCCATGATTCAATTGACCATAGATATTATGGTGGTATAGGATAGGTGTACAATCTGTAAGTCTTTTAGTTTATAGCACACGGCCGCGGAGGCTGCGACGCGGCAATTAACAAGGAATCACTCGTTTGGCTTTATTGAAATAAAGGAAACTTAATTAATGACTATTTTCACTACGGACTGCACAATTGCTTGTTTACGTGAGTGACTTTTTGCCTGTTAATAACTAGCTCGACTTTCCAGGAAGCAATACTGAGTTAATTGAAGACAATTATTGGGTTTATGTAACACGAGCATTGGTACAATTTATGATTTCTCTAATATACGTTTACCAATTTATTTCCAGCGTGTATAGTATAAACCAATATGCTGTCAGGGACAACGATGCATCACGGTTAAGAATATAATCGGGAAAACGTTCTTGTAGTTGAGTTAGCAAATGTTACTAGCGTTAAAAATAATCAGTCCGCTAGTAAGGTTTTCGAGTTTAAAACTAGTGTCAAAAGCTAATCGCTAGACACTCAATTTATTTTGATTTTAGTAATAGTGGATAGGTTATTATTTCCATCTTTGTTATCGCGGTTTTCGCACAGTAACACAATCACTTGTGGTCATGCCGTGACTGCGTTTCAGTCGGTATTAGTACAAAGTGCTTTGTTTTATTTGGCGTATTGATACTTTTATTATGTACAATTCATTGCAATTTTTGGGCTATGATTAGAACAGTAAACGAAAAAACATAGAAGTCGCCTTATATGTATACTACTAAATCTCTATCATTTTTGGTACTACTTAAAATGGCAGCTCATTGCGGGGCAAGCAACTAAAGAGTGACTAGAACCTTTTGTTCTGTTATAAAGATAATAAATATATTTTACTTTAGTTTACTTAGTCGCCATGTATCGAGCTGTGATATAATTATTAATTATGCTGTTTTAATAACCTTTATAAAATACTATTGCAATTATTATGAAGGTCATCTATGCGACTGCGGTTTTCATCGCAGTCGCACAAATTGCTTGTGATCACACGACAATCGCATTCTCTCTCTCTCTCTCTTTGAGTTAAATTAGTATAGAGAACGAAAAAATATTAAAGGCGCCTTCTATACTAAATCTTTGTCTTTTTTGGTATCACGTAAAATGAGAGCACTTTGCGGAGCAACCAAATTAAGAGTGACTTAATTGCGTTAAGTATGCAAGGTAATATAAATAAAGACTCCTACATAAGAAGTATAAAAAAATAATATTAATTTAATAATAGTATATCAAAAAACATAACACACCTATAAAATTAGAAACATAAGAGTAAAATCCCTGTGTCCACAGCCTTAAAGAAAAGTATGCCACGTGCGGCCCTAGGCCGCTGCTTTTTTCGTTCATTGCATTGGTTCGTTCTTTAGTTCTCATCACTAGACATTAAACTCGGAATAAGAGTGATTGTAATGACTTACATATAATATTTACCATGCCAGGATCTCTCTCCATTTTTGTCTTTCACAGATTATGGTAGAGTTTGACGGCCTAATGGACTTACGCATTAAAAAACGTTTTTTGCACTTAGTTTTAGATTACTACAAAAGGATTCAGTTAATGCAAATAGCATTGTCTACTAGTTCACAATAGGTGGCATAAAATATCTTGACTTCTTAGCGGAAAGTTCGTTAAGTCGTAGGTCCCTTCTGTCAATCAATTTATTAAAAAAGCTTATTTGAAATAACAAAAGAAAGTGTCAGCCACTTAAAGCAAAAAAGAAATAAAAACTGCAAGTATTCCCATTTACAAATTTGACCTAGTTCTCCAGTGTTACCACATCTACGGGCCTTGTTATGCAGGACATTGTTACCCACTCTCAGTTCTCCACAAAATCACACTAGAATATTATATTCTACTCTTAGGTTCTATGCTCCGACATCTTTTGTGCTGGCTTCTATGAATGTGTAATGTTAGTTTTATTCGCTCAAATGTAGGAGAGCGTTGCGAATGCGGAAGAGAAAACAAATCCTCTGGTAGCTGGTAAAAAGCTAAAGATCTAAAACTTCGAAACCGTGAATTAAAAAGATTTTGTGCTTTTACTACCATATTGTATAATGGGATCAAACCCAGTATAGTCAATACCTGAATAACTTCTAATTTTAAACCCTGTGTTTCAACCCGTTTGGGGTCTATGGGCTGTTCGAATCGATTTGCTCTGTCTAACTAATGTTGTATGTGTGTATTACAAACGCATACGAGCATATCACTCGAATGACGACTGCTACGCTTCCTGATCCAGGTTCTGTTTGCTTAGGTAACCGAATTATCCTGTCCGAGCGGTGCAGCATTAATAGTACAATCATCGCTACGAGCTGCTACGTCCGGCGTAGCCGCTCGCTACGCCGCGACGTAGCGCTACAAGCCGGATTTAGTTCAATCAAAGCATCGCCGTCGTGTTTACGTAAAATCGAGCAGAATCAATTTTCGTTGGCTCACTTAAAATTCGAACACATTCGCCGATTTCCGGCGGCACATCGTACATTTCCTGCCGTCTAGTCAGCAGCTGCACATGGGAGGCCATCGTTTCGAGGCATTTTGTTCGCCATTTTTATTTCATCATAATTCCGTTTTCAATTTTAGCGAGCGTCGTCGACGACGAGATTGGTGCGTAAAATTCGCGTAAACATTCGAGCGGTTGCGAGCGGTTACTCGCGCGCGACTGTAACCGGTTTATGTCGGTGCAGAGTGTAAAGAGATAAGGTTCTTTATGTGTGTAATCATTTTGTGTTACGATGGACTTCGCCGCTCGTGAGTGTTATTAAGGCGCTGGTCCACGCCCGCTAAGCTTTAACGCCCGAGATTTTAAAGTGTACAATGTATGAGTAAGCGCTGACCGCCGCGCCGCGCCCCTACTTAAGATTACACCGACTTGTGGTCTGAACTTTTAACTGTTCGTGACTTTCATACTTTTACATTTTTATCAAATGTGGTGCTAAAATCATTCTGTTGTTGTATTTTACGAGGTAAATAGCAATTTTTTTAGGTAAACGAGATTTGGGTACATAGTGAGGTACAATTATAACAAAACTCGTAGTATTCAGATAACTTGCGCTTTGGTCATGATCATTGAATATAGTGAGCGAAAATTATATAGGTATATAATACAATAATAAAATACAAAATCTTCGGTAGCTATTGCTTGCATTACAATAACATCTTACGAAAATCTTTACGGTTTCTATTCAAGTTTATCTTTTCCCGTTAAACTGTTGACTCTCGCCCCAATATATTATCACATCAAACGGGTCGATAGACACCCACTTTTTACGAAAAGTTACGAGCGCAGCAGAACACTGCTGCTCATCCACCGTTATATCTGAGAGTATTTACTTTACAGCCCGCACTTATTTTTAACTAGCCTCTCTTCCCTATTTCCATCACCGTTACGTCGCCGCACGCCAGTGAATTGGCGCAGTGCGATTACAAATTTAAGCCGTCGCAGCTAATATGAATGACAACGGGTCGACCTACTCGACATTCATTTCCCTCGGCGCACCTCTCTTATAATAACTTACACGAGAACTTCGCCTTAAGGTACCGTCGAATATGTGCGGACGCGATGGGGCGCGTGAGGCACGGAAAATGACTTAATAACTTTATGTTACACATATGCTCATTTTTATAAGGAAAAACGAGACATACTTTAAATGAACATTATAAAAAATTATACAAACTTTCAGTTACAGAAATAATCGTAACAATAAATAGAACAAATTGCGCTTTGAAAAGTATCATGATACAAATTATAGCTTGCGATAAAACCGAACGAAGATACGCGAGCCTTGTAATTGTCTCATAAATAATAAGGCGATCCGTACGTAAGTGCGTCAAGCGGACGTAGCATTGCCCGCGCTATTGAATAAACCAAAATTACAGTAAGGGCTACAATTTTCCGCGCCTGAATTGCTGAGCTGCAAACAATTTTATACATATCTGATGAAGGTGCAGACTTTGGCGCCCTATAATCCAGATTCGACCCTTGAATGCGAGCGAACGAGCGGGTGGCCGAGGTTTTAGAGTGGCCCTTCAATCAGCCCTTGCTGGCGGGTGCGGGGGGCGCGGAAAGGAAGAGGGAGGGGCCACGAGGACCTTTGAGCTACAAGCTCTTTGACACGAGCCACTGGCGCACTCTTCAAGTAATGATTCATTCTGCTGATGACTGACGCGGCTAATGCGCCAGTTTTCCCTCCCTGATATTTGGTTAAGGATTAAGGATTCAGGATTCGCTCGCTTTTTAAATTAGATTTCATCTCGTCTCTTTTAAGTCACTTTGTGCAGGACGGTTAAAAATTTTCGCATAGAAACTGCAATGTCAACGTTTTCAATTAGGCACCTCAGATTTAAGGCGGGATCGAAATTAATATCTAGACGTTTTATGGACCCAGAAAATTGCATCCACTACTAGCGACTCACTCTCACTCACTCTAAAATATTTAGTTTGTTCGTGATGGGTATAAGCTCATTACTTTATCAGCAGGTAAAATAGGCTAGATCATTCGCGGAAGAAGTCGCGGGAAAACAACCAGTGAATAAACTAAATATGAATATTTAACTAATTATGGTATTTTTTAAAGGCTCGTTTGTTATACAATAAAATCAAAATTAATAGAATTCTAATTAATAGAAATAGTTCTTTTATTTCTTGATTGATTACAATAGATATCAATTGAAGTTACTACGTTTAAAGCCCAAAAGTTTCTCAGTAAAGTGTACCAGAAAAAATCATAAATTTTAGAACAGTGTGGGCTCCCTTTGCTCGTCCAGATCAGATTGTCGTCCAATGTTATATTATACTCAAATGTGTCAGTTGGTGTTTTGTCCAAACTTTCTGAGTCTGGCGCCAGATTTCGGGACATTTCCGAGCGCTTCTCAGAACCACTTCAGTTACACAGTGAAGAGCTTTAGATTTTTGTTGCCTTTCCAGATCAATGGAATGTTTCTCGGACCAATATAAATACAAGATACAGATGCAAAACAAAAGGAGAGTGCATTTTTAAAAATTTGTTTAATGAATGAGACTATTCATTTTTATCATTCCATATGTTTCCAGCTAGAAGTCACTGCCGTTGCAGACAAAATAATACTAACATATAGACTGCCAACCCTATAGAGAATTATAGACAAAATTAAGGCCTGCTACAAAGTAGGCATAGGCAACGACGCTGTAGAGTTGTTTTCCTCTCGCCACTAATCAGCATTAGCCATAACTTACTAAAACTGATATGATATTTTATAAATATTTTTTTTACCTAGCCTGTCTTGGTTTTTTTCCCACAAAAAAGTTACGAAGTAGAGGGTAAGACTACATGATCATTGATCTCCAATTAAGAACACTATTTTCAGGCAAGTGACATGCACCTAACTAACAATATTACACACATATCAATCAATAAACTAACAGATAGCAGCTTAGCTTGTGCAGGCGATAAACGGCAAGCATTCAAGTCGCACACCGTCTATGCATCGTCGCCTCGCGACAAACTCGCCCATAGTCGCGACATCCCTAATTTGCAAGACAATAGCAAGCGAGCTATCGCCGAGCTCAGAGCTCAAACCCGTAATCGATACTCGCCAATTATTTAATCCCGCTTAAACTTCGGTGATCAAAATTAACAACGTTCACAGTACAACTTTATTGTACATACTTACTTGTCTTTTTTTACTATTAGTACCTCTTCTTTAATCCCATGACATGGTTCTTGACATGGAAAGAAACACAAGCAAAGATTAAGCTTAATATTTTATAAAGCAATTTCAAATATTCAAAGATTTATTCAGAAAATAGGCCTCTGTAGATACGAGTAGTTACTTTTTCACGTCAATTCATATTTCTTAATAATGGGTAATAATATAACATATAAACACAAAATATATATGTTTTAAGATCAATACCAACGAAATATATAATTTTGGTCAGTATAATTATCAATCAAGATAAACTTCGGAAAAAATAATTTTGAAAAATATAAAATCTTTTGTTATAACAATTATTCAACATAACAAACCTTTCATATACAGTTTTATCGTTATAAAATTTAACAAATCGATTTGTTGTTACGTATAATAAACGTAATATATACTTATTATTAAGTATAATAATCATTGGTAATACAAATAAAGTGATAGAAGATCCTAATCTACGTTTTGTGACTAAGTCGCTTTCGCACCCAGTCGTCGCTCGCTCGCTTTGCTCGCTCGCTCATATGGTGGTCTATGTGTAACCATAACCTAACCTACCTTCTGTTACCAGTCGCTTTCGCACCCAGTCGTCGCTCGCTCGCTTCGCTCGCTCGCTCATATGGTGGTCTATGTGTAACCATAACCTAATTTACCTTCTGTTACCAAGTCGCTTTCGCACCCAGTCGTCGCGCGCTCGCTTCGCTCGCTCGCTCATATGCTGATCTATGTGTAACTATAACCTAACCTACCTTATGTTACCAGTCGCTTTCGCACCCAGTCGTCGCTCGCTCGCTTCGCTCGCTCGCTCATATGGTGGTCTATGTGTAACCATAACCTAACCTACCTTCTGTTACCAAGTCGTGTAACTAACTAACTAACTAACCTAACCTAACCTAACCTAACCAAACCAGTCGCTTTCGCACCAAGTCGTCGCTCGCTCGCTTCGCTCGCTCGCTCATGTGGTGGTCTATGTGTAACCATAACCTAACCTACCTTCTGTTACCAGTCACTTTCGCGCCCAGTCGTTGCTCGCTCGCTCATATGGTGGTCTATGTCTAACCATAACCTAACCTACCTTTTGTTACCAAGTTGCGTATCCATCCAAACCAGTCACTATCGCACCTAAGGTCATCGCTTGCTCGCTTGTCATAATCAATTTGATTGATTTAGATTTTTATTGATATATATTTTAAATAGTATTAGTTTTGATTGTTATATTTTATGGCATGTATACTGAACGAGTTGTATGACAGGTGATGTTTAGTGTTCATAAACGTTATAATAAATGAGTTTATGGTTTTCGAATTGAATATTTTATGAATATTATAGCTTTCAAAAATATATACAGTAATAATTATATCAAGTAAACATTATATCTTTTGAACTTTATTGAAATGAAAATATATAATTTGTTATTATATCTAACAATACGCACCCCTTAATAATTTTTATTTACTTTCATATGTAACTATATTTGTACTATTCATAAGTATTCAAAAGCTACAGACTACAAGTGTTTCAAAACCGACCACTGCAAAAAAGAAACGCCGAAAGAAACTCTTTTTCAATAGTATTGCGTTACTTATTGTCATCTTACTAAAAATATCACACACATATCAAGAAGAAGTACCTTTTTTAACGAAGGAAAGATTTTTTGTATTGTAGTTTAGTGTAAGAAGGGATGAACGATAAAGGAACAAGTCACGCAACGTCCTCGTATTGTCGCGTCCCGATCTACTCGCCCGATGTCCCGATCAACTCACCCGTAGTCGCGATCTACTCGCCCGTAGTCGGTATCAACTCGCCCGTTGTCGCGCTATCGCCGAGTTTTGAGCTCAATCCGTGATCGATACTCGTTTTTTTTTCAGCTTCAACTTTGCTGATCCAAGTTTTCAACAATCATTATTATGAGTTTTAGTCCATGCTGTTTGGTGTAATAGTTTTTGGCTTTAGCTAAAGCTGATCAGAGAATGGGATCTCCTTAGAAATTCTTTTCAATGCTACGAGATCTATTGTCATAAATGTTTATTTAGGTTTTTACTTTTTCAACCAATACCTTGTTTTATGTTGTCTTTATATCTTATGTGTTAGGTTTTTTTTATACTATTAGGGAAAAATACGATTTTATGTTCCTGTTATGTTATAACGTCAAATTTTTACTGTGCAACTCTTTGAAATATAGTTAACTTACTTGTGCTTTGTTTCGAGAATTAGTTATGGTAAGACGGTATAAAGCTTTTGCTTAATTAAGTATACTTCGTTGGGGTTTTCCATATTTTTCTTTAGCTCCACTTCTAACAAACTCCGTCGTTATAATTGTTTTAATCTACTAAAAATTCCAATTAAAAGTTTTTTATCTCTGTTAGAGCTTAGGCTCGACTTGCAGCGGCCGCTGCCTTTTCGTTTGTATCCATTTATATTTTCAACATTTTGTTCGTAAACTTCACTCAAATGTTTGTTAAGGTGGTTATTATCAAAATACTTTTGAATAAAGTATAAAGAGTAAAAAATATTTTAACTTTATACCCTTGGTGGCATACTGGCCATTTCTAAACTGGTGTTATCCTGATAAAAAATCACATAGGAATATAAAAACTAGCATTAAGCTGACGGTTATACTATTGGGTCTTCGAGAGAAATGTAATTTCCTCTATTGGCAAAATATCCTTCTAAATAAAAATACTAATACAATAAACATAAAAGCAGCAGTAGATTGAAGCGTCAAATAACTTATTGAGCAAACAGAAAGCTGATATTTACCGGATCACAAAAATAAGACTAACACAAAGATTTTCTAGACATTTTTCAATATCGAGATGGCGGCATGCGGTAGCGTGGGCTATACAATATAATGTATTCAGCTGATATGAGCCCGAGAAGGCGGCTCGTTATCATGTCAAAGAAACTATCGCATTACTGACTCAAAAGACCTCGGTTTGTTTCATCTTCGTTATGGACGATAGATCCTACTCAATAAATTGTAATTCAATATTCAAAATATGAATAAATAATATTCATGAGTTAAGAATTTGAGGACATTCGCGATTTATTTCCATGGCTTCGGAGAACGCGATGTCTACAAACATATTGAATTCCATCGGTAAACGAAGTTTCTGTGAAGTCTTGAATATGATTATTAGATCTTGGAGATATTTTTATGTAAATTTAAACATTGACGAAGAAAATAAACTTTTAATATACTCAAGGTGCTATTAATGTTGGCATATCAAAATTGTAAAACAGTATACGCGGATATAGTAAAAAAAAAAGTTGTTCAGTGGTGCGAACCAACGCTTCTTTTCTTCCATTTTGTTGCTTACCTAATTTTTTACAAATGAAACAATATTTGCATCAAGTATATAGGTATATAGACACCATATTTTGTAACCTTACCATATTCACGAACGGTACTTTACTGATCATACTAAACAACTTTTCCGTAGGAACAGGGATCGAAATATGAAAAAAACTACAACTCATACTAAATCGGTCAGCTGATTAGCAGTTTTCAAAGTCAAAGTTAAAGATTTTTTCAAAATTGGATAATTATATCTCTTTTGAACATCACATTTTTTACTTTTTTATTATTATTTTTCTCATATTTAGAGGTATGTTCCTTGTTGTTCTTGGAAAGTTGTCCAGTGTGATAAGTGTATTAGAGAATATGGTAAGGTAACTCTAAAATGGTTTTTTTTTATTTTTTGCTTTCGAGAACTTCTTTTTCAGATTTCCATAGGACATAAAATCAAAAACGTCTCTACCAAAATGCTGAAACATATATGAAAGCCCCTTAAATACTAGGAATAGTTTAAAACGGCTAAAGAAACATTTTGTAGATCCTTGAAAATTACTGGCAATATAAACACGCATAATTCGAAGGCTAGTCCGTGGGTGGCTACCATTTGTATAATGAACGTTTAAATTTTAATTCGTTTCGTTTACGCCGCGCCGTGTGTCGGCTACGCAAATACAATGTACATGAAATATCATGAGCTTCGCTCTCTACAAACATATTATTAATTCCAGTGAAAAACCCACTTAATTCGAGCTTATTTTATTTTGAATCCAGAAGTTATGTTACAGTTTAACAAGCTCTAATATCTTTAACGCTATAATGTCACTATATTCCATTGTACAATTACAAAAATCTTTATGAAAAAGAAGGATTATAGTTGTGTAAGTATAATTTGAATTGTTACTAAATTAATTCTTAAGAAAAACGTAATAAAGCAACGGTTTATTTAAAATTGATTATTAAGTTTCCTCATGTGCCTTTTCACAAATTGAAAGCAAGAAGCATTGAAACAAATAAAAACTTAGTAAATAAAATCCATAAAAGCATTCTCTAAACCTGCTCACAGTAATTTACAGCGAGATACTGATCAGTTTCAATAATCTCCAATAAAATTGAATAGCACTGCACTCGGTGCGCTAATTCCCAATAATTCCCGATGATTCGCTCGCTTCAATATTTATTGAGAAGGCAATACAATTGTTAGTTAGCCCCAATGGAATCAACGCAGCGTGACCAACCCGTTACAGAATATGTCATTTTCGAACTAAAATTATAAACTGCTATTATTAGTGAGGATAAGTGACCTATGAATATTTAAGTTTACTTTTCAGTTACATGACAACTTTATCTGACTCAACACAGCTTTATCTGAAAAATTCATCATTTTCCAGAGATCAAACTTAGATAGATAGGATTTTTAGCTATAAATTCTTATCAACATTGTTAGAGCTATTTATATTTGCAAACTTACAAGTAAAAAATCATGATATTAACTGCTACAAAATCCTCGATTACACTCTTTCGTCCCTATTGGGAAAAATATTAGAAAGTATATGATTGTACACTATTTTATATTTCCCAACTAATATGTTTCGAATGTCACGACGATGAGCGGATGTAAAATGGCAAATATTTTCGGAATACCTGATGCAAACGTTTCAGGAATACAAAGATCAACACTGCATTAGTGCACTGTAAAATGTCAGATTCAGGTCTTTCTTTGAACAAAATAATTATTGATGCTTTAATCATGATAATCACAATGCGTACGTAATGCAATAACAATATTGTTACGTACGAAAAACTATAGTATACAATTTCTATTTTAAAATAAGTAGTATTTTAGGAACAGGTATTACAAATTGTTTTCAATGAAATATTATTAATTAAATTTAAAACTAGGAGATAAAATCAAAATAATAAAAATCAACTTCACTTTTTCACGTCATATCATATTTAAAATTACCTTATTAGATAATATGTATTTATTAATTGTTCCAAAGCTACAGACTACTAGCGTTTCGAAACCGAGCACTACAGGGAAGAAACGCCGAAAGAAACTCTTATCAACAGTTTTGGTCGCCTACTCGCCTGAAGGGCTTTATATGATTACGAATATTTATTCCTTATTGTCTTTTTCTTTTTTTTTTCTGTTTTCATGTTACAATTTCAATATACATAGATTTATTATTTTTGGAACATATTTATGTTAACGATCGAGTGTGCAAAGATAATAAACAACAGATGATACTTAAAGTAGTCTCAAAGAGGCCGAGCAGACCAGACCAAAAAGTAAGGAACATTACTTTCTTCTATGGCCCGAGGTGTCACCCTCAAATGCCTCTCTGGTGGTAGCAGGTATGACATCGGGCACGCGCACTTGGCCTCCCGAGCTGCTAATTTCTCATCCCCAATCCATCCGAGTAAGTAGCATCCCAAATACCTTTTTCCCGTTCCCCCAGTCCAATAAACTCCTGACTTTCCTTCGCTTAAAAAAATGGTTTCTTTGGGCAGCAGCGTCAAACAGAGTTAAGCGAACCCCCCTTTGATGTAAATCGTTGGGGAGGCCCATGTCCAGCCGTGGACTTCGGATACGACGATGATTTTTTTTCATCTATTACGAGCTATAGACAAATAATTACGCATTTTGAGTGAACGCGGACCTGAACTGCACTTGGAACTTGTAATATAAAATATCTCGATCCCAAGCTTACCTTACATGGTTAATATTCTTAAGAAAAATTAAGCAGTAGGATGAACTGTAGTTGGCTGTTATCGAAGTTTTTCATATCATAATGATTTGTAATTGCCTTTGGGCAGATTAAAAATCTGGCAATGTAGTCACTGACACATACGAAAAGAAGAATACAACTTCCCTTATTTTTTATAAATAAAAATAAGGCCAGATGATTGTTAATTTGTTCCGCGCCAGTTTTACGAGTCGACTCTGCACAAGGAACAGCTACAGTATTAACAAAAACGGCAGTAAACAAAGCCTTTAATTAACACCGGCGGTCAAAGTATTATTTTCACCATTAATTTTGAATAATTGCGCCCGGTTATAATTTAGCCAGATATTACATTCTAAATTGTATTTATGCTGTTTTTTCCACGTGTATCTATGTCTAAGCGTAATTGGTATAAACGCGAACAATATTATGATGAACGGATATGAAAATGAATAGGGTAGCGCAATTTATAATTGTTATTCTGATGTATTACGCCGAAGTTTATTTCTTAATGAAAATCTGCTTTAATTATTGCAGAAATGAATCAAATTTCCTTTGTTCTAATGGTGTTATTAATTTGTGCCTTCCATTTTATTTCAGGTAAGTGCATGAATGTGCAATGAACTGTGGTCAAAATCAATTAGGAATACGGTAAGTGAAAATGTTATTCAACCTTTACCTATGATAACGAGCTTTCAAGAAATAACTAATTAGGTGAGCGCTATGAATACTATCGAATTTATCCTAATAAGATTTTTGAAACATAGTAATTTCCTTTTTTACCATTGGTGTCTCGGTTTTTGATAAAAATATATTTTATATCTTTGGCTAGAAACTTTCTGAAGTTTGCTTCTTTGTCAGTCTCAATCAACTTAAAGTTCTTCTCTGTGAGCTAAGTTCTCTCTAGTGTTCTTTTTAACTCATGCGGTGTTTGTCTTACTTGGTTTTAAGAGCATGGCACGAACGAATATATTATAATCATCGTTGAGCTGGTCTTGTCTTGTCATCATCAATCATCATAGCATTGACAGCCTCCGGGCGCAGTAGTTAACACACCAGCCTGCGACACGAGAGGCCCGGGTTCGATTCCCGGCCAGGTCATGATGGAAAACGATCTTTTTCAGATTGGCCTAGGTCTTGGATGTTTATCTATATAAGTATGTTTTTCGTGTGTATTATCTATTATAAAATATAGTATCGTTGAGTTAGTGTTCCAAGACACAAATTCACAATTTAATATGGAGCTAGCTCAACCTGTGTAATTTGTCCCTGTTTATAACGCAACATTAGAATAGAATAGCGTTTATTTGAAAAAGACACACAGTACACACAGTTACATAAAGAAAAAAATATATATATTAACATAAAAATATATTAACATATTCTTTAAAAAAATTAAAGCATATTTTTAAACAAATAAAGAAAAGCGTACATTATACTTAATCCTTATTAAATTCGTTGTATATCAAATCGATTATAGGAAATATTGAGCGAGTTGTCGCCATTTGTTTGGGCGGAAACGTTGCATCCGGACCCTCGGGTGCCGGATTTTCTTACGGCCCGGACAGACCCGCAGGGCCACAGGACATTCCCCGAAATACTTTATAAAGGCACTCGCTCTTGATAAATTGTCACCGGATGCTTTATATAGATTTCACTGGAGAAAGGAAATGTATGGAGACGTGAACTTGTTACGATTTTGTAATACGGGATCGACAGGAGGATTTATATTTGTTAGATTTTATGACGTTTAGGAGAAATATTAGAAGTTTTTCTATTAATGTGTGACCGCAAAGAGAAATGAAGCAGGGGTTTATTTATAGTATATGTTCACAAGTTATTCAATGTTCCTTTCCAACACTGATACGAAGCGTAAATATAAATTAATTAATTTTATACGACTGCCCGAAAAGGGAGTGTTATATTTTATTAGAGTTCATTTATGTATGTGAGTTTCTTTACTCTATAATAACCTCTAAATGCTTAAGCAGATTTGGGTGTTTTCACCCCCAGTTACACTGAATTTATATTTTCATGTTTTTATTTCCTAGATTGTCTTACTTATGAACTCAAGTACTTACTTTTCGTATGCGTCGCTTTAATTATTGCAGTACAACAAGGTGCAAAGCGTTCGTGCAAAGGTCTCACAACCAAAGTCCAAACACCGCATTAAGTTGAAAGAACACGAGAGATAACTTAGCTCCGAAAGAAGAACTTTAAGTTAATTTAGATATAAACAATGCAGCGAGCTTCAGAAAGGTTTTAGGTAAGGATGTAAAATATATTATGTTAGAATAGAATGTTTATTTGGTGCATGTAAAAATACAAAATAATTAAAACAATGAAAGCTTTCTCGTGAGTGTCACTATGAATGTAATAAACTGATAGTTCATTACAAACCATAAAAGCATTTTAGAGGATACTTTTCAGCATTAAAATATTTTTCATAATCTCATCACTCAAGCAAATGCCTGGTAGCATTCTCAGTGGTCGTTTTAGAGCCCGGGTCCGGTACCAATCCTCGGTGATTTGACGAGGTTACTGGTTTTTACACAGAGCGATGGCCATCTGATCTCTGCAACCCAAAGGGTAGACGAGACCAATCCTAGGCAATAGTACAAGCCTATGGTTATACAAACACTAAATGGAGTTTAGGACACATAGCTTAACGTGCCTTCCGGAGCACAGAATCATCTTTCTTTTCGGATATTCAGATGATTCAAGCCTGCCGCGAACACAAAACAACTTTCACATAGTTTTCATCCTAGTGGATTTTGAACCCACAACCTCCATGTCATTAGGCAAATGCCTAAATAGCCTTGACCACAGAGGTAGTAATTTAAATAACTTACTTAAACAAAATACAAAACCGTAACAAACAAATATTTAAAGTAACACATTTGATCAGACTCTGTAAGAAACAGTATTTAAACTGAGGTTTTGTTTGGATATAAACTACAAGCTGGCTTGAGGCCTTGCATCCTCCAAGTTACAGCACATACATTATTAAAATAGTTTCGAAAACACGTTCTTACGCTGAAGTTCACTCGTTATTCTCAGCTTAAAGTAAGTATGATTTTAGTTACGTTCTACATTCTATTAAAACCTTTAGTTTAATTAGATAAAATGTTAGTGTTTTGTATTGTATTATAAGTATAAATTTTACAACTGAATGATATTCTTATTAGTCATCTATCAGTCTTTTGCCTTTATTACACGATCTCCGTGGCAATAAAATATAGTATCGTTGAGTTACTATCCCATAACACAATTCTTACTTTACTTTGGGGCTAACTCAATCTGTGTGATTTTTTCGTATTTATTTATTTATTTTTGCAAATATCTATATTACTTATCTAGACTTATAGTGCTGCGGTAAAATTATCAGTAGTCGTTTAGAACAACATTATAAAAGTGTAAAATGTACAGAGAAGTCAACCGATACACGCCGCGAGATAGGAATGCAGTTTGTCCCCGCCGGAGTAACGGCCCAAGTTGGGATAAGCCCGGGAAGCCGGCACGTGTGAGGAATGCTCTCTCTCTTATTACATACGTGATTCTTATTTATATTATATTGAGGCATCGAACGCGATATCGGGGATTAGCGCGCCTTTTAGTGGAGATAGCCAATGTTTGTAAGTATCTTACGAGTTACCAACTTTGGCTTTTAATCAAGTAGCTGCGGGCAGTTGTTGGAGTAGCCTTGCATATTACTTGTTAGAGTTGAGATATTATACATTATTTAATTTGTGAGTATTTGTTTAAAATTGTTATCTAACGCTTATTTCACGTTCAGTTCATTTTCGCGTATCATATATTATTAATCAATCTAAGTTAACCCACACCACGTCAGTGTTCACGTTTATAAAAACAATTAAAGACAAGCCTCAGTTTGAATAGAAACAAATTCTAGTGTTTGTATTTAAAAACCTCATAATTTTTAATGATAGTATAATATTTTGTTAAACTTTTTAAAATTTGGTCTTTAAACATAAAAAAGTGCTACGAGTTTACCTATCTATTTATAATTAAATGCCTTTTATGATTATTAAATTAAGGTTATTTTTACTTTTGTCAATAAGGAATAAGTATATGTTTATTGGTTACTTCGAGTTCCGGGAAATATTTGTTTACGTGATTGAAATAAGCTGGATGTCGTACTCAATACGCCTTGATTGGGGACACTTAGATAATTATGGAGGATCTTGATTTTACGTGAAATTGTTCTTGAATATCATTACTATGCTCGGTATATTATTCAATTTGAAAATATGTGATGAGAAAAAACTCGCCAAAGAATTCAAACCCACGTCCTTTAGGGTAACGCCCTAGTCTCCGAGTTACTGATACTTATACATTTAGAATTACCGCGTTAAATTCTCTCATCACAATTTAATGATGTTTTTTTGACGTAGAGTAGAACTAATGTCTTTATTGTTTTATTCAGTCAATAATCATTTGCATGAGATATCTATTTAAAAATCTCTTACTATTTATTGAACTATGTTAGTATGAATTGAAGGCATGCCTTGTTCCGGATGACACATTTCAACTTAACCAAACGCTATGTGCGTTTGGTTATCCGGAACAAGATTACGAAAATTATAAATGTCAAGATTAGCTTACTTAATTTTATTCGCAAAAGTCCACAACATGCCTTTGGATTATTTAATTTATAAGTTAATAGCTGCCTACATATATTCTAAACATTCAGAGCTGAAACCATAGATTTAAAAAATGTGTCTGTCCTCCTACTTTTATGGCTGAAGCCAACAGGCATATCTTTCCATTAGAAACACCAATATGTTCCAAACCTCCAAGTCGCTTTGCAAGAATTTTAAAGTCTAACCAGAATATGTGAGAACTCCAGTGAGAGAAATTGGCAAATCTTCTGGCGTGATATTTGTTGGAACTCTCGCTCGTACAATTGGTCGGCGATGATTGCAATTCGGGGGCACGTGCACCGCAGTCTATGTAAATTGCAGTGGTCTCAAGCGCGGAATAATAATATCTAGGGTCATTACACGGTCATCCTCAAATATTTTGAATAAACGAAAAATGATTAGAGTAACAAATCTCTCTGTTCCTGTCTTTCTCATTAGGTTATATTTTCAGTTGCATCCCAGTGGTGTATCTGAGTGAATTGTCTTGAGGTAGCATACTATTCTTAATATCATGCAATATACACAATAGATTAATTTGGTAAAAAATATATAATTAGTTCATCAGTAAGATAATAATCATAAAGTTAGTTCGATAATATAAAAAGTATTGCATACGAATTATTTCTTTTGTAAGTTAAATAATTTATCTATGTATATAAAAGTCAACCCTGTTACTAAAAAACTTATATATCAACGCACAACCGAAACTGCTAAACCTAGAAACGTTATTAAAAATCTGTATAAAGGTCTCTTTCATGATGTAATTGAGCACTAAGAAGGAATTTTCGAAAATTCAACCCTTAAGGGGGAGAAACACGGCGGTCAAGTTTTACGCGGACGAAGGCGCGGGAAAATTGCTAGTATATGATAAATATAAAGCGCAGTTGGACCGAGCTTCGCTTTAGAGTGTTCCTCGGGGATAGATCCTAACTAGATCGAGTTTATGCCACCGAACCCGTTATACGAGTGCACTAAATTTCAACAAAATCGTTATAGCCTTTTCAGAAAATAAACATTAATTTCTCATCTGATATCCATGTTATAAACGTTCTAATTGTAAAATAATTTGAATTACCCGGTTTACATGCCACAACTTCGCAGCGGTTATAATATCCATTTTATGAACAGCGAGGACATAGTAATATAATTATAATTCCCTATCCACCCGTACAGGTAACTGCCATTTTAATATATGAGGATTAAATTTTAATGTCAAGCAAAATTTGGCAAAGCAAAGCTTAATATAATACTTAGTAGGTAATAACGCAATTTTTACTTTAATTTACACTTGTTATGAAGGCTCTAGGGAAGTGAGTCGTCAGTTTTAATAGGATTATAAAAGGTAACTTGCTTTATAAAGTTAACGTTCACCAAAATGTTATGATAATATTAATACAATTAGCTCGACGATGCACTTCTGTTGTAGATTGTAGATTATAACTCTGACTGGTGCTACATTTTGAACTTAAAATTAAATAATTCGGGAATTTAAATTCACAAATATTTATAATTTATATTGTATTTATTCCGCAAGCAAGTTATTGCTTGCGGAATAAATACACATTATAAATATTTGAATTAATGAATTATAAATATTAACATAAAGAACACAATTTAGTATCATTTTACCGATTACCAACTTTCATGGTTTTTGATTTGTTAGTTTTGATATCACCCCGAATATATATATATATATGATCATTAAATTTGAAATTGTAAGATGACCCTTATTTCTCTACGCCGCTACGATTGTTGCTACGAGTACAAATACTACGACGGCGCTACAGTGCTACGAAACCGTAGCACAGCATTTGATCTTACAAATTCCAAATTTTCGTAACTAATATCTGAAATTAAGTTTCTTGGGAAGGTTACAGTAAAGTTTTAGTCTGGTTTTGTCTGGTACAGTACGTTTACTTTACGAGCGTAAAGCAAATGGTCAAACTAAGCTTCCTCGTAGCACATTTAAGAAACCGTATCATTATTTATTTGTTGTTGCGAAGTTTGTTCGTACGCACTATATTTTATAGGATTTATTAAAACCAAAGTATTAATGTTAACTTTAATAGGCTAAAGTTTTATAAAATAAAGTTTGTTGTCAAAGTTTATATGTCCCGTAGGGTGTCACGCTGCGCTGCGTTGCACATCTACGAAACCGTATCATTATTTATTGTTTGTACAAATTTTGTTTTCTTTCTTAAGACAAGTATGCTTTGTTTGTTCTTAAATATTTCTTAACTCTTTATTTCAAATCTTTTGTTTCAAAATTTTCTTAGTTTCATTTTTTAACTGGAATAAACGGAAGTCGTGTTGCTCGAAGGGAATAACTTATGATATTTTATTGGCCAATTACTGGTCAAAAAAAATATTTAATTGAATGAAGCTATTTCGACTCGGTAAGAAGAATTGGGGGACAATAAAACTTTAAGGATGTATTTAATTTATTTTGATTCCCAAATGGGTACCATTGAAGTCAACATCTAGACGTTTACATTAAGATTCAATCTCCTGAATATTTTCTATCAGCAAGCGAAGGTCTCCACAGTGTTCCAGTGTGATCGCATTACGGCCAATAATGATGGTTATACCGCTTCGATTTACATATTGCCAGGCACGTACTACTACGAACCATTTGATAGAGACACGTACACTAGGATATACTTTAATTCAACAATTAATAATAAACATTGCAGTGTTGAATGAAGAACCAATATTTAATACTCAATATATCCATGTCAGTAGAGTTTCAGAATGTATCGAAATATATAAGACTAAGTTGAGTTTTCCGTATTGTGACTTTTAACATAGAGGAAAATAGCTGGTGTAGTCAAAAGCTATAAAGGAAAAGAAAATTGATGTATTTCTACGTAAATGTGAAACTGAATTTGTTATTGTACCATAATTGGCAATATAAGACACTCATATCAAAGCGTTCTTTCTCAAATTCTTGCTCTGATGTACGCATATTTTCAAAATGAAGTCATAAATGATCCAGAAGATAAAAAATGCATAACATATGCAGCGATCGAAAACATAACGCTTAAAATTATAAATGCTTTAAATCTTGCTAAGAAAATTTTCTTCGCGTAAAAGAACATGCTATAAGTATTGCAAATTATGTAAATTTAGTGCGACGCTGGAGCTTTTCCTCGAGTCAGTGTTCAAGCAGTCATAATTTCGGTGCTTAATGGTCTTAGTTACAGTTCTCTAATTTCGGAGCAGCCAATTCGAGTCTATCTTACATGTAATGGGTTTTCAAGTTAGCATCGTATTCACTCCTCATAAAACTGTACTTCATTTGACACTGTGATTGGTTAGTTATTTGTCAGCTGTTATTATGTAACGAGTAATTGAATGCCACACAGAATTTTAAAAATATCTCTGCAGAATTCACATAAGAAAAAAATGCTTCGAAAGAAAATATAACCAAAACAATACAAATGCTTTCAATTTGGCAATGCTGCCAGCCTTTTAGGCACGATGCCCAGGAGTGTGCATCTGGAAGGACTGTATGATTTGTAAATATACAAATACTTGATTTGAAAGTTAACATATATTAAAAGGTAGTATTAAAAAAAAGAATAGACCTTAACTGGAGGTTGGCCGGATCCGAACGATATTCTCACTTATCTGAGCGATTTTAATATATTTCTGTATGTTAATTAACCTAAAGCCCTCGAGAGTAAATCCAACGCAATGATCAAAATGTTTATTCGGATGACATTTATGATGATGAAAAGGTTCTATCGGCAGATGAATTCGTATCCAGAAATAACCGGAATAGGCCGGAACTGACTGCGCTGCCGTAATGCCTTTATCATAAATTAAAAGGGTAAAAGGAAAGTTTTTAAACATTTACTTTATATTATTGTGGTTTTTATCGCTTTGGGTCTTTTTCAATATTATGAAGACTACAGATATCCAGTATGCTCACGCAGCTATTTGTTTATAAAACTTTTGTAACAGAAACGCCAAGAAACGGGTTATTAAGGCGCGTTAAATAAAAAAATACATACGAACTCTTCTGTTAATTTTGAGATGTTTTGCGTTATTAAAATAAATTTGATCTTTGGACAATGTTATAAATTAGATACGATATCAATGACTATATTAAAATATTTTGTGAAAATTGATATTTATAATTAATAACAGGAGTATAAGTCGTAGTAGCACCGTCAGGAACGAAGTTACTTACGAGTTTTCTTTAGATACGAATGTTACTCGTAATTTCATCTTTTTTTCGTATCATAGATTATTAATTACGGGCTCTAGTAATAACATTTTTCTATTTCAAAAACAAATTTAGTACGCGGCCAAAATCTAAATAAATGAAAACAAATAATGCTACCGTTAGGCACTGTGCGCTGCTGACTACATATGAGTGAGATCCACATCTATGTCTCATTAGTTTGTGCCCGGGCCGCCCGAAGTTCCCGGCCACTGAATAATTAACTTCATAATGGCCACATCACAAATAAACTCCAAATTATTGCACTACTGCCGCGAGCCGTTACAACTATGAAACATGAGCCTTTAAAGTAGTTAGTGGTTCCTACTTTTTAATGATGTATGGCAGTCTACTTCGGAATGAAAGTACTTTATGGCTCGTACGTGTAATGCAATTAATTACACTTTGTGAATTTCGTACGGAATATGAAATGATAAGAAGTGACAAATTCTTGAAATTATTGAGGTATTAGATGATGGTTGGTCTGGTTTGTTGTTCTTATCCTTGAACGACTCGAACTTGATCAGGGTTAATAGTCTAAACCGCAGATTCTCCCTTAAATGGATTAACGTACTATTCCGCATTTCATTTCCAGGTATAGTTCTCGTAGGCCCACCCTTTCAATAGTTGTTTTTTTTTTACGCTGTACGGGATAAAAACCCATTCAAGTCCCAAACAAGAGACATGTCACTAACCAAGATTGTACAATAATTTCTGTAATATTTCAATTACCTTTCTATGAATTCTAGGTAGGAAACCCTCGCCGTGTGGTTTCCGGCAGAGTAGAATAGGACCACTCCAAGTCTTCCCGTGGATGTCGTAGAAGGCGACTTAGGAAACACAAGTTAAACAAAGCTTATAAACATCAGAGACCTCTCCAACCCATCTGGCCAGCGTGGAGAGTATAGGCCAAATCCTCTGTCTGCTCTGGTTAATAGGTATATGGATCAGGTAGTACAGAGAGGGTCGAGCTCCTGCAGTGGAGACTAAAAAAGACCTGATGATGATGATGATGAATTCTAGGTAGTGTACGAACTTCATTTATAATAGTTTCTGTAAATTTAATAATACCTTTCTATATATAAATTCTAGGTAGTGTAATTTTAGCCATTTTGACTCGAAAAGAAGAAGAAGAAGGTAGTGTAATACAAAATACTGAACTTTACTTACATAATTATAATTAATTTTGACTGTCGACCAATTTAAAGTTGAGCCGCGTCAATGGCGCGTGTTCGCACCCACAGCTGGCTAGATGATAATTTATTCACGTGAAAACTCGTCGCTCGCAACTTAGATTGGACTTAAACGAGTGTGCTGTGAGTGAGTATTATACTTAATGAAGTAAGACGGGATCGGCGTCGCTAAATTATGGTAAAGCAGTTTTCAAGTCAAGATTGTAGTTAACACTTGTGTGAGATAAGTCATCATCAGCATTCGAGAGTTTTTCTGCTTACGTCCTCTGCTGTTAGACGTTTGCAGCCCAAGGTGCGTTATTATGACGGCAGTCATAAGGTAATATGATTTGGTGAATTTTTTTTTACTCTTTTCTAACGCCCTTCTTGGCTCCCACCAGTTAAAACTGAAGAATATGCCCGCTGCTTCAATTCACGTACAAAGGTTAAGTCGCTAAATACACTAAATGAGATAGGACTAAAACTTTTTTCTGATTCAACATAATTAAAATACGTAACATGTTTCAACCTTGGTGGTTGAAACATGTCGGCCAGTAGCTGACTATTTACGTGAGTAACCCGTTGTTACGTATTTTAATAATGATTCAACATATTTTTTTTATTTATCTCAATCTCAACTTATATGCCTGACATCTTTGTAATCGTAGTCTTGTGGCCTTAAGGTTTCACTGACTTTCCCATAAGGGACAAAGACGGGATGTGAGTACCTAAAAATGTTGAAAGAAACTTTACTTGACAAACTGTAGAAAGAACTTTCACATATGAAGAAATGCCTTTAGGGTGTTCTGAGTTGTCTCCAAGAAATAGACAAATGGGAATAACTCTTTTGAAGACCTTTTAATTCTGCTAGACAGCAGAGAAAATACACATACACTTTGTACATCATGACAAACATATCTAAAACTTATTTAACCGCAGCATATTTTTTGGTAAAATATTTCAATTTATTTTCACAACGCCAAACGCCATTTCCCATACAGATTTACACTTCCGGGCCGAATAAATTAAACAGTCTTTATCTGCTGTTGGGTATGTCGAATATTTTGTACCCGCGTGCACAAAACTGCTACCAGTTACGCTCAGGATTTCAGTTAGCTAGCCGGCGCCGAAGCACAGTGGGCTGAAAATTTACTTTCATTGGCCAATAATTATTTATGTGTGGCTTCTTGAATCGCTTTGTTCATGTCAATGTTCATCCATTTGTAATGATAGGAGATATATCTTATTAATTAGTTGATTATACTAAGTAGGAAGAACGATTTATCCCTCCACAATAGAAAAACATACTTTAAATCTACCGATGTCAAAAGATTCATGCTGATTCTTTACGAATTTTTGGTATAAGATTTTTTGGAAAAAACAACAACGGTCGGCAACAACAAAAAAGGCTTTCATAAATTGTCAGTTTTTAAATTTATTTCAACGACATATACATACTTGCTACTAAACCGGTTATTAACTAAGATCATAAAGGTTATTTTCTTTCCACAGCTCTTATGCGAATGGGCCCGCTATGCGGCGGCCGGCAGTGTATCGCAGGCATAATAATTTACTCGATTACCCGCGCGTCGCGTGCTGCCGCTACTACAAATAATTCATACGAGCCGCCAGTAATGGCATTTAGCCACCCGCCTAGCTCCAAATGCAGTTACTTGATGCACCCAAAATACTGTACCAGTTCAGTTAAATTGATTTTGAGGAAGTCCTTCAACTTTATCAATTTTATATACCAATAGCCCTGCTACCAATGTACCACTATATGTACAGCCAATAAATTATCCAAAATGAATTCATAGACAATTTAAGTTCTGAAAAGAAGTCAAAATTAATGCACTACCTCAAACTCTCCTCGCTATGAGGCGTGCAAAAATAGAGTTTTATGCTATGCTAACCCCTCCTGTTTTTGATATCACTCGATCGGTTGACAAGAGTTAGATTAAATCATAACTCAACATATGATTTTGAGTATTCTACGAGTATAGTCAGCCTCTTTGTTTGAGGTATATGCTACAGTAAAGGTATAACAAACGACTAATGACGCTGATTGGTCAATCCACCTCTCCTTGTAGAGTATCTCACCATATGTCATATATAGAACATGAGTGTAAAAGTCTATTTCCGTCGCATAGGGTTGGTAAAAATGTAATTACAAAGCAATAAATAAACTTGTTTGAAGCCATTTGAAACCGGTAATACAATAAAGCGTAGAGCAATTAAAGATTAACGCCGGGCGGCGCCGGCGCGACTGGGGCGGCGCTAGCGTGCGGCCACTATGTTATATTTACGCTAACGGTGACAGCCATATTTTAGACTTCATATGACTAAGTAAATGCCTTGTAACTAACTAGCAAGGTTTACAAAGTTGCCATGAATCATTTAGCTCAGTAGAATCGTAGGAGTAAGCAAATGACTCAAAAATAAAGGCCTTTTCCACTTTTCGCAAAGCCTGGCATCTTATTAGTCAGTGTTTTTGGAAGAAGCATGCCATTCTCATGATTTACTACAGTAAATCAAGTCAGAACTAGTGAACTCATTTACAAAACAAATTGTTCATGGTTTTAAAAACTTCGTTTGATTTATATACTAATAAGAATTCAGATTGAACTCAAAAGCCAGTGTAAGAATACTTTTACTCATTATGCCAGAGTCGCTGAATAGGTACGCATCTCTAATATTGTATTGTAAAATAATCATAATCCCGAGAATTGCCTCCTAATCCTTCTGTCGTTCCTAAACCGAGTCTATTATGTATGGAGATAATAAAACACGACCATAAACTGCCACAATCAAAAGCAGTTGTTACAATATAACGTATTTCGGAATTTACAAGCAGGAACGCAAGTACAGGCAATGGACTTAAACCTGTCAACGCGGGGCCGTATGATATACAATACAAAGCCTCCAAAAATAACCCGATAAACCCACAGAATAACCGAGTACGATGTACTGTAAGTTCACAGTTTGTTATAGCTCAAATACACGCAAAAGCTTTCTTGAGGTGACTCGGCTAAACTAAGTTGGGACCGACATGTTTTTTTAAACACTAGCGGCATATCTAGGACGCCACGTCACGGTTTCCTACGTGCATTGAAGAATGATGTAGAAGCACTAAAGTTTATTTCTGGCTGCTGAGAACGCGTTCCAGTGGGTTTTTATGTTCTATTTTTGAAACTGGAAGATCCGCTGGCTATTTAAAAATGTTTTCCTTGTTTTTTGTCCCTACTGTTGTTTTAGTTTTAGTTCTTTAAGTAATTTATTATTCACTGACCATGCATTGTAGCACTAATATAACCTTTTTGCACCATTACGTAAATTAAACAATAACGGTAAATAACGTTTCATCTTTAATTTGTTTAAACTAAAGCACTTAAACTTATCCTTCACATAGCATTAAAGTAGTCGATCAATATGAACAATTCGGCTCAATATACTTTTTATTAATAAATTTAAATTCTTTATAATTCTTTATAATGCATTAAGGCATCGCTCTAAAAGCCAAAAGCACATCAAAGCTTACTTAAAGCCATTTGTAAAATAGTAGTTACAAAGCTCCATATCATAAAACTTAGTCGAAACGCTGTTCATATACAAGTTTGGAACTCTAGTTAGTAACTGGTAATTCAACTAGCATATTTAAGTAAATAGGCGGCAAGTGAAACACAAGTGTGAGTGTCGTTCGGCGCGTCTTAATTACAAGTTGCTTACTTTAAATGATTTGCGTTTCGCGTTCATGAATAAACTATACAGGTACTTATTTTTTTGTTTTCGATCTCCCGGTTTGGAAGATTCAACTTGAGTGTGTAAATCTTTTTGATGTTTGTTTAAGCATCTTTTTACTTGCATATGCAAGTCTATGTTGCAAGGGTAATGTTAAGTATCATTTCTACTGCTAGCTTTCTCCCACAACATTGTCCACTTAAATTATAGCTTGTGTTTTCCGATGATAATGTAGCTTTCAATAGGTAAAAGAATATTTAACATCAGTTTAGAAGCTTTTAAGTTTAATCGTTACAAAAAATCAAATTTCTGTATTAGTATTAGTTTTGGAAATATTAGTATTATGAAAAAATGCAACATTGATAAAACAAGCGATGATAAAATATTTACGAAATTAAATTCTGTAATATACGAAATATTACAGAATGTAATATTAAATTCTGTAATATATGAAATATTACAGAATTTTTATTTTCGTAAATAAACTTTCTGAAATATTTAATAGTTTTCATCTGAAAAATTTTCATAAAAATTCTAGAATGATGTACTTTTAGATGACAACATTAGGCAATATATGTAAGTAAAAGTTTCCGTTAAGAAACAAGTACTTTTGCATTTATATTGTAGTCTTTGGCGACTATTTAATTAATATTTTGTATTTAGCGATAATCTTAAAACTGCATCTAGAGTCGTGGTAGCTCGCCGGCTAGACTTGACATTTAGCGCACGGCGAAAGACGAGAAGTCCGATAATTAAAATCTTAAGCCGAGCTCAAGAACTTGTTACTATGTTCAATTTTACGCTATACTTTATAACTACCGACTCGTTTTTGTAGATGCAATATCACTATTCCTGTACTTCATATTCCTTCATTTCTATGTAGGTACCTACTTATAATACTAAGACGTGTCTCATGTGTATCATTCTATTGCTTAATAATAAACAGTTACAAATTGGTTAAACGATATTTATAGACTTGACGTTAAAATGATATAACTTGTAAAAAAACCGGCTAAGTGCGTGTCCGGCCACGAGCAGTGTAGGGTTCCGTAGTTGCGAATGACAACTTTAACTCTTCACACTCGCACCTCGCAGTTAAACGACCAACAACATCTAACAATGAAAATTGTATGAAATTTTACATTTTTCAGTACATTTTATAAGTTGGTTGCCTATAACTTTTTATTTTATACTTAGTACTCAGCTCTAAAAGTTTTCCTTTCAACTTCAGTATATAATATATACTAGTACTGTAATTTTTTTCACGTATCCATATATAACCGTTTAGCAGATAGAGGGGGGGGGGATAGACACTTAGATACCTTTAACAAATATTTCGCAAACGGATCCCTAAATAATAAACAATATTTTTAAAGACCTATTCAACAATACCCAACACGATGGGTTTATATAGAAACAAAATATTACTCTTCCTTGTATGGGGGCTACCCTAAATTTTTTTTTTTAATTTATACCACAACTTTTTGGTATGATTAATATACATACTCATACTAAATTACAGCTTTCTAGTACTTATAGTCTCTGAGTAAAACCGCGGACGGACAGACAGACAGACGGACAGGCAGACAGACATGGCGAAACTATAAGGGTTCCTAGTTTACTACGGAACCCTAAAACCGCTCATTCATTTTCTTTAAATAGCTTAAGATTTTCATGAAATCCCAGGTCTATACATTATATTTTATTTTAATAGTCATTATAGTAATTTATACTTACGTTGTTTTTTTATATAGGTATATTAATAGTAATATACACAAACATTAAAATCACAAGAACATCAGTCTATAGGTACACATAAACATGCATATTCACCGAAAAGGCGAAAGTAAAAACGCCAAGCAAATAATATTTAACCCTAAAAAGCATCAGTGGTGTAAATGTGTACAAGCGGCGAAAACAAGAAACGCGAAGATGAAACGGAAACAAACATGCCGCAACATGCCATCTTGCGGGAACCCAAACCTTTGTATAATTGACTTTAAGCGAAATGTTTTAAGTCTTTCGCACCTAAAAGGTTTTATTTAAGAAATTCAAAATTAACTTTATTAAGTAACAATCTTCTATATAAAAGGCACTTATTACCAATAAAAGTAACGATAACGACTATTTTCCTTTCCGGAAAAGGCCATCTCGTTTTGTTATTTAGTTAATCAGACCTTTTATTTTAACTGTATATTTTTAAACGTTACGCTGAACCCGCATCGCTCGAAAGAGATTAAACGAAAAGCCTGATATTTTTGATACTGAAAAGTAGGCAGTTAGCTTTGTGCCCTTTAACGAAACACCATTTAGCGGGATATTGGATACTGATACACGTAACATACATTGTTTCTAAGCCAATTAGTTGGTCATTTTTGCAGTGGCACGGCCCCGTTCACGGGGAACCGGCCTAAGCTGGAATAAGCCGGTTATGTCCGGTTCGAATCTAATTAAAGGCCACCGTGTCTGTCCAAAATGCTGACAGTTGCCATTTCACTTTATTTTTTTCGTCCGCATCGTTTCAATAAACGCGGCCGGGTCAATGGCGTTGTTACAAAGTTATTCACACTGAAATTGTAACTAAGAGCCGCAAACAACTGTACCAAAGAGAAAAGGAAAAGAAGTACGAATGAATAATTTGATCAAGTAATGCAGCAACCGCAGTCGCTCAAAATGAATACAATTGTTTTGTTTTCCCTTGGTAAATTTATTCGTTGTTTAGAATAATGAAACGGGCGTATTTGCTCAGGGAAATCCATTCTCTAACAATTTAAGACGAACCCGCCTAATGTGTGGCAATTTTTCCTCTATAACAACAGTATGCAAATTTCAGACATTATTTATACACAGAATTTTGCGGAGAAGGACTGATATAGGAAAACTTGATGCTACGACGGACCGCTCTTTCATTATTACATAAGTTTATATGATTGCCGCATTGCCGTCTTCTGTGGCTAACGGGCTAGAATAGAGCCTCGAATATTATTTATATCTGACGGAAGAAATAGAACAAAAGCGAAACAATGGACATCAATTCACCTTTGGCCTGTGGTAGCCGATGAACTCCGCTACATTGCCAATCTCTATTAAAATGACGTGAATTCTCCCCGTTTCTTATACAAATTGAGCATTTTGTTTTTTACGAAATAAGTAGGTAACAATAATCGAATAAGCTTTTTCCTGTGATCTATCGCCGGTACTGCGAGGCACGCTCCCCGACGTACGGCATAAAGTAAAAGAGTTTCGTGAGCTGTAATTTAGTAGAAAGCATTGAAATATTCGTGTATAATCTGAATAACATGCCAATATGAACAACAGGGGAATACGGGGGAACGTTAGGGTGTATTTTATCCAATATTAAACGTTTAGGGAACGAGTGGAATATTCTACGAATTACCCAGGGCTTTTACTATATTCAATAAGATAATAGACGAAAAGTAGGTATGTGGCTCGGAAGAGTATTTTAGGTCAACGGTTTGCGAGATATTCTTTGAAGACCTTGTGTTAAGACTTCCTTAGGATAATTCCATTTTTATGACGTGATTTAACATAATTTTTAACTGAATCAAAAAAAAATATTTTTCTCTTTTAATAATTTTTATTACCAAACCGCGCCAGCCACACCTTATTTTCTGATTGGTCCTATGGTTGAATGGTAGAAAATGCCTTATGGCATGAAGTCCGCCAATTGTACTTTAATTTACTGTGCAATAAAGTTTAAATAAATAAAAAAATCCCAAAATGTATTAAACATTTTGTGTAGTCGAGCATAACTTAATCTTGTGAATATAATTTAAAAGCGAGTACACAGGATAATAAGTAGTAGTGCCTCCTAAAAAGTACCTCACTTATATGGACAAGTAACGTTCCATATTATTATCTATTAAGAAAAGTTTTTACTTCACAGAAAATATGTAACCCTTTTATATTTTGATGTACCTGACGTCTACTAAAGTATATATATACGAGGTACTTTCTCATCAAACACATTTTATAAAAATGTGCTACTAAAATAACCAAATATATTTGTAAACCGCCTAGACGCCTACCTCTAAACTTCCAAATACCGGTGGCTCGATAATTAAATTCAATATGCGAGCACTATGAAAACTATTGATGTGTCTGACATTTAGACGTACTCCAGCCTTAACTGAGATGCTTCTGAACCCAGGGTCAGCGTGTCTACCGGTTATTGTCTCACCTGAGATGCTTTGAAACCCGGGTTACGGGACCAGAAGCCGGCCTAGGGGCCCGAAATGACTGTTTTATAAAATCACTCTGACATCGTAAAAGTCTCACCTGAAATGCTTCGTAACCCGGGGTCTGGAACTGGAGGTAAGCGTAACCAGCCTAGGGGTATTTGATACTATTTGATAAATTGATTTCTCTGTCATCTTAGCGTGTTCCAGGTTACATTCTTACTTCAGATGCTTGAGAACCCGGGGTCTGGGACCCGGGGGCCTGCCTAGGGGCCGGATAGACTTTTTTATAAATTGATTTCTCTGTCATCTTAGCGTGTTCTAGGTTACATTCTTACTTGAGATGCTTGAGAACCCGGTGTGACCGGGGGTCTGCCCAGGGGCCGGATAGATTATTCGATAAATTGATTTCTGACATCTTAGCGTATTCTAGGTTACATTCTCACCTGAGAATCTTCAGAAACTGAGGTCTCGGCCGGAAGCCAGCTCAGGGGCCCGGATTGACTTTTTTTTTGATAAATTTATGTCTCTGTCATCTAAGCTTGTTTTCGGTAAAAGTCTCACTTGAGATGCTTCAGAAACCAGGTTCTGGGACCGGAAGCCAGTTCAGGGGCCCGAAATAACTGTTTGATAAATTTATCACTCTGTCATCTAAGAGTGTTCCAGGTTACATTCTCACCTGAGATGCTTCGGAACCCGGGTTCTGGGTCCGGAAACCGGCCCAGGGGCCCAGGAGCCCAGCTTCGATTTTCACCTGTCTTTCCACTTGTTACCATGCCGTAACTCATAAACCGTGATAGCTAGACAGTTAAAATTTTAACTTTTTCAGTTAATGTATTTCTGTTGCCTCTAAAACAACAACTACTAAAAACAGGATAAAATAAATATTCAATTCGATGGACAAAATTAAAGAAATTATGTCAATGTTGTTGCGGATATAACCCATGATGCGTTATATCCACATCACCATTAACTTTTGATCCTGTATTCCTCTACGCCTTTGATCCTGAAGTGTTAAGTTATTTTTATACCGCAAGGGATAAAGACTTGAATAATATGTATGGCTATTATAAGTATGAATCCGCACCTTAATAGTACCTCTAATCGAATCATATACAGCGTGTTGCGCAAACAGTCATTCCAATTACTCTATGCATCTCGCTGCAAACCCGGTCCATGTGGTACAGTGCATAATACGAACAAACACCCGGGTGATTGTCTGATATTTGTAAGTACGGTTCGAGCACGTAGTGCTGCTGTAATCGATTCATTATTTGGAGCTGTGTAAAGCTTGTACATTAGCTGGAACTAGAAGTAACTATCTTTCGTTGGTATACCGAAATTTGTATGCTAAATTAGATTGATCGGTAGTTCCTCGCTGGTCTGGGAGTAAAGAAAAAATATAGAATGTACCAGCAGTTTTTCTTCCCGAGCAGATCGTAAAAGCCAATCGATGGAATGGGTGAAAGTCTAAGGTATCATGGTAAAAGGCGATGCGACTAGCAACCCATCACTATTTTGATTCCGTTTTCCATCTCCACGCCCATCACCATGCTAAACGTGATCTTATAGACCTGAGTTCTGTCTACCCCGCAAGGAAAAAAGACGTGACAGTATGTATGTATCGATAATCTTAACTACCTTTTAATATAATACCTATTGATTCTTGTTCTGGTAGTTCGTGCATTTTTCTCAAATGAACTTTAAGAGAACGAAATAAAGTACTATTAAAGTAATCTTTACTGAGAATTAATCGTAGGTTCCTAAGTACAATATATCTTCAAAAGCAATTATAGGCTGGTTTCCTGGGTTATAGTAATAATACTAAAATAAGTCCGTCAGTCAGATAATCAAAACGAATTGAACATACGTGAGGGCTCGTGACATCACCGTTTGCTAAAAAGTGTACCGGACAGTGACGTCACACCGAATTTTAACAGGCTATATCTTTGTCATTTGTTGCTTGATTGACAAAAAAAAACTGTCGTATATTTTTTGATAATGTAAGGGCATTGGGTAAAAGTGGCCTGATTTTCAAAATTTGCGACCACCGTTCAAAGTTTACTCATTCGAAAGATCATATTAAGATGTTTATTTTCATCTATGGCCGTTTCTGTCTACAGTGTATCGGAGCCGAGATATCGGCATTCATAATTAAAAAATAAATTACAATAATGTCGTCTAGATAGACAAAACAGGATCTTTATTTTATTATTTTTTCGTGTAAATATTACTTGATTCTATGATTTATATTATTTATATATAAAATAAAAACAGTTACAGTGGGGTATGCGACATTCATAATTAATACAACAAACATTAATATATTATTTTTATTACGCAGAATTTGATGATATCCTACTTCAGGCACTCATGCATGTGTACTTATATATTTTTACGAAAAAATTGTTTCATATGGCATAAAATGACACGGAAGACATGATAAGTCTCACACACAGATTTTTTAAGCCATTCGAAGGTAACTGATATGTCAGATGTGGATTAGAGAATTTTCTATAACAAAAGACCGAGGGTGAATGTGATTCATAACTTTTAGTGCGTTAAGTAAACAAACAATGGGAAGTTCCTAGAAAGTTGAAAGGCCCGCTACCGGTCGCGTTCATCCAATCACAGCGCAGGGTTCATTTACCTGACTCGGTTAGGCTTTGAAAATCGAGCAGGGTGGAGTGGAGGGGTGAAGGAAAGAGGTGCAGGCGCAGGCAGGATTCACTTCCCGTTTAACCTTTGTGTTGAGTGTGTGCAAGTGCGTTATATACTTTTGATTACCACGACCTTTGCTTTGTTTTTGGACTCTCTCTTTATTATCTTATTTTGTGACCTGGCATTACTAACTGGACTAAGAGTTTGCTGTAGTGATTTGGACTTTAAAACAATATGGATGCAGATAGAGCATCGTGTGTTGGCTGCCATCGAAGTTTGAACCGCATTGGCGGCACTCGCAGGAGATCTATGGTGTTAACGGCTCAACTGATGGAGCAAAACCCATGTTTAATGGCATACTGCATTGAAGTTATTAACATTCTTGAGGTAAGTGATGACATTTCTTATATAATTATTAATTGTTTAACTTTCTTATTTACACTAATATTAAAAAACAGTTGGTTTGTTAAAACGTGATAAACTCAGGGACTGTTGTGTCAAACATTATTTCATGTAGGTACAATATCCCAGTGTCAATTGTATTTTGTTTGAAGTACATATCTTAAAGCGATCTCACTCGTCACAAAGCCATTCCTAACTTATTGAAAACTGGCCACTGGTTATATTTTCCCCTTTACCTTGATTATCTTTTGAGTGTCAAAGAAGATTAGTACTTGTGTTTCTTCCGCTTGCTCCCAAACCGGCATAAATGCAATAAGATGCAGTACGTGCCACTTTTTTTAGTGATTACTATATGTTTGAGACTTGCTATATGTTCGTAAGTCAAGTAAAAGAGGAAATGATTTCATATTTACTAAAAAATAAATAATTAAATCAATTTACCCAGTTAGATTTATCTAGGTACTACGATGTGTTTTAATTATTTTTTACCTATATATGGAGCTAATACGTATACAAATATATTGATTAAGCCTATATTTTGTATTTTACAGTTTGGTGGCGATGAACGGATATGTCGACCATGCTTTTTTCGAGCTCAGCGCTATGTCTCAAGAGATCAACAAGCAGAAGTTGCACCAGACCTACTTGAACAACATGCAGATGATCAAGTATTAGAGCATGATTCATCGCAAGGAGGCAATACAGAGGAATCTGAATCAGATCTTATTATTAATGAAAATATGCGAGACCAACAAGTGCAAGTTAGTAGACCGCAAACGATTGAAGTTCCTGGATATTCCAGAGCACCACTTAATACACAGTTATGTATTTTTGCTGATTGCACCAACACCAATCTTCAACGAATTCATGTTGACATAAGAACCACAATTCTTCAAAATAAAGGATTTTACCTTCCACGGGGTACACGTGTATGTAGAGAGCATTCAGATTCAGGGTTTCAAGATATTGAAACAAGAACACGTCGTGTAATTGCAAGTTTCTCGTCGAAGCAAGTGAAAGACATGATGGATATTTTAAGAAATCGTAGTAATTTTTTAGATTTTGAGAGACTTTCTTCCATTAATAATGGAGTCTTTCATTATTACATTGGTTTCTCTAAGGAAAACTTTATGCGAATTCTTGAAGCAACCCCAAGTATCACACAACATCACAAAAAGGCTAAAACAGCCCTTGCAACAGTTCTTGCAAAACTTCACACCGGTGAATCAAATCAACGACTTTCTAGCGTATTCAAAATGACAAGAAAAACTTTTGAAAAAATAATGCGAGAAGTGAGACAAGAATTAATGACAGAGTTTGTGCCACAGAATTTAGGCTATGATCATATTACAAGAGAAGAAGTCATATCACGTTGTCTGACTATCCCAAATGTATTATTTGGAAATCCAAATGCTCCTCTGAGTGAACGTAGAGCCATAATTATATTAGACGGGACTTATATATATTTACAAAAAAGCAGCAACTATTACTTTCAAAGAAAATCCTATAGTCTGCACAAGTTTCGTCATTTACTAAAACCCTTTTTAGTAGTATGCCCTGATGGTCATATAGTTGATATTTATGGTTTATATGAAGCTACTACTTCAGATGCTCGTATTTTGTCTGAGATTATGAGTAGTGAAACTGATACATTTCATTGGTATTTTCGTGAAAATGATGTACTCATTTTAGATAGAGGCTTCAGAGATTGCATTGATGAAGTGGAGTCATATGGATACAAAACGTACATGCCAGCCTCCAAAGACGTAAATGAAAGTCAGTTAAGTGTGCGACAAGCAAATGATTCTAGGAAAGTTACTATTTGCCGTTGGGTTGTAGAAACAGTAAATGGCAGATTAAAAAATCAGTTTCGCCAATTACGTCACCAATACTTTAATGTAGCTGCAAGGCATCTTTTCGACGAGATAAAAATTGCTGCGGCATTATTAAATGCTTTTGGCAAACCCCTAACCGACCACCGCTTGGTGAACGAAATCGTAAACAAAATAATTCAATGTGATGGTGACAGAAACAGGTTAAGTGAATATGTTATAGAAAATAATCTCAATCGTAGATGGGCTCGTTTTCAGTCTATTGATGCGGCTTTATTAGATTTTAATGATTTCCCAATATTAAGTATGGACGAGCTTATTATATATGCGTTGGGAACGTATCAAATTCTCCAAGCCCGCAGTTATTACGGGGAGCATGTAAAAAATGGTTCGTATATAATTGAAATATATAAGGAGCCCCACATAGAAGATTTTAGAGAGCAGAATTTGGATTGTCGGAATCCATGGCTACTTAGAGGAAAAATTCAATCAAGACACGTGACAAGCAGAATTTATTATGTTTATATTTTATTAGAAAGGGAACTAGAAGGAAGCAGCGCAATATTGGGCCATTATTGCTCATGTGTTGTCGGAAAACGGACTCTAGGCTGTTGCTCGCATGTAATGTCCATTATATGGTATTTGGGATGGGGTAGATACCAAGATAATCTATCTCCCCCAGCTCAGTTTTTAGACACAATAATACGACATGATCAAGAAAATGAAGTTTACGATGAACCGGAAAATAACTAAATTGTATAAATCGGAAAATAACTAATCTTGTAAACTAATAATAATGTAATATATTCATATTGATATTGTATGTGCCTATAATAAATGATTTGTTTGTGTGTATCTGTTGCATTTTATTTATCACTAGCAGTCCGCCCCGGCTTCGCTCGTGGTACCTACATAGCCTATTTCACTCCGGGATAATGTAGCTTTCGAATGGTGAAAGAATTTTTTAAATCAGTTCAGTCGTTTCTGAGATTACCCATTACAAACAAACAAACAAATCTTTCCTCTTTATAATATTAGTCTAGATTCCTATCCATAACGACATACTATACGCTTTAATCAAATCATTTTTGTTAAAAAATATTACATCTATATAGACGACTTACTTATTATTTGTCTTATTTTGATATTTCGGCTCCGATATAGTTTACATCAATAATGTTTTGTATATTGTTATTCTCAACTATAAGGCTAATTAAAAATACTAGTTATATTAGTGGTCGCTGAAAAAAAAAATCATGCCAAGGCTCATACAAAATTACCCAAACCCCTTTACTGACTCATTATATTTTTAGGAAACTAGCCTATTGATAAAAAATCACCTGAATAATGCATCCGATATGGTATTTTTAATCATTTTCAAGGCGAACATAAGAAGATATACAAACGCACGGCTCGCTTGAAGTTTAATCCATGATACAAGAAATCCTCACTCCTCGGACCAGCGTAATGTAATTTTTTGTCTCCGCCCAAAAGTTAGAGCTTTATTGAAAAATATTGGATATCAAGTACAGCGAAGCTGTTTTTCTTATTCAAAAGTTCGCGTATCTTCGTCCGCAACTATCGGCCGACACATCGAATTTATGTTGATTTTACCCGTCACAAATTGGTTTTGCATTACATTAAGAATATTTTATAAAGGTATCATAATATTGACTGCAAGATATTGTACGCTATTATAGTGTTTTAATTAACAGATGATTAATGATCTTTTCTTATTATATTATTATTCGTCTAATTATTTATATGATCTATACTAATGATCGACTTACAAATACGCGATTTCAATCCGTCATAGTATAAAAGACGACGGTCCATCTGTAACTTAAGCATAAAATATTTAACACTAACTTTCGCCCGTGTTTCCACTAACGTTAACAGTTCTTTTTTCCGGGATGACAAATACCCCATGTCTTTCGTGTCACCCTCCGTGCTCCAGGGAAAACGTATGCAAAAATCATTTATCATCATGACCATCGGTTCATAACACCATGGAGTACAGCGTGAGAGTGTAATTAAACAAACAAAGTCACTTTTGCATTTGTAATGGAATTGGATTAGGACTTCAGCAACACAGATGGTCAAAGTACTTAATAATGCTGTAAAGTCATATTCCTTTTATCTTGGAGCAAATCGCGTTAGGCGATATGAGCGGTTCGATATCGGCGGCCGAGTGACAGCAGCCGCCATATTGGTCGCATAAATCAAGTCGGGAGAGGTGACACCGCTCCGTAAGCGATCGAGTGTCACCCGCTAGAAATAAAAGCAAGAAAAGCCCAGGGGTTTTTGGTGGAAAGTCAAGGGGTTCAGTTATCGTTTGCCTTATACAATTTTTCAAATTGATTTAAGTGGACTTTATAATATGAAATTGGTGTAGTTTGGTGTTATAAATGCTCGTGCTCGAGAACAATTTGTGAAATAGTTAAAGTAGACTGTTAAATGGACTCGTATAGATTTGTCGCCAAAATCTCCCACGAGGCTGCCAAAGAACATACGCCATCTTTGATGCCACATACCGTACAACACCGATACTTAGTATCTCATTATACTGGACATTGGCAGAATCACTGAAATCTTGGTGGAAGCCATAATTAAAAAGAAGAAAGAAAGAAGAAAAGCCCACACTAGTTGAGTGGTTCACTCCGAGGCACGCCGGGAAATTTGTCTCGTCGGCTACTCGCTGTTTTTATCTGTCGCCGCGTTTTATAAGAGCTCCTTGAGTTTTCTTTGATATATTTTTCAAGGGCAGAGACCACAAAGCTAAATGGATAGGTGAATTATGAGCACCTGGGAATGAATTCAAAGCTTTTGAGGTCGGAAGCCGAGGTTCCGCGTTGTTGATGTATACGTTGCATAAATTCTAATTACTTTTATTCTTAGATATTTTTGTCAAATCTTCTTCCATATTTTTAAAAGAAAGAACAAAATAATATATTTTAATATAAAAACACTACTTTGAGCCAAATAATTACTTACTCATTGAGAATGATTTTCCAGATAAGCGCATTTTGAATTCAAATTTCAAAATTCAAATTCAAAATGTTTATTTAATATAGATTTCTTAGAACACCTATTATTATATAGTAGTGTTGAGTCTTGCAAGGAAATGCAATTCATGAAATAAGTAATAGGTACTGACCGGAATGCAAAGGTCCTAAGTTGTTCCCATTAAAAGCAAATACTAAGTTCGATGTTGTTAGTTATTTTTACTATCCCCAGTGGTAAAAAAATGAACTAAATTTGAATCACCTGACTGATTTTATGTCCGCTCTGTTCAAAGGGCTATGTTACAACCCGCTAACTAGTTGGGACGTTGAGCGTCGCTTGTTCAATCAACGTTAGTCATTCAATCAAATAGCGGATTCAACCAGATGACTGCGACATATATATCAGGCGGGAAAAGCCACGTGCAACAGCTAGTACTTTATAAATAAGTATATAACCACTTATAAATTAGCCAGTGAAGTGTGCCGTAGTTATAGACATTGACACCGCGGCGCCGCGGGCGTCGAGTTTCGCGGAATGAAGCCGCAAGTTATGTTCCCGCGTCGCGAGACGACTTGAATCCTGTTACAAATCAATCCACGTGGGACGACTTGTATAATTTAATCAGCAAGTTTTGCAGTTTTCTGCTCCCATTTATTTTTATTATTATTTTTATTAAGGAAACTTCAAAACATGTGCATGGATATTTACTTGCGATGAAACGATGTTGCATCTAGGTCACTCATATACGTTCGGTTACAGATCTTCATTATGTTTAGCATTAGGCATGTCGTCGTGCCTCTCAAAATAACTAGTTTAACACAACTATAGTAACTGCATAGTTAATAGATAGACAACGTTCTTTTTAGTAATTTAAATAACTCGTTGGGTACATTTCTTTCATCTACACATACACCATAAAGTATTGTATGTAACAGTTCGTAATTAGGCTTTAAAATACTGATGTGATTTGATTATGAAACTCACCTGAGGCTCGTTTCATGAACCCACATTCGTACCTTTTTACTTAACAGTTGCATAAAGTACTATTTTAACACGCTCTCCGTTACATCAGCCTGTAATTATGACTAAAATTTGCACACTAGATGGTAAAACATGTTGAACTATATTATTTGTATCCTACACCTACTTTTGTAACTTACACATGTTTATGCAAATAAATTTATCTTATCTTATCAGTGTATTTTTTCATATAATAAAAAAATAAATAAAAAATAAATATATAGGGACATATCACACAAATTGAGCTAGCCCCACAGTAAGTTGTGAACTTGTGTCGCAGGATACTAACTCAACGATACTATATTTTATAATATATACTTATTATAGATAAACATCCAAGACCCAGGTCACTCTGAAAAAGATCGTTTTCCATCATGACCTGACCGGGGATCGAACCCGGGACCCCCGTGTCGCAGGCTGGCGTGTTGACCGCTGCGCCACGGAGCTCGACTTATAATTAAATAATATTGTAGTTAAAATATTGAATCCAATATGAATACTGATATAATTAACTCAAGAACATTTCTCAACACAAGTTAGTCCTTACAATGTAGTTTCCACTGTCAATATTTTCTCATCTTATACTGTAATGCGAAACCAGTTTGAGTGCGGGTAAAATCAAAATAAACTCAATGTGTCGGCCGATAGTTGCGGGCGAACAAAGATCCACGAACTTTTGAATAAGAAAAACAGCTCTGCCGTACTTGATATCCAATATTTCAATAAGGCTCTAACTTTTGGGCGGAGACAAAAAATTACATTACGCCGGTCAGAGGAGCGAGGCTTTCTTGCCTAGTACCGGATCAAAAGCGATTCGGGGGTGCATCTATAAGTATTGTACCTCAATGGAATAGATAATATTTGTATCTAAATCAAGCACATCCAATTCTTTGTGAACGAATAATATTATTATGACTGTAGAGGCGAATTCCCTACTTTTCACTATGAGTACATACTTGTTAATTCAAATCTAATCTAATACCTAAGTCGTACAAACCACTACTATATTCACCATGACCCGTACCCTATTCTTACCTTGTCAGCTAAGTGACATATATTTAATCAGTTTTATCAGCTGAAAAGAGTTGAAAGGAACTGAAATCTAGCTTCATAATACTTGTCGCCAACGGATGATTAAAATTGCGATAAAATGACCTCAAAGCCTCCGAATGAAATAAGAAAATCATACTTGATTGCTATATACAGCTCCAAAAGTCCATTCATATTATTTAAAATAACTAGTATTAACGATAATACTAACTTTAAATAAGTAAATAAATAACACAGATTTCGCTAGCCCCAAAGTTAGTTCAAAACTTGTATTATGGGATACTAAGTCAACGATACTATATTTTATAAAAAATACTTGTATAGATAAACATCCAAGACCCAGGTCAATCTGAAAAAGATCATTTTCCATCTTGACCTGAATGGGGATCGAACCCGGGACCTTCCGTGTCGCAGACAGGCATGTTGACCACTGCGCCGTGGAGCCCTCGTTGACCATAACTATAACTTGAATAAAGAGTTTAATAAGAAAAGTAAGTGACGTGCAAAGATATATCCCAAAGTGTTTCAATCAAGAAAATAATTTTAAAGAAATGATTGTTATGAAAATACTTTAACAGACCCCGGAAAGCTTTTTCATTTATATTTGAATAAATTGTTTAATACGTAATGTAAGTGATGTGCAAAGGTATATCCCAAAGCGTTTAATCAAAAAAAATATTTTGAAGAAATGATCGTTGTGAAAATTCTTTAACAGACCCGGAAAGCTTTCCTTTTTATACTTGAATAAATTGTTTAATACGTAAAGTTATTGATGTACAAAGATATATCCCAAAGTCTTTAAATCAAGAAAATAATTTTAAAGAAATGATTGTTGTGAAAATTCTTTAACAGACCCCGGAAAGCTTTTTCATTTTTAAGCTCCACGAGCGTGACAATATCAAGTAGCGACACCTCGGCTCCTATTGCCGCCGCTAAGTAGGTCGAATAATGTGACGGGCTCGCCAGGAGTGCCCTCGTGGCCCTCAGCGACCCTCAAGAGCCCTCTGCCGATCCTCCATACTAAAATCGCTTGATTTGACATGATTTTTAAATGCTGATAGCAAGTTACCGAATACCGACCTCTTTCGAAGTGGGCCATGTTCGCAGAATTATTATATTTATTTAGAATTCTGGTTTTATAATATATGTATTTGATTCAATATTTGATTCATATAAATTTGAAACCTTAACATCTTTTGCGAAAGTAATTTTTTTTTTGCTTTCTTTGATTAGTATAACATACATTACTCATACAAGATTAAAATATAAATTAAAAAATTCAATGTAGTTTCAAAACTCGTAAATTGACTTCGCTTATAACGAATGCTTAAACTACAATATAAACAGGTATAAGTTATATATTGTTGAATTAGTTGAAAAAAACCTGTATACTCTTATCAAATCAAGAAATAAGTATTTCCTCGCGGACAGTTGTATCAGCGATTTTTAGTGTTTATACAACTACTATCAGTTGTACAAAGACTAAAGATTGCTGGTCCGAATCCTGCCCACGTAGATTTTCTTTAACATTGTGAATGCTTAAAAGCGCCTATAAAAATAATCTGTAGTTCTAAACTACCTATATAGTGTATCTCAAACTAGCTATTCTGCAGTCCGTATCCTAGACGAAAACTTTAACCCAAATTCCATGTACTAAAAAGAGTATCAAAATTAAGTTATAAAATGGTTTAGTGCGCCGTCACGTCGCTTTATAGTGACGTATACAATAAGATAGCTGATAAAACCAGCTAAAGCTCGCCCAAATAAAACTATTACTCGTGCTTTGCTTTATTTTCAGTACATTCGTAAGAAAAGTATTCTTTGTTGGAATATCTTAAGAATTAAAGTTTTCTTATTGAAGTAAGTATAATAATAACCTATTTAGAACAAAAGATTAAGTGAACATTGATTGATATCTTCTCAGTTTTTCATAAGTCACGTAAAGCGTAAAGCGTTGCCTTAAAAACTGCAGATTTGAAAGTAGATTCCTAAAACTACAAAAAAAAATAGTCAAAACCATTTGTTGTATTAGTAATATAAATAAGAAGTAGTTCGCTACTGAATGTGATCAAATAGCGATGACTGACATCACAATGAATAATGTATCAGCTGTCCAGATTTGGGAAACTAATTGATTCGGGATATGGATTGGTTGCATAGGCGCTGCGGTTCACGCCGCGTACACTGACTGTGCCGCACTGATATCAAAACACCATTAAATGTCATTCAAGACAAAATTGCGAAAGCACAAAGTTAGGCGTTAACTTGATTTAACTTAAGTAAACGCTATTAATGAAGGTCGTTCGAGGAAAACTATACTCTATTGTAGGCCGAGACAAACTAAATCGGAAGAAATATAGAGAAAGAAACAAACAGTCGAGTTTTCCCCTAACAGAATGAAATAGCTGAAAACATAGACAGGGCCGGCCAGCGAGTGTCGGTAGTTGGGGGCGGCGCGGCGCGGGCAGGCAGGAGCAGGGACGAGGGGACGCCTGTCACGGTGGTTCGACGTGCGCATCGCTCACATGCTGTGACGGACCGACTGAATTGAGAAATTGAAACGCGTATCTAATCACAAAAAACTCGTGTCACTGCCATGTAAATCGCACCCCACCTAATTATACACTGAACGAAATGAAATCAAGATTTTACCTTAATAACATTTCAGTGGAACACGTAAAACTCGCACCCTCTCCATTTTAATTGACGCCCGCGCCTCTACGACGTCAGATGCGGTAAGAATGTTAAAATAATTTTCGCCATTTTCGATGTTCCTCTCCATTTCACAGACACGATTCGGCTAAGACGAGTATTTAGAGCGCTTGATAAATTGGGCCCGAAATCGATTTATAGCAAAGTCGCGTTTAAGCGAAAATGAAAAATTCGCAAAATCTGCCGGAATCTCATAATAGCCTTTTCATCAATCAATACAATGAAATTCGAAACTGACAGGGGGCGGCGTCTATTATTTTCAGATCATGGCATATTTTTCGCGATAAATACTTTTTCCTTCAGAGCTTAATACAGAAATATGTCGGAGGCTTTCGTCTTTTTCATTGTTCAGCAAATAAGCCTAGTGGGTGGACAAAGGCGGCGTGTCGTGACGACAAGCACGTAAGGGCGCGCTTCCGCCGCGCCAGCACTCTCAGCGGCGCTCGAGCTGCCTCGAGCCGTCCTCGAGAGCTGTCGACGAGCGCTGACGAAGCTTGCCGCCCGCCGCGCCGCCCGACGCTCCGCCCCGACGAATAGCTCAGATTATTACGCTATGCGGCCCTCACGAAATAGGATGCTGCGGATTATGCAGCCGCATTGCCGAAACATTGATGCATTTGTTTACAGCGACACTCAACGACAAAGTCGAACAATAGTTAACTTAATCTTTGTTGCCATGTTCTTGGTAAATCGATACCAAAAAAATTACCATTCATTAATTTTACTAAGCCATTTAAGCAATTATGGCGTTAGAACATACTCATCATCATCATTTCGAGTAGGTGACACGGTCAGTCGACCATACACACCCTGGTGTCAGAGTTCTTCGGAACCGCCACTCATCTGACGTGGTTCCTTTAACGACTGCCCGATGGCAGCCAATGGCTTTTAACGTGCCTTCCCAAGCACGGAATCAACATACTAGCGTAAAAATTTCAAAGAATTCAGACAGTTTCAATTACAAATGCATTTCTCTCTGTAAAAATAATTGAGTTAGTTTTAAGTGAGTAACAGCGCGACAGTCTACAATTTAAAATTCTCGGACTGTGAGAAAATATTCGATTTCAGGCGAATAAGTCGGTGCGACAATCAAGCCAAACAAAAAGTTCATTCAACGTTTGTAATTAGAAACCGCAGCGCCGTCGGATCCCCGCACCCTGTACCCTGCAACTAATGTGTGCACTACAACTTTACAATTTACCAACTTCTGAAATGTCTAATAACGCTTCTTAGCGTTTCATGTTCAATTTTGAAATTTTTAGGCATTATAAACAAAAAAAATTGGACATTAAAAACTTTGTCTCTTTCATTCAATTTTATTTTGGGTGGCTTCCGCTTTTCGATATACTTCTCTTGATTATTTAATTATTCGTGGAAATAAATTATCATTGACTTTGAAGATTTTGGTGGAAAGCTTTTTTAAATATTTTTTTTTTGATGAATTAATTTAAAAATCAGTATGTAAATTCTTAACGTGTTTTCCTCATCAATTGTATCATTTAACAATCATTACTCGTATTTATAGAGCCTCATTCATTAAAAAGGTTCACATTTATGTCTCTAAAATAATTACCAGAAGTTTTATTGGAAATACCTTTTTTATTAACCAGTTTTAACATACTGTAGCAATTATCGCTAGAGTGATAACATACCTACAAGGACATGCGATATATGTTTTCTCGAACTTTACTTAATACAAGATATCCATACTTATCGTACCAAACAAAAATAAAAATAGTGTACTCAGGTGCAGGAACTATAAAGGAAAAATAACTATAGTACTTCTTATCAACTAAAATATTAAAATTAACTAGATAATGAATTAGAAGCAGTTACAGCACCTACATACCTAATTACGCGGCGCCTCAGCCGAACGCTCGCTACGGGAGAAAATAATTCCATTAAATTTTACATAGAAGTGCTCGGACACGAGTGAATGTGGTTATCACAATTATCCCGTGCTCAGCAACTAACGAGCGCCGAGAATACGTAACGCATTTTGTAATTTACAAAACGGATGCTCCATAATTCAGTACGTAGTGTTTTACGGAATTAGCTCTCTGTAAATAAAATTAAGAATATTGAGCGGTCGAGCGGCAGTACAAACTGAATTATATTTAAAGTATTGCATCTGATACCGATAGAAATACGCCGATGCCGATATATTATTATTTTAATGATTATATTTGTAATATAATGTAATATATTTGTAATGTCGACACAATGATACTTTGTATTTAATGTCTGTCTATCGCCCCTGTAACAATTAATAACAAAAACAAAATATATTTAAAAAACAGGTTATGTTGTTTTGCTGGCAAATTGAAAACAGCAAGCAGGGTGTGGCGGCGGATCATTAACATTGTATCGGTTTTAATCAATAAACGTCTTATCCGACAGCCTGCGGGGACAGTTATGACCATAGAGTTAAGTTTATGGCTAGTTCACCGTTCATTTACAGAAAAGAAATGGTTTGTTTGTCTTTTAAACCTGAATTTTCTTAAATTTTTCTTGTCGTCTGCTTTTTATTTAATTTCTTTAATTTTTTCTTAGTCATTAAGCAATCTTAACATTCGAGATTTATTTATTTATTGAAAATCATCATGTTAATCATTTGAACTTTTCTAGGTATTTAATGTCCAAGTATTTTCTAAAGGAATATTCTGATTAAACTTATCCTTTATTAAACACAGCCAGTTAAAAATGTACTCGATCGACTGGCAAATTAAGCTGGGTCTACCGAAACAGTGATGGCATCGTGGTAAAAAAGGAGTGCACCAAATCAAGCCAAAAAAGAGAGGTGGCTTGGTGACCAATACCATTTATTTAATAGGATCTGTCTCAAGATTAAAGGCATCTGTCAGAAATCAACAACAAAAGCTAATGAAATATTTAATAGTCATAAAGTTTCTCTTTCTGAAGCTTGAGTATACCGAAGCCAAAACAGTGAAGTCAATGGAAGTACCAAGCAAGTAGTGTAGGGGGTTGCGAGGCGCCACGCTGAGCGACGCGGGGCGCGGCGGCCGACACGAGCCACTAATGGAGCGCTGCCGCGGGAGGCTATTACACACATTGCTCTTATCGGAAAGCCAACACTGTCTTAATAATGGAAGATTTTGCCTGCCTTCTGCCGCAATGATATTACCAAAAACACAATACTATACATTATAAAACTAAACGGAATGTAACAATAGACTTCAAAAAAAAAGTAGACATGAATGCTGTTTCAATATACAAATAAGTTATTTACTTATAAATTAATAACCAAGTCAAAGCACTCTTAGCAAGGTTACTTATTAGCGAAAAGGCTCCAAGCTAACAAGTAAACTTTAACTTCATGAATAAAGAAAACGTTAGCACGAAACTACTCTAATTAGAGTGTTAATTAAGAACATAATGCATTTTCATATAAATTAGCACAACGAAAAGTACACCAAAACCTATTAAAGTAAGTTTAACCCGATCCTCTCGACAAACACGTAAATCTACATTCCGTGAAGTGAAATACAGTCGATTCACCGCAACCTGCCGGAGAAACTTCGAGATCGACGTGTCGACTAACAACTGTTCACCCGAACGCTTACCTCACTACACACAATTATACACCCTATTTCCTAACCCTTGAAGTAGCAAATTCTATAAAACAAGTAGTTATTTAATTCTTTGACAATGATGTTTCACAGCCACTTAAAACTTTTGAGTGAATAACAAATCTCCTCCGAAAAGTCTGTTGAGCGAAAGTTAGGCTGTTAAATTGTTTGTCGGTGTAGGTCTTTTAAAAAGTTAGAGGAACAAAAAGCGCATAGAGGATCAGGTGGTTGGTGCTAGGGGACTATTCGCATAAATAAAATCTTTGTAAACAATGTTACTTCGTTGCTTTCGATCTTGGGCAACATTCTCCTTTTCGGTTGTTTGTGGTACCAGATTTTAAACAAGCTGCCTTTCAGGTATCGCCTTGTCCCAAAACCTCTGAATTGCAACGTATAAGGATTCTTCTCGCTTCATAATTTTAGCTTATACGCTTCTTTTTTTATAATTTATTCCAACAAAATAATTTTTTCTTGTAAATTTAGGCACAGTGAGTGGGCGAATTATACTCGATGATCTTATTTCGCCTTAAACTTTTGGTGTGCACATTCTCTGCATTATTTTATTTTATTTTATTTTATTTTATTTTATTTATTTATTTTATTTTTTACATTCGGATGACCAACAGCAACAAAAGTAACATAGGTTGTACATTAGCAACAATAAAGCCAATTATAGGTCTTCACAGATAGCAACAAATTACAATATTAATATACGGAAACGCCAAAGTCACGTTTTAGTTAAGTACTTGATATATACCATAATTAAGAATTTAAAAAAAAAGGTTACAAAAGTATTGCCGGCTATGTAGAATATACACACAAAACAAAGAGTAAGAAGCTAGCAATATCCAAACAGAAAACCACACCTGCAGCGCATTAGGTACACTTAAAGAAACTATCATATAATAATCTTTTTACCTTAGTCGGAGACGTATTGAATGTGTCTATGTCTAGTGTTTTGGATACATCATTAAGGAATTTACCTGCTCGCCACAAAAATGAGTTTTGTCTATAATTGGTTGATACTGCCGATAGACTAATAGGGTTATGATATCGACGGGATCTGCTGGGGACTGTGAAATATATCCTGGACAGAAGTTCCGGTGAATCCACAGTACCTGTAAGCACCTTTAATAGAAAGCAGATCTATTATATCAGATAATCGATTTCAATATTTTAAGGATTGTTTAATACCGCTTCTAACCAAAAATCACTATTTCCTAAACGTAAGAGCGAGCTCTCGATAGTGTTTTGAATTAACCATAACATCGGGGAACGTGTCGAAGTGGCGAGTTGACAAAAAGCCGGGAGTGATTGATGTCGTCGCCATTCCGAGGCTCCCCGCGTACGTATACGTACTTATGTTCTTACTTAAGTTACCAATATTTTCCGAGCGAAAATAATCCGTATAACATACAGACGCATTATACATATTTAGGTGTATTTATCTTTCTAAATTCTCAAAGAATCACTACACTACACCATACCACACTACACTTCATTACATTACAATACACTACACAAAGTACACTATAGAATTTTGCCCAAGATCAAATCGCAACACGAATGACAAGTCAATAAAAAAGACTGGGCATCCACAACACAGGGAATCCTGGTGTTGGAGTTAAGATATTTTTTTTTTTTTGGAAAATAAATGTAATACTTTGTGTTCAATAAAGTATTCATTTTTGTTGCCTGCTAGCAATAGTATTTAATTCGTAGATTGCTATTGCCTGTTTGGACGGAATGACATTTAAAAAAATTACGACACTGTTATACCCTTAAATTCTACACTACCCGTAGATTACTCTACGTTATACAGAATACATTGATGTCACTAAAATAAACAAAAGTCCACTGGGTCCTGTTTCTCGTCATGTTTCTCAGTCACACTTATGTTTTCTCTGCAAAGCCTCACGGCCAATTTGCAAGTCAGCTCATAATTATATCATTCCGAATAAATCTTTATCACAGTATCGTTTAACAAAACAAATCCGTCCCGACACCCCCCTCCTGTTTAGTCTCATTGTCTCCGTTAATTTGCAAGTCCAGACATAATTATCTGCGGAGAAAAAACACGTGGACTGATAAGGATAAGTGATTAGCGCATAGAAATGAACTGACACTGTCGCTCGCAAAGGAATAACGGGTAAGAGTAAGTTGGATTCGCAAATAAGGATTCCTAAGGATACTAACTTCAAAACACGCAAATCGGTTATTAGCCTGTAGTAATAGTGTCCTATTTAGTCTCAATGTCTCCGTTAATTTGCAAGTCGAGACATAATTATCTGCGGAGAAAAAACACGTGGACTGATAGGATAAGTGATTAGCGCATAGAAATGAACAGGACACTGTAGCTCGCAGAGAAACACCGGGTAGGAGTGAGTTGGATTCGCAAATAAGGATTCCATATATTAAGTTCAAAAACGAAGTAAGTTGTTTGCCAAGCCTGTAGTAGCCTTTGATTAACAGTTGTACGTCAATGTCTAAAGTAGGTGCAATACCATCACTATCACTACATATTACAAAACAAAGTCGTCCGCCGCGTCTGTCTGTCTGTCTATCTGTCTGTCTGTCTGTTCGCGATAAACTCAGAAACTACTGAATGGATTTTCATTTGGTTTACACTAGTAGATAACGTGATTCATGAATGAGGAAGGTTTATAGGTATAATACTTGCCCGGGCGCAGCTGGGGAGGGCTGGTAGTACTACATATAAGTTTTTATGTTTTTAATTAATGTATAATGCCCCTTGTTGTAAAAAATTACACGATGTCTTATATATTTAAAACAATTAAATTTCCAAAGAAATAGGTATATTTAACTCGTGACATTACGGACAGACAGTAAAAAAGGTGGGCCTAGCAGCATATTTAAAAAAATACAACGACACGAACTATTTCTTAGACTTTTTTGTCAAAAAAATCAAAGGTATATATAGTTGCAAATTGCAAGGCATTGTTTTAGCTAGCCCTTTTTACCATTTCGTTACAGAACCCCGACAATGCTTACTTATTTAATTAGTGGCGCAGCAGTTGACAAATCCATTTACCGCGGGAGTCGGCATTATCTTTTGTTGTCTGCGACTGGACCAATCAATTACTAGCAGTCGTAGGGAGTTGATGACTCCTCTAAGATCTATCGTCACCACTGTCCGTAAACCTATTTTTTACTGCTGCCATTTCCTTGCTGGTAATGTGGCCGTGGTTTCCAGCTACTCTGTCTACAGCAATATAGAAGTCGTTTCGAAATGAAAAAATCAGTAATATTGCATATCAAAGCACACCCGCGAAGGATTGGAGACATATGATTTTTTTAAAAATTAAGTTTATGTATGCATAAACTAGCATGCGTTTATAAGGAACCACGCGCTTCATGAATTCACACAAAATAATACTTATGTAGTCAGGTTTTTTCATTTCACTATTTTACAAGATACTCGTTCTCGTTATAACTATGCTGTCATTAAAAAAATTGGAGCCTGTAGCATTTCCAAGATCATTTCATGAGTGTCGGTACTGCTGTTAAGCAGAAAAATTAACAAGAACCACATAATTTACCAATCTGCTATAATATCGAATTATATTCGATAAATCTACTTGTCACAGTTCATAAAATAAAGTTCCATTGAAAAAGCGGCAACGATCCCTTATCTCGGTAACCGCCGCTTTGAATAACGATTCAAAGTGTAACCCCATCGCCGCGGCTCTTTGATGTCCTTTAATTATAAAACTTTTTCCGTAAAAGAAAACCTTTTATAACCCTTGCGCCCAGAACACTGGCATACAAAAGTCGCTAGTTAAGAAACTACCTGCTATGCATATACATATGAATGAAGGTGCTTTATTTTAACACACAAATTTAGGTGTATTATATTGTTAAGTTTTGAAACATAGTCGCTACTCGTCTTATTATTTGTCTTAGGGCAAACAGAGAACGGTTTATGTTATATTCAATATTTTATTTCCACAGCGCCTTTGACATCACGTAGCTTCCCACTGCCTAAATTTAATTTATCAATATGTGACGCTAACCATGAATTCTTTAGTTTTCTTTTCCATAGAAACAGTAGGTATAAAATTCGCGTAAAATATTATGTACGCCAAAATATATATTTATATGATTCTAACGTACATATTATAGAACAATACTAACTTCAACTTACTTTTTAATTGAAAACATCTTTATAAACACAGAAGTTTTCTATTAATAAAGCATAAAAATAAATTTCGCCAACCTAAAACTATTCACATTCCCGCTGAAACTTTTCAATCACCGCAGTTATTGTATTACTGGGCAACAAAAAGCAACAAGTTCGGGATACGGTTTTTGTGAAACTATTTACGGTTTATATAAACTACAGATAAAAATAGTGTAGTACAGTGACGTAAGCTATTGCGACCTTATTTCGGCGATCGATAGTATCTCTCGCTGTATTTTTATTCACATTCTCAAAATACTCCTCACCTTCCTAAGTACCGATAGCAATTGTGTTTCTGGTAGAAGAAACGAGTACAAGTCAGTTCGGCACTTCTTTAAGCAGTCGCCCCTTCGACAGACCATTTTCTTTAGCACCGCTATTCAAAGGCCATAGCGTCTCGAGAAATTTCATTGGATGATTTCTCTTTACAAAGCGTTGAATCCCTGAATAATTTAACACTTTATTTCAATAGCATTTTTCATTCAGTCTCGTCGAAATGGGTGTTATCGCATGTATTAAAATAAATTTAATAGGAATAAGGAATAGAAGAAAATAAAGTGGTGGCTATATAAGTAGGGCACCGTGGCCGGGTATCGATCAGCCGCTAAAATAAGCTCGCCGTCTGTCTGGCCGCAGCACACCCTCCACACAGCCTACCACCTGCGACTGTCTGTGTTCCTGGTACAATGACCCAGTAAACGATTCCGGGACACGTTGATTGAAACTTGAAATAGACCTGTGTTTCGAATTGGTTTGCAAGGGTCAGCACTAAAGGGTTTAGATGTGAATAGCTTTAAGCATTTTGTCAACTAGCGAACCAATTGATTTTCATTTGAATATACCTGCTAGAGTTACTTGAACAACTATGAAAGATTGATCGATTCGGCAATCAATCTAACGAGGCTTACCGAGGTCTAATTTTTCCGATGAAATGGTAAATTGTACAAACCTCGACCGGTTTCAAATTACTAATCGATGTGGGGATTTGTTTTCCGAGCCAAATCCCATAATTGTCCAATGTGATGAATCACCCAAGATAAACGTTTTGAAGTAAATCAGACGCTACGAACTTTCAAAGCTTTTATTAAACATACTATTTATTTAACATTTCGTTTAAGTTTGGAACGTACTCTGTTTTATGTTAAGCGATCGTTAATCGTCCATTTGTTAGCGATTGCGCGACTCATCGAAATTAATGTAGGTACTTACCTACATATCGCATCTATAAACGACCGATATATTTCGCTTTCATTTATCATTTATTTGTAAGGTTTTTATCGCGTCAATAAGAGTTTTCAGTTAATTGTATTGCGTGTCCGACGAGCAGTAATATTCATTTAATGAGCCGTCTCTGGCGGTACCGCTCGTAATGCTAACGTTTCCTCGCTATTTTACTTCTGTCATGAATGTCCCTATGCACTTAGGTCGTCCATTAAGGCTACTGCAACGTTCGCTGACGGAACGCGACCGTAAAACCTTTATAACATCTTTCCAGCACTTGTAAAGCGTTTTGAGATTCCAAGCCGTTTTATGTGACCTTAGATTACCCCATACTAACCAGACTTTTGGCCTGTCTACGAGCAAATGCTAAGTATACAAGTTTTGTACATAAAGACGTCTGGTAATAACGCTTATACACATCGAGGGTGATTTTATTTAAATGTTACACTCTGTTGTGTTGTTCAACCGACGAGAAAAGAGTCGGATCCAAATAAAAACGGTTGAATTCCCATAGCTCGAATATTATGGACATTTTAGTGCCTTTTGATGCTGCGAAACAAAAGCATTGATATCGCTTTGTAGCTGGTACCTACATCGACTTTTATCTTTACTATAAATGTTAAGAAAACCTTTCTAAATCCACGCAAAACGCTAAGAATGAAATCGCTACCATTGCCAATGATATTGTTTCCGTTTGTTCAATAGGAAAGAGCTTTAATAGATGTGCTTATTTAAGTCATTTATGTGAGTAAAATAGTTGCCTTGAAAATACCTACTACACATGTAATTTACTTGAATAATAAGTTTATATATCTGTGCTACTTGTCATTGTTTATGCCTATGAACTGTTTCTGTAATTTCGCCTGGCTGTATCTGTGAAGCTATCCTACTGTTTCTTAGCATTTTTGTCATCAATTGTTTTGTGTATTTAACTGTACTTGCAGTACATTGTATTGCTGTGTATGCACGTTTTTGGGTTTCAGGCTTTATTATTTTGCAATTTGGTTTCATTTACACCATTCATAATAGTTGTGACCTGTGTAGCCCTCGATAAATGAAATAAGAGTAGTTTAGTATTTTTTTGCCAATGAACGCGTGTTATTAAGAAAGGTCGTGATTTGCTCGCCGAGAGATAAGTTTAATCAGAGAGCCGTTAAGTTTTATTGCCTGGCGGGTGCATACGTTTTATAGCGGGTCGGGGCGACATTGTCAACAGATCTTGCGATGCTCTTTACGGCAGCTGAAACGTTGCTTTAACGGTTTTATAGTTTTCGTCGTTTCGTCGCGCTGGCGGTCACACGAGCCTTAATAGCCCGCGCTAAGTGCCCGCTCGGGGCTTTGTTGCCCTCAAATATGTGTTTTTCTCACACAGCGCAGATTTCCATCTTTACGATATAAGAGTTTTACTCCTTTTATGTTGCAAATTGTACCACTTTAGTGAGGAGCTTGATAGCCAAGTCTTCTTCTTATCGAGTCGAAATAGTATCATTTAATTAGATATGTAAGCCAAGCCTTGATAGCTAAGTGAACGTTATGCTTTGCTGGGGGCAAACTAATGCTTAACTGCTTCGGAACATACTTGTATAATCTCCTAACACACATAAAAATAATAAGAAATTTGTATCACTACTTCTATCATCGTTGTGATTTCATGATAAGATTTAATGAAATATTAGCGTTCAATTCCATTAGCAACCCGCACAATCGATTTAGGTCAACTAACTCATCCGTTATGAGATAGCCCTAACATTAATACCGATAAGTCACGCGCTACGATTTAATATATTCAATTTGCATGCTGCCTACTCCACTAGTGAGATTTCGCTGCAAACTAGTGCCTTGGCGGTGTTTATGGAATTTGTAGGTCTTCTTTAATTAATTCAGTGGTATGAGGAAATGTGCAATCAAGAGTGTGCGAGGCACGGCGACGGCGCGGCGCAACGTCAAATGCACCCCCACATTATTAATTTGCAGACTAATTAATTAATAACATATGAACATTTGCCATTAATCAAAACGGTCACGTTGCCGTCTGCTGCGATACAATGGACAGTTCAGGGAAATTGTAGGTACTATGGACCTTAGCCTATGGACTTATTGATACATTACCGATGCCGGATATATTTGGGGGTTCAAATAGCAAATCAGGCCTGCAAGAATATTTTGATTGGATTTATCACACTTTACTTAAAATAAAAACTAATGTGAGTCACTCAATTTTATGAACCTATTGGCTCCGGGTCTCCTCACATACTTTTAGGAACCTCTGCTACGAATTGAGTGCAACAACAACTAGCTATGCTCTATAGAAGTTTTTTGCTACAGGGCGGGTTGGAATAATAGCAGTTGGAATAAAAAAAAAATCTTACCATTTTTTATATAAGTTAAAATATTAATATAATATATACGGACAAATCACACAGATTGAGCTAGCCCCAAAGTAAGTTCGAGACTTGTATTATGGGATACTAACTCAACGATACTATATTTTATAATAGATACATATATAGATAAACATCCAAGACCCAGGTCAATCTGAAAAAGATCATTTTCCATCTTGACCTGACCGGGGATCGAACCCGGGACCTCCGTGTCGCAGGCAGGCGTGTTGACCGCTGCGCCACGGTGCTCGACAAAAACCGGCGAAGTTCGATTTGTTCGGTCTGAGTGTTCCAAATGACATTGCCTTGCTTTATGCCAAATTTTATGACTCTCGGTCTATGAGAACCACTCTATTGGTTTTGTTTCCCTGTTGTTTGTTTTGGTTGTGTTTGTTTTGAGCAAATTGGTAAAATATGCGACACGAACGATAATGTCTATTGATTGTATTGACTTAGAAGTTAAATTATTTTAACCTTTAGGGTACCACAGATCGCATTACATGTTTCAACTTGATGTGTCCCCGTGTTCCTAAAAAAAATGGTCTAAACAGACAGACAGACGGATAAACAAGTGGTTCTTTTTACGTTTTAATCTTTCTGCGATGATATAAAATTATCGTTCATATTTTTTTATGTGAAGTCAATAAAACGTCAAAACAATAATCCAAGATTCTTGAAACAAAAGAGATGATCGACTACAACGCTGTCAATAAGATTATTACGACAAATGTGTTTATCCCGACGTAAATCAACGGGGATGATTTATATCCCAGGGCAAAAAACTAAGTTGGATGGAGCTAATATTTTGCAGCGAGTGTCCTCGAAGTTGGGCAACTCATCAACGCACCGCGAACCCCTGAAACTTGACCGAATTTAACAATGTGCCCAAATATAGAGCGCCTCTTTATGAACAGGCCGAGCCTGAAAAATCTGCGCTTATTTTTCTAAAGAATTGCATGCAACTATGATGTAAATTTTGAGTTACTAGTTTTGATATTCTTTTGAATGAATCTTTGAATTTCTTCATTTTGAATTTGATATATTATGTGCGAAAGCCAACCCTATCAGTATGTCTGTGCATTTTACCTCTACATACTTTTATAATGTTACTGATCGGCGTTAACATTTTGCAACATTAGGAAAGTATAAGGATATAGAGTATCTGTCATCCCGGAAAAAGTACTATTCCAATGGAACCACATCAAAGCGAGTGGAACCGCTAGTAACAGTGGTTTAGAAGGGGTGCTTGCTATGCCTAAATTACGTGGTGAGGACTTTCCATATTGCATTTCTTGGTCGCGTACCGCCTCAGTACTGTGCTGCCGTCGCAATTCCATTCGAAAGGCTCCCACGAACTTCCAGCCTGTGATTAACTTGATTCAAGTCTCGTTCATTTCAACCAGACTCCTAATTAGGCTAGTTTTTCTGGTCAAAATAATATTATTGAAATTAGTCCGACAGATAAATAATCAAAAAATATTGGATATCTTTTTTTTTCTTTTGTTAATAAATCAATAAATGATAAAGATAAAGCGCTTCGAAATCTCTTTTCCCGGGTCTTGTGAGATCATACTTTTCTAAACAGTGTACGAAACTGTGACATCACACGGAATTGTAACGAGCTATATCTTAATATTTTTTGTTTAATTAACAAAGTCGTTAACTTGACTGACGGAGTTATTATATTTTTTTAGGAAACTAGCTATTATAAATAAATAAATAGGTACAAAATACTCCAATTAAGGTAGAACCAACTAAATTACAAGATTCGCCTTCATAATAAAATGATATCGCCTTAGTATTAAACGTGGATTAAAGTTAGTTTTATATAACAGTGAAAATTAAGTCAGAGTGCATTTTACGCCTAACTTATGTATGTAGTGAGGACTTCCTATATGTTTGCCATGCATTGTTTTGCCACAGTTTGATTAGGCTGCAGCCTCAGCACACCGCACTGCCAGCGCAAGTTTCAATAGTAAAGCTCTCGCAAACTTGATCGTTGCTATGAACTCGAGTCAAATCCCATTTGTTTAAAAAGGACTTTAGGTTGAACTCGACTCCTAATTGCCGAACTCGCCTCATTCCATTATAATAAGAATTATATCTGGATATTATAAAATGTGAATAATAAATATTTCATATATACATTAAGTTGAAGTGCGTGTTACACCTAAGTTAGGTAAGCCTTCGCATATTGCATTGTGGCCGCAGTTGCAGCCGCAAATTCCATTTGCAAAGCTCCCGCAAGCTTCCAGGTAGTGTTGCCTGCAATGAACTCGAGTTGAGTCCTATTTGTTTCAACTCAACACCTAATTATATGTCTCGTCTCCATTAAAGTAAGACATTCAAGGTCTAAAATAAATATTCGTCTCTCTCTATTTACTTTAAGTACTACGCATCTTTGGTAAATTACATATCCAGGATCGGGAACGACGTAAGTACGTGCGGAAATTTTATAAAGAAGAAAAGGCCAAAAGATACAAGTAATACTCTATAAAATAGTCACCTGTGTATTGGAAACAGCACGAAAACACACACTTCATTTGAATCAACGATCTCAAGTTTCCACTTAAGTTTATTACTTTATGTCCATAATATGACCTCTCTTATTTACATGCAGCCCGCATACATATGTTATGCATTATTTTCAAAATACGACGTCATATTTTTTACTTATATGTCAATCTATGCGAGAATCTCTATTTTAAAACACTTACTAAAATTATTATTTTTTTGTTTCAGGTAAGTGAAAGAGACCAGTCATCAGGACGAAAGACGTAAAATTTTACGAATGAGAAAGTACAAGTGGGTATGTAAGTTTTTATTAAACAAGTTATTTATTTTGGTTGCTCCGTCCTCTAAAACATAAATTACGATTATGTTGACTACAATGTTGTGGTAGAGCCACGCTACCGGCAAAAATCACTTTAGCTGGTAGCATGAGTGGGCCGGCTCGTCCGGGGAAGTACCACACTCTCACAGAAAATCGACGTTTGAGTAGTAGTTTTACAGCTTCTATGCTTCGTTCGGTGAGTGAGAGAGCCGGAGGCCCATCCCCCCTCCCCTCTGGGGAGGGAAAACAAAAGGCCGGCAACGCTCTTGTCATACCCCTGGTGTTACATTAGTCCATGGGCAGCGGTGATCACTTACCATCAGGTGACCCGCTTGCTCGTTTGCCGTCCTCTGACATAAAAAAAAAAAAAAAAAAAAAACAATTTCATGAAAAGGGGTATTTTTTAATATTTCCGTGTAACCTTCATGACCAGCAAGGATTACTACATTCAATGACTTAATAAGCTCAATTGTTCAATGTCAACAACAACTACTGGACCAACAGGGGTGGCAGCCCAAAGCTAATTGTAGTTGTCGCTGCATGCGATTTTTCTTAACAAAAATATGAATATCTTTATGTTATGCAAGTTATTAGTGCTTAAAAATAGTGACAAAACATTTGAACTTTAGTTAACTGAATTAAAAAACTCATATTTGTTCCCTTGTCAAAGGATTTTTAAGTATTTTGCAAACATACCTTTTAGCTTTTATACAATAAAAATGTAATAATATCGGAAACTAGCTCATATAAACTTCAATAGTTTATTCCACGATATTTGGGTTAGATTATGAAAAAAAAGTCTAAAGTTCATACATATGACCGTTTGCTTCAGAATAACCGTAAACAACGCCACTCTACAGTTGCCATCCCCATTGTTCAGGAAGAAAATTGTACAAAAAGGGTGTATAGCTTGACGTAGCCCGTTATTCCTGAGTATTGCAGTCCACTAGAACGTGTCCTACAAACTATCCGATAATAGCGTCACGTAAGAGTAGTTATGACGGTTCACGCGTGCAACAAGTACGGCGCCAGACGGACGCCGGCGCGGCTGCGAAAGGAATTTCAATCTGGCCGTGATGAGCTGAGCAAAGGCGCAAATTACACACGACCGTCAGCGGCCGCCCTTTCATCCCTTGTATACTCGTAGGTCATAGATACAAAGAGATGGATAACAGACTTCAATGCAAAACTGGCCATTGATCCCTTTTCTGATGCTAGTGTGATGACTTATGTATACTTCGACCACTAACTAATAAATATAATTAAACACACTTTTAAATATTTTTAAAAAATATACTATGTTTCCTTTGTTTACAAGACATTTTGCATTCTATAAAGAACTTTGCTCGTGGCATGTTGCAAATCACGCCGTCGATCCACATCGCCTCCTTTCTTCAATTCAAGTGCCAACTATGACGTCAGCTGTCACGCTGCTGATAAGTGGAGCGTGAACAAAACAAACTATCTGATAATAGAGTCACGTATAGTTATGACGCTCCACGCGTGCAACAAGTACGGCGCCATACAGTCGCCGAAAGGAATTTCAATCTGTTCGTCGTAGAAATGAAAAATACCGGATAATTCTAAATAATCTACTGCAGCACTAGTAACCATATAAAAACTTAAAGCATGACAATACAATTATATGGAAAATATATCTCTAAAACTGATACCGTAACTATTTTAGGAGACTAAAATTATTTAGGCGATACAAACATTGTATCATGTCTTTGTTCCTTAGGTCTCAGTCTTAGGCCTTAGGTATTAAGATAGATCTAAGGTTCTTACACTACCTTTGGGTACTCCAATAGCTAATATATTTAACTACATAGTGTTCAACAAGCCCATCGCACACATAGTTTAGATTTTATTTACTTTATTTAAATTGGTACTGTTCCTTTACCTATCCTATCTCTTCTATATAAGCATCAATAGATATTCACTATCTTTTTTTATTTTTAAGTAAGACACAATAATATTAAAATTTCGTATAAGAACCAAAGATCAAAAACTGCTTGTTTAATTTTGACATGAGTAAGTAATTGTAATTTTTCTCAGAAATCCAAAGCACTTCTCTCATGATAAGTTCTTCTATAACGAAGATCTACTCATACTTTGCAGAACCAAGAAAAGACATAAAATAGTTGAACCACTTTAGCGTAAAGGTATTTTTAAACAAATACTACGAATCTAGCAAGCCTTTTTTTATAGTTTGTAAATGATGGAGTTCGAAATGATGATCATCCACCTTCACACAGTGTTTTTTGTTCCAACCGTAGAGCTCGAAATTATAGGTCGCTCTACAAGTTTTAGTCACGAATACAATGTTGCATTAATAACATTTACTGCGTTTTTAAAGGTTGCGTTAGGAAACTGTATAAACGTTTTTGAGTAAAGTTGTTAAATTTTTATATAACTTGCAATGGATGTTTGTTCGAATCAAACGTTGCAACAAGTTTGTTTCGTTATTAGCTTTTGCTTATAATCACTTTGATTATGGAATATTATCTTTAACGTGTGTACGTTATGCAATATTTTTCTCGGGATATTTTATATAGATTTCCACATTGAATACAACATGAGAACTGTATTCCACGTGAACTAATGAACATAAGCCCATACAAATGGCGACAACTTAAAAGCTTTGTACTTGAAGTCATTAAATTTAATTGAGGAGTTCCAGCCTCTGTTTTATTTCTTGTGTTCCTCGTTACGAATTCATGAACGATACTAAAACTTGTACAGTTACACCGTTCAATAGGCGATGAAAGCCTTGAATAACGAATGAAACATATTGTTCATATTCCCGAAAATTATATTCTACTAAAAGTCTTGGAACATAGTATATATTTACTACAAGAAAATGGTATTAAATAATCATTATCATCATCAGGTCTTTCTAGTCTTCATTGCAGGACCACGACCCTCTCTGTACTACCAGAGCCATATAAGCCTGAGTAGTTAGAGGATTCGGCCTACACTCTCCACGCTTGCCAGACGGGTTGGAGAGGTATCTTTGATGTTAATAAGCTTTGTTTAGCTTGTGTTTTCTTTTACGACATCAACGGGATGACTTGGAGTGGTCCTATTCTATTCTGCCGGGAAGCACACGGCTATATTATGATGCCGAAAACCGTGCAAAGTGAGTTGCTCTCACTCAAGCCGGAAACCTGGGCTCCAAAGCACTCTATTTGAGGATGCAATCGGCTGCTACTGCACTCTATTTAATCTTAAACAGAGTATTAAATAAAATACAAAGGTTCAAGAATAATGTTACTCTAAACCGTGTTCTAGGCCGTGTGGTTCCCGGCAGAGAAGAATAGGACCACTCCAAATCTTCCCGTGGATGTCGTAAAAGGCGACTTAGGAAACTCAAGCTAAACAAAGCTTATAAACATCAAAGAGACCTCTCCAACCCGTCTGGCCAGCGTGGAGAGTGTAGGCCAAATCCTCTGACTGCTCTGGCAGTACAGAGAGGGTCGTGCTCCTGCAGTGGAGACTGATAAAGACCTGATGATGATGTTGATGATGAAACCGTTTTCTAAATAAGATGAATTCAGTACATAATGTAGCATGTAATTCTTCCATGCTGGTTTGGGAGAAAAGGAAAAACATAGAATATTCTATCAGTTGCTTTTCTTCCCGCGTAAACCGTAAAAACTGGTCAAGAAATTGGGTGAAAATCTAAGAAATCACGTTATAGGCGATGCAGCTAGTAACCCATCACTATTTTGAATCCCCCTTAATGCCCACTAACACACTAAACGTGGCCTTTAGGTTCTATGACACTGGGCTCTGTCCAGCTAGGTATAAAGACGTGTTAATGTGTATGTATAATGTAGTATTTCCAACAAATAGTCGATATTTCTTAGCGCGTGACTCTCGGGCGTCCAGCAACAAGTAGGGCGACGCGTCGGCGCCTCCATGAACGCACCGCGTCCACTCCACCGCGCCCATGGCTTCTCAAACTCATGTCTTTTTATCATTACAAACGTTAGTTCATCCCATGAAGCATAAATAAGAGCAGTTTATTGCATATTCCTTAGGAACTAGCAATTTTTTTTTATAGCAGACTTTCAACGTATTATTGTGTTAAATATGGATGTAGTATATGTAATGTGAAGTCAGCGTGGAAAAAAATAACTTTCATATGTATAAATTTACCCTCGACATATCCCTAAAGGTCTCAGCCCGTCCATATGCACAACTTTTCCTTTGGGATCAATGCTTTGAACGCAAAAAAAATATATATTTTCATAGAAAAGTGTTCGCTCGGGTCAACTTCCCAGCATTGATACCATTGAAAAAGTTGTTCATATTAACGGCCTGAGTCACCTCTTTAACGAAATGTCTAACTTTTGTATGACTTGTTTATCTGCTATCTTAAACATTGAGAATTCTAACTTACTATTCACAAATATATGTGTAATGTACTCCAAAAATCTTATTTATGATTATATCTTATTATTTAACAACAAACCATAATACAGACCCGAATGCTCAATCCAAAATTTTGTGGCTACAACCCCATTTTAACAGCCCTTGACTTGACCATTTCAGTCTCTATTAATCTAATTAAAAGCTTTAAAAGATTAGCCGTAACTACTTATTAAATTAACATTAGTTCGCTTAAAGTCCGGGCCAATCAACCAGCGTATCACGTCAAGAGCGTACCGTAATTTTCTTTAGAATTTAGTTAAGTAAGGGCTCGAAAGCATTTCATTTAAGCAATAGCGCTTCTTACTCGAGTCTTGGAGAAGATAATGGACATAAAATACGTATTAACAGATTGAAATCAAGGATATAAGCTTAACTTTGGAATTCTAGACATTAGCCTTGGTTTGTATCACTTGTACGTCTGATGTGATGACCATGGGCCTGTCTACACCGTAAGAAATAAGGACGTGACATTATCTCTGCATATTATCTACCGATCTATATATTTTCTCTAACACACTTGTAACTTGCAAGATACGAACTTATTTGCTACGGTGCTACGACCTGCGCTACGATGGTCTACGAAAGTTCTACGAATTTATTACAGGTATAACTTTGCCTTGTAATTTCTTCCATATTTTATTCTTATCGTAATGTTTTCAACTAATCTACTATTGCTTCGAGTATAATTCACATAATTTATATTATTAATTCAGCTCATTTTAATGCACGGTCCACGGCATTTCAAACGATGTATTTAATTTAGTTTTTAGTTTGTCTACTTTTCTAAATTGATGTCCTCTTTTTCCATCGTTTTAAGTTTTTGCAAGTGTATTGTTTGTTTACGATCCAAAATGTTTTCTTGTATGTCATGTTATCTTGATAAAAAACTATCTAATTTAAGTCAATAACAATCATATTAATTATTTATTTTAAAAATAATAATTTTATGTGATAAATATAGGTGGTTACTACTTACTTCTTAGATATATTTTTCGTATGTTTTCTGACAAGGTTTACTTCAATTGAACAACACCTCTTTGGTATCTTTCATGTTTTTATTAATTCATAAGCCATCAAAGTGATTTTGAAAATAATGTAATAAAGAATATATCCCTTCTTTAGAAGATAAAAGACATCTGTGAAGTTATTAAATTTCGTGGAAAACATTATATTCGTATAATCATTTTGCGTATAAGGACTGTGTACACCGATGCGTTCAATCCGCCTCGCCACATTCATCCGCCAGCCGCTTACGTAAGCTGACCACACTTTCGTTTTGCACAGGACTATCCCGCTTTTTGGTAAGATTTTCCAATATAGCAAGAATTTTTGGGACAATTTACTATCCAGTTTTAAATGTTTGACCCAAAAATTACACTTAATCTTAGTTTATGTGCGATAGTGATAACCATCTAATATTAAAAAGCTGAAACTTTCAAAGGTTTCGTATGAAACAGTGTAAAACATTCTGAAAAATAATCTAAGTATATTTTCTTCTATCGAGCCTTATATGAGCAAACAATGTCACAACCGCACTAATCTAAACATATTGACCGAGCAAGTGAAGCGAGGAAGGTCTTCAAGTCAAGTTAGGCAGCAAACGAATTTTTGATGTTTAACTGTAACAATGCTGCATGTTGTTATTCGCCACATTTCTCAATTATCTTCATCCTGTTCGCCTTTATTTAGAAACTTCGTTTCAAATTATATGTCACCCTTCCTCATCATTTTGACTCAGTTTATCTTTAACTTTCCTCTGGGATTCTATTTACTCTAGGTCTATTGAGATGTAATTTTTCTAACAAATTTTTGTAAATGTACAAATAAATACTTGATGGAACGAATGGGAATGATCCATACTAGTAAAATACTAAGTAAAGAGTTGTGTGTTTGTTTGTAATGGATAAACCCAAAATCGACATAACCAATGCTACAAAGTCAGCGAGTTAGGCAAAGTTTTCAATAAAATTATATTTATTATTCGTAGTAAATAAGTTATAAACGTCACACAATAATCACCAACTGATAACTAAATGTCCCATTTCGCAGAAACAAAATGGTCCCCTGACGCTCACGGCACGCCCAAATAGACAAATCCCAAGGAATTTAAAATCCCACGTAAATCCACTTCATTCCCGACGAATTAAATTATGTTTCTTACAAAATCCGTAGGCAGCATGATAGCAGATAAGCTACAAAGTAGCTTCTTAAATGTATCCTCGTGCTCTTTTGTAAATGCGCGATAAGGGTAGCGAAAACGAACAATGATGGACCGTTATCGTCGTTTGGAAAACGTGTCACAAATATTTTGCTGGGTTTAGGGTATATTACGAGGAGGTCGATAGCCTAGCTGTATATTTTCCCTAAGAGCTTTCAGGTATTTGCTTTATACACTTCATAAATTGTACTTTTATATTTTATGAATGTCATACTGCATAATTTTAACCTTTGGTAGTATCTCTTCCATCACTACCTTCTAGTGGCATTTTTTCATTCCTTATCTCCTCTATGGTTTCATTTAGCTATAAATCAAGCTAATTCGTGATTATGCCTTTGGTCAGATTAAAAATATGTTCAAACAAAAAGTCCCAGTTTTTCGTAAGAGACGTTTAGCGGTTGCCCCCGTTGTTATTGGCAGACAGCGGCAGCTTCTAATCTATAAGTATTGAAACAACATAATCATAATTGTTCAGCACTAACAAGTACAAATAGTGCTGGACATATTTACCGTACAAATAAGTGGAGCCTCGTCGTAGCTCGTGTCAAGCTAACGACGCCACACAGTCCGGCATCGATTGTTTCGCGTCAAATAAATATGAATTACCATAGGGCGCCATAACAAGCTTGCGAGACTCCACCTACGAGCGAACGTGGCCGAGGGCGCGCCGTAATAGCGTCCACTTCCGCTTTATTAAATTTCTTCGCAAATACACTTTTATTGTCGGCCGACGATCTTTGTAGAGGACGTCGTTGTCTTCGCCCGCTTGTACCGTATGCAAATAGTGGAACGAATGGCCACCGCCTTTAGTTTTATGATGAAAACAATGCAAACGATCCTCTGTAAAAAATTGTGTTCGAGACAAGCAATTAGATACTCGGCAACGGGTTTTCTTAACAAGGGTGAATATTTTCAGACATTTTTATTACTAAATTTTTTTTCAACTTACAGCAATATAAATAAAGAAGTTTCATGCTATTGGCTTAAAATTTATGAATTTTGTAAATTTGATGAACAAATAAAAATACGAGTTCCTAAACTTAACACGTTTTGCCTAGAAATTATTCCTAGCTAGATTTTCCACCTCTATAAATCTCTGTATTATTCATCTGATTCTTAAAATGACAAATACCAACCACACCAACAGGACCTGTTTAAGAAAATCTTTTAATATTACTTCACACACCTTGATAGTAATAATATTTCCACCATAGCCTCTCGTTATATTTCTCTTACAACAATGCTCAAAATCCAAACGAATTACGGGTAACGCGATACCCAAAAGTACTTCAAGTTATTTCACAGCACGTACGTAACTCGCTAAAGAGCAAACAGTGTAGTACATCGAGTTTGCCGAGCCATGCCTCTTCACGCTCGCCGACTTATGGCTTCCTAATGAAGTTGTCGCGGGCTGGCGCTTGTGTGCGTGTATGAAGACATGCCTCGTTGTGCTGGTGTACTAGAGTACATATATGTACAGGTTTTAAGCTAAAGGTCTTAGCGATCCATAATCACTTTTCGCGCGATTTCCTTCGATAGCGCAAGCGTAAACTGACGTAGGGCTGCAACAACCGCGATCAGCGGCATAGTGGCGGCATATTTTTTTAGCTCCTATTTTACTTGAAACTAAAAATCTGAATAATGCGTACATTATAATCAGGTCTCTTTGAGTCTCCACCACAGGAACACGGCCTCTCTGTATTACCAGAGCCATATATTAGTCAGAGGATTTGGCCTACTCTATCCACGCTGGTCAGACCGGTTGGACGTTATTTGATCTTTAAAGGCTTTGATTAGCTTGAAACTAGCTAACGAAAGTATTGGAGGCCTATGAACATGAAAGCCAGGCATACGGCATGCTTAATATCAGTACACTTTTTTAATGTTTTTATATTCAAAAACGCATTGATTCCTATAAATTATTATCATGATACGATAAATTACATGCCATATAAGTAGCTAGCCAATAACCAATTACCATTTGGCATACACTATGGGATTATGGGTATCATGGCAGCCCTGCACAGTGCTAGCACTCAGGCAGGCTGGAGGTTCGTCTCGAACAAATTGCCGTGATGCCCCCGCCATATTAAGTTAACGTCCTCCGCCTCCCCCCTCCACTCACATTTTACTCCAACTTACTAAATTCACTATTCCATTGTCATAATTTACTTAAGTCGACAATGGAGATTCATTATGGATGATTAGACAAATTACCAAAATTAATTCTCCTAATTTATGTCTTTGTGTAATATTCACTCACGCTTATTACCATGAATTTTCCCTCTACGGTCTGCAATCATAATTACATTTTATTCTTACTAGACTTGCATTAAGTACTAATATTTTTTAGGGTACATACGGCGAACTAAAAACTATAATCAATAACCCAAGGCCTACATTTTTCATTACAAACAGCAAACAGGTAAGGGTGTGGGGAGTAAATGCCAGTGCTCCAGTAGGGAAAGCAAGGGTGGTACGAGGTATGCGAGGGGTGAGGAGAGGTGGGTGAAGAACAATAGCCACCATGACATTTAGCATGGAAGCGATTGTCACGGACCGTTAGAGCCGCGAGCCACTGGGCGTACAGCCGCCCTCCGCATCGCTTCTCAAATACTGATTGTCACAGATTCTTTCTTCTTTTCATCCTTTTTGTACGTCTTGTCTGTTGCATTCTTTTTGTGCCGAAGATTCTCAACTTCTCAGCGCGAATCGGTTTACGCAACCGTTTGAATCTGCGTGCGTTATTGATATGAGCAGATTGAACACGAGTGAAAATGTGAATGGGCCATAAACTGTTTAAATATTTGAAGCACATTCCCCGTGCAAAAGCAAAGCGGAAAAGTTTATTGGGAGAATAAATTGGGACTAAAAAGCAGCGCTTGCTCGAGTTTCTCTCGAGGGTGGGAAAAAACAAATTGTTGCTAGATGGTAAGTAATGCCGGGGACGTGCCGCAACGACTCGAATTACTTCATTTTACTTCGCAGCAGCCTGCAGGTGTACCGCGGCCACAGCCGCGCCGCAATCAAATTAAATTTTAATTGCCGAATTAAGCACATTAATGGGGAGTTATTTTGTCTGAATGAACAATTTTATCGAACTGCATAACTTTGAGGAGAAACACGATAATATGGGGCAATATAATCAGGCAAAGAAACAAGCTTAATATAAAAGCGTCGGTGTAGAATTCTGAAATGTTTTCGGTACAGCTTTGGCACTGAGCGTTGCTGACTCATGACACGAAACTAGCAAAGGCTTCTGCTCACCTGCCGCCAGACACCTGTGTTGTTCGATCACGTAAGTGGCGTAGAGAGACGCTACTAAAATAGTTCTAACAAATATGAAATTTGTATTTCTTTTCAGCCAAACCAAAAATTGCAAAAGAAACTTTGATTAGTTACTTACTTCGATAAAAATAGTAAAGATACATTTTAGACATTAAATAAAATTTCGTTTATAATTTTTCCTTTGTACAAAGTAATTTGACGTAGAATTCCAATAAGTTTAACAAGAGGTTTTTCTCTCAATTACGGCTACAGGCGTTGTAATAGACACGGACAATTAAGGCGGCATCGCGGCCTCGTTTACATATTACAATAACTCTCGCAGACTGATGCTGGTGACAAGCATTCACGGAGATAATCGCCTGCATTGTCTCCCGAATAAGCCTTTAGAGGCCTTATCTCGGCTAATCATGATGAAAATAAGTTTATTAAATTCTCTATTAGCTTTACTTCTTATTCTACTTAATTTACGGAATTGACACCGACTCATCACGCATTTTAGATGATAATAATTATTTAATAACATGATGAGTTTCTATTTCTTAATGATCAAAACTGCAAAGCTTCGAAAGATTTTCGATCTCATGCATTATACATCTTTTTAAGAATGAAAGTGTCAATGAAATCACTTAGAATATTTAGGAAAGACTAGCTGTTACCCGCGGCTTCGCCCGCGTGTTATATAGCCTATGTCCTTCTCGGTACCCTAACTTATGTGTCTGCAAAATTTCATGATGATCGGTTCAGTAGATACGGCGTGAAAGCGTAAGAAACAAACAAACAAACTCACTTTCGCATTTATAATATTAGTAGGGGGATAGGGATGGGATTTACCTTTAAATCGAAATAATGTAGCTTTCATAAAATTCAACCCAAATAATGGATTTACTGGATTATTATACAAGGTTTTACTCAAAACTCATCATCATCATTATCGATTTACAGTGTTTTTCCGGTTGTGTTCTAAGCTGTGATGCATCAGAGCAAATAATATTGCCTGGCCTTTGTTGCTTTCATACAATCACAAAGCAAATTCTGCAAATGACAGTGAAATAAGATATTCACAAAATCTCAAACTTCATCTAGTAAAGCTTCCTTATTTTACGCAATTCAAATGGGGGTCTAAAAACCCGCGAGAATTTTTCAATAACCTTGTTTATCGGTTATATCCAGGGAGGTTTCAGTACGTCAGAAAATACTAATGCAGTAAATAAAGCCATTAACGAATTTTTATTACTGCCCACCACCCGCTAACGCAGGGAGGCTGTTACGTAGGTATTTTTATTTTACGCAGTGACACCCTGAACCCCAATAGGGAAATTGGATTGATACTACTTTTAAGGGCTTTTTGGACATGAACCGTGGGTTTTATGTTCAGACCAATATTGCGTCTTTATGCGTTTAGATTTTACGACAATTCCAGTTATTATATTAACGGGTCGTCATTCAAGGAACAGTTTAATTATGGGGCGTTACATGGCCAAGTTATGTACAGCGTCGCCACCTATTTATTAGCCAATAAAAGTGTAAATATTTGACTTAGTCAATATGTGCTTTTATTGAGCCAACAGTAAATCTTTCACATTATAGCCATAAAATATTCGAAGCGGTTCGTTTTACATATAAAATAAATCACATATTTCACAAAACGATACGATTAGTACTTATCGCGTTTCGGATTTCTTGAGAATAAATTGGGCATGGAATAAAACTAAGTAGCTGAAAGTTTAATATGGCCGTAGCAGTTGGTAGCGCGGCGCCGGGCGCGTGTAAAGTTGGCAGCCTTGTAGCGGAAGCGCCTGCGGCCGCCCAACTTCTTTCTTGTCGTTGCTCAGATGTTCCCGATGTTGCCACTCCGCATTTTTCAATATTCCTCAAGTGTTATATATTGTTATTTTAATGCTGTTTGAAACTTGCGGAGAGGAAGTTTAGTGCTACTGGACATTTTTGCAGTAAAAAGAGCTATGATATCACGATTTACTTTAAATCAGTTATATTTTCCTTATTACTCGATATTCTTTATGTAAATATTCATTGTGATAGTAATTCACACCTGTTGAACATAAAGAGCAAGGGGCAGAATTTTAGTTCAAACTAATAAAAGCATGTTTAAACATAGTGAGTACTAAGAATCATGAAATATTTTTAATTATATTTTTCTAAAGTGGTCAAATAGATACAACAAGTTTTTATATACCTAAGTCTTAGTTTTCAAGTTAAAATCATGAAATTTTGCATTTTGCCTCTTTTTATAATTCAAAATTAATTAAAAATACTCTCAACCCCTATTTGACCCATTCAAGGGGAATGGGTCAAATAGGGGTTGAGAGTATTTTTAAGTCATCGCTATGACAATATCATCTTAGGTTAAAACATTAATTATTTTATCTGAATGCTATAGAAAATTCCTAAATGCGATCGATAATTGGTATAGATATTTTATTATTTTCAGGTCTTTGCTATGATTCTATAACATTGTTAATATTCATCTAAAATAAGTTTAAATTGGCGTTTAACGTTTCTTTTGTTCTTACGTTAGTATGATACATTTAGTACATAGCAAGTTATCATAAAAATGAGAAAAGTACCCAAAGATATGTGAAGGGCATAAAATTAAAATGAAAGAAATCCTATTCCATTCTAAGGCACATTTTTTCTTGAAAAAGTATTTCCGTGGAATGTTCAAAAACGCTAGCGAAGCGGGCTTACGCTAATAGTAACTGAGAAAACATCAAGACGCAATAATTACAAAGCTGTTTTTTTTAAAGTCATTAGGTATCAAGCTCGGGAATTAACACCTTATTAATCAAGTAAATCATCCAAATTATATATGGGGAGCTGCCTTTCTACATGCTCACAAACAGATTAAAATACAAGTAAGTATCGATTTTCAAAATAAATGTTACCGAAACGATATCCTTACGATCTTACATAGAGAATATTGGCGCCTGCTTTACGACTTCATAAATGTGAAACGATCTTAAATGTGTTCAAATTTATTAGTAGTAACGATTCTGTCTATTCCACTTCGTATAACCGTCTATTTCTTTCCAATATAATCGAGACGCTATTTTCTAAGTCGATGACTGCAGCTCCAAGTCATTATCGTGGCGTAGGAATTTGTCACTCTCGCCGGTTTCATCAGGTGAATAATAGTTTACAAAAGCTTTCTTCACGATCTTCTTATCTTCCTACGATATTTCTGAAGCATTTATTTTAATAAAATGTATATATCTATGTATATTAGCAAAATAATGCAAGTTTGTATTATTCCGTAGAGTCGACGTAGAGACTTTTTAAAATGTCACCCACTATCTCTACGCTACTACAGCAACAACATAAAGCCTTTATCGAAAGAGGAATACATCAAAGTTCAGTGTATTCACGCGATGCAGCATAAATGATTCTCTGGCAGCTGTCACTCGAAAAGTCAATTTCCTCAAAATGGTTGTGTATTCGGAAACTTTTTTCTCGTCCGGAGAGCAAACGAGCATAAGGAAATAAAACAAAACAAGTGTCATCAACGTCAGCTACCCGGCATCACACTATGTATTGATTTTAGGCCACGCTCACATCGCCAGCATACATCGTTCTTTAGTATCAAAGGGTATATAAAGCTATCAAAGGAGACTAACATTTAAATTGAGAACAATTTATTAGCAACACCAATATCGTTATATGTACACAAAGATATCTTGAACCTCTCGCAAGAGATATTTTTTTAATATGGCAGGAAGGGATTGGTTCTCTGATATTGTAATAAGTCCACCAAGTCCTTTAGTCTCTAAACTGTTCAGTCTCTAACAGGCATTGGTAAAGTGGTAAGTGATTTTCCCGTCAAAATCTTCACTTTTTATGTATTTAGTGACTGTGATTTATTAGAGACTGGCAGTCTCTAACATGCATAATTATTTTGAAACAGATAAGCAACGTCTTTTAAGGTCTTAATCTATAGTAACGGTGACGTATTGATATTAGGTATCCTATATACCACCCTATTCTTAGTGCTGTGATTCAGAGCGAATGAAAAATTTAATATGTATGGAAAATCGGCATACGTGACGCCCTCGCGTATGAGAGAGAGTTTATCCGTCGCCGCCAGTGTAGACGCGGCCTTGCACAATCCATTCGCGCCCGCAAACGTTATAAAATCCGTCAAACGATTGTTACTCAATTTTGTCGTTACTTTATCAAATGTCAAGCATATTTCGTAACGTTTCTGTTATATTTTTATATAACAACCTACTACATAAACGATAACAATAACTAATACTACGCTAACAATGACTTACCACTGTTACTCTACCAAGCTGAAAATGGACTAAGTGTCTTTTGGTGGATTTTTCTCAGCACTCCTATCAAAACGTTAATTGTTATATTTATGCAAATAAACTAAAGATAGACAGATTAACTAGGCATAACCTTTTTTTACACTACTGGCCAAAAAAGGTGTGTATTGTTTTTAGAGTTCATGTAAATGAGTTTCTTTATTCCACTGTACCTTTTACATACCTCAACGGGTGGACTTATGAGGTATCATTAAAATCTTTGCATTCACCCGGATGACATACTAAGTCTTTATATTTTTTTAAGCTAAGGCAGTCTTTTTTATATAAAAAAAGGCTTGCTTTCTTGATCTACCAGTCATTTTGAAGCGCTTGTTTGATTACTAAGTCTATGATTTTTCTTACGATTTTATTTAATTCCATTAACGCCATTAGAAGACCACACTCGTATATTGAAAATGAAATATTTTTAGAATTAAGTAGGTATGTGTGCCATTTCCGATCTGTGGTTTTAAAGATAAATTTGATAAATATATTTAGTTTGGAATTTTATTAGAATGGTATTATTAGTCATACTCGACCACATAGTCGACCACTAAGGTCGTATAGTAAAATAAAGTTAATACTTACCTTTATAGCTTTACCAAATTAGATTTAGGCCAAACATAGAGCAGTCAAGTATCTTAAAATAGGATTTTTCACTGTTACCGTTCTATGCTATGATTAATATAACCGTGAATCATAAATATTTATTTTTCCTATTCTAGTCTAATATATCACCACATTTCTGACAATAAGTCTTTTTTTTAGATTGTCTTAATACCATGTATCTTAAATTACCACTGTCTTGATAGCGACTACAATTCTTGGAGCATGCCAAAATATAAATTATCTACAGCCAACAATATCTTATAATTATAAAAATACATTAAATCTCTGCGAGCCTTGAGCTTGGTGTGCACTCTCTTCAGTCTCTGTAATCCTCATGCATCAATCATTCCATAGCTGCTAGAAACACCGTCTGAAAAATGCATTACAGTAAGAAACGGACAAAAGTCTCAAAATAACGCTCCAATCATGGTGCTTGCTTTTCCGCTCAAGCGCTGTAAATCCAGCGGCCACTGTGAAACTGAATAAGAAGCGGGCTGCTTTGATAAATGATGCGTCGCTCCAATGAATCTCCATCAGCGCTTTGTGGCGCTGCAATTCCAAAACGAATTGCACTTATTTCTTTATTATTTTTTAGTTTCCGTAACCAAAGGGTAAAATCGGGACCCTATTATTAAGCCTCCGCATTCCGTCCATCCGACCGTCGGTGTCTGGGCTGTATCTGTAGAACCGTAAGCATGACATTTTCCGAATGTAAATATCTATCACCGCTATAACAGCAAATAATAAAATTAAGGTGGCCCCATACAAAAAACGTGATCCTGAGCGTTTATTCGCTAACATCACAAACAAAAGTTAGATCATGCAAATTGCAAAAACAAATGCTAATCGCTTTTCAACGGTCGCCTCCAACCGCAAGCAAAGGGAAGCGATATGCGTATCTGACAATTCAATATTGTTTATTTGAGCATCGGAGGCATTCCGCTTTAGTGTGATATGTCACGAATGAATCGGCACACTAAGTACTAAAGTATAAGCAAACGGAGTATAAAAAAAACTATTTTTTTTTTGACAGCTAACGTCCACCATATTCATTTTTTTGCTGACGTCCCACAGCATGACACTCTTTGGAAGAATAGAATCTAATGACACCTTACACTTTCACATCAGATAAGCCCTTTAGGCTCCATCTGGGTGGGTCACTCGGGTAAAAATATATATGAGCATTTAACGTACATAAGTAAATACCTGTATTTTTTGTCATGCTACCTAAATTCATATTATGTATGACATAGCTTAACGACTACCATCGATAATGACAGCTGGGCTGGGACTAAAGCCTTCACGGGTCTTAGTATACTTTTTAATGTGTATAAACACTATGAAGGCGTATATACTATAGTTTAGAATTTTTGTATTATAGTTTATTTCATATGAAAATTCTATGTTGTTTTTTTTTAATATTTGCGGTATTCCATTTCAGTGTATAATTTCATGCATACCAATGAATCGGTCGCACTAAGGCCAAAAGCTAAGCGTGTTTTGTAGAAGCAATTAATATACCTACCTAGCTATATGTAATGAACAATTAAAGACTCGTAATTAGAAACTAAAGCTGCGGTATGATTTGAAATATCTTCTAAAAACCTTGCATTCTATACTATCAACAAAGCACCCCCGCGTAAGACATCTCAGGAATATATTGAATGTCGCATGTACATGGCCGTATAAAATACATCCATGGTCGCATAAAACAATTTTAAGTTTAAAAGCAACAAAGTCATAAGTCAACGACCCTTACTCGTAGAATTTTACATATTTTCGTGGTATCGGCGCCACAAAAAGTGTCGCTCACACAGCCATCAGAGTATCGGACCTTTGAACCCGATGATAAATGTGCTGCGGCGGACGCTCGCATGCAGCTTATCAAGCAATGTGCACCACACAATGACCACACACCATTTTGTTGGAGAACATACATACTATCACATCTTTTTCCCTTGCGGGACAGAGTAGCGTAGTAGCGTAGACAGAGCCCCGGTCTATAAAACCTAAAAGCCACGTTTAGCATGTTGGTGAGCTTGTAGGTGGCGAACGGAATCAAAACAGTGATTGGTTTTTAGCCGCATTGCCTATTAGCATGATTCCCTCGATCGGCTTTTACAATCTGCCCAGGAATAGAAGCAGCTGTACATTCTACATTTTTTCTTTTTTCCCAGACCAGCGTGGCAGTTGTTGGAGAATGCTGCAATTAATATCGCTAGGCCACGTGAAACTTTAATTGATACTCGCGTTCAATCATATTTGGTCGTTTCATTCAAATAATGTAAACATTGTATTAAATTTGATGTAAGAGAATGTGTAGAAAAATATATTGATCGAATGAAGATATACTCGTAGGAACATCCACAGAATACTAAAGTTATCATAGCTCTAAGGATTAAATTAAAGTGTAGATTGAAATAGCTGGAGCTGATACAACATTTAAGTAGGTTCTTCAGGTAGAAGAACTTTCTAAAAATTTCAATTAGCACTTGGACTAAAACAATAAGCATTGTGTCCGACATTTTGTACCTATATATCCAGCGATAAAAACAAATAGCAGTGCCAAAGATAGGGCATTTAAAATGTAGCAATGCTCATCATGTAGCTAAAACGATAACGATAACGATAGTGATACATTGTCAAAAATAGTGTAGCAAGTTAGCTGTGTGGTTCCCGGCAAAATAGAATAGGACCACTCCAAGTCTTCCCGTGGATGTCGTAGAAGGCGACTGAGGAAACAGAAGCTAAACAAAACTTATAAACATCAAAGAGACCTCTCCAACCCATCTGACCAGCGTGAAGAGTGTGAGAGTGAGGCTAAACCCTCTGACTGCTCTGGCTAATATATGGCTCTGGTAGTACAGAGAGGTTCCTGCTCTGGAGACAAAAAAGACATGATGATGATGATGGAGTTAGGTACCTCTTGTCCTAAGCTTGTCTCGCGATAAAACAGCTTTTTGACTCTACCTCTCATTATTAATTATGTTTCCAAATCCTATAATAGCAGGTTTAAATAGCAACACTAAAAACTCCCTTACAAATTCGGGCGGTTTTACACAACCCCGTTTAAAAGCACAGGCATTTGTAACGCACCGGCGGCATTTACAGTTAAATTCTTGGCATTTCGCTCATTACTACACCCGTCTTCGAGGCTTGTTTTCCTAGTATTCCTCAAGTCGTTCAAGATTTGAAACTTTTGAGGAAATTCAAGTAGCTTTACCTACAAAGAAAACCTGAAAATTGTAAAGTTTAAGCATTTCTTTTATTTAATCCATGTAAATCTATGTTTTTCTCGTGTTTGACGTTCTTTAATTCTCAATAGTATAATTCTCTTTTCAAAGAAGTGAAAATGTTGGTATTATTGTTTCACTTATAAATCGTTTATACCTATCTTTTGTTTCTGTGCTAAATAGTACTTATGACTTGGGACCGGAACGATAAAATCGAACACCGATAGTTGTTAAACGTAGACAGTATCTGTCGGTAGTCGCTAGTCGCCTATCGCCCGCACACAATTAATGATCCTTCTTTTTCGATATTTACAGAGTCATACACAATTAAATGCCATGTACGTACACGCGTAGGTACAAGCAGTCGTCACGTGAGCGTTCGCATGGCTGTTTGCCGCCGCTGTTGACCGTCCACCGCCGCGCAGGCAAACACCCGCCCGCGCCGTCTCGCCCAAACTCTATTGCTCATGCACGTCATCCGCAGCCCACGTTTACCATCAACGCAATGATTTCGTTGTTCTGTTATCGGATGAAGTAGTGTCTCTTTTTTTAACTTTTTCAGCCCTTATTAACCCACTGTTGTATATAGGCCTCCTTATTGACACGCCATTCCTTCCTGTCTTGGGCTTTTTGCATAAAGTAGTGTCTAATCCATGGAGATATATGTACTACGGTGGTCTAATCAAAATAATTTCGGCTGATATCAGTCTGACACTGTCGTAGAATGCATTACAATTTCGGGCAGCCCGGTTAATTGTTTATTTTTACAAATGATCCCTTGTTACTTTCAGATATCAACTTAAAGGTAGATAACAGTAAGTAGTGATTGAGCATAGACACTCATATAAGGCACATGTTATATGCATAATTTTTTTTTTTATATTGGTATATACTTAAAGCTTTATATTTGTGTAAACACCGTATCATGTAATAAGTAGTACTTGTAGAAAACGTAGTTTGCGCAGTTTGAATTTCCTCATATCACAGAGAAATCTCAGATCAAATTGAAAGATATCGAATGTTAAGTTGGAATATGAAACTCATCAATGAATTCCAGTCTAGAATTTCTCGAATCCTAGGCTGACATAAAACTTGAATGCTCCGTATAGTTGGAAATCAAATAAAGCGGGCCAGCTGTCGGCGTAGTTGCGAAGTGCTTCGGGACACGCTCGTCTTCGTCACAGACGTAATATCATCCGTTCGGTACACACGCGAGCCAGCCGCCGCGCAGCGTGCACTTGCGACGATATTGATAATAACTCTTTGTATGAAAATCTAACCAACTTCCATGCAATAAACGAGTCTTTGAAGAACATATAGAAACGTATAGCAAAATATTAAAACAAGAGAAACATATTTTACTATGCTCATTATGCCGTGAAACATCTCTACCTATATTAGATACAGAAACGGGATGTTCTGATATTAAATAATCATCATTATCATCGATGTTTTTCATTATAAAGGAGGATATTTGTTTTTAAACAGCAAATAACTTTAGATCTTTCAATTATTCTTAACGCACCTTGGTACATAAGAAACGACGACCTGCATCGGGACCTTAACATACAGTTCGTTGATAGAATAATCAAAAAATACGCTGAAGCACATGAGCATAGATTGCTTCATCATGTGAACGTTGAGGCGATCCAGCTCCTTGACAATACGGACATAGTGCGAAGACTTAAAAGGCTAAACCATTTGAATTAGTGTAGTGTAGTGATAAAAAACAATAAAACAGTGCAGTAAAAGTGCGATTAAAGACACATGAACAAAGTGCCTTCCCCTTAATAGAGACAGTAAGAAAAGTGCCGATGGACACATTCTTATTCTATACGTAATAATCTAGGTCAATGTAAAATTACTCATTAGCCAACTAATAGGCTAGATTGTAACAATATTCGCGTATGTATGTATTTAAATACAAACATCGCGAAACAAAAAAAAAAAAAATATTCTTAAATTTATATGTATGCATACCCTGGTCAATTTTGGTCGGGAAATCAAAAAGCAGAGCTGTTGAAATGAAACTTATTTTTCATTAACGATTCTATAGCCAAATGCCAAAAAAACATGTCATGTCAAATTACTGTAACATATGAACAGATAGATCTGTTCGTATGTTACAGTAATTTTTTCCGAAAATAATATTTTTTTACCAACACAGTTGAAACTTGGTAGGTAGATGTGTTGTAGATGTACTCTGTAAACCGCTTTACGATTAAGTAGGTATATAAAAAAAGAAATCGAAGATTAACGGACATTGAAGGGAGGGACATGGAACTGTAATTATCAAAAAAACAACATCAAACACCAATCTTGCAAAATTAACTCTCAACATCCTTTAATATGACAATCGCAATTCATACAGCCGGCACTTTATTTAATGACTACGAAATTCAGTTTAATCAATTCTGCAGAGAGCATCGCGTCCTAGCCAGCCGGTAGCAGACTGCATACTTTTGGCAAGATTTATGATCTGAATTCCATACGCTCCAGCTCCATAATTTGCTATGTTTACGAGTATGTCTAACAAATTAAGTAGCGGTAGTAGAGTGGTGGATATTTATTTCAAATAACGTTAGACCTGTATACAAAAGACCAAGTCTTACGAGGTCTGAATGGTCAATAAATGTCCTGTGATCCTGCGACTTTTGGCTCTACCTCCCTCTTTATTAAGAGAGTAAAGATTTCGTCTTTTCTACACTACTGTCTATGTTCCTTGGTAAACTAACAAATTAATAAATTTAACCAGGCTATTTGTTTAAGAGATGACGTAGGCGGGGTCATTTGAAAGCTTATTTGGCGCGGGCGTGTTGATCTTCGCAATAAAGGCTGTATTGCAGCGCAAATATTGGGCCCTGAGAGCGCGCACTGACCCCGACTCATTTCATCCCTGTTAGTGCGCGTGTGGCCGCCCATATGAGCTCAATTGTCTTGTGGAAAATCACTGCCCATGTAGCCTTATTTTATTTTATCACATCTTTATCTCTTGCGGAGTCGATAGAGCCAACATAACAAGGTCATGAATCCCATAGGCCAAATTTATTTTTACATAAATATTAAAGTCCCTCGCGATTTTAATAGTAAAGTTAAGTGGGAAGGTTAAAAAATGCAATAAATAAATATTCTGGGAAAAATGGTGCTATCATCTTATGGTCTTTTTTTAACGATATACTAATAAATAAATATAAACATATAGGGACATATCACACAAATTGAGCTAGCCCCACCGTAAATCGTGAATTTATGTCGTAGGATACTAACTCAACAATACTGTATTTTATAATATATACTTATATTACCTAGTAAATATTCTGATATCTATGACTTATATAGATAAACATCCAATACCCAGGTCAATCGGAAAAAGATCGTTTTTCATCATGACCTGACCGGGGATTGAACCCAGGACCCCCGTGTCATTCAAGCTAAGTTTAAAACCAATAATTACCAAATTGAAAATTAAATAAAATACGGACACGTCCGAACGGTGAGTCTACTAAATGATGAAAGACCTAAGACTATGCTGTAAGGTCTCAATACGATACGATCATCAATAGAAATATACCATAAAGTATTATACATATTATTTGTTAATTATTTGTTCTAGGTAGATATATATCTACCAAGAACAAAATATAAGCTTAAAATGACGGAAAGGTAGGTACTGTTCGGAGTGTTCGGTAGATAATGCTGGTAAAACAGTACAATCGCACAACTAGCACTCTAATCCCGAACTGGTCGAGGGAGGCACGCGGCCTCACACTTCCTCCGGATAATTCACAAATGCGTTCATATGTAGAAGCTCTACCGATTGTTACTGCTTTAAGGCCTCGAAATATTACGATTGCTTTCTCTTACACATGGAGTAGCTAGGAATCATTTCAAATATGTCAATAACTACGCTGTTTATACAGATGAAAGTTAAGGTTAGGTTAGGTTTTTACTCAATCATGCAAATCGTATGAACGGTGAAAATTTGTTCACAGATTGAAATGTGTTAGATACCGGTATTACATAGGAAGCTAGAATAAAATAAATAAGATCTACCCTGACTGTCATACTAACAGCATGAGTTCAAGTTACAGACTCGTCTGGAAGCTAGAATAAAATAAATTAGATTTATTTACCCGTAGTTTCTAATGCTTTTATTGAAGAAACTGACTGTCATACAAACAACATGAGTTCAAGTTACAGACTCGTCTGGAAGCTCGAATAAAATAAATTCAATCTACCCGTAGTCACCAATGCTTTTATTGAAGAAACTGACGGTCATACAAACAGCATGACTTCAAGTTACAAACTCGTCTAAACTTACAATCAATATAACATCTGTAATTTTGGTTCTACGTTTTTTAATAAACATTAACCCGCAATGCAAAGTAGGTTAACATCTTGGATTGTTACCATTTGCCCTAATGTGATCGCTCCGTCCGAGATCAATCGATTAGAATGTTACTAAAATTAACAATAATCTATATGAAAAGAAAATATAAAAAACATAACAATATGGCTTATACTGATAAAAAAGAGTAAGAAGTAGAAAAGTTAGTCTACAAAATGTCAAGCGGATTATTATGGTTAAAAAATAAGGTTTAATCATAATTTTTTAGTCATTTCGAATGATTATTTACGATAAGAAGGATTTCTGCAAGGATTTATAATAGTATGACACACATAGGATATTTAGTTTTTTTTATTTATTTACTTGTTTTATTTCCCGATGAGTAGAAACACACAAACTGCACAATCGTTATCAGCGGCTCTCAATAGACCCAATGAACACTATTGTCAGTGAACATCATCTCAAATTCGTCGAATAAATCACGCGATTGAAATGTAAATACGAACGAGCTGCGTTGTGGAATTAATATTTTGATTGGATTAATCTATTAACAGAATATCCGCTCGCACAATAGCGCCACTTGCGGGAATGAACCAACCTGCTCTCGCTATATTGTGACTCAGTTTCCAATGTGAATATGTGTATTACTTCTGCGTATGTTACAAATGCAAACGAAATCAAATTTGAGAGCCGCAATATTTTCCAATGAGCTCTTTTCAACTGCTTATGATCTTTGCCTGAGTTTAAACACAGTAACTATTCGAAAAAGACACACATCGTACTTTTTTCAATATCTCTCAAAATCTTCATATCAGCATAAAAGAAAATGATTGAGAATATGCTAATCTCTATATCTACTAATAATATGAAGAGGAAAGATTTGATTGTTTGGTTGAATAGGCCCGATAGTACTAAACTAATTATCTAAAATTCTTTCACCTATGGAAAGCTTATTTATCTGCGGGTGACATAGGCTATAATTTACGTGGATGAAGTCGCGGGAATATTGCTAGTATCATATTAACTAGAAGGGAAACGTACTATTGATACCCTGGTCAATCAAAATTGACAGGCAACTCGTCATTATTTTGATTTTCTTTTCCTTCTGCAAGCCCACAAAATGTATGTCTATCTTCCTTATCTCGCCTTCTAGTCGTTCAATTTTATGGAGCATGCTCTTCAATGGTTATTTTGCCATTTAGTATAATTGTTTTTATATCTCTATGTTTCGTAACGTAATGTGCGTATACGTTTTGCCAAAATAGGTACCTGCTAGTTACTACTAATTTATGTTATAGTAATGAGTCAATTTTAATGGCAAACGGCAAAGTACTTATTATAATACTAGCTGTTACAATTTTTTTGTGTATCACACAATCTATCTAGGCTGACCCCAGATGAAATCATAGGGAGGGAGGGCTTGCATTACATGCTGCTTGTTTGCTGGCATGCTGCATAATTTCTTGCATGCTGCATGCTTGATTGCATGCTAATCATTGCAATAATTGAACAAATAAAAGTCTCATTTAAGATAGGTAACCATTTACTACCCTGCATTTATGAAGTTATAATTTTAATACAAATTACAATGCTAAAAGCTACACAAAATTAGGAGCGGTAATTAAAACAGTCAGTTAAACGCATGGTGACATGGCACGACAATGTGATATCATCGTTAAATATTTCGTTAAAACGGACACCATGTTTGCTGGAATTGCGATAATCCTATGTTACAAGCAGATAACGGAATGAATGACGTTTATCTGTTTCTCGTTTCCGTGAGATGATATTATGTGCGTAAAAAATATATTTCCTGATGATATTTGTAGTAACCTAACCATATTACAATATTTCATCAAATACATACAGAATAATTACGAAGATGCGACTAAAATCTTGTTTTGTAAAACTTTTCATTATTGGCAGTAGGGAGGGATTTGAACTTTAATTTGAAGTATCAAAAGAGTCGGTCAAATAAATTGAAAACCAACTTAGTTTTAGACGGACATGTATTTTAAAAACGTCCAAAGTAAAACAAGCATATTCCGTAAACCGCTACAACCCAAGGACATTGGCTAATCGGTACTTTTACGTCAAAGCTTGTATTACGGAAAAGCTTTCGTTTTAACAATGAGGGCAAGCAAGAGACAAATACTTCCGAAGTAAGTTTCCATGGTACCTGACCGTACTTAATGCGGTCATTAGGCGTGATTACTAAGTAATGCCTTAACGTTCCTACTCGCTTTAAACGGCTGGATGTGCGTGACACGGCGACATACTGCTGCAGAGCTGAGTGTCTGGACATCACCGGCCAGAGTTAATTTCGCTTTTATAACACCACAAACCCGAATGATCTGTTTACTAGCGGGTCAGTAATAAAAAGGGGGACGTGGTAGCCATTATGAGGAGTTGGTCGATGTCGCCCCCTATCGGGTTGCAAGTGAAACGGATCGCGGGGGGCGGTGACAGATAACGACCAATATGGCCCTTGGTAAATGCGGCGCGATTATGTCGCCTTGGATTTAAGTATTTTGTAATATAAATCGTGCTAATTGATGCTAATTTTAAGCTTATTACTGGAGTTACGAGTAGAATACAGTCTTTGTAGCGCAGTGGTTAACACGCCAGCCTGCGACACAAAGGGTACCGGATTCAATCCCAGCGCTAGCAAATATTTATACTTCGCTTTTACTTATCTCTGTCTTATTGATACTTGTGAAATCTTATAGGTACTCCCCATTTCATAAACAGTCTAAGAAAAAAAATTAAAAGTGCCATACGAAGAAAAAAATAAATGATTTTTGTTTAACTTTATACTACAAACTACAAACTAAATTTAATAAAAATGAGAGTTTTATTGGTAGCAATTAGCATGAGTCGAGCAATTCAAGACTATAAAGATATACGTACTCGATTACATCTTTCATCACATCACGCTTCGCCATCCATCATGTTCGACATGTTTTCCGACCCGTATTTATTGACTATCGCACTGAGCGATCGCAATCGGTATTCTGATTATGGGGATGTTTCATTTATTCGTCTTATATACCGATATAAAAAAAAGTAAATATGTAGTTATTATATATAATTAACACTTTTATAACCAGTTTTCCGCAGTCCGCTCTCGATAATTTTTAACTGTGTTGCGTAATAAGTACTTATTATACGCCAGGTGCAACTGGTGTTCGCTATAGCAGACTTTAAAGAAAAATATTTCTGTAAAAATTGAAGAGATAATCGAAAAATACTGGACACATATGTTTCTTCTTCTTGACAGAAGAAGAAACATATGTGTCCAGTATTTTTCTTCAACAATTTATTAATTAAATAAACAATAAATAACAGAGATATAGCGCGTCGTGCCTGACGTCACACAGCATTTCAACAAGCCGTATCAAAAATATAAGACATTGTTTAAATGACAAAAATACAGTGTCTTATATTATTATTTTAGGAAACTAGCCTTTTATACCTACTTTTAAAACATAATGTAAAATAAATAATAACTTTCACGTTTACCAAATTCAGTATCTAAATATTTTAATACAATTTTAAACTTAGCGCCACAAAAAAACTACTAGAAAAAGAATTTAAATATTTTCGATGTGAACGTACACCCGAGCCCATGCACGCGGCCGCAATTACCAGCATGGCGCTGACACATCCATTATACTGACGTTTTCCCGCCCTTTTTCCTGTCACATTTGACAGTTTTGAAAGCGACTCCTCTTCGCTAGTGTTTTTGGCTTAATACTCCAACCCACGTTACGAACATAAAAGATGAAACAAAATATGTATCACTAAAACATTTTGTCATTAAGAGCTTCTGCTGAGCGTAGTTTTTTATTTGTTTTTTGTGTTAAGCGTAAGTAGTTTTTTCAATGTTCAACCTGTATGAAAGTGTTTCAAACTCCAGAAAATCACGGACTACTTTTGGTTTGATAGTGATCGGACAGTTACAAACATGTAAATAGAATTATGAACCAGCTATTCCTTCATATTTGTTTTGTCTTGACTCTATCGCAGCTTTTATTATATGCAAATCATATCTCCACGAAGTCCTTGAATTTCAATTTTCATGTTACCAGAACCGTGCACCTTGCTAACAATCAAAATACAGACAGCAGACAGCTATATTATTGAACATCGCAAAGATATGAACTTTCTCGATCACAAGAATGGATGTGGCGCGGGACTCTAAATCGATAAGTGGTATTTTACAATGAATAATTTTGTGAACCTTGAAATTTATTCAGGCTTGGGTTAAAATCGAATTTCTTCCCAATTTTTCTTTATTTTGATTAAACTACATAAGTATTTTTAACAATTTTTTTTATGGGATTTGATTTTGCATTTACAATGCTATTTTTACTTTATTTATTAAATAGTTCAAGTCCTGACCGCGTGGAATTTTTTCTCCATTTCTTATTTTCTTTAATAATAAATATTTTTTTTTTAATAACATTACAATACTCGGTATATTATTAAAATTGAAAATATGTGATGAAAAGAATAGGTACCTAAGTGTACCTGTATTCTTTTTCATCAGATATTTTCAATTTTAATTTAATTTTATAAAGTGTATTTTACATAAGTTACCAGCAGGTAACTGCTATAGGTAAAGGTAAAAAATTTATGTCAGAATGAATCAATACGGCTTCATATTTATGCCTACCCTCTCTGTAAGAACCAATTAAATGTCATTTTGTATATAGGTACTCGAAGGTATGGTTAAATGGTACCTTTACGTACATATACTAAATGTGGTAATATATAATCCAAGAAATCAACCTTCTCATCCAAGTGGGGCAATCTCAGCTGGGAAGATTGATTAATCACCTAATAAACGCCATCTATTGGCGCTTGTGTGTTACTCTCCGAATGCAATCACTCACCGGCAGCCGAGCAGTGCGGACGTCCGTCTCGTGCTGTGGTTATTTATAGACGCAATCTTCCAATGCTGAAAAAATACATTGGCACCTGTGTAACGACGCCTGGCGATTTATTACACTTATTTGCTCCGGATTTACGCTGACGGCTACATGTACGTAGGTATGCTGGTCACTTTCCACTCTGTCCTTTTATGTATCACTTAGTTGGAAACTTTCCAATCATAGTTTTTTCATGACATCCTGGTTTTTCTGTTTATATTTTCTTATGCAAAACTGTTGTTGTTGCGGTTATGTTATTTATTAATCAATTTTATTTATTTTTACAGGTAAGTACATCAAAGACAAGACTTGAAAAATGGCATCGTCCAGTAAGGTAAAGAAAACGAGCAATCAAAAACAGGGCGCAAAAGAAGAAAATTAAATTTCATAAAGTAGAATCCATTAGTCGTAAGAAAAAATGATAGCGACTACGTGGCTGTACGTACATGCCTCTTGCCATCTGCTCAGTTGAAATTTAACAAAAAATAATTTCCGAAATGCGAAAATATCCCACGTTTCGTGGAGACGGGCGGCGCCAATGAACTGTCCGTAATAAATGTCATTAGAACACGTGACGTCACTTTAGGAACATGGCCGCCGACTCTCCGCATCCAATTATGTCTCAAAACTGGCGGACATAAATTTCAATAACACAATTTGTCACAATTTGCGGCAGCAGTGGAGCCCTCGGCTGGTCGTTTTTTTGACTGCGGTGGGTTGAATTACGCCGCGCCGTTGATATGTTTGTTGGCGGCCGAGAGCCGGATTAGATTCCCAGCGTTTATGTTAAACGTGTTAAACTCGGAGTTGACCGCTCCCAGTCTTATTAAAACAACGCAGTTATGTTGGAATGTTAGCTAAATATTATGATACAATTGTTCTTGTTTTATACTCATGAACTTTGAAAATAATTTCAGTTAGATTTTGCACTAATTACTTACGAAATTTTCTTAATTTTGATGACAACCGTTACACTACATTGTGGAAATCCTGACTTACAGAACGTATAATCGATCTCTACATTCATTAATGTGATACACGTGAGTTGCGACTTGATCAACAAAAAAATCCTAGCATCAATGTATTAATAACAAACTCCCACGGTTATGACGTTAATAGAATATTGATGTAGCTACACTTGTAAGTAGATGACAGAAGCCAGTACATAAGTATAAATTAAAATTTCATTCAATATGTTACTTACATAGATATAATATAACTAGGCATAAATTAGGAAACGCGGCTAGCCCACCAGGAGTCAGCGACCCGGGGTTGGAAGCCACAATTGGGCGACTTACAAGTGCGAAGCCTTATCTAGCTCGTTACTACTGACTTGACTGAGTCACACGTCGTTTATCATGACGCTAATATAGGATTACTTCGCCCCCACCACGTACACCCCCTTTATGTAAAATCATAGATCATAGATATTACTTGTCACTTTTTTAAAAATCTGATCTTATTTGTTCATTTTAGATGCGGGGTGTATTAAAAAAAACACTTATTTTTATGATGTTCCAATTCAAGTAAAGATATTGAGTAAATCGAGTCACTGGAATGATTTCCGTGGATTTCCTCTTGTAGACAAATAATACAGTAATTTTTTTTGTGTGGTGGCTGAATCGTGATTTTAGTAGTTTCAATAACATTATTACAGTTTCTTAAAAAATCAATACAAGATTATTTATATTCTTAAAATTGAGTACATATTAAACATGTGTGATAACAACAAGTAGCTAGATTAATAGCATGCAATCCTCCAGAAGGAAACGGTCAATGTTATTATAATTAAGGTCAAATGTACCTTCTGAAATGTTTTAGAAAAAATATACATACATCCTGTTAAATGATTGATGGATGAAATACGGGTCGTTTACATGGTTTTAAATTCACACACTTATTCACAAAATAGTGTCAGCATCACAAGTCTCCAGGGGTACTATTTTTTAACGTGTGACACGCGTCACCGAACGAGTTTTTTAACGAACGAGCTTAAAAAATCGCTCGTTCGCAAACGGCGGAATTTCAAAAATCGTACCCCAAAAAATCGATGAGAACCTTGAACAGTGAACACGGCCTGGTAATCAATTTGGGATTTAAGCAGTTCCTTTCGGCTCCGTTGACTAGGAATACGACGACTGGCAAATACGTAAACCTGTCAATGGCTCTACAATTAATTGATCAGATTGAATGAAACGGATTATGCGAAATGTGTAGTTTCAAATAGACATTTTCTCTTTCTTTAATACTATGATTCAAAAAATATTCCCTGCTTGCTATTATGGCATTCAGCTGAATTTGAGATACTCCTTTCTGGTGCCAACAAAAAACTTACAGCAAATCGCTAGCTTCATGTGAAGTAAAGAACAGACAAAAAATAAATACACCATAACATTTATAATATTAGTAATAACATGGTATTAACAAATTTGAGATTATTTAAAATAGAACATTTTGATCTATTTTTAGAATGCGACCTTTCAATTGTTAATCCTAAATAAATAAGTATTTCTCGGAAATTTAATCCTATTTTTACCATATACATGGAAAATCATTGGTTATGTTACGTTACGAGGAAAATATATGTGTTAATTGTGTTTACCTATTCCGGTGTTTTTTCAAAATATGGTTTGCTAGGTCGCAAATGCTCTGTGTATGTAAGGGTTTACACTTACAGTTAGATTGATACAAGTCTTTTATCCTATTTATAAACCACCTTTTTTTCCTATAATAATGTTATTATTTTATTGTGCTTTTGTGATTTATTAAAATCATGCATTTATTATTTTTATTTATAAATTTATAAGTTAGCAATTCTGCAAAAAACTGTATTATAAATATAACCATAAAAGTCAAAAATGATTTAAAACTTTTACATTATTTAACACTAGTGACTGATTCCAATTTCTTCAATGAAAGCAAGTGTAAATAGTCCCCGTTCGCGGCTATGTAAATGAGGCATCTTACTCGTCATATAAACAGGCGACGTTAAATTGCAATTTCACGGCTCGCCGAAAATTTTCATTGGCGATTAATTCTTGTTCGGGATTTAGCTAAGGTACGCAATCGCCTCGGGCGTTCTAACAGTTTGTGTCACCACGTAAATGCTTCGTCAGGATATGGGGGCATAATTAGAGCATAATTTAATAATCATTTCAGAATCAGAAACAGAATAGAGTTTTCTATGTATCCGGGGCACGATTAATGCCTCCGCCAAGACGAGACAACGCAAGCGCAGGGCACTTACTACCTTTTATCGAAGCGTTTTGCCGTATTATTATTACCTTAAAAATACATTTTGGATGGTGCTAGACAGTACACATTCTCAGAATCAAATACCTTTTTTTACAGCGCAAGCAATCTGTATTTACTCGTCTAGTCATTACTTTACATTTAAATGTTTTTAGTGGCATTTTAAATTATCACACTCTCTCAGGTCAGTACCTGCAAATGTTTTCATAATTATGTAACAATGATCAGTATGTATCAATATCATAAAAAACTAATACATTTGATCTTACCAGCTATACGAAATCAGATGTTTTAAAAACTGGCCTGTTAGAGATAAGGAGCAGGCCCTTTTACAGATGTCCATAGTTATCTCTTAATAGGCATGTAAAGTGCAGCTTTTAATAGGTATGTAATGCGATATTATCGTATTATTTATCGGCACCGCCCCGCTTCGGTCGCTTATAACCGCCCGCCCGCCGCGGCGGCACCCTGTGTGTTGGTGGCCCGAGCCGAGTGCGGGCGATCTCGTGCGAGCGTGCTATACGCACAGTATACGAGTACTTTCAGTCAGCTGCCTGCTATCAAAGCACGGCCTCATCATACCACCTCAGGAGTCCGCCGGCCGCGCCCGCGCCTCGCAATTCAACAAACAATTCAAATCAAACATTTCATTAATTGTATCTCGCGGCGATAACGCAACATTTTATTACTCCGGTCTTTTATTTACGTTTTTATTTCACGTCTCTTAATGCAATTGCACTCGAGCAACGCAAAACATATTATTTTTTGAGCAGTTATTCTTGTTTTTATTGGTTTTTGTGCGTAAACTAAAATGGGAGCCGGCAACAAAATGGTGAGTTTTTTGTGTTATTGCTAACTGAAACAATCGATTTGGAATTCTATTTTAACGTTATCAATTTTTAGTTGTTGGATCTTATGAATAGGCTTCTGGGATCAATATCTTTTGGTTATAAATAGGATGAATGGTATGGTTCAGTTGAACGGTATCATTCGTAATGATTTGAGTAGCGAGCGGGCCTCGCCACTCATGCGCTTTGTCAAGCAATCAACAGTATATCTATTAGATCATTTAAAGTCGTCTCGTCACAGCAGCGCATACGATCAATAAAGTACACCGTATAATACAGCTTGTAGGTACACAAAGAGTGCAAAAACATGTCAAGCTCCGTGGCGCAGCGGTCAACACGCTAGCCTGCGACACGGGGGTCCCGGGTTCGATCCCCGGTCAGGTCAAGATGGAAAAAGATCTTTTTCATATTGACCTGGGTCTTGGATGTTTATCTATATAAGTATATATTATAAAATATAGTATCGTTGAGTTAGTATCCTGCGACACAAGTTCACAACTTACTGTGGGGCTAGCTCAATTTGTGTGATATGTCCCTATATATTTATATTTATTTATGTAACCAAGTCAAACAATTTATCAACAAACACATTTCATAATATTATAATAGCGCATCGAAGCCCATTGCGTAATTTTATAGATAAATAACTAAGTAGCTTTCGCCCGCGGTTCCGCTCACATTAATATCGATCCCTCGGAAACAGTTACTTTTTCCAGTATAAAAAGTAGCCTAGGTGTTATTCTGATATAGAAGCTATATTATAGTAAAGTTTCATTATAACCCATTTTGTAGTTTGTGCGTGATCTCTTATATGACATATGTACTCAATATTAATATAGCTTATTTTTGATCTTCTAGATCTTGACACATTCGTGTTCAGGCTTTGTTGAAATTCCTATTCTGTCTTACCTCCATGTATACAACTTAATTCTATACTTTGTTCTAAAATTTGGAAATACATATATAGTGACAAATCACACAAATTCAGCTAGCCTCACAGATACTTTCGAACTTGTGTCGTAGGATACTAACCCAACGATACTATATTTTATATTGATACTTATATAGATAATCATTCAAGACCCAGGACAATTTGAAAAAGATCATGACCTGACCAGGAGCCGAACCCGGGACCACCCGTGTAACAGGCTGGCGTTTCAACCACTGCGCCACGGAGGTCGTCATATATTGGCGGAAAGTGTTTTGATCGACCACAAAAAATATATCGCTATCGATCGGACATCCGTCGAGATAGCAGTGATAAAACAGTTTATATCGCTTCTCCGTCACCGTTTTCATTAATAAAACTAAAAAGAATTACTTCATAATATAATGAAGACTATATATACAGAAACCATTATAATAAAATGAATGTGTTTTGTTGTATCATAAAAGTGTTATCTCGCTATCGATCGAGCATCCCTCGAGATAGCAGTGATAAGACAGTTTATCTCGCTTCACCCGCCCCTACCGTTGTCACTGTCACTCAGTCAACGAAAAAACTACAACAGTTAATGAAGACTTCCGATACAAAAAACACTTCACCCTTTAGGAAATATATGATGAGCTCCGTGGCGCAGCGGTTACCACGCCAGCCTGCGACACGGGGGTCCCGGGTTCAATCCCCGGTCAGGTCATGATGGAAAACGATCTTTTTCAGATTGACCTGGGTCTTGGATGTTTATCTATATATGTATTTGTTATAAAATATAGTATCGTTGAGTTAGTATCCCATAACACAAGTCTTTCTTAAGAACTTACTTTGGGGCTAGCTCAATCTGTGTGATTTGTCCGTATATATTTATTTATTTTAATTTAAATTACATTAAAAGACATAGCTTGAAAAGAAACTTCAACATTAGTTCTGACATAAACTCTATAAAACAATATCGAAGCTCAAAGTTTGTAGTACGGCACAACACAAAGTGTGTTTCATGTTTTCAAAGTACAAAATCAAAGTTTAAACTGAATTTACATTAATTTACCTCCTACAATATAGTGCTCTTAGTTTCCACAAGCACTTAGAGCAGGCATTCCTGGACCTTTAAGTATCCGCGCAGCTCTACACTTACATGTTCACACATACTCGTATGTCGAGCGGCGAACAATGGCGGAAGGCAGGCTGCTCTAGGTATGTGCTAGGCTCTTTAATAGACCATTATTTTCATAGTCTCTCAATACGCATTGCGAGACTAGGCACGCGGCTGTTTTGTTTTATAAACAAACGCCTTTGTGCGCCCAGTCGTACCTCGAACTTAGTCGATTTACTCATATCACGGAATTGTAATTCCTTATTTATTATTCTTCAGAAACACATTTATGAATCAGCCTTAGAAAATTGAAACACATTTGAATTTCAAATTGTTACAACTGCTACTCGGCTACATCGTATGTCATAAACGTAGGGTAAAGTCTTAATCAGGCACGTGGAAGTTTGTTTTTGGGAAGATATCCATCGTAATAATGGTTTATGGGTTAACGTGTGAAGGAAGAACGTCTTTGTCAATTAAGAACAGTCATACGAACAGCTAACTCTAATTATCTTTGGTGGTTCCCTCAAAACTCTGCTATCCATTAGTTAAGTTCGGGGGCGTCACGCCGCGGACCGTATTACGGCGTCACCCGATATTAGTCACGAGTACAGGAAAATGGAAACAAAGGAGCCGGATAGTAGGCATAACGCAGCTTAGTCACCCAATACGCTTGGATTGCGTAGGGCCAGGTCATGCTTGCTATTTGTTATCGTAAGTCTCACACTTATATTAGAAATTAATAGGCACTCAAATATTTCATTACGTATTATTTTAAACGAAAACTGAAAAGCATTTAATATTGATTAGAAACTAACATAACGTCACTAATATTTTATAATATTAGGTACATAGTCATAAATTGACATTTTAAACCAAAATGTTTTCAGAAACGAGTAGGTAGATAATATTGGTAGTGTGGTTATACCCAATGTCGGCCCTAGGGGCTGGCGAGCCGCGGGCACTGTCCCGGGGTCTCACTCTTGCAGGGGCCTCGCATATTGGAGCCAGTAGCACCCCCTCCTCCTTCGACAATAGCTAAGGTCGCCGCTGAACTGCCAACAACTGGGTCTTTTGGAAACAATTGCGCCTCACAATCTGGAATTCATCCCCCATGCTTATCCTGGACAAATCGCTATCTTTTTCAAGGTACCGGAGCCTCGCAATGATTTAGGACGCCACTGACTACATCTAAATATTTCTTATATAAGTACTCATATGTACTTAAATTGTACCATCATTTATATTATATACATAGCTTACTCCTTGATAGCTGAACTATACTACAGTAATTTTCAAGAACGACAGGCGAGAAACTACAACAAAAACGGTATTTCATTACTATATCAGTTTCCAAGCACCTCTATCACTCCCACAGATCACTCCCGTGCAAGTTGCTTACGTCAATATTACTTTTCTAAAAGCACCCTTATCATGTAGACAAGTGTGAAGGAAGGTGCTAGTCGGAGTGTAGTGGGGAACTCGAACCCGCACAAATTGATTGAGAGCGACATTTGATATAAAATTGTGTTGTGATTGATGTGGCCCCCGCCCGCCTCGCGCTCGCTAAGTGCTCTGTCGTAGTGTTGCTATACATGTAATGTATGTACCAACATTACACGTGAAAGTAGATAATGTACACATTTATTCTGGCGCTCCATAATGTCAGCGAACCGATTTTTCCTTTCTTAACATGCGCATACATCGAGTTACATTAAAACAATCAATCTAGGTATCTCTTTGTTTTTGGATAGAGTGATTTTTAACTGCGTCACTAACGCTTAGGTACATTTAATTTCTTTCTTAATTATGAACAATTCCTTATTCAAAGTAACTGATTTATTAATAATAATATACTATCAATCGGAAAAAAATCGTCATTTTCATACAAAAGTGTTTAGCTGGCCCGCAATTTTTAAAAATATAGATTTTTTGAGTTTCCAATATTGGTTCCATAGGAAGTTCTTTACAGGGTGAAACACCTCATAAAGGAAATTATGGTGGTAAATTTACACGCAGTATATGTAGTTAATCAAATAATAAGAAATCAACTATCCATTGTCCACATACTGTTAATCGATCACTATATTTTGCATCTAGTTGTTCAATATTAATTAATAAACTATGCTGCAGAATAATTAGGTAAACTTGAACAAAATACATTGATGTTTCAAAAAATATACTTTGCAGCTATCATTCTCCTTATTTACTGAGATACTTAGAAAAGGCCAGACTAAACTGTGATTACACAAAAAGCCACTCATTTTAACAAATCTCTCATTTATTCAAACATTAATATCATAGCAAGTCCCACAATCAGCCGGCTAAAATAAATGAAGCCATTTTCTCGCCCCTGTCGACGCCGTGTAAATAAACGGCAGCATTATGCTTAAATAAAACACTGATTTCCACGATTCCACCTGAACTTTGATAGGTCTTTCATAAAAACATTTTATTACTCTTGCTGTCGTTTTACCTTCCTCACCTTATCCTTAAAATGTAGGTATTGAATACCTGTTACGTAACAACTTTCTTATTTGATATTAATACGCTCATTCGAACACTTTTGCAGCTTGTACAAAAGAAACAGTGATTTCTTTCCAACTTCACACAACTTTCAAGGTAATAATATGATTCCGACCCGACGAAACCGAACCCAACTTGTAAAATTCAGCTCAAGTCGGCGTAGCGAAAATATTCTTAATAATATTCAACATTTTACTTTACGTGAGATGACAGCATATCTTAAAACTTTACTTAAATACGCAGAGGCGTTAAAAAAGATAGAACGTATTTTTCACTAGGTCACTCGTCAGAAAAGGGTGGCAAAGAATCGCTGGACAAATTGCTTTACTGCTACGCTTAATCTACTTTACAAATGATTTTAAAGTTTTCAGCTGAATATTCTCCAGCTACCGAAATTCCTTATTCACTTTGCGACTACGTCCGAACATTTATCAAGGGCTGGAAATACAAAAACATTAAACATTTATTAATTTCCACAACTTTATAGATGGGAATCGAGGCACGTGATATTAATTTCACTCCTATAAATCCGCATTAAAAATTCTAGAGGATTAATATTTGATCGCGCGCGGATTAAAATTAATGAGTTCTTTTATTTTTGGCTCATGTTATAGATATGAGATATATAAGAGATTACGTGATATTATTTTTATAATAATACCTTCAATTTGCTGATATTTTTGTGCATTATATAAATCAATTACCCATTAATTAAAGGCTTGAAACTTAAGTTATAATTTTGTTTGATTGGTGTGTTATGGATTAATTTATCAATCCACTACACACCAATTGCATAAATGAAGTAAAATACTTTCGTTAAAGTACATTTTCCATCCATTCCATAGAATCATGATCATAATTTGAGAGGACGTTTAATTAAAGTGCAGTTGATGCGCATGGAACCTCAACAAATAGATATGTATTAAATGTGCAGCGGCTCTCTGGCCATCCATCCATCACGCTCGGAATTCATAACAGTCTCGCAGATGTCCCGTGTGCCGTATAACAGATGTGTTATGGTGGTAATACTAATATCATACCCAGCTTATTCGTCGACAGTGTCACTGTTAATTTATGTAACGCTGTAGTTTGGGAGCTGGTTTAACGGATAGTCTACTCTGGCTGTGGTACAGTTTATGTAATCGAGCGATTTTCCTGGGTGAGTCTTCAGCTATGTTTCGTAGCCCTGGGTTCATTATCACAAACAGCATTCATGCTATGATATGATTTGGCCGCAGTTTTTACGGTCAGCTGCCTGCCTGATGCCTCTCTCTTTGTATAGGTATATGTTGTGCATACACCGAACAGTAGTAAGCCGTCAAATCAATTTCATACATTAGTTTTAGTTCAAATAGAGATTTACATATATATTTGACATAAAGGGTTATTTACTTAACACGACCCTTTGTCAGGCAATACTCCCATATTATAAAACCATAATAACTAAAGTGAAACTATTATATCTATTTGTCTATTACCGATTGTAAGTATCGTTATTGTACGTACTGTTTCCTTAGTACAACATAGCAATATTTACGCATCGGTCACAAAACTTAATGAATCGTGAAGAAGGAAATGATACGAGAGGAGTACAACACGTAGGTTGTAGAGATTTTATTATAAAATTGAACATCAGGGATGGGGCTGTCAACGGCGTAGGGCCCCTATCTGCCGCGGGCATTATGCGAGCTTCCCGTAAACTCATCATTTAGGCCACGCCCGCCAACACCCGCCGACACCCGCCGTCACCCGCGCGGGTGAACGATGACGTGATTCGAACGCGATATATCCTCGCAGGGTAATATTGTGTCGCGGGACCAACTGATAGCTCGGGCCCTTAGCAAAAAATAAGGTCGCCCGTTTACACGAGAGCAAAGGCTTTAAGTGACAGATACTAGATAAATGTTACTGCTCGTTAGATAAGGGCAAGCGCATAAAAAGGTCGACAGAATATCGCGGAGACTGCATGAAAAAGGCGTGCGAGAATGTATAAGCCATCGTGTTCTGGGTGGAAGCGCAATGTGCCCGACTCTGTGTTTTTAGACTATATTTAAAATCGCATATCGCGTATATCTCGCTCCTAGTTCAAGTCGATGGGTATATTCTCTCAAAAATTTGAATAGAAAAAGGGTGAAATGACGTCGTTCAAAAATACTGTTTCTAAATTACTTACCAAGTGGGTATGAGTCGGACCAATAATTCCGTACCAATAACATTAACAAAACGTTAGTTATACGTGTGTCTCGTAAAAGAATACATTTAACTTTCTGCCTTCTGTTTTAAAGTAAAAAAAAAAATTAAGTACGTAACTTAACGAGTTTGCATATTCTACCCTAAAAATTAATATTACGTTCCTTGTCGCAACAGACTCATGTAGGACGTGGATGTAATTATTGGCGGTATCGAAGCGGTAACTTGGAGAATTCTGAAACAGTCCCGATTTCATTATGCAGGAGTGTGGCGGACAGGGACGGCGGGACAAACTTAGATTGAAGGCGACGACGCGAGCGCGTGCTTAAACTGTACTATCTCTACTCACTTAGACGAAGATTTACAGTAACTTCGCGTAGTTTAGCGGCTTGCCACTATGACAGTGTTGTCAACATGGAGTCACATTCTAACACTTGACCCTATTGGCATGACAACAAAATAAAATTATCTACTAATTAACAATGTGTTATTATAAACGCACTAAGCTGACCCTGGGCATTAAAGAACTCCAGCTGAGGATGCAATTGTATATTTCACAGATAGCTTTATAACTGTATAACTTTTTGTTAGGTAGCAAGCAATAGCATGGTTACGATGTTTTACGTACTATTCAAACATACTTGGATTAGTGAGTCGGACTAAATGCGGACGTGCTAAGAGAAAGTTGATATTGTTGTCAATATATCTATCCGTGTGAATATGTTCTAAATTCAACTCAAATATCAAATCTTTATGGATATATGTAAAATCGAAACAATAAATAAATGAAATTATATGTAATGAAATGAACAAGATAAAACAAGATATAATGACACAAAAATAACACAATTTAAATTAATTAACTGATAAATAAATATGGCAGGAAGCCTTATCATATCGTTTATGCATCCGTCCGGACTCGAAGCGGACGGAAGCGATCCAGTGGACGGCTTCCGTAGGCGCGTGCGCAAGCCATGCCCCGACCCGACACCCGACGCCGGCCACCGGTGTCGCCTTGCTGACACCCGATATCCACTCGCCGTCAGCCGATCCACCGCAAAACCTTGATAGGAAATTAATATCCAACCGACTTCAAAGCTCTCCCACGGTACTAATAAATCTCGGTAAAATGTTCAAACGCAAGGTGCTAATACAAAACACAGCAACGCGAAATATTGAGCTAATTCTGCAAACATTCAAAACAACCGCGGCAGTAATAAACAGTTAAAAACAAATGGAGAAACCTCACAATTGCTCTAATTACCGTCTCCGTTACCAAATCACGAGAAAATTCACGCGCTCAACCCTCCACATCACAATGAGGGAATGGAAGAAGCCTGTGAAAAAGCAAATTAAATTAATTGTGATGTAAACGAGGGTAGGCCAGTACAGTTGGCACTGTAAATAATAGATGGTGCTGGCTCGACCGCCGCACCCCTTCCACAATAAATTTGTTTGGTCGCATGACAATAGTTGTTGTGATTCAATATTTAACCAATTAATAAATTAATTAATATTGGCCAGCAGGATACCACAGAATAACAAACATTTCGGGTCAAAATACTGACAAGTGATTGTTGTGCCATTAAATATTGATGGACAGAATATGAAACAATTTAAAAATGTATTATTTCAGGACGGTCTTATCAGCCGAGATCCTTTGAGCCTGTATTCATTATTCACTAGTAAACTAAAATATGTCCTCATTTACCTAGCAATTAATGAGCACAGTAGTAGTGCTAGTACTAGCACTTTTTCTCTGTGGTATTAGTTTGTGACCCACTCCAAACTCCCAAATACAGTTTAGTTGCGAATAATTATTCGTATTTATTTATACCAAAGTTACAAATACGAAAGTGTGTTTACATGAAGTTTCTTCACGTCGTAACCAAACATACTCGTATAAGTGATATAATTTTTTTAGTCATAAAGCTAATCGTACTTGGCAAAACCGCGATCAACTGCAGTGGCACATATAAAGATTTGTAAAACAGACAACTGTTTTACAAATCTTTACGCGCGTATACAAGAACATAATAATTGATGAACAATGAAATGTGGGCAAGATGTGAAGGTGAAAGCTATAAGTTGTTTTATTATGGAAACAACGTGTCTCCCGAAATAGACGGAGTAAGACTTCAGGAGTGCTATTTTTGAACGCGTGCCACTCGTCTTCGAACGATTTTTGTATGGCAAATCGTTCGAAGACGAGTGGCACACGTTCAAAAATAGTACCCCAGAGCGCTTACAACTCGCTATTTCTATCGCACCCAGAATAAGCTGCGTAAACTCACTAATGAATTATAACTTATTCGATAAATATCGTTACGTATGGGTATTTCAAGTAAGAAATACAGAACAATTAACGAGATAGAGGTTTAAATCTTATGTGTTCTGAATTTCTTACCTGTAAATTATATTGTGTAAAATGATTTTTTTTTAAAAACGTTGGGTACCTAAAATGCTCCATGACATTTATTATATCCGCACTAGGTAAAAGTAATAAAAGTATGAAATGTTGATTGTGGAAGCAGCATGCCTACCGAAATAGCCGGAGTAAGACGTTGGGCGCTTACAAGTACAACGAGCTTTACAGCGTGCTATTTCAATCGGGCTGAAAACAAGGCTTCATAAACTCAAGGATTGATGCTGCAATTTGAACCTAATACGATGAATGACTACGGCATATGAATACACATGCATGGTTTTAAATGTTTAAAAGTATATCTATACTTACATAAAATTAGGGTTAAAGTGAGATAATTGTTTTATGTTGTCAGTGGCGAATTATGCCCAGGACTGCCAGAATTAAAGGGCCACAAAAAAGTAAAGTTTTTATGTGTAAAATATTCTGTTTATTACATTTTACATCGATATTTTATAAACTAAGTATCATTTTAAATGTTATCTTTACGAAAAAATATTACATATAAGTATTTCTTTTTATGTCTCGTTCATATGCACTCTATCGAAATATTTCTGAGTGGAAATGTATTTATGCAGAGCGGGAGAAGTAAGAAGAGAATCAAGACTGACAAGAAAGAAGAGAGAAAAAAGACCCTCGCTTCCGGGGACTCACTCAACCTGGGTGTGATGTGTGCACTCGTGCTCGGCCCATCACAACCTCCTTGAGTGAGCGACCGTGGGCGAGACTATCAACATCTCACATAAGAAAAGAAGATACGATAAACTGAAATGCATTTGTCTTACAAAAATTTACTGTATAAGGCAGATTCACCATGTGCCGACAGTACTTCCTGAGTAAGTAGTACTGTGGGATGCAAATCTATAATAGGTTATTTTCTTTGAGTAATATGCTTCGAGCAACACGACCTCCGTACTCGAAGGTAATATGCGGTACAGATGTAACTAATCTGCATTCAATATAAGTTTTAAAAGAGTTTACAAGAAGAAATGATAAGTTACATATTTTTTACAAAACAATTCAATCCATTTTACCAAAACATAAATGCATAATTATTAAACGATGATTTATCTAGGGTACATCTTCGTTTAAGAATTTTGCTGGAAATGGTGAACTGGCTAATAAATATTATGTCATGTTTATTTCAGAAGCTTTGTAAATTATCTTCTATATCTTAATATAATATTTTATTATTATAACTAGGTATATACATATGATAATGATAATTAAGTGGACTTTTTATAGTTAAGTTGTATTTTATTTATTTTATGTGGTATATCATTAATGTTTCTCATAAAGTACGTAATTGTATTAATGGATATCTACATACAGACATACAGATATGTCCTCTTGGAAAATGAACGTTCCTATCCTACCTCGAAAGTTTCTAAAACAACTATTTACTTTGAATTTGAAAATTTGCGCAATATGCTAGATTTCTCATAGACCCACGCTGTGTGTATAATTAAATATTTTATGAACATTTTACTAGCTGGCAAGTGGTCGTGAAGCGGACGTAGACCACAGAGCCGTGAGAGGTGTATGGCAACATACTTCTGAAAGAAAAACTATTGGCCGCTGGTAAAAATAGAACCACTAACGTACAGAAAACAGGCACGCTTCGATCTTGATTAATACTATAGTAGAAGTAGCCGCGACGTTGTTCACGGTGAATTTTATAGGTCAGTTTGTAGAACGTTATTCATAACGGGTAACTAAACCTGAAGGTCAATGTACGCATCAAAAGACTGAATACTGAAACTAAAATTCAAGTTGTCTACATAATGTTAACCTTATTTAAAAATAAAACCACATTTTACTACAAACGTAGTAGCCTCTTCAATTTTGATTATAGGAAGGCAAATATTAACTCGTAAAAATTAAACCATTTCATATTAACTCTTAGATACAGATTACTAAATCGATGAATACTACGTACATTCAACATGAAACTGCGATCATGCCTCGAAGAAGACGATTTGTTATTCGTGAAAGTGCGACGGATAGTGCAGCAGTTGCAGCGTTACCAGCTTTTGTCTGCTCTTAAGTGGATTCACAAACATCGTTACCTGCCAAGGAGCTCTACGTTTCCATAGTTCCCAATTTGCCAGAGTTTTGATACACCATAGTAAAAAAGTACTTTAAAAAGTATTGTTAGATTACTTGTATAATTAAAACGAATGTGGGATAGTCGGCAATCCTGACAAAAAAGTAACGGATTCATTTTGACATAATAATAACAATGGGGAATTTCCATGAACATTAAGTAGATTATGTTTTTTTTTCTTGTCCTATAAATATCTATCTGAAAAGTCATGCTCATGACACTTTAAATCTGATATCGATACATTGCGTTGTGTTAAAATTAGTTGGAAAAATACATTACAAATGTATGAAAATTCAAAGAAACGAATATTACCCGATAAAAGTTTTAAAATTAAAAGCAACTGATGATATAAAGCTATTCCTATGAACTCAATATTTGACATAGGTAGCTGCGTAACAAAGTTCTTGCATTAACCTTACATTTTTCTTTAAAAATATAATTTTTTTGCGTGGAGAATACAACCAGTAGCGAATCAGAATAAAGACTAAACTGTCTAGCTTACCATCTCTTCTCGCAGCCATTGTGATCTGCACAAAAGATTTATTTTCATAAGTGTGACATCACTGAGGTCCGTTGACTGCTGACTCCATAAGCAAACTTACGCAAGAGCATACAGACATTTTGTTATAACTACGCGGAAAACTCGCGCATATCCTTACAGCTCATAAGGCAGGATGTCAGGTGTTCAGTTATTGAATAGTCCACATCATTATCATTGCAAAAGAATGTGTCATCTAATAATTTTCCATCCGTAATGCGTAATAGTATGTAATCAGAACGATTACTTTGTTTTTAGTTTTGTATTTAAATATAACATTGCGAAAGATTATATTTATTTAATCACGCAGTAAATAGTATAAGGGGAAGGTGTGGTGGAAAGTCAAGGGATGCAGTTGGGACGATTTTGAAAAAATTTTTGGCGGAATTTTTTAATATAAAATTGGTGTAGTTTGGTGATATAAATGCTCGTGCTCATGAACAATATGTGAAATAGTTAAAGTAGACTGTTGTATGAACTCGTACAGATCTGACCCCTGAAGCTACCACGATCAAAGAACATACGCCATATTTATGCTACTTGTTAAAACTTTACCGTACAACACCGATACTTAGTATATCATTATACTGCACATTGACGGAATCACTGAAATCTCAGTGGAAGCCATAATATAAAACAGACGATTTTGAGTAAAATCTAGGTAATTATGTATGGGAAATGCGTTATAATGTGAAACTATAAATTAAATATGTATCATTTTTAACTTTGATTAGTTAAATAATTTTCAAAAAAGAATATTCTTCTTTTTTGTTCTTCGCTTAGTATAAAAATGTACGTAAACTTTAATTTCATATTCTACCAACAAAGTATATATTTACTTACTAAGTCATATTTATTTTGATTTATTTGATATAGTAACAAAGTCCGTAGCATATCCATGGAGTTCATTGTCCACCAATGGCAGCCGCATTCAATTACCTCTCAGCATTCTAGTCAATTTAGGTGCTATTCATCCAATTACCAGTACATGTTGTTGTGCCCCCAGTATCGTGGCTACCTGACATCGCACGTATTTTAACACTTTTATTTTAACTGCTACACGTGTTATAATAGAAACTAACGGAGAACTTCTAGTTTAGTACCGCAGTTTTTATTTTTCAGGAAGATTTGGTATTTCCTTACGCCCCGTGATAACTATAACTACGGGAAAATTTTCGAATCGTTACTTGGGTATATGAGCAAGCCAATCAGAAAACGAAATTAGTTTCATAAGTGAGTAATGAAGCGTCTTTTTCTTCTTCCTTACCTTATTAAATTTTTCGACATTAAGTTATGTCCTGTTAATTAATATATATCATATCATGACCTGATACCTATAAAAAGACCTGACGATGATGAGCTTATAAAAACTTTTAATCAGTGACTTAAAAACTAAAGAAAAAACAGAGTGACATATTTATTATTACATAAAGCTTTTATTTTCCTTAGTTTCACACGCATAATATTATTGTGCCTATCCATAGTGCTTTTATAACATGTTAGAAATTACAATAATAAATATTTGATACATGATTTTTTGTAGTAAGTATGTAAGTAAATAATTATTGTAGCTCATATTTTATATCAAATAGCATTTAGTATAAGAGTTTTGTTCATGTTCCCATAACAAGGAAAAATCTAATATATAAATTAAATTTAAAAAAAAGTTTGTATTCGAGATTACGATATGGAATGTATGGTGTTGTGATTTACCTATTACGATTTGTTAACATTTAACAAAATGTAACAAATTGTGAGGAAACAGAATGAAATGTTATAGTAATGAAAAATTTCTTAGGAATCACATTTTTCTAGATTTGTATAACACAAATTAATGATTAGAGACAGCAACTAGTTAGTCTTGAAGTGTGCTATTGAATTATCTTGCATTACACCTGGATGCGCAGATATGCGCTGTGCAGTTGATTAGGCATGCAATGTTTCGCACTTGCGCTGATTCCCGCCAATTTACATATGTTTTGAATAAATGAGATGTATGCATATCATTATTTATATGTGAGATAATTGTGTCAGCGTATTGTGTGCGTATAAATCCGTTTTGGAATATGTTGTACCATCAAAGATACAAGTACTGTTTTGTATTATATAAGGTGAATGGGGACCATTTCAGTACAATTTTTTTTTGTTATATGCATACTTAGCATAGCAAATAAATTTGGTATCAAAATCATATGTTACCATTTGTATCAATCAAATGTATTGTTTATTCCTCCTATTTGTGCCAAATAAGATTTTTCTTTCTGTCTTTCTATCTTTCTTTCTTTCTATCTATCTATTAGTTTAGCTCTATTTTATCATAGATTTCATTTACGATAACATAGAACTTTCAAAAAGAAGACATCATTATTTTCAACAAAATTATTTAATGTATACATAAAAGGTAAAAAAGCAGACTTTTACTTTTTTTACGTGCAACTAGAAACTTGCCGGGACGTGATTGTTTTATTTAAAAGTATTCCTATTGACAAGGTTACTCGTTGTCGTACCTAATACCCATAAATGGCATGTGTTCATGGGTATTACGACAGGGAGTATCCTTGGAGACATACCTTATAATCTGAGGATACCATGTCTTGTCTACACGATGGCTTAAATCCGCAGGCTGGCAACTCGCGCATTCGTAGCCGGTGCCAACAAGCCTACGACTAAGCCGCTCGGTCTACGGTCTACTTCGTAGACGCCTACGAGCCTACGAGCTACGACATATTAATTAAGATTCACGTAAAATATAAACTTGTTTGATACTTCAATAAATAACATTTATTGTGTAAATAGTCATTTTTGTTGACAACAGTTAGCTACGAAAAAATATCCTAATCATCTAAAGTTTCTTTAAAATATTCAGATTAAGATAACAATGACATTGGAGATGGTTACAGGAAGCGTGGTAGGCCTAGGAAGCGTTGGTATGATGATATACACAAATTTGAAAAGAAATGGTCAGATATAACGCAGAAAAGAGAGGAGTGGAGGGAAATGGGGGAGACCTTTACCCGGCAGTGGGACAGCATAGGTTAGTAAAAAAAATGATAACAATAAAAAATAATATTTATCAAAATGTATGTTTCTAATAGATTTTAAATATAGATGCCGTTGAAAAGCACTTATATGCACTACTAAATTAGAATAAACTTTTATAAAGAAGTATTAACTTAAATATTGATCATTTTAATATCTACAATTTAATTTTCTACTGCGTTTTTAATGGAAAACGAATCATTGAGTGCTTGTGGGGACGTAAACTACAAAAACAATTTTGGTTACGTGTTTCCGTTTGAGGCCGTAGCACTCTGGCCTGACGATACAGGTATGCTTTTATTTTGCAATTTCGTCAACGTACGGACAATTTAATATCATTAAAATATTAAACTGAATGTCTACTAAACATATATTGGGATTTCCTCTCAAGCTAGTCTAGAAACATAGTATGCACAACATGAGATTCTCTTGATTTTCGTTATTGTCTCAACCAAAACAATTTTTTTTATTTACATGGCGAATCAGCTTTGTGGCCTATACGTATACTTTTGTATACTCATGGCAAAATGTTTATATTACTCATTGAACTTATGAGGTTAAGAAACATCTTGTCATATAAGATTGCCGCCTTTCTATTCCCAAACACTTACTCCTATTCTCTTTACGCGTAAATACCAAGAACATATAACTGGCCTGACCTTTGTTTATGAAACCATCCAGCTACTCGATTATTCTATTATAGTTAGTGACGTCACTGCATCCGCCAGGCTAACAATTGAACTTTGTTCACGACTCTCTCCTCTGCATGTCCAGTAATTAATCAACTTGTTTAGGATAACTACCTATAGAGGTGCTAGCGCAAATTAATTGCAAAACTTTCTTACGTTCGTTAAAACATTTGACATTTGGTATAATATCCATTGATTAAGTAACTTTTTTATTTAAAGTCAACAATAATAACAGTATTAAAAATACTAAACAGAGGAAATTTCTATATATCATTCGCTATCGACCTAGTACCGAATAAATTATTAATTTTGAGGCCTTTTTGCACGAACAAGTGTATGAAATGAAACCCAAAAAATAATACTACTTTAACATTTTACGTTATTTTCAAGATAAAACTACTACATTCTCAGCATGTAAATGTTGAAAAACGGCACTTCGTAGATTAAATAAAAAGGGGTCTAGGGTAAAGACACTTTTGACGACGTGGAAACGAGTCGAGAGCAATTTCAGGCCGGCACTACGCCTTGTGAAAATTGAAGGTGTTTGGTTTACTAGAACATCAGCATAGGGGTGAGTTGTTTACTGTCTCCGTCGGTCTCAAGACAATTTGTTTGAAAGGTGTCGCGCAATCCACTCAGCGATCAGCGCCGCTGCAAACCCGACCGTCTAGAAATATCTAGATATAAATCACTCGCAGGAAATAACCGTTCAATTTACCTAACCGGACAGAATTCTAAACACGCTCTCGGGCGATGATATTGCAAAAGATGCTACATTGCTCCTTCTAGGAACTATATTTGTCACCACAAAACGTATTCGGAAAAGCACGTAGATTTATACAAAACATTATATGACATTTATCCAACATTTTATTTTGCTTACATGGAATAAAGCCAAGGGATTTTATGAACCTCAACCGCAACATAAAGATCTTTGGAATTGTGATAAATTTTATATGCAAACTTAATTTACATAATCCTTAAAAATAAAGTTGTTTCATCATGTACGACGTTCAAACGGAGCGGTGAATAAGCTAAGGAAAGTCTGCCACAAAAATATTTCCAGGAACGTTCAATGGGTATATTAGAATTCGCAGAAGCTATGGCTAATTATACCTATTGAAGCAGTGCATTGAACCGGGGAAAATCAATAAAAGATTATTATAACTTCGAAAATAATACTAAAGTTGGGAGCCGATCAATTGTCTCATTGGATAACGTTAACGTGGAACTCGAGTCGCGGAACTGTCGAAATATTTCGACAAAGGACGTCGGAATGAAAATCCCTCCCGAGAGATATGATACGACAAATGATTTTCTTATCCGCCAAGAAATTCCTAATTATGCGGATACGAAAATAACAGAATATTACATTAAATCGTGGGTTATCTAATTCCTTATTACATAGGAGGCTTCAAAATTTACTTAATAATGTTGCAAAGATGCCGATCAGAATAAAGTAGGAAGAGGGATCGAAAGACAATTGCCGGCCCTTCGCCGGCGCGGCTTAAAACTTCGGCCTATTCCAATTTGTTATTTATCACGTTCCGTGTACCAACATCAATTCGTTACGTATCCGTTGCAAATCGAAATCCAAACGTTTCACTAACTATGAAAGTTCGTGGGTGTATCCTGTGTATATTTTGTTAGTAATATACTCTAGTTGACAACGGTAATAATCTTTGAGCCACTCCCTCTCTTGTTCCATCGAGTGTAATCGCTTTTATGATCGCTCGCTTGTAATAAAAAACAAGTGTCCTGTTATTAGAGAACACACGCGGTGCAGTCTAAACCTTGTTAGCGGCCACATCCCGATCGGACGCCGTACAGCACACGCCAGTCCGCCACACGTCGCCGCCGGCCTGTCGCCGTGTGAAATAGAAAACGCTGGTGATTAATTGGCAATTACTTCAACTGACGATGCTGCGCCCACTTGTCGTCGTGTTTAAGCTCCTATATTATTTTTCCATCGAGTATATTTAAATTGATGGCAGGCGCCGCTGGCGAACCGATGCGATCGCCCACCTTTATTGTTATTAATCCAGCTCCCACAATTCATATCGCTGTGCTGCGTTTTGGATTGTAGTGTAGATTGCCGTTAAATAATAAATGCAAAACATGTTCGACCGAACCAGGAAAAAATCAGAGAAGACGATAAGATATTCATTGATTTTAGGGTTCCGTACAAAAGTTGAAAAACGGAACCCTTATAGGATCACTCGAGCGTCTGTCTGTCCGTCCGTCCGTCTGTCACAGCCGATTTTCTCCGAATCTACTGAACCAAATTAGATGAAATTTGGTAAGGTAGTGTAATCCTATGACCCAAACACGGATGTGCAAAGTAAATAAAGATTTTTTTGAAATAAGGGTCATTTTATGGGGCCCAATTACAAAATTGAAAAAAAAAGTTTTGCAAACCTTACTGTGTCATATATCAAATGAAAGGGCTCATTATGAGGATCTCAAAAATATTTTTTTTTGTTCGGGTAAAATCAATACTTTTGATTTTATTCACGAAAGAAGGCAAAAATTGACCATTCCCCCCCCCTGATCTCCGAAACTACTGAGCCGAAAAATTTGAAAAAATTACAAAATGTAGTTCATTCCTTGAAGATTACAGGAAAAATAATAAGAATTCTATCACTTGAAAATTAAGTGGGAAAACTCACAATAATAAGTTCATCTAGGGAAATAGTTCACTAAAACACCACTAGATGGCGCTAGTCAATTGAATAAAACATTTTTTGCACATTGTGTGTGTGTTCACGAAGCATATTGTACGGAACCCTCATTGCGCGAGTTTGACTCACACTTGGCCGGTTTTTATTTGTGAATAAGTGCTGTATACACCGGTGAAAATCACATTCGCAAATGATATAATCGCAATACTGTCTTCGTAATAATAAGAAAATACACTACGAATAAGCGTTTGATTTTTTCTTCATATCGGTTAGTTAAATATTAAATAAATATATAGGGACAAATCACAAAAATTGAGCTAGCCCCATAGCAAGTTGAGAACTAGAACCAGGCCAATCTAAAAAAATAGTTTTCCGTCATGACCTGGCCAGGGATCGTACCCGGGACTGCTCGAGTCGCTGGATGGAGGTCGTCGTTAATATGATAAAACTTTCAAGTGGGTAGGAATAGAACATCGACACCCCTTGTTATTACACAGGCAGTAGTGTTACGACTATGTCCCAGTACGAAACTGTAATTTGCCATGATATAATTCAATATTTAGCGAAGTGTAATTGAATATTTTTCCAATTTGTCGCGCGTAATGGGGCAAGATTGAGTTGACGGTCCCCCAGCGCGGGTCAGGGCTGCGCCCTAGCCTCATCTTCACGCATAATCTTAATGCCCCAATTAAATTTCGCATTTATAAACTTGAATTTGACTTACAAATATTTGGTGTTCTTTCGGACGTGGAATGATAGCGGAATTCAACGGCGAATTTGAATAGAGTTCTTTGGACTGAAGCGGCGTACATAACGGCTATTAGTCTCATGTTAACTATGTATAATCTATGTATATGTTACGGTAAAATTTATTAATTGTTAATAATTTCCTGAATTAATAATAATCTTGTGTTTTGTGGAATGTGAATAATTCATAGAAATTAATTACTTTTTGTTGTTATTATTAATAGTTAAACTACACACATTGGTACAAGTAATAAAATTAAATAAGACCTTTGAGTTTATTGTCCATCAGTGATTTATTTACAATATTTCACACAGTCTTACAATGTACTTGTCTCAGATCATACAAATAAACCCTTGTTTGTGTTCAGTTTATTTTAAAACAAGTAAAGGACCCACTTGTACTTGTTTTAAAAAATTCGTGTTTTTATTCAACAAGTTGTAATTTTATATAATTAAACAAACTGCAATTTTTTTAATGTCTGAAACATACTTAACTCGATCTAGTGTTGCTCGATCGAAAAAAAGTTGTCAGAGTACCTAAGTTTGTTTTAAAAAAATAATAAATTTATCGGTATTAAGGTTACATTATTAATAATCACCGACAAATGTGATTAATTTCTCACTTTTACCTTGACTTTCGGTAATAAAACAGTAAAAATATTTTGTCTGTACATTTTGTATTTTTGACTGAAATGGATAGAGGGACACTTAAAAAGAACAATAGAAAGCAAATGAAACTTTTTTTGCTATATAGCTATTAAGCCGGGGCAAAATATAAGGTAGAAACGATTTTAAAAAATGGAACACCTGATGCAGCGTCATAATGATACAGCTGAACTATAATAAATATAAAAGTGGAGCCTTAGCAAAATTTATTAAGCCTAATGAGTATTTTTGTTGAGGTATAAAAAATCAGAGATTTGGAACACCTCATGCAGAACCATAATGGTCCAGGTAAACTATAAGAAATATATAAACGATGCCTTAGCAAAAGGTATTTAACCCGATGAGCATTTTTTGTTGAGGTATTTAATTTCAAGATTTGGAACACCTGACGCAGAACCAGAATGGTCCAGGTAAACTAAAGGAAATATAAAAATGACGCTGTAGCAAAAGTTGTTCAGCCTAATAAGTATTTTTTGTTGAGGTGAAAAAATCGAAGATTTAGAACATCTCATACTCAAAGTACAATGTTAAATTTTATATTGTCAATTTTACAGAGTCACACTCTCCTATGGGATAGAGTGCGTAGAGTACGATTAGCTCATATTACTGGTGACCGCCCAGCGGTAGGACTATAGTTTTTAGCCCATATGACAAAACATGAGAGTTTGCTGTCTCTCCAAGCCTTGAACACACAGGCAACACCTAAAGCCGAGGTCCGTCTCTACCGAAGGCCCTTTGAAGATGTGCGATAGGTTGAAGGCACTCTGCCCATACCTCAAAGTTTGGTGAAGTAGCGCAAGCTCACTTGGAGCTAGCTATATAGTCTTCTTCTTATCGTGTCGGTGGCTCAAAAAGTCTTAAAGAATCCTATATTTTATGCTCCAGTATTTAGCAGCAGCCAATGCAATTTTTATCTGCTACAAGTATTTTCTTATATATGTTTAGTTCGTATTAAGGTATATTAATACGCCGGAGTCATATAGTCCACGCGAACGAAGTTGCGGGCATCAGCTAGTTAATAATAATGATAGACAATTATTAAAAAATTTCAATTAATCACTCTTACCGTAACATATATATTATCTGTGTATAACCTATCTAGTTAATAATTTTTTATTTCTGCTAAAAAGAATTGTGAGCATTTCATTTCATACAATATTCCCTTCAAGAAAGTCCCTTCTCTTTCCACATATTTTTTATTCAAAAATAATAACAGAATATGCAGATCGCAAAAGTTTCGCAGCCGGTTTTCTTTATAATATTTTAACTTGCCTAAATATCTTATTATCCTAACTTCCTAACTTATGTTATAAATGTGAGTTTGTTTGTTTGTTACGCTTTCACACTTAACCTACTGAACCAATCATCATAAAATTTTGCATACACATAGACTTGGGTACTGAGAAGGACATAGGCTATATATCGCGCGGGCGAAGCCGCGGGTAACAGCTAGGAACTTATAAAAGCTATTTAAAATGCTCAGATTTGGTATTAAAATTCTACTTAGAGCCACAGACAGAACCCATGCACGTCATGCTCCATGTCAATATGGCGGGATTACCAGCGAACACTCGCTCGCTATGCCAGTCACGCGCCCTGTTTTGAGTCACCGACAAAAAGGCCTCATCTTTCATCGGCCGATTTCCTTCAAATAGGTTTGCGATATATTATCCTTGTAATAATACTCAATCATTATGTTCCATCCTGTAGCAGCTTGGCCTGTAATTTTTGTGCAGTTATTGTCGATCATAAAACCATCGTTTATTTTTGTTTAGGTTTTTATTGGCTCTTATGTCAACATAAATCATGTTTTGTTCATCACTGATTTAACTTTTAAGTAACGTCTCTTTTCTCTCTGAAACGTTTTAAAAATCTTCTAAAATGAGCATGTAATTATACTTTCTTAATCCTGTATTATATGAAAGGTTGCTTAAAAGCTTAAGTATGTTTATCATATTATTTTCTTAAATCTGATCTCAATAATGCATGGGTTTGATCGGTTTACGATGATCTGTTATTGCGCTGTGACGTCGCGTCGGAGATGCCGGCGTCACGGCGACTCATTCCAGTGGCCATCGCCGCCGGCATACTAATATTCTGCGAGCGATTCCATGTAATTCCACTCGGTATTCCGCCACGATTGTGCACTAACCAACATCTTGAATATGTTGCAGTAATAGCAACTAGATTTTGGAATTAGAATCGGATACCAGGCATAATCCTTTATTTATTGTGCTACAGCTATTCTACTGTCATTTTAAACCAAGCTCTCAATGAGTATTTGTGCAAGCAAGCTGTAGCATTTCAGCTACGCGGCAAATGGCAAACCATTGCTACATGTGAATCAGCGGTCGTTATTCGCCTTCGCCGGAGGCTAAACAAACTCTGCTTATCGCTCGGCATAAATTGGCAACACGTCGTTAAGGCGGGCCGCACACTGCGATCAGCGCGGCTTTATCAGCAGCCTCTCGTAAACCAGCGCTCTCTGTTATTGCATTGCTGCGACATTTTCCGAGACTTTTTTCATATCGCAAAAGGCCGGGCGGTCGTAACCGGCGTAGCTGCTACCAACGCCGTCGAACCACGTAAACGATTTGGCTAGCAGCGATAAATATGTCCATTTGGCAGTGCGCGCCCGCTCTGCGTTCATATCGACTGAAAAAGCACGCCGCCTTGAGCACCGCTGTAATTAGAGGCCAATCGTAAAACGAAAGGGTTGCACCCGGAACGTCCCATCTGATAATGAGCACGACTGGCTCGGCTCCAGCCGCCGCTCATATTAGGTGGCTCTCTGCACCGCTATCGTTACGACTTTTACACTTTTACGAGTTGTTTAGTTCGCGAGCCGGCTGCGGAAAGCGCGTGCGCTGCCAAATGCTAGTTCGCGGCTCACCGCGCGCGGACCGCTCCCTAAATATCGCGCCGCTACGTGTTAATGAGATGTACGTTTCAGGCTCGTTTGGCATTGCGCGGAGCCGCCGCGTATTACCCAAATATCAAGCCGTTACGCTTCATATTGCCCGCCCCCGGCTTTGTTTAACTCTGATTTTTCATCTCGACGATATGAAATGTAATTTCCCTGCAGTACAAGAAACTGTTAGCATCCGTTTACAGTAACAGAAGCTTCATTCCCGAAGATATCAATGTTGCTCAGTGGCTCTTAATTAACATTTTCTTTTCTTTCCTTTCCAGGTGAGTGAGGAAGCGAATACAAAACCGGCAGGCTTTGTGCGGCGCACGCGGTCGCCGCGCGCCGCTCGCTTCGAGACAAAAAAGAATATTACAGCTCTTTCAATTCGAAAACACAGAAGAAAAAATATGATCTGCACTTTTGTAAACGCAAATGAGGTTCGCTTTGAAAAGCGGGACTTAATTTAAATAACTCCGTGCAGGCATCTGAAAATTGAAACACTTTGCACTGAATATCACATTACGAAAAATATGATATATTCAGTGGAAACACTACTGAAAGGAAAATAGTCTAATTTTAGCTTAAATTGAAATAGGACATTTATACTTGATTTCTTTAGATTTACAATTTAGTTTTCAGCTGCGCCTTTTCTCGGTGAGTATGTTCTACATTTAAAACAATATGTAGTAATTAGACATTTTTTAACTGATTATAAATTTTTTCCGAAATTACTTACAGATAGAAGGTATTATCATGCGAAAAATTACTGCTACCGCTATAAAATACTAAGTACACTTTCATAACATATATGTCACTTAATGCACAAATATAAATTCGCAAAATACAAAACAATTCTCAACTCCATTCCCACATGTCTATAAATCGAAGCTCAACTCAGCTCAAGGAATACGTGGAACATTATCAGATCTCGGGTTATGCAACAAAGGAACCGCGGACTCTGACCTTCGAACCCGCGACCCCCGGAGGTTGAACCCGAACTAGTTTGTTCACTCACCTCGCGGTCAACGCCATCTTAAACTATTATGCAACTTCACCTACCCCTGTCACTTGTCTCTACGTGGAAGATTCTACTTAAAAATGTACCTATCAGGTAAAGTTAATTCATATTTTAAATCTGCGCTGCTGTAGTTCCTACAATAATATGGGTTGTTGTACATTTGCCAAAAAGCTAATTCTTCAGAAAACAAGGACTTGAGGTTTGTTTGTCTTTGGCAGTTTCGAATCATGTCTTTGCTTGTTTCATCTGCCAGCTTCTCCTTAGTCTGCACAGGCCTTGAAATGGGCATAAACTAAAACAGAAGATTCTTGTCAATAAAAGATAGGCTGGTAGCTATCATCATTATCATCAGGTCTTTATTAGTCTCCACTGCAGGAGCACGACCCTCTCTGTACTGCCAGAGCAGAGCTATCACTTCAGTTAAATTATCTAAGCTAGCCTAGACTAGAAATTTTGGCCACTTGTCAATGTCTCAACTCAATATTCCAAAGACGACTTTCAATGACCGAGATTTTACAGTACTGAACCGATATTTTCCATGCTTATGTATAAACATTTATTACAATATCTAATCTTTTTCAATTGTATGTGATAGGCAGAACTTGGTAAAATACAAGGCGATATTTTCTCTATTTACACAATTTACATTTTAAAAAAGTTAACTATTAACCAAAAAAGAGTACTTATTCGGATTACAACAGGAAATAAGTATAACGTGTTTCGCAATAACCTGCCTTACTAACACGATTCAGATGCAAACCCAGGGGTTAGCTAGGGGCAAGACAAAGAGTGCTAGCGCGGGCAAGCACCTTGGAGCGCCGCCCCCGAGGGCCTTGCACCCTCGCAGTACCACTCTATTTGTCCGTGTTATTTCAGATAATACTCTTTTACGTCATGCCATCCGAGCAGAACAGTCGAGAAAATTATAAAAATGGATTATCCGATGTAACGACATAGCAGATTTCCAATTTAAAATGGCGATTGTTTGATATTATTCTCACAGTGTGCGAGATTCTAATTGGAATTGGTACGAGTATGATGAAAAATAAAATGTACCAAGTTGGATGTTATGTGATAAGACTTTCACGCTTTGAATAATTTTGAAACTAAACATATCCCTTACGACAACAACTTGCGTATGAGATAAATTATTTTACATTAGCAACAGTTAGTGGCATTTTACCGATATGTAATAAACTTTTGCAACATTTTGAAATTATATCAAATATTAAGATTGATAAGAAATTTAAATGAAATCCAAACGATTGAACACATGCAATAATAATAATTTAATGATTGTTATATCATGCATGCACATGCATTACTTCCAAGTGCAGTTCCAGAGCATTAATAGTCAATGCTATTGCAACAGGGTGATGACCTTTTGATAGTTCCTATCTTTATTTCGGTTCAGTCTTTTCTTAAAATGACCTACTGTGAATATTTATTCACAGTAGGTCATTTTAAGAAAAGACTGAACTAGATGCGAATAATAGGGATTTCCCTATTATTCGCATCTAATCTTTAAATAAACTAAGTTATTCCATATTTACAAGATAGGTTGATTCGTATGATGGCTCAATATTCATATGACCCTTTTTAGGGTTCCGTAGTAAACTAGGAACCCTTATAGTTTCGCCATGTCTGTCTGTCTGTCTGTCTGTCTGTCTGTCTGTCTGTCCGTCCGCGGTTTTACTCAGAGACTATAAGTACTAGAAAGCTGTAATTTTGTATGAGTATGTATATTAATCATGGCAAAAAAGTCGTAGAAAAAAATCTTGAAAAAAAATTTTTTTTTGGGTATCTCCCATACAAGTAAAGCGGGGGAGTAATTTTTTTTTCTCTACTTACCCATCGTGTGGGGTATCGTTAAAAAGGTTTTTGAAAAATATTGTGAGGTTGAGAACACCATTTTTCGATTTAGGGATCCGTTTCCGAAATATTTGGTTTTAAAGTGAAAATTTTTGTTAGAGGTACGTGTCCCCCCCCTCTATCTGCTAAACGGTTATATATGGATACGTGAAAAAAATTACAGCAGTAGTATATATACTGAAGTTGAAAGGAAAACTATCAGAGCTGGGTACTAAGTGCAAACTAAAAAGTTATAGGCAACCAACTTATAAAATGTACTGGAAAATGTAAAATTTTATACAATCTTTATTGTCAGATGTTTTTGGTCGTTAAACTGTGAGGTGCGAGTGTAAACAGTGTGAACTCAAAGTTGTCATTCGCAACTACGGAACCCTATACTGCGCGTGGCCCGACACGCACTTGGCCGGTTTTTAGATATTCATATTTCTAGTCTCTATTACGGTTTCATGATTTCCATTCTTTCGGGATTTTTTTTATTGATTCATAGTAATTCACAAGTATTTCCAAACTTGTTTGTTATAGATAGATTAAAGTAGGTTACAGTTTTTTGTATTTCACGAGTTTCAGGTCTCGGCATTTCCTTTTTCAGATATATACATTTCACAAACAGGTCATTTTACAACTGTAGGTCCAATTGCGAATACTTCATTGTTGGCTGAACCTTTACTTCTGGCTGCACATCGCTTGCAAGAAAACTATTCACATATCATTTCCTTCTCTTATCATTATAGAACATCCTCCGCGCTGAATTACAGCTTTGCTATTTCATTTTCATTGCTTTTGCAATTCAAATAATTCGAGAAACATACGTGTACATAAGTGGAATGATACCGTACTTTGTGAGTGCTAGTATTATGTCATTTTTATTGGCTGCTTTTGTATATTGACTACTCAATACTCTCATACCTTATTTTACATAAGAGAATAGGCCTAAAGGATTCATTAATTGGTTATGGTACCACTGACAAAAGTTATGTACCTAAGTGTGGCTGTCCGTAATAATTAACCTTAATGGTTGAACAAGTGTCTCAGTTTAAGCCTTCCTGGAATTACATCCTGGTCTTGGAATTAACTAGTAGAGTTTATATTGTTCTATTCAAATATATTAAAAATATGCATTTTGTATATCTATTCTATATACTGACAAATCACACACAAGCTAGCCCATAAGTAAGTTCGAAACTTCAGTGTTATGGGATACTATCTCAACGATACTATATTTTATAACAAATACATATGTAGATAAACATCCAAGACCCAGGTCAATCTCAAAAAGATCATTTCTCATTTTGACTACTAAGTTATTGAATACCAAGTTTTAAAACTCTTTCCTTTATAAACACTTCACACAAAAACTTAGATCCTCGCATAGATATCAAATCTCTGTGGATCCTCGGTATTTCGTTTCCTTTGAATGTAGTTATTGTGTATATCGGCGACATGACATGTAGCACACAGGCAACAGCCTGCTCTGGATCCGGAAGTTATAAATTTGCTTAAAGTTGTTTGAGTTGCGAGTTCCGCGATGTTTGTCCGGACGTGCGGGTCCATTTAGCTCCTAAACCAACCGCTAACTTCTGAGCAAGCCCAACTATCAAGATATTCGGTAAATTTACACTGATTTCAACCATTCAAAACAATATTTGTCATGATCCTAATAAATGGTAAGCTTGACAGAGATCTTGAAAATGAAAGATAACCAATTGGTAATTAATTTATAGTCAAATGCAATCTTTTGAAAGTTTTATTTAAAAATATAAGGATTTTACTCGTAATATTTTCATCAATAATGACTTTCTTATCCATCAGTATTAAAAAAACCGGCCAAGTGCGTGTCGGGCCACGCGCAGTGTAGGGTTCCGTAGTTGCGAATGACAACTTTGAGTTCACACTGTTCACACTCGAACCTCACAGTTTAACGACCAAAAACATCTAACAATGAAGATTGTATGAAATTTTACATTTTCCAGTACATTTTATAAGTTGGGTGCCTATAACTTTTTAGTTTGCACTTAGTACCCAGCTCTGATAGTTTTCCTTTCAACTTCAGTATATATACTACTGCTGTAATTTTTTTCACGTATCCATATATAACCGTTTAGCAGATAGAGGGGGGGGGGGGACACGTACCTCTAACAAAAATTTGCACTTTAAAACCAAATATTTCGGAAACGGATCCCTAAACCGAAAAATGGTGTGTCAACCTGACAATATTTTTCAAAGACCTTTTTAACGATACCCCACACGATGGGTAAATACAGAAAAAAAAGTTACTCCTCCACTTTACTTGTATGGGAGCTACCCAAAAAAAAAATTTTTTTCAAGATTTTTTTCTACCACTTTTTTGCCATGATTAATATTCATACCCATACCAAATTACAGCTTTCTAGTACTTATAGTCTCTGAGTAAAACCGCGGACGGACAGACAGACAGACAGACAGACATGGCGAAACTATAAGGGTTCCTAGTTTACTACGGAACCCTAAAAAACATGTTAGTTATTTAAACTTATTGAATATCTCAATGATAATTAATAACAGATTGTTAACTACGGACTATTATTAATTCTGTGGCTGCGGATAATAGGTTATTAATATAATCGCAAAATGAATCTTCTAAGATTTCAAAAGACGATTCAAAACAACTCGCGAAGCACATCTCTCATTTTGTTTCAATCTATAAGGTTCCGGCGCAAAATGAGATATTGTAAAATCAATTTGCTGGCGAATTTTATTGTACTTCCATTATTTTTATATTCAAAGTATTTACAATAAGTATCTAGGTAGCCATTTTACATTTACAAATTCTTTCTCTACATGCTTCAACAAAATATTTAATTATCAAAGGACCGAAATGAAACTTTGTGTGAATATCCGCTATCAAAGTAGAGATCTGAATATGATATTAACTTCAATACAAAGCCCGCGGTCCACGATCCAGATTAATACCTTGTATTACGTTTACCTTCTTTCACGGCGATGTAATAAAATTCAGCTTAAAAGTGCCTATTACCGACTATACGGGTCGTCGCTTTCATATAAATATTTTCCGTTTCGAATATGAAGACGTTTATGAAGGATGAACGCGATTACTTTTAGAATGTTGACTAGAAAGTTGCACATATTATTCTTGTATCAATATGTAAAAGAAAGAGAAACAAAGATATAATAGTCTCTTAAAAGATTGGCAGAGGCAGTTGACGCTGCGCGGCGCGGCGTCTCATCTTAAATGTATTAAGAGTTCGCCGAGTCCGAGCCCCGTCGCTGCACCGGCCGGCCATCTCAAAACAATCCCAACTGCGTTAATCACTTATTTACGCCCGGGTCCACTCCCGCTCGAGTATTTCTAATGAACGCTGAGAATTCTGGGGAATCCTAATGAACCGTGGGAATTTCGATTCTAATGAAGCGAGCGACTCGGAACTTCGGGGCCGGACTTTTCGCTGGTGACTCGTTCTTAAATCGAATTGCGCAGTTTGGTTGGACATTGTTGTGGTGCATCGGGAGCAACGAGGGAAGTAATTTTGCTCGGTTCCGCCGGATATATCTCTCCCAGGGCGCGGGCTTGCAACTAATCGGTTTGTCATTTCCGCAATCGACCGCCGCGACGCCGCCGTTTTGAATACTTGATAGCCCTTCTTGTTTACACTACTAATACTGGCTCTAAGTACCTATATCTTTTTGCAAAACTAGCTGCAGCAGACTCTTTTCACGTTTCTAAATTTAGTACCACTAAGAACTTTAACCCGTACCTATCCTTTGCTCTGAAACTTCAATTGGTACTTTAAAAATTCAAGACAAATGCTTTTAGCGCACCACGGCAAGGGAACGGTAAAAATAACTTGGGACACTTAGAGCCGGGCTCTCGAGGTGCACCGGGCGCGGCCGGGACATCAAACAGTGCCCGTTGACTTAGCCGATGGGGTTATTGGATAGATAAACTGAGAGACCTTAACGCTTGCTTGGGTACTGCGCGATATTTACGTTAAAAGCGTTTTAGGATAAACTTTTCCTCTGTTTCTCAGTAAGGTTAGAATCTGAGAATTTATTGTTTGGTTACATTATATAAGTGTATAATTAATTTAAATTTTATGGCAGAAATACGAGTAAAATCATGCGTCTTGAATACACATACGTGGGTACATGAACTCTAAAAACATTCTTTTTTGGCAAAAAAAACATAGGACCCACATATATACTTTTTAAGTGTATTCTATTCTAACCAGCAACGTACACAGCAGGCGGTACTGATATATCTCATATAGGTAGATGATGTTTAAAGTTTTCGACCATTAAATTCTAAAATTGGCAGCCTATATTTTTGACGGCGTTCCTGTTCTGTAATCTTTGCGAACGGCGTACATAAACCGCCAGCTTCCACGCTCGCCCGATAACTCGTGAATGCTCGCTATCGTATCGCTAGGTGGTGTAAATTACAAAATACGCACTATAGAAAATAAAGATTTACATGTCTAAATATCAGTTTAATTTTTTATAAGTACATGCAGGATATTTTAAAAGCCTTCACTTAAGAGTCCCACGTAAAGCCGCAACCCCATACAAACGTAGTTTCGTTTTAGTTTTACAACAGTTAAGCCAATCTCAACCAATTTTCGTACATACGACCGGATAAGGCATATTGATGATTAAAATCAGATTTCAATTTTAAAAACAATACCTATACAAAATTACAGCGAGTACAAGTTTTCGATACGAAACTTCTACGGCGGCTTTACGTGGGACTCTTAACGCTGCAGACCAAACACAGCCAATCCTAACTAATATTATCAAATGCAAAAGTGAGTTTGTTTGTTTGTTTGTGACGCTTTCACGCCGATCATACGACAATCGATCATCATAAAATTTTGCATACATGTGTATGCAAAATTAGCCTATGTCCTTGTCAGTACCCCAACCTATGTAGGTTGGGGTACTGACAAGGACATAGGCTATATATTAAAAAGAGTACTTGTATAATTGTTGTATTTGGGAACATAGGTATCTTTTTTATATTAGTGACAGTTTATATTGTTGTTTATACATCTTGTAGTTAGTTAAAGCGTTGCACAAGTAAAGTTCCTTCTAATATTTCGCTTGTTAACTTGCGTTGAACGCTCGTATCGCATAGGTACTCATTTCAAATCACAAAATACATACATAGGTACTATAGAAAATTAGAATTCACTTACATTTATAATTATCAGATTCATATTATATCCTTACACTTGAAAAGCTTAGCTTATTATAGCTGGAGCCAATTTTATTAAAAAGAAAAATTTACATGTAAAATGGATAGACTTGGTATCTATTTTGATATACTGGCAGTTTCCATCGCTTTAATGTAGTGTATGTTTTTTGGCTCTAAGCACAAACTGCAAACGAAACAAAAACGTTGCCTAGGTAAAAGTTCCTTTAAATACGCCTTGCCACACCATCATCCGTAAAGTGGGCGTACATTTTTGAGGCATATTCTGTAATCTGGTAGCGACGACGTACGTAAACCGCCAGCTTCCGCCGCACGATAACCCGCGGCGGAACGCGCGCTATCGCCCCGCATGCTTTAAATTACCAAATTCACACGGTATTAAATAAAATAAGATTTATTTACCTATACTGGATATTCATATGAACACTGTTATCGGTCAAACGAACACACCCTGTCAAAATGAACAATTTCTACTACGAAACCAATAGGTACTAAGAAATAAAAAAAACTGACATTTTATAAGCAAAGATCTAACTAAACTAAACAGATATAAGCGTCAGTTAAAAAAATATTAATATGTTTCAACCTGTACGATTAAAATAAAAAAATCATTGTAAACAACCTTGTACGAGTAAAATCTAGAATTGGTTAGACTATCATACTGCAGAACGTAAAAATATCGGTTAATAATACTCAAAATGTATTTATATTATCAGTATCAACTAGCTGTTATCCGCGGCTCCGCCCGCGTGATATATAGCCTATGTCCTTCTCAGTACCCAAGTCTATGTGTATGCAAAATTTCATGATGATCGGTTCAGTAGATACGACGTGAAAGCGTAACAAACAAACAAACTCACTTTCGTATTTATAATATTAGTTAGGAAGTTAGGATTTGGTCTATTTTGTTTGCTAAAATTTGTGAACGGTAAGTATTTTCTGGAGCCCTCCGTAGTAACACATTTCGGTGTATCTTATCACACCCATATGTCGTATGAAAAAGTGATTTGCCAAATAGGATTTTCTACCGTTTGGCATGTGTGACCGTACGGTTCGTGGTCGATATACGCAATCATTTTTATGAGGAAATTTGCAAGAAAATGTGTTGGTGAGGCGCCAAACTTGTGATTTTCTACTTAATTTTAAGAAAGTGCCTTTAAAACGACATTTGTTCCAAACTTAGTTAAGCTAAGTAGCAAGCAATAGTTCTTATTTTGTGTTTTCACAAATGCTTTAATGCAGCAATTTTATATTCAACATAAAAATATTTAACGAAAGTTTGATAACGCAAATATACCTACTTAATGTTTAAGCATTAACAGCTTAGGTTTAATCAACCTATTATCTTGAACTATAGTTATAGTAGTAGTTGAACTATAGTTTTACAGCTGAAATTAAGGTCGTAACAGCGCAGTCCTTGCACCGTCTCGGCTTTCCAATTATACCTCTTTCAGTTTAGCCAACTCATATAAAAGTTCTCACAACACGTGTCCTTAGCTGCGCTTTAGATAAAATGCTATTAAGCTTTATATCTGCGAAGATATTAGATCTTTATGGGGTCATATAATACCTTACTATTTGAACGTGTGATTACGTTGCGGGGAATTTATTAAATGATAGGTTTTCCCTCGGCTCTGCCTGCGTCAGTTTCTTCATTCACAGTAAGTTTTCAAAATAATTCGAGCTACATTAAATATCTGCGCTAAAAACTGGCAACTTCAGTTGAATTTAACAATCGCAAAAGATAAATTTCATCAATGCAAACAATATTTGTTTGTTCATCAAACATTGTTCATCGAGGGCAGACAGTGAGATTTCAAATCATAAACCTCCAAAAACCACAAACAACACTCAAGAACTACCGTATCTACCATTCATACATAAATTAAAAAAAAAACAAATACTGACTGTAAACAAAACACATGCGTACTATCGAAAATCAAACGATTTAAAAAAAAAAATATTTTTCTCGTATGTGTAGAATTAAGCACTTTGTATTACTCAGGGAGAAAGTTCGAATCCCAACTCGTGTGGTTTGCATTTGTTCACTCATAGATGTCTCACTTGCTCCCCTCGATGAAAATAATTATAATAAAGGTTTACATATATGCTGCATATACATACCTATATTATAATAACATAAATAAAGTTATTAAAAGCCCGGAAACCCCTACCTACATATCAAATATTTTCTTATTTAAAGATTAACCTTTTGATAAAAGTGATAAGGACTTCAGTGGGAATTTTAAAGAGCTCACTCATAAAGTGTAAAGGCATGAATATCAAAAGCGAGAACGTTGATCGCCGATGCAATCGCATCACTGAAAAATCGCTTCAATTCCGCAGCAGAGCTGGCTCGCAAAATGCCCGAGCGAGCGGTAATATGCCATTACCGTCATAACAACGTTACTCTCGACTTAATCCTGCCCCCAGCGGCTCCGCCGGCCAGATTCGCTAATTTCTCTTATGTGCACCACCGAGCAAACTCGCTGTAAAGAGACATACACTAACCGACTCTAGCGTTCGACTCGAGTCCGATATCTCCCACAGACAATATACATTAGACGAGCCAAGTCCGTAAACATCTCACAACACCGTCTGAACTGTTAGATAGACTAAAGCGATGTCTAGAAATCCCCTTAAATCCCTAAGGAGACTCAATGCTTCCTCCACAATGGTGCACGTGAGAGCCGGCCGACAGCCGACATTCAAAGGAGCCATTATTAAAGGAGCGCACCGATAAAGGTCAATTAGGATTCGACGTTGAGCCTGACGTAACGTAGCCGGCCATCTGCCGTTATTGTGCACTAATGATTGCTCAATAAATTCTCTGAGCGACGAGATTGGCTCTCCGTGCGCCGATAACACGTTTACTGGGTCACTCGTGGAGGATACCAGCGCACTCGATCTTTAAAATAACCCGTCACATACTGAAAATTCTTGGGGATAGGGCTTTAATCCTTTTACAGATCAAAGAATGGAGGAAGTAGGCTGCTATTGAAATCCCTAGTGAGCATCAATGCCTATTGCCACGTCGCTTATCGCAATGTGCGGCGCGAGGCTGAGACGGCGCGGAGACGGCGCGGCACGGCTCGGAGGGGAACGTTCAAAGGACTGCATTATTGCAGCGGAGTGAACAATTATTGCAATCAGCAAAACTACGCACATTCATCTTTATGGATGAAACTTAAAACTGGAAGTATTAGCGTTAGGTATTATTCTATTAATATTTTAATAGAATAATACCTAACGCCAATACTTCCAGTTTTAAGTTTGAATGCAAAAATCGGTTTTACAGGTCTGACACCACTGCACAGATTTATATGAAAGTATCGTTATAATGGTAGTCCACGTCCTACCCTACCGTTTCATATATGCACTTTTCAAGCAAAATAACTTCCAAAGAGATTCACGAGGATAGAGTCGTATGCGGAAGCTATTTAAGAATAAAAATATCATTGATATTAAATAATTTTGTATCAGACCGACAAACGTTCATTGCTTTGAAAATTATACGGAGACATTTAACTTATTATGGGTATAGGAACTATAAACTTCATAGGTAATATTTATCCAACTATCTTCTGTTTGAGGTATCAAAACGTCTTATGTGGTAATTTCATGAATTAGATGATCAGTCTCCGATAGCCCAATCTGAATTGACAAAGGGCAAGCAATCGATGGGTCTGTAAATTACGGTCGAGATGCGGGTCAGTCTGTTAGAAGGGTCTATAGATACCCATAAGACATCGCCCTAATGATATAAACACATATCGATTTGAAATAGGTATAAAGTTGGTAGATATGCTTCATAAAACGAGACAAATATGTACATATACATAGGTTTCAATTGTTAGGGTAATTAATATTTAAAAATGAATATATTTTTATATGCAAGATTATTTATTTGTGTGCATGCGCTGTGAGGGCCCGCACTTAATTATCGTTGCAAATGATACTTAATATTTAGTAAATGTTCTAAAAGAATTGTACAACTTGGAATTAGAATTTGTAACAGCCTATTATGGGAGATATCAGGTAAAATGTTGGGCCCTCAGACCTAACCTATAAATTTTTCAGCCTTTAATATTTAAATAACAGAGCATGTTTCAGAAAATATCTTTATTTTACGATTTAAGTCTAGTCAAAGCAAGTTTTATGACACTAAGATATTTTACCAATACGCTTTCTTATTTCCTAAATCTGAGTTCAAAATGGGCCCTCATACGGCATACTTCCAAATTTTATTTCATCAATAAAAAAATATTTAGAACATATTGTTGCTCTGAGTTTATGTAATCTTGCTTAGTTGAATTTGTGAAAATTTGTAAAAACAAAACATCCTACACATTCGTTGTTGTTTAAAAGTTATAGCGTTACGAGTATCAAAATTCGGGCTCTCAGACGGCCACTTTTTTAACGTTTTTTGACTATTACACAAAAACTACGCAATATGTAACGTGTCTAATATGTTCAGTAATTGTGAAAAAATGTTGTCATAAACTAACACTATGTATAAAATAAAAGGCTCCTTTATTTTTGATAAAAATCATTTATATTTATTTCTCACAAAATTATTATGAGTAGGGTAACCACGCCTTCTCATCTTATTTAGGAATTAAATAGGAAAATTGTTACATTACAAGCGAAACAGTACTATATAATGGAACAGACATACTTACATATATATATATATATGTATGTAAGTATGTCTGTTCCATTGTTGCTCTCTGTAGCTTAAACGGCTGGATTTGAAGTGTGAGGTGTCATTAAATTCGTATGTTTCCTCGGAGTTTCATATGGTATGTAACGATAGCAAAAAGTCATCAATACAGTTGATGTTAACTGCATTAGGGGGTTATTTATTTTTTGAAGTATTCCAGTTATTTTTTATATGTCCATTCAGCTGGGATGATCCGTTTGTAGGATCATCGTGACTATGCCGTACTGACCAGGGGTCGCTCCTGATGAGGGAACTCCTCACTGGTTAACCACACCCAAACGAAATATTATATATGCATTCAGCTGGGATAGTCAGTTTGTATGGTCATCGTGACTATGCCGCTGCGACCAAGGTTCGCTCTAAATGACGGAACACCTCTGCGGTTGACAGCACCAACATGTACATTTCTATGCCTTTAGGTTTGCGACTGTAATTATCATAATTACTGCTATTATCACAGAGACGGTTCTATCGTCAACATTGAACAATTCTGCATTTAGCGTAAAAGGAAAAAATTGGCCAAGTGCGAGTCGGACTCGCCCATGAAGGGTAGATTAGCCAAAAACCTCTATAATTTTTCGCCAACAAAAATGACGTTGTTTTTCATAATGTTTGTATTGATGACAAAGTTAAAGGCGAAACTATAAGTGTTCCTTGTTTACTACGGAACCCTAACCTTGTACAAAGGATTCCTTGTTCACTACGGAACCCTAACCTTCTAGCTAACCAACTTTTATATGGTCTACCATTTTTTTCTCAAATTTATTTTGTTTTATACCATTATTTTCTTTCATTTAAGTATTGGGTTTTATAACATATGTGTTAACAAAAAAATATAAAGGTACATATTAAAGCTACGTTCTACTAGGGAAAGTACAAAGACAGAAAAAAAATATGGTCACCCTACCTACAAAAAATTATAAAGACTTAAATATTTTTGTTATTTTTTAAATTTCTATTGATTTATCATATTTACAGATAATGCAATACAAACACTTCATCAAAATCATTTTTTCACAATTACTGAACATATCAGACACGTTACATATTGCGTAGTTTTTGTGTAATAGTCAAAAAACGTTAAAAAAGTGGCCGTCTGAGAGCCCGAATTTTGATAACGCTATAACTTTTAAACAACAACGAATGTGTAGGATGTTTTGTTTTTACAAATTTTCACAAATTCAACTAAGCAAGATTACATAAACTCAGAGCAACAATATGTTCTAAATATTTTTTTATTGATGAAATAAAATTTGGAAGTATGCCGTATGAGGGCCCATTTTGAACTCAGATTTAGGAAATAAGAAAGCGTATTGGTAAAATATCTTAGTGTCATAAAACTTGCTTTGACTAGACTTAAATCGTAAAATAAAGATATTTTCTGAAACATGCTCTGTTATTTAAATATTAAAGGCTGAAAAATTTATAGGTTAGGTCTGAGGGCCCAACATTTTACCTGATATCTCCCATAATAGGCTGTTACAAATTCTAATTCCAAGTTGTACAATTCTTTTAGAACATTTACTAAATATTAAGTATCATTTGCAACGATTATTAAGTGCGGGCCCTCACAGCGCATGCACACATTTATTTAACTTCTTAATGTTTCTATATCTTCCAAATATAGCATCTATTCTAGAAGTTTGTTTTTTTTTCACAGCTTCAAAGAACTTGTTTAATATATCTTTTATTCATTTCAACTTGTTCCTCAGAAAAAGGCCTTGACAGACAGACAAACAAACGAGTAATCCTATATGGGTTCCTTTTTAAGTTTGAAGGTACGAAAACCTAAAAAATCTATGTTAGTGTACCTTTCATTCTATTTTTTCATTAACTTTTATTTTAATAAAACAAATCTGGCTATAAGATAATAATTTCAGATTTTTCTCTCATTCATATTATAGAGGAGCTATATGCATCGATAATATCTTCTATATACCTAACTGTATCATAGCTACTTAACTGTATTAAAAAAAATAGTATTGTGTTAAGTTTGGTTAGTAGGTTTGATGTTTTGCAATTACTAAAGAGCTATGGCAGATTTTAGTTCAGGGCACCAAAAGAGTCTTAAAATCTCATTGCAAAAAACGTGATCGAGTCGTATTTATAATTATCCTGATATATTATTATTCCATCGAGCTCTTTTAGTTTTTGATAATAAAGTATTTTTTGGTGCAAAGGTACTGAGTACCTAATAATAACATAACGTATAAAACTTCTAAGCATCATATCTCAAAAATCTGGCTTCCTATTAATATGATTTTTACCTTTAGAATCGGAAATATACGTTCTATAAAACAAGGTATATTTCATTCAAAGACGCTTGATGTATGGGAAGCTGCCATAGCTATTTAAATAATGGTAAGTACCTATAAATTCTTAAAATGCCTAATTACCGGAATACCGGTATTTATTTCAAGTAATTACCTCGATTGAAAAAAAATCTGTTTTGCGAGCCCTATTATTTAAAATTTATCATAAGTAGCCACTCTGTAGCCAGTGCTCAAACATGTTCTTTAAACTATGTACGTTGAAATTTTCACGTCGTCCATAGAATAAGCCAAATCAGCAGATTTAGTTACTAAAAGCTGCTACTCCTAGCAACAAAATGTATGCACATGCTAAATATTTTAGCAACAGAGCTTATTTTAAATGTTAAAAGCTCTCTATTTTTATCGTCCCAACCGAAAAATATTAAACACAAACTTATTCATCAAGCATTACTGTATTATATTATGGAGAAGCGGGAAATTTACATGATTATCGTGTCGTGGCTGTCTATCAATACATTTTATCGCGGAAAACATGCATTAATATACAGGTGGGATATTACGTTGTTTCTGAAAATACTAGTCGATATTCAATGATTTATTAACGAGAGAGATAACAGCTCCATGTGTCGTCGGCTGGTGACAATCGTTGTGACAGGAGGCGCCGCCGCCCGTCGGCCGGCGCCCGTGGGGACTACTGACGTTTTATTATTTTTATGCTAATTCTGCTAGCCGAACAGTAAAAGAAAATGTAATTTTGTTTGTCCGTCTATATCCGCTTTGTTGAGATATTGCAGTCAAGATAGTGTTTGCGTCTTTGCAATATATGAAGGAACGAACTTGTAAGACCTAAATAATTTTTATTACATCTGTGTGGAAGGTGAAATCGAGGAAACTTATAGAGTACGAGAATCATCTTTAATATGCAGACAAAAAATTCTAACCACTTTTTATAATTCACATTTTTGTAAGTAGATGTTTTAATATCCCGACGATAAATTGCAGCAATTCTATTAAATTCTATCATACTAAAGTACTTATTAAAATGTCAAAAGACAACAAAGTGTAACGTTTTAGAATGTTACGGATGGTTACCCCGCGTGCCTTACCCTAGTGAAACTTAGCTAGCTGCGGAGATGGCACGGGCGAATAATTTTAACGGCGCACTGACAGATTATTTCAGAAAATTAAATTTTAGCTCGTTGGACACAGACCATAAAGTTCGTGCTTACAAATCTGTTTGTTACGACATCGTAACGAGATTATGTCCGCTCCGTAGTGAAGACGTCGCCATGTCGTCATCATATCGCATGTTTTATTTTATTATTTCGTGCAATAAACGCTCTCATCCCACCCCGCCCGCGCTAAATATACAGAAACGTATTTGTAATGTCGTAATGTGAATACCTATCCGTAGGCATTTTCTGAAGGTTTATGACCAATAAATACAACAACAATATATATTTATTGAGAAAAAGATATTATGAATATCCTTTTCTCAAAAACTCATTGAATATGATGAATTCTTGTCAAATTCTATTATCACTTTCCATTGGCAAAATTTCCCTGATAACATTTGCAGATATCCTTCACACCGGGAATAAATTGTGTGAATATTTCATGCCCAGCACAAAATGTTGTAAAGCATTGAAAAGGGTCTGTGAATAACGTGTCGATAGCCCAGCATGTCGCCAGGAAGCCGTGCCCGTCCCACCATTGTGAGCGGGCGCGGAGTCACGTGGGCACGTGGCGCTGGCCGCTGGCCTCACGTGCCCTTTGCCCCGAGGTCCGTCTTAGGCTTCTGTTTGCTTATAACTCCTTCAAACAACCCTCCGACAAACAACGTGCCATGAAGTCCTCCAAAACCACTGGAAACTTGTTTCCTAACTCACGTGTACAATTGATGAAAATTTATTACACAGCTGACGTCGTTTCGTAAATAACTTTGTACACTTTTTTGGCTTCGTCCACGAACTTTTTAAGTGAAGCCTATTAAGTCTCACTCTCGTAGATTCATTTGGAAAACAAAAAATTACGATATTTATTCTTGAAATAAATACTGTTTTTCTTGAAATTAATACTGAGATTTAACATTAGTAACAAAATAAGTAGGTATAATTACATGTATTTTTTTATTACGGATATAATCAGGATAAAACAATTAATCTTATTTATACGTTATCGTGAGTGATGTGTGTCATTGTTAAACAGGCATGTGTGCACATGATTATCAGACAATCAACTCGTTTAGGCGTAAAGGGACGTGCGATGGCGCCTGCTCTTGATAGACACTGTCGAACAAGTGGGCAGCCATTGTGCAGAGGGACGCAACAAAAACACATTACTTACTTAATTCTATCCACGCATACAAAACTAGCGCATAATGAAAAAAGAAACTGTCGCTTTTCCGAGAATTCCCTTCTGCATTTCGACCACACTCATTATTTTGAGCTGACGTAGCAACATTAACTTTGAAATGCGGTTGCGAATTTCATCCAAGGCTTGCAATTAACTAGTTGGCTGATATAGTGCGTGCACGGACGCTGGCAGCGGCGGCCAATGTTAATATGGCAATAATAAATTTCGGTTTCCATCCGACCGACTGTCCTGGCGCGGTCCATTAAAAACACTCGATGAATTTAAATTATATCCCATGTATCGCGCTAATAGCTACGCTCTTCTAGCTATCGTGATACGTTCAATTTTGGGACAAACACTGCGGCTTTTGAAATTAACAATATTATCTGTTCGTATTTCCCTCGCGTCTCCTAATAATTTTATTAAAATAATCGCTTACAATAGCGGCAGCGGTCAGATCCCATGTTGGTTAGTATTAATTACCCGCGGAAGCGATATTTTATCCGACAAAATGTATGGCGTGCATGAATATGAACAAAACGTGACCGCAGCACTCGTAGCGGCGAGCTCGGTGACACTTATCCATGTATCTGGGTTTCATTATACGGACAGGATATTTTTATTATCCGGCGTTAATCAGGCTTAGCGGTAACAGTGTATCCGAGTCCAACTAGATCTCTAATTAAAACTGCGTGCAGGGCTAATGACGTCGCTCTGTGAACATGACAACGCATAAATCCCAAGTAATGAACGCAGCGAGCGTTAAATAGGACCGAGTCACTCAAATTGTCCACAATGCGATTATTCCATTACTGCAAAGCTGCCCGACCGCAGCACACGAGCGCTGAAACAGCTCACACGTGATGCAGCCTACCGACTGCGCCCCGCCTAGGTGTAATGTCCACTCTTATTAACTATTCATTCGATACTAAGAGCCGGCTGTCACGTCATGTTTTCTTAAATATCTCTAATCTTTTCTTTTTAACACTGCTAGCCGTAAATGGGGTGAAATATGATATCTCAAATATTAACATTTTGTGTTGAATTAAAACAACAATATCGGTGACAACGGGAGCAATGACAGCAATTATAAGTTTGGAAGTTCCGCTTTGGAGTAAACAAATCTGTTTAATCTATTCCACAAACTCGCCACTTGATGTTCTGGTCGGATTTAATTATGTAACGCAATACTTTACCAATAAACATTTGTTTTAATGACTTGATCGGGATTTTAGTCCTTAAGTTAAATATGCTTTTAAAGTAAAATAATCGACATGAGTGATGACTTATGTATGTACCTAGGATGAAATAGAATCTGTTTTCGAGTTGGTAATCTGATATCGAAATACTGTATTCTACTATTTTAAAATCTTATCTACGTACTTTTTTTCTTTTAAAGTACTTGTTGAACCTTCGATTAATAAATCTAATTCATAAATCTAGTTCCCAGATATAATTTCATAAGCAAACCGTTTATGCGTATTTTTGTTTACAGCCTGAAATCAGACCGGCATCCCTCGCAACTGGACCCATACGGCACCCGCGATGTTCTCGCCCGGGCCCTCGACGTCTGGGAGCAGGCTTCGAGGCTCACCTTCCGGGAGATCAACTCGGATGACGCGGACATCGTCGTCTCCTTCGCAAAGTGAGTACATTAGCAAATATTCTTATTAAATTAAGAAAATAAAGGAAAAATCTACGCGGGCTGGATTGGACCTGCAGGCCGATTTGCTAACACGGTTTACAACGAATTGATTGTCACTTAAGCATCCATTACGGTTTTCATATCTTAAATAAAAATAGTCATTCATACCGAAGCCGTAATGAATATTGAAGTTACCATTAAAATGATGTACACCGTAGTTGTCAAAAGTTAGCAAATAGGCCTGCTGCGTCTTTCTCTTTATGAAGGCGTTGTAGACTAGCATTGTGAATGCAAAAATACACCTATAGAAATTAGCAAGTCTTACTAAAAATCTGTAATCTCGTCAATATCACTGTTCTCTACCTACAGTGGAAATCGAATAAAAAGAAATGGAAGCACCATACTGCAATAACCTTAATAAAAGTAATAACATATAATATAAATATGGAATATACCAATGTAATGTGGGAGATATAAAGCATGTAGATTAGGAGGCTGTAGGCTATCTCAAATTCAATACCAATCAGTTTTCGAGATATTGAGCTTTTTGAAACTGTTTAAAATGACAAAATATTTGATGATCTCAATCTCATCACTACATATTATAAAACAAAGTCCTCCGCCGCGTCTGTCTGTCTGTCTGTCTGTCTGTCTGTTCGCGATAAACTCAAAAACTACTCCACGGATTTCATTCGGTTTTCACCAATAGATAGAGTGATTCACGAGGAAGGTTTTAAGGTATAATACATGCCCGGGCGCAGCCGGGTAGGGCTGCTAGTAAGAAATAAAAGTATTGTTACTTAGTACAAAATCTATCAACGTTTTTTTTTTTCGAAATACAATCAAATTAAAAAATGATGTTGGTTTTAAACCTTAATTTATTCGTACAGTCTGCTAAATTTAAATTTAGTTACTAAAGTATAAAAATATAAAAAATATAGCCAAAGGTAAGCATATATTCTTCGATGCTATACAACCATAAATTAACTTGGCCAGTAGTAAATTGATGGAATTCAATTTAGAGTCAGTAACAGCTAGGGGAAATCAAATAAACGGTTGATCACTCCCGTAAAGAACAGTCCGAAATTCGGTTGATTTATTGCGTTGATAATAAATAATAATCAAGTGAGGATTTAGAGAAACGTCCTATCCATTTTAAGGGGATTTGCGGCTCAGAGCTGCGAGCATCAGAATAAAAGGTCCGACACTGAAAAATCCACGGCGAAATTCACACAAAACTTCTTACTTACTCTTAACTTTATTTGTTTGAATGCGTTTACTATTTTTATTTTTAACTGACTTAAAAAAGAGGAGGTTCTCAGTTTGAATGTGGTCTTTCTTATGTTTATTACTTCATAACTCATTCAAACAATTTTTTTTATTTGAAAGTGTGTAGGGTCGACAACTATTACCGAATTGATCCCATTTTTATTTTATCAAAATCGATCTATTGTTTGGGTGAAGCGGGTTTTGAAATTCTCTTTCAAATAAAATAAAAGATTATACATCCTAATCCTAACTAATATTATAAATGCGAAAGTGAGTTTGTTTGTTTGTTTATTTTTTTGTTTGTTTGTTACGCTTTCACGCCGAATCTACTGAACCGATCATCATGAAATTTTGCATACACATGGGTTAGAGTACCGAGAAGGACATAGGCTATAAATTACGCGGGCGAAGCCGCGGGTAACAGCTAGTATTGTATAATATAGACCAAAATTATTAGAAACAATTGCTTGGTTGAATAATGCAAAAATTTTAGTCGATTTTAGTGAACATTGTTTACAAAGAAAGAAACTTATACAACAAAAACTAATAGAATGGCTCAGATCGGAGATGAGAGATGATCGGATAGAATCGTGAAAGAGATAAGTATCTAAATAAGTATATAAAGTATTTAGAGTTTTTTGCTCGAAAACAGTACTTTTCACCGGGATGAACGGTCTATCTATGTCCTTCTACATACTCCAGACAACGCGTATGCAAATTTCATTATAATCGGTTCAGTAGATAATACGTGAAATTGTAACAAACAAACTCACTTTCACGTTTATAATATAAAGTTGGGATAACGATAAATTACACTCAATACGACAAACATCTAGATTTTTATTCGTTAAACTCCGTAAATGGAGTTCAAAGGACACAAATAGTGTTGGCACGGGCGTGGGTGTCTTCGTTCACGATTCACTTTCATTCAAAAGACGTGACTGGCTAAATCTACTTTTCCATTTATCTTACACTAGACTCGACTACAATTCGCCGTAGTGCCCAGGGTTGCCAGGTAATCGGTATTTTACCGTGCTCGGTGTTTCAACTTTTTAGGTATTCGAAAAAATTTTTTTACCAATACAAATTCTGCACACGGTTTCTATTATCTGCCAGGCAACCAATATTAATGTAAGTAGCAATTTGCATAGTTAGGTCGAATAAATAACGTAGGTACAATTAAACTTTCATATCCTCCTCCTCAACCTCCCCAAAAAAAACCATGTAAATTTTTCAGACCTGCTATATCTGTCTGAAACTTCTAAACAATTACTTAGCTTTCGCCCGCTGGCTTTAATGTTGATCCTTCAGGAACAGTAGGTACTCTTCTCCATTAAAGGATAAAAAGGTACCTAGCCTATGTCCTCCTCCATACTCCAGCGAAGCGATCATCATGCTATCCAAAATTTCATGATGACAAACTCACTTTTATAATATTAGTTGGGATACAATTGATGACGATAATTTGCCGAGTTACTAAATAATTTTGTTCATTTTATCTGTCAACCCTGAATAAATACTAGATACACGTCGTCACCGAGTGCGAAATTACCTGGAAAACAGTCTGCGAATGTTCATCCTCATAAGGCGCAATCTTGTTGTTGCGTAACGGGACAAAATACATGCGTATTTTTGCGGATTCGTGGATTCATGAACTAATATGAGGAGGGAGAGTTACTTTGTTTGAAGAAGGATGTTGCGTTATTACCTACACAGTATTTCGTCGAATGTCAGAGAAAATATAAGGCTATGTTTTTAGCTAATACGAGAAGACCGAATATATTACCAACGTAAATATGTACAACAGGAATAAAATACAGTTGCACAACTGATGCAATCGCAATTCTTTAATCTATGCTAATATAATGAGAGGAAAGATTTGTTTGTTTGTTTGAATTAGACTCCGAAACTACTGGATCTATTTTTAGAATTATTTCACCTACTTATAGAAAACTAAATTATCTGCGGGTGGATGTTTTTTTTTTTTGTTTACCTAACAGTGCCGGGTTAACGTATGATATGAGACAAAAAATTAATAAGACACTTTTAATATCCTTATTATTTCACTTCGATCACTTAAACTAACTTATTTATGTGTCTGTTATGTGATTACTATCACCACAAAGTCAGATATCAGAGATTCAGATTCAAAACGAAATATACGAAATATATATTTCGCATATTTCGTTTTAAAGAAGTTATTTGTAGAAGTTATTTTTATTTGTTTATAAATATTTATAAACAAAGAAAAATAACTTCTACAAAACCAACGAGTTCGTATCACCTACTCTGATATTCTGTAAGTACGAATGTGTACGAATGGTATATAGAAAAATTGTAGATTCTAAAATAAAAATTATTCAAACTCTCCACAATTTCACCTTAAAGACTTATATTTCAGAATTTTCAGACACCGTTTCAAGCTATATTTTAAAAGTACACTTACCCAGTTTAAGATCTCTGTTTAAATCATATTTAAGGAAAATGAACTCGTTAACGTACTTGGTACAGAGCTGTTGTTTCAGTATTCAGTGCACGCGCAAGTAATTCGTTTCAGTAAAGCCCTCTCTCTATATATTTTCATGTTTAAAATGTCAATTTTTAACTCGAATACATGAGATACACTACATTTTATGTCGTGTTTCGATGAAAAGACAATTTATGAAAAATATTGTGGGGGTTGATTTAGAGAAGACAATGACTTAGAAATGTGCATGGATGTCATTTAGCTATAATACCTTATAGAGTTTTCTTTTATAGCAATACCTAATCATTTTATTCAGAAATATGTGAATTGTAATTCAGTTTTAATTAAGATTTCACGTAGGTTGTACTTACTTAATATAATCTACCTAAAATTGGTAGGTAAGAACTAAAACTCTAGCATGAAATATGGTTGGTAATAAAACTAACGTTTTTTAACAATCGTACATAAGTACTTCTTATTATTAACTAGCTGTTACCCGCAGCTTCGCCCGCGTGATATATAGCCTATGTCCTTCTCAGCCTAAATTATGTGTATGCAAAATTTCATGATGATCGCTTCAGTAGATACGATGTGAAAGCTTAACAAACAAACAAACTCACTTTCGCATTTATAATATTAGTTAGGATTCTGTAATATTCGTAAAAACTTCTTTCTGCTACAGCACTGAATTGACCTGTTACGCGAGTACTGTACTTCACGTGAGTCTCTGGGAGTATCTAATAGATAATCATAGATTATGAATGGCTTACATACAAGACTCAGATTAACATAAATATTATAGAATTGTTCGTTAGGAAAGCTCGGTTGCCCAGGTATTAAAGTAATTCAAGAGTGTCTAATACTTTGTCTTGATACAGTTAATGAATGTAACGCGTATTACCAGGCACACTTACAAACTACAAAACACAAGCTGACAAATGACGAAGAGTTGCCGACAAGCGTGGCATATCAAATGAGCGAAGGGCGAAGTTTGCCTTATTAGATCACCGGAGACAGCGATATGAGAAAAGGCGGCAAAAACCACCGCTGCGGACATATTACGCCGCCATATTGCATAAACTTGCACCAAGTCTGGCCGCCGATCGGCCTGCATACATTTTTGCACAACTGCTAAAAAAGAGTGTATTGTTTTTCGAGTTTATGAAGTATATGCGAGTTTGGCCGTATATTTCCTATATATAATAAAGTACTCTGTGGCTATATACCACAATCCTAACTCAGGAGGGCCGAGTGACATAGGCTTAAATTTTTTGCCAAGGCAGTCGTTTTTTTTTAAGACTCGTTTAAGGTATATATTCTTGCCGTATCTTAATTCTCATAATCGCCTAATGAGTAGCCTTATTGATTCATTGAATAAAATACTTAGAAGTAGTCGGTATTATTTACATCTTGTTTCGTAAGGTATTATGATATTAAATTATTTGGTATGCTGGTCTACCTATTTTATTCTGAACCTTTGATTTATAATGACTAGACAGAAGCTAAGAAAAGATTATTTCGCCGAAGACGTTAAAGCTGAGAATGAAATCTATCTCGTTAATACTAACAAAGTAAGTGGAAAGAGTTAATAGACCAGAAGGAAGAATAATGTACTTATAATGTCATAGTCAATCTTAGAAATATGCACAACTTACCAGAGTACAAACTACGAAATCGTCAATTCAGACGTCCTATATGGGTATACAAATATATTTAAGGTTACTCGCAGTACTAAATATCTACGCCTAAAGAGCCCATTTGAAGCTAAAGGGTCTTATTTTAATTAGCTCAGGTAAACCTCAACTAGGATTGTAAAATGTGTGTCACATAAAATAGCTGCCGATACTATAATAGTTACGATAGATTCTACATCTATATAGCCAGCCATCAGTCAGTATTGCACTTCGCGAGTTGCAGAAGGCAGTTAAGTTGTTCGTACCGAGCACTGTGCTTTACTACCGGGTAATATTACAGTTTATAGGGTAATAAATCTCTCAGACGCGTACCCCACTATCGTTGCGTTCTGAGCATCGCTTTGCGTTTAAAGCGCATAGCCTATGGAATAGATAAAAACCTATAGCAACTATACTCAAACTAACCATTACGTTTGACTGGGAGACAGAAAGGCACATCCCTTCAGTTTGCCTTCCATATACACCCTTATTTTGAAATCAGTACACAAACTTTAAGGTATACTTAGTCTTTGAACCCCCAGGCAATATATACAAACGTAAGAAAAAAGGTATTACATAAAAAATATAATTTTGACCTATATAAATTCACCGATTTCCTGGCTGGTCCAGTTTCTTTGGTAGTTCTATTTTCCTTCGTTGATTTGAGGTTGAATACGAAGAACAAACGTAAAAAACCTTTGGTAATCAACCTGTCTGCTTCACTTCCTTGATTGATTAGGATAAGTACCTTTATGATATTATTCAAAACTTTTTTAAATAACTTTATCAATATTCAAAGTAGCATTGCCTGTGAAAAATGAAAATCTTATAGATAAGCAATATTAACAGCACTGAAAGCTATAAGTAGTAAGGAATGGATCGCTTTTATTGAGTGTAATATAAGTTAATGGCACACATAAAATCCTCGGAAGGTACGCATCGCAGCATTTGATTCGCTCCTATTTCCTTGTGATTCTACATCAATACTTAATCCAAACCGAGATAAAAGTATATATATTTCATTTAGATTGGTTCATCTTACTTGACGGCTGGGGCTGCAACCTGGAACAAGCTCAAATGAGGAGACAGAGAGATTTTTATTAATCGATTTCAGTTCAATATTTTAGCGCTTAATCGTAGTAAGTAAACAGATGGCACCGAGTTTATTCCATAGTCGATAGATAAATTTCGTGAGAAGGCTACACTTATAGGTCTTAGCTCTAAATTACAGTGAACATGTGATTTGTAATATGGTTATTTTTGACGAGCTCCGTGGCGCAGCGGTTAACACGCCGGCCTGTGACACGGATGGTCCCGGGTTCGATCCCCGGTCAGGTCAAGATGGAAAATGATCTTTTTCAGATTGACCTGGGTCTTGGATGTTTATCTATATATGTATTTGTTATAAAATATAGTATCGTTGAGTTAGTATCCCATAACACAAGTCTTTCTTAAGAACTTACTTTGGGGCTAGCTCAATCTGTGTGATTTGTCCGTATATATTTATTTATTTATTTATTTTATTTATTTATTTATTCTAGGTCTTTTTTAGAAACCCCCCTCTCAAATTACAATTATATTTTACTTTATAAAATACTAGGTTATTTTTACACAACAGTAGTGATAAAACTTGCTACCAAAAATTTTACTCAGCTTTCGTCGTAAATTATATATTTTTTAAACGATTTATCAAGACTATTCAAGACAGACATGCTATTATTAGTAGCCAAGTGAAGCCACAGGCCAAAACTGGTAAAATATAAAGGCATCATGGCATTACTGGACCCTCAGTAGATCTCGACGAGAGCAGCAATAAATCATCCCCACTCGGAAACTTTCCATTCCCAACCCATTACTTGTGACGAGGTTTGTCAGCGAAACATTCTGCTTTAATCTCAAACGTTCGATCTCATATCATCTTTTATTTATGAACATTAAATCACAGCTTTTTGAAATGATCTTTTATAAAGATCAAATCAATCTTATTATTTCGTGGGTCAAATTATAAAATCAACGAGCAATCTCTACAAGTACCTATACTCTAAAAATCCAAAGGTACATGTAACTTCCACAAGCAACGAGTCCAGTTAAATATTTCATTATTAAATTCATTCAATACACACGCAAATTATGTTTTCCATGTTTATCATTTATTTACTTTGTAAATTTGTAACCTTACCATATTCTCTACCGACCAATGCTAAACAACTTTTCCCAAGGAACATAGATGGAAATATGGAAAAAATTGACTTACTTAATACTAAATCGATCAACTTTTTAAATTCGCCCCATTCAATTATTCAGTATGATCAGTATAAGTACGTCCAGGAATATGATAGGTTACACACACGGTTTATTAATGATAAACATAGAAAACATAATCTGCGTGTTTGAATAATCTATTTCGTAGCAGCGTAGCACCAAGATTTAAGCATGAAATAGACTTCAACCTTCGTAAATATATTTTTAATATAGTTTAGGAAAGTACTAATAAGTTGGTAGTATTTAATTTCGCACTTAAATAAAATTAATTCTTAAAATGGAGAGCTACGCTGCTACAAAAAAGCGTTCAAAAGCTATTCAAAGAAGCGTTCTGAAGCGAAATACACCCAAATTAGGTTTTTTTTGTATTATTAGTACTAATACTAAAAATACAAAAAAAAAATCGGCCAAGTGCGTGTCGGGCCACGCGCAGTGTAGGGTTCCGAAGTTGCGAACGACAACTTTGAGTTTACACTGTTTACACTCGCACCTCACAGTTTAACGACCAAAAACATCTTACAATGAAAATTGTATGAATTTTTACTTTTTCCAGTACATTTTATATGTTGGTCGCCTATAACTTTTTAGTTTGTACTTAGTACTCAGCTCTGATAGTTTTCCTTTTAACTTCAGTATATAAACTACTGCTGTAATTTTTTTCACGTATCCATTTATAACCGTTTAGTAGATAGAGGGGGGGGGACACTTACCTTTAACAAAAATTTTCACTTTAAAACTAAATATTGTGGAAACGGATCCCTAAATCGAAAAATGGTGTTCTCAACCTCACAATATTTTTTAAAGACCTTTTTAACGATACCCCACACGATGGGTAAGTAGAGAAAAAAAAAGAAAGGGAGCTACCCTAAAAAAAATTTTTTTTCAAGATTTTTTTCTACCACTTTTTTGCCATGATTAATATACATACCCATATCAAATTACAGCTTTCTAGTACTTATAGTCTCTGAGTAAAACCGCGGACGGACAGACAGACAGACAGACAGACAGACATGGCGAAACTATAAGGGTTCCTAGTTTACTACGGAACCCTAAAAACAGACATTTTATCTGTCTCTTGAATATGAAATCATATCGCAGTTAAGAGAAAAGCGATTGATTGCCATTGTCATAGATATACCGCTACCACACCCATCCCGACTAATAGCAGAACTTTCGCATGGAAACTCAATAACGCAGCGGTCAGCTAATATTGCGTGAAATATGCATGGGTGAGGTCTTTCCCTTGTTTTGTTGGCTGGTTGGCGCGAAAAATGATTAGGTGGGTAGTGGTCGAGCGGCGGACCCGGGGGACACAAGTTTGATTGCTCGGCAGACTCCGTCCACTCCATCAACTGTTGTTTGTTGCGGAATGAATATATTACTTCAATTCGAATGTTTTCATCAACAGTGAGAGCCTAGGTGGGTTTAATGTTGCTCGCATGTGGTGACACTGTTAATTGCAGAAGTTTCGTTTGTTTGTGATGCATATTTATTAATTAGTTCTCTAACAATTATACTAAAACTAATGTTTGCTTAACGTAATGTGTGCAAGTATTTTTTTTTAATGATAAATATTTTTTGTTGTTGTTTTTATGCATTCACAACACTATTCTGATTCCTTTTTAAATTAAGAAATAAGGTGTGAGAGAAATGGATTTTATTTTCATATCTTATTTCTTATATAAATAAGAGAAGATATATTATTTGTCTTGAAACTACTAAATAATTTACTTGTAAGTTTCGACTTTCGACCAAGCTCTTTATACTTGATCGAAGCCTTGATTGAATTTGGTAAAGTATTTAAAAAAAAATTGTCAACAGGCGTTACCATGACGACGCGTACCCGTTCGACGGGCGCGGACTGATCCTTGCGCACGCGTTCTTCCCTGGTGCCGGCCGCGGCGGAGACGCGCACTTCGACGACGACGAACTATGGGTGCTCAGCTCCAACGATGACGATGAAGGTTAGTGTTTCTTGTTCTTCTCAGGCTATCGATGGTACTTTTATTATTAAATTTTGTCGCTGCGAAAACGCGCACTTCAACGGCGACGAACTATGGATGCTCGGCTCCAACGATGACGATGAAGGTGAGTGCTTCTTCTCCTTAGCGTATCGATGATACTTTTATTACTATTAAATTTTGTCGCTCCAGTATAAGGCTACCTTAGTAACCCTACACACCCACAATTAGATCGTCTCTCGTGCAAAAATTTGGGCACTCAGGGCAAGTGAGTAGGAGGTCACGCTTTCTTCCCTGATGCCGGCTGCAGCGGAGTTGGCACTGCGACGTAGAAAAACTATAGGTGCTCAACTCCAACGATAACGATGAGGGTGACTCCTAAATTAGCTTAGCTCACGCTATGCTGATGCTGATCGTTGATCTTTGCGCACGCGTTTTATTCCTGGTACTAGCCGCAGTGGAGTTGGCACTTTGACGAAGAAGAACTATGGGTTCTCAGCTCCGACGATGACCATGAAGGTGAGAGCTGAAGTAGACAAGCTAGTCTCGTTCGTGAACGTGAACGCGTTCTCCCTGGGGTTTGATCTCAGGGTAGACGAACTTTTAAATGACTGCCTACAACTTATGTGTTCAGCTCCAACTCCAACAGTTCTCATTTCATATAAATTGCAGGGGGCTACCCCTGCGATTTATATGAAAATGTCGTATATGAACATGAACATGAGTATAAAAATTTTGTTTTTTTTTTTGAAGATCCCAGTATTGGTCCCGTAGAAAAGTTATTTTGACGGGCTGGCATGATGGTTTGAAGGATACGGGTGATTTTTCAATTACCCTGTATATGATGAACTCGAAGAGCGTAATTCACTTGTGGACTCCCCACATCCCCCGCATCTTCAGCAAGTGTCCGATTTGCTAATGAAAATGTTTGTCCATTAGTTGAAAACAGTATTCTGGCATGGCATAATTTAGGTTAGCCAATAAAACGGCGTGAACATTGATGCATCAGTCCAGCGTGGACGCGTTAAATAGAATGTTCGCAAAGTAATTACAGTTTTTCCGTAAAAGTTCGCGCAGTAGGTAACGTTCGGAAATGAGCATGTCGCGGTCGCCACTGTTTTGACATGCAAATGGCACGGCGGCCGCACCTCACTCCGTGATATATTAAGTTTTGCACGTGCTGTAAATATTTTTCGCAGCTATACAGTATCGTATTTAAAGTCAATACAACTTGCATAGCTGGATTTTGTCTTTCTTTAGAAGTGAAATCTAGTTCATGTTTCAATGTGTCAACCTAGTCAAGAACTATACTTACAGACTTATAAAGAATAGGGCCTGAAAAAGACACTAACACATCTTCATTCAGTCATACGTCGTCATGTAAGACAAGTCCATTTCTATCGATAAGAAATTGTATGTATCTAATGATGAGAAAAGAGTAAGGAAAGGACTATACCATTATTTAAGTTTTCTTGGGGTCCATTATTTGTATTTTCCATTGTGTCCAAAGAATCTTCCGTCAATACGGAAGGAATGTTGGTTACTTGCTTCCAATGTGACTGAAATACCTCAACCTTCTCGTTTCAATAAATCAGTGCAATTTCGTAGCGAGAGCATGTAGTGGGCTGGGAACCGGCCCCGCAAGCTACGATATGCAGTGTCAACGTAGCATGTTCGCAACCTCACACACAACCCGATAGCCGCGCGACCGCAGCGCGCGGACACGCGATCATTTACACGTCGGACGCCTGCACTGCCGCTCCGGATTGTGTTCGGCTAGCCATGTGTGAATATGCGCCTTTATTTGACACAAACCACACGTAAATATGAGATAACTAGCTGGAATATACGCCCGCAGAATTTCGGCTGCACGAAATCCTTACAGACAAATATTTTCTAAAGCTCCCATTTTTTAAAGCTTATTTTTTTCGTCTACTGTTTAATTATTATTTACATAATTACAAATTTATTCTGCCATAGTAAGCTTTTATTTATCTTTAGGTCCTAAAATAAATATTTCTTTTACAGGTACATCACTGCTGGCTGTGGCAGCTCACGAATTTGGCCATTCCCTGGGTCTCAGTCACAGTTCAGTTAAGGGAGCTCTTATGTTCCCCTGGTATCAAGGAATCCAACCCAACTTTGAATTACCTGAAGATGACAGAAACGGCATTCAACAGATGTATGGTAAGGAGACAATTACAATGAGATACATTTATATGTCTTGAAATCAATATGGTAGAACTTAATACTTTCTATTTTTAATCGATTTTTAGAAGGACTCTATGTCCACTGTATGTATTTTTATTTAATTTACAGGTACAAAAGTACGCAAACCATGGGCGAAGATACCATATTATCCAGTAGATACCCCGCCACCCACCACCACTACCAGTACGACCACGACGACCACTACAACCAGAAGGCCTTACTGGCACCACAACAGACACAACCGACCAGACCACACGCCGTACCCGCGGCCTCCCAACAAATACCCCACGTACTATCCTCGACCTCGACCACCGTACTACACTCCTGATCGCCGCCATTACAACAATACTGAAGACCATCCTAGAAGAACCAATCACAATCACTACCCTCGCCCTACTCCTCATGAAACAACTACTCATCCAACCACGTATAGGCCAGTAAGATATCCTACAATCAATACCGACTATCCCACGTACCCCAGGCCGAATCACCCAAATGATCCCAGACAAGACTACCCGAGGAAGCCCTACACTCCTCCGAGGACGACTACGACAACGAGACCTACTCCTCCGTCAGACAAGCCTGACACTTGCAACACCAGCTATGACGCTGTTGCGCTGATTCGAGGGGAATTATTCATATTCAAAAACAGAGTAAGTGTGCACACAGAGTAACCGTTCATATTTTCTAATATTGAAAGTCCTAAGTACAGTACTACCACTTTTATAAGTTACACCGATGTACCTGCGCAGAAGTCAAATTTTTGCATGGCGCGAAAATACCCGTCCGCTATTGGCTGATGTGTACGCGCCATGCGGCGTCTCGACCACTCACGGCAGTCGTAGGAGTATTGCGAGAGAGATAGCACGAGTCCTGTTGTTTTTGGATTTCAAATCTTATTTTGTAGCAATAAGATTGTTATTTGATTGATGTTTTCATTCGGCTTGAGTCGGCGGTAGGTTGCGCTATTCTGCGCCATCGAACAATGCCGATGTAACTTATAAAATGGTAGTACTGTATGGGTCTTTGACTATATACTCTCAATCAAAGGTATGGGTATTCTTTTTATGTTAAACTATGTGGTATAATGAAAATGTTTCTCTCTTTAGTATCACTGGAGGATAGGAGCCCAGGGTCACTATTCGGGATACCCTATGGACATATCAAGAATGTGGCCTGGTTTGCCAAGAGATTTCACTCATGTAGATGCAGTATACGAGAGGCCAGACAGAAAAATTGCCTTTTTCATAGGTGAGTAAAACTAATACGAAACTAAAAAGGAAACCACCAATAACACAAAATATTGACTGCTACTTCTACCTACTAATCCTTCTATTGTATAGATTCTGTATTATTTTTTTTGCTTTGTGTATATGTAGATATACACACAACAAAACTCTTAAAAAATCTCATCCTATAGGTACGTAGATAGTTTTTTAAGTTGACATTTGATAAATAAAAACCGGCCAAATGCGTGTCGGGCCACGCGCAGTGTAGGGTTCCGTAGTTGCGAATGACAACTTTAAGTTGACACTGTTCACACTCGCGCCTCACAGTTTAAATTGTATGAAATTTTACATTTTCGTACACGTACATTTTATAAGTTGATTGCCTATAACTTTTTAGTTTGTACTTATTACTCAGCTCTGATAGTTTTCCTTTCAACTTCAGTATATATACTACTGCTGTAATTTTTTAGAGGGGGGGACACTTACCTCTAACAAAAATTTGCACTTTAAAACCAAATATTTTTTCAAGATTTTTTTCTACCACTTTTTTGCCATAATTAATATACATACCCATACCAAATTACAGCTTTCTAGTACTTATAGTCTGAGTAAAACCGCGGACGGAAACTATAAGGGTTCCTTGTTTACTACGGAACCCTAAAAAGGAGGAAATTCTAAAATTACCAATGATTTGATTTTACAGCGATGACCATAGATATCAGAATATTTACATGTGGCGATGACATATTCAATTTCTAGAATTCCATAGCCGAATGGCACCCTTATAGATTCGTCATATCTGTCTTTCAGTCTGTCTGTATGTCACAGCACTTTATTCCGAAACTACAAGGGCTACACTGTTGAAACTTGGTAGGTCGATTACGGTACGACGGTATTCTATTCTAGGAACCGCTATAGGATTTTCTCTAAGTACCTAAATCGTTTGAAAGATAAAAATGATAGTGGTATTTTGGCTAGGTAATCGGTACGTTAAGAGTCGCCTGGAAGCGCATGTCTCCATACAAACGGAAAAAGGGAATTGTGACAATATTTGATAATTTTGGAGTAAAATTAAGCATTTAATCAATTAATCTCATTATAATCTACGTACGTTCCTATACAGCTTGGTTAAAATACCAATGGTTTGAGAATTGCAAGCCTTTTTAAATTTGTATGGAAATCTTGAGAGGCGTATAATTCACAAACTATTGATAATAAGAAGATTAATTTGATTGTATGCTTAATTTTACTCCAAAATTATCAAATATTGCCACAATTGCCTTTTTCCGTTTGTATGGAGACATGCGCGTCCAGGCGACTTTTAAGTGGATGCCCTAAGCTATGCTTGCTAGTACAGAACCCTATATGGGCGAAGCCGATTCGCACTTGGCCACATTTTCTTAAGTTATCTGTTTCAAGCTAAGGCTCAATTTCTGCCACCTATTTCAGGACAACAACTTTACTTGTTCGACACACAAAACTTGCTGCCTGGATATCCAAGAGCGATCCGTGAGTTGGGGCTGCCGAGCAACTTGGAGAAGTTGGACGCGGCCATGGTGTGGGGGCATAACGGCAAAACTTACTTCTACAGCGGCTCTCTGTATTGGAAGTAAGCGTTTCAAAATTATATTTAAATAAGTACTTATATAAGGTAGTGCTAATAATTATTTTATGACATTCATGTAAACAACGTGTTAATGAAAAAGCGCAAAACATCAGACACCCCAACTTATTTTTATCATAAAATAATTATATAAATTATTTAATTTAACTTTCACGGATTATTTACTAAGTATTATTTTTTGTTTTCTCGTTTGTTGCAAATTAAAAAATCTACGTTAATTACGCGCGATCTACGGCGACGTTGCCGCGAATACAGTTAAATAATGATCAAACACGGATTAATTCTAATAATTAATAATTAATGAATGCCTGCGACACGGATAGTCCCGGGTTCGATCCCCGGTCAGGTCAAGATGGAAAATGATATTTTTCACATTGGCCTGGGTCTTGGATGTTTATCTATATATGTATCTATTATAAAATATAGTATCGTTGACTTAGTATCCCATAACACAAGTTTCGAACTTACTTAGGGGCTAGCTCAATCTGTGTGATTTGTCCGTATATATTTATTTATTTTAGTTATTTAGTTAAAATTTGACCCTTATTTATTATATGTGGAATCGATTCTACCCTCGATTCTGACTTAATTTTAGGCTTTATGCTTTTCATTTACACGTTGTACCTATTTAAAAATATAATTATATGACAATATGACCAAGAAGGTAATGGACACTATATTTAAGTTACTAGTCGACAAGTCTAGAAGGATATATATTCTGAGACTAACAGTTTAAAAAAAAAAAGTTAATTTTGTATTATTTCTATTTCAGATACGATGAAGACGAAGGTCACGTTGAGCTGGACTACCCGCGAGATATGTCCATGTGGAAGGGCGTGGGCTACAACATCGACAGCGTGTTCCAATGGAAAGACGGTACGTGACGCGAGACAGCCGAGATTTCGTCTCAGTTTTCTTCAAAAACTTAGACGTACAAAGTCTAAAGAATTTTGAAAATCGGTATAATATTTTCAAACCTATTCGATGCATAATAAAAAATCTTTCCTCTTTATGATATTAGTATAGATAATTAAATAAATAATACTCAATATATATGGACAAATCAATCACACAGATTGACCTAGCCCCACAGTAAGTATATAGTGAAAATATGTCGTAGGATAATAAATAACTCAACGATGCTATATTTTATATGAGTTAGAAGGATACTTATAAAGGTAGATATCCAAGATTCAGGCCAATCTGAAAAATACCTTATCCATCATGACCTGGCGAGGACTCGAACCCGTGGCCCGTGTCGTGTGTGAACCACTGCGCCACAGGTGGCCATCGATATATGTGATATTTTGATACCTTTCCCTGCTAATTAATATTTTTGTTCTGTTAACAGGTAAAACCTACTTCTTCAAAGGCAAAGGATTTTGGAAATTCAATGATCTGCAAATGAAGGTAGAACATGAGAAGCAGCTTCCCTCAGCCCCGTTCTGGATGGGCTGCCCCACGGAACGCACCAGCCGCCGCGCCCCCTTCCGAGTGCCGCCTGCCCCCGGTTCAACTCTCCGCTCGCCCAGTGCCGCTTCAACGCGCGACTACAATAAGCAGTTGCCTTTCTTATCTTTTATCATCTTAGTATTTTTAACTTATACGAAAATTCTGTTGTAGGGGAACTAAATAAATTTTCTTCTTCGAAGATTTTGTGAATGAGGCATTTATAATAAACGATAATCAGTCATAATAATATCCTACACGCTGTATTCAATGGCATAAAGCCACAATGTGATACATTTGGTTTAAAAGGTGATTTTTTCAACGTTTTGTATTACATTTTCCCTTACGACTGCGTAGTAATAATTTACGTGCCACTTTAGAAGAGCTGTAGGGTTAGATGTTGATCCATAATGCATAATATTTTGATTCATTACGTTACATATCGAAATCAATGTCTGAATTAAGGTCTAGTTTAGAAATATTCTATTGCGCAAAATGCACTGCCTGTTTTAGTATTAATCTTTCTACTGATACTGTTAATGTAGACCTATTAGGGTAATTGTAGAGATAGCGCTTAATATTTCTTGGAAGCGTTGTATGTACATTTTGATCTCAATATGATCGCGTGTTTGGTTTGTTAATGACATGTAAGGTATATGACACCATTCTTTTAGCTTCTGTACAGATTGTGATGTTCGTCGATATCGATAAATATTTGTCTTATCACTGGCGAGGGCTCAATTTAGGCATACGTGGAACGTAGGTATACACGTTGCACGTATAAGCCACGCAAAACTTTATTGCGGATCTGAACATCGGGCGAGTCGATGCACAGTACACGTGCGCGGGAAGGCGGGGCGCGTACTGCGCAGCTCGCAGCTAATATCCGATTCGCAATAAAGTTAGGCGCAACCTGTATGTCACGAAACTGCGGGGTATATCTAAGTAGTTATATCATAATTAGTAGGTACGGTACACCCTAGGAGCAGTCAGTGGAACGCGTTGCGATTTCGGCGTGTACGCGCTTTATTATAATGTGCTGCGTGTATACGATTATGTTTATGAATGCCTACGGTGGGAAACCGCCACATAAGATTATCCTATGGCATAATGTTGTTTTTGTATACACATATATGATAATCATTCTGTAATTAATCAAATATATCTAATACTTTAGTGTGTACTCTATCATGTAATCTGAACAAAAAATATTTTTCTAAGAATTGCCTCCTTATACACGAGTTTGCCTTATTACATTTTCAAATCCTTTCTGCTGATATACTTAACTATTTATATATTTAATACTACTAATGAACTATCTCTTATGCTGGTTAAAAGAGGTACACATATTCTAATTGTAAAATATTTTATAAATGTATAAGTCAATAGTAAATTTAAGTAGGTACTTAAATGAATAATTTTTAATCTGAGCATCATATGAAAAAATATTATATTAACATTCACTCCTTCTTCCTTTTATTATTCTGAACAAAGTATAACGAACAGGCATTTGGGCAGACGATTTTTTTGTTATCTATGCGTTAGGCAGATTTTATTATATTCCAATAGCTCTTTAGCCGTAATTGAATTCTCTTTATCAAAGATAAATGAAATCATATTGTAACTATACGCCTATAGTTACCTATTACGAAAGTGCTCATAAACGTAATATTGAATGAAAAATGTATGTATAATATTAAAACGAGGAGTACAAAATCAGAAATTTATTCAGCTATTGAATGTCTGATATATAAGGTACCTACGTATGAACTAGTATTTTGCTCCTCGTGTCATAAATATGTTAAAAATATTGTAGTCATATTATGTCAAAATGGCCTTAATGTACTGTGAAGAATGCTAAGATTGCTTGATGCGACTATCAGTCGTAATTGTGTTGCCAACTGGAATGAAATATATGAATGTGGTAAATGAATAATGGTGCTTATTATAGTTAGTTATTGTACAGAATAAATTATCTCTCAATATTTTTATATGTTACTATTGTAAGTGAAAACTTGACTCGTGTTTTATACCATAAATGTGCAAATAGAAGCAGTACAGCCTCCCTAGTCCTCCTCGTAACAAGTAGAATCCAAAATCACACTACTAAAAGTAAGCGTAAGGATTTATAAGTGTTCTGATCCGGATTATGGAGGCTCAACTGAAAACGTCTAACGTAATTTATTGAATTAATAATAGGTCAATGCAGTTAATTAAACATGTCCTGAAAATCACAAAAAAGAAGCTTTTTTTCAGAGATTTTTTAATTAAATTCCATAATTGCCTTTCAATTACATTCAGTTATTTTCGGTGGACCGCTTTTTTATAATTAAGAATAGTTACTTTCATAATATTATTTTCTTAATTAAAAATATATTCTTGTGCAATCAACAGTCAGCATATTTAAAAATGAGTAAATATTGTTTATATTAATTATTAAAGTAACATTAAGTATGTACTATGAATATATGACTTGGGGGCCGTTAAAGTATTACGTAAGCAGGAAATTAGCAATTTTTTTTTACTCCCTCTTCTACGCAGAAGTAAGAAAAGCTTTTCCTCCCTCCACCCAAGCTTATGTTTAACGTTAGTCATTCCTCATTACCATTCAAACCATTCCCCCCCCCCCCCATGTCATCAAGAATAAACCAATCCTAGACCACCCCCTTTAGCTGCTTATGTAATAGTTCAATGGCTCCATTGTATTTTGACCATAATTATGTCTCTTCAAGTCGCTCATTGTATTAGCGCACTCGAGACGTGACGCGACGCAACTTTGCCAAACAATAATCTCCTCGATCCTCTGCTTATGCGCTGCATTAACGTCGCCATTTTGTGCCGATAGCAAACCTCGACACTCCGCCCCGCGCCGCTGCGTCGCGTCACAATGTGAGCTGACGCTTAGTGTAACATAGAAACATTTAGCTTTTTTACTGATTCGTCGATCACAAATAATTTAATAATAACTGTGATATTTACTTGTATAAATGCCATAAGTGATTGGCAATAAAAATAAAGTTTTGTAATAATTTAAATAATAACTATCCAGTTTGTAGTTTCAGTAATTAAGTAATATAATATTTAACATTAGGAAAAATAAATAAAGAACTTTCTATGGATATTTTTTGTTTCACCAGTCACCGTCACCTAATATCTAACACCATAAATCAGACATTTTTTATAATAATCTAATTCTAATAGATAATCCTAACTATCCTTTCCTTACTAATATTATAAATGCGAAAGTGAGTTTGTTTGTTTATTTTTTTGTTACGCTTTCACATTCACACCCTATCTACTGAACCGATCATCATGAAATTTTGCATACACATAGGTTAGGGTACTGAGAAGGGCATAGGCTATATACCACGCGGGCGAAGCCGCGGGTAACAGCTAGTAATAACATAATCTCACCAACCTGTTTGCGTAAGTATGGTAAGTATGGCGAAACTCTCTATGATGAAAATCCTTTGGTGGGAGGCATATGTCTAGCAGTGGACTACTCACGGCTATGATGATTATGAAAAATATAATAAAAAGGAAAGATTTGATTGTTTGTTTATTTGAATTGAGTAGGCTCTGAAGCTACTAGACCAATTCTCAAAACTCTTTAATCTTAGAAAGCTAGTTTATCTGCGGATGATATAGGCTATAATTTACGAGCACGAAGTCGTGGGAAAATTGCTAGTAAATCATAAATGCCAAAATAACTCTGTCTGAAACCATTTTACACTTAAACCAGTAAAGTAAAAGTAATTAAAATGTGGCATGTTCATTGTCAGGTGTACAGAGAAGAGCATAAGGTACGTTTTAAATCCCTCTCGGCACCTCAGTTCTGATTACCGGAATGTCAATGACATGGGAAATATTTCTTAAATATACTTCCCGAAGTATGTGAAGACACCAATACAAGCTGAGCAGCAGTCTGGGATAGCTGTGAATAAATCTACACACTAATAGAAAATCTATACATAAGTAAGTGCGTCATATGAAGTAGGCAATGGGAGACCACTCTAATAAAAATGTGCTACTATTCTTACAAACATACTGAGTCCTAATATTGAATTGCTAGAATGAGCATAGAAATAATTATTCTTTGTTGCCTGCATCTTCTGTATACAAAAAACAAACTAGATATGACATGTAGCACTACACTGTATAGAATTATAACCTAGTTATACTAATAAGTTGGGGTCTAAGTCTGGCTACTCAATTGAAATACAACACGTTTTTTAATCTATTTATTGAAAACAAAACAATATCTTACCTTACGTTCAGTTCACACTACATGTCATTTATCTTTTTCATTCACGTCTAGATCTTTGAAGCCTAATTTTGACCAATCTTCCTTAGCCATCAAGTTGTGTTCCATTCTGCACGCCAAATATTCTTTTGCTTCGATCCGACACTTTGAATTATCGCTGTCGTTGCTGAACAAGCATCTCATATACCTTGTCATGCTCTTCTTGCATAAACCTTCGTGATCCAGAGGAAAACTGCCCTTATCCGGCGCTGTGGGAATAAACTGCTTCTGACCAAATGTCATAGCCGTCGACATTTTTGTTGAAATTGATTATTAATTCTTTTACGTTTTCAAGGATCCTTCCTACAACAAAATACACTTTTATTGTTGTATTTTGCCTTAAATATTACCAGAAAACTGTAGCAGAAAACAGCTGATCTTGTTGATGACTGTTGACATTTGACACAAATTTGACATCATTCATGTTGACATTGACATTTTTATGTTATATTCTAAATAATTATGAAAAATTAACCTAAAACTAAACACCTTAAAAAATATTATAAAATACCTAAAATATATTATTAAAAGGAGTCCCTTTAGGCAAGGTTCCAAAGATACTGGCAGCATTCCCCCTTTGAATAGCGAGACTAATTCTTTGTCCGAGGTAGCTGCCAGCTCTTCGGTCACCTATGATGTCGACTAACCTTTTTGCTATTTCCTTAAAAAGGCTTGTAGCGCTAGGACCCCACGGACCAAGGGTCTCGACACCGAATGAGGCTTTTTGAAAACACTCGCGTCAATCACTCGTTTAGTGAGTCACGCGTTCAAAAATAGCACGAAATGATGATGATGACGGTCGGATACGAGTCCCCTATTGGTCCCCTAGCCATTACCTATTCATTTATTTCGAACGATTTTTGTATAGAAAAATCGTTTGCAGATGAGTGTCACGCGTTCAAAAATTAACCTACTGTATGTACCAATGTCACTGTCATCCTGGAGTGCTATTTTTGAACGCGTGACTCACTAAACGAGTGATTGACGCGAGTGTTTCCAAAAAGCCTCATTTTTGAATCGGTAGTTGACGAGTGATTGCAACGAGCGGTTTAGACCGCTCGTCTCCGCAGGCGACGAACGCTTTTACGTCAAAGTCACTGCCTGTCATTTGAAGTTCATCTGTCTTGATTTTACGTTTCTTTTGACGCTACATTTCATAAACATTTAAAAAATTCTTAATAACCTTAAAAAAATTATTAAAAATTCTGCGTGAAATATGAAGAAATTAAATATTTTTCGCTGAAGGTTGGCAGCACTACAGTTCAAACGATGGTTTCAAAAATATGGCAAAATGGCATTTCGTGACTTGGAAGACGAGCGTGACTTGGAGTCGTGCACGACTTGCGCTTTAGTGAGTCACGCGTTCAAAAATAGCACTCCTGGCCACTTACCACTTACACTTCTTTGACTTACACACGAAAAACAACAAACAAACTGTCATCCTTAATGACATCCATCCATACTTGCTACAGATATTCTTCTGTCCTTTTCGAAATCGGAAACAGTTGTGGGAGCATTTTTGGACATTCAAGCTGCTTATGATAATGTAAACTTATTAAAATTAAAAGAGAAAATGTCAAATTTAGGAATACCATCGAAATATATTGATTTTATATTTAATTTATATTCTGGAAGAACTATATCATTACATATACCTGGTTTTGAGGATGAAATTAGAACTATTTGGAAAGGCGTACCTCAAGGTTCTGTTCTTAGTCCTTTATTATACTAGCAGTTACCCGCGACTTCGTCCGCGGTGACTTCAGGTTTGGAATGCGGGGATTATAAAATATAACGCTACAAAGCGGTAAACTAAACATATACCCCGATTTACCCCCTTAGAGGTTTAATTTCGGGAAACTATTAAAAATGTTACTCATTATTTTTGCCGTTCTCAATTCACACGAAATTTCATACAAATATGTCCAAGGAATAAAAAGTTTTATATAAACTTTATTCCTCTATTTCACCCCCTTAGGGGATGACTTTTGAAAAATCCTTCCTTAGTGGATGCTTACGTCATAAGAGGAATACGTGAGCAAAATTTCAAATTTCTAGCTCTAAGGGTTTGGCCTGCGCGTGATCTTTGATAATTGCCCATTTTTTAAAGTATTAAAATGAATATAGTATGTTATCCTTAATATATAGACATTGCCATCGCGGACTTTTCTGTAGACCTAAATAAGATACACAATTCCACCATACATTGTTTGGTTATATCTCAAAAGGGTTTAGACAGCGTTTTCGTTGAAAGCTCCCAAACGGCTCATTTTTTTACAACACCTCCATCAAATATCGTTTGTATATACAAAAATGTATTCAAAAACTTAACAAACTATATACTAAAACCTTCCTCGAGAACCACGCTATCCATTGGAGAAAACCGCATGAAAATCGGTTCGGTAGTTTTGGAGTTTATCGCGAACAGACAGACGCGGCGGGGGACTTTGTTTTATAATATGTAGTGATTTATACACACGACCTTCATTTGAGTATTGACATGTCCTGTTCAATCCTACAATATGCAGATGATGTCTTGATTTACTCCTCTAATCTTGATGTTCAGAAAGCAGCAGAAAATCTAAATAATTCATTAAATGCGTTATCAGTGTGGCTCTCTAACCATAGTCTTTCACTATCTAAATCTAAAAGTATAATTGTTGTTTTTACACGTAAAAGGATCATTCCAGCCATAAATAGTTCTGTTGGTGGAGAAAATATTCCAGTACTTAAAGAGGCGAAATTTCTTGGTCGTATTTTTGACTCTAATATGAATGGTAATGCACATATCAACAATATTATTATGAAATGTGAGAAAAACATTAACATAATGAGAGCTGTAAGTGGCGTATGGTGGGGTTCTCATTCTAGTGTACTCAAGATAATGTATAATGCTTTAGTTAGAAGTTTATTAGATTTTGGATCCATAACTTTTTGTCTAGAAAACAAACAGCCCCTTCATAAGCTAGATTTATTACAATATAAAAGCCTCAGAATAGTTATTGGAGCCATGAAGAGTACACCAGTAAATGCCTTACAAATAGAATGCTCTGAACCGCCGTTATCCCTACGTAGACAATATCTTTCTGATAGGTTTATATTTAAAATTCAACAATATCATGAACATCCCTTAAATCTGAAACTACATAATCTTAGTCAAGTTGTTCATAATCAAAATGCATTCTGGCGTAATAAGAAAATCCCACACTTGGTTTCTAGTTATAGAAGATTTGTAGACCTTCATTGCTCAATGCATAAGTATCTATGCCACCCAACTTTTTCATATGACTACGAAACTTTAATGTTCAAGCCTGATGTCAAGATGCTTCTGAAATTTATTTATAACAACACAAAATATCATTTCTTCTTATAACTTAGAATGATACACATAAATTATTATTACAGTTACAGGCACTAACTACAGTTTGCTAGCTAGTTTGTTACTATTATTGAAATGTGTTTAATAAAACTTATAATAAACTAATTTTATGATTTTAAATATTCAATTGGTGAATATAAATGCAAACGATAAACTAATAACATATTAAATAATTATAAAAAAATTAACCTAAAACTAAAAACCAAAAAATATGATACAATATCTAATATATATTATTAAAAGGAGTCCCTTTAGGCAAGGTTCCGAAGATACTGGCAGCGTTCCCCCTTTGAATAGCAAGACTAATTCTTTGTCCGAGGTAGCTGCCAGCTCTTCGGTCTCCTGTGACGTCGACTAACCTTTTTGCTATTTCATTAAAAAGGTTTGTAGCGCTAGGACCCCACGGACCAAGGGTCTCGACACCGAATGGGACAAAATCATATTCGGAGCCTAGACCCCTGTATTTGTAAGCTTTAGCTTTTTCAGCCGCTTCACAAGCCGCACCAGCTTTGTATTATTAATTATTTATTTATTGAAGTTTGTGCTAATTTGGGTGACGAGAAGAAGCCGCGAGCGTGGAGCAAGTACGCGCCAGACAGTACCGCCTATAAGAAGATACATAAAGATGAATTAGAAAATAAAACTAAAAAGAAAGAGAGAAAACTTGAGAAAAATAAAAACAAAATCAAAGATTTGCTAAAGAAGGTAATACCTATCCAATGTAATGTGACAATTAATATTAATTGTGCACATAAAAACTTATTTGCACAGGCAAATTTTTATTTAAAGTGCTGTCTCCAATCTTAAACCTGGCAAGATGAAAGTTCTGCTCAGTTCTGCTATTTGATTTCAACATTAGTGACTAGTTTGTATTTCAATATTCTTGATATCCCAAAAGGATCAAATTCAGCAAACTCAAAATTTATCTCCTATGTTAAGCATTTAGATCCTAAACCAGAGGTATTTTATACTGACGCGTCCAAATCCGTTGTCACGAATGGTAATGGTGTAGGAGCTGCCTTTTTAAGACACTCTACAGGCCATTTTCGTCTATATAAGTATCCACAGTTATATTCAAACTTTGTTGGGGAAGGTATGGCTGTCCTCGAAAGTATTAAATATATTATTATCAACAATATTAAAAACTCTTTTATATTTTCTGATTCACTAAGCTTTCTTCAATCTCTTTTATCCAACCCATTTAAAAGTAAATCTCCTTGCCCCCTTTCTCTTGAGGTAAAATCTAAATTAAAAGAATGTCGTAATTTAAATTTACGGGTTACTTTAGCGTGGATCCCTGGCCATTCGGGCATCCAAGGAAATGAATTGGTAGACAATTTAGCTGCCATGGCAGCAAGACAGGGTAATACTGATAACGATAAAGTGTACTCTCAAGACCTTCTTGAAACACCACGGGAGTTTCTGTTGAGAGACTGGAACTCCGAGTGGGAAAGGTCTCGTTTAGTAAAAGGAGGGCGGTATCGTCTTCAAATTGAGATAAATTTAAAGCCTTGGTTTTCTAAGTTTAGTTTCCCAAAAAAAGTAACATCTACTATATCGAGATTAAGATTTGGCCATTGTAGCGTACCCAGTCATTTATCAAGGATTGGTGTTGTTGACTCGGCTGCATGTGATTGTTGTATTAATGTCATTGGTGATATTGAACATACATTGTTTAATTGTATGAAATACAACTCCAAGCCACTTTATGATTTCCTTATAAAATTCCGTGCTCCTCTTCCTTGTGACTCCTATACCATTCTTTCCTTTGTTAATTTCAAATATACTTAAGCTCTTATTTCCTTCCTTACTTTTCATAACATCTTAGTATAATTTCTTTTTTCTTTTTATGTTATTTTATGTATATATTGCCCTACCACCTATAATTCCGCCTATTATAGTCCAATAGAGGTGTTACTGATATATCAGAACCGATACCGCGAACATAATATGAGCGCTGCAGAACATAATACAAATATATTAGGTTATGTGATATCCCAAGAACGCGTTCCCGAAGAACGGTCAAGAACAGTTAAAATCCAAAGTATCGTATCGGTGAACCGGCTCCGTTACTACGTTCCGCGCCCGTTCGCGTCCCGCATCCGTTCGCGTCCTAACTACGACGATACGAAATAGAGGTGTTAAAAGTATGAAGGAAAAAATAATAGCCAAAAAATTAAAAATAGTCACAGCTTATAAGTTCTTAATGCATTTTATATTGATAGGTAGATGTAAAATGCCTCAAAAAATAATATCGCCTGCAAAATCCCAGCCTGTTCTTCACCGTTCTTGGAGAACGTTTAACGGAACATAATATCTGTAAACTAATATATTCGATAACGTGGTTCTTGATATCTGACCCTAATATAACATCTCTATAGTCCAAATCCTAAAATCCAAAGTCCCTCCTACTGATATCTCTTCACCTAATCAAAACTCGAATGACGTATCTAGAAGAATGAATAAACGGCGCCCTTGGCAACTGGACACTGGCTAAAATAAGCTTCAGAATGAAGTTTGATCGCCACAAACAAGAAAAGAAAAAAATAAATAAAAAAAAATGACATCCATCCGTGCAAATCCGTGTGAAATGGAGTTCTTGGCGGGAATTTTAGCGGACTACACGGTGTCTGTTTTTGATTGTTTCGCAAATTGATTCTAGTGGACTTTATAATGTGAAATTGGTGTTATTTTGTGTTATAAATGCCCATATTTATGAACAATGTGTAGAATAACTAAAATAGACTGTCATTGTGCGGCTGTAGTGAGATTTACATAGCGGGCTGGTGGTTGTCCGCCTTGCTGCGTCGTCAATGATGAAACCAGTGGATTCGCGAAGAGTTGTCGCCAGGGGCTCCGTGAAAACAACGAAATGAATTACACCATCATTTCGTTGACAGCAAACAACAAAGAATAATAACTCGCCAACTGGCGAAATAAATGAAGAAAGGCTCTAAAGGACTTGTATCCAGGGCCGTAAAACAATACTTAAAAAAAAAATCCGTGTGAATGTCATCCAAAGAATGTCACTGTCTCTCACAAAAAATGCACATGTGTTGTGTTGTGAAATGTGTATTTTGAGATAAAAGTCTATATCTTGCTTTTAAAAGTAGCTAAAAAATGTCTCGACTCATCATTAAAAACTTACCCAATAAGGTATTAATTGCCTGCTCTGAGAATAACTAATCTGATTTGAGTAAATCTGTAGTACGTAACTATTATGACGATAACTATGTTACAGGTGACCGCTGAAGGCCTTAAGGAGATTTTTAGCCAAAAGGGTGAAGTAACTGATGTTCAGTTAAAGTATACAAAAGATGGGAAGTTCAGAAATTTTGCCTTTGTTGGATACAGGACAGAGGAACAAGCCGCCGAGGCTCTGGAGTATTTCAATGGTACTTGCATTAGATCTATGAAGATTGACGTTCAAGTTTGTGCTAATTTGGGTGACGAGAAGAAGCCGCGAGCGTGGAGCAAGTACGCGCCAGACAGTACCGCCTATAAGAAGATACATAAAGATGAATTAGAAAATAAAACTAAAAAGAAAGAGAGAAAACTTGAGAAAAATAAAAACAAAATCAAAGATTTGCTAAAGAAGGTAATACCTATCCAATGTAATGTGACAATTAATATTAATTGTGCACATAAAAACTTATTTGCACAGGCAAATTTTTATTTAAAGTGCTGTCTCCAATCTTAAACCTGGCAAGATGAAAGTTCTGCTCAGTTCTGCTATTTGATTTCAACATTAGTGACTAGTTTGTATTTCAATATTCTTGATATTGTTAAGTCTTATGGAATAGGAATATTTGTGATTTTATTTGTACAGGAAATGTCTTTGTTTTTAGCACAAAGATGATCCATTATTTGCAGAGTTCATAGAGGCACATGTTAATGATAAGACCGCCTGGATTAAAGAAGCTTATGAAAAAGCTGTTAACAGTGATGACGAAGACAGTGGGGTTGACGAGGAAACTACTGGCAAGGATTCTTCAGAGAAGCCAGAACCGGAAGAAGAGTCAAACAGTAAGAAAAAAGAGCCTGAGAAGGCTGTTGTCGAGGAAAAGGTTGCGAATAAACAAATCAGTGATTTGGAAGTAGGTATAACTTTTTGTTCATAGAAAACTATTTTTTTTTGAAGATGATTGTTTTATTCTAGTAAATTAAATGTGATGTTACAGTGTTTTTCTGTTGGTCAGAATGCATGACATGATATCCTGCCAATTTTGTCATCTCTGGGTATCAGAGAATTTACTAAATAAATTTAGTATCAATTGGATAACAAATTAGTATCATTTTGATTGCACATACTTGATCCTTTTTGCTTTATATCATAATTGATGTTTTAGAAAATATAAATATCACATTCATATGATCAAGGTTTACATTATTAATTGGAAAGCAATCCACCTTTCTTTCTTTCACTCCGAATTTTTTCAGTTTTAAAACTTATAACTTCAATGTTTTTCAAATTATTTTTTCAGTACATGAAAATACTTATGAAGAAAGTTGGCAGCACAGTGGAACCTAGTACAGCCAGCAGCAAAACAGATGCAGCAGATGAGGCTCCAAAGAAGATTAGGCACAGGGAACTGTTTCATGTCAAAGTGAGTTTAATTAAAAGTAGTAAGTATTATAAATAAAGCTATATTTTCGTATTTTTTTTGTCAAAATAAAACCGCCTGAATTAACATAATTGAAACACAAATCTCATTATCTTTGATACCCTTATATAATATACTAGCTACCCGCGACTTCGTCCGCGGTGACTTCAGGTTTGGAATGCGGGGATTATAAAATATGACGCTACAAAGCGGTAAACTAAACATATACCCCGATTTACCCCCTTAGAGGTTTATTTTCGGGAAACTATTAAAAATGTTACTCATTATTTTTGCCGTTCTCAATTCACACGAAATTTCATACAAATATGTCCAAGGAATAAAAAGTTTCATATAAACTTTAATCCTCTATTTCACCCCCTTAGGGGATGACTTCTGAAAAATCCTTCCTTAGTGGATGCTTACGTCATAAGAGGAAGACGTGAGCAAAATTTCAAATTTCTAGCTCTAAGGGTTTGGCCTGCGCGTGATCTTTGATAATTGCCCATTTTTTTAAGTATTAAAATGAATATAGTATGTTATCCTTAATATATAGACATATGCCATCGCGGACTTTTCTGTAGACCTAAATAAGATACACATTTCCACCATACATTGTTTTGTTATATCTCAAAGGGTTTAGACAGCGTTTTCGTTGAAAGCTCCTAAACGGCTCATTTTTTTGCGACACCTCCAACAAATATCGTTGGTATATACATAAATGTATACAAAAACTTAACAAACTATATACTAAAACCTTCCTCGAGAACCACGCTATCCATTGGAGAAAACCGCATGAAAATCGGTTTGGTAGTTTTGGAGTTTATCGCGAACAGACAGACAGACAGACGTCAGACAGACGCGGCGGGGGACTTTGTTTTATAATATGTAGTGATAAATCTGTGATAGTAATACTTTATCTTTAGTTTTACTGTTTACTGTACTATGGTCCTCATAAGAAAGCTCAAGGTCGCTCAAATAGCTATGAGGAGGGCTATGCTCGGTGTTTCTCTGCGAGATCGAATCAGGAACGAGGAGATCCGTAGAAGAACGAAGGTCACCGTCATAGCTCAGTGGATTAGCTCTTTGAAGTGGCAGTGGCACATAGCGCGAAGAACCGATGGCCGATGGGGCGGAAGGGTTCTCGAATGGCGACCACGTACCGGCAACCACAGCGTTGGACACCCACCGACAAGGTGGTCAGACGACCTGACTAAGGTCGCAGGAAGGCGCTGGATGCAGGCCGCTTCTAACCGGTCATATTGGAAATCCTTAGGGGAGGCCTATGTCCAGCAGTGGACTTCTTGTGGCTGAGATGATGATGATGAAGCAGCCAATTATTATTCATTAATATTCATAATACATAAAATGGTTAAGTTAACCTATTGGTTTTACTCTAAAATTAAATTAATTGTTTTAGATAACTGGACTGCCATACACATGCAAGAAGAAAGACATAAAAGAATTCTTCAGACCACTTGTGCCATACTCAATAAGACTTCCTTTAGGAAAAGGAAAAAAGTTGGCAGGGTTTTGCTATGTCGGCTTTAGAACAGATAAAGAGTTGAGGAAAGCATTGGGAAAAGACAAATTGTTCATTGGTATAGTATTTAATTTATTTAAGTTAAAACTGCATTGAGTATGTTGAGCAATGTTTGAAAAGAATGTCACTATTTTCACCCCAATAAAAAAATGGCAATCCTAATAAGTACCTAAATGAATCAATTACCCATTTTATTTGTAATTGGGAAGATGCATGTTGTGTAGATTTTGAAAATGATTTCTGATTATGTGAGCATCTACCTAAGGCCAAAAAGTAACAGAAAAGGCGTACGCAAATAAGGTGCAGGCGTGAGGCATTGAGACTTATTTTTATTATGATAAATAAACAACCAGTATTGCGAGTAAAAACTTCGTGGCTAGAAGATGCGCTAGATGCTGCCATCGGCCAGAGGCGACCAATATTTAACGCGATAATGGTCGTTTTGAGTATGTTTAAGGCTTAATATCTTATTACAGTGTAGGTGCCGCTGTTTCTGTAATATAATTTACTCCTAAAAAAGACACAAGTAAACTTTTCATTTGATATTGGCATGTTAAATTTGTCTAAAAGTTGGAAAATCCATTTTAAAAGTAAATAATTATAAGTTTAAAGAAACATAAATCATAAAATATACCTTAACATTTATAGCAACTTTTATTATAATGTTCATAAACACAATATTGGACATAGCTGTTGAACAAGCTTCTCATATCACCCATATAACATGTGTGGCGTCAAATGTGTAAAGGCGGGAGGCGGAGGTATTAATTGACTTACCCAAAAAAAAAAAGAGACTGCAACATTTAAATCTCAAACAGCTTTTGGATTATTACAGTATTTTTTACTGATGTGGCTATTTTTGGATTGTCTTTACCTCAGAATAGTAAATCTCCAGAAACCGCATTGGCGTATAAAACTGAGGAAGAAAAAGATACGCTCAAATGACCTGAGATACGCTCATGGATTGTCAATTGACATTTGTCATGGCGGCCGGTTAACGTGTCGGCGCTCTTGAATTTTAATTTCACTATGCCGTAATGTGCAGTTCCCACATGCAGAAATGCAACTGGACGTAACAACAAAAATGACGGGATCACATTTCACGTATAATCAGAACATTTACGAGTTATTTAAATCATATACAGAATTAATTTTACGAATATTATTTTGCCAAAGACAATGTTAAGTCCATATGACGTTTATTGTAAAGTGTTGCTGTTCTATAAAATATTTTTCCCCAGTATGTTAAACTTTATTTTAAGATAAAATTTATGTAAGTAGTATTACTATTATAACTAATAACTAATTTAAACGTTACAAAGAAAATTTTCAGTAGAGTATAGTGAAAGATCTGATTTATTGTGTTAATTAGGTTATTCATTCTATAAATGTCTCTCAGGAATAACTAATTTGGCTTGACCGTGTTAGGATAAACTAGTTTGGCCTAAGAAAAAATGAACTGGATTTTATTAAAATGTTTTTAGCGGCTTAAAGGTGATTACAATAGTGACGTCATTTTTGGAATCCATATTGGCGGACGCGACTTTTCATAAATAATCGACTTGGGTGTCTGTCATTTAATAGGTTTTTGGGGTGAAGATTTCGAAAATGATCGTCGTCGAACGTCAAATATGGAATCCAAGATGGTGGAGGCGACTTCTCATGAAAAATTTACTTGGGTGTCGTTTTATAGGTTTTTGGGGTGTCATCATCATCATCAGGTCCTTATTAGTCTCCACTGCAGGAGCACGTCCCTCTCTGTACTGCCAGAGCAGAGAGGATTTGGCCTACCCTCTCCACGCTGGCTAGACGGATTGGAGCGGTCTCTTTGATGAAGCTTTATTTAGCTTGAGTTTCCTAAGTTGCCTTTTACGACATTCACGGGAAGATTTGGAGGGGTCCTATTCTTCTCTGCCGGGAACTACACGGCATTTGGGGTGTAGATTTCGAAAGTTACTTCTGTTTTGGAAGAATTCCAAACTAGCGCGAAAATCTATTAGGTACCTGCAAAACCTGTACAACGACACCTATGTCGATTTTGCATGAATTCCTTTTCGAAATCCTCACCCTGAAAATCCATAGAACGACATATATGTTAGTTTTTTATCAAAAGTCGCCTTCGCCATCTTGGAATTCATATTTGACGTCATTTTACCATACAATAATACTCATGTCGATTTCACAAGAAATATCTGGTCCACCATCTTGATTTCAAAAATGAGGTCTCTTTTGTGATCTTTACCCGTAGCTACTAAACTATTTGAAAAAATATTCATAAGTCAGGCTGTCCTACGCCAGAGTCGTTTGTCCTAAATATTTCAGGACAAACTAGTTTGTCCCGAAATCAGGTTTGGAGTGTAATATGTAAGTATACCATAAGGGAGGTTCTAATCAAATATTACTTGGCACAACAACACAAACAACTGGTTACTTATACAAAGTGGAAGGGACATACCCGTAATAAATCGAACCACGGGCTATACTAGATCACTTTAGAATAATGAAATTAAAATAACGGTCAAAAAAACAAAAACAAAATCGACGTTCCTATGCAAATCACCCGGGCGGGTGCACACTTTTGTATGGAAGTGCCGAAATTTATTTTTGTTTTTCGACTGTTACTTTAATTTAATTATACTATAATGAACTATAACCGTAGTTCGATTTATTACGGGTATGTCCCTTCCACGTTGTATAAAAACTACTAACAAGTTGACACAAGTGTTGTTAATGTGGTTCCCAGGAACTATTGTCACTCTTTTGCAGGTTTTTATAAATATTTAAATGTTATTATATAGGAATAAGACGTTATATTTAATTACGTTCAAAAATATCACATTAACTTATTAAAAAAAATTACACTTTTTATTCCCAAGTAAATGGTAAAAACTTAAAAACTAGCAACACTAAGCGGGTGTGAAACGCGCGGGCGCGGGGGGTTACGCCGCGTTTTTGGACTCAGTTTGGCGCATTGAAAAATGACAGATGAATCCTTCTGGAGATTTATTATTCTGTGGTCTTTACATAGCATAACAAAAATATATATGCATGTCCTACTATTTTTTTTTTAAATCTATTTGAGGATAAGTTTTGGGTGGGGAACCTGATAAGACATAGAAAACCCTAATTTTAGTTTCTTTGCAGGTAGTCATCGTGTACACATACACCAATATGAAGATAAGGTGAAGAAAGCAGCTGAAGAGGAGGAACAAAAAGTTAAGAAGAAAAGACAAGAGGTATATACACATAATAATATTTATCTGTGCAATGCCTAAATTAAAATAGTTTTCAACTTGTCTCCACCATTCAGAACCATTTTCATTCTACAAGAGAAATACTCACTTGACTATTTATAAAGTTTAAATATAACAGTATGTTTTATTTTCAGCATGACAACAATGAAGAAAGTATAGGTGAAAGTGGATGTATATTTGTAAGAAATCTTCCTTACATTGTATCGGAGGCAGAGCTCACAAGCCTTTTCGAAAAATATGGTAAGAATCACCAAGATCTTTATTTGTTTGTTCTTTCTATTTTTGTCTCTTTCGTATTATAATCAGAAAAGTGAGTGAAGTGAAAAAAATATTTTCTTGAAGAGACGACCTTGATGATGGTGGCCCTGTAATGACATAAAATTTTCTAGAAACCCTGAGACAATCTTAAGTTGCTGTCCAGTTTTAGAAGGCTTGTCTTATTACAGAAATAAATTAAGTCCTATGATATTTGAAAAAGCTTAACTTTGTAAACAGCTGAAATCATTGAAAAAAATATACATAAATGATTTCTTAAAAGGCTGGCAACGCTCTTGTTACACCCCTCGTGTTGCAATTGACCATAGGCAGCGGTGATCACTTATCATCAGGTGACCCGTTTGCTCGTTTGCCATCCTATCATCATTAAAAAAAAACATTTTAGGCCCTATCACCGAGGTAAACATGCCTATCGATCCCATATTGCGCCAGGCGAAGGGTTTTGCCACGGTGACGTTCATGATGCCCGAGCATGCAGTGAAAGCGTACACAGAATTGGATGGAACTACCTTCTGCGGGAGGATGCTGCATCTACTGCCCGGCAGGACCGAGAAACCTGACCACGACAGTGACGACGGTATGTGATTTATGACGGTTTTTCTTTACACATGATGCTATTGTTTTATGTGCTCAACTTGTAACTAATTAATGAATAATGTAATAATTTATATTAAAATTTGTTTGTTTACACCTTTTCCGTTTTATAAACCTCGCTAACTAGCTACAGATAAACTTCTTCTTTAGCGTCATCCACTGCACGATATCGGCCCCCTCTAATACATGTCTTTCCTAAAGATATAGATAAGCTACAGCTAGGTTTGATGTGTCGATAGGTTCATTAATTGTTTATGTAAATTTACTTGCATGACGACTGGTACGTAAAACTTAGTGTAAATAATAAAGTACGATGTAGTATTTTGAAACCGACCGAAAGTTCGGTTTCGGCAGAACAAAGAGTTTCGGCGACAGTTTTGAAACTTTCGGCCATGCCGAAAATCACGTGTTTAGGCGTAAGTTGGTATCGCGACACACGTATCAATATTCAGCCCAGTCTAGTTAATATACGCATCGCATGTGTAAAATATAGTGGATCGTAGAATATAAAAACCGGCCAAGTGCGTGTCGGGCCACGCGCAGTGTAGGGTTCCGTAGTTGCGAATGACAACTTTGAGTTCACACTGTTTACACTCGCACCTCACAGTTTAAAACGACCAAAAATATCTAACAATAAAAATTGTATGACATTTTACATTTCCAGTACATTTTATAAGTTGGTTGTCTATAACTTTTTAGTTTGCACTTAATTCTAAGCTCTGATAGTTTTCCTTTCAACTATACAGTATATATACTACTGCTGTAATTTTTTTCACGTATCTATATATAACCGTTTAGCAGATAGAGGGGGGGGGGACACTTACCTCTAACAAAAATTTTCACTTTAAATCCAAATATTTCGGAAACAGATCCCTAAATCGAAAAATGGTGTTCTCAACCTCACAATATTTTTAAAGACCTTTTTAACGATACCCCACACGATGGGTAAGTAGAGAAATAAAATTACTCCCCCACTTTACTTGTATGGGAGCTACCCTAAAAAAAATTTTTTTTTTAAGACTTTTTTCTACCGCTTTTTTGCCATGATTAATATACATACCCATACCAAATTACAGCTTTCTAGTACTTATAGTCTCTGAGTGAAACCACGGACGGACAGACAGACAGACATGGCGAAACTATAAGGGTTCCTAGTTTACTAAGGAACCCTAATAATATAACTAGTCACCTTGTAGTCACACATTTAAATAAGTTTGGCTTTTCGATTTAGGCTAAACTGCCAACCGAAGATTAGTTTACAGTTTTGGTTTCGGCAAATTATCTTGTTTTGGTCGGTCTTGTGTTTGTATATCTCGTAATAATAGCATTACGCCTATGTTTTTTGCAGAAGGGCTATCATTCAAAGAGAAAAAGGCAAAGAAACTGAAAGCGCAAGCGAAGTCGTCTCATAACTGGAACGTTTTGTTTTTGGGAGCAAACGCCGTGGCCGACGTTGTTGCCTCCACTTACAACACCACGAAAGAGCAACTTCTCAACGATCATAACAAAAGTAAGTGCATGCAATTAATTTCCTTTTCGGTTGATGAAAGTTACAATAATACCGCGTGTCAATCCGCGCCCTGCTATTAGGCAAAACTCGCATACTCAGCCTGTTATTAACCTATAACACAATAAATAGAAAATAGATTTTTGCATTTCTAAAATTATCTTAAAACCCAAAACTTCAATAAACGGTACCGCTCCCTGACACGCTTATGTTTCGTATGAAATATGTCGAAAAGGCGTCTAGTAGACCGCGAGTACAGTCATAATCCCTACTCCGGAGACGAGCATACATAACAATTAAGGTTTTCTGAAATAATGGTAGCAGCACTCAGTCGTCGTCGGGCGTTCGTTACGTCGGGTACAGTTAGCTGTCATTGGGCAACAATGTGTCAGTTATTGCTACTTGTCAAATATTGTCCAATGACAGCGGCTCATCGGAACCTACGATTCAGAGCTGCCATTTGGTGGTAAGTATTTCAGAAAACCTTCATCCCGCCGTGCCGCCTCCATATAACATTATGATTGTTACTTCATTTTATAAACGTCGATTCCTGCATCTCACTCTTTGGTAAAAGTTGTTTGTTTTGATTAACTTTACGTCACTGATGGTGGTCATTAGAAGGAACAAACCACAGATCTGTATAGATTTTAGAACAAATTATATGTACCTACCTCCCTTTTTTTTTAAATTATATTGAATTGTTACTTTATTTTTATAGATACAAGTGCGGCCGTAAGATTAGCCCTTGGAGAAACACAATTAGTTACAGAAACGAAAAACTTTTTAGAAAGCAATGGAGTCTATCTAGATGCATTTAATAAGGTAAAACTGCTTATAAAATTACACTAGGTACCTATATGGGTGCTCTGGCTAATATATAGCTCTGGTAGTACAGAGAGGGTTGTGCTCCTGCAGTGGAGACTGATAAAGACCTGATAATGATATGGAATTTAAAACAAATACAAAATAACGTTTTATTTTTCAGCCTGCAAATAAAAGATCAAAGACATGTATTATTGTTAAGAATTTGCCCGCGAATACTGTCAAAGACGAAGTGAAGTCATTATTTGAAAAGCATGGGCACATAGCTAGGTTCCTGTTACCAAGACACGGCATCACCGCACTCGTCGACTTTATTGAACCGTTCGAAGCAAAGAAGGCCTTTAGTAAATTGGCGTATTCGCAGTTCAAAGCTGCGCCATTATATCTGGAATGGGCACCGGAAAACGTATTTGTTAAATCGAAAGAAAAAATTGAACCTGCCACTGAAAAAGAAGTAATATCTGCCGTAGAAAATATATCGCAATCAGAAACAGAAACCAAAGAGGAACAGGCAACTACAGACAGTAAAATCGAGGAAGACAGCAAAATTACTGCGGAAGTTGAAGAGCCAGAAAATGATACAACTTTGTTTGTTAAAAATCTCAACTTCGTTACTACTGATCAAAATTTGAAAGCGGTGAGTATTAAAATATAACGATCAGCTTAAGTTGTTTCTTCAGCTTTTTAGGGTTCCCTAGTAAACTAGGAACCCTTATAGTTTCGCCATGTCTGTCTGTCTGTCCGTCTGTCCGTCCGCGGCTTTACTCATAGACTATTAGTACTAGAAAGCTGTAATTTGGTATGGGTATGTATATTAATCATGGCAAAAAAGTGGTAGAAAAAAATCTAGACAAAAAATTTTTTTAGGGTAGCTCCCATACAAGTAAAGTGGGGGAGTATTTTTTTTTTCTCTACTTACCCATCGTGTGGGGCATCGTTAAAAAGTTCTTTAAAAAATATTGTGAAGCTGAGAACACGATTTTTCGTATTAGGGACCGGTTTCCTAAATATTTGGTTTTAAAGTGAAAATTTTTGTTAGAGGTAAGTGTCCCCCCCCCCTCTATCTGCTAAACGGTTATATATGGATACGTGAAAAAAATTACAGCAGTAGTATATATACTGAAGTTGAAAGGAAAACTATCAGAGCTGAGTACTAAGTGCAAACTAAAAAGTGATAGGCAACCAACTTATACGTGAAAGAAAGTTAAAAAAATATTTCTGTCTTCTCAGTCCGTGTCAAGTAAAAATCAAATGAAGAAAATAATTAATGTTAGTTGTACTTTTAATTTATTCAAATTATTTTGGTTAAGCATATCGAACTTAAGTTAATGAAGAATTCTAACGATACCTCATAGCTCCAAATGCATTGAGGCATTTAGACACACACACCACAGATCTGTATTTACACATGGACTTGAAAAACAATACACTCCTTTTTCCAGTCGAAAAAGGTGGAGTTAGATGTGAAGATCTATTTGATTTTTGTTTCAGCATTTCTCAAGCTGCGGAAAAGTATACAGCGCGACTATAGCCAAGAAGAAAGACCCGAGGAACCCCGGCCAGTTCCTTTCTATGGGCTACGGGTTCGTGCAATATTACACAAAACAAGAGACCAATGAGGCTCTGAAGTCGTTACAGAGTTCCATTCTGGACGGCAAAACCTTGGAACTGAAACGGTCCGAGCGCGGTAACACGTAAGTTGAATAAATATAAATTAATTTTATCGTATAACCACGGGTTACTCACGTTTTGTCGGGATTGCCGACTTTAGTTTCGGACTCGTCACCTTTGTCGGAATTGCCGACTATAGTTTCAGACTTGTCAGTTCTGACCCTCCGCCGCGTGTCCCGCATTCGCTTTGAGAATAGGCTCCTGACGAGTCCGCAACTATAGTCGGCAATCCCGACAAAAATTGACAAAATAGGACGTGAGTGACCCGTGGTCTATCATAATGTCTTCTCACGTTAGTTTCCATGATACAATTTAATGAACTATGGATATGTGTACTTTTATTTAATCAGTGTTATTCTGTTCTATTACAAAAGATATGTCGAGATACTAGATTAGATTAGCGGAGGACATTCTGTGCTTATGACTGTAAATAGTTTATTTAGAAAACGAAAAAGAGGTATACAATGTGTAAATTGACCCTCGACTCAGCCCGTCAATATGAACAACTTTTCCAATGGGATTAATGATTTTTTTTGGCTATTTACCAAATATTTATACAAGAAAGCATTATTTCAAAACTTAAAATCCTGACTTCACTGCTGTCTAAAAAACTCTGTCTAAGACCACTCAGGTTGTTGAGTCACACCTAGCGATTTCTCATCTATCAAGATCCTTCCAGCCGTTTTAGATACGAAGATACGAGGTAATTAATAAAGGATGATGCCTCATCATCCTTTATTCTTTTATATTTATTCTTTATCATATTTATTAATTACCTCGTATTCTATGGAGTCATCGAAAATATCTCTGAACGGAGTAAGATTTTAAACTTGCCGCTACAGTAACTTTTATTCAACTCAAAAATAGCTATCTAATGAGGTACCATACATAGCTATTGCAAGGTGGGTCCAAAATTTGCATCATCCTTTACAAACTTACATAAAATAATGTACAAGATACTCGAACTTGCGGAACACATTATCCTTCTTGGCAGTCTGGTAAAAAGGAACTACAGATTTCAAAGTATTCCAAACCAAAATATTCAAACAAATACACACTTACTACAATGATGCTTATCAAAACCTGTCACTTGCAAAATAAATATAAACTATCCTCGAATAATTGGCGCTTCCACCGAATTTCTAACGGAATATTCGATGTTCGGCAAAATGACTATTCGTATCCTCTTCTTGTTATTGTAAACATACTAGTTGTTAGTATGAACACTCTTATCCTTCAAACGATCAAACCAGCCCATCAAATGAACAACTTTACCAATAGGACCAATTCTGGGAAATAATAAAAAAAAAAACTAAATTTTCATACAAATTACCGGGCCGACCAAACACTTTTCGAAAACGAATAATTTTTTTTTGAGTTTCCCATATGTAAACTTGTTCATTTTGATGGGCTAGTAAGATGGTTTGAAGGATAAGAGTGTTCATACTTGTGTCTTTCAACTCTAGGAACGACGTGAAGACCTCTAAGAAGAGTAACAATGTGACGAAGCAGAACGGCACGAAGATACTGGTACGCAACGTGCCGTTCCAGGCCAACAAAAATGAACTGCACGAAATATTCAGGTATATATGACACTTTGATGTAGGTACTAGGTATTTATTAGCGACCCTTTTTTTGTCCGTGAATACACTAATACCGAAGGGTTCTATTTTCTTTTTGAATTTGTTTTTGCGAATCGTTCTGATTGCGAGATAAAAATATTACCAATATGTTTAGAACCAATCTGTATAATATATAGAGGGGTTCATGAAAGTAAGGAAACATAGGATTATTTTATTTCTTTTACGCTTACGAGGCATCTTCATATATCTATTATGTAGGTACTGAACAGGTTTTTACAAGTCAATTTAACATGTTTAGAGAAAAAAAAGTTTTATTGATATCAAATAAAGGTAAAAGAAAAATATTTATCATCGTTTCAAAAGGTTCTAACTTTACGCCAGCCTGCAACAAAACAGTGCATCGTTTTTATACACAGGCGCATTCGGGGTCATCGTCTAATCTACAATGATTGTTTAAAAAGCAATATAGTAAGGTTAACGTTACAAACCCAATCGCTGCAAAATCATGGCTGCGCAGCGATTACTGATAATATTTCGTTATCTACAATTCATTAGTAGTTAAAATGTTATTGCTGTGTCGTATTACACAGCCGAACATACGTAAGTAACATATGTTAGTTAGTTCTTTATATGTTGCTACTACCAAAATAATAGATGATTGCTCTGTTACTGTTCCATGATGTCTGGATTAAAGTATAATATAGGATTAGATGAAAATCCGAGGAATCATGTCAATAGGGCAAAGCGGCTAGCGAACTTATTTTAATTCCTTTTAGCTCTTAGGCTACAGGCTCGTTAGACTCTTGGAGTATTAATATAACTAATAGTTAATATTGATACTCTAATTAAGTGTTTAATTGTGGACTGTAAATAATGTTTTTATCCTTAAACCAAATAAAATACTGTATTTTTCTCATATCATAACATAAACGATATTTATTTTGACCATTTTTCAACATTGACAGAGAATCACAAGACAAATACTTTTCTTTCACGTACCTAGTTTCTAAAAAGGTTTTATACACACTTACACACTAAGGTTAGACCCATAATAAACAAAGTCATAACTAGTTTGTATCAATAAATAATTGGCATGTCAAATGACATCAGGGTACAAGTATCTTGTTCATTCGAGCGTTTTCCCGGTTGTATCCTCAGCTGGAGTGCTTTGAAGCTTGAGATTCGCTTTCCGTTTCTTCTTCTCCACTTCGCACGGTTCTGAGACCATTGGCACACATATACTTCCTAACTATATCAAGCCAGCATTGCTTGGAATTTCCCCTTCTGCCAGGGCCCAGCATAGGCGGCATGGCCAGAAGATTGTTCCCTATGTTATTTTGCGTTTTTGCAACCGCCGTTTGCAAACGACCCCTACCATGCATTCGCGCTTCGCCCTTATTTCCCCTGTCCGCATCTGCCTGTGCAATATCGTCAGCATACATGAGCAGCCACGGCTGCTTTGCAGTGATCGATCCTTGGTGGAATCCCACAGTAACGGGGAAGGGTTTGGTGTCGTTTTGGAATCTGAATCACAGAATCGCGGATAATAATAATATAGATCACGGGAACACCTAAACCTCGATGCCAAATAAAATAAATAAATGAATATATACGGACAAATCACACAGATTGAGCTAGCCCCAAAGTAAGTTGGAGACTTGTGTTATGGGATACTAACTCAAAACGATACTATATTTTATAATAGATACTTATATAGATAAACATCCAAGACCCAGGTCAATCTGAAAAAGATCATTTTCCATCTTGACCGCACCGGGGATCGAACCCGGGACCATCCGTGTCGCAGGCAGGCGTGTTGACCGCTGTGCCACGGAGCTCGTCAAACCATCTCTCAAGGACACATTCGAAGGCCTTCTCCATATCCAAAGGAAATGGAGAGGCGAGTATTTCTCCATAGGATCCTTATCAACGACTCGCTATTTTCCGCGACTTCCTCCGCGTGGGTTTCGGTTTATCATACAGTCTATCCGGACCAAAGCATCAACGGTGAGGATGTTAACGGGAACAGGCTTTGATGACAGAGACATTAATAGATTTCGCAGCGCTCGCCTTACAAAACAATTTCGTACGATCTCTAATTTTTTGAACATAAAATATAGCCTATGGTACTCGCTGATAATTTAGCTTTTTATTTGTCAAAGATTTTCATTATATGAGGCACTTAAATATTTCGCAATTCAAAAGGCCGCGCGCGTTTGAGAAAAAAAATTAGAACCACTTTTGGAACCGTACGTGTTTTTTTTTTTGTTTCAGGGCTTTTGGTGAAATAAAAACATTAAGAATTCCCAAGAAATTGACTCCTGGTGCTGATCAGCACCGTGGCTTTGCGTTTGTAGACTATTACTCTAAAGCAGATGCTAAGGTGAGAACTAATGCTAAGGTTTCTTTGCGCGTTGACTTTCCAGACCCTGCTCCCCGCCGCGCCGTTGCTTTAACTTCATTTTTCCAACCACAGAGATCTTTCGTCATAAAAAAGAAATAACAAAGTCGGTTATTATTTGATGGTAAAAGAGGTAGGTAATCATCATACCGCCGCAAAAAGTCCACTGCTGGACATAGACCTGTAACAAGGATTTTCATCATTGGGGGGATTTAGCGACGCTTGACAAACGGGTTGGTGAGCTACAGCGGAGAGAAACAGTTTGTTTGGCTTATATCAGTTCCGACGCTGCTGCCTAACGAAACTGTTTTTTAAGCAAGGGAAGGCCGTTTATTGGACTGGGTTAAAGGAATAAAGGTAATTGGGGTGGGATGCTATTGTATGGATTGAGGATGAGAAAGTAGCAGCTCGGGAGACCGGGGGCGCGTATAACATATCTACATCCACCGGACAGGCAGTTACATTAAATATAAAAAACAACATTAAAATAACAAACACGTCGTATCATAACAATAATATTTTTGTATTGCATGTTTCGATGTCAATTAAAATGTATAATAAGAGGGCAGGCCTTGATGCTATTTGTGGGTTTATTTGGGAACTTTGAAGATGCACTATCTTTGATCGCATTCGTTTAATTAGTAACATGCTGAAAAGTGTTAGACATAAGGGAACCGGCTTCAGGCGAGCAAACAATTTTGAAAATAGTCACTACGGTATTCCCCTGTGGTTGTTTTTAGGGTTCCGTAGTAAACAAGGAACCCTTATAGTTTCGCCATGTCTGTCTGTCTGTCTGTCCGTCCGCGGCTTTACGCAGAGACTATAAGTACTAGAAAGCTGTAATTTGGTATGGGTATGTATATTAATCATGGCAAAAAAGTGGTAGAATAAAAAGTTGAAAAAAAATTTTTTTTTGGGTAGCTCCCATACTAGTAGAGTGGGAGAGTATTTTTTTTTTCTCTATTTACCCATCGTGTGAGGTATCGTTAAATAGGTCTTTCAAAAATTTTGTGAGGTTGAGAACACCATTTTTCGATTTAGGGATCCGTTTCCGAAATATTTGGTTTTAAAGTGCGAATTTTTGTTAGAGGTAAGTGTCCCCCCCCTCTATCTGCTAAACGGTTATATATAGATACGTAAAAAAAATTACAACAGTAGTATATATATACTGAAGTTTAAAGGACAACTATCAGAGCTGAGTTCTAAGTACAAACTAAAAAGTTATAGGCAACCAACTTATAAACTGTAAAATTTCATACTATTTTCATTGTTAGATGTTTTGGGTCGTTAAACTGTAAGGTGCGAGTGTGAATAGTGTGAACTCAAAGTTGTCATTCGCAACTACGGAACCCTACACTGCGCGTGGCCCGACACGCACTTGGCCGGTTTTTATTATTTTTTAAATAAGGAAACAACCTATTTCGTTAATCATCCTCTGAGCGTTTTCCTGGTTTTATCTTCAGCTTTACCGGAGCCCGCTATGATTTGGTGAAGTTCATACGAAAATGTTAATCGAACACGCTCGACAAAGACCTACCAAAAAAAAAAGCTCCTATCCTGAATTTTTAATTACGGTCATTAATGCTATTCTGATATTTCTTATTAAAATAAGATATTGGAAAAAATACTGCCTCCCATAAAATCCTATGGGTTTTTATAACAAAAAACTACGTGTCAATAACGGTGCGATTTTGATCTCTAGATAGGTCCTTAACATAATATATTCTGTTCTCTAGACTGCGTTCGATGCATTGTGTCAATCGACCCATCTCTACGGGCGAAGGCTCGTACTTGAATGGGCTGACCAAACCGACGAGAATGAAGACGTGAACGCGTTGAGGAAGCGAACGGCGCAGAACTTCCACGCTAAGTCTCCGGGTGGCAAGAAGTCTAGGAAGGGGGCGGTTGACGTGGAGACCTTTGTTGAGGGCGACAATAAAATGTAAATTTCGATGTAACCTTGGTATTTTTTTTTTATCCTTTTATCAATTTTAATAAGCAGTCATGATCAAAATATCTTTTTCCTTACGTAGAACAGACGTAGTAAAAATGATTCAATAGATAGAACTGACCATAGATATCAGAATATTTACTAGGAACTGACCGCCACACTAAGGTACGATTCCAACCCGACCGCATCGAGCCGGAAAAAGATGAGTAAGCTTGCCGCGGTGGCCGCATCAGTCGGAGAAGTACGCGTGCGTGCAAAATGCCGTCGGTCAGAATCGTACTTAAAAAAGGAAGAGTAATTTACAAAAAAAAAACATTTGAGCTAAAGATGACTTTATTTTTCATGAGGAAGATACAGTATAATTTTATTCTGAATGATGATTTATCTATCATCCATAATATGAAATATCAGTGATTAATTTGTTTGCTATTCCATATTCTAATATTTACAAAAACTAAAATTTATTAGTGTTATCTATATTACCCCGGCTTGCCCGAGGTTGTATTACACATAAATCTGTCAGAAGAAATATTCTGTTATGGTAAAAACAGAATCAAAATCTAGAAGTATCAAACGAATTTAAGCATTTAAACAGACGGATAAGATTAACTATTAGTTTTATTTTTATGGATACTTATATGAACCACTTTCTCTTACATTATCCACTTCCACCTTAATTTATAGATATGGTGCTCCCACACTGCTGCTGAAAATATTTACAAATATTTTCTTACGTGATAAAAATGCATAATAACATGTAAATAAAAAGCTATTGCAACTTATATTGATTATAAATATGAATGACAAATACCTTTAAAAACAAAATTACAACAAAAAGTTATTTTATTTGACTGTTAGAAAATGTTTGTAAACATTTTTTATTGCAGTGTGAGAGCACCAATAGGTAGCACTTGGCTTGAAAGAAGGTGGTTCATTAAAATTTATGATTAAGATTAGCTTTAGCTTGTTTCCAACCATACCAAACTGGTTGCTGGGTGCGGAACCATACAATATCATTACAACTAGATAATGCTAGAGAAGGACTTAGAAAATATTTACAAACTCAATATTGTTGTTTAACTAACATAGGCATTGATTGTAAAGTTCAGAAGTTGAAAAAAATCGATCAGTAAACTGTATACAGCTTTACTGAAATAAAAATAAATAAATCACATTTTCTTTGAACAGAAAAAAGTTAAAAATTCTCCCATCATGCACATTTTTTAGGGGTGAATGACATGTTTTATCATACCCCAATGTACTTTCGACATGCAAATATAACTCAACTACACTTCTAAAATAATAGTCAAGTCATGCTATTAATTAAATAAAGTACCAATGTGTATGCTAATTAATTAACAAACATTAATTTAGGAATGTAACTTAATTATATTTTTGTAAACATGGAAAAAGTAGATTACAATATGCACATGCCACATTTCCCTTTTGCAACCACTTATAATATGGTTACAAATTAAATCCATTTGCATTTAATGAATTAATAACTAAAAATAAAACAAGATGATATTGAATTATACACATAAATTACATATCTCATTCTATAGAATAAAGTGAATTTAATCAATTTTTACAGTAGAATATATCTTCCTCACGAATATGCTAGTACCCAAATATCCAACCGTGCCACAGATAATGCCGAGTGCCAAACTGAAGAGAGCCATGTAGCCGAAATAGAAAGTTGTTTGGAAAAGCCCATACATCTTAGTTTTGAAGATGAAGTAGTAGAAAGAGTACAAGTACACATAGAGAGCAGTGCTTCCAGCAGACAAGAAACTGGTCCACTGCCAACGGTAGTCCTCGGCATTCAACAGGAAGTATGTACAGACAATAGTCACACACACAGTCACAATCATCAGAATCAAGAACACAAGCAGCATGAACCCATATACATAGTATATCTTGTAAGCCCAAAATGAGGTAAATATGAAATACATTTCAATGAAAATCGATCCAAAAGGTAGGATACCTCCCATAATTATAATAATAAATGGTTCCATAAACCATTTTTTTTCTGGAATAGGCCTTGGGACAGCATTTATACGGCAAGGATAATCAGGTTGGCCGGCTAAGTTACGACCAAGGACAGTACCTACTAATGTCAGGGGCAGAATTACAAAGGTACAGATTGACATCACTGCAATCATGCTACCAAAAGGAATAGCTCTTGAAGCATGATAGTACATGGCAATAAAATTAATGAAGAATGCTGTACCACACACTAGCACGGGAAGCAAGAAAGCAGAGAGCAGCATTTGCTTGATCCAGAGTTTCCCACCCATTCTAGCATAAAGAGAGCCCCCAAAGTAGCCATTGATGGGAGAAGTTGCAGCATATATGAAAATGGCTGTTGAGAGCAAAGACCCCCTTTCAGTATAAAGTTCACCAAATATGGTGAAAATTATCACTGCTAAAGTCACAACTGTAAGCTGGTAACCAGAGCCAACTAGCGCAGAGAAGAGAGCCAAATGTGGCACAGGGCGAAACACATCACCATGCACCTGTTTCCAACCATACTCATCACCTAAATCCTTTTCTAAGTCATCAAGATCATCATCCTTAGAATATCGGGCATAATCCTTACGTAGAGTTCTCATAAGAATCATGGAGACAAGACCTACTAAAAATATAACCATCATAAAACTGTTAAAGATACTGAACCAATGAATCCTGTGCTGGAAGAAGTTGGGGTCCAGATATTTATCAAATCGATCCTCAAAGTTGATGTTGCTTTGCTTCCAGTTCACTTCGTAAGTAAATGGAATGTTCGCATTTGGTGTTAATAATTCTTTATTCTCAGCAGTAAGGTTTACTTCTACAATTCTCTGGCCATTGTATCCAATATCGAATTTCTTATGGGTCCAAATGTAATATTGGTCACCATCAATTTCTCCAACAATTCCCCATATTGGTAGATCATCAATGTACATTTGATACCAATAGTGGTTCTTTACAGCGTATACGAGGGCTTTATAGTTCTGTTCAGTAAGTGAAATTGCACAAAACTGTTGTGAAGGAACATTTTCCTTGAAGGTGATATCCAGACCACTGAACTCCAACTCGACACCCTGGAGAGCTTCTGACAAAGTTTCGTGGTAGTGCGCGATCGTCACCTTGGTGCCACCGCATAGCGGTAGTGAAAAATATGCATATGTTTCTTGACGATTGTGATACGGGCCTACGGTGTTCATCCATAGCACCACTTGCTCCCCATCTTTGTAAATGTGTGTATGTTCATCACAATTAACTATTCTCCACAATACAAATAACAGGTATAAAACTTTCATTGTTATACGAAATTCCTGGTAAAATTTACTGCTATTTTAAAATAAAATAAACATAACACGTATGTGAAATGCCGCTGTCCGACATTTAATAAATGTTGCCATCTAACTAACTAACCTATATCAAAGGAGAAAGTGAAAACGTCAGGCAGGAAAAATAATAAGATACCTAGGTATCAACCTTTTTTTATCTTTTCCAAAAAGTATGGATCTTTTAAAATATAATAGAGCTGTTATAAATGCGAAAGCACTGCGAAAGTGAATTTATTTATTTGTTTGTTACGCTTTCATGCCCTATCTACTGAACCGAGCATACAAGTAGTCTGGGCCCTGGGCTACGGAGAAGGAAAGGCACAGGCTACTTTTCAACGCGAGTGGAGCCGCGGGTAAAAGCTATAGAATAACTAGCTGTTACCCGCGGCTTTGCCCGCGTAATATATAGCCTATGTCCTTCTCGGTACCCTAACCTATGTGTATGCAAAATTTCATGATGATCGCTTCAGTAGGTACGGCGTGAAAGCGTTACAAACAAACAAACTCACTTTCACATTTAAGAAAGAAAGAAATATATTATTTGGTACATAAAATCAACAATTATATACTTAATTATATGAACACATAATATTTGTTGGGATTGGTATAAGTCAAGAATGATTTTTCAGTACAGTTGGATGCATCAAAAAGTCGTAAGTAATAAAGTTTGTTCATAAAATTAATAGGTATTCTATGATCTGATTGGTATAAGTCGGTTGAGTAGTAGAGAGAATATTGCAAGATTACTGAAAGAAAGAAACCCTTATAACATTCTCTTCTACATATCCCAATTCCCAACTAATAGTATACCTAAATGCGAAAGTGAGTTTGTTTGTTTGTTTATTTGTTACGCTTTCACGTCGTGTCTACTGAACCAATCATAATGAAATTTTGCATATACATAGGTTAGGGTACTGAGATGGACATAGGCTATATATGACGCGGCCGAAGCCGCGGGTAACAGTTAGTAAAATATAAAAGGCGTTTGCCTTGATGACCCTGGGGCGTGGGTTTGATTCCCACGGAATGCATACTTTGTAAAGTTGTTTCCAGTTTGGTTGGGACATTGCAGGCATGAATCACCTGATTGTCTGATAAGAAAGATGATTCCGTGCTTCGGTAGGCACGTTAAGCCGTTGGTCCCGGCTGCCATCTGGTAGTCCTTACAGGAACCACGTCAGAGGCCGAGAGGCGGTTCCGAAGAACTCTTGTTTGTTTGTTTTTCGTATGTGTAAGTGGCCGAAGAACTCTGACACCAGGGTTGTGCATGGTCGACTGACCGTGTCACCTACCCGAAAAAAAGAATATGAAATATGTGTATGTCCATATCCCCTGTTCCTGAGGCATGTGGTGCGGCAAGCATGGCACCGCAATGTAGTTTAGAAAAGGAAATCAATGCATAAAAAGACTGAGTAGAGTTGGGAGCCCTGCCGGCAATAGAAATACGGAATGGATACAGAAGTATGGAGAGGCAGCGCAAATAGTGTGTCGACTACATGGAATTCCGGAGATCCGGAAAGGAAGTCACGAAAATTTTATACCTACATTTGTTCGAGTGACGGATTGAACCCGGGTGGGGCCGGAATTTTTTTCGTCCCGGCCCGGCCCGACTCGGATTGCAAGTTCGTGACTTGGAAGACGAGTGTGACTTGTAGACGTGCTTGACTTCCGTTTTAGTGAGTCACACGTTCAAAAATAGCACCCCTGGCGTGTTATTATTGAACGCGTGCGACTCGTCTTCGGACGATTTCTGTACGGAAAATATACGCGTTTAAAAATAGCACTCAAGTCAAAACAAAAGTCCATACATTTGACAGTTTATTTCGAAACAAAGTAAACTTCAGAATAAACGTAAACAACGCCATCCCCAAAAAGACTAAGGGTACTATCACGATACTATTTATGAACGCGTGACGCTCGTTTTCGAACGATTTTTCCATACAAAAGTCGTTCGAACACGAGTCCTCCTTGACTCCTTGTCAATTTCTGAACTGAAATGTCAATATGACAGCTGACACAACATGGTAATATTTACTTTGCAAGAATTGTAGGTTATATTCATTTTAGGTACAACACAAATTATTAGAAAGTACTGTAATAAAAATGGAAGTTGATCTACCCAGTTGTGTACAAGCGAAATTAAAATCAGATACTGGAGAAGAAGTTGGGGGCACTTTGGATTTGCCCTTAAATGTTACTAAAGATCAATTGCATCTTATCTGCAATGCCCTTTTACAAGAGGTGATGTTTTTATTATATTTAATTTGTAAATTTTTTTGTATCTATATCAAAACTAATTTTTGTGTTTTATTTTACAGGAAGACAAACAGTTTCTCTTTTTTGTAAAAGATGTAGAAATAACTTCAACACTTCAAGAGTCCCTGGATATCAAAACCTTAAATTCCGAAGAAGTCGTAGAGATAATATACCAACAACAAGCCGTATTTAGGGTGCGACCTGTAACAAGGTGCACAAGGTATGTAGTTCATTATTTTTCGTGGTTCTACTTAAGAAAAGCTTAATAAGCATTTACAATAATCACAAACTATTCATATTTTCAGTTCTATACCAGGGCATGCAGAAGCAGTAATATCAACCAGTTTTAGCCCTTCTGGGAAACAGTTGGCAAGTGGCTCTGGGGACACAACTGTTAGATTTTGGGATCTCAATACACAAACACCTCTTCATGTTTGTAAAGGTAAGCAATAAAACCTTTTTGTTTCAAACAATATGGTGGAGTTTATGCATAAATTGAAGAAAAATAATTTTTAAGCATGATGATTAACCCCTTGAATGTGGAAGCACTGATTAGTGATCTATGAGATCACTAATCAGTCAAAATCAAATTGGAGATTTTCAAAAGTTTGCTATAATAATACTACAAAATAATGTCTATAATGTCAAGTTCCGAATTTTTAGGTCACACAAATTGGGTGCTCTGCATCAGTTGGTCACCAGATGGTTCCAAACTGGCATCAGCCTGCAAACAGGGGAAGATAATGATTTGGGATCCATACACAGGCAACCAGATTGGTAAAACTATGACTGGGCACAAACAATGGATTACAGCATTGGCTTGGGAGCCATATCACAAGTCAGTCTTGAGATCTATTTTTCTATACTTTAAGTGTTAAAGTTTCTACTAGGTATTGTATCCACTGATGGAGTGATTGGCCACTGACACACTCGAACGAACTTGAAGTTCGTTTTTTCTGTGTGTCAGCGGCCAACACTGATGTTGGATTTGGCAATTAAAGCATATGATAAAATAATCTAAACATATGTGCAATCTAAAAAGCGCTTTTCCAACTGACAAGTTTTGAGTAAAATGAACATTTTGCAAATTGTGTTGTTGTTTATGTTAATTGATTTTTTTTTGATGTTGAAGCATATTTACATATAGTTTTGGTATAAGTTATTGGTATTCTCTGCTTTTCCATAAATTGTCTGATACTGCTATTCTGTGTCGTCCAGAAACATCAATGCCTAATTGTACTTGAGAAAGTTCTTTTCTCATAAGCCTACAGAATTTTGTTCTTACTTCCAATCTTGACATCTACCTATACAACTCACTCAAAGGACAACTTGAATAAAGACAATTATAATGTTACAGAAACCCAGAATGTAGAAAAATTGCCAGTTCTTCAAAAGATGGGGATGTAAGAATATGGGACTCTGTAACGGGTCTTACAGTTCTTAGTTTGTGTGGACATTCAAAAGCCGTCACTAGTGTCAAGTGGGGAGGCAATGGGCTTATTTACACATCTTCACAAGATAGGACAATCAAGGTATGTTTTATGAATGAAATAAAATCAATTATGAATTATTCATTAGTTTTGGCGTCACAGGTCACATGTTTAAATTAATAGGATAAAAATTATCTCGACTTTTTATGACAAGCCACCTTTTTTTTCGATTTTTAGGGTTCCGTAGTAAACAAGGAACCCTTATAGTTTCGCCATGTCTGTCTGTCTGTCTGTCCGTCCGCGGTTTTACGCAGAGACTATAAGTACTAGAAAGCTGTAATTTGGTATGGGTATGTATATTAATCATGGCAAAAAAGTGGTAGAATAAAATCTTGAAAAAAAATTTTTTTAGGGTAGCTCCCATATAAGTAAAGTGAGGGAGTAATTTTTTTTTTTCTCTATTTACCTATTGTGTGGGGTATCGTTAAATAAGTCTTTCAAAAATATTGTGAGGTTGAGAACACCATTTTTTGATTAAGGGCTCCGTTTCCGAAATATTTGGTTTTAAAGTGCGAATTTTTGTTAGAGGTAAGTGTCCCCCCCCTCTATCTGCTAAACGGTTATATATAGATACGTGAAAAAAATTACAGCAGTAGCATATATACTGAAGTTGAAAGGAAAACTATCAGAGCTGAGTAGTAAGTACAAACTAAAAAGTTATAGGCGACCAACTTATAAACTGTAAAATTTCATACTATTTTCATTGTTAGATGTTTTTGGTCGTTAAACTGTAAGGTGCGAGTGTGAATAGTGTGAACTCACAGTTGTCATTCGCAACTATGGAACCCTACACTGGGCGTGGCCCGACACGCACTTGGCCGGTTTTTTGTTTTGATGTCTGTTAGGGTTGTAGCACGCTGATTTAATCCAGCGTACAAAAACTGGATTGTATACAGAGACAACATTGTACATAATTATACAAGGTGACCTTATTTAGTTCCAATTTTGGCTACCTTTAGTGATTTTGATTGTTCATAATATTTTTTTCAGGTGTGGAGAGCTGATGATGGAATTTTGTGTAGAACTTTAGAGGGCCATGCTCATTGGGTGAACACACTGGCGTTAAGCACAGATTATGTTCTACGGACAGGACCATTCCACCCTGTTACCGATCAGAATGGATTCATAACAGACAGTAAATCTTCTTTTGATGTGCTAGTGATTAAAACACTTAGGATACTTATGATTGCAACAGACACAACAGCTAAATGCTAATGAAAAGAAGAGCTTAACATATTTGAAGGACACCGTTCTAAGTGTGAAACACATTTATTTATTGTTTGCGTATTTATTTGTAATGGCTAATTCGTAATCTACTGACACACTAGCGCCTTCTCATCTCAGGGGATCAGTCATGAGAGCCGGGTCGGCTGCTGAAGGCGCTGAGATTGCCAAACGGCGCAAGTATGCAACCTTAGCTGAGGATTATATATTTGTGCCGTTTCGCGTAGAAACGATGGGACCATGGGGCCCTAGCGCGAGGGGCTTTTTAAAGAGATTACTCCACGACTTATATCAGCTTCCGGTGATAGGAGGGCTGGCTGCTTTTTCGCCCAACGGATTAGCATAGCTATCCAACGGGGGAATGCAGCCAGCGTTCTTGCCACCATACCAAACGGGCAGGAATTATTCTAAATTTGTTGCGTTTTGGGCTCCTTTTTTATGTAAATAGTTAAATAGTGATCACTTTAATTGCCTGTATTAATGATAAAGAAATAATCTACTGAACAGTTTTAAAAAAAAAAATCTACTAGACAAAGATGCATTGCTTGTTACCTGCTAATAATAGCTGGTAATGCAGGCTGTAATTCAAACAAGACGCAGTCGCGGGCTTTAATAAAGATAAATATTAGCTAATGTTTTTCCTTTTTACTTAGGATTATCAAAATAATTTGAAAAAATCTGCTTTAAAATAACAAAAATATTAGTGAAAACAATTTTTTGCCCCTATCTATATAAATTTTTTTATATTATTCCAGAAACAGTATTGCAGCAACGGGCTTTAGAAAGGTACGACGCGGTCTGTTCGAAGGGTTCTGAACGACTTGTTTCAGGGTCGGATGATTTCACACTATTCTTATGGTTACCAGAAACGGAAAAGCGCCCAATGGCAAGAATGACTGGTCATCAACAACTTATTAATGATGTTAAATTTTCGCCAGATACAAGGTACTATTTTCAACATATTCATTGCTTTGCATTTTCTTTAGATAAAAAAATGAATACTACATACGCATATAAGGTTTTCTTGTGACCAAAACAGAAGCAAGCGAGTGAATCGAGCGAACATCCCTAGCAACAGCGAAACTAGGGGCAAAACCCCAGTTTTTGTTACAGAGGTCACAGAAGGTAGATACGTTATTGCTTAAAGGGCATAGCGGAAGAAAATTTTAAATGATATCATCATCATCATCATCAGGTGTTTTTTAGTCTCCACTGCAGGAGCACGAGCACGACCCTCCCTGCACTACCAGAGCCACATATTTGCCAGAGTAGTCAGAGGATTTAGCCTACACTCTCCACGCTGGCCAGACGGCTTGGAGAGGTCTCTTTGATGGTTCTAAGCTTTGTTAAGCTTGTGTTCCCTTAGTCGCCTTTTACGACATCCACGGGAAGACTTGGAGTGGTCCTATTCTACTCTGCCGGAACCACACGATGATATCTCAGTTTTCTTTTTGATGATTTATTTTAAATGGGCTGTGCTGCCCACTGAATCCCGTAAAATTATTCACTGTTATACAACTTATGTAATGCTGACACTACAACATGAGGGTCCAATTGATACTTAGCCTTTTTTTTTTGATGTCGTTTAAAAAGCGGCCTGGTGAGTAAAGTAGGACGACCTAAACAAGATTGCAGATAAAGGCTGGATGCAGACGGTTACGAAACCGGTCATTTTGGAACTCCTTAGGGGATGTCCTGTGTCCAGCCTTCTTGCAGTTGATATTAGTAGGCCAGTCAAATTAGGAAGATTTGTATGGGCAGATTCACACTAAATCATAACTCGTCTGGCATTAATAGAACCTCATAAAGGTTCTATTAATGCTCATTCGCTAGATTAACTAGGAAAGTATATTCCAAAATTGAGCTCGATTATAGTTTTACTGGAAATTTAGTTTATAAAGCAAATTTTTTTGCCGCATCTAATAATTTTAGGCGTTTTTAATTTTGAAATTGATTATGACTTTGGCGAAATTTTCGACTGTATGTTATTACTTATTCATATAGTACCAAATATTTAAACAAAGGTATCAAATAGTACTCGACAGGTATTGTATCTTAGACGTACAGTACCCTGGATCTGTCATTTTGGCCAGTCATTCTGATGCACACTGTTTTATAGTATAGCATTTAGTCAGTTGGTTGAACATACTTATCAAGGAATTATTTCACTTACATTTTTAACTATTTTCTCTCTACCGCGCAGCCGCTTGCAGTCGGGTCACGCGCACTCGGTGCACTCAAAAGTTATGAATTAGGTGTGCATTTCCCCAGCGGAAAAGTGTTGAATAATAAATGTTGAATATACTAGATCGTTAGTTCAAAGCTGCCTTCGAATGTTTATCGATGAATGAAATTCGTGTATTCAGTAATTTTTGAGAAATTCGTCAAAAACATATTACGCCAGAGAAACGTTTCCCTGGCGGAATTTTGTCAGGGATCCAAAATTTAATTAGTAGAGCAATTAGTTAATCATAAGAGAGAAATGTTTATGCATAAATGGAATTTGTGTGTCATAGGCCTCCGAAGTTATTCAAAATGCCGCTGGGGAAATGTTCGGCCTTTTGCTAGATCTCATAAACGGTTTGGAATACGGTCTTGGATTTTTTTACACACATTGCTATTAATTTGTTTATAACGCCTATAAAAACAGAATCCAAAAAAACACAGCCACTTATGATTAAAAAATATATACATAAAAGTAGGTATTTTGGTTCTAGTAGCTGAACTAAAGGACCTAATGGAAAGTTTTAAACTTCTATTTATATATTATAACTGCCTCCAACATCTGCGAAAGTATGTTTGTAATAGAGTAAGTATAAAAAAAGATACAACAAAAATAATGTCTCACGGACATCATGATTTTGAATTCGTCTATTGTAGGAGTTTTATATTATGTGGCAAGTTGTAACTAATTTCAATGGTTTGTTTATTTATTCATCTATACGCATTCTAATAATTAGCTTGATCCAATTAGTAAAAAAAGAAAAATCGTAAAAAAACCAGTGACACTTAAATCTTGGTTATAAACCGACCAATTTCGGATGGCTATGAAAAAGCGACCATTTCATATAAATTGCTGTCATTCCAAACATTACTACGTAATACCACTATAAATGAGGTACAGGCGCGGACACAAGTCTTATTTACAGTATTAATCTATAAATGGTTTGTAGTTATTTGTGTTATTTCTGAGTAGATGGGAGACTGTATATACCTCACTTTAACTTTCAATAATGATACAAATTTAAAACGTCAATCTGTTATGTATACTATTACTATAATACTATAAAGAGAAACTATTACTATAATACTATAAACAAATTAATAGCAATGTGTGTAAAAAAATCCAAGACCGTATTCCAAACCGTTTATGAGATCCAGCAAAAGGCCGAACATTTCCCTAGCGGCATTTTGAATAACTTCGGAGGCCTATGACACACAAATTCCATTTATGCATAAACATTTCTCTCTTATGATTAACTAATTGCTCTACTAAGTAAATTTTGGATCCCTGACAAAATTCCGCCAGGGAAACGTTTCTCTGGCGTAATATGTTTTTGACGAATTTCTCAAAAATTACTGAATACACGAATTTCATTCATCGATAAACATTCGAAGGCAGCTTTGAACTAACGATCTAGTATATGCAACATTTATTATTCAATACTTTTCCGCTGGGGAAATGCACACATGAATTAGCGCAAGGTTGCACCTTATTTTGACTGGCCTATATGATGAATCTTCAAAACGAATGTACCGATTTTGACGAATGTTTTACTGGCAGCCTAAAATAAATTTTATATAGATAGCTACTTTACATGACAAAAGGATAGGAGGCTCTCAAACTATCCCAACACCAAATTTCATCAAAATCATAAGGTGGATTTAAAGCTTTTGTCTTTGTACCAAGATGTCAAAAGGCTGGTGGAGGATAGAGAAAGATGGAGAGAGCTCCACCGACAAGAGCGTTGCTCTTAAGTTTTGATGATGATGTCTTCTTGTACAGAATAATTGCATCTGCATCATTCATTTGAAAAAGCAGCTACATTGCTAACAGGGTCTCAAACTAACTCAACACCAAATTCTATCAAAATCATTAGATGGATTTAATGTTTCTGTGTTCTTTTACTGAATAATTGCATCTGCATCATTCATTTGAAAAAGCAGCCACATTGCTAAGATTTTAAGGGTCTCAAATTATCTCAACACCAAATTCGTTCGTCTGCCTGAACAACTGCACGCAGCAGGACCTAATGGATGCCACCGACAACGCGATTGGGGTGGCTAATTTCTGGGCTGCGACAATTTAATGTTTTTGCCATCGAAACGCTAAGAAGAAGAACACCAAATTCTATCAAAATCATTAGATGGATTTAATGCTACTGTCTTCTTTTACAGAATAATCGCATCTGCATCATTTGACAAATCAGTGAAACTGTGGGAAGCTGCCACTGGAAAGTTCATCACGACGCTCAGGGGCCACGTGCAAGCTGTGTATATGGTGGCCTGGTCGGCGGACTCCAGACTATTGCTCAGCTCCAGTGCAGACTCCACATTGAAAGGTAGGGTAAAAGTCAAGACTATCATTTTCTCACTATTGTGTACGTCAATTTAGGAAAATAATTGTCAATTTTCGTAAGACGCTTAAATATTATCGCATTTCATCTCCAGATTATCGCATTGTGTAAGCATGCACAGAGTAGGGAATGTCGATCGCGTCCTACAGCGACAGTCACACATTCTCTGCTCTGTGATGCCTTCACACCACACCACGTGGCTAAGTAGGTATGTCGTAGTACTATTGTAATGTTAGTAACTTTCTGTTCCAGTTTGGAACATGAAGACCAAGAAGTTGGAGCTTGACTTGCCAGGCCATGCTGATGAAGTGTATGCGGTGGACTGGTCGCCTGATGGCGCGTATGTAGCGTCTGGAGGAAAAGACAAAGTTTTGAAGTTGTAAGTTTTTACCCAACTGACCTACCCAGGAGGACAATAGCTTTCGTATATATAAAAAAATTCCTTGCCTGTTGACCCCATTGTTCACATAGGCAATGGGGCCAACGGTAAGTTATCCACTTTATTTTTTTACACGGAAGAGATATAGCGCTGTTTGTCTTAGACTAAAATGAATCATTTGAAATTTCAACTTGATGGGGCCAACAGCTGGCCTCATTAATGGGACGACGGGCGATGTGGCCAACGGGTATACACGGCTAACATCTCATGCACAATATTTATCTCACCGATCATTTGCTTAGAATTTTACTGCTGGAAAAAATAGTTTATATATGGCATCCTTCGAGCAACGGCCTCCGTACCGGACGGAAGGCCGTGTTGCTCGAAGATGGCATCCAAAAGGTTTTTCTATCAATCATATGGCTTACATATAGGTAAAACCTCACTATAAAAATGGTCTAACTATTTGATTTTATTGTTACAGGTGGCAACATTGAAAAGTTTAAATCTATGGATAATTTTATTGTAAAATAAAGAAGCTTATTACATTATTCTTTCAATAAATACATACAAACAAACACTACTTAATTTTAATGCTCTTCTTAACATTAGCTTTGATACCAGAGGCTTCTCCAGCGTAGCGGGTGACTTCAGTCCGTGGCTCACGCACTGCACCCTTCCTCCTGATCTTAGCTTTTCTGTATTTGAGTTTATGTTTCACCCTAGGATTTCTCTGGTCTTTCTTCCTATGCGGTGTCAAACCTTTATTTTTAGCGATTTGGTATGTAATTTCCCGTTTATCACCTTCTTCTATCACAGCTTGAGAAGATGTGGAAGGTTTATTCTCTACCTCATTGTCATTTGGAGAATTATCCTCATTATCAGAGAATCCACTCTCTTCAGATTCATTGTCATTTCTGGCTGACTTATGAATTTCTTTGATGTTAAAGTCATTTCCTTCATATTCATCATCATCTGAAACTCCAGTGTCTTCCCCATCATCTTTTTCAATAGCACTAATAAGTTTCAATTTCTTGGCTGCAGATTCTGGGGCAGCTTTGCTGGATTTTCGCTTCATTTTATCTCTCTTTTCTAACCTGAGTTCAGTTACTGTTAATTCCAAATTATTCTTCATTGCAGTTAATATTTTGTCAATTTGTGGTTTTATAACTTCTAAATAAATAGGTTCCATTTTGTTCAATATTTGACTATATTGATACAACCTTTTTATCACTGGATGATTCTGAATATTGATTCTCTGGCTTTTCAAAAGCAAATAAAAACTGATGTTTGTACAATAATTCAAAATCAAATCATAATTTGTTTTAACAAATTTCGATGCAGGGCATTTTGGTATTTTACCATCCTTTACTAACTCTAGAACTGGTTGAAGGTCATCTTTAGCAACAGTCAATTTTGTTTTAAAATCGTCAATGAGTCCCGCAAATTCTGGACTTTCCTTTTCAAACAACTGGATTTTCTGCCTCTTTGAAAGTTGACTGAGATCACTCTTGATAACAGACTCTTTTTCCTCTGCTGTTTTGAACTGTTTTGTAAAGAAATCCAAAGTGAAATCTTCATCACCAAGTTGTTCCAGGAGTCGTTTTTGTATGTTTCGGGCCTCTTCTTCTTCCATAAGAGCTGCCTCTTCATCTTGCCCAAACCCTCCATAGTCCTCATCAACATAGTCTGTAGAATAGTATGATCTTTTTTTCTTTCCCCATGCTTTGGAATCGGGCAAATCATCATCAGATTTTTCTTGTCCTTCTACATCACTGTCAGCAATACCCAAATCATCTTCTTTTTTTTCAGAGTCATCATCTGACTCTGAAAATGCATAGATTTCATCTTCATTATCAGAATCTTCATGCTTTCGCTTTTGGACTTTAGCAAGTAATCTTTTATCTCTTTCTGTGGATTCATCTTCCGAACCAGAGGGTTCATAGTTTTCCTTCATATCATACTTCGAATGAATTCTGAAATGATTAAAATACTAAATGTTAATTTATAAAATACTTAATGTTAATTTGCAATTTTTCTCTATGCTCTTTATTGTTTAGAATAACACAGCAATTTCATTTCGGGCACTTTGGACTGCGACACGGATGGTGCCGGGTTAGATCACCAGTCGGGTCAAGATGAAAAATGATCTTTTTCAGATTCACCTGGGTCATGGATGTATATATTTGTAATAAAATATAGTACCGTTGAGTTAGTATCCCATAACACAAGTCTCGAACTTACTTTGGGGCTAGTATCAATCTGTGTGATTTGTCCGTACATATTTAGTTATTTACTTACACATATACATACATTCTATCACGTCTTTTTCCCTTGCGGGGTAGACAGAGCCCAGGTCTGTAAAACCTTGAGGCCATGTTTAGCATGTTGGTGGGCTTGTAGGTGAGATCGGGATCAAAACAGTGATGGGTTGCTAGCCGCATCGCCTATAGACATGATTCCTGAGGCCCATTCCCTCAATCGGCTTTTACTATCTGCACGGGAAGAGAACCAGCTGGTACATTCTAAGTTTTTTCTTTTCTCCCAGACCAGCATGGAAGCACATATATATACTTAATATATATATTACACATATAATAAACATATTAAATTCTATAGCTACCCATATATGCGTAACGGCGTGTACAGTGCGCGGCACGAAAGTAGAATCTGCGCAGTGCGCGAAAAACAGATCCTGGATGAGGTAGGGTTCGCGGGGGGAAGTGCGTTACTATAGCAACCGCCGGCGCGGGTGGACGCGTGCCCCCGCGCAGCGCTGCCACGTCTCCCGCTGCCCGCGCATGCTCCTCTGTCGTCACAAGTACAGGCAGCAACAGCGATTATATTCTATTCATTTTCATAGTATTTTTAACAAGATGAATAGAGTTTTAAGAAGGCAAACACGTAAAATGATTAACGATGTTTACTGTTATTTTAAAAAGTTGTATTTTCGAGGTTATTTTTTTTTTTTGTTCAAACACACTAATCTCTAACTTTCTCTGCTTTGGGTTTAAAGAATTTATTTACTCACAAGAATTACAATGGTATTCACTTAAGTGAGTGTAAAACATAATATATAATATTTCGTAAATATCGGCGAGTGTAGGTAGGCGTCACAAAACTCATAAACACTGCGCGCGAGTTGCCAGCGACAAAACTGCGTATGGATATACATTTGTGATAAATAGGTAAACAACACGGAACACGGACAGGGCATTAGCGTTCACTGGAAGCGACACTTCTATCGTAAGGTGAGTTATCTATGTATTCCATAACTACTTGCATTTGTTATTTTAGGCATAAATATGTATTTTGTGTAATTTAAGTAGTATTACGGATTTATGCGTTTATATTATAAAATTTTTGTGTTTATATTTTCTATGTTTATGAGTATTAAAATTAACTTTTTGTGCTATTAATTAAGTAGTTAGTTTATGCATGAGATAAATAAATATTTTAGTCAGTATATTATTTATATATATCAAATCTTAAGTGTGTTTATATATCTATTTAGTTTGAAATATGTTAAAAATAATTTATATTATTAACTATATTAATTCAGGAAAAGCTAAACATGTATGGTTTTATTACTTCAGGAGTATTTAATTTAAGTATATTTATGTATATACATATATACACATACATATACACACATACATATATACAGTACATACACCCAGTTGTGATTTTGATAGGTATTATATTGTATATTTTTTTATTATATGGATTTTAAGCAATTTTTTGAACTGATACATTGATTTTGCATCTTTTACACTATTCGGGAGTTGGTTGAATATTTGTGCACCTTCATAAATTATAGTCTTTTTTCCGTAGTTAGTTCTTGGAGGACGCAGGTATATGTTATTGGCGCTTCGTAATAACCTATCGCAGACTTGTCTTTTCTTGGTAAAAGTTATTTGTGTATGTATGTCTTTAGTTATAATTTTTCGTATTAGTATGCATGTGTTATAAGCATATATCTGTTTGATGTTTAACAGTTTTGTTTCTGTATATATTTTTTCTGTCGATGTCAGATAGTCATACTGGAATAGGGATTTGATTAACTTGTTTTGTGCTATTTGTATAATGTTAAGATTCGTTTTAGTAGCTGTGCCCCATACTTCGATCAGATTTTCTACATGTGGTTTTACTAGCGAGTTATAAATAGTGTATCGAACGTTACGAGGCAAACAGCCAGCGATTTTCCTAAGTGCTCCTGTCAGACATGTAAGTTTAGTTTTTATTTTGTCAATGTGTGACCTCCAGGTAAGATGACAATCTAAAATAAGGCCTAAATATTTCTCCTCTTTTGTTTTGTTTATGGTTTGGTTATTTATTTTTAAATTTTGATGTTCTCTAATTTTTTTGTTCTTTGCGGCGAAAATTATGTAATTCGTTTTTTTCGTGTTTATGGTTAAAAGGTTATTTTGGAACCAAGTATTTAGTAGATTCAAATCGTTTTGTGCTTCGGCAAGTATTGTGTCAACAGAGTGACCATAATAAAATAAACTAGTGTCATCAGCATAAAGAGTAATATCTCCAGTTAGGCCAAGGTAACGTATGTTATTAATATAAATTAGGAAGAATAAAGGTCCCAAAATAGAGCCCTGTGGCACACCACATGTAACAGGCAGGGGATTACTTTGGTGTTTGCCTAGTTTAACAACTTGGGTTCGATTTGTAAGGTAGGAATCACAAATACACTATGTATATGGTATTAAAGAAGTACTGGTTTTCCCTGACTGACACATCAACAAGAACCTGTACCAGTACTTAGTCTATCAATTCATTACATATGTATATATCTAAATATATATAAATTACGTGGCACATTGTTTGTCCGCACGATGGACTTCATACATAACTACTTCAAATTTACATCCAAGTTTGATCCAACTTTAAACATAGGATATTTGTATGTACCCCAGGCGAAGTCGGGGCGGTATCTATATATAAAAAAAAAAACGCTGAACAAGTATTTTCGCATCGACTGTACCTGCGCAGTAGACGCCATTTTTGTTCTAGTTTCGTGCCGCGTACTGTAACTTTAGGTCTTAGGTACCTACTGTCGTTATTAAAACAAACTACCTATAGAAGGGATATTATGTCGTACATAGGTATATCAGGTAGAATGAAATGCGTAAGTGGCTACCTACCTTGCATCCCGGAGAGAAGTACTGTTCCCGAGGGATCGACACTAACGCGAGCGGAGCTCGGGCGAAAGCTAGTAATATCATACAAACCTTATTTTATCAGCCATTGTGATGATTAATAAACAACACTATTTTAACAACAAAGTACAATCATCATATCAATAAAATCGCATGTCACTTTCTTGAGGTTAGACGATGAATATGTCACTGATGGTCACTGAATTAAATTTACTGCACCGTTAATTTATATACAATTAATATAAGAATACATCTAAGGCAGTATTTTAAATTCCTTCAAGATAGGTGGAAAATGCACAATTGCCTTATTTAAATAAAAACCACACTACGTAGGTAGGTACCTAACCTAACACATCTTTTCCGACTTTTGACGTATGTGTTTTTTTTTTTAAGAAACTTTTTTACAGAATCGAATCCTAGACACGAAAAAATAAAGACTGCTTGCTTCGTGGAAAATACGCCTTCCGACTATCGGACCGACAAGAAAATCGGATCTTTTTCCGACTCGCTCGGACGTTATGAATATGTGATGTCCGACTATCGGATCAGACGTGTGTTTCTTGTCCATATTCTATGCATATGCAGACACAAACACAAACTGTGAAGAGATACTAGTGCAAATGTACAATGTAGGTATTGATGTCAGTGATGTCAAGATCACCCATATACTTCGAGCAACACGGCTTTTTCCGTGTTGCTCGAAGCCCATATATTTAAGTACCTTTACGGGAAGTGTAGAGAGAGCACCTTTCGAATCGGAACTTCGAGCAAGTCAGAAAGACGTAAAAAATCCTTAGAGTATCAATATTTAACTATAGAGCGCTCCTAATGTTTTTCGTCGTTGTGCAGAACGTAAGCAGATGTTCTATAGATTGTATCTATAGATGTAGCGCGGTCGGTAGTGATGTGCATCGCGTCGTGCGAAACGTCGCAAATGAGTTACATCCGAGGGCGTCTTTGGATGTAAATCACTTTAATAAATTTTGGATCTTTGAATCTGTAGTTAGTTTCTAGATATGAAATTAATCATCGTCCTCGTCATCATCGTCATCGTCATCATCCATGTCATCGTCCTCGTCATTGTCAACGTAAATAATAATAAATAAATAAATCTTCTTTATTTGCCACAAAATACAAGGAAAATTACAGCTGCAGATAAATGAGTCTTAAACACATTAGGTACTTATATACTTATAGGGGCAAATGCATGGGGACGCACAGCCCACCACCATCTAGAAGTTTGCCTCCAAACTAGGCTCACGCCTGTATTTTGGATGACAGACGACCGTCAGGAGAGTGGGAAAAACACCCCACATACGGCCATACAGTTACCATAAGGCAGCTATAAGTCCTTACAGTGGCTACTTAATATCTAGTTAACATTGGTGTACTTTGACCCAGCTAGAAAATTCTGTTTTCGGGTCCAAAGTTATAGTAGAGACATATGACTAAGGAACACATAATATACATAAAACAAAGTATATACTAAAAATTCGGTGCCCATAATTCTGCATATTATGCATTTTATTTTGTAAGGAGCGTAAGTGATTAATATGAACAATTAGGGTGTCTGTAATTACGACTAATCTAATTACTGTTGTACAATGAAATAATAATAGTTAATACTGGGAACTGGAAGCTGTAGGAGTGAAGTTTTAGGGTAAGAGAGATTCAGTTTCTGCATAGTTTAGTGTCTTAAGCCAATTTACTAGTTTAGTTTTACATTTGTATTTAGTTGTTGGATAAATATTTAATAATTTGTTAATTTTATTATATAGGGTACAGCTTAATATTCTAAAATTTCGTTTTGCATGTGTTGTTCTATGTCCCAAAGTTTGACATACCCTAAATGACAGACGTTTGGTTTTTGCTTTTGGGTTGTACACGGTTAAACTGTGTTTTTTAAGGACTGTCTGTAATATAAAGAGCTGCCTGACAGTTAGCACTGACGTCTCAGTGTATAGTAGAGAAGTGGGATATCTATATGGTTTTCGAGCCATAACTTTAATTACAGCCCGTTGCGCTCTTTCCAGTGGCAATATTTTGGTTTTGGCTGCCCCTCCCCATACTAAAATACAATACGTTAGCAATGTTTCGCAAAGGGCAATGTATGTCATTTTAATGGTACTAGGATCAGCTACGCAGCGAAGGTTTTTAAAAACGTAAATAAGTTTTCTAACACGGGATGTTAAAGCTTTGATATGTTGGGACCAGTTGAGTGCCTGGTCGAGGTAAACTCCAAGGTATTTGACACATGTGGTTCTACCAACAATGAAACAAGTGCAATTGGATGATGGACTCAAACAAGTGTGTGCTCGCAAAACAAATCCATCTGTAGGCGGTGCCGAAGTCGCTCTCAGGCTAAAAGTGATATAGTTCGTTTTAGCGAGATTAAGTGTCATTACATTATTTTTCAAGCAGGACATCACTTCTAGCAGAGAGGTCTCAGCATTAGTCTGAGTTTCAAGCCAAGTGCGACCATGAATGAGCAATGCAGTATCATCGGCGTATGAGAATATGCGGCAGTTAGGTAGCTTTAATTTACAGATCTCATTGATATATATGGTGAAGAGGGTAGGACCAAGAATGCTGCCTTGTGGAACGCCATAAGATATTGTTACCTCTTCACTTACATAGTCGTCAATCTTGGTGACTTGGGTCCGGTTTGAGAGGTAATCCCGGAAAAGCTGCAGAGCAGTACCCCTAGTGCCGATAGTTTCCAATTTATGAATCAATCGCGGGATAAAAACCGTGTCAAATGCCTTTGACAAATCAAGGAATATGGCGAGACATTTCGTTTTTTCATCAAGGTGTTTAACTATCTCATCGACGAGAGCTGAGACGGCGTCTTCTGTAGATATGCCTTCACGAAAGCCGAACTGGTTATCGGAGATTATGTTCTTGTCTTTTAAATACCTAGTAAGGCGAGAATTGAGAACTCTCTCCAAAACTTTAGACAAAGAAGAAAGAACAGAAATTGGACGGTAGTTACCGATATCCGTGCCGTCACCGCTCTTGTATATGGGATGAACGATAGCTTTTTTGAACGCATCGGGAAAAACACCTGTAGCTAGGGATAAATTACATATGTGCGTTAGTAGGGGGACAAATATTTCACGTGAAGACTGCAATATTGTAGCAGAAATATTATCCCATCCAGTGGCACAGTTCTTTCGAAGTCCCAGAATTAGATTATTAATCTCTTGTGCATCAACATCAAACAATACAATTGAATCACAGAGAGGAGTTGAGGTTTTGGGGACCTTGCTACAGGGTTGAGGATGATCTTGTATTTTGTCTGCCAGAGTCTTACCCACATCTCTAAAATATTTGTTAACATGATTGACTGATTCTCCTGGATCTGGTTTAAGCTTAAGAAGAGCATGAGCAGAAGTATTTTGAGCTTTGATGTTTGTTATTTCCTTAATGGCTTTCCATGTCGCTTTTGTATTCTTTTTTGTGTTTTGAAGTAGATTCGTATTATATGTGTTTTTAATTTTTTTAAGAAGTTTGTTTAAGTAGTTTCTATATCTCAAGTATGTTGTTTTAAGTGTTAGATTATCTGGTTGTCGCTTTGACTTTAAGTGCAAATTATCTCTGTTCCGGATGCATCGTAGAAGACCTGGAGTAATCCACGGCTTCAGGCTTCTTTGTCTGCGCGGAGGCAAGTAGCAAATCGTATGTTTTTTAATAATATCAGACACTTGAGACACCAAACAGTTAGCAGCTAAATTTGCATCTTGTGACTCTAAGACGGAGGAAAAATCAGTTTGTGCAATATCAGCTGTTATAGAAGTGTAATCGTACTTAGTGCGTAGTTGTTTCTTTTGCACGTATTTCCTAGTTTCAGATAGTGATATAAGAGAGGGACGGTGGTCGGTAACATAGGTATCGATGACTAGGGATGTCGAGTTAATTTTTGTCTTGAGTGCAATGTGATCAAGGCATTTTTTCTGTCTCGTGGGAGTTGTATATGCAGGCAATAGGCCGTGGGATGCTAATAAGTTTAAGTATTCTTCTGATCTATTGTCGCTATTATTTGGTGAGATGTCAATGTTTATGTCACCGACTAAGATTATTGATGAAACAGGAATTTAGGGATGAAAGTAAACCATTTAAACTTGATATAAATGGGTCAGTGTTTCGAAAGGAGGGGGAGCGATATATAGCTACAATTGTTGTGTCCGGTCCGATTTTACAAACTAGGCCGCTAGATTCCTTTAAAATGCTGCATTCCATAATATTAAAGTCTAGGGAGTTCCGAATGTATATCATCACACCGTCATTTTGATTCAAAGGATTTGTTGTCTGATATAATGTGTAATTTGGTAGTTTTTGGGGAAAAGGATTTTTTGTCAGCCAACATTCAGTCAGTATAATGAGATCGAATTCAACTCTTGTTATTGTTATTAGAGAGATAAACTGGTCGAGATTATGGTTTGAACTACATATGTTTACGTGAATGATATTGAGACTCTTGTTTGCGTTTTTTATGTATTTAAGACATTGATCCGGAGGACAGGTAAATGATTGTGACACATTTATCATCTCCAATTCAGACGATAATTCACTAACAGTATTCATAGTATATATATTCTAAAATATTATATAAGTTTATTAAAGCAATAAATTGGAGATAGAGTGAATGAGTATCACATAGGGCACTTATTCTGGGCGATAGTGTTGGGATATATGGAGTGTCAGACAACAGATATAACGAGAATGAGATACAGAAAACTATCAAGAATATTAGTTTAGAATACGGAGTATGTGATTGTATGGATAACACAAAACTATTAATAAATTGTACTGTGAATGATACAGACAGTGTTTGAGCGAAGTTCAAGTAAGACAAGTAATATATATAATTTTTAATGGGCACCGTGCAAGTATGAAACATAAAACTAGACAAAACTAAAAATTGCGAGATTTGACACATTATAAACAAAATGTTACTCATGAAATGGAGCATAACAGGTGTAGTCACCGCGAGAAAGAAAGCTAGTCATGCAGTAGCGTTAAACGCCTGGAGCGTGGATTCCGAATCAACCCTCATTTGTTTTGATGTCTCATCCTTCCTTATATAGATTTTGCCATTTACCGCCCAGCAATATTTAAAGCCGTTATTCCTTGCAAACTCCCGTGTCAGATAGAACAGCTTTCTGCTGCCACCCGCCAAATAAACGACGTTATCGTCACCGTCATCGTCATCATCATCATCCATGTCACCATCATCGTCCTCGTCATCGTCGTCGTCATCATCCATGTCATCATCATCGTCATCATCCATGTCGTCGTCATCGTCATCGTCATCATCCATGTCATCGTCATCGTCTCGTTATCGTCACCTTCACCGTTATCGTCATCGTCATCATCCATGTCATCGTCATCATCGTCCTCGTCATCGTCGTCGTCATCATCGTCATCATCCATGTCATCGTCACCGTCACCGTCATCGTCATCGTCAACCTCATCTTTATCATTATTATTACCACTGGGAGTGTACCCGGGTGTTTCCAACCGGGTACGGTCAGGCACCACTAGGTAGGTACCAATAGGCATGATCGGATACCCGGGTACCTACAATCGGCTACCATCGACTACAATCGTGTGACATCAGTTTCCATCGAATTCCATTGGTCTACCACTTCCATGTTTCTACTACAAAAAAATATTCCTGACATCCAAACAAAAGTAGTAGGTAAACCAAACAAATGGTAACAAACATACAGTCGAATACAAAACCTCTTTCTTTTTAAAGTCGGTTACAAAATAACAAGAATATAAAAAGTATCAAAAAATCAAATTTCAATTACATTATAAAATAAAGAAAGAGTCGAAAGTTTCTTCTGATTTTTGCCATTCGGCTACGGAACCCTAAAAAGCATCCAAAGTTCGTCGTGTTTAACATTAAGGAATTAAAAAATAAAAATGCATATAGAAAACTAATCAATATTTATCATAATAATTGTAATACATATACGAGTAAAACTACAAATATTCGGATCCGATGTGGTACAACACTAAATCTTACGCGGGAAGAAGTAAGGCGGGGGACGTGGAACCATGTGCTGTGTTTACCCGCCCGCGCGCCTCCCGCAACACCCTCTAACCCCCTAGTCAATTACAATAAAATCAGCCTTTTAGAGGCAAAATATTACTCACCGATGAAAAGAAATATCATTCTTCTTTTTATTTTGCTTCCGGGAATCATGTTTACAACTCGGCACTGCACATTTTACCATAATTATTGAAAAAACGTAAAATAATGGCGGGAGAAACAATCCGTGCGCGTGACCTCGGGTGACTAATCGCGACGTTCGCACTGATTTGAAGCTGTTCATACCCGTGCTTACGGTTCATACTCGTAGACGCGCGCTCTATAGTTAGTATTTATACTCTAAGAGAAAATCAAACACCTAGGTACTGAGAATCTGAGAATAATCAGTCAATCTGTCACTGTCAAATTTTAGAGGTTATTTCGTAGCAAGTATTTATGTTCCTTGTTTCGTAGTAAACCATATATAAAAAGAAAATAAAAATATCTCGGCACTTATTTAAATAAAATAACTTGCTTTTATTGGATACCCAATAGAATAACTATTCTTTACTATTGCATTTACCATGACTTACATTGTATATCTTTTAATATTTATATGTGAATTAGTTGTAAGTAAAAAAATGTCGTTACCTAATTTAGAAACATTAAACTCTGAAAAACCAAATGAGTGTAACCGTTGTAAAATATTAACAGATTCCTTTAATCATTGGATCGAAAAAACTTCTCGCGGCAAGTACGAAGGAGGTGATGCAGCTTGGGAGGAAGCAAAATTAAAATCATATGCTCGCAGTGAAATACGCCTAGTCGAAGTACAAGAAGGTCTTTGTTCGGAAGTTAAAAAACATCAAGACGATTGCTACTCATTGGCTGAGGAAGTAGAGCAAGTTTTAGAGAAGTGGTGGTTCAGCGAAGGTCCCAGTGCAGCAGACTTATATACATGGCTATGTATAGAAACACTCCAGTATTGTTGTCCAAAGAATCACTATGGTGCAACATGTGAGCCTTGTCTGAATGGTAGAAATAATGAGGTGTGTAGTGGGCATGGCACCTGTAATGGTGATAGTACCAGAAAAGGTGACGGCAAATGTAAATGTAAGAAAGGATATGATGGAAAATCATGTGATATGTGTGCTATAAATTTTTATTCTAATGAAGATGTTTGTTATCCATGCCACAAGGCTTGCAATGGATGCTCTGGTGAAGGTGCCAGCAAGTGCAATGAATGCAAAAGTGGTTGGTCTCTTGAGTCTGGTGTGTGTGTGGATATTGATGAATGCATATTTACAACATTATGTAAATCAGATGAATACTGTCATAATAAAGAGGGGTCTTTTGTATGTAAATCATGTGATAAATCTTGCCGAACATGTTCAGGAGCTGGTCTGTCAAATTGCACATCATGTGATACTGACTATGTGTTATGGAGTGGCTTCTGCATGGATGACAAACTAAAGAGTGATCTACTAAGAAACACTCTCAAGAAATTAGCATTGTATTGTGGATTATTTGCTATTGCATTTTTTATATTTAGGAACTCAAAGGTAGTGGCATCTCTAGTAATTTTGATTATTTCTATATTTATTTATTTCTCTGAAAACTCTTCTGATATTAACACAGCAGATGTAATATCAAATTTATATTTAAAATAGCTGCATTCCAAATTTTGTACAAACTACTAAAATAAATGCATAATAGTGTGTTTGTTTTTTTTTCTAATGCAGTCATGCAGGACTTTACTTCTTCACTTTTCCATTATATTCCTTTTGTGCAAAAAAAATAACCGTGGATTAATCATACATAGGTACAACAACAACAAAAATTACAGCATTAAAAGCGGTGCTGTCAAGGAAAACATACCTCATAAAGCAGAGTTACAATGAAGAAAAGACTGGAATAAAGGTGTATTAAAAATACTTTTATTGCAAGTTATGTTACTACATTTTAGTGTCATTTATATACAAAAAGTAAATACAAGGTTTTGGGTAGTAATAATAGTTATTAACTAAATATTGTAAATAATTTATAATACAGCTGGATTATAATACTTACAACTAATAATTAATCAATGAAAAGAAGACAATGATTACAAGGTAACATATTGGGCCTCATAAAATAACTAAGAAATTCACAAAAGGGCCACAAAATGTGTAAAAGTGTACTTAATCTATTTAAGTGTGTTTGACAGTTAATTAGCTTAGCCCAGTCAAAAATCATGCAGTAAAATGTGCCATACAACAACTAAAATATAATATATATATATATATATAATTGTATATAAATATACAATTCGGAAATCATTTGTTATTTTATCAATTTATGAATTTGGTACTATAAATAACAAAAATTATATGATATTGCTAAAGCAAATAGGTGTAGACAGGTTTTTTTTTACTGTACTAAGATTGTGACTTATGGCCCTAGAATCTAGACACTATACACTACAGATGTCAAGAATTATTAAATAATTGGCAATAGTTAATTTGGCAGCTATCAGCATAGGTATACAAATTCAGTCTGTATGAAGATAACTATAAGTAAAAACCGGCCAAGTGCGTGTCGGGCCACGCGCAGTGTAGGGTTCCGTAGTTACGAATGGCAACTTTGATTTCACACTGTTCACACTCGCACCTCACAGTTTAACGACCAAAAACATCTAACTATGAAAATTGTATGAAATTTTACATTTTCCAGTACATTTTTATAAGTTGTTTGCCTATACCTTTTTCGTTTGAACTTAGTACTCAGCTCTGATAGTTTTCCTTTCAACTTCAGTATATATACTACTGCTGTAATTTTTTTCACGTGTCCATATATTACCGTTTAGCAGATAGAGGGGGGGGGGGGGGGGGGGAACACTTACTTCAAACAAAAAATTATACTTTAAAACCAAATATTTCGGAAACGAATCCCTAAATCGAAAAATGGTGTTCTCAACCTCACAATATTTTTTAAAGACCTATTTAACGATACCCCATATGATGGGTAAGTAGAGAAATACTCTCTCACTTTACTTGTATGGGAGCTACCTAAAAAAAGTTTTTTTTTCAAGATTTTTTTCTACCACTTTTTTGCCATGATTAATATACGTACCCATGCCCAATTACAGCTTTCTAGTACTTATAGTCTCTGAGTAAAACCGCGGACGGGTTTCTATTACTTATAGTCTCTCAGTAAAACCGCGGTTTACTACGGAACCCTAAAAAAGGAAAAAAAAATGCATGGTGCTTTCTTTAAAATACCTTAATTTTACCGTTTTTGTGATGACTTTGAGGCTATTCTATAATACCTAACTGCCACCAGTTTTAATTAGTTTTGAATTATAATAATAAACACAAATTAGAATATATCTTATATTCATAAAATCACAAGTATTTCTTGCCTCTACTAGGATAAACTATTTAATTTAAAAAGTCATTAAAAAAAAACAATTAATGGAATATACCAGTTTTCTTCATTTTAATTGATAAAAGTTTAATTCGATTTTTTTTACATAATAGCTTGCTGTAGAGGTGGGACAAAAAGTAACTAACAGCAGATGTGTATAGCCTTCACTTCTTTACTATACAATTGGGAATAATTCATAGGACTGGAACTTTTAATAAGATCTAAAATTTCGGAAAAGTCAATTTACGTATTTTCCAAAAAATAGCATAATTTGAATACTTTACTCTGGCATGGGCGTTGGCCACGAATTCACGAGTACGAAACGAATATTTCTCTTACGAATGCAGTTTGCTCTTACCTACAACAAAAGGCATATGAGAATATTTTTAATATATTGTAACAGCGTTCTTTGGCGAAGAGAAACATAAATCTGAATCTTTAAAGATAACACAATGTGGACTAAACTAAGTATTTAATATATTACATTCAACAAAATAAATCATTGTAAATGTTAAAATGTCTTCCAACAAAATCAACACAACATGTAATGGAGTAACTTTGTTCTAAGTTTTTTTTTGGTAAAATTTATTTTTTTAAGTACTAATATAACACCACCTAAACTACTTGTGAAAATAAACTCAGCTAACCTAGTGTTAGCCAGCGAATCTTCCTAAAATATCCGCTAGGTTAAAGAAATACTGCTTAAAGTATTAAGCAAAACGAACATTTGAAGAGTCGTAATAAAACATAACATTTCTAAATAATACACACGACTAGCATTTAAAATGCTAAAATAGTTACAAAGAAACACCTTGAACAATTATTTTTAAGAAACCCATTCACCTTTCACTGACTTTCATCTCTAGTGTGTTGTTAATATATAAAATAATTGAACATTACATCGAAAATGTAACTTTACTTAAATTCAAAATGTTTTGATCGAATCACTATCAATGTGGAAAATTGCATATACTGCTCGTTCTTTACACTATTTTCAGTCTGCCCATTTTAATAATTATTATTATTTACTTATTTTCGGTCCCTTTTCATAATACTCGTGATTGTCTCCTGATCTCCACCTGGCATTACATTCACACTAGCTACTTTGATACCGTTTTCTTTACATCGATAACCAAGTTGTACACTATAGATAAGAAGCGCATAATGTGAATGTAGGCTACATTTTCTTCTTGATATTACTGGAAATAGAAGATTTTCGTACATGCTAAATTTCGTGTAAATGATATTTCCTCCTAATCAATACATCTATAATCAGTCTGTTCTTGCATTTATGGAATGTATAAATGGTTTCGTTGATTTTCCATTGAACGGATATATGATAAAAATAAAATCGTGTCGCAAAAGCGATAAAACTAAATGGTGATTACAGCTACCAATAATGGAATTGTCTTGCATCTCAAAGTAAACCGTTCAACTGAGATCCTACCTGGGGAATGCCCTACGAGTATACTGAGAGCGTCCGAGTGGCGGGCTGCAAGATAACCCTCTAGTCACAAGTTCACAAGTAAATAATTCTAACTAATATTATAAATGCGAAAGTTTGTTTGTTAGTTTGTCAACGTTTTCACGCCGTAACTACTAAAATGATTATCATGAAATTTGCATACAAGTTGTCTGGAGAACGAAGGACAAAGGCTACATCCTATAAAAGGCGGTGCTGCGGAAAAGTTAAACATAAATTCTGTCAACAATTCCGTCACAAGTTTTATACGTGCCGTTGTAACAACCACCATCAATTATAGAATAATAATATGACACGTTGTATCACACAGCAACAGCTAACAGTGGGCGGTAATATGTATTGGTGTAAACCGAGAAGTCCTAGCTAGTTACAGAGTGATATTTATGGGCTTTATTTATTTCAGTATGATGATGGGTAATGTGTGAGTAAATAATTTAATAACAGTTATATAGTGGATCGATGTTACTATGTGATTACACATACTTTTTGCACGCGCGACTGTTATGCATTTCCTGTTGACTCACAACCACAACGCCAGTAAAAATCGTCTGTGAAGATATTTCTACACTTCAGATTTTATCTGATACTCATAAATTCCTACCTATTCTATAATAACCAAAGGTCAGCAAGGGTGGAACATATACATATACCTAAACATCGAGTTAAGTCACAAGAGTGATTTATACCACCACGGAAAAGTATCAGCCGCGCTATTATTATATTCTCCTTGAAGTGTAAGTAAATATGCACCGCTTCCAGGCACTGACAGATAACACATACAGATTATTTATGAAGTCCTGTTACTGTCTAAATTGTCCTAAAGCTCAACCAGACAGTGAATAGAATAAGGTATGAGTTCAAACTCAAGATATTTAGAGACGGGTATAGTACATTATGATGCAAGTACGATAAGCTGGATATTATACTAGACATATCTAAACGCACGAGGCGAACCGAGCTCATAAAAACCGATGGTTATAATCGCTAGCTTATTGAGTACGAGCATCATACAACATTTTTCAACATATTTCTGATTACCATAAAATAAATTGAGCAATTGTGTTTGGTGCAAAAAAAGGGCTCAAGTCCGTAAAATACAACCGGATTAGCAAGTTAGCAATTTTCCCGCGACTTCGTACGCGTAAATTATAGCTTATGTCACCTGTAGATGAAATAGCTTTTTATAGGTGAAATTGTAAAAGTCGGGCCACTACTTTCGGAGCCTATTCAATGCAAATAAACAAATAATCAAATCTTTCCCCTTTATAATATTAGTACAGTACAAATCAAAATTTAGTGCGGCTCGGAACATCGCGCGGCTCGATACGCAGTACCTAACAATATAAGGTTCAAAGGGGCGTGCGCAGAGAGGCGGGGCGTTGGGCTGGGCTACTGCGCAGCGAACAGCTAATATCCGAATCGCCATAAACTTTGATTCGGACTGCATTGATGTATTGAAAAAGTTTTGGGGCTGGCGCGTGGCAGTGAGTAAGTTCAGTCCAAGGCGCTGGGCCCGCGCTGGTGCGAGGAGAGCTGCGCGGCCAGCTGGCGATGCTGCAGCAGGCAGTAGAGGATGCCGGCCTGCGCCATGGCGTCCACGGTGCCGGCGGCCAGCAGGTCGGTGCGCTGCTTGGCGTTGGCCGCGCTGGCCGGCCGCAGTAGCGTCGGCCCGAACACCGTCGCCAGGTTGTGCAGCGACATCTTGTTCTCGCGCTCGTGCTGGTTCACTCTGCAATACATACATAAATCATCACGTCTTTTTCCCTTACGGGGTAGACAGAAGCTAAGAGTCTAAGACCAAAGGCCACATTTAGCGTGTTACATGGGCGTATATAGGTGGAAAACCGAATCCAAGTAGTGATGGGTTGCTAGCCGCATCGCCTATGATTCCTTAGATTCTCGCCCCTCGACCGGCTTCTATGGTCTGCGCGGAAAGAAAAGCAGTTGGTACATTCTACGTTTTTTCTTTTCTCCCAAAACAGCATGGGAGGATGAACTCAAATGCCACAAGAAATATCAGACTGCACAGAATATAAATTGATTATTTAATAAACAACACGTCAACTTTTCCTTGGCAAATAGGTGCAGGAGGAGAAGGTTGAAGTGGTCGTAATCGGGAAAATTGAGAATTTGTAGTATTTGAGGTGCCTATTATTCTGTTGACTATCGACTACGATGCTAAACGTGGCCTGTAGGTTTTATGACCTTGGGCTCTGTCGCTCTGTCTACCCCGCAAGGGATAAAGACGTGATAGTATGTATGTATGTACTATCGACTAGGAGTTAGATTCGAATTAACTTTATTTAATGCAGGTATGTCAACTGTCGGTTGATTTAAACTAGATGGAGATAATGCGCTTAGTAGTTTAGTATGTACTTACTTAACAAAATGATTGAGAAGAAAATCTATGCAGTTCTTGTTCAGATCGGGCAGCTGGGCGTAGCACTTGAGTAGGGCATGCCGTCGAGTGTGCGCGGGACCCGAGTCTACCGATGTGCCTGCTCCCTGCAAGCAAAACATTCACGTTTTTATTTACGAAATGGTTGCATTCCCGTAGATGTCGTAGAAGGCGGCTTAGGAAACACAAGCTAAACAAAGCTTACAAACAACAAAGAGACCTCTAATCCGTCTGGCCGGCGTAAAGAATGTAGGCCAAATCCTCTGACTGAACTAATTAAAAATGAGATCTGTATTCCTGGTACTATCGGTATACATGGTTTTCGATTTTTATTAGCTATAATATAAGTAGTAATTAACGAGTGACAAATCAATTTTCATAGCTGTCGTTATCCAGCATGTGCATAATGAGTGTTGGGAAATAAGTGGCGGCAGCATTATGTCGGGTACGTAAAGCTGTGAATGGGCCACAATGTGTCAGTTATTGTTGCTTGTCAAATATTAACCAATCAAGGGGGCTTATCGAGGTCAACGCCTCAGTACTAGTAGAAAATCTTCATTAACAAAACATCTATCACACATACTTGCGTGGCGCCCCAAGCTCGAATCAGTTCTGGGTAGAGCGCGTCTGTGAACAGTGCCTCGGGCAACTCCCGCAAATACAACTTGAGCACGCCCGTCACCGAGTGGATGTCCACCTCTTTGAGGAGTTGCTCGGCTTCGTAAGCATCTGAAATAAATAAAACCGGCCAAATGTGAGTCGGATTCGCACACGAAGGGCACCGCCATTCAAACTACAAAAACACGTTTCTTGTATGCCCCTTCTTAAATAATCTTCTTATGATGTTGTGCCCACGTTAGGCATCACATAAAGATAAGGACACTCACTAGTCTCGAAGCTCTTCCTGAGACGGTTGAGGTCGAAGGCGTTACCGGAGATGCGGTACACGCCCACTTCCGTAATACCACTCTGCTCCACCTCGCTGATGATGACTGAATGTCGTACCCACGCTAGGAATCACATAAAGATAAGGGCACTCACTAGTCTCGAAGCTCTTCCTAAGACGGTTTAAGTCGGAGGCGCTACTGAAGATGCGGTATAAGCCCACTTCTGAAATACCGCTCCATTCTACCTTGCTAATGATGTCTGGATATCGTGCTCATGCTAGGAACCACGTAAAGAAAGGACACTCACTAGACTCGAAGCTCTTCCTGAGACGGTTGAGGTCGGAGGCGCTGCCGGAGATGCGGTACACGCCCACTTCCGTGATACCGCGCCGCTCTACCTCGCTGATGATGACTGAATGTCGCGCCCACGCTAGGAGTCACAAAGATAAGGGCACTCACTAGTCTCGAATCTCTTCCTGAGACGGTTGAAGTGGGAGGCGTTGCCGGAGATGCGGTACACGCCCACGTCGTTGATACCGCTCCGCCCCACCTCACTGATGATGACTGGATGTTGTGCCCACGCTAGGAATCTCATAAAACTAAGGACACTCACTAGTCTCGAAGCTCTTTCTAAGGCGGTTGAGGTCGGAGGCGCTGGCGGAGATGCCGTACATGCGTATCTCCGTGATGCCGCTCCGTTCCACCTCGCAGAATATAGAAGTCGTGCTCACGCTAGGAACCACATACAGATAAGGACACTCACTAGTCTCGAAGCTTTTCCTGAGTCGGTTGAGGTCGGAGGCGCTGCCGGAGATGCGGTACACGCCCACTTCCGTGATGCCGCGTCGTTCAACCTCACGCACGCATGCGCTGATGATGAATGGAATGTTGCGCTTCTCTCGTCTGCAACACATAAATAAAGCCGAATCAGCAACGTTCTATTAATAGGCATATCAATATGTCTTAAAAGTTGAGCTGATTTGGTTTGAGGCACATAAAAAACGGTTCTGGGTGACAATGGGCTGAAGAAAAAGAATCGGTAGTTTTAAATGAGTTTGTGTTTTGTGTTACCAACAGTTGGCAGTTCAAATTCAGGTTCAATTAATTGTTGTTATTGAACAACACTGTATTAAATGTCGCCACTGACAGATATTTATTGAACCTATCATCTCGGTGCAAATCCACCTTGTTAATTACTTTGATTCCCATGCCGTCTAGTTCCCGGCAGAGTAGAATGTGACCACTCCAAGTCTTCCCGTGGATGTCATAGAAGGTGACTTAGGAAATATAGCTAAACAAAGCATAAAAACATAAAAGAGACCTTTAACCTGTCTGGCCGGCGTGGAGAGTGTAGGCCAAATCCTCTGATTGCTCTGGCTAATATATGGTTATGTTGTTTTCACGCCAAACTACTGAACTAACTGATGAAATTTGGTACACACCATAGATATCAGAATAATACTAGGTTAGATCGGTGCGTGAGCGAAATATGTTTGAGTCCCGATGTCTCCAGAAAAACAAGTTTTACGCACACTGTTTCAAAATATTTTACGTACACAAATTAAACGGCCCAATAGGAGAGACAGGCACACATACTAGTTTGACGCGTAATAACGAGTTCACACACATTCAACAGCCTACACCTACGCTAGTGTACCGGCGCCCGTACTACGCTATTAGGTAAGGTACCGCACGTTCGCTTGCGTCACATACATTACGCGGTCAAAACTGTCTCCTAACTTCTAATGAAAGATCTTACGCGCTATGTAATACGTATACTCATTTTTGTATCAATGTAACTGACATGACATTTTCGATGGTACATATCTTCATTATTTTAAGTTTTCGCTCAATGTTGACCATATTGCGATCCCACCTGCCACGCCCCCGAGCCCACTCTATACATCTATCTGGTAGAGCCAGAGAAAGAACAAAGGCTACTTTTTTCCCACGCGGACGAAGTGGCGCGCACAGCTAGTATGATATACCTAATCCGTTATATTATGTAGTGTTTGTCAGTACTGACTTGGCGACGTGCGTGATCTTGGCGCCGAAGAGTGCGCCGGGCTTGGCGGAGGGCACGCGGCGCGCCTCGCGCTCGGGCGGCAGCACGCGCAGCCGCAGCGGCAGCGACCCGCCGCCCAGCGACACCGTGCGGCACACGCCGCCCGTCTCCGCCACCCACTCGCGCGACAGCTGCAGCGATACACATTATTATTTAACACAGCTTGCAGGGTTAGATATTTCTGTATATTCCTTCCGAATTTATGAGATTCCTTCCTGGATACAACGGTACTTTTGCAGCTTGTGAAGTATATCATGAATCATGATGAAGCAGTGGCACTCTGAACCCCCTAATTCACTATCACTTTTAATCACTCTTAATCCACAATTGCGACGATAACTTCTTAAGTTCTAAGACAAAAAAGTTCCCTACCATTCATCTTAGCTCTTCTAATACAAGCCATAAAGTCACAAATACTCCGTAATATTATGTCTCCACAAAGTAGCATGCACACATGTTTACTTAGCACAACATGTTTACTTGCGGCAAGCCTTATTGTAACACAAAAATTGACACGTTATGTGTGGAATCTTATCATGATAAACATAATGAAATCAGCCAAGTGCGAAGCAGAAGCGCACATGCATCGTTCCGCATCATTTAACAATATCTACGAAAAACGCTAAAAACCCGTTTCTTGTTCTCTACACTGATTATTTTGTATTTATTTTTGTTGTCAGCATAAGATATATTTAAACACAATCTGTAGATAAATATAGCCTCTACAGCTCACGCCAATCTTTATTGTGGCTCAATACATTGCGCGATTCGATACGCAGTACACAATATAAAGTAGGCTCAGAGCGCACACGGAGGCGGGGCGCGGACTGTGCAGCTCGCAGCTAATATCCGATCCGCAATAAAGTTTGGCGCGACTTGTACCTATTACGGTTCAGCCAAAGAGCATTCTCTTAGGTTCATCATATACAGCACTGTGATAGTGCGACGGACGAACATCAAAGCCTTAGTTATAGGGTTCTGTTTATATCCGGAACGCCAAAATTTTAAGGTTCCGAAAAACAGAACATACCTTGAGCGTGCATTTCCCCCTGAGCACGGGTCGCGCGGCGTCCTCGTACAGCAGCAGCCGCAGGTTCTGCGAGCCCTCCAGATCCAGCGTGAAGTTCTCGTTCCAGCGCGGCTGCGCCGACCGACACACCAGCTTGGACTTGGCCTTGCGGAAATAGTGGCCGTACGAGTCGACCTCCACTACTATGTAGTAATCTGGAAGAGAAGAAGAAATAAAAATTAGTTTTCAACAAGCAACAAGTCCACAGCTGGACATTGGCCTTCCCACAAGGATTTCCATCATAGACGGGTTTTGCCATACTCACGACCAGTGGCGGCCGCTCCTTAAGTGCACTCGTGCACTGCACTACCAGATTTTTATGTATTTCTTAATTTTTTTTCGACACAAATTATTTATCCATCAGTATGTGACTTAAAATTTTACACACTGAAGAAATATTAAAAAACTATTTTCAAACAAGCTTGATCTTTATTACCTAAAATTTAAGACTCATTTTAGCTAAACCAAAAATTGGGCGAGCGCTTTCAAAGTGCGCACGAACCGTCTCCATAGAAACTATATGCAATGAGACAGAAATGCCCCGGCAGGTGAAACGGAAGATGATCCGTACTCAATGTATGAGAAAAATTGAAAAATCCGGACGGCGCTCGAGTCCCGAATACTCCCGAACGGGCTCGCTCGGGCGGCATCGGCCGGGGTGTCTCGCTCGCTCGTTGAAGATTTTTGTTGCGAAGGCGTGTCCTTGACCTTACTTACTCAAATCAGTTTGTTTGTTTTATTTCGCACCTGTGACATGGTGTAATAGATAACGCGCGCGAAATTACCCAATAATTAATTAAAGTTATGGTTTTCTACTTTGTGTGTGCTTCAAATTGTATTGGTTGAAAGTGGCTTTAAAGTGTGTTGTTAATGGGATTATTTGAACAAGAACTATAAAAGAAAATAGGCTATGGCTTATTTAGGAGGTTTGCCGCCTAATCTGTTTTTTTGAAACCATCTCGTGTTTACAACCTGAATTAATTACCTAAACCAATGGTAAGTCAAGATGATGAGATATTTCACTGCATGCCTACATAAGTACCTGCCTACTATACTTTTTAATCAGAAATGGTTTTACAACATGCATTAATATTAACAAGAATTGTACCTAGAGAAACTAATTATGTATGTACAAATATTATTAGGTAGGTGCATAGGGGAAGTCGACTAGAAACACTGCTCTTGAGAGACAGTAGGTAAGCAGATGAACCACCACTCCTTGAAGTCACGAGCCGCCACTGCTCACGACGTTTGGCAAACGGGTTGGCAAGCGCTGTTTGTTCGGCTTATCTTGGTTTCGATGCTACTGCCAGTTGGAACCTATTTTTAAGGGAAGTAAGGGGAAGAGCTTGTTGTTGTTGGATAAAAATATTTGGCAGGCTACTTGCTCGGATGGATTGGGATGAGAAAATGCGAGGAACGCCACGTTAATCGCCCTGTTATTGGTTTGATTGAGGTCTTCAACTGTGCAAGTAGTGGGACAGTTACAGCACGCCAAAAGATGACTCATGGAATGATTGACACCGCAAGTCATAAAGATGGTCTCTCATGAAACCGCACCTAGTTCGGTTTTCTCGGCATCTCCTAACATCAAACCGGAGTCTGTTAGAGAAGAGCCAGACTGCCCAGGGGACGTCACTCCAGGTGGGAGCTTCGGAAGGTGGAGTAACACATAATTCATAGATACCCCTTATCTTGTGTTTTGAAAGCACTGGCAGCATTACCGGCTGGCGTGTCGCGCGGCGAGGTCATGCTGCCCACGTGCAGCTGCAGGTCACCCAGCAGCAACGAGTCACAGCTCTGTACCTAAGCACTGGCAGTATTACCGGCTGGCGTGTCGAGCGGCGAGGTCATGCCGCCGACGTGCAGCTGCAGGTCGCCCAGCAGCAGCGAGTCCCAGCTCTGTACCTAAGCACTGGCAGTTTTACCGGCTGGCGTGTCGAGCGGCGAGGTCATGCCGCCGACGTGCAGCTGCAGGTCGCCCAGCAGCAGCGAGTCCCAGCTCTGTACCTAAGCACTGGCAGTATTACCGGCTGGCGTGTCGAGCGGCGAGGTCATGCCGCCGACGTGCAGCTGCAGGTCGCCCAGCAGCAGCGAGTCCCAGCTCTGTACCTAAGCACTGGCAGTTTTACCGGCTGGCGTGTCGAGCGGCGAGGTCATGCCGCCGACGTGCAGCTGCAGGTCGCCCAGCAGCAGCGAGTCCCAGCTCTGTACCTAAGCACTGGCAGTTTTACCGGCTGGCGTGTCGAGCGGCGAGGTCATGCCGCCGACGTGCAGCTGCAGGTCGCCCAGCAGCAGCGAGTCCCAGCTCTGTACCTAAGCACTGGCAGTTTTACCGGCTGGCGTGTCGAGCGGCGAGGTCATGCCGCCGACGTGCAGCTGCAGGTCGCCCAGCAGCAGCGAGTCGTCGCGGCCGCTGCGCAGCAGGTACGAGCCCATGTCGGTCTGCAGGAAGCTGCGGCACGCCGTCACCCACGCCTGCAGCTCCAGCATCGACACCGAGCTCGAGCCCAGGGGCGGCGCTGATGACGCCTGAAAATTAAATCTCAATATTTATGTGCGCATTATAAAGTCTTAGTGTACGCACTGCATCCGAATAACTAGTAGTTCGTCGCGAACTTTATCCTCGCGAACATGTGTTTACATATGTCGTTAACTACTAAACCAATCTTGAAGCCCATTGAACTTGAATATTTGTTGAAATTGTACTATATTTCGTCGTATTTGGAGCTCTAGTTTGAAAGTTATCGTGGAACAAAAATTACATACATAATACAATTGTGTTTTGTATTGAGGTAGCGATAATTTAAATTCACGTTCTCAACATGAAAACAAACAACTTTTGTTCTGTGAATAAGTCTGAAATCATGAAAAATTAATGAGATTTTCCATAGAACGTTCTATACCTACTGATGTAAAATGTATGAGTAGCTGATATTTTTTCTTGAATTCAGGCTTGTTCACAGAACAAGAGTTTTCATGATAAGTACGTGAACACATTGTTTAACATACATTCAAAAAAACGTACCTGTAAAGCATGTATAGTCGATCCACAGCGTGCGCTCGAACTCCGAGCTGAGGAAGAACACGTGTTGCCGCTGCAGGCCACCGCCGGGCGCGCGCGCCCCCCACGCGGAACACCAGGTTGGGGGACACCAACACCAGCTGACCTTCTAGCTCGGCCAGCTTCTTGCGCTGCCGATAGGAATTTTCAGGAAAAATGAGCTTAAACGTACCTGTAAAGCATGTATAGAGTCTATCCACTGCGTGCGCTCGAACTCCGAGCTGAGGAAGAACACGTGTTGCCGCTGCAGGCCGCCGCCGGGCGCGCGCGCCCCCACGCGGAACACCAGGTTGGGCGACGCCAGCACCAGCTGTCCTTCTAGCTCGGCCAGCTTCTTGCGCTGCTTCTCTGCAGCGCCGCGGCTGCCGATACGGATTTTCTAGAAAAAATTAGAGAAGATAACAAAAATAATCGCACCGTATTGTGTATAAATAGGATACTATGATTTCGGGTTCAGCCTGCTTTACTTTTTACGCCTGTAGCACACAGTCGCGAATGCGGAACAGAAGCGTTGCGGAACGAAACATTAGCGAAACCGCGAAACGCTGTTGTATGATTCCGTTTCGGTTTCGTTCCGCTTGCGGTGTGAGACACTTCAAACAAAATCATACTAGACAGCGTTTCGCGGTTTCGCCAATGTTTCGTTTCGGAACGCTTCCGTTCCTCATTCGCGGCTGTGTGTTACAGGCGTTAGGGTTCCGTAAAAAAACCGGAACCCTTATAGGATCAATCGTACGACTGTCTATCCGTCCGTCGGTCACAGCCAATTTGCTCCGAATCTACTGGACCAAATCAGGTGAAATTTTGGTAGGCTGGTGTAATGTAACCCAAACACACATGTGCAAAATAAATATTTATTTTAAACAAATATTTTTTTATAAAAGTGACTGATACTCTCTTCGCTCTCTATCACAAAAACTACTGAACTAATTTTGATGTAAACTGGCACTGTTCCTAAGTTGGATTACTCGAGACGAACAATATCGCAAGCAGTGGCGGCTCGTGACTCAAAGACCTGGTGGTGCACATCATAAAACATACCTAAACAATATGGATAATTTCTATATGCGGAAATAATTCTCTCTCTTATTTAGATAGGCATTTTTTATTATATTACTTAATGTATGATACCTAATAAGATTAATAAGTAAAACAAAACATAAAAACAGCTAAAGTAAAACACGAACACATACAAACGTAAGACAATTTACGCGAAAACTACCTACGAACATTTCCGAACGTCGGCGTTCGTCCCGCGTCGGGCCCCGTGCGGCGCACGAGATTTCGCTAAACTTCCATACTAATCTTCCGTCTCACGCGCCAGGCGTTTCGTCGCCTTCTCAATAGTAGCTGTATGGGCTCGCTGCGTGCGCTAGTAGCGGGCGCACGGCAAAATATTTTGCCAAGCGAAAATAATACTTACAATGTTATATACATGACTGATTATCATTTGACAAAAAATTATATATTCTTACGTAAAACTGCTTATTTATTTTTATATCTATGTAATTTTTTTGTATATACATATATTTAAGCTTAAACTGGTAGTGCGCCGCACGAGTGCACTTAAGGGGGAGCCGCCACTGATCGCAAGAAAATATTGACGCCACTGCCCGTACGTGACATCTTGCGGAACGTTTTTTCTCGCGATGTCGGTCGTATTGAGTATGACAATAAGGCTAAAATCCTATCACAGTTTTCCATGTCTACGCCGTATCTGCGCCGCGCGCCTTATCTGCTGGTTTTATGCCCAAGGCGTATAACACAGAGAAAAGGCGTACGGCGAAGGCACGGCGCAGACGTGGGACACTATGATAGATATAATAAGCCTTATTTACATACACAAAACGATCAATATCGGAAGAAAAAATTGGCGCCTCCTCTTGCCGCCTGTGGAATCTTGCGATAGCTATATAGCGACTTAGTTTTTATTCGTAGTTTTGTTCGTTTTTAGAGTTCCGTAGTAAACTAGGAACCCTTATAGTTTCGCCATGTCTGTCTGTCTGTCTGTCTGTCCGTCCGCGGTTTTACTCAGAGACTATAAGTACTAGAAAGCTGTAATTTGGTATGGGTATGTATATTAATCATGGCAAAAAAGTGGTAGAAAAAATTCTTAAAAAGAAATTTTTTTTAGGGTAGCTCCTATACAAGTAAAGTGGGGGAGTACTTTTTTTTTCTCTACTTACCCATCGTGTGGGGTATCGTTAAAAAGGACTTTGAAAAATATTGTGAGGTTGAGAACACCATTTTTCGATTTAGGGATTTTTTTTTATAGATACGTGTCCCCCCCTCTATCTGCTTAACGGTTATATATGGATACGTGAAAAAAATTACAGCAGTAGTATATATACTGAAGTTGAAAGGAAAACTATCAGAGCTGAGTACTAAGTGCAAACTAAAAAGTTATAGGCAACCAACTTATAAAATGTACTGGAAAATGTAAAATTTTATACAATTTTCATTGTTAGATGTTTTTGGTCGTTGAACTGTGAGGTGCGAGTGTAAACAGTGTGAACTCAAAGTTGTCATTCGCAACTACGGAACCCTATACTGCGCATGGCCCGACACGCACTTGGCCGGTTTTTTTTTAGTATGATAATAAGGCTTAAAATCCTATTACAGTGCTCCACGCCCGCGCCGTATCTAAGCCGCGAGCCTTATCTGTTGGTTTTATGCCTAAAGAATAATTGTGTATAATCTCACCTTATCGTCTTGTGCAGCGCGCTCTTCGGCCAAGATCTGATCGCGCACCGTGGAAGCCTGAGATTTGAGTGCCACGATATTAGCCGGCGACGTCTCCCGCGCTTCAGCACCCGCCTCCTCCTCCACCACCACGATATCAGGTAACGGGATAAACCACTTCAGTTCGAAAGTAAACTTATCGCGACCGGAAGCCTGGAAAATGTAAAATCACGATCACTGAGCGAGGAATGAGACTGTCGCTCACACGCTACAAAACAAGCGTGTCAGGGGGCGGTACCGTTCAGTGAGGTTTTGGGCTTAAAGGTTATTGTAGAAATGTATAAATCTGCTATTTCTACTTACTCGTGATATAGGTTGCATCTGAATTTTATTCATCAACCTTTTTATTGTAATTATGATACCATACCACAGCACATTTTTACATTTTTACGTTTTCTTGAGCACGATATTACAGGTGGAGTATGCGACTTTCGCCTACGACTCGGGCGTGGGCTGACACGCGGTATTATTATTACTTTCATCTCTAGTAGGGCGCGAGCGCCATTCCATACTCTGTGATCACGCACGATTAATATAGTTGTGTATTTACAATTAAATATATTGTGTTACCAGTGATGACTTACGGGTCCGAAACGTGGTCCCTTACTATGGGCCTTATAAGAAAGCTCAAGGTCGTTCAAAGGGCTATAGAGAGGGCTATGCTCGGTGTTTCTCTGCGAAATCGAATCAGAAACGAGGAGATCCGTAGAAGAACGAAGGTCACCGACATAGCTCAGCGGATTAGCTCTTTGAAGTGGCAGTGGGCGGGGCACATAGCGCGAAGAACCGATGGCCGATGGGGCGGAAGGGTTCTCGAATGGCGACCACGTACCGGCAAGCGCAGCGTTGGACACCCACCGACCAGGTGGTCAGACGACCTGATAAAGGTCGCAGGAGGGCGCTGGATGCAGGCCGCTTCTAACCGGTCATATTGGAAATCCTTAGGGGAGGCCTATGTCCAGCAGTGGACTTCTTGTGGCTGAGATGATGATGATGATATTGAATTGGAACATAAACTTTGATATCTGAAAGTAAAAGAGTACCTTATATTTGGCACACGCGATAACATCGTTGAAAAGGAAGAGATGCCTTAGTTTTCTATGTCCATCGGAAAGTTCTACTATAAATGAGTTTTTAACCAGTCTTCTTTGTGCGCGATCAGCATTCTGCAAAATAAGGCAAATGGATAATTTTTGTGAAACAGTTCGTATTTTTGTTTTTCTTATGATCTGTTAAATAATATCAAATTACAATATTTACTCACAGGGAACATAGATTTCGTCTGTATAATATTAAACTCGTCTAGGAAATGTTGTGTCATATTTAGCGCGTCGGTCAACATTGTATGGTCCGGGTGACTCGCCGGTGTATATTTTATGAGATCCTGAAAATAAACAAAACATGAGAAAAGTTCATCATTTTCAGTATTAGAGTTTCTAGCTAGTCGTTTTCGCAATCAAGTCATTGTTACCAAATAGACGTTGTGACGTATAGACGATCTGCAAAATATGTCATTTTCCCATATAGACCTTCTGATTTGGAGCGATAACGACAGGCATGTGCAACAAAAACAAGTCGTCGAACGACATAGGTTGTCCGCGACACGCGATATCGCGTGTCATCTCCGTGAAGTATCGCGGCGACAACACACCGCGTCTGTAGCGCGACCATAATTAGACCATGGTTATATCCTAATAACGATGAAATAATACGTACGAGCGCGTACTTCGGTACCCTGGCGACGGGCTTGTGCAACAAGATGTCGAGCGACATCAGTGGTCCGCGACACGCGTTGTAGCGCGTCAGATCTGCGAAGTGCTACAGCGACGACGGACTGTGTCTGTCGCACCACAGTTGTACAGTAATAACCCAACCTGATAAAGGTGAAATTACACGTACATGCAAGACGAGCGCGATCTTTTGCACCCTGGCGACGGGCTTGTGCAACAAGATGTCGAACGACATCAGTGGTCCGCGATACGGACTGTTTCTACCACGCGACCACGGTTATAAACTTAGACCCTAAACTGATAAAAGAATAAAAAAAAACACGTTCATGCAAGACGAGCGCGTTCTTTTGCACCCTGGCGACGGGCTTGTGCAACAAGTCGTCGAGCGACATCGGTTGTCCGCGACATGCGTTGTCAAGCGTCAGATCTGCGAAGTACTGCGACGACGACGGACTGTTTCTATCACGCGACCACAGTTATAAACTTATAAGCTAACCTGATAAAAGAAAAAATAACACGTACATGCAAGACGAGCGCGTTCTTTTGCACCCTGGCGACGGGCTTGTGCAACAAGTCGTCGAGCGACATCGGCTGTCCGCGACACGCGATTTCACGCGTCAACTCTGCGAAGTACTGCGAGGTGCTGCAGCGACGGCGCACCGCGTCTGTCGCGCGACCATAGTTATGCAGAAAGGCCCCGTAGACATTGATGTTCTCCGCCTAAGAGAGAATAACACTAATTAATATCTAATTAATTTTCCTCACTACAATAGAATTCTATTGTAATACCAGGTCACTGGCAATCAATGTATTAACTTAATACAATACTATTAAGTATTCACTTTTTTGATAAAACTAAAGTTTATCAACTGAAATTAAGATAAATCGCACTACAATGTAAACTCCCCGCCACGAGAAGCTATAAATTAAGTACATCAATAAACAACTTCTACTGAGTTGGAGTTACCTAGCGACAATATTATAAGTTAACCAAATACAATTGACTTAAATTACTATACGGGTAATACGAAACTAAAGATCAATTCTAATTAGTCGGGTTATATTTTAACGATACAAAACGCTGTCGCTAAACGTTTTTGGTACAGGAACGAGTCCGACTCCGTGAATGTAAACATTTGGCGCATTTCTGAGATATAATAATGTTTCTGTAGCAGTTTTTGCTATAAGTAGTTTTTTTTTATTAGCTTTTGAGTCTTACTGATTTATAATAAAGTTTCTGTAACAGTTTTTGCTATAATTTGTATTTTTTTTTTATTAGCTATTGAGTCTCAATGCAGGGCAAAAGATTTTTTACGTTGCCAAATAATTACTTCACCTGCAAACTCCCTTATGGAAAAATATTTCTAACCATCTCTTCTTTGGTTTATTTTTTTACACAAAAAACAACAATATAATTTTTTATTTCATCTAAATATTGCGAACCCCTGAACATTTGTTTACATAATTTATAGCTTCTTATGAAAGGAACTTTAGATGACATATAATTTTATACGATTAAATTTGAATTCCAAGGGAAACCGGGTCCCTAATACTATGCTTATAAATTTCAAAGTTTCATTTGTAGATTAATACACATGCAAATTATAATCACCATTTTCTTAAAGTGGATTCCAACTGACAACGGTTCCTCCCAACTAGCGACAGCTGCTTTCAGACCTTCCAAAAAATTCTTATGTAACTCGTGTAATTCGGATATCTTGTAGAATATCGTGTTGAATTCTTCTTCCGTTATTACCGGTTGCGACGTCGATAAGGTCGCTTTTATGGCGTTCATATACTGAAATCAAAATTAACTGAAATCAAAAAACTAGTTTCTCGACCAAAAAACCGACGATTGACCTAAAGAACAGTCTTTGAAAGTGTATTACGCTAGTCAATGTGTGTTCAAAGAGCTTTAAACATGGGTACATAGATACAGACGAAATAAAGAAACCTGTATTAAGCACAGTAAATAGATTGGGAGCTCGTCTATGGTGTCGCAGGGCTTGTAGCGCTCCGCGGAGCGTTTCCGTTTGCCGAGAGGAGTACGCGTTCGCTACCGCGACGCGTCTTTGTAAAACCTTCTCATATATCGTTATCCGTTTGAGATTTGACGCCTCTTTTCCATGAGTGAGGCTTTATAGCTTATCACTCAAGAGACGAGGAAAATAATGGTGATATTTGTTCACCTTATGTTCATGTAAAAGAATCTATGCTTTACCACGGATTTGAAGCAGATAAAGTTTAAAAGATCTGTTAACTCTTACTGAGTTACCACCAAGATCTTCACTAGGGAAATTGTCGGATTTTAAGCGTGTATGAAAGGAGTCTATGTTGTCTTTTACATTTTACGAACGTATTTCATTAGTCATTCTACCGTATAACGCTGTGCCCGCATAAGATTTATTACAAATTTTTTATCGTGATGCCAAATCCCTACAATGCATGTGTCATAATTAGTTCAGTTAGTGGTTTGTTTGTGTTTAGACGTTGAGCTAAATATTGATGTACCTTTTCCATTACATAAAGACATTCTACATAAACAGTTTCGCTCTCAATGATGCTCTTGACAATGCATCGGTGCATCGTCAGCCGCTCGGCCTCTGCATTGCTGTTCGTAGATTCCTGTAATAAAAAAAGACAATATGGAAAAAAATATTCATGTTTACCGCATTGCATAAGAAAGTATTACCGAAAAATAAACCATTATGGTTCCATTGTTTGACCAACAAACGGAAATTTGCAAACAATCAGGGTCGAGCTAGGATCGCGAGTTATTTCCGCCATTCTAGCTTTTAATTTGAATCGGGCGTGCGAAATGAAATTCACCTTGGGTTTTGTGTGCATAGTTTTCTTAAAAGTTATAGCAAGCCATGACTCCGAGAGTAAGTATCACTGTGTCTGTGCTAATATACTATTTAACAGAACCTACTAAGAGTTTTTTAAAAGAAACATTTTTAAAATATTATTTGCTCCTGCTGTTAAAATATATAATCATTCAGTGTTCAAGAATTAAGATGGGAAAACCGCGTAATTGACTAGCTTTATGTACTGACCTATTTATTATTGTTTTTATTCCCTGCAGGCTCAGAAATGAATCGAATAGAAATAGCGCCATTCTACGATACTATAATAATAAGTGATATTGCTGATATAATAAACGAATTCGAAAATACCGTGGTATGTACATATCTTATTTATAACTTTGATTTAGCTAAGTCCTATTTGTGTAGAGATTTCGTCTAACAACTTAATTAATTTGCAGAACGCTCCGATCGATGCATTTATAAATAGTGAAAGTGAGAGCGATGAAAATATAGAAGACTTGCTAAACGAGTATCAAACTTATTTAGATAAAGCTCACAAACAACATCTAAATTACCTAGAGAGTAAGACGAAAGGGAAGAATAAAGTCCCACAGGCGAGACACGACAAATACTTCAAAGGAAAAACCGCCAACGTTAAGCACGACAATTATTATTTCAGTGGTTTCCTAAATCCCAACTCGGTCAAATTCCCTCAACCACCACAAAATAATGCGTTCGATATTTTCATACCGCTAACTCCAAATGACAAATTTAAAATACCAGGCGATTTACGTAAAGAAAGCACGCCACAACTATCGACATTCGATAAACTTGTCAAAAACAAGTTACTACCTCTGAACATGCCACCCTCTGTTATTAATCCCGAACTCGAAATAAAATCACACTGTTTTTGTAAAAACGGCCAATTCAACTGCAAGCAGTGCCATAATATGCCATTTAATCTCTTTTCTGAAACACGCACAGATCCGAAAGCAATGGTTTTCGATAAAACACTGTCAGAAATTCAACAAGATCCTGCACGTCTTGATCATAATTTAGTAAATGCTGACTTTCCAAACAATCTTATGGAAAATACTATTAATCTTAGAGTTAAAGTTGATGTGCAGTTGCCGAGCCTAATGAATATGAAACAATTGTACAAAGGACGTTATCGTGAAAAAGTGATAGAGCCAGACGATAAATTTTCGAAGGAATACATGTCCAGTATAAACTTGCCCATACCATATTTTAACTTTCCAATTCCATTAGATGCCTTAACTCATAAAAAAAGTCCAAAATATTTTAGGCGTGACAACAATATACATGAAATTACAATTCATAAGAAAAAGAAATTAAGAAATAACAACAATAAAAAACACCGAAATAAGATAATATCATTTACTCACAGCAAAATATCATCTAATGTTCCGCATATAAATACTAGCACCGTAGAAAATGTAAGCAATATTGGTGATCATCAAGGCGTATACAGCACCATTGAGGGAAATAATAAACCGGTTAACATTAGTAACATAATCCTTGAGAACAATAGTATTTCAGCCAATAATACTAAAGAGCTAAGTTCTAAAGAAAAAGGTACCGGCAACGACACTCAAATCGAAGAAAGTATATTCGTAACATTAAATATCTCAAACAAAGGCATATCTGTTCAGGACGATGTTCATAAAATCATTGAAAATAGCATTGAACCAGAGTATATTAAAACACATATATTCAACGTTACTACAGAAAAAGCCCCACGCCGGAAACGAGACATCCTACCTAATCAGAATATCACAATAAGTACTAATTTGACAGTAATAGAATTGAAAAATGTTACTAGCGTCAACATTAGTGCCATAGTTGAACCGCAAAATGAAACAAAAATTTTAGAACAAATGTCTCCAAAGAGAATGGAAAAGAGTATGTTGGCTGATGCTGAAATGCTATTTTGGCCAAATGTACATCAAAATCGATCTGTATTCAATCCGAGTAATATAACCACTATAATTTTGGACAGAGAAAACAAAAGGACTAAGTTTAATATGAGCATTGAAACGATACGACATAATCGCACTGTGGCTTTGGAGCAAGCCATATTTGGGAACGTTGACTGGGATGATGTAGATGCCGTGGCACCAACATTTTTGTCTTTTGTAGGGAAGTATATAAGAGGAGCTTTAACATTTTGCTCTGAGAAAATTTGTCACTCCATGAAATGCGAAGATAAGAAATGTTCACACAGAACCTGTGTTCCAGAAGACAGATTGAATCAGAAAGGACACTGTACTGGTTCCAACATAACAGGTCAGTTAATTGCTCTTTGAAATAGGTGAATACTCCCATATCTTGCATCAACTCTTATCAAGCTTTATTTAAACTGTTATTATCTTTGACGCAGCATGTTGTCGATTTGAGTTTATGTAGGATATAATTTTTTTTTCTCACATTTAATTTTTGTGACAAACTTTTACTATGATGCCAAAACAAACCTAATAAGCGTAAACACGATCCGTCTTGTTATAAAACGCAGATTTAAGTTAATAGCTACCTAAAAAAATCTCGATGACAACTAAGAAAACGTCAAAGTGATAAGTGTAGATCTTTTAGTCGGATAGTTTATGCATGATTTGACTCTCACGGAAAACAATAAGATATTAAATTTTTAAATTATATTTTGTTAACCGTCGAAAACCAAAATAGGTACCTATGTTGATAATTCGAAGTGATTCGTAAAATATGACTTTAAATTGTTACAGATAGCACAGCATCATTGGAATCTATAATGGATTTACCATCAAGTGTTGTGTTTAAAATTGTGGATATCTTGGAAGATAAATTGATAGGTAAAATATTTGGTAAGGTAACACTTTGCATAAATGCTAAGTGTATGACGTTTTTGGCATCCAAAAAGGTTTTTCTTAAGTATAGGTGTAATATTAAAGAAGCAAACACAAGTGGCCATTGTCCGAACGTAAAAAATGCAAAAATGATGTAACACGCTATGTAACTAAAATTGTTTGCTAAATAAATCGCTTTGTAAAAGGAAACGAGCGTTGTTTATAAATATTCTTAGGCTTTAGATCCTGATAAGCTGTAATTATACCACACAACACAATACAATAGCATTAGTCAACATGCAGTCACGTTACGGATTGTATATTCAAAGGACAATATTTGTTATATTATATTTACTTTTTATTTGTAATTCAAAAGTAAGTTCCTCTTTACTAATACTTATTATGTTATATTATCTCACTTACTCTATATCATTAATAATTTAAGATATTTTTAACAAAAATCAAAAACCGACTTTAACCCTATCAATATTTTTTTATAATCGTAAGAAATAAATGAAAATAAGTATAATCCGAACGGCATACCTGTAAACATTTCTTTGGTTTTTGTGTATTTTTTCAAAAAAGCTCCACACATTTCGATAAAATATAAATGGGACCATCTGTAAAGTATTACCTATCGAACAAAAAAAGAATTTCTTAAATCGGTCCAGGCGTCTTCGAAAAATCGGGAAACATACATAAAAAAACATTACGACGAATTGAGAACCTTTTTTTGAAGTCGTTTAAATACGACTGACATTTTTAGGCTCCCGTACCTAAAGAGTAAAAAAGTGACGTTATTCACGAGACTTCACTGTCCGTCCGTCGATGGTGTATTTCTGTTATTAATATAACAACAAATATTAAACTATGTATTTTTTGTGAGAGCCTCCCATACAACAAACGTGATTATATCGTTATTTGGTCGATAGTCTAATGTTGTATAAGTAGATCACCGTGCACTTGGCCAAATTATTTTAAACCTTTTAAATATGTACAATACTTATAATAAAACTATTTACATGTGTACATAATATTTTGCACTATTCATATTGCTGCAACAATTGAAAATTAGGTACTCTAGTTTCTTTCATTAGTCGCAGACAAATACTAATTAACAAGTTATTATAGGACACAGCAGAAGTATATATCAATCCATGGAAGACGATACGTCGCCCAGCTCCAAAAATCATCTCGTTCAACCCCGAAAGCAACTTGATACAGAAGGAACTTCCGATGCAGCACTTGATCAGCTGGAAGGAAATCGAAAGTGTCATCGGAAAAAAAGCTGCACGCATTCTTCAAGACGAGGAAGGTTGGGATCCTTCGGAATGGAACGACTATGTCACTTGGGAAATACGTCAAGTTATCCGCAACATGTACACTGGTATGAAGCCGAAAAAGAGGCTAAAAATATTAACGTACTGCAGTAAAGCTAAATCCATGTGCAGATTCTTAGCTTGTCCCGATATAAAAGAACGCTGCTTGCTGTGCGAAGTGTCCAACTCTGACGATGAAAATCAATCTTCCGCGATGGGGAAGACTACACACTGCAAAAATTTTACAACCAGTTTTTTAATAACACAACGATACGAAAGAGCTGTGAAACCAAATATTACAGATACAAAGTTATCCCAAATATTTAAATTTAAAAATTATAAACCCTAAACTAAACAGTACAAGATAGACTATGAGTTAAAATTGTAGTATCTATATTAATAAAATGTAAAAATGTAATCTTGTTCGTCTTATGTGTGTGTAAGTAACAAAAAGATACCCGTAAATTAAAAGCTTTGTTGGTATGGTCGTTTGTTGCTCATTAGGTAAACATTCCCGACTGCGCTTATCTCGTCTCAGATAGGGACGTACTTAGCGGAGGTTCTCGTATATAAGATCAAATTTGGGACTATCCAAACATTTGACTCCGTGACAGTGTGACGTTCTTGCAGTCATGTTATTTTCAAAGTGTATTTTAACGTTTTTGTTATTAGGCTTAGCTCGTGAAAGCATTTGTAAACCAACTGAAAATACGAGTAAGTAGACCTTTTATTTTATAGCAAGTACGTAATCAGTTTTAATATCAGCTAGGTACTACTAGTCAATTGCAGTGCAATTCAGTTGAGTATACATATTCTATTTATTTTGTTAAGGTTTTGAGTTCTCCACTAATTTCCACACATGCCTACTACATATATAAGATATCTTTGGCTCCTATTGAAAAGAACGTATTATTTTTGTATACATAGGTTACCAATAATGCATGGTGCGTTATTCATTATTTTGTCGGATACCGTCCTGATAACTCCTGTAAATAATCATACTAACATCGCTTACAGACTATATAACAGAGGGTCGTGGCATTGGTAGCACAATATGGGGTTGGATAACATACCCCTTTTCATGGTGGAGCTCAAGCGAAGTAGCGCCTGTGAACGACCAACTAATCGGATCAACATTGGGACCCTACGATGACGTAGAGGTGGAGCGACACAACGTCACCGTGTGGTGCAACGAACAAACGTGCACCACAATGAGATGCGACAGATTCGGTTGTAAGAACACGACGTGCAGCATTTACGACACCGACTTAAAGGGAGAGTGTCGCGAGTACGTGACAAAGCCAGACGAACCTGTGACCACAAAGCCTACCGTGCCTGTTTCTTCTACAACGCCGGAAGTTTTCGCTACCCAAAATACCCCAACTCTTATAGCTAACGCTCCTGAAATAAAACCAAAGCCAACGAAGCCTATTGAGACTATTTCGTCAACAAAACCGCAAGTTACAGAAGCTACGCAAAAGCCAGACATTTCGACCAATGCCCCCGAAATCAGACCGCTCATCGTCACCAATGCGCCCGAGACTAGCCAAGCCGTGGATGAACGACCTTTGGAACTCGAAGCGGTGCTGTCGTCGACGGTGACCGAGGCCAACGCTAAGGATCCGCAGGAAGAGCACGTAAACTCTAGTATCGCTAAGGTGAGTTATTTCATTAAGGAAACAGTAACATTACTAACCTAATTTAAACGGATGCCACAGTTCGTTAAATTCATATTTACCTCATTTACCTTACAACAATAATTTATCAACACGCATTTTTTATTGAATTTTGAAATAACGTGAGCCTAAATGTTTTCATTTAACTAAAGACTGTTTTAAATAGTAATCAATTAAAATTTCAGAAGGTTAAATGCTTAAATTGTAATTGATGGTACGATTATTATTTTCAAGTAGCATTATTTTACACCGGCAGTCAAGGTATTAATATTAAACTAATTTTATATGATCAAATCATAACGTAGCATTCATTCTTTTCAGCAATAGACGCTTCGGAGAATCAAGAAACAAACATGTCGTTCCTAGAAGAGATAAAAACAGCTATGACAAATTATATTCAGTCTATGATAGAACAGTACGCGACATCACTTACGAACAAGCTTTTGGAAAACCTCGACATCTCCTTGTTTTGTACGGACGGGGTTTGTTACTATACAACATGCGAAGACGACAACTGTAGATTGCGATATTGTAAATATTACATATTGACGAACCAAGAGAAATGTACTACGAAATCTACGGGACCTACTAAATACGACTTACATAGAAATAAAATTCTGTCGTTAGTCAGTAAGTCTGACAATACTGAAGACAACGAAGTGAAAATAATAAATAAGATTTTGAACAAATAGATTAAAACGTTTCAAATCCAATAAAAGAGAATGCTGTTTCCTATTTCGACACAATGCACTTGCTTATCTAATACGTTCGAGATAAGACTTTACTTTACTAGCAGCAGGTAACAGATCAAGATTAAAGTTATAATTATAAGGTGCGTTTTAAATCGTAAAAATGTTAATATTACATTGAAAAATTATTTTAAAATGGCCATTTATGTACTTAGTTATGAACCTTATAAATTGTTACCTGATAAATTATAATTGATTTTAATAAATATATATTTCAAACTATATTTGCTTTTGTTTTCTTATTTAAACCAGGGTCCGAATAATTTGAGGTAATCTTTAGGTAGACTTTGACAAGTCTTTTCGTGGATGTCGTAGAAGGCGACTTAGGAACACAAGCTTAACAAAGCTTATAAACTTCAAAGAGACCTCTCTAACCCGTCTGGCCAGCGTGGAGAGTGTAATACAAATCCTCTGACTACTCTGGCTAATACATATATGGCTACAGGTGTATTGTGTAAAGTATGGTAGTACAGAGTGTCATGCTCCTGCAGTGGAGACTAAAAAAGACCTGATGATGATGATGATGATTATGAATCTTTGGGTTTAACTTTTTAAACTTTCACGGTTATCTACATTAGAATTAAACATTTCGGGATATTTACCGTGATTATTGTGGTTTCTTTAAGTTTTCGATTTTTCGATCCAGTTACATGGACCATTATCACAAAAGAACTGAAATATGGAAAACTCAAAGAAACCACAATAATGACGGTAAATATCCCGAAATGTTTAATTCTAATCTTTGGGTTGGTAGGAATTATATGCATACAGAATATATTATATGAAAAACACATTGACAAGATATAAAACAATATATTTCCTTACAATTTTTTTTTATAAACTTAGGTCAAGCAGTGGGTACCTACATGGTATATTTTACATAACTTTTTTATAAAAAATATATTACAAAAGCAATAATGTAAAAAAAATTAGTCTGGAATAAAAACAAGTAGAACACCCCTAACAATCCCATCCTCGTCGCCAGTTGAAGTATATGAGGATAGCAATAAGACGACCGTTTAGCTACATACCATTTATTGGACTGACGAACCATACCAAAAACACAATTACCTTTAGTATAAATAATTTTGTCTAACAAGCATACCCTACAGAAATAAACGAAATTAAAGATGTCCGTACCTATGGAAACAAAAAGAAACAGTTACCTGAGTCTGCAGTTTCCTCAAGGCGGGAGGCGTGGCGCTGGCGTCAGTTTCTGAAGATATCGCTCGCAGTAACAGCGGGGTGTCAGTGGAGTCCACCAATTCCGATCCCACTTCATTCGGCTCCACTCCTTCACCCGCTTGTCTAAACAATGTAAATTATTGGTACTTTTAATTTATGTGCCTTGTGGTTGTGGATAAGAAAAGTGCCACTCATTTTCTACCTAAGGAATCGCCTTCAGGAGCGAGAAAATCGCGACGACTCGGCGATTCTATCTTATATTATATTATTATATATCGTATTACTATACTATACGATTGACTTGCATTCTGCCACTCGTCGCACCGCGGCGATAACATCGTCGTGTGTAGACTGTAGACACAGAATGTATGGAATTGGAAATAGGTGACATGACGATAAAATCATCGCGATTATCTCGCTCGTGGAGGCGATGCCTAAATGTTACGAGGCGATAATGGAAAAGGACACGAACGATGGAATCAAATTTTGGTCAAAGTTGAAATTTCACTGTTAGATTTATTTTAGTATGCCTCGCGCTTTTCAGTCATTCACAAAGGGACCTACATAACAAGTATAGTAGTGGAGGTCATTGGCGACGTCACCGAGGGCTGCATGGCGCTTTCGAAACCGCTGTCTAGGAAGGCTGTCGGACGAGTGGCGCCATCTATGTGCGCCATTAATCGTACGATTAAGGGGTTGGGACCGCTGTAGGGCTACAGCGGTCCCAACCCCTTAATCGTACGATTTGTTCTCTCAGACTCACATAGATGGCGCCACTCGTTGTTACACAACATTGTATCTACCATATTATCCATATCCATACTAATCCATACTATCCATACTTCCATACTTATACTTAATATACTTATATACTTATATTACTTATATATATTATATATATATATATATATATATATATATATATATATATATATATATATATATATATATATATATATATATATATATATATATATATATATATATATATATATATATATATTATATTTATATGGTTAGATGGTTAGAGTTGCTTAACCTGCGTTAAGCAACTCTAACCATGGTTCTAATTAGGATGGGTGGCCAAAACTAAAACGGCTGAACAGATTAAACCGAAATTTGGCAGACAGAGAGGCTATAGCCTAAGAAAGGACGTGGGCTACTTTTAATTACGATAACGCAGGTTAAGCAACTCTAACCATGGTTCTAATTAGGATGGGTGGCCAAAACTAAAACGGCTGAACAGATTAAAACGAAATTTGGCATACAGAGAGGCTATAGCCTAAGAAAGGACGTGGGCTACTTTTAATTACGATAACGCAGGTTAAGCAACTCTAACCATGGTTCTAATTAGGATGGGTGGCCAAAACTAAAACGGCTGAACAGATTAAAACGAAATTTGGCACACAGATAGGCTATAGCCTGAGAAAGGACATAGGCTACTTTTGATTTCAATAGCGCAGGTTAAGAGCGGCCGCATATTATCAGAAATTTCTGTTAGAAAAATTCTGTCGCTCGCCGGAAGGCACTCCGTGCATACATTTTGTATTAGCTCCCGCACACTGTTAGAAAAATTCTAACGGGTCGTCCGTTTCTGATGCCCGCTGGATGGCACCTCAGCTGGACGTCAGAATTTTTTCTGATAGAAATTGCGGAAGCCGTGTTTTCCATACATTTTGTACTAGGCCCCGCACATTATCAGAAATTCGCGTCAGCCGTCAGTTTACCGTCCGCCGCCGTACGCTGCACACGTGTTTGTTGTATTTTAGAAACCTACTTTCTTGACGAAAATGAGTTAAATCAAAATTTAATTGCCGATGTGGAAAAATATCTATGTTTGTGGAACGCGATGTTGAAAATGACCAGAATAAAATACACAGAGACTTAGCTAGGAAGCGAATATGCCAAATATTAATTGAGAATTGCAATCCATATTTCAATATCAAGGTTTTTAGGGTTCCATGTCCAAAGCGTAAAAACGGGATCCTATTTACGAGATTTCAATGTCCGTGTGTCACCAGGATGTATCATACATAAATCGTTGTTTGTTTGGTTATTCGTATGTGTAAGTGGCCAACACTGGTGTCAGATATTTCAAGCTGCCTTAAGGCATCTGACATAGCTAAACGACTGACATCAATGATGACAGCCGCGACCAACGGCTTAACGTGCCTTCCGAAGCACGGAGGAGCTCGAGATATTTTTATGCCACTTGCGGTCACCCATCCAAGTAGGGACTGCACCAGGGGTTGCTTAACATACGTAAGCGCTCATAGAGCTCACACCCACTGGACCATCGGGCTCCTCATAAACCGTGATTACTATACAGTTAAAATTTTCATAGATGATGAACTTATTTGCTTTTGCCGTAAACACTAGAATCAGAATAAAATCCTAATCCTAACTAATATTATACGAGTAAATGCGAAAGTGAGTTTGTTTGTTTGTTTCTTTGTAACGCTTTCACGCCCTATCTACTTAACCGATCATCATAAAATTTTGCATACACATAGGTTAGAGTACTGAGAAGGACATAGGCTATAATTCACGCGGGCGAAGCCGCGGGTAACAGCTAGTGAGAATATAAAAGTATAATTTACAAAATATATCTTATTAAAAATTAGAACAATATTTTGGGCATAATATTTTACAATTACACCTTAGTTTTAGGAAGTTTACGCTAACGCAGATTACCGCCATCTACTATCGAGTGGAAAGCAACTCTGCAGCGCCATACATTCGCCTACCTTTCGACCACCTTAATTTGGTCCAATATTTTTGCATGAGGTTGGCAGTTTATTACGTTAGTATTATATTGTCTTTGGCTACAGCTAGTTCCCGTAATGACGTATCATTCTATTATATGACGTGTATCGTTTATGTTTGTAAATCTATCTAATTCTTATAAAAAAGTGAAAAGTGATTGTGAAGATTTATAAACTAAGCAGTAATTTTTTTCATAAATATCGCTATCTAGGCTCAAATAATTGGCTACTTGCCGAGAAAGTGAAACGAATTGATTTTGCGGTACTCGCAAAAATTGATTATATATTTTTTAAGCTTTCCTAATCACATAACAATATCATCTTAAGATAAGTTATTTATACCATTACTAGTATTCATGGCAGAAATCGTTCTTTTGTTTGAGTTCATACCAGAGGCATGAGTGTTGGCGGTATAATAGGAGTCTATTGTTAGTAGAAGTTAGGTATAATAGGAGTCTAGTGTTAGAAGCAAAAAATGCCACTTATGAGTATAAATGGCATTTTTTAGAGTTCCGTAGTAAACAAGGAACCTTTATATGTCTGTCCGTCCGCAGTTTTACTCAGAGATTATTAGTACTTCAAAGCTGTAATTTATTATGGGTATGTATATTAATCATATCAAAAAAGTGGTAGAATAAAATGTTTAAAAAAAATTTTTTTTAGTGTAGCTCCATGGTATTTGTTATGTTGTCTCTCCATACATTATTAAAAAGGGAAAAAAAATTCTTAACTAACTTATCGTGTGGGTTTTGTTACATTTATTTATTTATATCAGCCAGATTCTGACAGATATTTAACATTTAGTTAGGTTCTTCAGCTATTTGTTATGTTGTCTGTTTTGTTGCAATATCTGTGTACTTCTTTATAGATGACAAAGAATGACGTACCTGAATACTATCAGAATGTTTTTTTGGGATGAGAAACTGAGGAAATTTAAAAAAACACACATACTATAAAACAGTAAGTATTTGCATTTCTTTCCATACAACAACCACGACAATCAAAGCCCACATTACATCATGACACTGGGCGCAGGACGCTTCGGATTGGTTCTTTTCCGATTTTCCTGATGTAATAGATATTTAAAAAATATTTTTTTAACTCTGCTATTTATTCGATGAGATGAAAAACATTGTGTGTACCACGGCCGGTATCAGACATTACAAACTCGGACTACTAAAGACTGTAAGTAGTCGCTCGTTTGACGTAATGTCTTCTGTACCGCCCTTCCTACACAATGTTCTAATAAGGTCCTTGATCGAGCCAAGCACTCACTGTATGAAGTAGTGTATGTTGACGTAGTTGGGCGCGGTGGCGCAGGGCGGCGAGTCGGGCGCTCGCGGCGCGCTGGGGTCGGGCGGGGCGCTCGCGCTCGCCGCGCTGGCGGCCGCGCTCAGCGCTAACGTGCTCGTGCCGCTTGACCCGTCGTCCGTGCTTGACCCCGTACCACCTGACACAAAATAAGTTTCTTTACAAATTAAGTTGGTTACAAATATAGTTTTGTGGCACTTATTATGAACAATTCATACTGTAAAGTGCCGAGACATCAAATAAGCCCAAACACAAATGGGTTTGTCAATTGGGATTGTCTTTAGTATGAAGTGCCCATATGGCCACCTTCCGACTTCATCATCAGATCAGGTCTATGGTACCATAATATTGCATTGTCTTCCGACTTACTTACACAAGTATGCAAAATTTCAGCTCAATCGGACATAAAAAATAACAGGGCAAGTTAAATAAATATTTATAAGAGCTTGTAATACAAGTATCAGAATTGGTAGTTATCCAGTTCGAAAAAAAATTGTGACCTTTCAATTTGTACTCCAATCTGATTTCTTTACTAATACTACTGCAATAGAAAAAGTAACATTAGAAAAACACAAGTCGTTTTTGACGCGCGAAAAATAACTGCCATTATCATAACCCTCATTTGACGCATACAATCTCATACCTTACCACCAAGGTATGATTCAGACCTAACCAGTGGCGGCTCCCCCTTAAGTGCACTCGTGCGGTGCACTACCAGTTTAAGCTTAAATATATACTAAAAAATAACATTGATATAAAAAATAAATAAGCAGTTTAATGTAAAAATATATTAATTTTGTGTCAAATGATAATCAGTCGTGTCGTTAACAAAATAAGTATTATTTTCGCTTGACAAAATAGTTTGCCGTGCGCCCGCTCCCAGTGCACGCAAGGCGCCTACCTATACAGCTGCTATGGAAAAGGCGACGAAACGCCTAGCGCGTGAGACGGAAGATTAGTATGGAAGTTTAGCGAAATCTGGTGCGCCGCACGGGACCCGACGCGGGCCGAACGCCGACGTTCGGATATGTTCGGATTAGGTAGTTTTCGTGTAAATTGTCTGACGTTTGTATTTGTTCGTGTTTTACTTTCGCTGTTTTTATGTTTTGTTTTACTTATCAATCTTATTATTATACTTTGTATATGTAAATAGAAAAATGCCTATCTAAATAAGAGAATTATCTCTGCTGTTAGGAATTATCCAAACAATTTTAGGCATGTTTTATGATGTGCACCACCAGGTCTTTGAGTCACGAGCCGCCACTGGACCTAACCTAACCCCGACCGGCTTTACTAAGGGTGCACGCACCAGATGCCGTACCCGCAGTATTTACTTTACGTTTACAGGAAATAAAGTAAGAAAAAACAATCATATAATCCCGTATTTCCTTTCGTATTCCGCGACGGCCGACCGGACTCGCCGCATGTCGACAGAGCTGGAAATTTGAAAACCCCCGTCCAGCCCGAGCCGGTTGGTTTGCATCGTACCTTAGAAGAATCGAGTAAGAATGAGCTGCACAATGAAGTACAACACCTCTCAAAATCGCAATCATCATCATAAAGCCTTTTTTAGATTCCACTGCAGGAGCCATTCCACTATATTAGCCAGCTAAGTAGCCTTCTACGTCATCCACGAGAAGACTTGGAGTGGTCTTATTCTACTCTGCCGGCAACTACACGGTCAAATTCGCAATAACTTCTATAAATAACAAACCTGCTTGAATATAAACATATTCCCCATCGTTCATATCAGCTGGCACTTGGTCGTAGTACGGCTCGTCCTCAGAAGGCACAGCGGCAGGGATGCTCTCCAAAGAGATGGGCGCGGACTTGTCGTCAGTGCCCTCCGGCAGGTCGGGCGTGGTGGACGTCACCTCCTCGTCGATGGAGCGAGGGGTGGCTGCCCCACCTGAACGCTTGCGCTCCGATGATAGAGAGTTTATACTCTCATAGCTTTTTACCTAAAATAGAATATTTTATTACCTAAAACAATTCATAAGTCAAAATTTTCACATATACATATATATTGACTGTCGCGTTACTCTAACCAGTTTTTGAATTATCTAAAGCCATTTGGAATAACCACTGCTGAGAAGATATTCCGGTAGAAAATCAGGAAACTAAAAGAATTTATTCAGAATTGAATATCAAATAATATCCTTATTTATCGAACCACGGATAATTTACACAAAATTTTCAGTAAACACACGCGACGTTCGTGATTCAATTATATTAGTTATTCGCAGTTACGTCATTTTACCTAGAAAAACAAGCAAGAGTAATGTTGATGCATACCAGAAAACAATGCGTGACAGCGTTGCTTAATTGAACGTAATTCATTATTAGCTGTTGTGCACGATTTCTCTACATTGTATAGTGATTTATTGGAAGAAAAGAACCTTAAATATATTTTTATTGTATATAGTAAAATATTATATATAACTTTCACTATAACATTTCAGTATCATTTCTTTCCGTAACTCCCTTTATTCTTATTTTGTTCCACTTTATTTTAGTATTTGGCATAGCACAAAGCAAAATTTCAGCACAAGCTTTAGACCATGTTTTACTCGTGTGTATGCTAAACGTGGCTTTAGACTCTGTCTACTCCAGAAGTCATTATAACAGCGAACCAACTTCGGCCAACCTCGAGTCCAGTAAAGATGCACTACTCTTTTTGAATAGTTACGAACCAGGTCTGAACACATAAGAGCAGTTTCGCTTTCACTACTACAATTCGTTGACGCTCAACTAGCAATGGACTCCCTAGACTCCGTATTCCGCATCCAGCGTCCTAACGAGGACGGCGGATTGTCTTCAGCCGATTTTATCCACAGTATCAACGCACTAAGCATGTTAAACACTTAATAACACGAAACAATCTGAACACAGGAGAACAGTTACCCTTTCACTGATAGAAGGTGTTGACGCTCGACTAGCAATGGATTCCCTGGACTCTGCATTCCGCATCCGGCGCCCTAAGGAGGACGGCGGACTGTCTTCGGCCAACCCCGACTCCGGTAAGGACGCACCACGCTTGCTGAATACTTTTGGCGGCGGTCTGAAAACAATATCTCGATATAGTATAATATCTTATCAAATAATATCAATTTCAATTGCATGTAATTAATATTCAAGGCAAAGAGTGTTGATTGCTGCAATATCAAGATAATAGAAATACGACTTCAAAGATCAATTTTAATCGAAATAATTATTTTTAACAAAAAAGTAAAACAGACTTCAACCCTATACGTAAAGGGGTATGGTAGTTCAATCAAAATGGAGGAACAACGTCGTAATCAACTTGTCTAGATTCGCGAAAGAATTAAACAGAAATAAAATTAAACCAAAACGGCATACATGTACAATTTTTTTTGGGTTTTGGGGATGTTTTGTAAAAGCACTGGATACATTTCGATAAAAAAATTACAGGACCACTTTTGAGGTTCAGTCAAAACAGAGAAGAAACGTACTCATCAATTTGTCTTGATTCGCATAAGAATAAAATACAAGTAAGTTTAAACCAAACGGCATCTTTAACCATTGTTTTGGGTTTTTGTTTATTTTTCAAAAAGTGCTTGATACATTGCAACAAAAATTTCATGGGACCACCTCTAAAGCATTACCTATCCAAACAAAAAAAATAATCACTAAAATCGATCCATAACTAGCTAAGTAATCACGTAAAGTTTAAACCAAACGGCATCCTTTTACTTGTTTATTTTTTCGAAAAGTGTTCAATACATTGCGACAAAAATTTGATAGGACCACCTCTGGAACATTACCTATCGAACAAAAAAAGAACCACTAAAATCGATCCATAACTGACTGAGTAATCGCGTAATATAAATAAAAAAAAACATACAGACGAATTGAGAACCGCCTCCTTTTTAGGGTTCCGTACAAAAGTTGAAAAACGGAACCCTTATAGGATCACTCGAGCGTCTGTCTGTCCGTCCGTCCGTCTGTCACAGCCGATTTTCTCCGAATCTACTGAACCAAATTAGATGAAATTTGGTAAGATATAGTAATCCTATGACCCAAACACGGATGTGCAAAGTAAATAAAGATTTTTTGAAATAAGGGTCATTTTGAGGGGCCCAATTACAAAATTAAAAAAAAAGTTTAGCAAACCTTACTGTGTCACATATCCAATGAAAGGGCTCATTAAGAGGATCTCAAAAATATGTTTTTTTGTTCGGGTAAAATCAATACTTTTGATTTTATTCACGAAAGAAGGCAAAAATTGACCATTCCCCCCCCCCCTGATCTCCGAAACTATTGAGCCGAAAATTTTGAAAAAATTATAAAATATAGTTCATTCCTTAAAGATTACAGGAAAAATAATAAGAATTCTATCACTTGAAAATTAAGTGGTAAACTCACAATAATAAGTTCATCTAGGGAAATAGTTCACTAAAACACCACTAGATGGCGCTAGTCAATTGAATAAAACATTTTTTGCACATTGTGTGTGTGTTCACGAAGCATATTGTACGGAACCCTCATTGCGCGAGTTTGACTCACACTTGGCCGGTTTTTATTTTGAAGTCTGTTAAAAAATATTACTCATGTTTGAACTACTTAACTCTATGTATAGTTATCACTAAATCATATAAGAGCTTTTAAAAATCATTCTCTTTCTTTCTTTCTTTAGGTTTAAGGCTCCATCGTTTAGCCATAAACGATGATTTTGCCAATGTGAAGGTTAACAATAACACGCACGCACTTAACAATATCATATATAACGTACCTGGACTGATAGTAATGGGTTTCCCAAAACAAAAAAAAAGACATATAATTGTGTTCTGATTGTGTGTGTGATACAATTTTAAGCCTTATCTGCTCCTCTGGCCGCTCGTAGCATCTTACGGCGACGAAGTATTTTTCTCGCGACACTGGTGTTTTTAGGTATGCACATAATGCTTAAAATCGAGTACAAGTGCTCGCCGCGAATGATTTAGGCCTTAAACACTCTGTTTCTCACGACTTTACCACGTTTTCATTTTTATTGCACAGACTACCCATTTTACAATTTTTTATATTAATTATAATTAGGGCACTTACATTACATTATGCACTTACTTGGGTGGAACTTTCTTCTTGGCAGCTGCCGTGGGATCGACAGGACTACTTTCAGAGGATTGGGGGGACTCATCTGCTTTCTTGGATGCATTTTCTGCTAGCTTGAGACCATTTACTTCGATGACTGTTATGAAATCACCAGTTTGTGACGTTGGACGGTTTTTGACTTGGGTTGGACTCGTTTGTTCTACAACTACTATGGACAAAAATACATTTTGATATATTTATGTGGGTTTTCTTTTCTGTAGAAAAATATAAGCAATTGACGAAAATAGGTTTTGTAGACCATCTAGGCGAAACTAGAGTTACAAATTCTACATTTAATACAGATCGCCAAAAATTACAAAACTTTTTGTTACGTTTTGAAGACTCTATCTCAAAAAAGTTTTATTTGAATAGGTGATAAATTAATACCTTTAGATTCTTGATTATTTTCAGTTCTTTGCACAACTTCACTGTGACATCTCCGCCGTGCTTCAGCTGCCAAGTTGGACGAAAGCTCGTTGATGCATTGGTTGATTGAACTTCTTTCACCAAGATGCACCGGCTTATTTCTTAGCTGCACCTCTTCCTCCACAGCCTCTGTTGAGTCTACACTACTTGCAAGACTGGCTTCACTCTTCTTAGATAACGAATCAGTATTTGACTCCTAAAATATAAATGTTAATATTGTTTACCTAGAACTGGTGATCCACCCTTTTATAACATAATAATGAAATATATAATACGAGCTCTTGCCCGCGGCTTCGCCCGCGTGTAATATAGCCTATGTACTTCTCAGCACCCTAACCTATGTGCATGCAAAATTTTATGACGATCGTTTAAGTAGATAGGGCGTGAAAGCTTAACAAACAAACAAACTCACTTTCGCATTGATAATGTATAGTTCCTATATATAACATATTATACATTATATAGGAACAACACACAAATTGAGCTAGCCCCACAGTAAGTTGTGAACTTGAATGAATGAATGAATGATTAGTAACTCAACGATACTATATTTTTACCCAACTGACCCATTCAGAAAGAGGGTAATGTTTTTCGCGCGTATGTAAGCATATCTGTTCTGTTCCATTGTTGCCTATACGGCTCGACTGATTTTTAAGTATGAGGTGTCTTTATAAGGTTAAAGACACCTCATACTTCAAAATAGGTTCAGCTGTTTAGGACTCTAGGCTACAGGAAGCTTCAATGGAACAAACATACTTACATACATAAATATGTATTATGCAATTAAGCGGTAAAAACATCCCTCCTTCTAGGTGGGTCAGTTGGGTAATAACAATGAAATGACACATCAATGTTTATGTGACTATATTTCAAGGGCAAGGCCTGACTATAACTCAGGCTCAATATGGGTGGATTGATTTTGAAGAAAAGTTTAATTTACATACAATAGATGACCTAGGAATACAAATCAAGCAACAAATACAAAAAGGATAGCAAGTTCATGTTTTAAGAAGTTTGAAATAATAACAGTGACATAATTTGGTTCCTTTAGCAATTTCGAACATTACAGTTCTTTATAACTAATCCCTTGTGTAAATGAACACTTCCTGTTACCATGAATTTGACTAATTAATATGATGTCATTTTGCTGCTATATGTGTAGAGTATGTTTTAGTGTGCCATTTAATTTATTATTCCCTCTGGTATTTACTGTTGTGGAACCTCTGAGCCTATACAAGTTGTATTTACAGACTTTCCATTTAGGAACTACGATCATTAATTAATTCTACATATTATTCCCATTTTCAATTTTACTTTTTTTTAAATTAAATCATTAAAAGTTGTCCGTGGGCGGTGGTAATTGAATTTGATGCCTCGTCGAGTCGCTCCACGTTAAGTCGCCGCCACGTATACTTCTCAAAATTCCCGCTTTTATTACCGCCTCGTCGAGTCGTTGAAAAATTATTTTTTGTTACCGCTACGTCGACTCGCCTCCACGTCGAATGTGAGAGGTACAGTCAATGAAACAAATTATTCAAATCATAACATTATTTATTTTGACAAAGTATAAACTAACAAACAACAATTTTGTACATTGCCGCTTCGTATATTTATCGGCGACGTTAATTTGTGAGTAAGCAACGGGTAAAACAGCAACATAGACATTAAGCAGTCTTTGTTTTTAATTATTACTATGGGTTACAAGCTTTTAGTATATTTTTCTATTTTTTCGTTAGTTTATACTAAGTGGATCGTGAAAATAAAAAAATATTAAAACTTCAATGATTTGTTTCATTGACTGTACCCTTCGACGTGGCGGCGACTCAACGTGGCGGTAATAAAAGAAACTTTTTTAATAACTCGATGTGGCGGGAATAAAAGCGGAAGTTTTCTAAGTAGACGTGGCGGCGACTCAACTTGGAGCGAACGGAGTAATTCCACAACTCGTCCTACATGCCTACGGCCCATTTAGGACGAATTGCAGAAAATCTAAATTTACAATATGTTCATTCTGTAACTAGTCCCATTATTTTTTTTGTATGGAGTTTTAAACCTTATCAACGCTTAGTACAGTCAGTGAGACAAGACAATTTTTTTTAGGATTGTTACATTTAATGTCGTTTTGTTCATAAATAAATAAAAAATAAAAACATTATTTATGAAAAAAATTTTTGTTCTATTTTTTTATCTAGGACGACGGGTAATTGTTTCATTTAAAATGCAATATATGAATTTGCAGAGTGAACCCCGTAATAGTACATTATGATACAAGTACGGTACGCTGGATATTATAGACGAAGTGTTTGTAGGCACGAGGCGAAGCCGAGTGCTTATAATAAACCGACGACTATAATAGACAGCTTACCGTACGAGTATAATACTACGTTTTTCAATACATTTGCGATTGCCATAATCTAAAATAAGATTACAATTCAGCAAATAAGGAATTATTAAAAGTGAGGAACTAAATCAGTTTGTAAAAATACATTTATTATAATCAGGTACATTTACTCAGGTTTATTTTCTCCAAGAAAGTACATTGATAACCTTTTCCTTTTCGAAGTCGGTTAAAAAATTACAGCTCACGAATCAGAAAAAAGTTTACATGCTGAACTTAAAACTCTTTGCTCCGATTCTATGAAAAAGTTTAAATTTTGCATCTGTGGCAATGGGCTATTGAGCAGTTGTGATTGGTGTAAAGTAAAAAGCACTAGTGCCGTAAATACATCATTACAATACAGATTTCGATGTCATAAGAACCTTATTAGCAAATGTATTGAAAAATTCTTTAACATTCGAAATTCTTCAGTGCTGGGCAGCACTGAAGAATTTCGTTCGAATGGGGGCCCATTTGAAATAAATTGTTTGAAAGAAAAGGGAGATATCATTTAAAATTTTCTCTGCAATGCCCTCGATAGCCCTCTAACTATTTACATTTTTCCAGCGGCGGATTTACAAATTTGCCGCTAGTAGTCTATTCAAACTTGCCGCCCCTACTGAGTATTGAAATTCAATACGTTAGTTTAGTTCACAATCATATTAATTACATTTAGTTATTCAGAAATTGCTACTTTATGATGTGTTCTATCGTCCTCATTACATCGACTTTTTCCCGTTATTAGTATGATTGTGAAGTAGGTGATATAGTGAAGTAGCCGCGGGTAACAGCTAGTCTTTTATATACGGATTACGAACGTAATGTGTATAAATATAATTATATTTTTTTTTTATTATTTGGGCTAAATTTGCCGCCCCTCTAAATATGCCGCCCTAGGCTTCAGCCTACTAAGCCTATTGGTAAATCCGCCACTGCATTTTTCAGTAGATGTGGAAAAAATCGAAGTTTTATTTTGGGTTTGCTTGATTCAAAGTTTATTATTTATATACTTACTAACAAATTTTGTACTGAATGTACCATTTATAAACATAGGACGAATTGCAGAATGAAATTTTAATTAATTGTGATTTTCTGTAATTCTTCCGAAATGGGCCGTAGGCTTGTGGGACGAGTTGTGGAATTACTTACTCGACGTGGGGCGACTCGACGTCGAGGCAACAAATCGTAATTGCTTACAATCGGGTAAGTGATAACCGCCGCCCATGGACAACTGTGATATCAGTGTCGCCAGCTTTTTAAGAAGACAAGCTTAATTTTATGAATGTTCCAATGTCATATAGATTTGGGAATATCTCGTTGGAAGTTGATACCACAGCTCGTTTCTATGTGGCAGGAAGTTTTTTTTTTTAATGTATGATGGTATAAAATAAATAGCAGAATAATAAATAAATATATACTGACAAATCACACAGATTGAGCTAGCCCCAAAGTAAGTTCGAGACTTGTGTTATGGTATACTAACTCAACGATACTATATTTTATAATAGAAACTTGTATAGATAAACATCCAAGACCGAGGTCAAACTGAAAAAGATCATTTTCCATCTTGACCTAACCGGGGATTGAACCCGGGTTGGCTGCGCCACGGAGCTCGTCGTGACAGTTGTCGTCGAATGGACAGACAATGAATGCCCAATCAGCTAATGTGAACTTGTCCTTTATTTAAACAAAACAAAAACTAATAAAATGTTGATCATTATTCATTACCAGAACCTAAAGCCTTAGTATTTTTTTAAATCATATCTCTTATTCATTATGAATATTTGCAAAATCATGTTATGTGGTAAGTACTAATGTAAATCATCATCATCAGGTCTTCTTTGGTTCCCACTCCAGGACCACAACCCTCTCTGTCTGTACTACCAGAGCTAATATTATAAATGTGAAAGTGAGTTTGTTTATTATGCTTGAACGCCCTATCTACTGGACCGATCATCATGAAATTGTGCATTCACATTGTCTGGAGTATGGAAAAGGATAAAGGAGGGTAAATTACATCCCAAAGAAAAGTTATGTTCCCGAGGGATCGACACTAACGCGAGCAGAGCCGGGGGCGAAAGCCAGTCAAAAAGCAATTACAACATCTCAGTAGTAAATATACATTAACCATTTTGTTATTTTTTATAGTTAATTTATGAATTAGCAAACAAGTGTGTTTTTACCAATCAGATCCATAATAACAAATGCTACAACATTACAGAAAGCAAAAAAGGAATTGAAAGGATTTCATACGAACATGAGTCATGGGCTTATTCATTCATAATTAAATGTTATCTGTGACACTGTTCACATAGTGTAAACACAAGTAGCTGTGAAATGCTGTTGCTAATAATGTTTCAGGATTACAGGTTTGTCCTCTGTGGGGTAGACAAAACGACAAAGGGGGTTCCCTTATATGCCATAAAGTTTAAAAAAGACTTTTAAATAAGTTAAATAAAAAAATTATTTATTTAACTTATTTAATAGTTATGTGAAAATTCAATGTGGGATATAAAATTTATTTATAGTATTTTGATTGACCTATTCCGTTTAGGTACCATTATTCTTACTAACTCAAAACTGAATTGAACTTTTGTTTTTATTTATAATCAACAACCCACAAAATAAAATCTTGCTTGTTGTTTTATGTTTGCAATAATTATAAACCAAGTTAATATGTATATAAGGATGGGGTCTATAGATCAGTGGACATTCTCCTGTATAGGTTTACACCAATTTATTTTGTAACATATAATAGTAAAGAGAAGTGATAAGTCTGACATGCATGCATCTAAAGAAAAGAGTATTTATTATGAATCACTTGGGCTCACTTTCTAGTGTAAGAACCAATTTCTTGAACACAGATTAAAAACTTTGTAAAGAATAATCTTAGTTATACGTAATAATAACTAAAGGAGCAGGATATAAGATAACCAACCAAGTGTGAATCGCAATGATTCACACTTGGTTGGGAGATGCTATAATGATTTAATGTCAGTACAAAAATAATGTCTAATTGGAATATAGCTTCCAGCAACACGGCCTTCCGTACCGGAAGGGAGTAGCCATACGCTGCGTTCCCCTCTGTCAAGGTACAAGCCAAGTTAGGCATATGTGCAGTTGTGTGTGACTCATCTGTACACAAATTATTGTTTCTTTTTTATGTAATTTTTTGTGACAATGTCATAATTACTATGAAGTGACAGTTTAAGTTTTGAATGTAGGTGTGCGGAACTAAACTTGTGTGCACATAGTAAAACAATGTTGGTTATCTATCACCATACATGACAGTGATATAAATTTATGAATTAGGGCTAATTTATGATTTAAGTAATTTCTTTTTATGTTTAAAATAAACAAGCTTTATGTAAGAATGCATTTACATATTTAAAGCAGAATTTGTATTCTCTTTTTAATGGTACCTAGTATAATCATGTAAAGTAATATTAATGTTAAACTAATTAAGATCATGTTGTATAATTACTATGGTATTTAAAAACCCAGTGTTGGCATCAGTCAGGTAGCTGGCCGTAAAAACTTTTACTAAATCTATCACAACAAATGCTTTCTGTCTTAATAACTGATGGCTGAGTTTCTTCAATATTTATAATAAACACAACTTTTGTTTGAACTACATTCTTTTTTACGCACCACCTGTGAGTTGACTAGCAGGTAAAGCCTCTGGCTTCAAGTCCTCCTTTTAAGATTGTGTAATAAAATTAAATAAATTATTATAACTTTGTGATATTACCAATGCATATTGCTGCATGAAAGTGTCTATTTAAGTCATAGGATTATTTAATTGTACTAAATACAGATTACAATAAGATATAAATTACCTAACTGGTTAAGGCAAAAACAATGCATAATCACACCACTGCTTTCACACGCTCTACAAACCAATATACAGTTACCAATATGTATTAATTAATTCATACATCAATATTCAGTAAATGCCTATGAATAAAACATTTAGACTAGTAAAAATGCTTCCTTAATGCTCAGTGAATATCAAGATTATTTCATTGTTACATTTAAAAGTCAATCACTTGTTTATTTTTCAGTTATTAAGGTTTAACCTTTGATAACAATCACCAACTGAAAAAATACATTTAAATGGTGACTAATGATCCAATAAGATTTACATTAATTAATGACTCTCTTATGCAACAAAATGTGAATTTAAAAGTATGCCACATTATGTCACACTTGGTTGCAAAATTTTTCTTCACAAGTTCTGGAAGCTATGTGAATTTAGCAGCAACAGTTCCATTTACAATGTTTATTTATTAATAACTTTAGATATACTAGCATATGGGCATCTTTTTATCCAACTGATAGATAAGGTATGAATACACAAGATAAGGAAAGGTAAAATAGCCTGATTTATATTTTAGTTGTAAAAATAACTGTATGGTAACTTCTGTTAAGCTGAAAATGGTATTAGGAGCAGATAGGCATATTGGGTTACCTGTTTGTTATCAGATGTCTTGTCGTCAGGTTCCGTGGCGTCAGACCCCGAGGGCGGCACCGCCCTGTTGCCCTGAGTAGCTGCCTTGTGCTTCTCGACATCTGAGAGTAATGTTTCTAAGTATGAAACGTAAAATTCTTCCTTCTCCAACTCTTCTCTAAGTATAGCCACTTTCTGTTTGTGTTTAGATAAATTAGCTCTGACATCTTCTTCCCAAGCGGCTGGTAATGTACTCTCTGGAAAACGCTGCACCCACACACGCTGAAAATCTCCGAAGACACTCATCTCTCACGAAACGATTTCATGACAAATTTATGTTACAATTTATTGGCATTAATTTATCGAAAAGCTTTTTCAATATAAAAAACGTATCACAAATTCACAATCACAAATCTGTCACTATAAATTCTTCATTTTCCTGAATGAAAACAGACTAAAAATACAGACATAATAGATGTCTATGGTTGTTGTCAGTTAATCGATTAAAATATTAAAAGTATCGAACCTAAGCGATATTTTAATATAATTAAATGTAATAAAACATCACTTTTGACTAAAATCACAGTTTTTCGAATAAAATTCGAGATATAAACAATTTAATGCATGTCGGCAAGAGAGATGAATATCAGTGGACAAGGGTTAAATATGTTTGGTTTATATGTTTTATGTTCTCGAATCCTAATGTCCAAACCTGAGTAAAAACAAATTATATATTTTTTTTTAAAGAAAAAGAAAGTGCAATATTATTTGATACTTTAAAAACTAATTGGTCTATTTAACATGAGTACTTTTAAAAATAAATGATGTATATTTTTATGTTTAACCTTCATATTAATTATTGCGTCTGTATCAGTTGATCTACAGATAAATGCAGCGGCGGATTTACAAATTTGCCGCTAGTAGTCTATTCAAACTTGCCGCCCCTACTGAGTATTGAAATTCAATACGTTAGTTTAGTTCACAATCATATTAATTACATTTAGTTATTCAGAAATTGCTACTTTATGATGTGTTCTATCGTCCTCATTACATCGACTTTTTCCCGTTATTAGTATGATTGTGAAGTAGATGATATAGTGAAGTAGCCGCGGGTAACAGCTAGTCTTTTATATACGGATTACGAACGTAATGTGTATAAATATAATTATATTTTTTTTTTTATTATTTGGGCTAAATTTGCCGCCCCTCTAAATATGCCGCCCTAGGCTTCAGCCTACTAAGCCTATTGGTAAATCCGCCACTGGATAAATGATAAATGAACTTCTTTTAAGGTAATGACAACATATACTTAACCGGAAGTGGTACTTTTTATATATGCAATCAAAAGTTCCTTGTATGTATATACTTCCATATTTTTTAGTATTTATTTTTTTATGAATTTTTGAAAAAAGGTAGCAATCGTTGGATTTATAAACAAATATTTGTGCCTTTTTCTCTGTCATTGTCAATCTGACGTAAAAATAATGACATTGTCAGGACTTTGACATTCTGAGTTGCCAGATTTGGGAAATTTTACCCAGGAGTCTGGAAATTTTCAAAAGGCCTTGCCTCTCTCAATGTGAATGATAAATATCGTATCCGTTTTCACTGTTATTTTTTTTAAATGCCGGCCAATATATTTTTCGATGTAATAATTATTTGGATTTGCTTATTTCTTTTAGCTGTCAAGTATGCTCCTGATATTTTACTTGTTTCTTTGACGTATAGAAAATACGAAAGTCAAAAACACATCCCTAATTTTTTACAGACTGGACAGAACCTGAGGACGTAAGTTCAAAGCAATATATTTTTTTTTAAATTAGCCATTTGTCTTTCATCTCACCAGCCGGGTATTTACTAACTCTGATGACAGGTGTCGATGCCTATCAATCTAGAATTTACTGTTACAATGCGGGTTTTGCTTGCTCGAACTTTTAATTTGAAATACAAAAATCGCATTGTAATAGTAAATTCTTGATTGATAGGCATCGACACCTGTCATCCGAGTTAGTAAATAGGCCGGCAGATGGTAAGTGACGATGAAGACGACGATGTTAAATGCCTATCCAATAATGGTTTTGCATCGGTTTTGGGCTTCGCCATTGCAAATATTTTAGGGATCTTTTGGGAATGACATCAGTTTTGTAATCATTGAGCAGCCAGCACACCCGTCTCTTGCCTTGTACATTATAATTTGATGGTATACATAGATGCAGCTGCAGTGGCCTAACTATACCATCGGGGGCCCGTGGCAAATTCTTTTGATGGGAAAAATGAATCAACATCTTTTTGTTTAGGTTGGTTGAAATGCTTAACGATTAACTTGAAATTGTAGCATGGTTTTTAGTTGTCTCACTTTGGATTTTAAGCAGGACTTATAAAAATATACTTTTCAAATAATATAGTCAGGTACGTTGTAAAAAATCTCTTGGGCCGGGGCCTTTTTGGGTCGGGGGCCCGTGGCATTTCGCCAGCCCTGCCAACCTATTGTTACGCCACTGCATGGATGAACTGACTTTGCCTTACATACAAGAGATGGAAAAAAGGCTGCTATGCTAATCAATGTCAAAAAAAGTTCGTTGGTTTGTTGTTGTTTGGCGTTTGTACATATCGTTGGATAGTTTTCGTTCTCGATCGCTACCTGATAACATTGGCTTGACTTCGCGTGCTGACTTGGCTTCTCAAGATACTGGACTCCGAGTACTTGATCTTTTGACAGACCATGGATTTTTACACAGGCAGGACCTTGATTTTTACCAAGATAACAAACTATGGGATTGTGCAGCCGTGAATGAAAAGTGATTTAATAAACAGGTAAAATATCCACCAAAAACACCAATCCACCAAATTCAATAAACAGGGTAAGAAACCAAATCATTATTACATCGAAACACATTCTGGCCGACATTAACATTGAAAAAAAAAAACAGTGAAAACGGATACGATATTTATCGTTCACATTGGGAGAGGCCTTTAGAAAATTTCCAGACTCCCGGGTAAAATTTCCCCAATCTGGCAACTCAGACGGTCAATGTCCTGTCAATGTATTTTACGTCAGCTTGACAATGACAGGGAATAAGGCACAGCATCTTGATAAAAATCAACGTCCTGCCTGTGTGAAAATCGATGGTCTGTCAAAAGATGAAGAACTCGGAGTCCAGTGTCTTGAGAAGCCAAGTCAGCACGCGAAGTCAAGCCAATGTTATCAGGTTGCGAAACCAACGAACTTTTTTGGCATTGATTAGCATTACAGCCTTTTTTCGTAGCCTTGTATGTATGGCAAAGTCAGTCCATCCATGTATACCATCAAATTATAATGTACAAGGCAAAGGACGTTTTCGGGTGTGCTGGCTGCTCAATGATAACATTCTCAAAAGATCCCTAAAATATTAAAAAAAAACGACATTCATCATTAATTTAAAATGAATAGCTTTGAGCGCCATGGCGAAGCCCATAACTAATGCCAAACTATTATTTATTGCTTTGAACATACGATCTCAGGTGCTGTCCAGTCTGTAAAGAATAAGAGATGTGAAAACAGATACGATATTTATCATTAACATTCAGAGAGGCAAGGCCTTTAGAAAATTTCCAGACACCCGGGTAAAATTTCCCAAATCTGGGAACTCAGACTGTCACAGTCCTGTCAATGTCATTATTTTACGTCAGATTGACAATGACAGAGAATAAGGCACAGATATCCAAATCCTAATCCTAACTAATATTATAAATGCGAAAGTGAGTTTGTTTGTTTGTTTGTTACGCTTTCACGCCGAATCTACTGAACCGATCATCATAAAATTTTGCATACACATGGGTTAGGGTACCTATAAATTACGCGGGATACCTTATACTTACTTGCATATAGGTAGGGTTAAAAATAAAGATATTAATATTTTTATTAAGGAAGATCGTACGCAACGACATCTATAATTAGTTTTGCGCTATGCTACCACCCCTATTGCGCGGTTGAAGAAGCAAGCGATTAAGGTACCTACATAAAAGAAGAATCGAGTCAATATTATCTGATATTCTCTTATATCGATAAGTGGATCGTCGACAAAATCAGCTGTTACTAAATGGTAATAACTCTATGGAAACGTCAGACCAAACGTCAAAAATGTCTGCATTGTTGTGATAAAAATAAAATTGATTTATGTTTTGTAAAAATGGAGAAAAGTTATGTGAAAACGACTATTGAAGGATTGAAATCCACTTCGTCAGCACGAGTTCAAGAAACTTTATTAAAAATAAGAAGTAAAATAATAACAAACGATGCTGGTGTTATACTTTTTAGGGAATGTGGTGGACTAGAGTATTTATTGCCCCATTTGCGCAAACCTAACGAAAGAATACTGGATATTACATTAAGTATACTCGGAAATTGCTGTCTCGAAGAAGAAAGCAGCTTAGCTGTAAGTTTTTAGCAATATAATTTATATTTTTTGTCTGTCAAGTAGGTATCAGAAATAGATATGAACTGCCATCCTGCCATCCATATTTATTTACAATACCCGATGTTTTTCGAGAGTGTGTGTCTATTTGCTTTATCGTTTTGGTAGCCTCAACAGGTTGCACCACTTTGTCTTATTTTATCATATGAAGTTCCTTTATTTTGTATTTTACAAACGTGATACATGCTTATTAACTATTATATGCGTAGGATTCATTGTTATGAAATTATTTGTAATGTGTACTAACCAACTGTGCAAATCATTTGTACTGGTACACATTAGAATACTTGTAACCCCTTGGATTTGTTTAGTGGTGAAAAACGATTCCCGTAACTTGCGGTCAGTTTAAATTCCAAATGCATGCATGACTGTAAATTGACTGTCACTGATGTGTTCTGTACAAGACTACCTACTCAAACTCAATTATGCCAATACGGAATCTTTTGTTATCATCCTAATTAGACTAAAGTACAGACAACTACAAAACATCATCTCCTTCATCATTTAGTGTGGAAAAATCACTGCACTGTCACTTGTGCGGAATTGTAACTGCACTGTCTCTTGCGCGGCACATAGTGATGTGTGTGAAGTGTAAGTGCAGGCAGTGACCTGCACTTACACTTCACACTCTCATAATTCTGGGCAAAGGTCACCTGCTGGATCTCTAAACCTAGAAGACAAATATAGCAAAGAATGGAAGGAGATCAGCCGTGTGGTTCCCGGCAGAGTAGAATAGGACCACTCCAAGTCTTCCTGTGGATGTTGTAAATGGCGACTTAGGAAACACAATCAAAATTTTTAAACATCAAAGATACCTCTCCGATCCGTCTGGTCAGTGTGAAGAGTGTAAGCCAAATCCCCTGACTGCTCTGGCTAATATATGGCTCTAGTAGTACAGAGAGGGTTATGCTCCTCCAGTGGAGACAAATAAAAGACCTGATGAAGAAGAAGGAAGGAGATATTGCAAGACTGGACAGCTCAGTAGTGGAACACATGATGGCTCGAAATAAATAAAATATTCCCTCCTTGTTAGAAGACAATTTTGATGAGCACTGATCAATGCTCACTAGTCTAGGTGAGAACTAATCAGTTCTTCTACACCTAATGTTATTGGTTAATATAATGTACCTAATGTTATTTTTATTTGGCAGGTTGGTAAACTTAATTCTTTTGCGCCATTGGTATCTATACTAAAGACAGTCTGTCGGGACAGCATAGTGGGCCGTGCCTGCAGGGTTATTGGGAACTTGGCCCAACGCACTATCAATGCAGAGGGCTTGCATAACCAGGGAGCAGTGTCTGCTTTGGTCACCCTTATTGAAAACAGGGACAAAAATACATCATATCCTACTCTTACAATGGCTGTAAGAGCTATCAGGTAAGAACTGTTTATTAAGAAATTAAAATATTTTAATGACTGAATTATACTATGCATAAGTTATATGCCTTAAGCTTAGTGCCTTTAAGTAAGTATAATAAATTAATGATATTTTACTGTTCAGGCAACTTTGGATGGTTGTAGACAAAAGGGAGGAGATGTTAGCTTTGAATGCAGTGCGTTGTATTGCCATACTTATTACAACTGAGTGTGAATCAGCAGGCATTATAAAGTCTACCAATCCAGCTAGAGAAACTGATGGTCTCAGAAAGAGCCAAGAAGAACTAGTCACTGGTATACTCAAATGCTTGGGATATTTCACAACACATGCAACTGCACAGTGTGCTGAACAGGTATGAATGTCTAAGAACTATTAATTACTAGCTGTTGGGCGCGGCTTTGCCCGCGTGATATGAAGCCTATGTCCTTCTATGTATCCTAACCTATGTGTATGCAAAATTTCATGATGATCGGTTCAGTAGATAGGGTGAAAGCATAACAAACAAACTCACTTTCGCATTTATATTAGTTAGGATTGGTATCAAACTTGAAACAAAATCTTTAACAATTTTGTTTTATGTCATATGTGTTAGCTTAATGTCTTCCTAAAAGCAGCATTGGGCAAGTAGATTAAAATGTTATTTTTGGGTTCCGTAGTAAACAAGGAACCCCTATAGTTTCGCCATGTCTGTCTGTCTGTCTGTCCGTCCGCGGTTTTACTCAGAGACTATAAGTACTAGAAAAGTGTTATTTGGTATGGATATGTATATTAAGCATGGCAAAAAATTGGTAGAAAAAAATCTTGAAAAAAATTTTTTTTAGGATTGCTCCCATACAAGTAAAGTGGGGGAGTAATTTTTTTTTCTCTACTTTCTCAACGTGTGGGGTATCGTTAAATTGGTCTTTAAAAAATATTGTGAGGTTGAGATCAGCATTTTTCGATTTAGGGATCCGTTTCCAAAATATTTGGTTTTAAAGTGCAAATTTTTGTTAGAGGTTAGTGTCCCTCCCCCCTCTATCTGCTAAACGGTTATATATGGGTATGTGAAAAAAATAATAGTAGTAGTGTATATACTGAAGATGAAAGAAAAACTATCAGACCTGAGTACTAAGTACAAACTAAAAAGTTATAGGCAACCAACTTATAAAATGTACTGGAAAATGTAAAATTTCATACAATTTTCATTGTTAGATGTTTTTGGTCGTTAAACTGTGAAGTGCGAGTGTGAAAATTGTAAACTCAAAGTTGTCATTCGCAACTACGGAACCCTACATTGCGCGTGGCCCGACACGCACTTGGCCGGTTTTTTTAGTTTATATGTAGCAGATGAATTGCATTTACTACGGGTGGCACGGAGGCGGGGGAGGGGGGTAAGAAAATGTAGGAAATGAATGGGTTACGTAGATGAAAGACAACCACAAGCGACAAATTTTAGGATGCAAAAGTTATAATGTTTATTTATAATAAGCCTTTTTTCCTTAACACTTTCACGATGTTATACAAAACAGCTGAACATTAAGGTACTGACATTGATAAACGCAACAGGTTCATGAGCCATGCTGATTTGAAACCACTAAGCAATCCATCTGCGACATAGACGTCAAACTGTACCTGGTTTACACCGATTCTAAAGTTTCAATCTGAGTCTTTCAATTACAGATTCAAGGAGATGGCAGAGGATATCAATGTCTTGTAGCTTTGACCAAATCTTATGAGTCTTTAGCACTTAAATGTCTGATGAATCTGTGTTACCTGTCTCCGTGTCGTCCGCTACTCGGCACGGCTGGCTTAGTGGAGTGTCTGGTTGGGATACTACAAAAAATATCAGGTAAAGTTGCTTATTTATTACATACTAGAATTTTTCCCGCGATTTAGTCCGCGTAAATTGTAGCCTATATCACCCGAAGATAAATTAGCTTTCTATAAGTTAGATAATTTTGAAAATCGATCTAGTTGTTTCGGAGCCTATACAATGTTAGCAAACAATCAACCTCTTTTTAATATTTGTATAGATTAGTTTACTCTTCATTCTTGACTATTATTTAATTGTGAGATATTAAATTGGATCCTAATCTTATATATGTTTGAATGTTTCAAACAAATATATACGTACAAATCACACAGATTGAGCTAGCCCCAAAGTAAGTTCTTAAGTAAGACTTGTGTTATGGGATACTAACTCAACGATACTATATTTTGTTACAAATAATAAACAAATAGAAAACATCCAAGGCCCAGGTCAATCTGAAAAAGATCATTTTTCATCTTGACCTGACTGGGGATCGAACCCGGGACCATCCGTGTCACAGGCCGGCGTGTTGACCGCTGCGCCACGGAGCTCGTCAAAATTTCAACGATTCCTTATATTCATTTTAGAAACAATCTGTTTACATTGTCATTTCGTTTTTATTTACTTTGAGAAATAAATTATTTTGCCAGTATTTAGCAAGCACCACTTACTCACAAAACTCGTCATTTCTCTGTTTCATAACTAAACTATAGATCTATACCTTGGTAAATATTGTTGTTGTTAGAAGTGTGTTGGTGGCCAGAGGGCGCAGCTCGAGCGCTCGCGCAGCTGAGTGGGGAGTCGGTGAACCGCTCGCGACTGCGGCACTGTGGCGGCCTGCCGCTCCTCGTGGCGGCGGCGCGCGAGCACCCTTCCGCCATGCATGCTCTCTTACAATATGTCTTTGACGATACATGTAAGTATGTTTAAGACATATCACTCAATAATAAGTGTCTTTGGTACAATGCGCGAACGATGAAGTGGCGACATGACTTCGCCATCTAAACTAATTTGTTCGGTTTGCCTTTCTTCTGCAAATAACAATTAAACATAGTTAAACTTTGACGTTGTTTATTTATGTCCACTGTAAAACTTTTCTTTTTCAATTATTTCATATGTTTATTTATTTTTCTCCACAAACAAGATTAAAACATAAGGCAAAATTACATTGTTTACATAAATTCATTGTGAAAAATTACATTACATAAAGCTGGAAAAGAACCTTTACAAAAGTGAGATGGAGTGAGAACTGGTGCCTGTGCTAGGTTTCCAAGGATCTTGTATTACAAGTGAACAAGCTTCTCCATTAGCTTAGTTTAGTGTTTATAGAATAAATGAAGACATCAAGATTATAAAAAGAGCAGTTTTTGGGGAGAACTGGTGCCCGCTATGTTAAGTTTTATACTTTGGTGTTAGTTAGGTAGTGTCATTCAATAACAGTAGATTAACACCTTAATTTTCAGTTTCATACTGTTTAACTCAGATTTCTTTATATTTTCAGCATTTCAAATCCTTGTCAATGAAGGTCTTATTAGTCTATTGACAGACGAACTAACAAAATATCTCGCAACAATGGATTTCGAACATAATAACATGGAACATGTTGAAATGTTGAGTGAAAACAGAAAGACACAAGAAGCGAAGGCTAAATCAACAACAGAATTGAAAATAGATATCACACAAGCAAAAGAGGTAGCACCAAAAAGTACAGAATCAAAAGGATGTCTGTTTCTGCGTCGAAAGAGCCACTTAGCTAAAAATGAAGATGAATTGAAGGTTGTGATAGAGAGAGACAACATGATAGTCGGCTTTATAGATGCGGTAGATAGTGATGCCAGTGATGAAAGCGCAAGTGAAGATGATACTGCAGCTCCTAAACGTAAAGGCATCAAAAGAGCTCGATCTGGAAGTCCAAAGTCAGCTAAAAATGTAAGTCTTGTATTACTTTTTCTTGAACTTCAGTCTTGAAATTGATAATCAAACAACTTTCTCTTTACAGAAATCCCAGTTGATCAAAATGGCCAATAAGGATTGGTCTGCTGGCGTGTATTGGGAACCCAAAAGCCCAGAGTGGCCCGTCACATCTCAACAGTCAGGATCTCGCGGAGCTCTCAGTCCGGATCGAACTGAATATGGACCGATGTCTCCATATTCTGACGGGAACCAGTCGGGCTTTAGTCCAGAATATAGAGGGTTCTCTAACAAGCGAGCGCGATGGGATTGGAGTCCAGAGTCTGGCTTCAGTACGGGAGAGGGCAGTTCAGCATCATCATATTGGACGGAGTATCAGTGGAGTCCTAGTAGTTCGGGAAGTCCTACCTCACCATTTAGTGTAAATGAAAGTAAGTAATTATTACAAAAGTGGCACAAAAATATTTCGTTGGTCCTAACTGTCGTTTGTAGATGACAGTCAAAGGTATGACAGATGGCTTTGAGCAGCTTAAAAATCTGACACTAATGTTCTTCTTCTGTTTTATAATATGGCTTCCACCGAGATTTCAGTGATTCTGCCAATGTCCAGTAAATTGAGATACATACTAAGTCAGTGGCGGCCGCTGCTTCAGTGCACTCGTGCACTGCACTACCAGATTTTTATGTATTTCCCAATTTTTTTTCGACACAATTATTATTTATCCAAAAGTATGTAACTTTAATTACACACTGAAGAAGAAAATATTTTCAAACAAGCTTGATCTTTATGACCTAAAATTTAAGACTCATTTTAGCTAAACCAAAAATTGGGCGAGCGCTTTCAAAGTGCGCACGAAGCGTCTCCATAGAAACTATATGGAATGAGACAATGTATGAGAAAAATTTAAAAATCGGGTCGGCGGACGTGTCCCGAATACTCCCGAACGGGCTCGCTCGGGCGGCATCGGCCGGGGTGTCTCGCTCGCTCGTTGAAGATTTTTGTTGCGAAGGCGTGTCCTTGACCTTACTCAAATCAGTTTGTTTGTTTTATTTCACATTCGCACCTGTGACACGGTGTGATAGATAACGCGCGCGAAATTACCCAATAATTATTCATAGTTATGGTTTTCTACTTTGTGTGTGCTTCAAAGTGTAGTGGTTGAAAGTGGCTTCAAAGTGTGTTGTTAATGGGATTATTTGGACAAGAACTACAAAAGAAAATAGGCTATGGCTTATTTAGGCGGTATGCCGCCTAATCTGTTTTTTGAAACCATCTTCTCGTGCTTTTCAACCTGAATTAGTTAAGTACCTATTAGAATATTCATTAGCGCGCAGCTCCTCTCACTAAACCAATGGTAAGTCAAGAAGATGAGATATTTCACTGCATGTACATAAGTACCTGATACTTTTTATACAGAAATGGTTTTACAACATGCATTAATATTAACAAGAATTGTACCTAGAGTAACTGATTATGTATGTACAAATATTATTAAGTATATATTAAGCATAGGGGCAGTCGACTACAAATAATTGACGAACATACGGCATTTCAATAGGTCGTTTTGCTTTTGAGAGACAGTAGGTAAGCAGGTGAACCACCACTCCTTGAAGTCACGAGCCGCCACTGTACTAAGTATTGGTGTTGTACGGTAATGTTTTAACAAGTAGCATCAAAGATGGCGTCTGTTCTTTGATGTCTCGTGGGAGCTTCTGTTGACAAATCTATACGAGTCCACATAACAGTCTACTTTAACTATTTAACAAATTGTTCATGAGCACAAGCATTTTATAACACCAAACTACACCAATTTCATATTATAAAGGACCCTAAAGTTGGCCGCTTACTAATACTGGCCGTTTGTCACTTCATTCGTCATTTGTACTCCGGCGAGGATCCTCCTCAAAGTACTGGGGTCCTCTTCCTTGGCTCCGGGTCGGTGAGTGAATTAAGCCGTGGTAAAGTAACCGTTGCTAAACATTTACAACAGTTCGTACATTGGGTTGCTGTGCGCTCGCATTCTATTTACCGTACAAACACTCGCGTTATCAGTTATCACCACAAATTAGCACTCCATACTCTCGGGAAGAAAAACTTCGTTTGTAAATCCATGGAACACGCGCGCATTTCCGATGGTAAAATTGTATGATTTTTTTTTTATTGCTAGCCAGCTGATGGTTTTTGTGGAAAATGGGAAATGGTAGTGCGGGGAAGCAGGCACGGTGAGCGAAATGTGCGCTGTGCCTGATTCGTCCGGCTAGGCTCAGATTTGACGCGAGTTATCAATGAATGGCCACTGCGTAAAAACAAAAACATGTCACGTAAATGAATGGTCGTACTCATTTACTATTGTCTAGCGATAACCAATTATCTCACTTTTTATCGAGACTATTTTGGGTTTTCGATTTTTTTTTCTTTTGTGCTTGCGAATATCAGTAACGGGTACACAATGCCCACTTTCATTTATTGTACTATTCCAAAAATAATCGTGTTTATTTTCATCACACCTCATTCCATCATCTCATTGCACAATGGTGTCAATAAATGCTACCATAGTGGCATATGAATCGTCTTAAAACAGAAGGGCAAAGATGGAAGGCCTCGATCCATATCCAGAGCTCGATCACAACACTGACGTGTGTGAACAGACAGCCCCTGACGGGACACGGATTTGCGATCTCGAAAGGTGACGCTCCTGCCACGTCCCGGGTATGACACCGGGAATTTAAATTTTTAGATAACTTTAAAGCTTACTAAACAAGTTTACATGGCAGATTTTTGAGAAACAGATGAAATGGTTCAGCCGGGGCAGATAAACCTAACCCCTTCAAACAGATATAAAACTGTCGAGGGGGTCAGGTTTATCTGCCCCCGACTGTACCTTCATCCTAGGAATTTTCATTTCTTAGACCCGAAGCTAAATAATATCGATTTATTTGTCATATATATTTACAGACAGTTCAGACTCCGAGATATCGGGACGTTACTCGCCCGTGTGTAGCGAGACGGAGGAAGCTGCCGATCAAGCGCCAAGAAGCTCGGCGGCCGAGCTGGACGCTGCGCAGGTCGCGCATGACCTCGACGAGCTCATCATGGAGGACGACGACAGCGTGGACGAGGAGACGCCTCTCTCAGGTAAATCATTTATTTGATATGATTCTGCACTTATTTGTTGTTTGTAGCCAAAAGACCTTAATGTCGTCAGTACTTAAAAGTCTGGAAAGTCCTCTGAAAACCTAAAGGACAATGGGGTGCTATTAAAGTAAATCAGGGGTGCTATTTTAACGCGTGACTCACTAGACGAGTGATTTACGTGAGTGTTTCCAAAAAGCCACATTTTTTAATCGTTAGTTTAGACTGCTCATTTCCGCAAGCGACGAACGCAAGTTTATAAAAGTTTCTGCGTGTAACAAAGAGAAATTAAATATTTTTCGCTGAATGTTGGCTGTACTGCAGCTCAAGCGATGGTTTCGAAAATACGACCAAATATAATTTCGTGACTTTAAAGACGAGTGTGACTTGTAGTCACGCGACTTGCGTTTTAGTGACGCGCCATTTCAAAAATAGCATTTCAGGACCAAAACGACAACGTGATTTTCTCTATAGCATATGTTGGGCTTACCTTAAACAGCAAAAGAACAACTTTTTCTTTGCTTTCTGGACCTATTATAGGTGAAGTAAATCATGCATAGACTGACACCATCTGACAATCTCGCTATTAACCTTTTGGTTGCCTATTCTCTGAGATACAGACCCATACCGTCTAGTTTAGGGATGGTTTCCCAGGTGGGTTCGATTCGATTTGTCCTAAGATCTGTATTTACTGTAATACCTACAAATGTAATGTGTTGGCAAATAAAGTTTATTATTTATTATTATCCTTTATTTATTTTAACACATATTATTTACATTTTTAAATATTTAAATATATAAAAAAAAACATTTAAAAATATAAAAATAGTAGCCCACCGGTATCGGGAACAGGGTCCAAGCTACCGGCGGTCAGGGCTCCAGGGAAAGGAACCTCCTTACAATACGGGCCGTGTCCAAAAGTACTGCCTTCTGAATCAAGCCCTTGATCCAGCTGCCTAACGAGAGCCTCTTTAGGTGTTGATCGAGGCTCTTGGCAATTAAGCCATGGGCTGTTACTACTATCGGCACAATGATCGCTGAGTCAACATCCCACATGTCGACAACCTCGCGAGCCAAGTCAAGATATTTAATTTGCTTATCTTTTTCGGCTTTCACGAGGTTCTCATCATGCGGGACTGTTATATCAACAATCATTGCGCGCCGCTCTGATCGATCCACCACCACTATATCAGGTTTATTGGCTACAATAGTCCTGTCAGTGATGATGGATTGATCCCAGTACAATGTGGTACTACCATTTTCGAGAACTGGGTCGGGCACATACCTGTAGTATGGAACTTCCGATTCCACAAGGCTGTATTGCAGGGCAAGTTGCTGATGTATTATCCTGGCTACAAGGTTGTGTCTATGCAAGTATTCTCCGTTAGCTAGACGAGAACACCCAGAGATAATGTGTCGGATTGATTCGCCTGGACGGTGGCATGCCCGACATATGTCAACCGTGCCATCCTTCACAATATATCTCCGGTAGTTATTCGTCATGATAACTTCATCCATGATTGCAAAGACAAAACCTTCAGTTTCTCCGAAGAGGTCACCAGAACGTAGCCAGGCTACGGACGCTGTTAGATCTACATCGGGCCCATGCAAGGCCCGGAAAAAGCGTCCGTGAAGCTCCTTACTCTGCCATACCTCCCTGCGGTCGTTAGTGTCAAGCACTACAGGTTTGAGCCAGTTCTCTTTAGCCAAGGAGAGCGGGGTGAGGCCCTTGTCTACTGTGACTACATCTTTATGCATCCCCACGTCAATTTTAAGGAAATATTCCCTGAGACTGCATATCTCGCGATTGTGAATGGTCTTAGCATTTAAAAAGCCTCGACCCCCACACCTTCGCGGGATATACAGTCTCATAACTGAAGACCGTGGGTGATGCATTCGATATTCCGTCAGCAGTGTACGGACCTTCCTATCCAAGGTGTCTAGTTCTGTTTGAGACCATTTGAGTATGCCGAAAGAGTACATCAAAACCGGCATGACCCAACCGTTGAAGGCACGCACTTTATTTCCGCCTGATAAAAGACTATTAAATACTTTCCTCAGGCGGCCAAAGAATCGATCCTTCAACGATCGCTTCATGTCAGCAACATTGATGCCCAGCGCTTCCGACATACCCAAATACTTATAGGTTTCAGTTGCTGAGAGGGATCTAAAATTTATGGTATCCGTGAGCTGGGTTCCCACCGATTCCACAATCTCCCCTCGCTTAACATGCATGATCGCACATTTATCCACACCGAATTCCATCCTGATGGCACTACTAAAGGTTTCAGTTACCTTCAATAACTCCATCAGTTGCAAATCGTTGGGGGCAAAGAGTTTCAGGTCATCCATGTAAAGGAGGTGAGATATAACTTGACCACCTCTCCTCAACCGGTAGCCTAGACCTGAATCCTCTAGCAGCGTACTAAGAGGATTTAAGGCTAAGCAGAACCAAAGTGGACTCAAACTATCACCCTGGAATATACCTCGCTCTATCCTTATAGGTTCGCTATTCCTTTGAATTTGCCGACATCCTGGATAGCGAAGGACTGTCCTCCATTGTCTCATACACGACATCAGGAAGGTGCGCAGAGTTGCATCAACTTTATACAACTCTAGCACCCTCATGAGCCATGTATGTGGCACCGAGTCATAGGCCTTCTTATAATCTATCCAACATGTCGACAGATTCCTTCGAGAACGGCGGACCTGTTGGCTAATGGTCATATCAATGAGGAGTAGCTCCTTAGTACCACGAGACCCGTTCCTACATCCATTTTGAGAAGCAGACATGATAGAATTGTCTTCAATGTGTTTGTTTATTTTAGTTCTCAAAATAGATGTAAGAACTTTATAGACTGTCGGAAGACAGGTAATCGGTCTATAATTCTTGGGTTCCGCAGTACTACCCGATTTATGGAGCAGATGGGTTATACCTGTTGTTAAAAACTCGGGAAGCGACCCTGACTCTAAGGCTGACTGGAACAGAGTTGCCAGGCGAGCGTGCGAACTAGTGAACCATTTTATCCAAAAGTTGTGCAGCCCATCCGGCCCTGGAGATTTCCAGTTAGGTAACGGACGGACTGCACAAACTACATCTTGGGGGCTGATAGTAATTGCCCCCATTTCTTGTACTAGATCGCACGCCCGCTCGACCCCCTGAGTCCATTCATCCTCGGTATGGCTAACAGGCACCGACCAGATGCTGCGCCAGAATGAACACATGGCATCATCATCCGGCAGATGCGTGTCAACCACACCCTCGTCCGGTCGTTCCCAAGCTCTGTAAACCCACCTTTCATCTCTTTGGAATGTGCGATTCTGAACGTATCGGTCCATCCGCCGTTTATACCTACGGATACGGCTTGCCCATGCATACACTTTCTGCTTCAGGAAGTCGATGCGCTCTGTGACACGGGACCTGTAGTCTTGAGGACTGATATCAGTCCCAGAGAACGCCCGCCTCACAAAACGCATCACTCTAGGGCGATTATTGCCCTCCCTGAAGCTGATCAGTTTGCCAATGAGTGCTCTGGCCCCATCAATACGTCGCTCAATCCTGCACTGCCAGGCCGGTACGGCTGGTTTAGGTCGTGTCACTCTGTCATCAGAAAATTTGACATGAGCAACGCGACATGCCGCTACAGCCGCACAATACAGGACTGAGTGAGCATCAATGAGGTCTTCGCAGTTATCAAAATAGTTTGACAACTGCGAATCCAGAACAGCCATCAGCACCCTGTTTTTGTTATGCATGGGTAAACGAGGTATACGTGGTCTAAGGTCGGGTTGCATGAACCGATATTCTTGAATCGCACCCTCCAAATTTATTTATTATTATTATTACCACCAGCATCATCTACATGTTTTGGGTTTGGCAGCAAAAGAAAAACTATAAATCTAGCACAGATTGACATCACAGTTTCATCTACTTATAACATGTTTTAGGTTTGTCAGCACAAAATCTCAACTATCCCAACTAATATCATAAATGGCTACTTGACAAAAAAATTTTTCGTGTCGCTATGTAAAGACCTGCCAAAAATAAACACAATAGTGACCGAAATACATTTCTAAACAAAAAGCTCGTGAAGATATAGAAGTTTTAAAGACTCATATTTTTAGACGTTAATTTTTAGACGTGAAAACGCGCCTCTGAAATGCCTACATATTTGTGACGTCACAACTTTGTATTTTGTATGGGCGGCGTGAGAACGTTGTTTGGTAGCTATACGAAATATTACGTTTGTGGTTTCATAATAAAAGTTGCTATAAATTTAGCGGACTACAATACAGTACAATTGCAATTTAAGATTTTCATACTTTTAAAAATGGTCCTATTCACCCAACTTTTAAGAAGAAAAAGCTTTAAGAACACTTAACGAATCGTTATCAAATTAAAAGTGTTTTTTATAGTGTTTTTAGATAGAAATTAGTATCATTGGAAACAAATTTTATATAATCTTAACATTAGGCAAATACCGAAATGCGAAATTGAGTTTGTTTGTTTGTTACGCTTTCAAGCCGTATCTACTGAACCGATTATCATGAAATTTTGCATACACAAAGGTTAGGGTACCGAAAAGGACATAGGCTATTTATTACGCGGGCGAAGCCGCGTGTAACAGTTAGTCAACAATAAATCAAACACAGATTGACACTACAATATCATCTAATTATAGCATGCCTTAGGCTTGTCAGTGAAAGAACAACAATAAATCAAGCGGAAATTGACACCACAATATCTTCTACTTACAGTTAAGAACATCAATATTTATAGCTTGCAAGTAAGGTTACTTTTACATTATAAATAATTTGTTTCAGAAGAAGCAAGCAAACTAGACATGAGCACCAAGTCATCCCGCATCGCTTGCGTGCTAGTTCTACTATTCAGAGTGTCGCACGGCGCGTGTAACTTCCACGGCGCGCGTGAGGAGCCCGTACCCAACCACACGTTAGAACTGTTGACTGGAAGGGAATGTTTAAACGCCTTGCTCGACTACGTGGAGCGCTGCAAGAGGCCTTTGGGAAGAGCCGCGAGGATCCTTGCGCGAGTTTTGAGGTATAATATTCTCAAAGCCACATAAACTTATGTTTAAAAACGGGTCAGCACTCAAGTGCTATTTTGTCGCGATTTTCGATTGTAGTTTCGGACTCATCAGGAGTCCATTTTCAAGGCGAGTTCGAGGAACTATAGACAGCAATCCCGTCAAAATAGAAGTGATATTAGTAATAGTGACTTGCCGTTTTTAAATATATTAATCTCACGTTAGTTCCACATAAACTTGGTTGCCTAATACTGGTTATCTAGTAAATACGTAGCGTATTAACCCTTTTAACCTGGCTGTTTGTAACCTCAAATGTATAAAGAATATAATAATAGTTTGTTGCAAGTTTTGTGCATTGGTATAACTTTTCAAAGTCCGTGTTTCTTTTCCAGCAATGCGCTATGTTTGATGAGTATACTAAGGCACCGACTAGCTCTCAGATTACACAACATGTCTGTCAGCTCCAAGCATCCTCCAGCCAAATGTCAACAGTGTAAACAGGTGAGCAACTTTTACCGTCATTTTACTTTGATACTTTCCTCGATTTTCTTCGAAATCAAACAGATTGATAAAAGAGTGTGGCCGCCTGTTTTGTATACTTTACTTTTAAGGGTCTACAGTCGGTTCGCACCACAAGCGATTCGAACTGCGGTGCGAATTGCCCAATAGTTCTTTTTGAATGGGTTATTTAACACCGCGGTACGAGTAGCCCAAATATTTATTTGAATGAGTCATTTATGCGGTGCGAAAAAACCCATTCAAAAAAGGCTCTTGGCTGATTCGCACCGCGGTTCGAAAAGCTTGTGGTGCGAAACGACTAAATACCCACTTTTAAACCGACTTCAAACAAATAAATAAATAAATAAATTTATAGGGACATATCACACAAAGGAGTTTATTAGTCCGACCTGTATGTATGTAATACTAGAATTACACAGTTTTTGTGTATGTCAGACTATACCAAACACGTGTGTCAAATTTTATAGGTGTATGTATATTTGGCTGCGCATATCATTAAAAATAAATTGCAAGACAATTTTCTTCAAATTGATGTCAAGTTGTAAGATTTGTATAAAATTTTAAATCCATAAAGACGACGAGTATTTGCTTATAGAATTAGATTTAGTATCGGCCTAGGTTAGCGGAAAAACATTTTTTTTATTCTAACTTAAAATTTGTTTCAGATTGTAAGACTTAGTGCAAAGCTATTAGCTCAGCTGACTATTCTTGCCGAGTCCAGTTACGGCATAGGTGAAATTAGTTACCAGCTCCTGAAGGGAAACTCTTCTATGAAACAAACCCTCTCTCTAACACTGCCGTATATTGTAAGGTGAGTACTTACTTCTTTTTTATCGAGTCGTGAAAAAGAATTTGTGAATTTTAGGATTGGCCCATACGAAATTTTTCTTCACCTACCTCCATCTACTTTCATATCAAATGTATGTGTTGTGATATTACTTGTCTCCCTCCATTGGTTGAATAATGTTCAGTTTTGCATTCCACATATTTATCTCAATATTGGATTTTTCTTCCGTATCTTTTGTGGCTGTTGTAAATTTATTTGTTTGTTGCAGGACTGAAAAGCCATTGAAGAAATACTTCATAGACTGCAGCGCGCTAAACTTTCTGTTTGCCAACATCGCAGAGTCTAAGGAAGATATTCAAGACTGCGTCACTGCCATAGTAAAGTTAGCTACCAATGTACATATTAAAGACCCAAAGACCCTAGAAAATAGGTTCAAAGATCAAGTCTGTGTCAGCTACGACCCTATTCTAGACAATCTATCTGTAGATGATATTGTTACTTTCCAATTAGACGATTTATCAACAGTTAAAGCGAACAAAGTATTCCTTTGTCAAAACTCAGAATATTTTAGTGCTATGCTCATGGGTAGTTTCAAGGAATCTATAGAGAAATTCGTGCGTCTGACAGATGTGTCCAAACCAGCACTCGAATACCTTTTTACTCTATTACACTGCGGATTAAATAATACTAAAAGCGACATTCAAGTTTTCCCGATGGCAGAAAACTTAGAAACGAATTTGGAAGTACTCCTCCTAGCAGACAGGTATTTACTGGATAAACTGAAAGAGCTACTGAGTAGTGCAATATTACAATTCCAATTGACGCCAGAGAATGCAGACAAGATTTACGTGTGGTCGTTGAGTAAGGGCATGGGATTTTTGTGCGTAGAGTCTGTCGCGTATTTGCTAACTGGCAAAATGTGCGAGACAGCGCGAACTCGCTCTTTTAAAACTATTCTTAGTTTGGAATATAAAGATCAGTGGTTAGACGATATCAAATCTATGATTCGAAGGCAGTTGGTAAAGTAAATAGCAAATGACAAACTTTCAAAATGTTTTACTCTGTAACAATACTATGATTTTACTATATTAAAAATTAATAACTCATATAAATGATATTACCCACCAATTAATAACTCAACACCTATTTACTTTGATTAAGGGATCCCTATTCCATTTTATTGTAGGAGTTTTATATTTTTTATTTTTGATCGTTTCGTTCGGAAATGGTTAAATTTGAAGTTTACAGGGATTGTTTATGAATAATTAATTTTACTATTTATTGTGATTGTGAAAGCATGTATTTGAAGAAGTGTAATGTAATTACTTAGTGGGAAAGTTATATATTTCAGTCATTTAATTGTAAAATGCATTTCACTTATGTTTATAAAAATACTGATGTAGGTACATACGTACATACACGGCATTCCTTGTACGTGTTGTCAGGTGGAACAATATTTTCTGATAAAAAGCAATGTAGTGGTGAAAATAATGTTTATTCTATTAATCACAAAATAAAGTTATGAAATAACTACTCCTTCATTTTTTTCTTAGAGTTACTCTAAGCTTAATGTCTTTGTTAGGAACCAAGACTTGTGACATTATCGGAGTCACTTCAGAGTCGTCTAAGTATTCCAAGTCAAAGTTATCCACAATCTGAAATTTAAAAAAAATAGAAGGCAGTCTAATTGAATTTTTTTTTCAGATTCATACACAAATTTATAAATTAGTACGTAATAAAAAATAGTAGTACTACTATTTTTTTCTCATATTTTTTATTACATGCCATTAATTCTTTCGATTGCTGTATTCTGTGTGAGTTGTGTGGTCATGTTAAGGGGAAGCGTATTCTTAGTAGTCCGGTTCTGTCTCCATTGAAAATAAATCGTGAGACGGAAAACGGTGATATAATTTAGTATAACCGTTCAAACTATTTTATGATGAACTACTCTTTATAATTTAAAGTGAGCCACTTTTGGGGAAAACGTAAAGCTTCACATCAGAGATTGAAGGGTTATCTAGGCCATTAGGCCATAGCCTAATCCAACAGAACTTTACATGATGTCTCCGTTTTCTGTGTAACGATTTATTTCAAATAGGAGCAGCACTGGCCCCCAAAAATTTAGGCAGAAGTAATCTGAAAAAAAAAAACGTGTTAATGAATAAGCGCAAGTCCTCAGACACCCCAACTTATTTATATTATAAAAGTATTATATAAATTATTACATTTAATTTTTGGCAAATTATTTACGAAGATATTAGCTTTTTTGTTTTCTTGTCCTTTCGCGTCGTCATTAAGTCTATGGTACTTACGCGCGATCGGGTGACATTGCCGCTTCGGGTGCCGCCGTCGCATGATAGAGTTAAGTAAACATCAAACACGGCGTAACAATAATATGTTATGGTTAAAATATGACCCCTATTTTTTATTTGTGGAACCGATTCTACTCTCGATTCTGAACAAACCAATTTCAGGTTTTGCGCTTTTTCGTTAACACGTTGTATAGATAAGATTAACATTTATAAAAACCAGTATGTACCTGATGTATTAGCTCAGTTAGTTGCAACATAGCAATCTTCTTTCCTATACACGAGCGGGCGCCAAGGGCAAAGGGTAGAGAGGCAGAAGGCTCATGTTTGGCCAGTTCCACTCTCCTAAGGTCATGTCTGTCCCACCGGTAAGGCAGGAACTTGTTGGCTTCACTGAAGTTCTGTTCGTCTCGCCCAGATGTGTAAATAGATGCTATTATTGGAGTCTAAAATTAAAATACATAATGTAAAATATACAACCATTTTATTCTCAGTATCCATCCTGTCCGGCAGAGAGAATAGGACCACTCCAAGACTTCCCATCGATGTCATAAAACGCGACTTAGGAAACACAAGCTAAACAAAGCTTATAAACATCAAAGAGGCCTCTCCAACCCGTCTGGCCAGCGTGGAGAGTGTAGGCCAAATCCTAACATTAGCGTAACTAGACATTAATCGAAACGTAATTTTGTGAAAATTACGATGGTATTATTTTTAACAGTAATTTACTGCATTTTCATTTAAAAAACGTATCACCTGTATCTAAGTTTATGTACATTGGCCACCATCTAGTAGTATTATATTAGTAGGCGCTTATATTATTGTTTTTGCCCGCGTGTAGGTACAACGGTTGCCGCCTAAGTTATGCAACTTTGAAGTATCATAATTACCAGCAGTAAGTTCAAAAAGTTTTACTTTTGGTTTTTCAAAAACATGTGTTTTTTAGGGTTCCGTAGTAAACAAGGAACCCTTATAGTTTCGCCATGTCTGTCTGTCTGTCTGTCCGTCCGCGGTTTTACGCAGAGACTATAAGTACTAGAAAGCTGTAATTTGGTATGGGTATGTATATTAATCATGGCACAAAAGTGGTAGAAAAAAATCTTGAAAAAACATTTTTTTTAGTGTAGCTCCCATACAAGTAAAGTGGGGGAGTAATTTTTTTTTCTCTGTTTACCCGTCGTGTGGGATATCGTTAAATAGGTCTTTCAAAAATATTGTGAGGTTGAGAACACCATTTTTCGATTTAGGGATCCGTTTCCGAAATATTTGGTTTTAAAGTGCGAATTTTTGTTAGAGGTAAGTGTCCCCCCCCTCTATCTGCTAAACGGTTAAATATAGATACGTGAAAAAAATTACAGCAGTAGTATATATACTGAAGTTTAAAGGAAAACTATCAGAGCTGAGTACTAAGTACAAACTAAAAAGTTATAGGCAACCAACTTATAAACTGTAAAATTTCATACTATTTTCATTGTTAGATGTTTTTGGTCGTTAAACTGTAAGGTGCGAGTGTGAATAGTGTAAACTCAAAGTTGTCATTCGCAACTACGGAACCCTACACTGCGCGTGGCCCGACACGCACTTGGCCGGTTTTTTATGCTTATTATCAATACCCAAGGAGGGTTGGCATCAGGCATAATCAGACGTAAAAGCCTTCGCCGAATAATATCACAGCATAAATGCTTTTATATCATAATAGCGGACCCCGGGCTTCGACGCATCATAGCTGCGAACGTAATCAGGGGCAATATTCGGGTAAAGACATACAAGGAAAAAGGTCAACAAAAATCTAAATTCAAAAACTCTAGTACTGTAATTTGTGTTATTGATTACACATTGCACTAGGCCATTCCTGAGGACTCGAATGATGACTTCGAAGAAAGCGCACCTCTCGACACCCCTGAGTCGACCACACCGGTGTTGCCTCTTTTGCCGGCAGTAATCGTCGGTTGTTTTGAGAGGCCCATCTAGTGGGCGGCAAGCCACCACCTGCCAACCATGAGGAAACAGCGAGTTTTTGTCAGTTATCATGATTATAGCAGGGGACCGAGCCATTGCAATAACCCAGCATAAGTCTACCCATATTCAATCCCATAACACACTAATTTATTAAAATTCAATAGTTCCCCCTCTAGCCAAGACCTGTTCAGGGACATATCATACATTGGTATTTCCAGGAATGGACGCCTTCCAAAGGACCGGGGTAACTGCAAAGGAGATATGAATTCTAATATTATATATGCGAAAGTAACTCTGTCAGACTGCACGCCAAATCTACTGAACCAATTTAAATTAAATTTGGTACTCAGATAGCCTGAGAAAGAACATAGGCTACTTTTTATTTCGAAGAAACACTGATTACAGAAACCCACGCGGACGAAGTAGCAGGAAACAGCTAGTAAACTATTAACTACGAAAATCCCTCAGAAACAAGTTTTCTGTATAGGTATAATTATAAACCATAATTTTTAATTTAATTTTTTTATTATTTTTCGTTATTGTTGAAACAGATATGTGAAAATTTCAAGTTTCAGCCTCTGTCCAATATAGACAGTCCTGTAACTGACAGACGAACATCGGAGACTTAATATCATATCTGAACCCAAAGGGTAAAATACGGGAACCTATATTTTACCCTTTGGGTTCGGATTCCTTGAAAGTATGAGCAGCATGAGCGAAATGACCAGCTTCAGAAGCATTTGATTTTACAAATTCTGTTGAAAAATTACTAATTTAATTCTGTTGATGATATAAAATTAATACATAACAAATCCTGACAATGAAAATCACTCTTGTATGTTGTTGCTGAACCAATTTTGATAAATCATGAAAACTTCTAGTACACCTGCTTTCAAATAAAAAAACATCAAAATTGGTTCACCTGTTTTAAAACTACAGTGCCACAGACAGACATACACACAGCACTGTTGTGCTGTGCGCTGTTGCATGCATTAATAATTTAGGCTAAGAAAATAAAAAAGTAATATTTACACACATTTATTATGTCTTTTTTGGTATGATTTTTGCTACTGTATTTTTGATTTCTTCTTTTATGTGATTATAGGGTTCTTCAATTTCACTAGGAGCTTCTGGTATCCCTAGCTTTCTCCTCAGCGATGGTGATAAGAGGCACAAGTTCTGAGCAAGGCCAAATGAGCTTGAGGTCATCCAATAGAGGCACATACAGGATGGGACACTTGCTGCCACAGGTATCATTACAATAGAAAATACTCTAAACACATTTGTAAATACATTGTACATTTTTGATGGTTGCCTCAATTTGGACATTCTTTGTATTTCTATTATCGCCAAGTTAGTAAGCCCAAATGCTACTGGCAAAATGAGGGAATGGTCTGGCTCAACCAAATTGGGTATCCAACCAAATCCACCAGCAGACAATTCCATGAATGTCACCAAGGCGGCAGGATCTCCAGATTGCATGTATACCAGGTTTCTTAGAGCAAATGACATGCATACCCATATTGGAATTTGACACCAAATCACTAAACTCGCTTTGAATGGATGACAATTATCTCTTACAATTAGCTTTTGCCATTGTTTCTTCAATGACCTCTTATACAATATTATAGCTTGCTTATCAGTTAAATTATAGGCCTTTTTAGCTAAGGCTGTCTCCTTTTTTAATTCATCAACTATCTCCTTTAGTTCCAGACCAATATTTTCGACCTTTGCCAATATATAATTTTGATATATTGTTAGGGGCAATGTCATTAATCCTCGAATGAGTATCGTCGAAGTTACCACTGTGGCCCACCAAGTGAGGCCAGTGGTGTCATGAAAATATAACAACCCATCTTGCATCAAATGTACCAGGGCACTATTTGATATACTAGTGTAAGTCTGCTGCTGCCACTCCACAAATCCTTCCATGGAAATATGTCTTCTGTTATTACACGTACTCATAATATCAGCATTATTATTTATTTTTAGAAGGTTACTTCCTGTATCGTTATCATCCCACTTCAGGTGCGATTTACTATTCAGGGCACTAAATTTTCTTATATTTAGTACAGATGAGTATTTATGTGGATGCTTTATAAACTTGAGACAATTCATTGTATTAAATTTATTTAATATAAATAAAATTCATTTTCAAAATATTAATTTTGCCGATTGCCGACCATTCGACATTTAACTGACTGACATTGACGTAATTTTGACATTTTCACGCAAAAATCACGCCATGACAGTTAACCAGAGTAATGCCACCTTCCAACTTTAAATGCTACTAATGATCTCCTATGGCTATTATCCTTTACCAACTTTAAAAAACCGGCCAAGTGCGTGTCGGGCAACGCGCAGTGTAGGGTTCCGTAGTTGCGAATGACAACTTTGAGTTCACACTATTCACACTCGCACCTTACAGTTTAGCGACCAAAAACATCTAACAATGAAAATAGTATGAAATTTTACAGTTTATAAGTTGGTTGCCTATAACTTTTTAGTTTGTACTTAGTACTCAGCTCTGATAGTTTTCCTTTAAACTTCAGTATATATACTACTGCTGTAATTTTTTTCACGTATCTATATATAACCGTTTAGCAGATAGAGGGGGGGGACACTTACCTCTAACAAAAATTCGCACTTTAAAACCAAATATTTCGGAAACGGATCCCTAAATCGGAAAATGGTGTTCTCAACCTCATAATATTTTTGAAAGACCTATTTAACGATACCCCACACGATGGGTAAATAGAGAAAAAAAAATTACTCCCCCAATTTACTTGTATGGGAGCTACCCTAAAAAAATTTTTTTCATGTTTTTATTCTACCACTTTTTTGCCATGATTAATATACATATCCATACCAAATTACAGCTTTCTAGTACTTATAGTCTCTGCGTAAAACCGCGGACGGACAGGCAGACAGACAGACATGGCGAAACTATAAGGGTTCCTTGTTTACTACGGAACCCTAAAAAGACGTGTATCTTTTTCGTTAGACGTTACAATTTCCCTTTTGTAAGTTATGGAAACTTTCTATGGATGTGTGTTTGTTATCAAAAGTGTCCAATTCTGTATACTTAATTAAATCAGATAGTTTTATTTATGAATGAATGAATGTCCTTTATTTGCTTTTGTATAGGGTATACTACTTACTGCAATTTAAAACGTATTTCCACTCACATACTACTACTTGATAAAATCAAGTCACTAACGAACAAACTTTGCCCCTGACTGTATATCAAGTTGATATACAGTCAGGGTCAAAGTTTGTTCGTTGGGGGTCAGGTATATCTGCCTCTGACTGTACCTAATGTTATATTAATAGATAGTTTTATGAAAATTGAAAAATATTTGTCACCTCATCCAAGTTCATATTATTAATGCGAAGAACTATGTACTTCGCAAAAACTTGTTTGTTGCATTTCTTCAATATTAATATTTATTATGAAGTTGTGATGTGTGCTATATAGAAAAGTGCTAAGGATACATTTCATCAAAATATATGCAAGTGTTGCTGTGAGCAAAATCTAGTAAATACGTGATGAACTTACCCCCGAGGCTAATTTATATTCTCCAAGAATACTTTCCTTAGTCAATATTCGTGTCAAAAATGGAGCTACAGGATACAATCTCATTGTTTCTTTGACCACAAGTTGTGTGTATTTTTTGTCCTTCACTTTAATATTGCTGCTTATATTGGAATGTTTTGATAGTACGTACAAAATCCATAGAGTTGTATAAGCCGTCTTGAAAAATAAAAGATATCCAAGCAAATTTTAATTTAATTATAAAATCAAATCATATGAATGATTAATGATTATATGTTAACTGGTTTCCTTACCGTGTCACCAGCAGCAATCACAAAATCTGCTACTATTCTCGTAATATCTTCGTCAGAAATATTTTCATTGCACAATTTCCTGATCAAACCATTACTTTCATGTCTCTTGTTTAGAATCTCTTTGACAATTTTGTGTGCTGTAAAAATTAGTAAACTAAATCACGAGCTTACGACTAAAAATACAAAAACAAGTCGCGTTATTTTAAAAATAAAAAACCTTAAGCTAATCTAGCTATACTCTAACTCTTATTACTTACCTAAAAAAATTGACAAGTCAACGCATTCCTTAAAATCTCTCCACACTTTTAAATTGAAATGCTGGCAGAACTGTACTGGAAGGCCGGACAACTTAGTTGTGGTTTTGAAAATCTTTTTAACTGATTCAGAAAACATATTCAAAAGTTCTTCATAATACTTGCTTTGAACAAATGATCCTTCAGTGCCAAGTAGTAATTGAATAATAACTAAAAAATTAAAAAGGATTTTTATTGTCACCAAACAATGAATATATTTATTGCTTACCCACTAAACCAACCTATTATCAAAAAGTACAACTTACCATCTGTTGAAAGTCGGTAAAAATCTGATTCTAGATTTGGTACAAACCCAGCGGTTTCACTTTTAGTTGTCCAAAGTGAAATAAAATTTTCAATAGGATTTTTAATAGTTTCATTTAACCACTTATCAGAGTCTTCTTTTAACAGATGTTTATTCATAATTCGTCGATTAATTAACCATTCTTCGCCATTCATAAAGAATAAGCCCCTTTTTGATCCATATAGTTTCTCATACAATATCCAAGGTTCTGGTAAAATATGTAGAGGATATTTTCCTTCCAAGTTCAAAAAAAGTGACTTCATCAAAGTAGGGTCACTCACAAAAACAAGTTGTGCCTTCCCATCCAACTTTTCGCAAAATATTGGTCCAAGTTCTTTATGTCGTAAATCAATGTATTCATGCAACCTGCGAATTATTTTTCAAAGAATTTTAATATACTATTTTTACTGCTTTATTAGAAGGTAGGTACTATGATTATTTATTGCACCTTTTAAAAACCATTATACGTAAATGGCTGGTATACACTTTGATTAGTCAAGTGTTAAGTGTTTAGTGTACTGTTTAGCTGATAGCGGTGTCCTATACTGTTAAGTACGCGGTGTTTAGATCATCCCTAAACACTCACGAACAATATATAAACTAAACACTTAACAGTCCTGTCCCGACGTGTTTAGTGCGTTTAGTATAGCAAGTGAGGGGCGAAGGCGGGACGCGCGGGAGGAACTACTCGCAGAAAAATAGAAACCGCTGTAAATACTGTACTTCGCTAAACACTTAACACTAAACGGAAACTGTCCGAACGTGTTTTTTACTAAATACTAAACACAAAAAGAGCCACTCGCACTAAACACTAATCAAAGTGTATACAAGGCATAACACATGAAAAATAACCATGTAGGTAGTTTTATATTTCGTAAATTAGAGCATATACCCAAATAGTTAAATCCATACAAATTATATGGTTATCAATTTTAGTGATCACAAGAAATTATGAAAAATATGGACATAACTACATATTATTCCGTATGAGTGTAGTTTGAAACTTACTTTGTTCCACTTCCTGCTGCCCAAAACTCTAACTTAGTTCCAATTACTGGTAGCCCTTTCGGTCGAGGCATATCATTGATAGTTTTAGTTAAACCATCTGTAACTAAAGTTGTGGTATATCTTTTACAACTGGTACTGAGAATTCTACGAGTACTTATTTCTGTTACACGATACATATTTTTTACTGGTGCGTAATGAATCTTAAAAGTTAGTTACTTGCTTGTGAAATGAAACACCAACAAATGAACCACATTCACAACTCGCGATATTATTATATGTGAAACGTGAATCGTCCACTTCTCAGGCTGTACTGAAATAAAACCTCGGTCATTTTAAGTTGTCCGGCTGCCTCTCCAGGTACCTACCGCCGCGATCCTGTTTAAATCATAATAATTCAATGAATTATGCGCTGTCCCGACTCCCAACCGGCCATCCGCCGCACAACAATATGGTAATGGACATACATATTAATTTTATATAAGTGTGATATGCGATTTATTTACATACTTACCAGGTAGAAAATATTTTATTCATAGCAATTAAGCGATTTCAATGAAAATAATAAGCAGCCGAGGAAAAATGTTTATATTTTATTACAATATGTTTCCCGCGACTTTGTCCGCGTTGATTTCGGTTTTATTATTATCACACAGTTTACTCGGCAGGGTCCCGGATCCCGGAGCATCTCAGGTGAATGTGTAGATTAGCGGAAACACGATACTTACACATTTACAATTTATAACTCAGTTTATAGGCCCTCGGACTCAAGTTCCTGAAGTACCTATCAAATGAGGATGATCGCTCAATAATGACCATATATAGTAATATTTTTGATAATTTGAGTTACAAGTAACGCATTTTTCGGACACTTCCCATTTTTTTTTTTTGTTCAAGAACTGGTGAAATATTTTTTTAATCGGACCAGTAGTTTTTGGGTTTTTCTTTCCTCTAAATATACCTACTTACTAGCTGGTACCCGCGGCTTTGCCCGCGTGATATAATAGCCTATGTGCTTCTCAATACTCTAACCTATGTATATGCAAAATTTCATGATGATTGGTTTAGTAGATAAGGCGTAAAAGCGTAACAAACAAACAAATAAACAAACTCACTTTCGTATTTATAATATTAGTTAGGAAGTTAGGATTAGGATTACTTGCGGGGTAGACAGAGCTCCAGGTCAAAATAACCAAAAGCGACGTCTATCGTAATCAAAATAGTGAACCCATCACTATTTTGATCACGATAGTCGTCGCTAGCCGCATCATCTATTGACATGATTCCTCAGATTTTGCGAATAATCCCTTGACCGGCTTTTACGGTATGCGCGGGATGAAAATAAGCTAGTACTACTACGATGGATGAAAATCTGCTGCTACGAGTACTTATATGAATATGAATGAGATCAGATATTAACTCTGTAATATTGAACATTAATCGATAGTTTATTAAATCTGGTTTGGTCTGGTTTAATTGTGTTAATAATCACCAAGGCAATGATTGAGTTATAAATTTAATTGCAACAACGTTATAAAAATAAACTGGAAAATCGGAAGTTTAATAAAGAATAATTAAACCGCAGCAATCATCATCAAAGGTTTTTCAAAACTAAAAAAACGTGGCCAAGTGGACTCGCAAATGAAGGGTTCCGTTGTTATCTCGTTCAAACCGATTTTCTTTGAAAGTGTTTATTTAGATCTACAGCATTTTTTTTTCTAGATTTTCACTCTTTTTCACGTCAGAGTTAGAGCGGGGTAGGAAGGGACACTTCATTTTACCACTTTGGAAGTGTCTGTTTTTCAAACGATTGACATCATCCCACCGACATAAAAAAAACATCAACCTTGTATGCGTGTAGGCGGCAGGTATATGCATACAAGGATGAACTATGAAAGAAAATACTCTTTTGTGTAATAATATGTACCTAACCACTGGAGTTAGGTACATATTTATTTGTTGACTACATTTAATCTTGACCACTGCTGGATATTGGCCTACCCCAAGGATTTTCAATACAACCAATTGGAAGTGTTTGAATTGAAAATAATAATATTCTATTGAAGCATACATTGAATGAATGAAAGTTGAAATTAGTAAATGTGCAACAATAGATAGGTACAATTTTTTTTATATCTGTGAGTACTACGGCAAATAAAAAATTGATTGACATGAATAGGCCGAGCTTAGCAAATAAGCAATCTCAAGGAAAACATTAAATATATAGTCTGTCCGGGGAAATGGGGTTGCAGTTCACAAGCGATTTTGGACAGTAAATTAAAATAATTAAATTTTTTATACCCAACTTAACCTAACCACACATTTTTTTGATATTATTATTATACATTTAAATAAAATTATTTTAATATGGTTTTTATCGCGTTTATTACATTATTTATACACCTAACGTTTCGAGCACTTTACAGTGTTCGTGGTCGCAGGTAGCAGTCTACCTGCGACCACGAACACTGTAAACGCGATAAAAACCGTATTAAAATAATTTTATTTAAATGTGTAACAATCGCGAAAACATTATTATTATTATACATAATTATAAACCCAAGGACGATTTTTTTGTTATTCACATGCACTTTACTCGCAGCTTAACAAAATTAAACAGCCGTTCCCCGCATGTCCCGCAAACCTTAAATATACATGTATGTAGAGTTTTTGTAATAAATTATTTTTCAATCGTTACGTTACGATCAGGCAGGCAGGAGGACTTAATATTTACACAACATCACTATCACTACTTATTATAAAACAAAGTCCTCCGCAGCGTCTGTCTGTTTTTCAGGCGGTTTTCACCAATAGATAGAGTAATTCATGAGAAGGTAAGATTTATAGGTAAAATAAATTCCTGGGCACAGCCGGGAAGGGCTGCTAACTAAATTCTTAGTTCCTTTTTTGTAAATAAAAATGCATTAAATGTTTTATGGTGTTTTTTCACGTTTGGGCCAGTTTCTCTTGAAAAAGCAAATGGTAGAAATATGTGATGTAGAGTAGATCGTAGATTTTAAATATTTTTAATATGGTAACCCTAAACATAGCTGTCGCTGTGGTGACTTGTCAAAATTGCAAAACTCATCGTGAAGCTAGAATTTATTCACAGAGTAAGATTTTTTTCGAAATAGTGGATAAAATAAATTGAAATCAACATGACGGTGAAAAATAAGACAGAAGAACCGAAAAAGGAAAAGGCAGAACCAGTACCTGCTCCTAACGATGATTTGGTAAATGAAATAATGTTGTTAGATGCGATTCAGTTGTTTGGTTTTAGTATTTTATGCTTATTTTACTATTTTTTCAGTCTGAGGAAGACAAACGCCTTCAAGAAGAGCTTAATATGCTCGTCGATAAGCTTTTGGTAAGTCGTTTTTTTTTTAATTTCTAAAATTATGATCTTATCCTGTTTACGAAAGATAACCTGTCGCCTTTGTGTTGTAGGGAAACGAAGTAGACCTGTATTTTCCGGCTCTCCAAATGTTGAGCAACCTCATCAGAACTTCCACAACATCTATGACGTCAGTGCCGAAGCCCCTTAAGTTCCTGCGTGAGCATTACCCTGCCTTGAAGGGAGTGTATGAAAAGATCAAGGATCCAAAGACCAAAAAGTTCTGTGCTGATGTCGTTTCAGTCTTAGCTATGGGAGTGAGTGGAACACAAGTAAGTAAACAATTAGCATTAATAAAAATCTTTAAAGCATATAAGTTTTGTGTGAAACCATAATACAATCCAATTACAACACATTGCTTTTTTAACCTATGATTGTTATTGCAGTAAATAGTAAAGGCCTGCATCTTTCAACTTTTGATTTCATTCAAAGGCTTTCAAGTCAAATGATTAAGTGACCTAATTATTTGCATGTATGTGTACTGACATTGAAAAAGCTGTTCACTTTTTCTTTGTGTGTTCTTCAATCATGAGTTTAGCATCTGCAAATAACATTGCCCACTTCATAAGCAAAATAGAAATACTGGGAGCATATTTTCTTAAATGTCTAGGAAACAAGGTAGCAAGATATTTTTTTCACTGGTATTCCAATTTTTGAAAGCTATTTTCATTTAAACAGAATGTATGCAAACCTCATGATGTGGTTATAATCAAATTAAAAAGAAAGTATTTTTTATGAAATAAGTTATCATTATTTTGTAAGAATGCACTCTATGTGGCAGTGGTTATTATACAGTCTTCCTACTTCACTTGAAGTTTGAGTAAATATCCTCCTTGCATTCCATACCAACCATTGTTCACGAGTTAAACATTTGAGTTTGGCTGTTTTCATCATTAAACTATACCAGATGCCATACAATTTGTGATGCTGATAATCATATTTAATATTTTTTTGTAGGATGCTGCCGAGAAAAGAGAATGTCTCAAATATTGTCTTCTCGGAACTATGTCAAATGTTGGTGACTGGGGCCATGAATATGTCAGGTATGGTTTAAGATCATCATCTTTTTCAGTCTCCACTGCAGGAGCATGACCCTCTCTTTACTACCAGAGCCATATATTAGCCAGAGCAGTCAGAGTATATTAATTTTAACAATATTTCTTGCAATTGCAAGTTGCTGTGGAAAAGATTAATAAAATTGTTGAATTTAAGATTCTTTCCAATTTACTATTGAAACATCTGGTATGTACTATACTTCTTGCTGCAATGCGACTTCACCTTTGATCAGAGTTCAATCAACAGTCTAAGCCTCCTGTGGCAGATTTGGACATTTGGTGTTGTAATGAAATGTTTTGCACTTAGGCCTTGCCTACTTTGCCAGTAGAATCATCTACAAGGTACAGAGTAAACAGGACCAAGTTTTATTTTATACATACAATTTTGTCCCTTTCCCATCGCTTTTTCTACATTCATTACAAAAACATCATGTTTCATCCAACATTGATACACATACTTATGTTTTATTTTTTTCAATGTCTTAAATGGGATAAATCTTTTTATAGACAACTTGAAGGAGAAATAGCAGAAGAATGGAATGTAGAAAACATGGACACTCTGCTGGCTCTAGTCAGAGATGTGGTGGCTTTCGACATGCAGCACTCGGCCGAGATCCAGGCCTGTGACCTGCTTATGGAGATCGACCGACTTGACCTCCTCACACAGCACATGGACCAGAGCAACTATCCCAGAGTCTGCTTATATCTGATTGGGTAATGATCTTAAATATTACTGCATTTTATTTTTCATACTAATTTACATAAAATATATGAGGAAAAGGCATATATGAATAAATTGCACTATATGTCTGGTATAATATAATGATGGATGACATGCAAAAACTCACAATCCATCCAGTGGTTATCAAGGAAATTTGAAATATCAGTTGCTTTCAATAAATTCTGAAGATACTGTTGAAAATATAGTGTACCATAAAGGTTCTTCAATTTGATATCTAAAAATATGCCTGAATGTAACATTTTGTTAAACTAGAGTCGTCAATCCCAAAAAATAAAACGTGAATGACGCGTTTTTAAACATAATGGTCAATTTTTGTCATTTTTTATACCACTACACATTCCTTGCTTGTTATTTTAGCTGTGCCAGTTATGTCGTGGAACCAGAGTCCACCCAGATCCTGCAGGGCGTGTTTGACACATACCTTCGCTTCGGAGAGTACCCCCGAGCGCTACTGGTGGCCATGCAGCTTCAGGATAAGGCTAAATGTGAAGAAGTCTTCAATTCATGCAATGATTCGTAAGTTTATTTTTTATTATTCATTTACTAATAATAATAAATGAATTTATTAAAATTAACAAATATGTAATGTAAGTGTGACTTTATCGGTTGCAGTAGTATAATGGGGTAAATTTCAATGGTACTTGTGAGAATGAACGTTTTTTATTGAACCGAAACTTAATCTTTTGATACACCTTCCCAGGAGCAGAAAATACACATGAGTATTTTGTTGAATTAAAAAGCACATTCCTTAAAGCAGTTTTCCTTATAATTGTCATTTGTTCAGGATGTTGAAGAAACAGCTGTGCTATATGTTGGCGCGTCAATACGTGCCTCTGGATGTTGATGATGAAGATCTCCGCACCATTCTCCTTAATGCACATATCAACGATCACTACTTGAGTCTTGCAAGAGAGGTAACCTTTCTATTTTTATGCTGCTTTTTGTTTTACATGCATTGTTCCATAAGAATAAATATATGAATCTGTCATATAATTGCAAATTGACCTAATGAGGTAGTAAAAATCGGCTAGTCTGTCTTCATAGAGTGGCATCTCTTTTGCATGAAACTCTAATGGTTATGAAAGTGCCACTATGTGAATAACAGATACAACTCTCTATGAAACCAAAACTTTTATCGAAACGTAATGCTGTTGTTGACACATTAAAATTTTCGCGCGTTTTCTTCCACATAAATTATAGCTTATGCCATCCACAGATAAATTAGCTTTCTATAAGTGAAAGAATTTTGAAAATCGGTCTTGTAGTTTCAGAGCCAAATATATTCAATGCAAACGAATAATCAAATCTCTCTTTATAATATTAGTATAGATTTGTCGCCGGCCCCTGTATTGACTTATAGTTACAATACTGTGTTATTACAATGGCTATTGCACTTCCAGCTCGACATTATGGAGCCCAAAACTCCAGAAGAAGTATACAAGACATGGCTGGAGTCCGCTGGCTCGGCTCTCCGGCCGTCGTTGCTTGCAGAGCACCCAGTTGACTCTGCCCGACAGAATCTCTCCGCCACCTTTGTCAATGCTTTCGTGAACGCAGGCTTTGGCCGTGACAAACTTGTCACTACTGAGGACGGCAATAAGTGGATGTACAAGAATAAGGATCATGGTAAGTTTTCTTTTGATGCATTTTACTTTTTTCAGGTTTGTGGCATTTAGTCTAATCACTATCCCTACTTCGTGGCATTTTAGTAGCACATTATGATTGCTAACTCTTCTATGTTAAAGCGCTCTTATAGTAACACTGGCGACACCCAGCAATGAAATTTTAAGAATCCGTCATTGTATCACTAGAAATAATATACTAGTGCATTATTTAAAAACCGGCCAGTTTTGGCGTTAACCGATTTTTCTCTTAATTTATCAAACGAATATTAGTGAAAATGAATACCAAAATATCAGTAATTTACAAGTTATGTACATTTGTACATGTTAGATTTTTAAAATTCGATATAATTTGGGCAAAGACAATATAATACTAACGTAATAGACTGCCAATCTCATAGAAAAATATTGGACCAAATTAAGGTGGCGAATAGCAGGCGAATGTATGGCGCTGAAGAGTTGCTTGCCACTCGATACTACGAGTAGCTGGGAGTGTAAGCGCTAGGAACTAGGAACAACGCAAGAGCTGTGCGACAGACGCAAACACAACACATACAGCCCTCGACCAAAGCAGTCGGCGACGGCCCGTTCCACGCCCCGCGCGCCTCACGCTACCCCCGCGCACACCCAGACGCCCACACACACAGCCGCAATCGATTTTAGTGCACACATGCTGACGTGTCGTTTCTTTTCGCGTAGTGCAATATACTTTGACAAGGTTGAATTAATTTTATTGATTTTGATTCCCAGGCATGCTGTCAGCGGCTGCCTCCTTGGGCATGATCCACCTATGGGACGTGGACGGCGGGCTGACGCCCATCGACAAGTACCTGTACACGGCCGACGAACACATCAAGGCGGGCGCGCTGCTAGCACTCGGGCTGGTCAACTGCGGCGTGCGCAACGAGTGCGACCCCGCCTTGGCTCTGCTCTCCGACTATGTACTGCATTCCAGCTCCAACCTTAGGATCGGCAGTATCTTGGGTGAGTTACAGTCGTTTTTAGGGATCCGTAACCAAAGTGTTAATAAATCTGGACTGGACCTTGTACACGGCCGACGAGCACATCAAGGCGGGCGCACTACTGGCGCTCGGGCTGGTCAACTGCGGCGTGCGCAACGAGTGCGACCCCGCCTTGGCTCTGCTCTCCGAATATGTGCTGCATTCCAGCTCCAACCTTAGGATCGGCAGTATTTTGGGTAAGTTTCAGTTGTTTTTAGGGATCCGTATCTAAACGGGGCCGTATTTAAATTTTCATGTTTGCTATAAAGGTTTGAAAATTTTATCTTATATATGTATATTGTCATGCTAGATTTTCTGCCTATGGTAGGGACCATGTCATATCAAGTTTGTAGCTGTCGGTTGTGGTAGTCTGAATAAATATCATTACATAGTATAAAATAAAGTCGCTTCCCGCTGTCTGTCTGTCCCTATGTATGCTTAGATTTATAAAACTACGGATTTTGTTGCGGTTTTTTTCTTTAGTATATGGAGTGATTCAAAAGGAAGGTTTATTATGTATAATACATTCCCGGGCGCAGTCAGGAAGGGCTACTATTAATATATATAAAATAGGATTTCATTCCTTTTTTTAGGGTTCCGTAGTAAACTAGGAACCCTTATAGTTTCGCCATATGTGTCTGTCTGTCTGTCTGTCCGCGGTTTTACTCAGAGACTATAAGTACTAGAGAGCTGTAATTTAGTATGGGTATGTATAGTAATCATGGCAAAAAAAAGGTAGAAAAAAAACCTTAAAAAAAAATTTTTAGAGTAGGTCCCATACAAGTAAAGAGGGAGTAATATTTTTTTTCTATACAAACCCATCGTGTTAGGTGTTGTTAAATAGGCCTTTAAAAAATATTGCGAGGTTAAGAACATCATTTTTCTATTTAGGGATCCGTTTCCGAAATATTTGTTAGAGGTAAGTGTCCTCCCCCCACTCTATCTGCTAAACGGTTATATATGGATACGTGAAAAAAATCACCAGTTGAAAGGAAAACTATCAGAGCTGAGTACTATGTACAAACTAAAAAGTTTTAGGCAACCAACTTATAAAATGTACTCTAATATGTAAAATTCATAAAATTTTCATTGTTAGATGTTTTTGGTCGGTAAACTGTGACGTGCGAGTGTGAACAGTGTGAACTCAAAGTTGTCATTCGCAACTACGGAACCCTACACTGCGCGTGGCCCGACACGCACTTGGCCGGTTTTTTTTTAAATTCGCTTCTCCATTTTGTCAGAATAAGTAAAAAAAATCTCTTCCTCTCAAGCTTACGTAAACATTAGTATGATTGTCACAAAAACATTTTGTTTATTTAGCATAATGATGCTGACGTCATCACCAATCCCTCAAGTAATCAAAAAAGCTAGCTAGCTAAGCTAACCCTACACCCCCTTATCCCTTTTCGCTGCTGAAGTAGTATTAGAATGGGTTCATACAAATATTACTTCAGCATGAGATTCTTACACGAGAGTCGTCCTCACCAGGTCTGGGAATCGCGTACGCGGGCACGCAGCGCGAGGAGGTGCTGTCGCACCTGCTACCCGTGCTGAGCGACACCAGCGCGCCGCCCGAGATTTGCGCGCTGGCCGCCATCTCCTGCGGCCTCATCGCGGTCGGCTCCTGCAACGGAGACGTGAGTCTACAACCGACATTTATTGACACTTCAAAATCCTACTTCCGAAAATATAAGGAGTGATTTTTAAGCAGTATCCAAAATGTTTACAGCAAATTAAGTACCTTATATGACTAAAAAATGTAGCCTTTCCATATTAGGTCCGATCAGCTGATCGGCCAATTTGTATGGAAAAGCGACATTATTTTTGTTTTTCCCAAAATGTTTTTATGGAAAGTAGTTAAAAATTTGGATACATACCATCACGTCTATCGTAAATTTGGATAAGATAAGAATTCTAGTGTATAGCAGTGTGTATAGTACTCCCGGAGTAAAACAAACAACAGATTATACTCTAGTATAATCTGTTGTTTGTTTTACTCCGGCGTTTGTTTTCTTTTAACTTCATTATATAGTGATCTATCACTATATAAAGAAACGAACAAAACAAAATTTCAAAACGAATAAAAAAAATTATATTAAATTACACACTTAGTATGGAAATGCCTTGATTGTTTTTGTCTTTTGATTGTTATTATAATTTCATTATACTAATAGCGATCTAGTAAATCCCGTGGTTAGATTTATAACGTTTTTGTCTGTTACATATCTCATTTTTCATCATTTTGTATATCTAAGAATGAACTTGTGTGCTATACAGTTTGAACCCAGTACTTGTCGCATTTACACGTTTCGCACTACATTGCGACCCTGTCAGGCTCTACATTTTAAGTCAAAAATACACTACATCTTATAATGTTGACATCAATATCAAAACCAAACGTGGTGCTCGATGAACTAAACGATTATTAAATAAGAATGGCGACTATCCGAACTAATTGGGGACTTGGGTGTTCCAAAAACCGGTATAATCGAACTACCTATTATTGATTCAGTCATACATGTTTTCGTTATAGGTGGTTATAGGCAGTGGCGGCTCGTGACTCAAAGACCTGGTGGTGCACATTAGAAAACATACCTAAACAATATGGATAATTCCTAAGTGCAGAAATAATTATCTTATTTAGATAGGCATTTTTATTTACATATACACATAATAAGATTATTAAAATTAGTAAAACAAAACATAAAAAAAGCGAAAGTAAAACATGAACAAAATACAAACGTAAGACAATTTACACGAAAACTGCCTTATCCGAACATTTCCGAACGTTAGCGTTCGTTCCGCGTCGGGCCCCGTGCGGCGCACGAGATTTCGCTAAACTTCCATACTAATCTTCCGTCTCACGCGCTAGGCGTTTCGTCGCCTTTTCCATAGTAGCTGTATGGGCGCGTTGCGTGCACTGGGAGCGGGCGCACGGCAAATGTTTTGTCAAGCGAAAATAATACTTATGCTGTTAAAAACACGACTGATTATCATTTGACACAAAATTAATATATTTTTACGTTAAACTGCTTATTTATATTTTATATCAATGATATTTTTTTTTGTATATATTTAAGCTTAAACTGGTAGTGCGCCGCACGAGTGCACTTAAGGAGGAGCCGCCACTGGTTATAGGTAAATGAAAACCATATTTGCATCGGCAAAATTTAGTTAATCGAGTAGCCGTTACTTGTAAGTGACATGCGAGTATTTACAGTGCGGGAGAGAGGTACGCACTTGTAGTAGATCGAATAAGCGGTCGTTCGGTTGAGCGACGGTCGGATAGCCGACGCTTCACTGTATTACGATATTTCCAGTCTAGGGTGGGTTGCATAGGCCAACAGCTTATCCAATCTTTTGTTACAGGTTACTTGCGCTATCATTCAATGTCTGATCGACGACAACAAGGACTTGCACTCGTCAACCTATGCCAGGTTTTTGCATTTGGGACTTGGATTGTGCTTCTTAGGTAAGTAAAGTATTTTAAGTTTACTTATTGCTTCCATAGTAAAATGACACAAAAATAGTTTTCTTTCATGGGTATACATTTTCATCACAAGTCTCTGCTAAAAAATCGGTCGATAAGCTGTTCTCCCTCTCATCTGAGCGTGTTACCGTTTACTCCCTCAGCTCCACTAATTTGAGTGGGTTTGGTAAGCTGTTGTCATTGAAAACTATTCTCAACAGCCAAAATAATAATATTAAAATTAGACAGTAGCATAATAAAAAAAATATTAACATGTAGGTATTTTTATTTAAGAGGCCTATCACATTTTGACCGCGATTTTGGCATTCAAATTCTAAGAAACTGAAAGACTTTGACAACTTAAATCTATTTAACAATGGAGAATAGTTATTAGTAAAGTTCATAGCGGCTTCACTTTTTGCATTTTCATCTAATCAATTAAAATAAAGCCAAAATTCCGAAGCATGTTTTACACAAAAAGAGGGCGAGGCCCTTGTTCGTGCTCAAAACTGAACAACTGTACAGACGGAATTAAAACGAAAAAAATATAATAATATCTCTTTAATAGTGCTAAAGTTCATAGCGGAATCGGAATTTTAAAATATGTATGAAATATTTAGTAAAAAATATCCATTCAAAACCGTAAAACCACGAAATTTCTAAAACATCAACTGCAAATTTCTCCTTACTACAGTAATATTATTACATGAAATATGTACTAGAATAAACGTAAGTTCATAAGGAATTAAAATTTTGTACTTTAAAATAATAATAATTAAAGATATGACTATAAAAAACGTAATTGCAACCTCCAAATTACTATATATTTCGATGCGTCGACCGCTCAAACTCAGTACTGCGCGAGAGCTTGTCGACGGCGGACCTATGCCGAAATTTTCTTCGTCAAACGATTGAGTGCAAAGCGTATAGTGCGACTAACTAAGCCAGATACATGCCACTGAGGCACATAGTATTCCAATTTATTTTTATTAAGTAAAATTGTAATTAATGATTATGACGACGAGCTCCGTGGCGCAGCGGTCAACACCACACGGCCTGTGACACGGATGGTCCCGGGTTCGCTCCGCGGTCACTCTGGTCAGGTCATGATGAAAAATTATCTTTTTCAGATTGACCTAGGACTTGGATGTTTGTCTATATACATATTATGTAATTATGTATGTGTTATAAAATCTAGCTCAATCTGTGTGATTTGTCCGTATATATTTATATTTCATTATTTAGGTCAGCCAAAAAACCAATTCCTGCTAGTCAAATAATAAATATCATGTTTGTAAAAATGTCTTATTTGTTTTATTGAATTAATTTGGTCAAATACTTTTCAACTTATTTGTTATACTCGTCAAGAGACATATGTATACGATTACGATATATTTTTTGTAAATATCTAATTTACCAATAAAGTACATTACTGCAACGGCCGGCAAAAGAGGTATTGATGGACGAACGTGTGAATGTGGGCCGAGGCGGAGCCGAGGCACACATACATGAGTCCATCAATGCCTGGTTGCGGCCAAGGCCTGTGTAGTACTTTTATCAAATATTGCACGGAAATTAAAAAAAAATAGTATATAGACAAACAAATATACATATATTATCACGTGTTTACCCTTACAGGTGAGACGGACCTCAAAAGCCATGTTTAGGGTTAAGTGGATTTTAATGTAGAAAATGCAATTAAAATAGTGATGGGTTGCTAGTAGCATCACCTATTGACATATTCTTCTGCATAGGTTTTCGCCCTCTCCTTCGGCCTGCTTTTACAGACTGTACGGGAAGAGAAGCACCTGGTATATTCTATGATTTTTCTGTTATCCTAGACCATCATGAAATATTGATGTAAATATGTCAATTAATATTCATAAAATGTTCATAAACAACAATATGTAGAAAATATCGCGCCAAAATCTTAAGTTTTTTAATTTCTTTTTTCTTACTAGCCTGGTAAAATTTTAAATTCGAATTTGTAACCTCCATACTTGAATTATTTCGCAGCAAACGCGTCGTTCCATTTTTAAATAACATGACAGATATGAATTTTCATAGTTACTTTAAAACACGACAGATATGGATTTTCTTGGGATTTTCATACATACTTTGCTGCCGTGTATTGGCCAGTACAGCAATATTGATTTATCCCAAACAAGGTTGTCAAAATAATGTGAACATTTCCAAGCATGTTTGAGAAAAATATTATACACGTCATACTTTCTTGATCTCTCATCTTCGGGTTACAGACTTATATAAGTATCGAATTTCAACTTAATCAGTTCAGTAGTTTCGTAGCAAATGGTTATGACAGGGTGACACCAACGTTACGTTTCGTTTTTACGTTTTTAGGTACTAAACCCTAAAAAAATATTCCAAAATTACACGCAGGTTGTAAATAAAATGTTGGCAAAAACTTAAAGAGCTTAAGGCGCTTAGACCAGTGAACTAGCGCTATCCCTCATTTTATTTCTTTTACTGCTGCCTCCGTGGTCCAGTGGTTAAGGCGTTCGCCTTGTTGACCCGGGGGTCGTGGTTCGATTCCTACGGGAAGCACAATTTGTTAAGTTGTTTCCAGTTTGGTTAGGACATTGCAGGCATGAATCACCTGATTGTCTGATAAGAAAGATGATTCCGTACTTCGGAAGGCACGTTAAGCCGGTGATCCCGGCTGCCATCTGGTAGTCGTTAAAGAAACCACGTCAGAGGCCGAGAGGCGGTTCCGAAGAACTCTGACACCAGGGTGTGCATGGTCGACTGACCGTGTCACCTACACGAAATGATGATATGACTGCTAAATAGGAGCAAATTGTAAAAATCTACGTAAGTACTTCGTCAGTAAATGACTTGTAGTATTTTTGGTATAACTTTTTATTATTTTTCATTCAGTAAATATAAGATAGTAAATGTAAATACTAGAACTACTAATTACCGCCAAAAGCGGCCACTTTTAGCGGTAATGAGTAGATCTCTCAATCTCAAATGATGATTTTGATGAAAATTTATACTAAAAATACTAAATGTACTTTACTAGTGAATACTAACATAGATTTTTTCAATGTGTTCTTATTTCAGAGTACAAGAATTTAATAACGGGTATCGCTAGTTTCGCTGATATAAGTATCTTTAGCCAACAAAAAAACCGGCCAAGTGCGTGTCGGGCCACGCGCAGTATAGGGTTCCGTAGTTGCGAATGACAACTTTGAGTTCACACTGTTTACACTCGCACCTCACAGTTTAACGACCAAAAACATCTAACAATAAAGATTGTATAAAATTTTACATTTTCCAGTACATTTTATAAGTTGGTTGCCTATAACTTTTTCGTTTGCACTTAGTACCCAGCTCTGATAGTTTTCCTTTCAACTTCAGTATATATACTACTGCTGTAATTTTTTTCACGTATCCATATATAACCGTTTAGCAGATAGAGGGGGGGACACGTACCTCTAACAAAAATTTTCACTTTAAAACCAAATATTTCGGAAACGGATCCCTAAATCGAAAAATGGTGTTCTCAACCTCACAATATTTTTCAAAAACCTTTTTAACGATACCCCACACGATGGGTAAGTAGAGAAAAAAAATTACTCCCCCACTTTACTTGTATGGGACCCAAAAAAAAATTTTTTTTTAAGATTTTTTTCTACGACTTTTTTGTCATGATTAATATACATACTCATACAAAATTACAGCTTTCTAGTATTTATAGTCTCTGAGTAAAACCGCGGACGGACAGACAGACAGACAGACAGACATGGTGAAACTATAAGGGTTCCTAGTTTACTACGGAACCCTACGGAACCCTAAAAATGAACATATGTGGAAATTTCTTGTCATGATTAACAATATTACAAAATAAAAAAATCCAATATCAAAAAATTAAAGAATATGAAAAGTATCAAAATCGTGCAGTTGTAGCAACAGCATAGCGTCGTGAACTCGTGACCCCAACCGTGTGGTCGCCGTGCGTAAAAGCCTAATCTTTCAGAGCACTATTTTGTGATAAGCCTCTTAAAGATAAAGCTCATCAAAGATAATGAGTGATATCATAGTTTTCTAAAAAGTGTAGGAAACTGTGATGTCACACGATATTTTAACGGACTCTTTTATGTTTTGTTCAATGAAAAAAAAAAACTTTGAAAAAAGCATTGAACAAAACTTTTAAACTCTAAAGTATTGAATCAACAGATTTTATTTATTTGGTCAAATCAGGCTGCAAGGAGCGCACAGAAGCAACAATGGCCGCCCTTGAAGTGCTCCCCGAGCCCCAGCAGTCCCTCTGCCAGACCACGCTTTCTATGTGCGCGTACGCAGGCACCGGCGATGTACTCGTCGTGCAACAGATGCTGCATATCTGCTCCAAGCACTACGACACAGATGTAAGTACACTCTTTGTTTAACTATCGATGTTAGTGTAGTAGTCTTCCCGAGCCCCAGCAATCTCTCTGCCACACCACGCTGTCTATGTGCGCGTACGCAGGCACCGGCGATGTGCTCGTCATGCAACAGATGCTGCATATCTGCTTCAAACACTACAACACAAATGTAAGCACACTCTTCTTTGTTAGACTGTCGATGTTAGAGTACTAGTCAGTCTTCCCGAGCCCCAGCAGTCTCTCTGCCAGACCACCTGTCTATGTGCGCGTACGCAGGCACCGGCGATGTGCTCGTCGTGCAACAGATGCTGCATATCTGCTCCAAGCATTACGACAAAGATGTAAGTAGAACACGTTTCACACGCGCATGGCATATTTTTGCGGAAAGAAATTGGTTCAAAACGCGTTTTTCGTTCCGACTCGCGCTTGGCCGGTTTTATTTAAAATAGCATTTAATCATTGTGTGTTCTTTCAGAACGAGCAATCGTCAACTGAAGACACAGCCTTCAAAAAGCAGGAGAAGAAGGACACTAAGGAAGCCTCCGGCAGCTCAGCCTCAGCGAGTTCCTCCAAGGATGATAAGAACAAAAGTCAGAAACATTTGTTACTATATTAAAATATAGATTATCAGTTATTTCTTTGGTAAAATAATCATTTGATTTTTTTTATCTACAACTGTGATTGTATGATTTATGTATGATATTGTGTCCTACAATGAATATGTTTCAACAGGCAAATCTTCAAAGGACGGCAAGAGCAAGGAGAAGGACAAGGAAAAGGAGGCTAACAAGGAGCTGTCTTCAGTACAGGCTGTGGCTACTCTCGGCGTGGCCGTGATTGCGTTCGCGGAGGAAACCGGCGCTGAAATGTGCACACGCATTTTCGGGCAGCTTGTAAGTAGACTAGAGACATCTCAACAGGAAATGGTCAAAGGAGGCCAACAAGGAGCTGTCTTCAGTAAAGGCTGTGGCTACGCTCGGCGTGGCTGTGATTGCGTTCGCGGAAATAACCGGCGCCGAGATGTGCACCCGCATCTTCGGACAGCTTGTAAGTAGACTGGAGACATCTCAACAGGAAATGGTCAAAGGAGGCCAACAAGGAGCTGTCTTCAGTACAGGTTGTGGCTACGCTCGGCGTGGCTGTGATTGCGTTCGCGGAAATAACCGGCGCCGAGATGTGCACCCGCATCTTCGGACAGCTTGTAAGTAGACTGGAGACATCTCAACAGGAAATGGTCAAAGGAGGCCAACAAGGAGCTGTCTTCAGTAAAGGCTGTGGCTACGCTCGGCGTGGCTGTGATTGCGTTCGCGGAAATAACCGGCGCCGAGATGTGCACCCGCATCTTCGGACAGCTTGTAAGTAGACTGGAGACATCTCAACAGGAAATGGTCAAAGGAGGCCAACAAGGAGCTGTCTTCAGTAAAGGCTGTGGCTACGCTCGGCGTGGCTGTGATTGCGTTCGCGGAAATAACCGGCGCCGAGATGTGCACCCGCATCTTCGGACAGCTTGTAAGTAGACTGGAGACATCTCAACAGGAAATGGTCAAAGGAGGCCAACAAGGAGCTGTCTTCAGTACAGGCTGTGGCTACTCTCGGCGTGGCTCTTAATTCGCGGAGTGGCGCTTTCGGACACCTTTAAGTAGGCAAGAGGTGCAAACATATTGCGTGGCTACAGTAGCGCACTATTAATGTAGGCACTTTCATTTTTAAAAATTCAAGTTGTAGTGGAATTGTCCGCTTCTTTATCATTTATTGTTCCTTTGTTAATATTAAAAGTGTGCATTTATAAACCCACCAGTGAGGCTGCTTAATCTTTAAAGACATCTTTATCCACTTTATGGTACTGTTGATTTTATTTTCAGCACTGATCTGTTTGTATTTAAACTGTAAATTATTTTTAATTAGGGCCGCTATGGCGAACCAGCCGTGCGGCGGGCAGTGCCGCTCGCCATCGCTCTGTGCTCGATCTCAAACCCGCAGCTGGCCGTCATCGACGTCCTGAACAAGTACTCGCACGACTCCGACAACGATGTCGCGTATAACGCCATCTTCGCTATGGGACTCGTCGGCGCGGGAACTAATAATGCTAGGTATGTCATACATTGTATTTGGATGAAATAAAGGAAAAGGCAGGGGTTATGGTATATAAGGATATTAAGAGGATGGCTGCGAACCGAGAGACATGGAAAGTACTCCACCGACAAGAACAAAGTTCTTAAATTATAGATAGATAGATGTAATACATTAAGAATATTAAGGTACCTGTGGATTATCTGAACAAATAAATGATTTGTTTGTATATCTATCATATTATATAAGATAACATTGCAAGGATGCAACCGGGTAAACACTAAGATGAGAGAGAGAGAGAGGGTGGGTCAAAATTAGACAGTCTAATAACTCGTGCACATAATTTCAACTGGATTGAATTGGCAAGTGACAACAAGAAGGACAAAGATAATAAAACATGAACAATGAACACATGCAAAAATCTATATTTATGAAAGGCAAACCTGACTCACCGACTTATATATCAACGCACAGCCGACACTACTGTACCTAGAAACTTACATTTGGTACAGGGGTTCCTTTTATAATGTAAGTGAGAACAATTAAAGAAGTTTTAAAAATTCAACCCCTTAAGGGGTAAAATATGGGGTGCAGTTTTACGGGGACAAAATCGCAGGAAAATTTCTAGTGTCAACATACAAATATTTTCCGAAAGTTGGTCAATTAACTTACGATCAATTTACGATACATTTTGCACAGGCCTTACTGCACTCACAACAAACTTACTTCCAATTGACTCGCAGGTTGGCAACAATGCTCCGCGCTCTGGCCCTCTACCACGGCAAGTCGCCCGTGCACCTGTTCATGGTCCGGCTGGCGCAGGGCCTGTGCCACGCCGGCAAGGGCACCGTGTCGCTGAGCCCCGCGCACGCCGACCGCCGGCTCGTCAACCAGCCCGCGCTGGCCGGCCTGCTGGTGGTGCTCACCGCCTTCCTGGACTGCAAGAACAGTGAGTATGAGTATAACTAGCCAGCAGTATGTGCTACAAAGCACGGTGTCGCTGAGCCCCGCGCACGCCGACCGCCTGCAAGAACAGTGAATACATGATACGGTAGCTGAAGAGCTATGCAGGGTGCAGAACACATTGGGCTACCTAAAAAGCAATCAATGTCTAGCCGAATGACTGCCCGGGGCCAGCACAGTAACTGTTTGGGGCTATCTCAATATTTACCTGTATTCCATTGTGATAAAAACGCAACGTCGGAAATCCACCGATCAGGTGGTTGGACGACCTGACCAAGGTTGCTTGTAAACGCTGAATGCAGGCCGATTTCCACCGGTCATTTCGGAAATCTTTGGAGGCCTTTGTTCAGCAGTAGACTCTTTTTCGGCTGAAATGATGATAACGTATAAGCATTCATTTAAAAAATGGCGATACGGAACTCGTATAGTGAGTAGGAATCCGACTAGCACTTCAGTTTTTCTATAAATAGTGTCGTTTTCTGCGCAGTAATCCTGGGCAAGTCGCACTACCTGCTGTACGTGCTGGCGACGGCGATGCAGCCCCGCTGGCTCGTCACGCTCGACGAGAACCTGCAGCCCCTCAACGTCAGCGTGCGTGTCGGACAGGTACATATATGTATATTTTTTAAGGATCATTTGAGTCCTTTTTACCCCTTTCTTTCATCACGATAGGGATACTTTTTTTTTTCATATAAAGTGTATATATTTCGAATAAAAAAATATCAACCAAATTGGATCAGGAGTTTGATTGAAGTAGTTTTTAAGATTTGTAAGAGATTAGTCATTTTTAAGGGATAAAGACGTGACAATATGTGCCTTCTCTATACAATCGCCGATGATTGGCTACAATCGCAACAGTTTACTGTACATTGCCTTTTAACTGATACTATCTATCCAACGAAGCAATGATTATACTGAATAATACTGAATTGTACTGATTTTACCCGAACAAAAAAAAATATTTTTGAGATCCTCAAAATGAGCCCTTTCATTTGATATATGACACAGTAAGGTTTGCAAAACTTTTTTTTAACATTTTCTATTTGGACCCCCTAAACTGACCCTTATTTAAAAAAAATATATATTTACTTTGCACATCCGTGTTTGGGTCATAGGATTACACTATCTTACCAAATTTCATCTAATTTGGTTCAGTAAATTCAGAGAAAATCGGCTGTGACAGACGGACGGACGGACAGACAGACGCTCGAGTGATCCTATAAGGGTTCCGTTTTTCAACTTTTGTACGGAACCCTAAAAAAAAAAGCAAATCTTATAAATGATGGAGTTGGAGGTAACAAACATTAAAAAATCCGAATTGAGAAACTCTTCCTTTTTTGAAGTCTGTTAAAAATATTTGCTATGTCCCACAGGCCGTAGACGTAATCGGTAAGGCGGGCACCCCCAAAACCATCGCGGGCTCGCACACGCACACGACGCCCGTGCTGCTGTCGTTCGGCGAGCGCGCCGAGCTGGCCACGGACGAGTACATCCCGCTGTCGCCCGTCATGGAGGGCTTCGTCATCCTCAAGAAGAACGAGGACAGCGTCATGGCCGCGGTCCAGTAACTCTAAATTAGAATATATTTACGTGTATAACTTCGCGATTTTTAATGTAATAAAATATACCAATTATTTCTTGTTGTTTTAATTACTACAGTTCTATGTCTCATGGGTGTTCCTAGCTGGTTTTACAAGCTTTTATTTAGTTTTTATTTGTAAACATCATGGTTTCCACTGCTGGAGCATGACCCGCTCTGTACTACCAGAGTTAGAGCACACGGAGGATGCCTACACTCTCCATGCTAGCCAGACGGTTTGGAAAGATCTCTTTGATGTTTACACCAATTTATAAGCTTTGTTTAGCTTGTGTTGAGGAGCCCGATGGCCTAGTGGATGCAAGCATTAAGCGCTTTCGCATGTTAAGCAAACCCGGGTGCAGTCCCCACTTGGATGGGTGACGGCAAGTGGCATAAAAATATCTCGAGCTCCTCCGCGCTTCGGAGGGCACGTTAAGCCGTTGGGCCTTGGCTGTCATCATTGATGGCAGTCATTAGGCTGTCAGATGCCTTTAGGCAGCTTGCAAAATCTGACACCAGTGTTGGCCACTTACACACACGAAAAAGAAGAAGCTTGTGTATCCCAAGTCGCCTTCCACGACATCCACCGGAAGACTTGGAGTGGTCCTATTACCACCAGAATATGAGACAGATATGCCACCATTAAAAAAAATCCGCAGACAGACGAAACTGCGCCGCCGGACCAGTTGTACCATTAATGGTACAGCTCACAAAATTTTGCGAGAATCCGTTGGGATTGGGAAAAGTCACCTGTAAAGGAGAACAGCCGGACAGACATACCAAAGAATTTTTACCCAATCCGAAACAAAGAAGCCAGGCTCGCGCGTCCCGCTCGCTCGGTCAATACATTTTCCATTACTGACTCGTAATCAAATACCCACCATATTATGTTCTGTGATATTATCACTAGATATTGTCACGCGAACACAACTCGAGGGTAGTTTATAAAAGTTAGTTGCTTTTTACATTTAATTTGCGTAATATAGTACAAATTGCATTTTATTGATCAATTTACGAAATCGAAATGTGGGATTTATTCTTTGTTTTGGTTGGTGCTTTGATACTTGTCACCATTTTAGTTTTGGGGTAAGTTAACACCTTTTGATAAGTTTTTATTTTGCTTTGACCTTCACGTAATCACATCTAACATATAAGACAAAATTGTATTTTTGTATCAACATGGACAGCGATTGCGCGTATCCAGTCTCCACTGCATAAGTGACACACAGATTAAATCAGAGTTCAATCCCAATCGGAACCAAGCCATTCTCTTCTTCACGCTAGTATGGGAAGAGAGAAAAAAGTAGTAGGTTGAAACATTTGCTTACAGTCCTTGCAGATCGTAAAAGCCAGTTGTGGGAATGGGGGAATATCTCAGGTATCATGACATGACATGTGTGAGGCTAGTAATCCATCGCAATTTTAATTCGGTTTTCCACATTCAGCTACTCACAATAGCAAAATGTTATATATAACATTTATAATGAAATGGCACTTAGGTTCCTAAATACTGTACATAGTACCTACATATATCTCCATGGATACTGTATACCTTGACGAAAATTTTTTTTTTTAAATCTATGCTGTATACCTTACATCGTACGGAAAAAAAGACGTCTAGGTATCCATACCAAAAGGCAAAAAAAAAACAACATAGGTAGTGGCGGCTCGTGACTCAAGGACCGTGGTGCACATCATAAAACATGCCTAAACAATATGGATAATTCCTAAGTGCAGAAATAATTCTCTTATTTAGATAGGCATTTTTTATTTACATATACAATGTATAATAATAAGATTGATAAGTAAAACAAAACATAAAAACAGCGAATTTAAAACACGAACAAATACAAACGTACAATTTTGTTAGTGCAGCCCTATGTTACATAGGGCTGCACCACAGATCTTTATATTTTCATAAAATCCGTGGGCTGCACAGATCTACTCTAAAATCTGTGGTACAGACATTTAATTTTAATACTAGGGCTGTCACATAATCACAGATGATTACCTATATCCTATATTTATCACTTGCCTCTTTTCCTCTGAGTTTGATTGAACTGAGTTACTTTGACTGAGTTATTTAGGTATGTGTTCTGAAAAATGACAGCTTTAGTTTTATCAATCTCCATCCATCAATAAATAAATCCAGTAGTTTTTGTGTGAACTAGTACCTGCTATCTAAAGTTGATACAAAATTTTACATTTGATATATGTACACAACTACATATATTTATTTACCTACCACATTGATCACAAACTAAAAGTAACAGATAAAGTTTACAAACGTAACACAAGGGACAACTTGATCAGCCTTTGGATCCTGTAATAAGTGCAGCTTATATTGCAGTGGTTCATTATATGTATAAGCATAGTTATAATAATTCAACAGAAAATACAGATAAGATTCCCATCAACATGAAGTCCAGAATATTAATATGCAATGATTATTCCAGGTTCACCGTAGTGCCATGCTGTATGCGCTCCAACTCCCACTTGGCTGCCACCACCTTAGACCAGACAATTTCATCTGATATCAACCACCACATTCTCACTGGCTCCCTACCACCAATGTCTCCTTACTTCTTAGTCAATGAGTTTAGTTATGGTAGTTATTCTGCATCTGTTTAATGGTACCACAAGACAACGAGAATCATAAGCAAGAATTACATTATTTAAAACAATGTTAATGAAGTTAAGCATGTTATGTTAAGTAATTACATATTTTTAATATTATTTTTTTGAAATGTTTTTTAAATAAAACAATTTCTTGTTTCAATATTTTTATTAAGCTATGAGTTTTCACTTATTTTGTTACTATTATTAGAATCTTGTTCTGCGCTTATGGACTGATCATTATCTTCATCATTGTCCCCTGATTTCTTATCATCATCACTGCTATCATCAGACTGTGAAGATGTCTTTGGTTGGATATTGTCAGTTTTAGGTCTTTTTCCTTTCAATTTCGCTTTATTCTTTTTCTTTAATCTCTTAGCTCGCTTTTTGGCTGTTTTTTCTTCAGCAGCTCTTCTGTTTTCTTCTATTTTTCTATGATACTCTTCATCTTGCTTCTCCTAAAAATAAAAGCAGAAAATAAATATATCACCTGACTAATGTACAAAAGTCTTCTGCTCACACTGGTTCACATGCAATGCACCTGTGTAGGGCTAGCACAATCGGTGTGATTTGTCTCTATTTATTTATTATACAATAATGCTTGAAATAAAATTTTACTGCACCTTCTCACTCTTCTCCTGTATAAATTTTTGCCTTGCGTATTCTTTTCTTCTTAAATGTCGGTATACGTGAAATTCTCCAGACCCGGCGCCTGCGCTTGAACCCATGACATTGCGCACGAAATCTGGCGCTGAAGGCAAGGACTTCTGTTTCGGGGGCTCCGGTAAAACCACTGGCTTTTCCTTCAATCAGAAAAATATCATAATATTTCGAAACAAAAATGTTTATAAGATTTTATATAATACGTACGGGGTTTTTCATGAGTTTCTCCAGTTTGAGCCTTTGAAGATCTGTGGCATTTTTTATGACAATAGGTTTCTTTTCATCTTTGATAGATTCTTTATCACTCATCTTATTTGATCTAATTCTAAAGTATCGCCGTAAAATATTTTCACAATTCAATCCAACAGAAACCAATCCACCCAAACTAGACCCAAACAAAAGTGACAATGACAGACAGACAGGTTCTTTTTTTAAGTATTGCTTTACGGCCCTGGATACAAGTCCTTTAGAGCCTTTCTTCATTTATTTCGCCAGTTGGCGAGTTATTCTTCTTGGTTGTCAACGAAATGATGGTGTAATAGGGGTGGCAGCGCAAAGCTAATTGTAGATGTCGCTGCGTACGTTCATCCTTAACAAAAATATAAATATCTTTATTTTTAGATTTTGATGCAATTAATTAGTGCATAAGAATAGTGACAAAACATTAAAACTTTCGTAAAAAAATGTATAAAACGCATACATGTTCCCTTATCAAAAGATTTTTAAGTATTTTGCAAACATAACCTACAATAATATTTTTTTTTATAGTAACAATAAAATATATATGCCAATTTGTGGGAAACTAGCTAGTATAAACAATTTAATAGTTTATTTCACGAGATTTGGTCTGATTATGAAGAAAAATATTGATTAGTGTAAAAGTCCATACATTTGACAGTTGTATTGGAACAACCCTACTAAACTGTCAACGTGACAGTTGCCATCCCCATTCATTTCGTTGTTTTCACAGAGCCCCTGGCGACAACTCTTCGCGAATCCACTAGTTTCATCATTGACGACGCAGCAAGGCGGACAACCACCAGCCCGCTATGTAAATCTCACTACAGCCGCACAATGACAGTCTATTTTAGTTATTCTACACATTGTTCATAAATATGGGCATTTATAACAGAAAATAACACCAATTTCACATTATAAAGTCCACTAGAATCAATTTGCCAAACAATCCAAAACAGACAACGTGTAGTCCGCTTAAATTCCCGCCAAGCTGACAGCACAAACTACGAAGAAGATACTATTACTAGTATCAGACGACCCACTGCCATATGTTTTCTCTAGGCAATAAAGATCAAAGACAAATAAGGGAGTGAGGGTGAAAATGAAAAAAGTGTCATACAATTTTTTACGTTTGAGTTTCTATTGGGGGCAACAAATTCAAACTCAATTGACGTGTGTTCTATGACCTAAAATCCGTAAAGGCAGTTTTTCGGCAGTGGCTGACAGACAGGTCAATGCAAAGAACCACAGACATTCAATATCTTTGTATTGAATGTCTGTGCAAAGAACTGTCACTGCCAAAGCAAAGCATAGACTCTTTGCATAGACTAAAGAAATTTGTAATGATTGAATCCCTGAGAGTAGAGAAACTTTACCGCATTTTACCGATTCGACGCCCTAATTTCACCTTGTGGAGGTCAAATATATCACCGTACGTCAGCGGGTCGTGAATTTTTCAATAGACTTGTTCTCGGATTCTTGTAATTTACAATTTATTCCGGTATGTAACTGAATCTGTAATATCGAAATTGCAACAAAGACTAATAGCTTAATTTTTCTAAGGCATGTATTTAGCTACAAATATTATAGATTATTACACCCACTATTATGCACTATTTGCTTTTATGTAACTAAAAATTTCCAATATTTCTTTCTTTTGATTGAACTGAACTGGTACCAAAATAAGCACGGCTTGTATTTAAGTGACATATTTCACACCACTTTCACTGGATGTGTATTTTATGCTAAAAGGTACCTATATGAAGAAATAATGTAGGTACACTACAACCTATAAACGACCTTGCCGGTATCGCCGGTAAGCAGATAGGTACGTAACGGCAAAACTAGTAATATTCTGGTCTTGTTATTTTGCTTATGAATAGCAGGAACGTTGCCCTACTGAAATTTCAATATTTGTATAAATTTAGTTTTATACCTATTCATTCAAAACACCCACATCCTTTATTCATTTATATATTTATTACATATGCCTTTTTTAACTTTCAGTTTTAAGAAACCTAATTACCAATATGCCGATCAAATCTATCAAGGCTCGTCAAATCTTTGACTCCCGTGGCAACCCCACTGTGGAAGTTGATCTGGTAAGTCGCACTACAATACCTTTCAATACTGGTTGAGTAGGTACATACATACTATTACGTTCTTCTCCCTTGCAGGGTACACAAGAGTCTGTCAAAACTTTAGGCCACATTTAGCATGTTGATGGACTTCTAGATGAAAACAGAATCAAAATATTGATAGGTTGCTAGCCGCTTTGCCTATTGACATGGTCCCCGACGCCCATTTCCTTGATCGGCTTTTATGACCTGCGCGAGAAGGGAAGCAGCTGGTACATTCTATGATTTTTCTTTTCTCCTAGACCAGCATGGAAACATAGAATTTGTTTAGTTAATAACATTATTTTTCTTTAATATGATGACTGATTTCATAGTTTAATGTAGTCCTCAAGTTGTAAAGGTTGTTGCATTCAGTCCTCTTTATAGATGTTTAAATTTCTTGAGTTTCTGCTGTATTAATCAATAAAACATATATACATAATGTAGTTGCACTTCACTCTTATGTGCCATATTATTCAATCACAATATTTAAAAACATACATAAATTGAGAAGGATGATGTAGACAAAAGGAAGCTTATTTCCAGCAGAGGTAATCCCTCCATAATCAGGCAGCTATGCTTAATGCTGATGGTGATGATAAAAAAGAATCTTGTTCAATCTTTGTTGTTGTTTTACTTGCATTGAATAGGCACCGAAACAACGGTTTTTTTTTTAATTAAAGCTTATTATATTTGGTTATGTTGTTATGTCACAACAACATAACCAAGGAAATAGAAAGAAGAACTGCAAACGGCTGGAACAGCTATTGGAGTATGAAAGAAGTGATGAAAGACAAAACATTACACATAGCTACCAAAAGCAAAGTGTTTGACACTTGCATACTACCTATTCTCACTTATGGCTGTCAAACTTGGCCCTTGTCACATAAACACACAAACAAACTCACGACCTGCCAAAGGGCAATGGAAAGAAGCATGCGGGGAATACGGAAATCTGATAGAATAAAATCAATTACTATTAGAAAGAAAACAAAGGTCAACGACATTATTCAAAATGTTAGAAGGACTAAATGGCGTTGGGCGGGCCATATGATAAGAGGAAATGAAAATTGTTGCAAAATAGTATCAGAGTGGTACCCAAGGGAAGGTCAGAGAAATAGAGGAAGGCCACAGCTTAGATGGGACGACGATTTAAGCCAGGTTGGGGGAAAGACTTGGCCCAGGGTAGCTCGAGACAGAAAGGAGTGGAAGAGGCTGGAGGAGGCCTTTGCCGAAGGGCAATCAGACTTACAAACGAAAAAGCAAGGCACAAATAGTAGAGCTGCAACAGTAGAAAGTCTGGAAACAAGGCTAATAATAATAATAATTATTATTTATTATTCTAAGATTAAAGATATAAATAAAGAGAATAATAATTATTATTATATTTGCGGGTGACAAAGGCTATAATTTACTCAGACGCAGTCACGGGAAAATTACTAGTCTATACTTATACTTTAAAGTAGGTTTGGTTGTGTTTTTAGTCAAAACACAACCAAATCTTCCTCTGAAATTACTGGACCAATTTTCAAAATTCTATAATTATAGGAAACTAATTTATCTGCATGTGACATACATAAGCTATAGTTTAAACTATATTAATATAACAGATAAACTCGCACTGTAGGTGTCACTCTTAAACTAAAAAAAACTAAACTAAATAAACTCTTCAAACTTCTTTACTTCATACTAATATAAAGCTCAAGAGTTTGTTTGTTTGGTTGAAAGCAATAATATCAGGAACTACTGTTCTGTACCAATTTGAAAAATTCTTTCACCCTTGGATAGGTATGTTATCCTTGAGTGCCATAGGCTATGTATGTTCCACAGGTGAAGCAGGGGCGGACTACTAGTCGACTTTAAATATAAATTCGATGAAAAACTTTTATCTACTTAATTTTTAATATTGTAAATCTTTTATTGTAGTTATTTATTAATAATGTAGGTACTTATGTTTTGTTATCAGTTAGGTATATGACTTAATCTTTATCATTACAACATTTATACAATAATACAATAATAGTTGATGTTTAAGTTAATTTGTGTGATAGATAACTGATATGTAAATGAAACAGTTTGCTGTTGAACTTTATTTTTATAGACCAATTTTTTTTTGTGCTTGCATAATAACTGTTTCTTATAATCTTTGGGATGCAAAGCATTAACTATAATTATTTACTATCCCTTAATACTTTTTAAGTATAGTTTGTTCAACTCAGTTCTTATAAATATTTTAGGTATTTTTATTTTTACAAATGTGCCTGAAAATAAATTTCAGGATGGAAACTTGCAAAAACCATTGAAAACAAAATAATTATTTACAAGTTTACGAGTATTTTTTTATGTATATAATTATTATTAGAGAATATATCTATCTATCTATATATCAGCCAGGGATGTCCACTGCTGGACATAGGCCTCGCCCATAGATCGCCACAAATTGCGGTCTTGTCTTAGAGAATATATAAGGAAATATAATATCCTTGTCTTTAAAATAATTATATATGTGATCAGGTAACAGAGTTGGGTCTGTTCCGCGCTGCCGTTCCCTCCGGCGCATCCACCGGCGTGCACGAGGCCCTGGAGCTGCGCGACAATGTCAAGGGCGAGTACCACGGCAAGGGCGTGCTCACCGCCATCAAGAACATCAACGACATCATCGCACCTGAGCTGCTCAAACAGAACATTGAAGTTACACAGCAGAAGGAAGTCAGTATTTATAAAAAGTTTGTGAAAATGTTAGCTACTCCTCAATGAAAGGCTACTTCAAAGACAATTTAGTTTAGCATGTACAAAATCCTTGTTGCAGTTTAACAAATTTTATTGAATTTTTTGAATAATACATCATCATCTTCCACCAATCGTTTATGGACAAACTTTGATCATTGAGGATTATTTTGATAACAAGACATTGTCTAAATAAATGTTCTTATGTCTGGTACCTATACAGAAATAGAGGATTGATGGATTTGTTGATTGATTATTTCTCAAATGCTTATTAGTTGTAGGATCCGATAAGCCGCTATCATTGAAAAATATTTGACAAGCAGTGACCCAACACATTGTTTACCTAATAACAGCTTGTCGGACCCGAAGTCTCAGTCCTTCCGCCGGTTATTTCAGAAAACCCTTATCCACAGATCGACCAAGTGATGCTGAACCTCGACGGCACAGAGAACAAGTCCAAGCTTGGCGCGAACGCCATCTTGGGCGTGTCGCTCGCCGTGGCCAAGGCTGGCGCCGCCAAGAAGGGTGTGCCCCTGTACAAACACCTGGCGGACCTCGCTGGCAACGCAGACATCGTGCTGCCCGTGCCCGCCTTCAACGTTATCAACGGCGGCTCCCACGCCGGCAACAAGCTGGCCATGCAGGAGTTCATGATCCTCCCCACAGGTATACATTTGTTTCAGCTTAATTTATTTATTTAAAAACTTATTGAGCATAATGAGATACAGTTGGAAGACTTAGGCCTCGTCCGCACAGCGAATATTCAAACACGGAATAAATATCGCGAATTTTATTCCGTGATCAGAATTACACCTATTACTCACTGCAAATAAAATTCCGCACGATATTTGTCAGTTCGATGCAGTTCCCCGTACAAAACGAACGTCAATGGATAACAGAGAACAATTGTTATTGTGTGTGTGTGTGTGTATTGAATGTGTTACAGAATTGCGTGTATTGAATGTGTTACAGAATTGCGAAAAAAAATTCGCGCAGTGAATATTCGCTGTGCGGACGAGGCCTTAAGAGCATTCAACCAAACAACCAAATCTATTATGGTTGATCTTGGTTGACCAGTCAACCAAATCTTTTATATCTGAATGAATACATTGTACCATATTCATCGAGGAGCCCGATGGTCCAGTGGGTGTGAGCTCTATGAGCGCTGACGTATGTTAAGCAACCCCTGGTGCAGTCCCTACTTGGATGGGTGACCGCAAGTGGCATAAAAATATCTCGAGCTCCTCCGTGCTTCGGAAGGCACGTTAAGCCGTTGGTCCCGGCTGTCATTGTTGATGGCAGTCGTTAAGCTATGTCAGATGCCTTAAGGCAGCTTGAAAAATCTGACACCAGTGTTGGCCACTTACACATACGAAAAAAAAAAACCTACCGTATTCATATGAGAAAATAAGTATAAAATATGTATGTGATGAAGGGTTAGTAAGTCCATATTTTCAGCGTCTGCTTGCAGGGTTTTCGCATTGATGAGTTTTATACATATACCTTACGAATTAGACATTATTGACTCCACTAGAAAGTTCCACCCTCCCTACTCCCCCAAGATAATGATATGATGATCCCCTGGTCTCAAACTATTTCATTACCATATTACACTTTGTTTTAGCAATGTAACCAAAAGTCATTTAAAGGCAATTACTTTGTGTTTACAATATAAATTGGCTTTGTATTGTACGTGTTTTGTTTATTTCCAGGTGCCACCAGTTTCAGCGAGGCCATGCGCATGGGTAGCGAGGTGTACCATCACCTGATGAAGATCATCAAGGAGAAGTTCGGCCTGGACTCTACCGCCGTCGGCGACGAGGGCGGCTTCGCGCCCAACATCCTCAACAACAAGGACGCCCTGTTCCTCATCCAGGACGCCATCCAACAGGCTGGATACACTGGAAAGGTAATCTCTTGTTTTTTTTATATTTCGTGTGTAAGTGCTCTGACTAATATATGGGTCCAGCCAGTAGTACAGAAAGGGTCGTTCTTCTGAAGGATGATGATGTGTGTAAGTGGATGGTCACATACACAGCATTAGATTCAGAATGTTTCTCTAGAGTTTCCTAGTAAAATTAAATAAGCTTCCTAGCCAGTAATTTCTTTCGTCATTTTTATTGATATTCGCCTATAAATCTCATGCCATCTCAAAAAAGTATTATTCTCGCAAACATAAACTATGTTTTGTCTCTCTTCAAAGGGGTTTTAGTCACTTAACTTCTTTTAGTGAAATTCACGATAATTCAATTTTTGCAGATCGAAATCGGCATGGATGTTGCCGCCTCAGAGTTCTACAAGAACGGCACCTACGACTTGGACTTCAAAAACCCCAAGTCCAACCCCGCTGACTACCTGTCATCGGACAAGCTAGCTGAACTGTACCTGGAGTTCATCAAGGACTTCCCGATGGTCTCCATTGAAGACCCCTTCGACCAGGACGACTGGGCCGCCTGGGCCAGCCTTACGTCCCGCACGCCCATACAGATCGTCGGAGATGATCTCACTGTAAGTATTATAAAACTGCTACAATGTGGTTATTACTTGTTTGCCTGCTTTGTGGTCAAGACCATGCAGGTATTATAGGACAGTTTTTACATTGCGTGTCATCGTTCTTGTAATATGATATCACGGACATTGTCACATTCCTTTTATACATACTATCACGTCTATTTCCCTTGCGGGGTAGACAAAGCCCAGTCTATAAAACCTTGTGGCCACACTTAGCATGTTGGTGGGCTTGTAGGTATAAACGGAATCAAAATAGTGATGGGTTGCTAGCCGCATCGCCTATTGACATGATTCCTGACGCCTATTCCCTCAATCGGCTTTTACGATTTGCGCGGGAAGAGAAGCTGGTATCATCTACGTTTTTTCTTTTCTCCCAGACCAGCAGGGAAGCCCCCATGAATTCCCTTTATTCTTCGCACATCCCAATATTTTATCAAAGTTCCCAAGTATTTCTCTTTGTTGAGTAGCAATGTAATAATTTGTTCTCTCTTTCAGGTCACAAACCCCAAGCGCATCGCCACCGCCGTTGAGAAGAAAGCCTGCAACTGCCTGTTGCTGAAGGTGAACCAGATCGGCAGCGTCACGGAGTCCATCGCCGCTCACTTGCTGGCCAAGCAAAACGGCTGGGGCACCATGGTCTCCCACAGGTACGAAACAGTGAAACGTCTCACTGTTTCCTCCCGACACATAACTAAAAACTTTGTGGTAAACCTGCTGCGATCGGGTGAAAAGGCCCGGGTGTCTAAAATGCAGCAAGTTTACCCTGGGTCGCCGCACTCGGGCGATTAGCCACAGCCACAAATGCCGCCCTCTGAAGAACTATATGGTGAGCACCGGCGTCAACAGTATGCGGCGAGTCCTTATAAAATGTATGAGGACATCAGAAGGAGGTTGGTGGCTGCGTTTTGTGGTTGTTAGCTTATGCCCGTTTGCGGCGAGGCTAAATTCTTTGAGTGTCTAATAAGTGTTTGCAAAAACTTATACAACCGTCTGGACTTGATGGGGCTCATAATGCCATTTAGTGGGATAAACTGGCAATAAGTCAAAATGACTTTGAAAAAGTGTGACTTGACTGCTCAAAATAAATACCAACATTGTGCAAATTCATATACATCAATCCGTTTTGGACTCTTTCTATGCAGCTTTTTTCGAATAAATTGATTATTACCTGTTTTTTATGTTAGGTCTGGGGAGACAGAAGACACGTTCATCGCCGACCTGGTGGTGGGGCTGTCGACGGGGCAGATCAAGACTGGCGCGCCGTGCCGCTCGGAGCGTCTCGCCAAGTACAACCAGATCCTACGCATTGAGGAGGAGCTGGGCGCTAGTGCCAAGTACGCTGGCAAGAACTTCCGCAGACCCGTCTAAACTCCACGCACAAACCATGATCCAATCATCGTTCCAATGTTTCAGATCGGACGTAGCGTAACTTTTAAGCGTAATGTAAAATGTTCTAACTATTATCGCATTTTATATACATAAATATTGAACGTAAACTGTTTGAATTGAGATATACTCAGTGAAGTTATCGTTGTGAGGCAACAATATTTGTAGTGTGGATGTACTATTTATTTGAAATTATTAGACATTTAATTTGAAAATTATGTTGATTAAGACTAATAAATAATTATAAGTACCACAGGTATTTGCAAAATGCTAAGTCAATCGATGCATGTTTACCCTTATAAATGTTATGTACTAGTTCAAACAAGCATTTTATTTTCCTATTTCCTTATTAATTTTAAATGATTATGTACTAAAGCATTACCACGGGTATGGCGCTTCATACCAGCGGAGTAATGCACAATACTACTACAAACGAAACTTAACGTTCGCGCACACGTCAATGTGTGAGTAAACTCAGTATCAGTTTCGGCACCGCAGAATGGGTTCAAGTACTAACTAAAGAATAAGAGGCGGCGCGTTACGTGCGACTGAGCTGAGCACGGAGAGAGAAGACGCGCGGAGATGCCATATTTCGAGGGATGCGAGCTGTACGTTAGTACTTTAATATAACGTTACTATAGGTATGGAGCACGTATGGAGTCAGGCCCGTCTTAACCTCATTGGGGGTCCGGAGACCGGATGCGAAACTTTTGCAGGCGCGGCGCCCCTCCTTGTCAAAACACAACATGAAGAAGGTAAGTACCTACTTACCCCACTTTCTTCATGTCGTATTACTCACTACCACTATGGGTTGGACCACATCTGGCAGCACGGAATCGCCTTTTTCCGTCGCCCTTTCTCTTTCTGTCGCTTAGAACTGCCATTTGCTAGACCGAGACAGAAAGCATAATGCGATAGCACGCGGCGGAATCCTCGAGGCGATCGGCATCACGGACAAAATGCAATGGTCGGCAGGGGACTCCGGAACGCTGAAGCGCGCGATAGCATGCTAACGCATCCTTTCACCGCCGATCACTATCACCTTTTTTGTCTGCGGAATGCGACAGCGCGCGTTCGCATGCGGCAGCATACTGCAGCACGTGGTAGCACAGGCGGAACAAAGGCGATTCCGTGCTGCCAGATGTGGTCCAACCCTATATCTCCATGCTCACTACGCTAGTACGTAGTACATATATCTCCATGCTCACTACCTACCTAGCTAGCTAGGTAACTTGATGATCATACAAGATCAACATAACTATATTGGAAATCAGATCAGTTTAGACAGTGATAAAAAAGTGGCCCATGAAGCGTTCCGTAGCGTAACTTACATACGTAAAATGATGAACCCAATAATTTGTGTTATATATTGCGACCTTAGGAATACGAACGTGATGTACCTGCAGGAAGTGTTTAAATATTGTTAACTTAGCAAGACACGTACATCACGTAAGAATATACACGTATTCCTAAATCAGCGATCTCCCCTACCAATGCGATACCTATGTATATTTCCTTAGTATATAAGTTACGAGTAGCATTTCTAATAAATCATCACTTATCCTGGTATCGATCTCAATGGTTTAACTTACGCACTCGCCATAATTGGTGACCCCGACGTGATCTAACCGACGTGATCTAACCGACGTGATCAAGCCGTCGTGATGTAGTCTGACATGATGGATACGCGCCTCAACACCGAAGACCCAGACGACGTAAGCCTGAAGAACGGAAAAACCAACGTGCACATTTTCACTGGCTTCCCACAAGCGGGTCTCACCGGTTTGAAAATCCAAGAGGCACTCCGGCAGTAACCAGAACCACAAGGACAACAAGGACCATCAAAAATGGCTCCAACCACGTTGAAAAAAGGAATCAACACCGGCTCACACGATTCATTGATCGAATCCTGCACCATGGCTGAACGGTCATAAAACAGGAGGCACAGGAACTACCAGGCAACCACAATGGACAACCCCGAGGCAAAGAAAAATCCGCGCAATATCAGCGCAACCGCAAGCTCTAGCCGTCAACTTCAAGAAAAAGAAGAGAGCGCATGCACAGAGATATAACAGAGGATCAACGAAATTATTAAATACAATAGAAACAATTACGCAACGTGAACAGCTGATATCTATATGATGACGCATTTGACGTCACAAATTGCATCACTTCACATGGAAACAACAACGAACGAAAGTGCAACTGCAACAAATAATTATTGAACGATGTCAAGATCGCAAGGCCGCAGATGGCCGTATGTTGTTCAAAAAAGGCGTAATGAGAAATAATATAAATATTTGCCTATTATTTGAATAAGAATTTGTTTGGCAACAAAGAATCTTGCACCGCATTTCGTGATATCATTAAGTTCTAATGCCTAATTGCTACCGACTTACACAGTGGTATATATTTCATGGCAAACAAGGACAATAAATTGATAACTTTGAAGCCTGCAAGCAAAAGAGCGAACAACTTTAAGATGGAACAGCGATCAACATATTGACAAGAAAACATTAAAGTAAAATGACGATCACAGAAGCACTACTCTGAACTGAAAATTACGTCTCTCAAGATGCAGCAAATGGTTCACAGCAAGCAGTCTCAAGAGCAAGCCAGCAAACGGGTCATACTCCAGGGCCACAGCAGCCGACGCACCGAGCTCCTGGTCCTGAGCACCCAAAATGTTTATTTTCGACAATTATAGCGTCCGACACAGCCGCCGAGCTCACGATTAGAATTTTTATAGAGTGGCCACTCTTCAGCGGAGCACTTCGGCAGGACTTCCACCGGCGCTAGTCGACATCGCTCTCTACAGTCTCACAAAAGACTACGAGCAAGCAGAAATTATCTCCCGACTCACTGGGATTGAAACAACTGGCAAGTGAAAACGTATCTATACGAGAAGCTCAGACTGCACATCAAGACCATATTGACAAGATGTATATTAAGAGATATAAGAAGTTTGCAATATCTACCAACTATGTATAAGGAAAAAAAACGATTCACAGGGTCAATGTCAATGCATAAACGCATAATTTGCCGCGCAGAAATATTTGCCTACACAGCGTTTTTCAGCACGTGCACTATGCAATTGATGGATATATTTAGTATATTTGCGTTCGCTACAGTTTTTACATTTTTGTTATTTTATTGTTGTTACAGTTTATGAATTTTTCGTTAATTTTATTGTTAATTGTTTTTATTTTTTACAAAAGGGGGAGTACTATTGCGACCTTAGGAATACGAACGTGATGTACCTGCAGGAAGTGTTTAAATATTGTTAACTTAGCAAGACACGTACATCACGTAAGAATATACACGTATTCCTAAATCAGCGATCTCCCCTACCAATGCGATACCTATGTATATTTCCTTAGTATATAAGTTACGAGTAGCATTTCTAATAAATCATCACTTATCCTGGTATCGATCTCAATGGTTTAATTTATGCACTCGCCATATTATACAGGGTGTCCGCTGGCAGATTTTACACTTTGAATTAATTTTACGGCGACTAACAAGACGATAGCGGGGTACCGTACGACGCGGGAGTGTTGCGGGGTTATTTAGTAGCCATGAGTCAGTGGACGGGAGCGCACCGCAATTTCGCGGTTTAGGCCTATTTCGCAAACAATAATTCGATCAATGTGGCGCGGCGTCGGTTTTGTTCACGCTTTGATATCCGACGATTGAAGGACGGCCCGTCTAACCAATTGATATGGGCGTGGGTAAAAAAGTTTAGAGAAACTGGATCAGCCGGAAATGAGCCTCGGCCAGGACCTTCCACGTCTGTTACCACGCCTGAAAACGCGGAACTAGTGAGAAGAGAAATTTTGCAAAATCCGCGTAAGTCTTATTCGGAAGATTGCAGCTTCAACCGGTGTGAAAAAGACGTCAGTACACAAAATTATTAAAAGACAATTTAAATTTCATCCATGCAAGCTCCAAATTGTACAGAATTTAAAAGAAAACGACTACACAAAAGACAAAATTATGCTAGAGTCTTTTTGGAACGATTTCCTACACCTACTCGTTACTGTAACATCTTCTTCAGTGACGAAGCGCATTTTCATATCACAGGCTACGTAAATAAGCAAAATATGCGTTATTGGAGTGCGAGTAATCCGAAAGAAGTTCATCAACGGCCGCTCCACAGCCCAAAGACTACTGTTTGGTGCGCCATTTCGGGAAATGGAATAATCGGGCCTTATTTTTACGGCCGAGGTGAAACTGTCAACGGAGAACGTTACTGCGAGATGCTAGACAGCTTTATTATACCACAGCTGCATAATCATAGCGGCTACAATAACAGAACCCATTTTCAGCAAGATGGGGCCACTGCACACACCGCTGGGGGGTCAATGGCCAAAGTTAGAGAACTTTTTCCTGGAAAACTGATAAGTCGCTTCGGCGACATAGCCTGGCCCCCCCGATTACCAGATTTGACCCCTTGTGATTTTTTCTTGTGGGGATATCTAAAGTCTCGCGTTTACACGAATTCGCCGTCAACCATTGAGGCCCTACAAGAAAATATCCGACACGAAATTGCAGCTATCAGCCCAGAACTTTGCAAGCGCGTGTTCTCTAACATGAAGAAAAGATTGCAAGAATGTTTACGCTTAGAAGGACGCGACTTGAGTGGAGTGATTTTTAAAAACTAAAATCCGCTTTATTACTGTGTAAGATAATATATAAATTACTTTGATTAACACGTGTTTTTATTGCACATAATTTTTGAAAGTGTAAAATCTGCCGGCGGACACCCTGTATTTGCAGTTAGTAAAAATAAGCTGCTGACGAGATAAACTCATTCAAATCTTTGAGATTGGGATCGACTGATTCCGAAATAATAAAATTTTGTAAATCTACCAAAATAGTGTTACGTTCACATGTATAGCAACACTAAAAAACATATGACGGTGACGCTGTCAGTGTCAGATTGACAGCATAACACACTAATTTTATCATCTCACACTTCACAGAAACAATCACGTCAAAATTAATTGTCACAATATTACATAAAGAAGGCATCCGTTTTTTTCCATCTACTAGATCGGCGTAATGAGACTGTCAACGATTTTATGCCGGGTACCTGTAATAAGGTTCCGTAAAGGCGGTGCCGGGAAACCGGCCGCCGCGCCCGCCGCCCCTTCGGGTGGCGGCGGCGCACCACCATCGCCAGGTGCAGCACCCGCAGCTGCTGTAAGTGTGAATCGCTGTTTCATATTGCTTAGTTGTACTAAAGAAAAATAGGGCCTAAACCGTAAGAATACTCTTGAATTTCGTGTCAAATAAATAGGTGTTTAGCTTAGCATGAATTTGTAATTTCTGGGGATAGGATGTAATAGAGCTCTGTGGTCTAGTTCTATTGTAAGGTATAGCGCGGGCTTCGCCTCCGAGCCCCCATGGCAGAGAGACTGCGCCCCTCCCCCTTGTGTGTTGGACAAAATAAAAAAAATACCATTAGGTAGTCATTAAAAATTGTTCACAGACAGATCATGATAGAAAATTGGATGTGTTTGATTATCTATTATAAAAAAATCAAAACTATTGTTTAAGGGAGTATACAAGTAGCAACACAAGTTCACGACTTATTGTGCCTAGCTCAATCTGTGTGAATTGTCCCTATTTATTTATCATAAAATGAAAAAAATACTAGGGTAACCAAGTTACTTATTGCCTTTTGTATTATGCCTATGTTTAATTTCCAGGGTCAACCTGCAGTTCAGATGAGCACATCCGCCATTCCCGACATAGATCTGCCAGCACGATATCGCCGAACACCCCTATCTGAAGAAGAGATTGCCCTCATCAATGGAGGCGGAATAGTGTAGTCACTGAATACCTTATTAGTAGAATTTAGAATGCATTGCTGTCATGTCACAAGCATTAATAATTCAAAAGTACTCCATTGTACACTATCACACTGATGTGTTTACATAGTGTTGCTCATGACTCTTCATTTAGATTTTGTTAACCATTTTAAATTTATTTACAGCTTGTTTGATTTTTAATATTTTAATTATTTTAAGTGTGGCTATTGTTTTTCAAATCATTAATCAGTAGTTTTAGACAAAATCAAAAGGTTTTTTCCTACCATATACAAAGGTAAATAATTTGTACTAACCTTTGGAAATCATCAACTACCTTTTCAATATTTACATTTACCTACAAAAAAAACCTTCTTTGTACAGTTCTTATTTTCTGTCATCACTTTGAGTTGTTCCCTCGTGCTCCCCAAGATTTCTGTGCCAGTGGGCCAGTGGTAAATTCCTGATAAGTAACACCATTTTAAAATATGTTGTAACTTTGTACTAACAATCAAAAACTTGTAATCCACTTGTTATTGGCTTTTTTAGTTTATTATATTTTTAAAAAGATTAACATTTTCATGGAAATTTCAGAGATCCCCCAAAGAAAAAGAAGTAACCGTTGCTCCACTACCAAAAGCTGTAGCAGTCCTCAAAATTCCCCGAGGCGTTTTAGTAGAATCTGGCACTAAATCCAAGAAGAAGGAAGTATTCGCATTAGATATTACATTACAAAAAATTGTAAAAAAAGGGTAATTAGTAAACAATTTTTTTTAATAAAAAAATATAAAAAATATTTAATGGAATGTTTAAATAACATAATTTAAATCTAGCTAGTTAGGGCTATAATCAACATATAAAATATAAATGATATACACTAGAGATATTACAAGCAAGATCCTAATAATACCGAACATTGAGTTTTTCGCTCTGGACGGCCCACACTTGTGCAGACGGCCCATTGTAGCTTTCATCATTATTACTCTCAAACTTTATCACACCAAACTTGGCAAATCTTTTTTTCCAAGCAGGGGTCTGGGGCAGGCTGAGTAGAGCATCACTTATAGCAGTCTTAATTTTAGCTGAAAAATAAAAGTTGATTAATATTTATAAAAAGTAATTTACGCTGATATAAATAAAACGTCACGAACATTCCAATTTAAATAGGTACCTTCTAACTTAGTATTGACTACGATGGGGTAAGGCGGTAATCGTCCTAATGTTTCTAGCAATATAATGTCTTTGCCGCCGTCCTGCATGTATTTCTTTGAGTACAGGAGCGTCGTTGAGTCAACTGCTGCCCATTCCGCTTGTTTAGAAAGTACCATTTGAGCTGAAGCCAAGTGCGACCCAGATTCTGAAAATAAAATACTTTTTAGTCAAAATATTACAGGTTAAAGCGCACCCACGGTATCCAGTAGTGAAACCGTGTACAGTCTGAGCGCGTTTTATGCCTCATTTACAAATGACGCATCATTTACGCGCCACGAGAAGTGGCTCACTCAGATGATTTAAATTGTACACAATAACAGCACCAATAGCTGTTACTGCAGATGGCAGTTCTCTCAATATTTCAAATTTCATTGAAATCCTGACTGCTTATTTAATTTTCATTCAGTATTTAGGTTTGTGTTTAGTATGTGAACTCGAAAAGTCAGTCATTAATTAACGTCCAATTTTGTTTATTGTATAAAACAGAGTAAAACTTGTTTTTATTGAAACAAGATAAGCTGATGTTAATTGCAGACTTTATTAAGACTAAGGTCACTATATACACAATCCTCTCATTGAAAGTTTAGCAACCCAACTTGAGAACAAATTAACAAATCGGTAAAATTAAATCACGACATACTTAACAGAGATCCAAAGAAGGACGCATTTTCGCCTTTAGACTTGAGTGTTTTCAAAACTATCTTGCTTCCGCTAAGAGATTCTTCATCACTGTATGCGAACGTGCACCCGCGCAGGTCCAGCAGAGTGTTTACGTTGTGCGCCCTGAAACCAACATCCCGTCACTTCAAATGGCTGTTACGTGCACGCCTAAACTCCGATAGAACAATATTAGCAACATATCTCAAGCAAATAATTATAGAATAATAGAAGTTCTCATTCCTTATCACGAGCCAATGACACCGCTGATAACATTTTTATCTATTTGCTTTTAGGCGGTGATAAGTTTAAGAGAATAAATTGAATGATTGAATCGAACCGTTCCGTTTATATTTTGAATTTGAAAAACTTATTTATGTAAATAATCGTTAGATACAGTTCCAAGGTTCCTACACATGTGTCAAACTTAGCGGACAATTGTAAAATAATTAGTGGTCAGATGAAATATAAAAAAATACTAGGTAAGTACTCCAAAAATTCAAACAAAAGGCTTTATTTGAATAACTGTGTTAGTTTTTCCAAATTACGCGCATTCAATGTTTTTCTGTAGTACTCCCATGCGGAATGCTCAGTTATTTCCAATTCCATTTGAGTTAGTAGGTATTTAACTCAATAATTGTCAATCAGTAACGCTCATTACATCTTTCGATTCTTGCTATTCGTTATGTAAGTAAATTGGCTTTTTGGTACCTCGGCGCTATACTCTACTGTTCATCTGCTTCTTCTCTGTTTCTTCTAAATTGCATTTTCATACAAAATGTAAGGACCACATCGGCACATCAAAATAATATAAATAAAAAACCGGCCAAGTGCGTGTCGGGCCACGCGCAGTGTAGGGTTCCGTAGTTGCGAATGATAACTTTGAGTTCACACTGTTTACACTCGCACCTCACAGTTTAACGACCAAAAACATCTAACAATGAAGCTTGTATGAAATTTTACATTTTCCAGTACATTTTATAAGTTGGTTGCCTATAACTTTTTAGTTTGCACTTAGTACCTAGCTCTGATAGTTTTCCTTTCAACTTCAGTATATATACTACTGCTGTAATTTTTTTCACGTATCCATATATAACCGTTTAGCAGATAGAGGGGGGGGACACGTACCTCTAACAAAATTTTGCACTTTAAAACCAAATATTTCGGAAACGGATCCCTAAATCGAAAAATGGTGTTCTCAACCTCACAATATTTTTCAAAGACCTTTTTAACGATACCCCACACGATGGGTAAATAGAGAAAAAAAAAATACTCCTCCACTTTACTTGTATGGGAGCTACCCAAAAAAAAATTTTTTTTCAAGATTTTATTCTACGACTTTTTTGCCATGATTAATATACACACTCATACCAAATTACAGCTTTCTAGTACTTATAGTCTCTGAGTAAAACCGCGGACGGACAGACAGACAGACAGACAGACAGACAGACAGACAGACATGGCGAAACTATAAGGGTTCCTAGTTTACTACGGAACCCTAAAAAAGATATTACATTGTTGCCCTTCCAACAAAGCTCTCATGTCGATGTTCCCCCGATTCCTCGCTCTAACTTATTCAAGGAAGTTATGACGCGTGCGTAAGCACTAAGCACTACTCTATCCACCGCTTTAGCAACAATGTAGGTGCATTAGTAAGTAGCATGTGTCGGTTAGTTTTATATGAAAGACAACGCTTGAGAAACTCTAGACTATCTATTTGACCCCTGTGTAGTGATCTACTTAACGAACACGGTCTCCTCATGCTATCTTCATTAAATACATCATGTGTCTGCTTATTGTTCCCAACTTCATTGGGTACTTACTAAGTTGCCAATATGTCGCGATTTTTCGACCCGCTACTCAGATTTATTTCAAGTCTGAACTTCGATTTCTGCGTGCCACCCACTTCAAAGAACTTCTCTCTTCTAGCAATCTCCTACTTCATACACAAGTTTCATACCCTATTGTTCTCGATTCGCACTTCTCCCCCCGTCTCCCCTTCTATATCACCATGGCGACCGCCTCGGGGAAGCATTGTATTCTACCTTTCTCTGGGATGACGCTTGCATTGCACCGGATGACACCCATGGCAGATATACCACGAAGTCGCCGTCTCAAATGAGGAATAAGTTGCGGAAAACACACAACTTACAGGCAACATGAATTGAAATGAAGAGTAACTTACTTGCAGTTTGAGTTAAATTATTTTGTGTGCTTCCGCCACCAGTTAGTTCATGCTGGCATAGTATTGCTGGCCAGCGCCCACCCACTACTGTTAGTCCCGTCATGTCCGCCACCAGTAACTTACTTTTTGTCGCTGTGAACAATGACGTCGGAGAAGTATCCCGGCCTGTTCTCCACGTTCATCTGGTGCGCGAACACGGGTGTCACGGGAAGCAGCTCCACTCCCGGGTTCTTCGTACTCCGAAGACGCATGTATGCTGCTGCTGTCATGAACGCTGTAACAATAAGCTGCATGGTTAGTACGTGTCTGAAGTCTGAAGTATATTAAGCGAGTTTTGTGCTGCATCATCATGGCTGAGTATGCAACCGGAATCAATTTCAGATGAGAGAGAGAGAACCGATTTCCAAACACTTTGTACGCGAGATATTGTAGATGGAACGTAGGAATGAAGAGTGCCTATCTGCGAAATATGACTTAGAGATACTATTAATGCACCTTACCATCATAAGTAGTCGTATGTTCACATTATCATGATATGTTTTAGTTCACTACGGTCTAGGCAACCATTATTTGTCTTACAAGTAATATCACTTAGGTACTAATGGAAGTACAAATTGGTACAAATAACTTGTTCTATATACTCAAATGTATAAATACGAAACACGCGAGACTTTTTATGATTCGAACCAAACAAAACATGTCTGTCGTGCGTGAGACGTGATTTGATATTCCGATATACGAGGTATAGGTAATCGTTGTAAATTGTGACCCTCCATCCGGGCCCGGGCGATCAAGTACACGAGGCCACCAAACAAACGTAGCAATATGGGCTTTGTAGCATGACACCAGAGTTGCGGCCCAGCGTACCTACTTCAGGATTCACACTTGACATGTAGTGTACGCAGAGCCACAAAACATTATCAATGTAGTAAATTGTTACTTGTTGGTTAAAGTGTCTATTACTTTGATTCATAATATTATTTGCTTTGCTATATATTTGTATGGCGTCCGCGGAAGACGTTGCAGCGTTGTGGTTCAGCCGCAACATATGCTGAGCGGAGACCATTTTGGTATAAACATAAAGGTATTTTTTTTTCTTTGTATCTTTCTGGTTGTTATATTTATCATTTTATGTTTTATACCAAATAAACGATTTTCTTTCTTTCTTTCTTTACGGTGCATCGGACGCCAGATGTTCGGTATTTCAAATTAACATTCTAGTTTTATATATACGGCATTGGCGTTGACACTGCAAAACTATGAAATTATCAAAAAGGTGCTTTTCGAGTGGCACGTTAAACCGTTAGTGGAAGGAAAGCTATGGTTATAACCAGCTTAACGCTCTGTGATACCCACGAACACGCACATCATAAATAATAGACGAATAATTATTGCATTATCTAAACTCTGTAATGATGTAAGTATTTGGAATTATAGAAATGAACAATCGATGTGATATGATGAGAGTGAGTATCAGTATCTTTTGTTATTAGGGTTCAGTACAAAAATTGAAAAACGGAACCCACATAGGATCACTCGTGCGTCTGTCTGTCCGTCCGTCCGTCTGTCACAGCCGATTTTCTCCGAATGTACTGAACCAAATTAGGTGAAATTTGGTAAGATGGTGTAATCCAATGACCCAAACACGGATGAGCAAAGTAAATAAAGATTTTTTTGAAATAAGGGTCATTTTCAGGGGCCCAATTACAAAATTAAAAAAAAAAGTTTTGCAAACCTTACTGTGTCATATATCAAATGAAAGGGCTGTGGCTGAAATGAGGATCTCAAAAATATTTTTTTTTGTTCGGGTAAAATCAATACTTTTGATTTTATTCACGAAAGAAGGCAAAAATTTACCATTTCCCCCCCCTCTGATCTCCGAAACTACTGGGCCGAAAATTTTGAAAAAATTACAAAAAATAGTTCATTCCTTGAAGATTACAGGAAAAATAATAAAAATTCTATCACTTGAAAATAAAGTAGTAAACTCACTATAATAAGTTCATTTAGGGAAATAGTTTACTAAAACACCACTAGATAGCGCTAGTCAATTGAATAAAACATTTTTGCACATTGTGTGTGTTCACGAAGCATATTGTACGGAACCCTCATTGCGTGAGTTTTACTCACACCTGGCCGGTTTTTTATTTGCTGTTGGACGGCGTATAGGCCGGAACAACCTACTTGAAAAAGGTTAGTCAAATCAATATTACGGAAAACTATATAAAATATAGACCTATCGATAAGGAGGTTTGTATTGTACTGCCTCCTCCTCCTCATGGGAGCAGAGGCGTAGTAAGCAACCGGTGTTATCCGTGTGCAAAGAAATCCGAAGACTCGATGATTTTTTAAATATATGGGAATTTATCCACTTGTGGTCCATCGGAGAGTTATGACAGCGTTCATTGCTGGTAAAATATTTTCACGGCCGGCAGCTTACCTAACGCCAACCCTTTTTGGGTAGCTCTGGAACCGCGTAAATATGCCTGTGAAAATGAAGTACGCGCCACGGAGGCCGTCGGTAGGTTTTTACTGCACCACATAGTTTGCATAAAGGTAGCTTATTAATTTACCCTCGACATAACCTTAAGGGGCATCTTAGCCTGTCAATACGAACAACATTTCACATGAGGCCAATGGATCTTATTTTTATTGATATTGCCATACGAAGTTTAGCCGGCCGCCGGGCAATGGTCGAACCATTTTTCGAATTCGCAGCAGTGTCCCCGTAGGAAAATTTGTTTATTTATCTTCATTTTATATTACACGGGCAGAATCAACTCTTCAAGGCTATGTAGGGGTAAATTTACATGCATTACAAAAAAAACTGCGATATTTACAGGTAAAACAAAAAATATGAGTCAACCTACCCAAATCCACCTTATCATTCACAAACGGGTCGGGTCGGTCGGGAAAAGGCCCTGGAGACCGACTTTCGTACTGCAGCGTAGTGTAGCAGCCCAGGGCCTCCTCCAGGAGCTCCATGATGAGCTCGTACAGCTGCACTGGGTGCGTCGGGCACATGTACGTCACTATACGAACTTCTGGCTTGGCAGACATTTTCACAAATAAAGATAAACCCGAAACAGAACTCCTACTATTCGCTGTTTATTTATAAATGAATGGAAAGGTCGGTCTCATAACATAATAACGTGTGATAAACAATGCACGCTTCTGCCACGAACTAATCGACAGGTTTAAAGTAAACTACGTGACGTCAGGCGCACGCGGCCGCTGCGTGGTCACTGGAGCCGGCGGATGCAGGCCGACATTAGAAAGTTTACTTCTACTCTATTTACTGGTATGCATTTTGTTTCATTAACTATTTACCCATTACTTAATTGTCTTTGAGTACGTAATTTGAAGTAATTTCGTAAAACGACAAACAATCTCACAGAAGAGACTGAGCCGGCCAAAGGCCTCGAGGTGTAAGTACCTAGAGCTGTAGCCTGCTGCATAATTTTATCTTTATGGGCCTCAGGCAGCGTGTAAAACCCATGATATTCCCCTAAATTTTTCAAGTCCCATCAATGGTCCAGTAGAAAAAGCTGTTTAAGCATTTTTTTTTATCAATGCCGCTTATGGAAATCGTAGGTTTGGAAAAAGGCCTTCCATTCCGATATTTTTGATTTTTTATAAATAATATAAATATATACGGACAACTCACACAGATTGCGAGCTAGCCCCAAAGTAAGTTCGAGACTTGTGTTATGAGATACATACTCAACGATACTATATTTTATAATAGATACTTATATAGATAAACATCCAAGACCCAGGTCAATCTGAAAAAGATCATTTTCCATCTTGACCTCACCGGGGATCGAACCCGGGACCATCCGTGTCGCAGGCAGGCGTGTTGACCGCTGCGCCACGGAGCGTTTTTATATGTTAATAGTGACGTAACGTAATGGTAGCACAGATATGAGGTATTTCTCGTAACGCAACCATAATTATTATTCCTGGGAGCGCACCTTTTAGTTGCGCTCACGATAGCAATTAAAAATATATATTTACTTAAATGTTATTTATTCCTTGAAGCGCACCTACGGCAGTCTAAAATAAGGAAAGAGCCCTTAATAAATTATATTTTTGATCTATTAAAACCTCACACATGTGTGAACAATAGAGATTATGAAATTTTATTAAAAACCGGCCAAGTGCGAGACGGACTCGCGCACGAACGGTTCCGTACCAGAAAAAACGGTAAAAAAAGTACTTTTGATATATGAAAGCCAGGGTTTCCTGTATCAAAACTAATCAAAAGTACTTTTTTACCGTACTTTTTTACTTTTTAAATATTATTTTTATTTTATGTTTAGTATTTGTTATTATTGTGGCAATAAAAATACAACATCTGTGAAAATTTAGACCTCCTTGCTATTAAGTACGGTTCATGAGATACAGCAGAAAACGCCAACATGTTGTATGGGAGCAACCTTAATTATTATTTTGATTTTAGTATTTGTTGTTGTAGCCACAATATAAATACATAATCTGTGCAAATTTCAACTGTCTAGCTATTACGGTTCTTGAGATTTAGCTCGGCGAGTGGTAGCCATGACAAAGGGCTAAAATATCACGTTTTTCGTATGGGAGCCCCCCTTAATTATTATAATTTTGTTTTTAGTACCTATTTGTTGTTACAGCGGCTACAGAAATACACAATCTTTGAAAATTTCAACTGCAACGGTTCTTGAGATTCAGCCTAGTGACAGACGGACGGACGCACAGCGAAGTCTTAGTAATAGGGTCCCGTTTTTGCCCTTTGGGTACGGAACCCTAAACAGAACTTGCATTACTTGTTATCATATAGTATACATAGTTTCAAATAGTATACATCCATCTAAATAATTGCGCTTCAAGGAATAAAATTTTAATATTTCTAATAGTATTGTAAGCACATCTATCAAAATGGTTGCGCTACGAGGAATACCTCACAGAAACGGACAGCAGCTGATGAATCATTGTTCACATTATAATCCTAAGCTTCAGAAACATGCTGAATAAGAGCGAGTAGTTGTAGTTCATCAATAAGTTAAGTAAGAGAAAAAACGTAGAGCACCAACTGCTTCTTTTCCCAGGCATAGGCCAATTAAAGCCAGTCGAGGGGGTAAGCGAAAATTAGGAATCATTTCAAAAGGAGATGCGGCTAGCAAACCACCACTATTTTAATTCCATTATCCACCTAAATGTACGTCCATTTACGATAAACGTGGCTTTCGGGTCATTTTACCCCGGAAGACTAAACACATGATAATATTATGTATGTAGGTACGTATGTATATTTTATTTGAATTTTAGCGCATTATTTCAGATAGATAGCACTATTTAAACAAATGCCTTGGCCCCACCCAATCAGACATTGATCGACTTATGTGCCTCGGCCGGCCCACAATCTTACGTAGGTAGGTAGGTATCTTCGATTTTCAAACTTCTTTCATGTATTGAAAGCTAACTTATCTGGTGACAGGCTTCAATTTATGCGGACGAAGTCGCGGGAAAATTGCTACTTAATACCTATCAAACAGGAAACCAGTAGGTTTTTTTTAAAGCAGCCGCCTTTTGTTTGGCGGGAATTTAAGCGGACTACACGGTGTTTGTTTTTGAATGTTGTGCAAACTGTTTTTAGTGGACTTTTAATAACTAACAACATAGCGGGCTGCTGATTGGATTGTCCACTTGCTGCATCATCTATGAATTTGATTGACTCAGTGGATTCGTGATTGTCGTCGAATTAATAAAAAGAATTACACTACACTACATATCATTTCGTTGATAATCAAGAAAGCATGAAAAAGCGCGGGGGTACTATTTTTGAAATTTCGCCGGCAAGCGAGCGGTTTTTCCTTACAAAAATTGTTCGAAGGCGAGTGGTCTCATGATCAAAAATAGTTTCCCAGGAAACTGGCTAAATAGGTACGTAGCGCGAGACATCTACCAACAAGTACAGCCATAAAAAAACTCCGGGGGAGTTCTTGGCGGGAATTGACAACATATACTTAACCGGAAGTAGTACTTTTTATTTATACATTCGAAAGTATTTTGTATGTATATACTTCCATATTGTTTGTACTAATGTCATGGATATGATTCAGAAGTCTAGCAAGCTGAAGTGGCAGTGGGCTGGCCACATCTGTCGTAGGACCGATGAACGTTGGAGCAGACGGGTTCTCGAATGGAGACCACGTCTCGGAAAACGCAGTGTGGGACGTCCCTCTGCTAGGTGGACCGATGACCTGAGAAAGGTCGCTGGTAGTGGCTGGATGAGGAAAGCAGAAGATCGCACAATTTGGCGTGCCCTTGGGGAGGCTTATGTCCAGCAGTGGACTGCAATAGGCTGATGATGATGGATGTCAACTATGTTCCTAATATTTTTAATTGTTTCTTTGACTTTCAGAAAATACGAAAGTCGAAAACACATCTCTTGTTCTTTACAGGCTGGACAGAACCTGAGGTCGTATGTTCAAAGCAATAAATAATGGTTTGGTATCAGTTTTAAACTTCGCCATGGCGCTCAAAGCTATTCATTTAAAATTTCTGATGAATGCCGTTTTTTAAATGATTCATTTTATTGATTTTATTGATCTTTTGGGAATGACATCAGTTTTGTAATCATTGAGCAGCCAGCACACCCGAAATCATCCCTTGCTTTGAACATTATAATTTGATGGTATACATGGATGGACTGACTTTGCCTTACATATAAGGCAAGGAAGAAAGGCTGCTATGCTAATCAATGTTCAAAAAAGTTCGTTGGTTTGTTGTTGTTTGGTGTTTGTGCATATCGTTGGATATTTTTCGTTCTTGATCGCAACCTATAATATTGGCTTGACTTCTGGACACCGATATCTCTTCGCGTGCTGACTTGGCTTCTCAAGACACTGGACTCCGAGATCTTCATCTTTTGACAGACCATGGATTTTCACATAGGCAGGACGTTGATTTTTACCAAGATAACAATTATGGCATTGTGCAGCCTTGAATGAAAAGTGATTCAATAAACAGGTAAAATATTAGAAATATAGTTAACAGGTAAAAGAAATAAGCGAAACCAAATCATTATTACATCGAAAAACATTCTGGCCGGCGTTAACATTGTAAAAAAAAAACAGTGAAAATGGATACAATATTTAATTTTATCCTTAGGCAAACCCTTTAGAAAACTTCCAGACTCCCGGGTAAAATTTCCTAAATCTGGCAACTCAGACGGTCAAAGTCCTGTCAATGTCATTATTTGACGTCAGATTGACAATGACAGGGAATAAGGCACAGATATTTGTTTATAAGTCCTACGTTTGTGCCCTATTATCAAAAATTCATAAAAAAATTAATTGTTTTAAAAATAATATTAAAAATATGGAAGTATATTCATACAAGGTACTTTCGATTGCATATATAAAAAGTACCACTTCCGGTAAAGTACATGTTGTCAATTGCACAGTGTTTGTTTTGGATTGTTGTGCACAGCCAATTTGTTTTTAGTGGACTTTGTAATGTGAAATCAGTGTAATTTGGTGTTATATTATATATTCCCATGCCCAAAAACAATTTGTGGGTTACCGGTAGTGGTACTTTTTATATATGCAATCGAAAGTACCTTGTATGTATATACTTCCATATTTTTTAACAAGAAATTATTTTTTTATTATTTTATCAAAAGAGGGCACAAACGTAGGATTTAAAAAAATCCTGTCATTATTCATCTGACGTAAACTTACTCTCTGTCACTGTCAATCTGACGTAAAATGATGACATTGACAGTCAGAGTTGCTAGATTTGGGAAATTTACCCGGGAGTCGGAAAAATCTCTAGCTTGTATCCGTTTTCACTTTTTTTATGTTTAATGCCAGCTTGAATGTTTTGCGATGTTATAATGATTTAGTTTTGCTTATAACTTTTAATTAACGTAACCGTAAAAAATACTTTTCTATACCTTCCAAAGCACAAGATGATTGGTGGTTTGCTGTATAAATAGAAAACTTGGTTAAAGGTGCTTTTTATATACCTATGTGAGGGTCACTTGAACGTACGTACCTATAACTTTTTATATTAAATAGTACAATATAACAAGACATCGTAAATATGTAGCACATTTACTTTCCACCGTTACGATACTTTTAAATTGTGAAAAACTTAATTACATTGAACTATTTGATACCAAATTAACTTTCCATAATTTATATAACCTAAAGTTAAAGAATTTTCGAAATGACTGTTTACGCAATACTAAAGGTTTTCACAATCTACATGCGGTCAATTTTACTAATACCATTATTTATTTTGATCATACGAATTAAGGTTCTGTCTAGCTAGCCTATAAAATAAAGGATAAGGTTTCCCATTTTCTAAACGTAAAGAAACAAGTAAACATATGAGGAATATAGTTAACAGGTAAAAGAAATCAAAAGAAAGCAAAACCACATCATTATCACATCGAAAAACATTATGGCTAGCATTTACAATGAGAAAAAAAAAACAGAGAAAACTTATTTTTTTTTCTCATTATACAGGATACGATATTTATCATTTACATTGGGAAAGGCCTTATAGGCCTGGACTACATAATACCGGGTTGGGCCGGACCGGGATGGAAAAATTCTGGACCCGCCCGGGTTCAATCCGTCACTCGAACAAATGTATGAAATTTGCGTGTGTCGACTACATGGAAAGTCCGGACGTAAAAAAATCGGAGATCCGGAACGGAAGTCCCCGGGTGGGTCCGGAATATTTTCCGTCCCGGCCCGGCCCGACCCGGTGTAATGTAGTCCAGGCCTTAGAGATTTTCCCGACTCCCGGGTAAAATTTCCCAAACCTGGCAACTCAGACTGCCAAAGTCCTGTCAATGTCATTATTTTACGTCAGATTGACAATGACAGGGAATAAGGCACAGATATTTGTTTGGAAATCTTACGTTTGTGCCCTATTTTCAAAAATTCATTATAAAATAAATATTTGTGTAAAAAATATATAAAAAATATGGAAGTATATACATACATACAAAGTACTTTCGATTGCATATATAAAATGTACCACTTCCGGTAAACTACATGTTGTCAATTTACACCATCATTTCGTTAAACAAGAAAACTCGAAAAAGCACAGGAATACAAGGCTTCGAACAAAGGAGAAGGAAAAAGGAAAAATATAAAGGAATTTAAATTAAATAAATTTACCTACAATGGGCACTGTTTTGTTTTATTATGAACTAAAGCATATTGTTTAATTTATTTTTGATCTCTTGAAATCACTTTTTTCATTCCTTTTTTTTTTGCATTATTGATAAAATGTAGTATTTATTGCCAACCTTTAAACAAACAAACCTTGCTTAATGTAGGTATGATAACAGATTTATTCAACGTCATTTAATGTATAAAATAATATTTACCTATTTATGTCACATGGAATGATTGTAATGAAAGAATCTAATAATATTGAATTAAGTCCTTCGCAAGTAAGGGTGGAAAAATAAACTAACATACCTTTACATTATCATAAATTCCAAAATTTATGTATTATGTTGTTATGGGCAGTTATGTAAAAAGTGTATCAAAACTATTTTTTCCTTTTGTAAACAGTATTGCTCTTGATTTTTTAAATTTCCCGCGTTCTGCGAGGTTCAGCTTTCGTTGGCAACTAAAGCTAAATACGTAGGTACCTAATGCGTAAAAAGCATGTAAAAAGCCATAACAAAAAAAAACTCCGCCATTTTGACGTCTGTCACTTAGGTCTGTCATATGCCAAATAAAATATTATATCATTTCTTTCATCCATCATTTTTCGCTTTCGCTTGGTTTTCGAGTTGTTTTGGTTACACCTATCTTTTTGAAAACAAAATATATCGAAATCATCATGGGAAAGGACGAAGTCTCTGCGAAAAAGCGACGTAAGCTAACTACCAGCTCTTCTATTGAAACAACTAAACAACCTCCGGTAGACGTCTATAAGGTAAGGTTAGGTTGTTTTCATTAATTATAAGTTTATGTAAGTATTTTATATATATAATTTATATGACTGAATTATTCAAAATATTTACAGCGTGTTGTAGAATTCGAAGAAACAGAAGCGCAGTTGCGACCTGCGGAGAAAGATGCTGCGTTATTCAAGAAGATTTGTCAAGACGTCAGGCTATTGCTTGCAGACATTGCAGAGTTGAAAACGAAGGATACCGACGAGGTAATGTAAAACGATGAGAGACACCGAATAGATGAATATTATTGATTCTTACCTTATTATTTCCATGCATTACAGGCAAGGGAGAAAATTGCTACAAAAAGGGTAGAAGCTTCACTGCACTTAGTTGCTTTGAAGAAGTTGAATCGTCTAGAGAAAGTTCGTACAAGAGCCGGGCGAGACGCGCTGCACAAAGAGAAACAGAGAGTGGACTCCACACATTTGCTCCTACAGAACTTGTTGTATGAAGCTGATCATCTCAACAAAGAAGTCACCAAGTGTCTTCAATTCAAGTCCAAAGATGAAGAGATTGAACTTGTTCCTTTGGAAGACTTCTTCAAAGATGCTCCAGCTGAGATATCACGCCCTGTAAGTTATAAGTTTATAATGGTGGGTCTCCATATTCCAGTTGCGTTTTTTTGCCAGTACTATCTGCAACCAAAAAACAACTTATTTATGCTGATGATGCCTTTTGTTAGCCTTTTAAAGTTTTATTTTTAAGTTTTTTCTACTAATACAGAAATTATAAGCAAAATGCTTATAATTATAGAAAGAAATTATAAGCAAGATGCATATAATTTCTGCTTAGAAATTAAAATTGAAAATCTTGCTACTTAACACCCCAATTGGGAACACCTGACACTTAGTTAATTACACATGTTTTTAATTTCAGGAAGTTACAAAAACTGATGAGCATCAGCTGCAACTCGCTAGACTTGAGTGGGAGTTGCGTCAGCGTCGTGAGCTTGCTGGTGCCTGCAATGAACTAGTAGCATCCAAAGAACGTGTTGCTGCAGCCATTGCAGCCGCACGCTCCAGGCTAGAGGCTCTGGCTCCACATTTGAAGGATGTTTTGAAATCTACCAAGCCTCTGCAGGAATGCCTTGCTATGAGATTGGATGAGAAGAGGGATGAAGCAAGGGCAGCATCTTTACTGCCCTCACCATTGTTTTTGCTATATGCTAATTCCAGTGCTTACTCTGATGCTCTTGGAGTTAAAACTGTATCTGTTGGTGAGTATGATATCTGAACCTAATATTGTGTTCTGTGCATCGCCTTGTGCGATGTTGTGAACTGCAATAAAGTTTGATTCAGACTGTACTACTAATCATCTTTACTTATCCGAGAGCTATTTTAGCAAAGCAAGTTATTACTTTTGCTCATCAAGCTCAAGCTTGATAGTTCTTCAACATTGGAATAATTTGTGGTTGTCTTTACAGGAATAACTGGGGATGAAGATGAAGCACGCAGATTGGATCAGCTCAGTAATGTTGACAGTGAGTTAGTTGTATCAAATGACTCCGACTCTGACCAAGACAATAATGATGAAGACCGCAGGGAGAAAAAAAAGCGGCATCACAGGTCTTCAAAAGTATCCAAAGAGGAAAAGGCTGAAGCTAAGAAAAAGGAAGTTTTGAGGAAGCATCCATTGAGTGTCCAAGTGTCTGTAAAAGTTTCTGATGGTACTGCACTAAACCTCATTTTCTCCTACTTGCTACATTTGAAAATAATTGTTGTAAAGTTCACTGTGTCAATGCCTAACCCTGTCACAGGAGTATCAGCTGCTGACGTGTTAAATGGTCACTGTATTCTAAATGAACTGTATCCTGCCGACACAGGCAATGATTCTCCTCATCCTGCTACTACATATTTACTAAATGCTGCAGGGATATCTGAAGATTTTCAACATTTCATACCTGAAGTGGGCAGGCCATATATTTGGGCCCAAAGAATGTGTGGCTTGGACTTCATGGCTGCTGTTTTAGATGACAAGAAATCAAACAAAATCATGCAGCCCTGCCAAAACCTAAGTGTGACCACAGTTGAAAACTTTATTCTGACTTTGAAAAAAAGATTGAAATCTCGAGTTGAGCTTATGAAGGAGTTACAGGACTTAGAATCTGGAAAGATCTGTCCTCCTAAAGGTATTCTCCCAGTTAGGCTATCAGGATCTTTGACTCAATGGCAGTCTGTGGGTTGGCCAGAGTACAGCCAGTCTCCTTCAACAGCATTTCTGATATCAGAGGGCTTGGTCAACTCTAACAACATGCTGTATAGGGCAATCATCACAAGACAGTCTGCAAAGCTAGTTGCATTAGTTGCACTGGCTAGTGACTACCCTAAGAAGGCTCCTCTGTTCTCACTGACACTTCACTGGAATGGCACCCACCATGCAGGAATCAATGACGATATCAGGGACATTGAGAGGATCATAAACACTGACTGGACTATAAAAGAAAAGACAGTGCCAACTCTCTCAACACAAATGGCTAAGCTGTTGTCTTACCTTGATATTCTTTTGGAAACCACAGGTTCTTCAGAGTTCCCACCAGATAAGGTTATGTTCTGCCCAGTGCGGGGACGAAACCGTGTTAAGCCATACAAATACTTGAAACAAGGTACTGGAGTGTTTGTTCAGTATTAAATTAATTCGTTCTTAGTTATAAGTGGAAAAAAAACTTGTCAATTTAAGAATACTAATTAAATGTGAATTTCGTTTAATGCTCTTTTTATTTGCTTTTAATATTTTCCTTTTCCGAAAATTCAGTTGAATCTCACCTCTTCTTAGTCTAGTCCTCCAAAGTGTGGTTGGTGCCATAAACACCTCGAAGAGCCTACCCTTAGTATTTTTGAGTATCCATTGTAGCTAATGAATGAGGGAGTGCCAATGAGTAGTAGTTCTATTGAACTGTGGCGGGGAGCTAGTCAAGTCCACATTACTGTTATTTATCCCGTTTCCCGGCCTATTTACTAACTCGGATGACAGGTGTCGATGCCTATCAATCAAGAATTTACTGTTACAATGCGGTTTTTATATTTCAAATTAAAAGTTCGAGCAAACAAAACCCGCAATGTAACAGTAAATTCTAGATTGATAGGCATCGACACCTGTCATCCGAGTTAGTAAATAGGGGGGCTGGTCCCTGTCCATCATATCTATTATACCCTAAGCATTTGCTTTGGGCTTAGAGCATTAGGTACATGCTCTCTGGTTTTTTGCGAAGCTTTGCATATGCGAAGTATGGGGCTGTTTACGCTACTAATCATGATCAAAATATTAAATATATGTGAGTATGTCTGTTCCATTGTCGCCTCTTGTAGTCTAGAATAAACAAGTCGTGATCGTGACGATTTTCAAGAGAAGGTTTAATTACATAGAAAACATGACAAATGATAGTGAATGAAATTTATCTAATCAACAAAACCCGAAATTGAAGAATTGCTTTTTCTTTACGCTGCGTACTGTATAAGCGGAACTTGGCACAGACTCCGCGGCAACACGCAAGCACCCAAATTCACCCAACCCTCCGTATAAAAAAGTATGTTGCTCCACAAGCCAATAAGGAATTAAGGAAACAAAAGGGTCCCACTTGTGTGGCCCCACAGTGAGTCTATACCGATCTATACCTAGGCTTTGTAGTATGTACGATAATATATTTGTTTGATCACGCATATCTCAAAAATTATTAATCGAATTTCAGGATTTTTTTTTAAGCTTGGTTGCGAATATGTAATATGTATAGTGCAACTTAGGTTTTACGTTAGCAAGTTAAATCAAAACCAGTTCAGTAGTTTTCGAGATATGGAGTAGTGTATATCAATCATTACAGTTTTGCAGTTGTTCCTTTTTTTCTTTCCTCAATATTTTTAGCTTTCGCGTACTACTGTGCCGTATTGGACGTGCAGATCTCGCGACGCCCAACACGCCGCACTACGCTTTGAGCCATAAACGAGCCCTAGCCGCCCTCAACCTTAGGTATTATATTTAGGGACCCACCAAAACAGGATATTGTGCCGTAACAGAAAAGATTTTTTTTTCAAAGCTGTTTGATCATTAGGAGACTTTTTATTAGCTATTAGTTTGAAATAATATATCCATTGTCTGATGTTACAAATAAGTATTTATTAAAACAAAACAAATTAATTTTATAATACAACAGTCTTTATTCTTATTTTCAGTAAAGCATTGAACATTCTGAGGAAAATAAACAATATGATCACAATTTGGCAAAATAAGATTATGACTTGAAGAGATACACAAGAATCATTCATACTTAGATTGTCGAGGAATACTCATAATTTGTAGCTTAACCTAAAAATGCCATATTGTTATTGGTCGATAATGAGATCTCTATAGCATTGTGTCTATATTGAGTTGTTACATCAAATTCGCAATTTACATAATACACATACAGTTTGTAATAATAAAATGTTAATTTACTTATGAGACTTATATGGAAACAATACTACATACTCTACTCTAAATTTTTTTTGCTTTTTTTGTATTGGTATTTTTAAATCTAAAGTGACTGCAAAATCATCTTTATGACATATGTTACTCAATTATGATTCGCTGTTTACAGCAGAAATTTTCGCAAACTTGTACTACGATAACAAACCTTAAGAAAGATACAACCTTTTACTTCAAAGGGGATGCAGGACACACGACTATTCTAAAATTTTATCATTTCAAAGCAGTTTCTAATTCCTTCAACACTAAAATCTTCTAGAGGACGCTACCTATATTCTACAGATACGCAAACTTTCTCTTTGCAATGTACTGCACATAAAAAAATATAATTCGCTATTGCAATCTCTGGTAATCTTCATTCATTGCTAAACATTGTATACGATGATTAATTGATATCATTCACTTATACCTTTTATACATTTTTTTAATAATTATTTTGATTGTTCCTCACTGTGGGTCAGTTTTTAAGAACAAAATAAAATCACTTCCCATTTTGTCAAGTGTGCTTACGACTATGTGACTTGTTGCTTATTGCATTATGAGATCCCGGCCTCCAGTTTCACATCCATAATTTTGCGCGGCCCCTTGAGGCAGTTGAGCCGCCTTTGCACTGCGTCCCGGTCTGCAACACGAGGAAAGATATTAAATAAAGAAGTCTTAGTAGCTCAAAAACTATGGTTCCATGAAGGCGTTTGGCCCGCGGCGTTCAAACCAACAAAAAAAGTTATTCGCATGAAATGAAGACTAGTACTCATCGCGGATATAGACCTGAATAATAAATAGCGAAAATCACACAAACAGCCCCACAGTAAGTTGTGAACTTGTGTCGTAGGTTCCTAACTCACAAAACTAAATAATATAATAGACTTTAATTAAAAATGTTATATAGATATAAACATCCAAGACCCAGGCCAACTTGAAGTAGGAACATTCATGTCGCAAGCTGGCTTGTTAATAATAATAAAGTAATATTTGAATCCAGCCAACCGTCTTTCGACAACTTAAGAAGCCTATTGGTTTGTTTGATGGGTGGTGGGTTACACTTACATTTGGAGAGCGTGGTGCGGTGATGCGGGTGCAGAGGCTGCCGCTGCACCAGCGAGTGCAGCAGCACCTGCGCCGACATGTAGCGCCGCTCGCACTCCTTCAGGTCACCAAATAGTTCGTCTATCGCCGCCATCTGGCACTGGGAACGAAACCATGCAGATTTTAATTAAGAGATAATGATGGTTACTTTCTTAGGCATAAAACACACAGAAAAGGCGTACGGCGAAGGCACAGCGCAGATAAGGTGCAGGAGTGGGATACAACGATAGGTTTTTAAGCTTTAATTAATATAGCAAGAACAACTTGACCCTTTACTCTGCCCGCACGTGGCATCTTGCGATAGCGTTTTTTTCTCGCGGTGCTGGTCGTTTTCAGTATGACAATAAGGTTTAACATCCTATCACAGTTCCGCTACTTTAGTTTACAATGGATTTCGGGTATAACGACGTTAAGGGGCCATCAAGTGAGGTTATACAAAGAGTCGCTACACCCGTGCTCGGCGTTACATCCATAGTCGCTATAGCAGAAAAGACGCTACAGTCAAAGTCGTTATAATTAATAGAAATCAACTGTTTAGTGAGTAACTTTGCCCTTGCCATTCCTTGAAGGGGTGAGTCAGACCGTCAATATAAACAACTTTTCCCATGTGATCAATGCTGGGAACTCTCATTTTTTTTACTTTTTCATACTAAGCCCGGGCGGTTGAGCACCTTTGTATGAAAATGACGAAAAGTTTTTTAAGAGCACCGATCCCATAGGAAAAGTTGTCATATTGAGTCTGAGTCACCCCTTTAATGGATCGTCGAGGGTGAAGTTATACGCTGTAGGTGATTCTAGTGTCTAACGGCAGTTAGTTTTAAAAGAAAAAAGACGTATTAGTGCATGTTTAAACTCACCAGCTCAATGGCGTGTTCATATAGGATCTTGTCGCAGACGGCGGGCGTGACGCCCTGCTCGTGCAGGCGCTTGGACTCGGTGACGATCCACTTGTACTTGCCGTTCATGAGGTTGACGAGCTGGCGCACCTGCGGCGTGGGCTGCAGCGTGCGGTTGCGGTAGTGGTCGGCCGCCAGCCGCAGCCCCGCCGCCAGCGCGCGCATCGCCTGCACTAACAGCCCTAGTCGCACGCTGTCGTTGTACCGCTCTGTAAGGTAACATATGTTGTAGTGACACGCCCTATTGTTAAGTGTAGCGAAACGCCCTAATACAAAGCATTTTAAATTGGTATGAAACATATCGAGATATTTATATAGAAATTTGTAACATTTGACACCAATTTGTATGATACTACCGTATTATGAGGTAAAGAGCGGTAGTACACAAATACCTCTCATTTCTTGCCTTGAAAATCCCAAAATCGTTCGAGTCGCGAATCAGTAACGCGGGAAGAGAATAAGATTATTGTGATCTGCGAGTTTTCGATATTTCTGTTCAGTTACATGTTTAAAAGCTACAAAGCATTTTTACTAAAAACTTTTTCAATACTTGAAAAAAAGTTTTGTCACCGACTAGGCCATTATCTAGCGAGACAAAGTTAACACGAGGCTTTGGAACGTCATTAGTTAATTAGGTTTTGAATATTTAGCATCTCTCACTCTGAATCGACTTAGTCATCGGAGAGAAATAAAAACAAAGGCTAGGTAAGGTATATTATAATAATACCAGTACCTAAGTAAGGGAGTGACATGTTTCGGACCACGGGATCAGCTTAAGGATAAGGAAACATGCATGTTACTTTGTATTTGTTTCCAAGCGTTAAAAATTTAGACTACACAAATAATTTAAACCCTATGTACGAGGGGAGGTCAATATATTCGCGGAATGAGGGGGAAGGGGGTTGAAATTAAACACGAAACTATTTTTCCTTTTCAATATATTCTCCCTTAACCTTAATACATTTTTCAGATCTTTCCAATAATTTATTTATACCATCGAAAAAAAATGTTTTATCTTGGCTATCAAAATAGGCCGAAATTGCAGACTTGACTTCTTCATCGTCGCCAAATTTTTTTCCACGCAGCTCCTTTTTCATTTTTGGAAACAAATAATAGTCACTAGGGGCCAAGTCTGGACTGTAAGGTGGGTGGTTTAATTTTTCGAACCCGCATCGGTGAATGGCAGCCGTCGCAACATGGCACGTGTGGACGGGTGCGTTGTCGTGCAAAAGGAGCACACCTTTTGACAGCTTTCCTCTTCTTTTTTCTTTAATAGCTTCTTTCAATCTATCCAGTAAAGAAGCGTAGTACTGTCCCGTTATAGTCACACCACGATCTTTGTAATCGATCAACAAAATACCTTCTGTATCCCAAAAGACAGTCGCCATGATCTTTCCGGCCGATTGAGACACTTTAAACTTCTTTGGAGGGGGTGTGCCTTTTTTATGCCACTGCATCGACTCTTGCTTCGACTCAGGTTCATAGTGGTGAACCCAGGTTTCATCTCCAGTAACAATCCGGTCCATAATTTCTTCCTTATTCTCTCCACAGAGCTCCAAAAACTGGCGAGAACACTCGACACGCTCGCTTTTTTGAAGTGGCGTGAGCATTCTTGGAACCCATCTTGCACTGACCTTAGTCATCCCAAGATGATCATGTAGGATGTTTAAAATGCTTGTTTCGGATACTCCAACCATTGCTGCAAGCTGCTTCTTCTTCAACCGGGCATCTTCCAATACAAGTTTTTCTACTTTTGCGACGATTTCCGGTGTGGTGGCCTCAATTGGTCGTCCGGAGCGGGGGTCATCTTCAATAGACTCTCTTCCTTGTTTGAAAAGTCCATGCCACTTGTAAATCATGGTTTTACCAGGGGCAGAGTCTGCGTAAACTGCTAACAGCTCTTGAAAAATCGTCTGAGCGGATTTTCCTTGCTTGGTGAGGAACTTTATAACGGCGCGGTGTTCAATTTTCTCCATACTCGCTGACTTCTTCCCGATTCACTTGTTTGTAGGTCAACAACTCAAAAGTTTATGACCCGATTTGGTTCAAACTTGGTATATATACTCTTAATGAGGTGCTGAACAAGTTACTACCTGGACGAGTAAATCAACCCCCTCCATCCCCTCCATTCCGCGAATATATTGACCTTCCCTCGTATATGTGACAAATAGTCGAATTTGGTCTGTACCGTCGGAGGCGTCCATGAGCGCGGCGATGGGCGCGCCGCACGACACGGCCAACTCGGACAGCAGCTCGGCGAGCACGCGCACGAAGTTCAGCTGCGAAAACACTTTGCTGTGCTCCTCCTGAAAACACAACTAATGTTTATAAATGTTTATTATAGCTCCGTGGCGCCAGCGGTCAACACGCCTGCCTACGACACGAATGGTCCCAGGTTCGATCCCCGGACAGGTCAAGATGGAAAATGATATTTTTCAGATTGACCTGGGTCTTGGATGTTTATCTATATAAGTATCTATTATAAAATATAGTATCGTTGAGTTAGTATCCCATAACACAAGTCTCGAACTTACTTTGGAGCTAGCTCAATCTGTGTGATTCGTCCGTAATTATTTATTATAATTATTTCCTCTTTTACAAAGGTATATAAGCCTTATAAATATGGGTTCTTAAAGCTAGTTATGTAACATTTCGGTATAGAGTGTTGTTCACCTTTGTTTGGAGACTAGTCCTTGAAATTGGTTCATATAGGAACCTGTGCCACTAGTGACAAGGCCCCAACTGCTATGTTATTACATGTTAGTCGATAGCTTACGCGCCCACAGGCCATGTAAGGGGATAAACCAGGCTAGAATCTTGGATTACGAAATTAATCAATGGAGATGAATTTCTAGTTATATTTCGACGATAATCCATTAAATAAATAATTTAATTCATCAATCATTAAATAACTGATCCTTGTCAATCTTACATCCGGCTCGAAGAACCATATTGGGGGATATACAAGGATAGACAAGAGAGAAAAAATATACTTATTGAAATAGAAAGCAACATTTAGTATGCAATGCAGTCTTTGCTGCAAAAAAGCAGGCGCTTTAATAGGCCATCCTTATAAATATTATAATGCTATGCAACAAGAATAGATATCTCATTCGGAGGCACGCGCTCTGAAAAACTTAGCTTCATAAATTATCGGTAGATGGCCGAAGACCCACTGCTAGTAAATGCATTACGTTAATAGGCGTTTCATTTTTTAAAAATATGTAACGCTATACAAAAACACCTGTTAAAATAGGCTAAAGTAATACAAACCAAGCCTTCACATTGAGTTTTAATGTTATTAATATTTTGACTTTATATTATTAGGTAATTAAAGTTCCGTGAACAACATCCTTGAGATTCATCAAACCGAGGTGAAATAGGAAGGAAATGTCAGTAAGTTATGCAACATATCATTATATCACCAGTAGGTAGGTGGCTGTGACGACTAGGTAATATTCCATAATGTACTCTAGCACTATAATGTGTAGGTTTGATACTATTACGCAATTATGACGTGGGATTCGCAATCACCTTTGTTGTTCGTCGTTAGTATTCTTAAGTGCATACATTGTGTTGAGATTTTTTACTGTTATTAAGTTTACGTAATGCCTTGTAAGGTTTTTGTTTGGTATATCATTGGAAGAAGGGGTTAACAGTCGCATAACCAGCGTTTTAATCCCAGGTCAACGATCTTAGAGTAGCAAAGTATAAAATTATTCAATTTCTTTCAAATTTGTGGAGGAAGTGAGTTTGTGATGCATAGTTATCCACTAGGTGGTTTATCTGAGTTGGATTCAGGAGACATGCAGCAAAACGATGTTTCAGAGCGGGCGGTTATGAAGGCTTGTACAGTCTGAATCAAACTTTATGGCGGCTCGAACATCGCGCGAGGCCATGTGGTCCCAACACCTTCATCGTACGATTTGTTCTCAGAGACTCGTATAGATGGCGCTACTCATTGCTACACAACATGGTATATTCCGTATTATTCACAAAATATATCTTATAAACAATTAGAACTTTAAAATTACGCCTTAGTTTTACTAAGTTTTAGGCTATCGCAGATTAAATCAGCCACTTGTTACTAGATGGCGGTAGTCTGCACCGCCTGTACTTGGGCACTCATTCGCCTACTTTTCGCCACCTTAATTTGGTCCAATATTTTTGTATGAGGTGGGCAGTCTATACGTCTGTATTACCTCTATATTGTCTTTGGCGAAGCGATGCGCAGAACGCACTATAAGGCACAACGGGGCGCGCGGGAGGAGATGGGGCACGTTCTGCGCTGCTCGCAGCTAATATCCGAGACGCCATAAAATTTGCTTCAGACTACTCACCGCGAGGATGGTCTCCTCCTGCAGGTTGGGGATGTAGACGGGCGGCTCGGGCTGGTGCAGCTTGAGGCCCCGCAGTAGCGCGTCGGGCAGCGCGCCGCGCTTGGGCGAGCCGGCCGGCCCGCCCGGCAGCGCCTCGCTGCTGGCCTTCAGCGCCAGCGGCACCGGCGGCGACGAGCCTGGCGGACGTACCAACTTGGTTAATTGAATGGACAAAGCACAGTGGAGAAAGTTGGAGGAGGCCTGTTTCAAAGGCACACCTAAGTACGTGACATATTATAGCAGAACAAACAATGGAAAAACGAAAATCGGAATAATAGTACAAGATGATTCAAGTACGGTATGCTGGCCATTATAGTCGAGGCTGGGAGGGTAGGCACGAGGTAAGGCCGAGTACTTATAATAACCGATGACTATAATTAGACAGCTTACTGAGTACGAGTATCATACGACTATATTCAATACCTTTTCAAATACCATAAAAATAAATTGAGCAATTGGGATTTGCGTAAAAGGGCCTAGTCCGTAAAATACAACATTACGATCTAAGTTTCGATGTCATACGGACCGCATTAATAGCAAATGTATCCTCCCAAGACCCATTTCTAGAAATATCAATGCCCTTGACAGGTCTTGGGCGGAGGAAGAGTTATTGCATTTTAAAAGAGAAATAATAGGCTATGGGATAGAAATGTTGGTGTAATTGTCCTAGGTTATTGCAAAACTACTCTTAAGTGTGGAGGTAGGTGTTAGTGGCGTAGTTACCGGATCTGCGCAGCGGGCTGTGCGCGTTGGTGGGCGACACCTGCCACAGCGAGGGCGGCGGCGAGCTGCCCGAGTTGCTGCTGCGGCGCCGCGGCTGCCGGCCCGCGCTCATCGGGAACGGCACCTGCGAACAACAACACAATAGTCAATCATTTTATTCACCGTAAGATATTTCAATATCATTTAGTGAACGTCAATTTTCTTACAATTTGTTTACAAATTTGTATTATTGTTGACGTCAATTATTTACTTACGGCTAAGTTTACACCGCTTCCAAGGCGGAGTGAAGAGGAAGCGGCAACAAATTGCACAGCGCATTTTCTCCAAATGACGTCAACATCTTATGTTAAGGTGTTTTCATGTACGTGGCGGTTTTTGTCTGCTTCACTTTTAGGGTTTGGTTCCCGGCAGAGTAGAATAAGACCACCCTAAGTCTTCCCGTGGATGACGTAGAACGCAACTAAGGAAACACAGCTATAAACAGTCTAGCCAGCGTGGACAGTGTAGACCAAATCCTCTGACTGCGGTGGCTTATATATGACTCTGGAAGTACGTAGCTCCTGCAGTGATGACTAACAAAACCTGTTAATGACAATGATGACTTTGAGGGTTCCGTACCCAAGAAAGGGTAAGATCGGGAATCTATTACTAGGATTCTGTTATCCGACCGTCGGTATCAGGGCTGTTTCTATTGAACCGTAAAGAGCGATTCTCATGTCTCCGTTCCGTACTCGGCCGGGTCGGAAAAAAATCGATTTGTATGAACTGGATCACACAGTTCAGGGTCGGGCCGTGAGTTTCCCGACGACTGCCCTGATGCCCCGTCAGTCTTAGAGGACGACATTCCTTGTGCTATTGTGCAACTTTTGTGCCAAAAAACGTTGCATACACATATGAACGACAATTACCGACAAATAAGGACCAACAAAGAAACGAGTTTTTAGCGTTTTTTTAGGTTAATATTGGATGGTAGGGTGGAATCCTCCGTGTGCGATTCCGATGCGCTCTCCCTCCCGTTACATTCATAAATTCAAATACATTCTCAATTTGCGTGGGCACACTTGCTATTCAATTATGTATTTATCCCTTAAGGGGTAGACAGCCATAATAAACTAGAGTATCTTTTTAAGATATTCTACAATCAGGTGTAGATTTCATTTTTAAAAGATTGCCATTGCTCCCCCTACAGAATCCTCCACTTGACGTCATGAACCGTCATGAACGTTTATCCCTTAGTAGCTAAACAGCATGAACTTATCATGCTCATGTAATCACTTTACCCGTATCACAGAATAAGTAAATATACAAAACGAATACTCACAACGTCCCCCGCAATATGGCGTAACCGCACCTCTACCCGTTCTCGGGTGTGTTTGTAGCTTTGAAAAATAGAGTTAGCTGCTACTTTTTTAGTTACGCGACAACTCGTACATGAGTACCTGAGTTCATTCTGCGGTGGCGACCCTGATTGTTGTCTCACACTTTGACGTTTGAATGTAACGTTTCGTTTGTAATTTTAGGCATAAATATTACTACGCTATTAAGCTTATGAACCGTTATTTGAAACCTAATTAAACAACAATTGAGAGTAGCGAGCTTGACTTCCGGTAGCAGGTCGGCTATTCTACCGATTTTCCCTTACGACGTCGGCTAACTTCCGGTGGCCAGGAGGGGGGCACGTGGCGCCGCGCCACTGCTCTGAGCCTCATTGGCGTCTTGACTATCGTAGCAGTCGGTTGTATTGGTAAGTGCACGTACTTACATTTTTATTACTTATATTTTCGCTTTTCAGCTTTTTATTTTTCAGATTACTGATTTTCCCTGAAACATGTTATTATTTGAATTCAAAAATTCAATATAATAACGGATTTTTTAAAGGATTTTAACGATGCAAATCGTTCGTTACTTATATATTGGTTATTTAACAGTCCATCTGATTAACAAACAGTACTATTTAAATGTTGAATTCTTAAGTTGTTATATTCCTATATAATTTAAAGTGACTGTGTCAGTGAATAAATTGAGAAACTATCCAGACCAAGGAATGAGGTGTTGCTATGCAGAGCATGTAAGTGATATTCAAGATTATATTAACACGTTGGCGTTGCTTATTAAGCCTTTTTGAAGTTAAGGCCGTTGCTTTTATAAAGATTAACTATATGTCAAGAAAATGTGCAGCCATAGACTGCGTAATATTTTACGTTAATAAGCGATTGACAAGATTAACAATAAAACTTAATATAGATATGAATGATTTTCATTTATATCACTTCATGAAACTAGTTCTTTGCTGCATAATGAATAATATAACTAGCTATTGAGCTACTCAATACAACGTTTAAATTAACGGAAAATCCTTTTCGATTGCGAAGATTTTTTGTTTTGTTTTCATATCACTTACCCTCAAGGAGATGAGGATATGGAGATCAATTCCGTATATTAATTTTGTTTCTAGAGGTAACTAAACATTTCATTAAGTATATTAAAAGATAGTATTCATTAAAAAGTTGAAGTGTGAACTTATCATTGAATTGCTAGTTTATTCAATTGTCGATTACAGTGGACAATTTTGTTTATTTCTTTTTACTAATTTCTTTGTAGGAACAAAATCTTTGTATGGAATAGAGAATTGATACATAAGTGAATTTTATATAATAGGGTGATACCTTGACCACCTTATCGAAATAATGCTGTTAGCTTAGCTATGCTTAACGTGCAGACTCGGGTCACGCCCAGTCATGCTGGAACATTGGATTATTTATAAAGCTGCTGCGCAAGCTCAGCTGAACGTGCAGGCTCGGGTCAAGCCCAGTCATGCCAGAACATCGTATTGTTGATAGTGCAAATAAATAAAGCTGCTGTGCAAGCTCAGCTGAGCGTGCAGGCTCGGGTCATGCCCAGTCATGCTAAAACATTGTATTATTCATAGTGCAAATAAATAAAGCTGCTGCACAAGGTCAGCTGAACGTGCAGGCTCGGGCTCAAGCCTAGTCATGCTGCCTATTGCGTCTATTTTAATTATAGACATGCAATACATGAAGTAAAATAAAATACATTTTGGTTCTTAATATTAACTTTTATTTTCCTGAAACAAAGCTGCTACGTAAGCACACCTGAACGCTTGAGCTCAGGCCAAGCCAAGCCATGACGCAATTTCGGATTATTTTATGAATGACGTAAATAGAACTATTTAATGATGAGTAAAACTACAGCAAAAGCTCAAATAAACTCGCCAATCGCGATGAATCAAGAGGAGTTACATTCTGGTTGTATAACAATTTTATTTAAGTGCAATTGATTAGCTGTTGCGTATGCTCAGCTTAATGCGCAGGCTCAGGGCAAGCCTAGTCATGCCATTACATTATTATTATTTTTTTTATAATAAGTGGAGCGACATTTTGCGTCGCGAATAATGATCTCTTTAAATATATTCATGAAGTTATTAAAGTAACTACATTTTTCATGTTTATTTACTTGGGCTTTTTTATCATAAAACTAATGTGAAAGCTCAGTTTAATTCATGGGCTCGGGTCAAGCAGTATTTCCAATGCTGAAAATATTGTCAATTATGAATTTTAGAGTCGTTTGGGCTATACTTGAAGCCAAATGTGTATGATCTAGATTTGGCTCCTTATGAATAATGCTAACGTTAAATTGAACACACAGGCTCAGATCAGACCTGTTGCGGTATTAGCTAGTTATTAACTTTCACAGTTAATTGAACTGTATCCCAAGAAATTATAAAATTAATGTTTAAGTTAACCACTTGAATCAGTTACGAACTTAAATAAAAGCTACATCGCAAACTTTGCCGAAGAGGCGCAGTCTCTGGTTAACACATTCACTGCCGGAGTTTCACAATAAAGTGTTCTACGAAAGTATATATATTGAATTATAATAAACAGAAATAAACAGAAAGTACTCTTAGTTTGCACCAAACTTGTTTTTAGTTATCCTTCACCATCTCATTGATAATGTAATATTTTTATATTAATATCGTATAAAAATAATTGTCTTGATCTAAGAAAGACTTTTACCAACTTTCATTGCAAAGTCAAACCGGCCAGACGAGTTTGTCTGATTACACTATAATGTAATGTCGCAGATATTTTTCATGTTCAAACTATGACACTAGCTATGAAAATTGACTATCGATTTTTTTTTATCGTCACTTTACCGTAATGTATGAATAAGTGGAATGCACGGTATGTGCTACACTAGTATTTAATGCAAACGTATAACACATAATCATCATCAGCTTTCTACGCCCACTGCATACTATAAGCCTCCTTTCTATCTTTAGAATCTAGCATTTCCTAGCATTTTGCCTAATTTCATAATGTGCAACAATAGTAAAAAGATTAGAATATACTTCAAGTCGACAAAGAGAGTTCGTCTTTTGACCTTGCTTATTTTATTTACCGACCTCAGGCGGTGATTATAACGGTTCGTCAAATTATTTTTAATATTTTAAAGAAAACTTTAGCACCTTTTCGTCGTAGATTAGCCTCCTCGTCATATCAAAAGGCTATATTTTTGGCTTGGCAGGTTAAAGATGCGCTCTAATTTCACAAGGCAAAGTCGGTTTTATGTTGTAATATTTCTTACAAAAATGTTTGGTATCAGTTTATTGAAAAATATATTTAAAAAATTCAGTTTACCATATTTTTAAAAGTTGAATAAAATTTAAAAGACATGCATGTTAAGCAATAATTCTCGGTGTTTTCTTTAGCTACTAGCTTCTTAACATCTCATCCAGGCCCTTCGCTGAGTGATGGATGATTGGTTTGTCCTGTATTGTTTGCCCGACTCCTCTCTCATCTGAGCGTTTTTCCGGTTGCATTCTCAGCGGGAGTGCTTTGGACACCCATGGCCCGGGGCCTGCAGACATACATATCTTCGATTTTCTTTTAGTCTAAATCTGTTTCAGTTTTGAGGCTTTATCACGGTTTAAGGCTTACAACAGCATTTGACATTTTGTAATTTATTATTATTTTTTTAATTAGTTTATTTATTGGACAACATAAAATATTTTATTGGACCACATATATTTGAGCAGTGAATGCAAATCTCATTGCAATCTCAGTATTTGGAGTTTATTGAATTATTTAATGTACGTAAAGAAACTACAATAAATAAAAGATTTCGTATAGCAATCTTATTAAACTTGCTTTCTTTTGCTTCTTTAATTGAAACGGTTCTACTAATCTTCACTGAATAATTTATAAAGGAACTCTTAGCTGGCCTTAATCTTACCAAAAATGGTATTAACAGGTGTGTTTGACACTATTTATCACTTAAAATGATAATATCGCACTAACTTTTATGTTTGTTTAAATATAGGAACAATCCGAATTAGATTTTCAAATCCGAACTTTAATCCTATACTAGGATGGAAATCCAGATCATATTGCTTTAACAAGGTATATTGTTTATGTGATATTTTTTGCCTGTTTCAAAATTCGAAGTATTTGAAATACCAGGTTTGATTGTTTTTAATATCAATAATGATAAGACTATTTATTCATCTTACTAATGAACGGTCTCCCGTTTGTGCCTCTGTAAAGTTGACTAGTAATATTCCAGCCTAGCAACAGAAAAGCAAGATATTTGTAGTCAAAATTCAATTTATTACTTTCTTAGTTTACTTACTACTTGAGGTTTAGTTTTACTTTTTCTTGTGTAAAAATAAATTGTTTGTCATTCCTCTGCATTTTATCATCTCAAAGACAATACAGTTGCAAGAGCTGTTTGTATCTACCATATAGCCTTTGTATTACAAATCTTCTGGGTATATTTTAGCCAGAAAGAAGTTGTTTTGTCCTAATTACGGCTATCATCTTGCTAAGTGCGGTGCACAAGCATATTTTACTTTATAAAGATTAAAACGGTCAAAGTTCATCTCAATTTTCCTTACTTTAAAATTACCTTTTTGGCTTTATTCTAACCAATGTACATATATGTCATATATTTTGAAAATGGAACAGAATTACTCATGGCTAATTTTAACAAATTATTCTATTTGTTTCCATATCTACGTAATAGGACTTGAACATGCAATTCAAATGGTTTTATACCATGGATGCTGAAACTTATTGCACGTGACAACAAGACTGTATGATAAAAAGGTTATAGAAAAATAAATATTTTTCGCAAGGTAAACCTTGCAATTTGTTAAGTGAGTTTTTGAAGTTCTTTCCTCCAGGTGATTTCTTTTGTTTTTTACTATTGAAAGTAGTCCGGTTATTATTGATCTTCGATGAAATAAGGAAAAGTACCTACGTCATATGATGGTTATTTGATGTTCTGATGCAAATCCTGTTTTACAATATTTTTATTATAAAAATAATAATGGTTCTGAATGTAATTTATATTCAATTTCGTCATTTATTTTTGGCCAGGTATAGTACGAGTTATTCGTACTCATTACCATTTATATTATTGTAAATTTGATATTTAAGCTTTACCTATACCATCTGTGTTGTTAATGAATTTGACACTTAAACAAGTGTTTATTAATTCAGTCTTTGTTTACTTTATTATCATTCAAATAATTTTTATGTTTTATATGATAATTTTTTGGTTTATAAAGTCCGATCTTACCTTTGGTAAAATAACGTTTTTTTATTATTCTTTCTTGTAACTCAGTCTTGTCATGCATTTTATTTTCACATCTGATTTATTTAACTATTCAGTTTCACATGATATCATATCCATCATGTTATTGGCTAAAACCGGTACACCAGGCGATAACAGACAATCTCTCAATTGTTGTTTAATTAGGTTTCAAATAACGGTTCATAAGCTTAATAGCAGCGTTTTACCTACCAATAAAACGCTTATTAAGCGATAACCTTATTTGAAACCTAATACACAATCACTGCCAGGTGTTTCTTATGCGAATCAATTTCGAGATCCAATGAGGCTCAGAGCAGTGGCGCGGCGCCACGTGCCCCCCTCCTGGCCACCGGAAGTTAGCCGACGTCGTAAGGGAAAATCGGTAGAATAGCCGACCTGCTACCGGAAGTCAAGCTCGCTACTCTCAATTGTTGTTTAATTAGGTTTCAAATAAGGTTATCGCTTAATAAGCGTTTTATTGGTAGGTAAAACGCTGCTAGTATGAAGCGCCATACCAGTGCCTATATATATACATAGCGTCTGTTAGAGAGTCAACAGTGCACTCCTATACCTACCACTCACTGACACCATGTACTCGATATGTAACAACAAATAACCAAAAACTTCTATACAAGGTGACTGGTAAGAGCTATATAAAGCGAAAAGTGGTATGTAAGGTATCATATGGACATGCTAGATAAAATAACATCTTGTAAGAAAAGCGTCACAATACCGAGTTAATTAACATTTCATAATTAGACAAAAATCTTAAGGTACCAACCCTACATCAGCTGTTGTCATTCATCATTACGAAAATCTACAATTTTTACTATCATTTGACCAATGACCTAGAATACCAGGAGCTAAGAAATTACAATTACAAAGACTAAACAACGACCATAACGAATAATCATTGCCTAAGATCCTTGTGTCTCTGAGAGACAGATTTTTAATTTAAGTGGTAGTTCAATCACTAAAATTTAAAATCTGTCAATTAGTGATTATCACTAAATGAAATAATTTACTTACGTAAACCATAATCAGCAAACAGCATCGTAATTTTTAAAAATAATTTAACGGCGAATCAAACAAATGGATTTAATTATGCGTGGATTTCTGACAAACTTGCTAGTTGGTTTTGATTTTTATTACATATCAATAACAATAATAATAAAAAAATCCTCATAATGTCACTGGTATTACGGGTAAAGTTAAATCTTCTTACAGAGTAGAAGCCCATCATTAAAAGTAAAAACAGCTGATATCAAATCATAGGTATGTAAACTCTTGACATAAATTAATGCTTGAATTAACAATAAACAATTAAATTCTATCGACTTAAAATTAAATTTCAAAAGACAAAAAAACATTCATGTAATTTCGAAAGTAGAAACAATTTACCGAGATGCAATGCATTATCTCTTCTGCGAATATTATTCATCTTCATGCACGTAATTTTCTGTCTCGCTCTCTCATTATTCGCTTTATTTTATGATATTTTAGGCTTGGTTCCGTATAAAATTTTTTAAATACCGTTTTTTGCTATCAGATAAATAAGTTTTCTTTAACTGTTACTGGAACGATGAACTAAATGTTAACTTAGCTTTGTAAAACATTATTCGTACATGAATTGAATTAATTAAAATCCTTGAAGTGGCAGTGGGCGAGGCACTAACGCGCAAGACTGACAGCCATTGGGGTAATAAAGTTCTCTCATAACGACCACGTACCGCCAAGCGCAATGTTGGAATCCCACTGACCAGAAAAAGCAGTTATCACGAATTATTATTTTTAGTTTTTCGCTCTTCACATAAAAACATTTTTTTTAATAGGATTTGTTTTGCACTAAAGAGAATACCGATTCATAAATAACAACAGATACCTCAGATACAAAAAAATGCGTAAAGAAGTTGTAAGATTTTTCACATCTTCAAAAGATTTTTGATATCGCAGCTGCTGTCCAAAAACTTCGTTAAACACGACGGTCAGTTAGACTGGAAGTCTTTTGTCTAATTAAATAAATTACTTTATCCACGTCAAACGCACTTGTGGCGGTTTAGAAACTCTGACACCAGGGTATGTGGGGTCGTAAGACCTTACCTAACTTACCTACACGAAATGAAGAAAAAATACTTTAAAAAAGGTTTTTCCTTATTGCATTGCGGAACCATAATTAAGAAGGTACTAGGCATACAGGATAGATGAAAGAGGTCACTTTGATGTCGCCGCTTGCGCTTGTATCGGAACTCGGAAGGAAGTCAGTCGATCGGTAACATTCTTAGCGAAAAGAGTGATTATCTCACGCGTTCGTGTCATCATTACTATCGACTTTTTCGAACATGAACTACTCAAATTCGGAGTATTATGATATGGTTATGTGTGTGGGGTCATGCGACGGCAACCTGGCGGCTGCTCGTCGTTTGTATGAGGATCGCTACGTGTTGGGTAGGCCCGACGCCCGTCAGCTTCCTTCCTACGCGTGCTTCAGGAACCTCGTGAACCGGCTGCACACCACCGGCAGGCTACAACCGAGCCCTGGCGAGGGCCCACCGCGCGGGCGAAGTGACTTGGAAGACCAGATCCTGGACCATTTTTCGGCGGACCCCACGACCAGCACACGTCGCTGTGGAGCAGTATTAGGAGTGTCACAGTGGAAAGTGTGGAAGACACTGAACACTGATGGGCAACACCCTTACCACTACCGGAAGACCCAGGAGCTCCTGACTCGGGATTTTGCCTCGCGTGTTCAGTTCTGCACGTGGTACGATCACGAAGTCACGAGGGACCCGACGGTGGCCATGAACATTCTGTGGACAGACGAGGCGTCTTTCACAAGAAGGGGCCTCTTTAACTGCCACAACGAGCACGTCTGGGCGCACGAGAACCCGAAGGCTTCCCGCGTGGCAAGTTTCCAGCATAGGTGGCGGATTAATGTGTGGGCAGGCATTATTGGAGACAGGCTCATTGGTCCAATTTTTTTGCCGGAATCCCTTAATGCCGAAAATTATTTATTATTTTTAAGAACTGAGCTGGAAGAGATGTTGGAAGATCTTCCAGTAGCAGCCTACAGGAGAATGATTTTCCAACATGACGGCGCTCCCGCTCACTTCGCCCGCGAGTGCCGAGCGTACCTGGACCGGCGGTTCGACGTGTGGATAGGTCGGAGCGGTCCCGTGGCGTGGCCGCCACGATCACCTGATTTAACCCCACTCGATTTCTTCTTGTGGGGTTACATAAAAACAAAAGTGTATGCCGTGGAATGTGAGAGCCCGGAAGAAATGCGTGGGCTGATACTTGCGGCGTTTCAATCTGTCCCGGCGGATATGCTTTTGAACGTCGTAAGCTCAATCCAAAAGAGGGCGCAATTGTGCAGAGATCGTGGTGGAGGACACTTTGAGCCGGAAATTACCTGAATTGTGTACCTAAATCTAAGTGGTGATACATGTCGTGCTCGTGTATGATTCTTAAGTTTTCATTTAATCCAGTTTAAAACTCGAGATCAGTGTTTTTTTTTTGAACGCAACAGATTTACAACCTTCGATAGAAGTACATAAGTGTCAAATTTGTGAAACAATGTTGTTGCTAAGTTCCGCAAAGCGTATGCCGCAAAGGAAAGGCGGCTTCTTTGAAAGAGCGGCGCGGCGGCCGGCGCGGTGTCAACAAAGAGGTAGGTGTCTGAATTGTACTAGGCTGGCAGAACATAGCAAGAGTTCGAAATGATCTCAGCTGTGTTTGTGTTTAGAAATAAATTGCTATTATTAGGATGTGTCTACAAAAGTACTAGGAACATATGACATACAAGGGCTTTGCCGCAAGTAACGAAATTTATCAATGAGTCTTTCTTTTCTTTCTAATATTATGCATAATTAGGGGTGTGACCAAAACAAAAAAAATATGTTTTTCTACTTTTGTATGGAAAATATCTTAACAAGATTTTCGTTTCTTTTCACCGCCATATGATTTTCATAACCCTCGGGGTATGGCCTTGTCACGGCTTTATATAGCTTTTACAAGTCGCCTTGTATAAACTGAGGTAGACGTGCCCTCCAGACATGTCCTCCAAGAAACAGACATTCAAAAGCAATCGTGACATGTGACGTGGACGGCGTCTTCACGGTACAGAGTTTCGGAGTGAGCTAAGCGCAACGGTGTTAATTAGCTCCCTGTGAACACTTCAGAATTTAGTACGTACGGCTCGTCTACCTCAATTTATACATGGCGAAATTTTGACGCTTCCTATGGGACCGATGCTGTAAACTCATACAAAAGTGCTCAGCCGCCCGGGCAATACAGGAATGTCTTTCTTTTACCTTTAAGGGTGAAAAATCAAAATATCGCCCTGTATAGAAGTCTTTGCAAATAACTTGTTACTCACAGTGGGCGGCGACAGTGAGCCGATGTTGGCAGTGTTACGGTTCGAGCGCAGAACGTCGATGGGCTGCGAGCGCGGGATGTTGTTGTTAGATGCCATGTCAAGCGGGTTCTGGAATATATATTTACATATAAATACATAACGTTAGTGACGTATCAGCGGTGATCATGATATGATGATTTGTGGAACAAAGTAAGTAATTTGTTTTAAATTATAATCAGTGCCTGTTAGCGAGTTAATAAAGCCTTTATGTTTACTGGCTTTTGTCAAACGCGCACTTTTTATAAAGCCTGTTGAACTTCCATTGTTGCATATCGAGTACGCGAGCGGTAGAGATCATAGTGCGCGACACGCTCACTGGCGCATGGTATAGAACGACTATTAGCTTTATAAATACTACTTGCTAGATAGAAAGAAAACAGCTTAAATTAATGAAAATAAAAAAAAGGTATTTAAAATGGAACTATGGACAAAAATAATGTAACAAGAGTGAAGTGCATTAGTGGATGATCCGCTTGTCGGTGAAGTGTAAGGCTTGAAGTATTACCCGGTAGTGCAATGCCGTGGTGTCGAGCGCGGGGGGCGGTTGCTGCGGTGCGGGGGCGGCGTTGGGCGCGCGCGCGGGGGGCTGCGCCGCCAGCTGCAGCGTGCTGGGCCGCGGCGCCGCCTCCGACCCCGACGACGCGCCCGAGCACTCCGCCGACCCGCCCTCCATCGCGTCCACTAGCACGAAGTCCTCCTCACCCGCCCACGTGTTGTCCGAAGACTCCGCTAAATAGAGAAATGAACGGTTAGGTCGATTAGGCGAGTTTCCAAAAAAATGTATTGTCCCTCGGTTGGATACACAAAAAATATTGGACATGTACAGCTTTTAATGGAAATCCAATGTTATACGTTAAAATTATAATAACAAATAAATAAACATTGAATTTTAATAATAGGAATCCACGTTAACATTGCGTAATATATTATTTTCTGATAAATATAAACAAAATTAACATAGAATGCAAAGACGAAGTATTCCAGGTGAAGGTTAAAAACAATGTAGACAAGACTCTATAAGCACAACCACAGTTAAAAATAAACGTGCCCCACGTACAGTACATACTGCGCACTTGAGTAAAATAAAATAGAACATATCGCAACAACCCTAGAAAGACACTGGTTGACTAATACGCAAGTAATTGATCCAGTTTCTGTATGTAGTATGCCCTACTTAATTATCTTTGTAGAGGCATTACATTTATATTGAAGCATCTGCATCGATGCGGCAGATGGCAAATAATATGCAGTCTACGATAAGTAGTGCTATGTGATAAAGATATAAAGGTTTACAAACAGACGTTTGCTGTGTAGATTGGTTCTCTTAGTGTTTCTGTTCCTAGCAACTGTGCACATTCTGTTCTTTGATACGTAAATAATGACAGCCTTCTTATGTATTCTAACATAATACCTAATATAATAGGGTTATAAAAGAAAAGTCATGTACAAATAATCACATTATAGGATTTGAATACAAAATAATAATTATATTGAAGCAAACATAAACTAAAATTAACGAAGTGTCATGAGTCATTAGTGTGAAGGAGTCATCGCGAGCACTGTGACCTTATCATTGATTTCGGTGAATGTCAATGTTTGCATAATGTTTTACTTAAGGTAAAATCAGGCGTGTCGATACACAAACGAAGGTCACGTGTGGCCGCATGGCTAACGAACCCATTGTTCGCCGCCGCCAGATTCGTGAGATTATACAAACAAACACGCACATTCATGCTTCGCCTCCATTAAAAGGAAATGCACGTGTACAAAAAGTCGCGACGAACTTTAACGCGATGTTCGACTCTTCCAAAAGCTATCCAAACCGACGAGAAGACGACCACTTAACAACAGACAGGAATATATACTAATACTATTCATTGCACTTGTCTTCAAGTGCCAAGTGATAGTTTATCATTAACGGGTACCAAAAGACCCAAAAGCCCCGTTTAGGGCGTTGGTGGGCTTAAAAATAATGATTAAGCATTTTCTTTGGAGGAAGTCGTGGTCTTGATAACTATCGCGAAAGCTTAAAAGTCGTCATAGTTTCCTCGCTCAGCTTTTGCTTTAGACAGTAACATGCATACATATGGTTGAAGCTATAGGACCCTTCCACTGGCCACAATTTGCCGTGGCCCATCTGGAAATCGCTCGATAGATTGCGATTACAGATCGCTGTAAAGACAATCTGGCTAAGTGAGGAATGATACATACTTTGCACAAAACGTGTGCGAGTGTGGTCACTTTTCCTAAACCATGGCGCATCTCTTGTCTTTATCTCCCAGGTACAGTACACTTGCTCTCTGGACGATCTTCATGCAGCATCCAATAAAGGCATGGAAGTAGCCCACATTAGGTTGTTAAAATATAAGATAATGTTAACTGGACCATCGACACGAAGAAAAGAAAACTACCACAAATCAAAACGGAATCCATACTTCACATAACATATTAATTTCGTTACCTATGTATTGATCTGTTTACTGTGAATCTAACGGTGAAGCCATTATGAGGCACTATTTTCATTGTTGCATGCATATGTACAGTAATTTTCGCAGACGTTGATATTAAGAACCTCCGATTTTACAGATAATGAGCATATCCATTATCTAATCCGTTCAGAGCTCAGAATAATAAATATCCAGAATGAGCCTTCTGTCATTTTTTTAAGCATCGAACTGTGTCCAAAGACGCGGCATAATCCCCCGCGCCCGCGCGTTTCACACCCGCTTAGTGTTGCTAGATTATAAGTTTTTAACATACACTTGGGGAAAAATATAAATATTTGTGTAATTGTTTGAATTAAGTTAAAGTGATATTTTTGAACCAAGAATATAATATTAAACGTCTAAATCCTATAAAATAATATTTTGTTATTTATAAAAAAAAATTCTTCCATGCTGGTTTGGGAGAAAGGAAAAAACAGAATATACCAGTTGCTTTTCTTCCCGCGCAGATCGTAAAAGCCGGTCAAGGGATTGGGCAAAAATCTAAGGAATCATATCAATAGGCGATGTGGCTAGCAACCCATCACTATTTTGATTCCGCTTTCCATCTTTAAGCCCACTATGATGCTAAAAGTGGCCAAGTCTTATGACTTTCGGCTCTGTCTACCTGACAACATTTCCTGGGAACCACATTAACAACACCTGAGTTAATTTGTTTGTTTTTATATGCCCAATTGTTTGTGTTATTGTGCCAAATAATATCTGATTAGTGCCTCCCTTATATAATGTTACTGTCCAAACCCGATTTTAAGACAAACTATTTTGTCATAAATCTTTAGGGCAAACTAGTTTGGCCTAAGATTGACTAATTTCTGAATATTTTTTCAAATTGTTTAGTTGCCAGTAGTTGGTAAAGATGACTAAAAGACCTCATTTTTGAAATCAAGATGGCGGACCTAATTTTTATGCGAAATCGACATATGTGTAGTTGTGTAGGGTTTTCGAGGTGTAGAATTCAAAGAGGCGACTTCACATGAAAAATCGACATGAGTGTCGTTTTATAGGTTTTTTCGGGTGTTGGAATAGAAGTCGGCGGATGCGACATTTCGTCAAAAATCGACATTGGTGTCATTTTATAGGTTCTTCGGGATGTAGATTTCAAAAATGGCGTTATTTATGGAATCCAAGATGGCGGACACGACATTTCGTGAAAAGCAACATGGATGTCGTTGTATTGTTTTTTGTTCGGTGTAGATTTCGAAAATAACCTCTGTTTTGGGAGTTTCAAACTGCCGCGAAAAGTTACTTTCATCATCTTGGATTCTTAAACTGACTTCATTTTCAAAACCTTCTACCCGAAAATCCCGTATAACGATACACATATTAATTTTGTATGAAAAGTAGCGTTCGCCATCTTAGATGCTAAATTGACGTCATTTTCGAAATCTACACCAAGAAAAACCAACACAACGACACCCATGTCGATTTTCACGAAATGTCGCCTCAGCCATCTTGGATTCCAAAAATAACGTCATTTTCGAAATCTACACCCCGAAAAACCTGTAAAATTACACCCATGTCAATTTTTCATAAAAAATCATCTCCGCCATCTTGGATTCCAAAACTAACGTCATTTTCGAAATCTACTTCCCGATAAACCTGTAAAACGATACCCATGTCAATTTTTCATGAGAAGTCGCCTCCGCCATCTTGGATTCCAAAACTGACGTTATTTTTGAATTCTACACCACAAAAACCTATAAAACTCCACCCAAGTCTATTTTTTATGAAAAGTCTTGTCCCTCAATATGTATTCCAAAAATGACGTTTCTATGGTGCTCGACGCCCCCTTAAAGCTACTAAAAAGATTTTAATAATATTCAAATTCAGTTTATCCTAAAGATTTCAGGACAAACCTAGTTTATCCTAACACGCCCAGGACAGTTTGTCTTGAAATCGGGTTTGGCCGGTAACAAAACCTTAACTTACAATACTTACCTACTTAAAGTTTTCTTTATTAAATAGCTAAATTGACTAAATGCATGATGCCTTAAAACGTAATAATCAGTTAGGTATATTATAGTATACTACTTCCATAAATTTTATCATACAATAAAGCTTTTCTCACATACTGGGTAAAAATATTTTATAGAACAGCAACACTTTACAATGAACGTCATATATATTTGCAAAATTGAATTGTAAATGATTTAAATAGGTCGTGAATGTTCTAATTATACATGAAATGTGATCCCGTCATTTTTGTTGTTACGTCTAGTTGCATTTCTGCATGTGGGAACCGCACACAACAGCATAATTAAATTAAAATTGAAGAGCGCCGACACGTTAGCCGGCCGCCATGACAAATGTCAATTGACAATCCATGAGCGTATCTCGGTCATTTGAGCGTATCTTTTTCTTCCTCAGTTTTATGCGCCAATGCGGTTTCTGGATATTTATTATTCTGAGGTTCAGAGGTTGCGCGTGATTGATTAAATCATTACGTAAGTATTGCAGCCAGGAATTTCTATCGTTTAATTAAATTTGACGTATGTTAAATTTTTTTTTTAATATTTGAAAACTATTAAAAAAATATTACATTGTAGCTCACATCTAATATTGTAGCTATCATATACTTGTTTATGAGAAAATTGTTATGAATTTCTCATTCTTTTTTTTTTTAGAATGCCACTGTTTATGACTACCTTCCAACTCCAATCTCAAATCAGGTCTATTGTACCATAATTGCATTGTCATCCGTCTTCCCTAAGTATACAAAATTTCTTTAGAATCGGTTGAGGTAGAGTACTTCAAAATTGAGTATCTAGATTCGGCCCAAACATACGAGTACATTGCAAAATATATGTATAAAAGCTTGTAGGTAATAAAAAGGAAGCAAAATGATCCAACTAGAGAAGAGGCATACATTAATATCAAGTGGACAAAATATGGCAGAGATCAAGTCCCACAAAGGGTTGTAGCGCCAATGATCGATAAGAGGGCAGTTCACCCAGCAATCGTTGCTTATTTATAGTGTTGTTAAAAGGAACTGTTTACAGAGCCGGCCCCAGCAATTGAGAATGGGAACTTTCACCTACAAACTTGCGGAACCAACGACGGCAGTAACACAAACAAAAGAAAGTAACAGAAGGATACTACACCGTATAAATTTCACTTTTAATTCGTACACTAATCGTGGGGGGACGAAATTCGTCCTGCGATATTCTTTATTTTTATTATTATTACTGATCTACTTATATTAATATAAATACAATTAAAGTAAAGTAAAGTAAAAATTTGTTTATTTTCTCCAACAAAACAAAGGATATACTATTTTAGTGAACATCAGAATGGCATGTGCAACCCAAAAAGAAAATAATCCCACACATACGAAAGCAATGTTCTAGCAATGTGGGGAATGTGCCTTTATAAAACGAGAGTTACTCCAAAAACTCAGTGAGCCGCCATCTTGCCATCAGGATGGCGGGTGCACTTTTAATCTGAGCCAACCACCCACTATCTAACCATGAAAACACCAGCGCAGCAATGCTCCGGCAATGTTCTCGAACGTACCAAAAGCAGAACCAGATGCGGTAAATGGTTTAGGAGCCACTTCGAAAATAAAAATTCTAAGCTTGAACGCCCGCTGCTCTATCCCAGCAAACATGACGAAAAGTATGCGATAAAGGTTAAGTCTCTGCCTCTTTAATTTTATCAATCAGCAAATTACGATTATTCATATTAAATTAAGTTGTATAAAGACTAAGACGCAGTTCAAGTCCTGCCTGCGTGGATTTTATTTCCCATAGGTTATTTGTCAATTTGATAAGAATTTATCAGAATAGCATTGTAAATGCATAAAAAACACCGATCAAAAATTTAATATGTGTAACTTTCCTCAAGATCGAATTATTAATGGGAAACTGGTGAATATTGAACATTATGTTTAACCAAACTTTCTTCTTTATTTATGAGTCACGAAAATGGCGCATCTGTTATTGCACGTCAAGGGCACGGTAATCGGGGGTTATCGAGTATTTATGCGGCACACAATGCATTTACTGATATTCGATGATTTACGGGCCGTTTTATGGACATAATCACTTTGTATATGGTTTAGAAATATGTCGCCTTTAGCACCTTATTTTTTTAATATTCATAGCAAATAATTGTTATTACTTTTATCTTTGAAAGCGTAAATACAATGATAATTATGCAAATACTAAGGAACTACAATAGAGCTTCCCCCAATTTCACATATTCTTTCTACTTCGAGAAAAAAATATCACGGTCATTATTTACGCGTCACAATTTACCTTTTGACGCTTATCATTAATATGAAATACCGAACCAATACGTTAGTAAGATAATGAAAGATAAGCAATGCAATTCAATTGAAATCGATTTTATAACATCTCTATTTTTAGTTATGATAATTAATATTTACAAGCTTCATGTATTAAGCTTTTGAATGTTTTAAAACAATGATATTACGTCGTTGAGTCAATTAAGACATAAAATCCTTCTAAAATCATTACGAAACAAACTAGCGACATTACGACCGTTTAATAAAGTTTGATTGTATCTCAAATCATGATTTGACGTCATTTTGAATTGATTTGAGATACGATCAAAGACGATTAGGTGGTCGTAAATAAACTGATTAGATGGTCAGTACTTAGCGTGCTATTCTTAAATTAGAAACATGTGATCCGAGTTATAAAACACATGCAGAAATTAACATATAACGAAGTCGATTTTTTACTTTTGAATATTTATTTAAATGTATATGTAAAATTATAAGCGGAAAGATTTAATTTATTCAAACAAAGTCGCAGGAAAATTGCTAGTATCTTATAAAACAGAACTTGAAATGAATAGCAGTAAGATTTGAAATCTTCGATATACTTATATGAGTTAGTAGCAAAGATTTCTATAACCTGAAGTAGTGGTGCCCTACTCCAAGAAACTGACATTTAAAAGCAATCGTGTCTCATGTCGTGGACGGCGTCTTCATAGTACCGAGTTTCGGTGCGAGCTAAGCGCAACGGTGAAATTAGCTTCCTTGGAACGCTTCAGAATTTGGTACGAACGGCCCGTGTAGTTTATATAGAAGTATTTGGTTAGTTGGAGAAGGTCACCTGAGGAAGTGGGCTGCGGTTTCCGCTGCTGCAGCGCGGGGTGCGGCAGCGTGAGCGTGGGCGCCGACAGCCGCGGCGCGGCCGCGCGGCTGGGCGCGCTCGACGCCGCGCTCGCCACGCCCGCTGCGCTCGCGCCGCCTGCCGCACACACATCATATGACAAATCTGACTTTTCGTATTGTACACGAATAAGGCGTCATGCGGCTTCCTCAAAATTATATTTAGCTTATAAAATATCAAGATTAACTAATTTGTCAAAGATAAAAGATAAAAATATATTTATTCTCTAACACTCTGAAATATTGCAAGGTTGGTAAGAATTTATAAGGTTGCAGGTTGTGGTGTCGTTATCATGTTTGTACATGTCATGTGAAACGACCTGCTACACTTTTGATGTTCAAAACCTTACAATTAAATGCCATGCGATGACATAGGCAGATGAGGGTTAAGGAAGGTGGTAGGTACGAATAGTCCTTGAAATTTTGTAACTAAATTTACTTTAATTTTGAATGATTCACCAATATAGTGCAGTTTAACCATGCTACTGAAGCGGTAACTGTGTTTTGGAGCAGTAATACATAATATTGAAAGTTCACAAAACCTTAATGCCGTTACCGCCACTCCATGCACAAACAAAGCGACGATTAGTACTTTAGTAGACTGCGTTTCAACCAGAGATAGGCTTAAGTTGATTTTCGGGCAAAAATCCTATAGAGGATAAAAAACCAATAGGAGAGCGAAGCTATGAAAATAAAGTGATTTTATATGAAAACTTCTTTTCGCACTGCTTATACTATTCCTGGCACATCTCTTGCCGAAACGCAGCGAGTTATATAAGTACCCTGGCTGTGCCACGACTCCTCTAGGTAACAGTTAGTATCGGCTTGGCCCTCTACATCGCTCTCCAAAATGTCGGGCAGATCCGAGTCCAAACCTGAACAATACACATAGCGCAACTGAACTAACACATTCTTTGTGTGATTTTATTACGTGTATCTAAGAATACTAGTTCAAAATTTCATGGACTAATAATATGTTTAAGTTAGTCACAGTGAGAACTAAGTGTTTGTGGGATGTAGTGAAAATGATGTCAAGTAAGCTATCGTAATTAAACCGGTACGCTACATGAAGTGAAATGATACAAAAAAATACTACTATGGTTATAAATACTAATGTTCTGTGTAACATGTTTTCTATTTCGATTGAATGCAAATTATACAAAGAACACAAATAGATTTTAGTATGCAGTCGAAATTGAGAGAACGAGCAAACAATGATACGTGTTACATAGTTTCGAAAGCTCGAACAATGACGGGTCAAATCATAGACGATTACAAATTAGTCACACGGGTATTAGTTTGAGTTTCGACTCATATACCTACGCTACGTTATTTGAATGTGTCAATGTCTTTTCAATCCAAATGAGTCACATTCAGGTAAACGGCAATATACTCAGTGTCATTCAATGTTTTTTTAGTATGTTTGCTTTGCAACTTCAGACAGTAAGTAAACATTGGCCATTGCCGACCCTCTTGGGGTATTGGCCTTTTCTCAAAGGAATATGTTGCGGGATGGCTACTACAGCAAATGGTATAGGAGGAATATATATTTTTCAATTATGTATAAAAGTAAGGGTCTTTACACATAGATTCTCAGCAGTGGTCTTTCCGAAACGCTCTCAGCGTTTTTCGATTTTGCAAATATAAAAAAAATAATAATAACAAGAAAGATAAATGACGTTCAAAAAGTGATACATGAGATCCAAAATTTGAATAAAAACTATTCAATTCATTTCATTACATTGATAACAGTGCAGCGCTTTAAGGTATGTATGATCAGCATCATTATCAGGTCTTTTTTATTAGTCTCCACTGCAGGAGCATGACCTTCTCTGTACTTCCAGACCCATATATTAGCTAGAACATTCATAGGATCTGGCCTACACTCTCCACGCTGGCCAGACAGATTGGAAAGGTCTTTTTGATGTTTATAAGCTTTGTTTAGCTTGTGTTTCCTAAGTCAACTTCTACGACATCCACGGGAAGACTTTGAGTGGTCCTATTCTACTCTGCCGGGTGCCACACGGCATCAATCCAAAAGGTATGTATCATCTTTATCCAAAAGATTTCTTTCTCTTTAAGGGAAAAAATCAGCGCATCAAATCGGCTTCACTATCAGTTTCGCTTGACTAGCTGTAAACATGTCCGTGAGACCCTAAGTTATTATCATCAATGTTTTCATAATGGCACTCACTGGGTATGGACGTGGTGCGCGGGCGCTGTAGGAACGGATGGTTGAAGAACACCTCGAAGGGCATGCGCTCGCGCGGGTTCCGCCGCAGAAGCCCGATTAGCAGGTTGCAGAGCTCGTTGCTCGTGCCCGGCGGCATTCTGGAACAAAACGTGTCGTAATCAAAGACTTCTATATAAACTGAGGAACTCGAGCCGTACGTGCCAATTCTGAAGCGTTCAAACGGAGCTAATTAACACCGTTGCGTTTAGCTCACACCTAAACTCTGTACCATGAAGACGCCGTCCACGTCACTTGTCACGAATCGTGACTCGCGATTGCTTTTAGTCTGTTTCTTGGGGTAGGGCACGTCTACCTCTATTTATAGAAGTCTTTGGTCATAATCACTAGGGCGCAGTTACCACTTGGATGCGACCGCAAGTGGCATAATATGTCGAGCTCCTCCGTGCATTGGAAGGAGCTATGTCAGATGCCTCTAGGCAGCTTGAACAATCTGACACAACAAACAAACAAATCACTACATAGCACAAACAAAATAATAATATCTTCAAGTGTGAGACGAAATCGCACGTGGAGGGTTCCGTATTACCGCCATACAATATTCAACTACAAAAAGCGCTAAAACAAGTACTTTGTATGCTTTATTATGTTGTTATAGTAGGTTATTACGGTTCAATAGATACAGCCATGTGGCAGACAGACGGGCGGGCATCGGCGGCTTAGTAATAGGGTCCCCTTAGCGTACGAAATCCTAAATATTATGTTGTCACCCCCAACGATATCTCTCTCTCTCAATGATTGGATATATCCGTTATGGCACCTTGTCGAAGATAAATGTCACATTTCTGTGTAAACATGACATGAAATCAGTGCTCATAAGAAACTAATTTCAGTCCAGGTGCGGCATGTGAGGCAATTTAAATTAATTCGTCTTTCAAAAGACCTTGAATGCCGAATGTAGACATGACGGTGCCGCAAAAAGCTGTGTGAAAAAATTCTGCCCGACATATACGAACGTAATCGTTTTTGTTACACGTGTGTCCAAAATGGAGATTACAATGTTGATAGCACCGTCATAATACTAAAATAACAATGGTGGGTGTTTTAAGATTTATAGTAGAGCTTACTTGGGCTGTAAATCTACACTGTTCTCGTAGAAGGCTTTGAGTTCGTGAGGCGTGGTGGCTTGGAATGGCGCCTTGCCGGTCAGGCATTGGTATACAATGGTGCCCAGGCTCCAGAGATCCGCTTTGGCGTCGTACTTTAGTGACATTATGACTTCAGGTGCCTGAAAAAAATTATTTTTCAAAAATATCTCTATGATGTTTTTTTGATAAAAAAAAAATTACGCTTGCAGATGATTTTTTTTTCTAATGGGGCGTTTCTTTAAAAGAGAAAACCACTTTGCAAAGTCTTATTCGACATTGAATGACATCACAATTGGCTGCAACATGTCAATGGGTCAAAAGTCTAGTTGCAGCATGAGAAACACCTAGCCTATTAAAAATACTGATCTAATTTCTCTGCTCTCGATTGCAAATGCTTGAATAGCGACTCTGTGCATTGTGAGACTTGTTAGTAAAATATGAACTAATTATCCTGTATATTTCAATGCATATGTAATGAGGTGTGCGTGAGTATTTAACAGCGCGTTGATTACCTACCATGTACATCGGAGAGCCGCATAGTGTGACGGCCATGTTTCCTTCTTCCAGGAACCTTGCGAAGCCGAAGTCAG